>JARKIP010000009.1:18920000-20170000 GCA_029990175.1 Petunia secreta
CACTAGGAGAGTTGAGTTGAACTTTACCTCCCGCTTCTCTCGGTTGGTAAACGGTCACACCCCTCTCGAAGGGTCTCTTCGAATCTCGAATAGTGTTGGCACTTGTTTGGTTTGGACTCTTCCAATCTTTACCTCGGTTCAAAGGAGTAGAAGTAGTGACTCCTCGATACCGGTTTACCTTATCGTCCTTGACCAATTTCTCAGCTTCGGTGGCAGCATCGAACAGATCTTCCAACGTGTGCTACACGTGTAGCCTCAATTGAGATGACACATCCCGAGCTAAGCAATTTTTAAACCGAACGGTGGCTTGCTCTTCGTCTTCGACCAGATCAAGATTCAATCGAACCTTTTCGAACTCATCATGATACTCTTGGACTGACTTGGACCCTTGCTTTAGCTCATAGAGCTTTTGTAGATGAGTTTGCCGGTACTTGGCACTCAAATACTTAGCATCCATTGCTCTCTTCAACTGTAGCCAAGTAATGACTTCGGGATAGGCATTCCTTCGTCTATGCCTTTTATCAGCTTCCCACCATGTAGATGCATAAGCTTCGAACGAAGCAATGGCATGGGCAGCTTTTCTCTCATCGGTCATCTCATTGGTTTCAAAGATGCGCTCCATCTTAAGTTTCCATTCAAGATATTCATATGGATCACTAGTTCCTTTAAAGGGTGGAATAGTGATCTTGACACTGCTCAAGTTTGAGTCTCGAACACCACGAGCCTGTTCGTGATACTCATCATAACGATCATCAGCCTCACGCTCAATATGTCGTTCAACATGTGCGCCTCAGCCTCGACCTCGGAAATTTCCACGTCCTCGGTGAGCTTGCCTTCGTAGAGCGAATGGCGGCTCATGCTCATATTCATCCTCGGGAAATTCCTCTTCATCAACTTCTTCGACAACAGCTCCAAGGTCTTTTCGGGCCTTTGGAAGTTGTAACCTTTCTCCTCGGGGAATACCCAAGCTTTGATAGCCAGCCTGGGGATTGCCCAGGTTTTGTTGCACTCGAGGATTGCCCAAGTTTTGCTGTGCTTGGGGATTGCCCAAGTTGAGTTCTCTTCGAATTGCTTCACTCGTCAACTGATGTTGTCGAACAAGCTCAGCTTACAGCTCAGGTTTCATTGGAGTGGAGTTGCTAGTTCCAGCATCGGACCCAGGTAAGGCCACGAACACACTTCCTTGATCGAGTTGAGCTACTCGAGCACTCACTCCTCTTACTTCGGCACTGTCGCCTTGTATTGCAGCCATGAGATCGGCTAACGACACTTTGGGCTTCTCAATGCCTTTGCTATCGCCTCCATTCCCAGCCGTGGTACCTGCACAAATCAAAGACCAAACAAATGTTAAGGTTAGAAATCACCTCACACACTCCCTCACCTTTGATGGGTGGCACTCGATTCCACTCAATTTATGGGTTCGGTTTTGGTCGCTCAAGAACTTGTAGCCAATGGTTTCCTCAGTTGATCAACTTCTCTCAATTCCTTAGAATTTGACAAGTTACGATGTCTTCTTCGAGAAGAGTGAGTTGATTTGACTCAATGGAACGGACAGCTGTTTACTCCTGCGCTTCGGGAGGTCAAAGAAATTTTCTACGAAGTTAGACTTCGGTCACCCAACGCACGAGTTCCTATAAGCTCAAATGACTTAGTACGACCTCGAGTAGGAAGAATTACTCAAAAGATCCACTAACTAGAATTTTCGGACAGAAGAAACTGAAATCCTAGGAGAATCTACCCTTTGATTCCCTTTTGGAATCTTTTTCGAACACACCAACTCTTGTCCGTACAAGAGTGGTCCCTCCTTGGTACGGATAGGGTTTTACCTTATCCAATTCCCTTTTCAAGCCGACAATTTTTCACTTGGGGTTTTGATCTTTATACTTTACCCCTTTCTTCTTCAATGGAACAGTGAAAGCTTTGCTCCGGTGTA
Organism: Petunia secreta; assembly: GCA_029990175.1. Lineage (NCBI taxonomy): Eukaryota > Viridiplantae > Streptophyta > Magnoliopsida > Solanales > Solanaceae > Petunia > Petunia secreta. Next base: position 18,921,934 of record JARKIP010000009.1, read on the forward strand.
TGGACGATTTTAACTTCGTTCACTGACCACGAATTTTCAACATACTTTAGGTTGCTTCTTCAACTCCGGTTCCAACAACAACGGAGGAATTTTAGTCCAAAGTTCTTGAACTAAGATTCAGCTCCTTCGTGTCGTATACTGTTACAATTTGTAATAATTTTCCGGCGTACGGACAACGAATTCAAACACAGAATTTCAAAATTTAAGCACAAAATAAACCCAAATCACTCAAGAACCACCAATCTTCATCGGTTTCAACCAAAACAGCTGGGGTTCGAGTTCCAGTTACCTCCAATACTCAAAACAATCCAAAATTTCACCAAGAAACCCTAGTCATGAAAGTTGTACGTCGGGTACTTGTTGGAATCAAGAAACAACGGTGAACAAGAATCAATGGTTGTTTAATCCAAACAACCAACAATCAAACACAATTTTTGAATTTTTGTTTTTCTACTTTTTTTTTTAAACACCAAAGCAACAACAATACAACACATGGAAGAAAATATAAACTGGAGACACAAGCACGATTTAAGCGAACAGGATTTGAGGTTGTAAGAACAAACTCAAACCTTGCTCTGATACCAAGATGGTGCAAGCAAACCCGAGGGAAATGCTAAACACGATACGCGGAAGAAAACAACAAGAAAGTAAAAGATAGAAGCAAGACAAATCTTGCTTCGATTCAAAAGAATAGTGAGGAACCTGTCTCAAAGCTTGATTGAATGAAATCAAGACGTACCTATACTATGCAACAATCCTAAAGAAAGATCCGCTTCTTGCAAATTAAATGACCAAGAAGAAATTGTTCAAATGAATAACACCGATTGACACAAGTTCTTTAAAAGCCCACGTCGGGGTTCGGCTCCATCGGAGACTCACAATAGCACTTGCTATGTTTTTCATACAACTAAAGTTGCGTATCATACAATGAAATGAAAGTAGAGTATTTATAGGCTATGCTAAGGATAAAGTAGTAAATAGTCACAAGTGACTAATAAAAAAAAGCTACGCAGGGCTGAGCTAAGTTTGTGTTCGGCAGCCTTGACTTCGGTGCGTGGTTGCTTGCTCGAACTCATTGTCCTCGGACGCTCACTTGTCTTCGAACACAATTTGTTGGTGTTCGGTCACTTTGTCCTCGGGCTCAAATTTGAAGATGATGCCTTCGGTTCTTGAGCCCGGCCACTCAGCTTCGGAGCAATTGCTTTCCTTCGCCCAGGCCAAGTAAATGTGCACATCGTGCAGTAGCTTGGCTTGGCTTCGTGTCATCGGTCTCCTCGGTGGATCGAAAACTTGATCAGCACGTGTTCGGGCTGCATCAAGTTTATAGGGCTCTAACCAAATGTAGGAGAGGAGGAGACTTTTTCGAAGGGTGCAACCTTTTGCTGCAAATGTGGTCGATAGAGCATTTGCACAGTGTCCCTATCAGCCCGATAGAACTAAAACCGTCATGGAAAAGAGGGATCCGCTAACATAGCACCCGCATGGCTGGAACAACGGCATGGGAGGACCTTGCAAGAATGGAAGGGTGGTACACCAAGCTTGAAGAATTGCAAGAGGTAGAATGGGCGATTGAAAACTGTGCTGGCTTCATTGTTTCCATACAAAGTCAAGACATCACTTTCTTGACATTGATTGGATTCCGAGGAACATATTACTACGTCCCTCTAAGAATCCTTCGACAAATGGGAATGACACAACAAACTCTGCAGTTGACTGAAGGGAGAAATTTCAACTTTGACATAAAAGACATTGAGCATCCGATGGTTGTGGCTATATTGACGATGTGGGAAAAAAGACTTACTATGTAATTTTGTCGTGGCCGAGACAGTAGAGTGAACCCCGTGGCTACTTTATCTTATCCTCAATGTCTTAGTGAAGAAAGGGAGAGGTTCTGATCAAAGACTATGCTGAAAAGGAAAACCAAGGCTCCGAGCGTCACTGAAAAATACCAAGGCTCCGAGCGTCACGAAATCTCTGGGAGACATAAGCTGTGAAGGATATGATGGAGATGTTCGCCGCTCCTCCACCCATGAGCCTGGTTCACAAGACAAAGGAAGAAGCCAAAGAGAAGAAAGAGAAAGAAGATGTTGGAACCGATGCCTGATTCAAAAACTCTTTTCTTGGCACATTAGTCTGGTAGTCCTAAGTTGAGTCATCTTTTCTTTTTGTCTTTGTTTCCATTCAGTCGAGTCGTTATCTTAAATTAATGGTTGTAATAAAGCCAAACAAATCTCATAAAATTTCGTTATTTTGGGTTTTAGGTTTGTGTTGATTATGTTTATCCAAACGAAATAACGTGTTTGTTGCAAAAATTACTTCGAATTTAGGATAGGCCTACCTCTGGCACAAAAGAGGTCCCTGCATGATAGGATGCGATTTTATTCAAACTAACGTATACTCACATTTCTTTCTTTTGTTTTTGATGTAGGAGTCCCCAAGTCCCTGAAAGTTTAGTTTGTGCATTCTGGCCGCACCGCAATACCGCTTGAGATCCAGAGGATCAATCCCAACACCTCCCCCTTTACCAATAAGGACAAGGACGAGACATAGTGTCATGGCTGAGTTTGACAAAGTTGGAAATGGAACTCCTAAAAAGCAAAGTGTGGTCGCCTACGAAGAGTATGCTAAGTTAGAATAGAGGTTGTTCGAGTTAGAGAATAGGGTTCCTCTTACCCATGCTGATGAGATCATTGAACTAAACAAAACCACCTGCCCTCACGACAAAGATCCACTATTCCCTGAAAAAGACATTCCTTACCCTGCCTATACTGCACCACCAAAAGCACCGGAAAACAACTTACCCTCCTTCACTGTTGAAACAAAAGCCATTGCATCACCCACCAAAGATCATGACATGTACGCATGGACCAAGGAAGACCCAGACAACACCAAGGAGCAAGTCTAATGGTTGGTAGAGAAGTTCAACCAATTCCAAGGCACCAAAGGAACTCGAGGGTTAGCTTATGAGGATCTATGCATGTACCCTGACTTGAAGCTGCCCGAAGGCTATAAGACACCCAAGTTCAACATGTTCGATGGCAGTGGTGACCCGATGGCTCATTTGAGGTCTTATTCCGACAAGTTGGTTGGGGTTTGACATGATGAAAAGATCCACATGCAACTGTTCAACCGCAGTCTGATTGGAGATGCGCTGGTATGGTACTCAAAGCAACAAACAAAGAAGTGGACGAACTGGGAAGCAATGGCTGGAGACTTCGTCGACAGTTTTCGGCACAACACTTATTCCATGCCCGATCGGTTCTATTTAGAGAAGTTGAAGAAGAAGTCCACCGAGACCTTTAAAGAATTTGCAACTAGGTGAAGAGCCGAAGCCGCTAAGGTCCAACCTCCCATGGAAGACGCTGAGATAGTGGCAACCTTCATCCGCATACAAGAAGACGTCTACTTTGATAAGATGTTGAATCTGTAGGACAAGAAGTTTGGAGACTTGATCAAGATTGGAGATATGGTTGAAGATGGATTGAAGACTAGTAGGATTGTTAGCTTGGCTGCACTACAAGCCATTAACAAAGCCCTACAAACTGGAAACACCGCTACATCAAGAAAGAAGAAGGACGGCGTCTCTTTTGTGGCTGCATCACTCGACCACTCCCCCACCCACAATCACTACTACCAAATACCTCCTCTATCATACCCGTACATTCCACCAATATCTCTTACCCAGTCTACAAAACTCAGCCCATGTTCCAAAACCCACCACCACAAAGACCACCATATCCACAAAGCCCTAACTGCCGAAACACCAATGCCTATTAACCAAGGCCTCACGCCAACAACAACCCAAGACCCAAAATAAACTATACCCTATTGGTCGAGTCCCGTACTCAGCTGTTTGAGAGACTCAAAGTAGCCGGCTATATACAACCCGTACCGTTCAAAATGCCTGATAGGATGACACCCTAACTTGACCAAACAAAAACATGTTCCTATCACTCTGGAGGACCTTGTCACGATATTGAAAAGTGCTACGCCTTGAGAGACAAGATACAAGACTTGATCAGTCAAAAGGTGATGCACTTGAAAACTCCAAATGTGCACAAAAATCCCCTGCCTAACCATAGAGACAATATAGTGAATCTTATCGAGTTAGATGAAGAATGTAACCTGAAAGGAACCATTTTTAAAGCAAAAGGAGACACACCAGCAATTGCCTCAGTTGCTCAAGCCGCTATAGCACCAGAGCCAATCGAGGTAGAAGTGGCTCCAAAGTTCTATGTTGACGTGGTTCCCCCGTACAGTGACAAGGCGGTACCATGGGACTATGAAATGAAGAAGAAGAACAAATCAACAATTGAGACTGTTGTTGCACAAGGGATGACTAGGAGTGAGAGGATTTATACTCCCAAGCATCCCTTTCAAGGTAGACGAGGCATCAGCAAGGAGGAGTCTGAAGAATTGTGGAAGAAAGTACAAGCGAAGGAATACTCCATGGTTGAATACTTGGGCAAGACTCCCGTGAAAATCTCTGTTTTAGCTTTACTCCTCAAGTCGGAGAGCCACCGAAATGCTTAGATAAAAGTGTTGGATGAAGCACATGTTCTGGTGGATACCTCAGTTGAAAACCTGGCTAGCATGGTCGGACAAGTCATGGAGTCCAACCGAATCACTTTCTATAAAGATGAGCTACCACTTAAAGGATTGAGCCGCAACAAAGCTTTGCACGTCACTATCAAATGCAAAGACTGGTTCGTAGGAAGAGTTTTGATTGATGGAGGTTCCGGCTTGAACATATGCCCATTCATCACTCTAAAAAGAATGGGAATTGATCAAAGTAAGATAAGAGAGAACGACATGAAGGTCAAAGAGTTTGATGGATCACAAAGGAGCACCATTGGGGAAATTGACTTAACTATCATGGTCGGTCCCGTGGATTTCACTGCCGAATTTCATGTCATGGACATATCCGCTTCTTATAACCTGTTGCTGGGGAGATGTTGGATTCATATGGCTGGAGCGTTGCCTTCTACATTGCACCAAACAGTGAAGTTCGAATGGGACCACAAAGAGGTAGTAGTGTTCGGTGAAGAGAACAACTCCATTTATAATGAACAAACCATACCAGCAATTGAAGAGAATGCTCCTGATGGGCAGACTTTCTATACTGTAGAGCTCGTGGGAGCAGTGCAAGGTACTTGAGGAGGACTTCGTAAGAACTACAACCCGAGTTGGAATCCCATAGACACAATCCGAGGAGGTTATATGATGTTTGGCATTTTATGCCTATATTTCCTTAATATTTCCGCATGTTTGAGCTTGTTTTGCACTCGTTTGATAGTTTATGAATGTGGTTTTACACTAATTTGATGTCGTGCGTGTGTAGGTTGTTATGCAGTGCAATTGGAGCTTTTAAGAGCATGATTGAGCAAGAAAAGATTGGATTTTGATTGAGGATTGGATCGAGCACACAAAGGTACGACACGAGCAAGCAAAAGAGCAAGGAACGAAGCAGATTGGCTGGGTGCCACAGGGGGCGCGCCGCGCCAGCCACCGCGCCCAGCTTCTGGCGCGTTTGGCTGCACGGCGCAGAGCCACAGCGTGCAAAGTTTGACGGGGTCTGCCTTGGGGCACGCGTTTGGGGGCGCGGGGCGCCCGTTATAGCGCCCCTGGAGCATTTTTGAACTTCCTATTTCGTCTAGGATTGGGTCTAACTTATTACTAGGTGTTTGTAAACTCTATAAATACTCTTTTACTTAGTTTTTCATGGGAGTTCAGACCTTTGGAGCAAGTTTTGGAGGAGAGGGGAGGAGCCCTAGATGTCTTCTACACAAGTTCTTTCTCTCTTTTTCTTATTCTTCTCTTTAATTCTATAGTTTGTTTGTTATCGGATTAGAGTAAATACATGAAGGTTGATGTTTAAAAGTTGATTTCTATATATTGATTTACCATTATGGATTGTTTATTCTTTCTTGATCATAATTGTTTGATTATTGAGGCCTGATAATTGAACACTATCTATGGTTTTTAGATTGAACTCGAAAGAGGGAATTTAATTACGCAATAAGAAAGAATAGAACTAGTTTGTGAACCCGGGCATCGGGGAACCAATTTGTGAGTAGGATAGACATATACTTGCTCGCCTAGTTTAACTCATTACAGAATTCGTTAATGCGTGCACGTGATTCAACCCATAGACATATAGGGATTGGAGTAGCCTGCATAGACCGTGAAGAATCGAAAGGTTTTCATGGGTACATTTAACCTGTAGTTAGCAATCTAGGAAATCAAGAAGTAGAATCAACTGGAAAACTCAATTGGATTGTTCGTAACTCTGACCCGGGACCGTCATCTTTTATTGATAACAACGTAGAATTTGCTCTGTTACTTGATTTCAATTACTTGTTTTTATTACTGCATTTAGTTAGTAAATTCTCAACCATTGGAAAAAGATCCCTGAATATTTTTAGGAAATTGTTTGCTAGAATTTAGTCTGAATAGTTCTCGTGGGAACGATACTCTACTTATCACTTTATTACTTGTCGACCACGTATACTTGCGTGTGCGTTGGGAGCAACAAGTTTTTGGCGCCGTTGCCGGGGAACTAAATTGACTGTTTTCTTTTTGAACAATTTATTATTTTCTATTCAGGTTAAATTTTTTTTATTTTATTTTTAGTTTATTATTGTATTACTAGTTTACATGGCATCTTTTAATGAAAGTGGGTTGAATGATGGCTGCTCAAATTTTATTGATTCTTGTCTACTTTGTGGAGGACATCACTTTTGGGAATATTGTCCGAGTCTTCCAACCCTGCGAGACTGGTTATGTGAATTTTCTACCACCTTTGATTGGAATTTTTGTAAATTGTGTGGTGGTCGGTGGAATGATTGTCCTAAGTGTCATGCTCCTTCCCCCAATAATTGTTGTGATGATTCTAATGATGTTTGTGAGTTTGACAGGAGCGATAAAGTGCAGGTTGTTAGCGAAACTTGGCTAATGGAGCAAGCCAAACTCTTAGAAGCTTATGGGGATTTCAGGAGTGAACTTACAAATATGAAGAGGCAATTTATGGAAGAAAGGGTTGTGCTCAGGCAAGAGATCGACGAATTTGGCTTGATTATTCACGAATTGGAGGAGAATTTGAGTGATATGGTTGAGGTGTCTGAAGCCCAATTATCAGTTGTCGTAAATAGTAGAATTGAGATAGAAGAGCTTAGAAGCCAATTTGAGGAGCAAAAAGTGAAATTCCTACCATTCGACCCAATAGCAGTTGATGATGCCAAGGTTGAGGAAATCACATTAGAGTCAAGTGAGGAAATAGAAAACATCATAGGTGAGGACTCTAGTGTTTGTGCAAGTGAGGGTGTCAAAAGTAATGCAACTTTAGAATTGAAGCGCATTGGACCTCATTCCAATCATTTTTCAACATTGTGTTTGGATGGTGACATGAAAATTGAGCCACCCGAGCCTATGAAGAAACAAAAGGAGGAGGAACAAGGTGCCTATATTTTAGAGTTTGTGATGCCGAGGAGACAAAACGACATCCCTCATTTAAAGGCTAAGAAGTGCAAAATGCGGCATTGTTTGCTTGGTCCTGTTGTATTTTTGCCACCACCCCAATACCATAGTTGTAAACTTGAGGCAAAGTTGGGGATTCAATTCATTAGTTCAAGGTGGAGACAAAAGTGATGAAGTTGTCTTCGTCGTGCCACGACGTTAACTAAGGCGCTTCTTGGGAGGCAACCCAATTTGCTTGCTTTACTTTTATTTATTTTTATTAGTATTTTTATAGTTGTATATTACTTTGGGTGATTCTTTGGATTGCAAGTTCATGTAATGTCGAGGCTAAGTGTGGGGTGTCCTCACCCTTGCCCAATATTGATGACCTGATGAGGGAAGTCTGAGTACCTCATACTATATGGAAGCTTGGAGGATGCTAGCACCAAGGACTGGAATCTTCAGGGAAGTTTTCTTTACCTTGCACTTTCTTATTTTTAGCACTGAGGACAGTGCTTAGTTTAAGTGTGGGGTGGGGAACTACCCTTTATCTATTTTTGAGGTTAGGATGCATGTACCGTAGGATTTTTCTTTTGTCACTTGACTTTATTTTTATTTGTTTCTTGCTTTAATATATGAAAAAAAAATTAGAAAACCAATGAAAAATTCCAAAAAGATTTTCCTTTTAGTTTTATTAGTGGTACATGTCATCCACCCCGTGGTTTTTCTTATGGCCTCGGTTCTTTTCCACGGGGAGACCTTTGAACCGGGTAGTTTTTATTTTTATTAGGATTAGAATAGTTAGTATAGGTGACCCTAAACGAAGGAAAGAGGTAGAATGCTAGGTGCCTTTGATTTGTTTGATACCGGTGGACTTGAACTTGATTGCATGTGCTATTTGTGGTGTCCTTGGGTTTTAATTGTGATGCATGCCTAGAAAAAATGAAACGACCCCCTTGAGATGCTTGAGTCCGCTTGCTTGACTTGATTGTGAACCTTTGTGCATGAGTGCTTAAATTTTCACAAGTTGCATTCTAGATGCTTGATTGAGAGTTGTTGATGGAGCCTTTTTGTGTGGATCGTGTGCAATGTATGTTGTGAGGCATATTTTTATTATACTCCATGTTGCATATTGGTGTCTAGAACTTGCCCCGTGTGTGTGCAAAGCGAAATCCTAGGTTTGCTCTAGTCGGGAAATGATACAAGGCCTTCTTTTGTTGCCTACCTTTACATATATGCCTTGAAAAAAATTGTTGTTGTGATTTCTTTGATCCTTTTTGTTGGCACCCACACCCCGAGCCTACCTATTTGTTCTAAATTGACTCTTTTGGCCCTTTACTCCTTAAGCAGTTTATTGATATTGTGTTGTTATTTTGGAGTTGTGGTTGGATTTTGGGAGGTTTTTGAGTGGAGCTAAAAAACGGGAATAATTGAAAAATTGTGAAGTAGTGAAAAGCATTGGGAAGGTTGGATGAAAAAAAAAAAAAAAAAAAGAGCAAAGTTGAAAAAAAAAATTGTGGAAAAAGAAATAAAGAGAAAAGAATATCCATTCCTTGCTAGTGTGTGCTTAAAAGAAAAATTGCTACTTGTTGAGAAGGTGTATGTGTAGAAGTTGTTGATTTGGGTGGCTTGATGAGATTGATGATTAATTTAAATTGTGATGTATTAAAGTTCTTAGGGAGGTAGTCACTATTACCCTATGTATCCTACCCGCCCCTTAGCCTACATTCCGACCTTTTTAAAGTCCTAGTTAATCCCGATTGGAGTGAGCTTACATTAGTGGAGTCCTACACTACGGGCAAGCCTATGGTACATTGCGTGTGACGTGTGAGATTTTCATGAGAGTGAGTGAGTTCATTGGTTATTGCCCCATTCTATGCGTGATATTTATTGTTGTGTGGGATATTTGGGGGGCACTCTTTTGCTTCATATTGGTGAGGGCACGTGGTTTGCATGAAATAGGTGAAGTTGATGGTTCTTGGTTGAGTAGATAGATGTGATTTTGTGGGAGCATGGTTGCATTAAGTTGAGTTTGTGCATTTGAGCTATTTTGGGGTGGTTGTTTCTATATTTTTGATTTTGATAATTTGTTGGCATGTTGTGGATCCATAGTAGTCATGTGTGCATTGGTTCAATGGTCGGTATCAACCATAGTCAGAGGCAGACCTGTTTTACCTAGGTTGGGAAGTGAGATGTGACTTGCTCGAGGGCGAGCAAAGGTTCAAGTGTGGGGTGGTGATGTTTGGCATTTTATGCCTATATTTCCTTAATATTTCCGCATGTTTGAGCTTGTTTTGCACTCGTTTAATAGTTTATGAATGTGGTTTTACACTAATTTGATGTTGTGCGTGTGTAGGTTGTTATGCAGTGCAATTGGAGCTTTTAAGAGCATGATTGAGCAAGAAAAGATTGGATTTTGATTGAGGATTGGATCGAGCACACAAAGGTACGACACGAGCAAGCAAAAGAGCAAGGAACGAAGCAGATTGGCTGGGCGCCACAGGGGGCGCGCCGCGCCAGCCACCGCGCCCAGCTTCTGGCGCGTTTGGCTGCACGGCGCAGAGCCATAGCGTGCAAAGTTTGACGGGGTCTGCCTTGGGGCGCGCGTTCGGGGGCGCGGGGCGCCCGTTATAGCGCCCCTGGAGCGTTTTTGAACTTCCTATTTCGTCTAGGATTGGGTCTAACTTATTACTAGGTGTTTGTAAACTCTATAAATACTCTTTTACTTAGTTTTTCATGGGAGTTCAGACCTTTGGAGCAAGTTTTGGAGGAGAGGGGAGGAGCCCTAGATGTCTTCTACACAAGTTCTTTCTCTCTTTTTCTTATTCTTCTCTTTAATTCTATAGTTTGTTTGTTATCGGATTAGAGTAAATACATGAAGGTTGATGTTTGAAAGTTAATTTCTATATATTGATTTACCATTATGGATTGTTTATTCTTTCTTGATCATAATTGTTTGATTATTGAGGCCTGATAATTGAACACTATCTATGGTTTTTAGATTGAACTCGAAAGAGGGAATTTAATTATGCAATAAGAAAGAATAGAACTAGTTTGTGAACCCGGGCATCGGGGAACCAATTTGTGAGTAGGATAGACATATACTTGCTCGCCTAGTTTAACTCATTACAGAATTCGTTAATGCGTGCACGTGATTCAACCCATAGACATATAGGGATTGGAGTAGCCTGCATAGACCGTGAAGAATCGAAAGGTTTTCATGGGTACATTTAACCTGTAGTTAGCAATCTAGGAAATCAAGAAGTAGAATCAACTGGAAAACTCAATTGGATTGTTCGTAACTCTGACCCGGGACCGTCATCTTTTATTGATAACAACGTAGAATTTGCTCTGTTACTTGATTTCAATTACTTGTTTTTATTACTGCATTTAGTTAGTAAATTCTCAACCATTGGAAAAAGATCCCTGAATAGTTTTAGGAAATTGTTTGCTAGAATTCAGTCTGAATAGTCCTCGTGGGAACGATACTCTACTTATCACTTTATTACTTGTCGACCACGTATACTTGCGTGTGCGTTGGGAGCAACATTATACTGCAAATTTCGCTCCCAAATTGGTCTACACACCGCCTTGGATTAAAGAAATGAAGAGAAACTTTTATAGCGCCTACTGGGAAGGCCAAGGTAAAGTCTGGGAACAACTCATATCTGATTAGGATGTGCCCTCACGTAATTTCGTGAGACCTTACCGGCTAAGATAGAGAAGCCACCGATGTACTCACCTAATGCTCATCCCAATTGGAAGCGAATTTCTAAAGAAACAAAGGGAAAGCAAGTGTGGCTACCCAAAGCACCCGAACATACGGAGGTGCTGATTGAAGAGCCATATGTACTCCCACAACCTGCAAAATGGCTTGGAGATTGGGTTGTAGGCATCATGATAAAACAAAGGCTATGAACCTAGGAAAGGATTGGGCAAGAACCTGGATGGCATGATAAAGTCAATTCATATTGTAATGAGGCCTGACAATAAGAAAGCTGGCGTAGGAAACATCGTGACTTATGAGAAGAGCATGGAAGAAGCATCACTGGACTTCAAATTCTATTAGAAAAGCATTAAGACTCTCGTACATATTTTCGTCTCGTCTGGTTACTTGGATGGACGAAAAGGGGAGGTATTTGCAGTGCAAGGAGTTAAGCCAAAGATAGCTGATGCTGAAGAGGACCTGCTAGCTGTAGTGCAAAATCTGTTTATATCTGATGAAGACTGCTGTGTGATCCTGGAAAAATATGTTGAACCTTCTGGGCTGACAAAAGCTGGATCAGCAACCAGGCCCGAGCTTACCGTGGACCTTGGGAGAGCTGGGGGATAGAGCTTATTTCATATTTCCTAAAATAAAACCCGACTTTGAGTCGTGGAATTTACATTTTCCTTTTTTGCTTCACATATCTCCCTAAAAACTTTATTTTGCAAGGATTCATAAATAAAATATCACACTATTTACCATTTAACTTTTGTTTTTATCTTTTAATTTTGCAATATCTTATTTTTTTAGCGTTCAAACTAATAATCCCATTGAGTCCACAATCGCAACGTGTAATGAAACAATGGAGCTTGAGGAAACTGGAGTTGATTATGATGATTTTGATGAAACTACACAAGAGGAAATTGAAAGATTTGAAAATAACTCTAAACCAAACCTAGAGGAAACTGAGGTCATAAATCTAGGAGATAAGGAGACTGTAAAAGAGACAAGGATCAGTGTGCATCTCACTGCCTAAGCGGTATACTGAGTTTCTTACGGAATATGAGGATGTATTTGCTTGGTCGTATGATGACATGACTAGTATAAGCACGGATGTGGTAGCTCATAAATTATCGGGATTTCTGCCAGTCAAACAAAATGCCCGAACTTTCAAGTCGTCAGTTTTATTGAAAATTGGGGAGAAGGTAACCAAGCAGCTCAATGCAGGAATTCTGAAAACAGTCAAATACCCAACTTGGTCAGCTAACATTGTCCCAGTGCCAAAGAAAGATGGGAAACTCCGAGTTTGTATGGACTACAGAGATCTGAACAGAGCAAGCCCATAAGATGAATTTCCTCTGCCAAACATACATATCCTAATTGACAATTGTGCAAAACACAAACTATAGTCTTTCGTGGATTGTTTTGCTGGCTACCATCAAGTGCTCAGGGATGAGGAGGATGCCGAGAAGACAACTTTCACTATATTCTGGGGAATTTATTGCTACAAGGTTATGTCGTTTGGTTTAAAGAATGCTGGGGCAACTTACATGAGGGCAATGACAACTATGTTCCATGACCTGATGCACAAAGAGATTGAAGTCTACGTGGATGATGTGATCATCAAATCAAAGAAGAGTTTAGAGCACCTTGACAACTTGCACAAGTTTTTCAACCACTTGCGAAAGTATAATTTGAAGCTAAATCCAGCAAAGTGTGCTTTTGGTAATCCAGCAGGGAAGCTTCTGGGTTTCATCGTCAGTAGAAGAGGTATCGAGCTGGATCCATCCAAGATCAAAGCCATCAAAGAATTGCCGCCGCCAAGAAACAAGAAAGAGGTCATGAGCTTCCTGAAAAGGCTCAACTACATCAGCCGGTTCATAGCACAATCCACTATCATCTGCGAGCCAATCATTAAGCTACTGAAGAAAGACGCAGCGATCGAGTGGACGGAGGACTGTCAAAAATCATTTGATCGGATAAAGGAGTACTTGTCTTGCCCGCCTGTGCTGGTTCCACTCGAGCCTGGGCGACCTTTGATCTTGTACCTATTTGTGGTAGATTTGGTATTTAGTTGTGTATTGGGGCAACATGATTCAACTGGAAGAAAGGAGCAAGACATATACTATCTAAGAAAGAAGTTCACTCCTTACGAAGCCAAGTACACATTACTGGAACGCACGTGCTGTGCACTGACTTGGATAGCAAAAAAGTTGCGGCACTACTTGACGTCTTACTCAACATTGCTGATATCAAGGATGGACCCTCTCAAGTATATCTTCTAAAAACCAATACCTACTAGAAAACTGGCCAAACGGGAAATGCTGCTCAGTGAATTCAACATCACGTTTGTCACTCAAAAAGCGTTAAAAGCTTAGGCCCTGGCTGATCATATGGTCGAGAATCCAGTGGGAGATGACTATGAGCCACTGCACACCTATTTCCCCGAGGAAGAAGTCATGTTCGTAGGAGAAGATATCGCCGAAGAGTATGATGGTTGGAGGCTATTCTTCGATGGAGCAGTGAAATCAAAAGAGTTGGCATTGGGGCAATATTAGTTTCGGAGACTGGACAACATTATCCCGTCACAGCCAAACTAAGGTTCCCTTGCACCAATAACATGGCAGAATATGAAGCTTGCATCTTGGGCCTTAGAATGGCAGTAGACATGAATATACAAGAGCTGTTGGCAATCGGAGATTTCGACTTACTGATTCACCAAGTCCGAGCAGAATGGACAGCAAAGAACTCCAAGATACTGCCATACCTCGAGTGCATAAAAGAGCTGAAGCAAAAGTTCACCAAGATAGAGTTCTGGCATGTACCCAGGCTGCAAAATGAGTTCGTGGCTGCTTTTGCTACCATATCTTCCATGATCAAACATCCCGACAAGAACTGCATTGACTCAATACCCGTGGCGATTAGGAAGCAGCCAACATGTTGCTATTATGTAGAAGAAGAGTCAGACGGACAACCTTGGTTCTACGACATCAAAGGGTTTCTCAAAGACGGCATTTACCCAAAGGATGCAACAAGTCTCCAAAAGAAGACGATGAAGAGGTTAGCAAATGGTTTCTTTTTGAATGGAGAAGTTTTATACAAAAGGACACCTGATTTGTGATTGCTAAGATGTGTGGACACCAAAGAAGCTGCTAAGTTGTTAGAAGAAATACACTCTGGGACGTGCGGCCCACATATGAACGGTTTCGTGCTTGCTAAGAAGATTTCTAGGGCGGCTATTTCTGGATGACAATGGAGCCTTATTGCATAAGGTAGACAAAGAAATGTCACCAATGCCAAGTCCACGGAGATATGATTCGAGTGCCTCCTAATGAATTGAATATCATGGGATCGCCCAGGCCTTTTGCTGCTTGGGGAATTGATGTCATAGGACCTATCGAGCCAGCCGCGTCCAATGGACATCGTTTCATATTGGTAGCCATTGATTATTTTACCAAAGTGGTAGAAGCTACATCATACAAATCAGTGACAAAGAAAGTGGTATCAAATTTTGTCCGTGACAAAATGATCTGTCGATTTGGTATCTCTGAATCCATCATCACTGACAATGGGTCCAATCTCAATAGTGACATAATGAAAGCAACCTGTGAGGTTTTCTAGATCAAGCACCATAATTCCACCGCATATAGACCCCAAATAAATGGTGCGGTCGAGGCGGCCAACAAAAACATCAAGCGGATATTGCGCAAGATGACAGACAATTCAAAGCAATGGCACGAGAACCTACCCTATGCTCTGTTAGGGTACCACAGCACAATGAGAACATCAACGGGGGCTACTCCTTATTTTCTGGTGCATGGCACCGAGGTAGTGATACCAATGGATGTCGACATACCATCTTTGAGAATCATCCAAGAGACACAGGTTAAAGACGTTGAATGGATCAAAGGAAGAATGGAGCAATTGGCCCTCATCGACGGCAAAAGACTAAATTGAAACGACTTCGGTTAGTCGTTTCGGAAGTTAGGACTCCGATTGGTGTGTCGATAATTTTAAAATTTCGTAAGGCCCATTGAGACTTATCTGTAAAATTTGAGCTAAATCAGACCTCGGTCGGTAAGCATCGGAAGAAGGTTTCAGTTTTTATTGTCGATAAAAATTAAAGAGAGATTTTTTAGCTCGGTTTTGGCGAATGAGCTCCGATTCAAAATCCGAAAGTGCCGTTAGTTTCGTATGATTATTTTTGACTTTTATGAATTTTCGAAAGTGAATTTCGATGTCGTTCGGCTAGTTTCCGCTAAAATGCCGAAAGTTAAATAATTCGATCTTTTTCCATTTAATTTGCATATTGAGTTTCGGGAGTCCAATTTGAGATCCGTCTTCACGAGTATGTTACATATATTTTTTGTAACTTGTATGAAAAAAGTTGAAATTATTTTGAATATCATAGGGTACCATTTTAATTTTCGTCGAGAAAAAAAAAATAAAATAAAAAAATACATATAATACGATGGTTCTGAGCTGAAGCTAAGGACGAACTTGCATGTTATATATAGAAACAGAACATAACCCATTTGGAAATAGAGAAAATGAAATGACGCAGTGAGGTAAAAAAATGCCAGAAAATGAGAAAAGAGCCGGGAAGATAGCAGAATTTTTACCCCAAAATATTCAGGTAATGATCTTAATATATTATTTGAGTTTATTACGTATGTTGAATATATTTAACGGTAAAAATTGGGATATTATACATCATTTTAATAAGTTCAATTGATAGTTTCAAGGGTCAGTTGGACCCCGATTATTGAATCAATTTGTATTCGTACTCAGTGAGTTATGGGCAACATATACATGTAATTTATGTAGGGTTTGGTTATGTGACCTTAAACCCTGTACATAGGCCTGGCCTGCGTATTGCGTATACGAATAGGGTATCAGGTTCCTACCTGGATTGCCTTAAGATGTGAGGAATGAAGCCTTTAGCCTAATTTCATATATTTTTCTGCTTATTGAATAGAGTGGGATCGTTTGGGAATGAAACCAAAGGATAAAGCAGTTGTTGATTAGCAATGCCAACTTTTTGGAAGAGGTAAGTGTTTGTATCCATTTCTTTGGAGGCCCTTGGCCTTGTGGATATTCTACCACGTGTTCCTTACGTGTGTAGCTGCCGATAGGCATACTCATAACGCCTTAGCTTTGAATTTACATAGTATATCATATGTTATGCCCTGTTGTTGTTATTGCATTGAGCATATGAGCATTGCACTCTAGTTTTGAGCATTGTATATACTTCCCGGTAATCGATGAGAGTCCCGAGCCGGTGAAGGGTCATTATTGCATATACTTCCTGGCTGGCGATGAGAGTCCCGCACCGGTGAAGGGTCATTATTGCATATACTTCCCGGTAATTGATGAGATTCCCAAGCCGGTGAAGGGTCATCATTACATATACTTCCCGGTAATCGATGAGAATCCCGAGCCGGTGAAGGGTCATCTTTGTATATATCTCCTAGTAGACGATGAGAGTCCCGCGCCGGAGATAGGTATCAGGCATATGTGACTGCATTGCATTGTACCGCATTCATCCCATCTCATATGCGGTATGACTGCATTGCGTTGTACCGCATTCATCCCATCTCATTGCACCGCATACTGACTATTGTGTGTACTGTGTTGTGTTTTATGTATGTGGTATGTACACTATGTCGTGGACATATCTCAGTTTGCCTGTATATTTCTGGCTCGTATTCTAGGCTGCAGGGATCGGGTTACACGCCGCAGCGGTATAAATATATGGATCAGGTTGCACGTCGCAGCAGTATAAATATATGGATCAGGTTGCACGCCGCAACAGGATGAATATATGGATCGGGTCGCACGCCGCATCATGATTTATTTCTAATTGTTGATGTGTTCGGGATACCTATATGTTCTGGCTATCTTATGTTCCTGGTTGTTGATGAGCTTCTGATTCCATACGTATTTCTAGTTATTATCTGCCTCTGCCTTTTCATAATTTAAATAAGATAAATTTAGTTTATCTGTTTCTTTTCTCCCTTGCTAGCTATCCTATTCTTTGAGGTGGCTAGTCTGTCCCACTTATTGAGTCCTTTTGACTCACCCTTGTTTGTTGTCTATTTTTGTCTATCTATTTTGTTTCGGCAGGTTCGCTCCAGGATTGAGTTCGTCACGTTGTGAAGGAGCGAAGAGGACTTCAGCTGTCAGGGTGAGCCAGCTTTTATTCCGAAGGGCCACCAGTTTATTGTTCATTATTTCAGTTGCATTTTGCTCCCTGCAGGAGGTATCTGTCTTTTTTTGTACTCTTAGATGTCTAGTCTGGATAGCCCTAAACCTAGTATGTTGGGTAGTCAGCTATAATTTCTTTTGTACAACCTAGAGGTATCAGTATGTTTGTGTTCTTTTTTTTTAGTCTTGTCCTTATTCAGCAATTGTTATATTTATTTTCCTAATTTAATTGGTAAGGGTTCGCCCGACGGGTCTAAGGGAGTATGTCGGGTGCCCGCACGGCCTAACCGGAATCTGGGTCGTGTCTGTTGGTGTCAGAGCCCGGTTTAGTGTCTATCCAGACTAAGACGGTGTCAAGTAGAGTCTCGCTGGTGGGTACGTAGACGTCCGTACTTATCTACGAGAGGCTATGATGGCATTTTGGAAGTTTCAGTTCCTTGATTTCTTATCGTGCGTCGGTCTAGGATGCAGAAGTATTTTCGTTAATTCTTTCGTGTAATTATGAACCCTCGTGCGACAAATCAGCAAATGGTATGAGTTCAAGACAAAGCAGTCTAGCCTGGGGCTAGCACTGACGAAGCTTTGAGAGTTTTGATCGTGTTGACGAAATAGTTACGGAGGTCCCAGCCGTACGAGCTCGCAATGGGGCAAGGGAGTAGGGCCTTGTGGTTCCTTTGGCTCTCCATGATGCTTTACGAGAATCTTAGCAACGCAGATACCGCAAGAAAATATTATTCGCTAAGCAGCTTATCAGTTTGCCACATATGCAGATGTTCTGATTTAGACAGTTCCTATTTCAGTTCTTAATATTGCTGTAGTAAAGTATGTTCCGGAGGCAGCATTTGTTATGCCTCCAGTTGATCTGGCTGGTTAGGTAACTAAGGTAATTATTGGGTTCGAGTGCTCAAAGAGGTTGCATTATTTTACACGGCTGAACATCTCGATATTCCCAAGCAATGCATCAGATAAACCTCGTGATTCTTTTTAAAATAAAATGATGTCAGCGTATCCTTCAGGCTCTTGATTATATCGAGCGGTATGGTGTTGATTATTTTGCTTTCTAGTTTCAGGGGTCCAGCCTTGAATTGGTAGGCTGCTCTCTTATTAGCTAATTTGGTTAGATTTTTCTTCTAGATTTGTGGAAAAGTTCCTTTCGAGTAGTGAGCGGGATGAAAAGTTTTGCCAGTTTGAGTGGATTGGACATGGTAGCCTGTCGGATAGCCTGTTGGTGTTTCAGAATATGAGATTGAATTCTATAGAATGGTTGAATATGCATTAGACCTAGTCCATGAGCCTTTCAAGAGATTCAAAGATTTATTGGTGACGTTTCTCCTTCCTTGAGATCCTAGAGGGCTCGAGAAATCGAGGTTGGGACTTCATTTGATGTTGTTATTGATATTGCTCAGAGGTATTAGGCATACCATAAGTTAGAGTGGGAGAGCAAGAGATCCTACGGCCCTGGTGGGCACCATACCTCCTTTCGAGATAAGAGTTCTGATTATTTTGGGAGGTTACTTGCCAGGTTATCTCAGCTTGTAGAGCGTGATTCTCAGAGTACGTGAGTAGTTCATCAAGATTAGACTCAACTTTCTCTTTATAGCCATCAAGAATCTGTCCAGCTTCCATTTTCACCGAAAATGTGTTGTCATTGTCGTGAGCCTGTCATCTTTGGAGGAGTTTTCCCTTACTTCGGCAAGTAAGTATGCAGTCGTCCTTTCTCTCGTCCTCAGGCACCTGCACAGTTACAGGGGATTTTATTTAGATCTCAATCATCCAGAGAAATTCCACCTTCCCGTACATGTAGCGAGCGTGGTGGCAGTGGTTCTTCAGACGGTGATTATTAGGGTAGTAGCTCAGCTCAACTGTAGAGGCAGTTCTACGAACTGCCAGTCTGGTAGGAATATCCGATGTAGTACACCCGTATAATTCTTCTTCCATTATATGTGAGTAAGATTTGATTCTTCCGATCGGTCTGAACTTCGTTTATCTTACCATGTTTCCATGGCTTCCTTGGATATTGTTTCTATTAAGAATCGATTGTGGTAGAGGGGTGAGCTTCTAGTATGATTTATTTAGGGAATTTGTGAGACCCTACTAGTTTATCTGATTTAAATGTGAAATATTTGGGAGTGAATGTCAGTATTTTCTTCTTGGCATCTTGTTACGCCACCTTCTGTTATTATGTCAATTCAGTTTACCTCTCTCCTCGAAATTCAATGTTGGTAGGATAATGGGATCCTAATTCGTCTTCTTCAAAAAGTGTTATTGTTTCTTCCGGTGTAAAGTGATTAGTAAGTAATACTCGATCTACGCGTCTCCTCTTGGTTCGAGATGTTAGTAAAGTCATGTTATTCTATGAGCTTCTCTCAGTTATAAAAGAGTTTACTAATAAATTGTTGGAGTTCTCTTCTTATGAGAAGGTTAAATTGGCATGCATGTTGTTCCGTGAAGCTCATTTAATATCTATTTCCTCAATTGCGATTCTTTGGCTAGCTCAGGTAGCCAAGCAAATAAGATCATGAGCTTCCTGAAACTCTAATTATTTCTATCCTCAGTCCGTTGTCATCTCTTCTTTATTCGGCGCTGGTGAGTTTAGGCGGTCAGTAACCTATTGTGATATTCCCTGTGTTGAGCCAGAGTACGTGTCAAGGTAGCCGGATAAGCACATTGTTGTTTTTCAAGGCTACTAAGGGTAATGAGAGGCGTCATTTGAACCCCTGAGTTAATCCATCAGGCGGTGGTGCTTATAGAAAATTGTATGGAGTTGTGACTCGAGAGTTGCAGCTGTTTGGCAACTCAAAAGGGTAGTTGGTAGCTTAGGTCTGCCTATGTTCAACCTTTAGCTAAATCTTCTTTAGTCCAGCAGACTGTCGGGGATGGTTATTCCTATTCAAATAGCTGCATGAGTTTGTGCTTTAAGCGGAGGAGTTTTCATTCAAATATTGAATGGTAATACTAAATCTCTAAGGCGTTGATACCACTTTTGTCACGACCCAATCTAAGGCCACGACAGAAACCTACAATGAGTGTCAATCATTGCTAAACCCACTAATAATCTATTAATGATAGAGATAAGCTGGCAACTTGATCATATATACGTACCTATCTGCTGAAAGCATAAAGTTTGGAAAGATGACACGATTTTAACTTGCTGGCAATTAGAACACTGAGCCACAAATTCTACTATGTCACACTTCATTCCGTCCCGCTAATAAATCTGCTTAAGATCATGGTACATCTTAGTCGAACCTGGATGAATAGTGTATTTGGAATAATGTGCCTCTATCATAATCTGTTCATGTAAATCTACAACATCAAGAACACAAAGTCTATCTTTATACATGAGAACATCGTTAGTAGTAACCCTGTATTGTGACTTCGATTTTCTTCTGGCTATCTGTCTCATACTGACGCTGTTTTACTTCATGAAAATTTAGAGTTAAAGATCTAGTGCAGCTTGTCGTCCATCCATCATTGGCATATCTCCTTCATCCCCCAAATCTTTGAGAAGTTACTTTAGCGTTATAAGTGCACACGTAATCAACTTTGTTGTTGGTATTCTGCCTCAGCTCCAACTACATGTCTCTTTTATTTTCACTTTTTCAAGTCATAATATTTCCAATTCAAAGACAATACCCTGAAATAGATATTCAGTCTGACGATCATTCTTTGTCTGCATCATACTATCCAGTAGTATTTGCATGATCCTTATCCTTATATGATAGACCATGTTCAGATGAACTTTTGATATACATTAGGATATGAGTAACTACATTCCCACAAGGAGCTTGCAGAACAACACTAACAACAACTGAGATGTTGTACAGGGCGTTCGTAAAAATAATATAGCTTGCATCAAATCTTCTATAGTTTGTAGTGACAAGGTACTTCAAAAGCTTCCCCTATTGTATCAAGCGTGGGCTAATTCTTAGTTCCATCGACCTGTTCTATATTGCAAGGTATATCGAAAAGGTATTTATCGGCTGAATCATGTTAACCCATTCAAAGTTCTATGTATCGTTGCTTCCAAAATGTAGAGCTCCCCTCACGTGTTTGAGGAAGTGTCAGCTTAGTCCAAATAAGTTGGGCAAGGATGTTATTATATTATCCAGATATGTTTTGTTCCAAGAGTTCGGTGTTCGTGTTATAATTCTGATTCTGCAATCATGAGATAATGTTCGTGGGATAGCTTATGAAGGTCGTGAACGTTCTTTTGTTATCTGTGCGGAATTTTCTTTAAACTTAGGCTCGTTCGAGAATGAACGAGAGTTTAAGTGGAGGAGAATGAAACGACTTCGGTTAGTCGATTTGGAAGTTAGGATTCAGATTGGCATGCCGATAATTTTAAAATATTCGTAAGGCCCATTGAGACTTATCTGTAAAATTTGAGCTAAATCAGACCTCGTTTGGTACGCATCAGAAGAAGGTTTCAGTTTTTATTGCCGATAAATATTAAAAAGAGACTTTTGAGCTCGGTTTTGGCGAATGAGCTCCGATTCGAAATCCGAAAGCGTCGTTAGTTTCGTATGATTATTTAAGACTTTTATGAACTTTTGAAAGTGAATTTCGATGTCGTTCGGCTAGTTTCCGCTAAAATGCCGAAAGTTAAATAATTTGACCTTTTTCCATTTAATTTGTATATTTGAGATCCGCCTTCACGAGTATGTTACATATATTTTGTATAACTTGTATGCAAAAGTTGGAATTATTTCGAATATCATAGGACACCGTTTTAATTTTCGTCGAGAAAAGAAAAGTAAAGAAAAAAAATAAAAGAAAAACAAGAAAATATATAAGACGGTGGTCCTTATCTGAAGCTAAGGACGAACTTGCATATTATATATAGAAATAGAACATAACCCATTTTGAAACAGAGAAAATGAAATGACGCAGTGAGGTAAAAAAATGCTAGAAAATGAGAAAAGAGCCGGGAAGATAGTAGAATTTTTACCACAAAACATTCAGGTAATGATCTTAATATATTATTTGAGTTTATTACGTATGTTTGAATATATTTCAAGGTAAAAATTGGGATATTAGACATCGTTTTACTAAGTTCAATTGATAGTTACAAGGGTCAATTGGACCCCGATAATAGAATTGATTACATATTCGTACTCAGTGAGTTATGGGAAACATATATATATATATATATATATATATATATATATATGTTTCCCATAACTCACTGAGTACGAATATGTAATCAATTCTATTATATATATATATATATATATATATATATAATAGAATTGATTACATATTCGTACTCAGTGAGTTATGGGAAACATATATATATATATATATATATATATATATATATATATATATAAAATTTATTTAGGGTTTGGTTATGTGACCTTAAAACCTGTACATAGGCCTGGCCTGCATATTGCGTATGCGAATAGGGTATCAGGTTCCTACCTGGATTGCCTTAAGATGTTAGGAATGAAGCCCTTAGCCTAATTTGATATATTTTTCTGCTTATTGAATAGAGTGAGATCGTTTGGCAATGAAACCAAAGGATAAAGCGGTTGTTGATTAGCAATGCCAACTTTTTGGAAGAGGTAAGTGTTTGTATCCATTCCTTTGGAGGCCCTTGGCCTTGTGGATATTCTACCACGTGTACTTTACGTGTGTAGCTGCCGATAGGTGTACTCATTATGCCTTAGCTTTGAATTTACATTGTTTATCATATGTTATGCCTTGTTGTTGGTATTGCATTGAGCATATGAGCATTGCACTCTACTTTTGAGCATTGTATATACTTCCCGGTAATCGATGAGAGTCCCGAGCCGGTGAGGTGTCATCATTAAATATACTTCCCGGTAATCGATGAGAGTCCCGAGCCGGTGAAGGGTCATCTTTGCATATATCTCCTGTTAGACGATGAGAGTCCCGCGCCAGAGATAGGTATCAGGCATATGTGACTACATTGCATTGTGCCGCATTCATCCCATCTCATTGCACCGCATACTGACTATTGTGTGTATTGTTTTGTGTTTTATGTATGCGGTATGTACACTATGTCGTGGAGATATCTCAGTTTTCCTATATATTTTTGGCTCGTATTCTGGGTTGCGGGGATCGGGTTGCACGCCGCAGCGGTATAAATATATGGAATGGGTTGCATGTCGCAGCGGTATAAATATGTGTATCGGGTTGCACGCCGCAACAGAATAAGTATATGGATCGGGTTGCATGCCGCAACAGGATGTATTTCTAATTGTTGATGTGTTCGGGATACCTATATGTTCTGGCTATATTACGTTCCTGCTTGTTGCTGAGTTTGTGATTCCATACGTGTTTCTAGTTATTATCTGGCTCTGCCTTTTCATAATTTAAATAAGAGAAATTTAGTTTATCTGTTTCTTTTCTCCCTTGCTAGCTATCCTATTCTTTGAGGTGGCTAGTCTGCCCCACTTATTGAGTCCTTTTGACTCACCCTTGTTTGTTGTTTGTTTTTGTCTATCTAATTCGTTTCGGCAGGTTCGCTCCAGGATTGAGTTCGCCACGTTGCGAAGGAGCGAAGACGACTTCAGCTGTCAGGGTGAGCCAGCTTTTATTCCGGAGGGCCACCAATTTATTGTTCATTATTTCAGTTGCATTTTTCTCCCTTCAGGAGGTATCTGTCTTCTTTTGTACTCTTAGATGTCTAGTCTGGATAGCCCTAAACCTAGTATGTTGGGTTGTCAGCTATAATTTCTTTTGTACACCCTAGAGGTATCAGTATGTTTGTGTTCTTTTTTTTAGTCTTGTCCTTATTCAGGAATTGTTATATTTATTTTCCTAATTTAATTGGTAAGGGTTCGCCCGACGGGTCTAGGGGAGGATGTCGGGTGTCCGCACGGCCTAACCGGATTCCGTGTCGTGTCATAAATACAGTGTGCCATGGGCAATTATATAAGAGGAGAATGGCTAAAGCATTTAACAAGAAAGTTCGAGAGAGATCCTTCGAACTCGGACAATTAGTACTGAAGAAGATATTTCCAAATCAAGAAGAGGCAAAAGGCAAATTTACACCCAATAGGCAAGGGCCGTACATGGTTCACCGATTTTTTAATGGAGGAGCACTGATACAGGCAGAAATGGACGGGGAAGTTTGGCTGAATCCAATCAACTCAGACGCTGTCAAAAGATACTATGTATAATAGCTTGTACTAGTTAATGGTTTTGTTATTATGCAATACATCATGTAATCTGAACTACGTTACAACCTGATTCCCCAAATAGGATACGTAGGCAACCTACTCAAGGTTTGGTCGCATAAATATAAAAAAAAAAATTCCTGTAAAGCAACACTGGGGCAGAATATTTGAGGAACTCTAAAAAATTCTTAAAGGACAAACATAGTTGACACTGGGGCAAAATTTTTTGAGACCCTCCAAAAATTTCAAACGCAAACTGGGGTATAATTTTTAGGTCGCCCTTAAAATTCATGTGATGGAGTTTGGAACAGCATGAAGAGCGAAAACTATGGCTTTACACAACGCGATTCGTGACTCAATGGGATAAAATATTTTACTTTATTTCTTCCTCATAAAAGTTTTTTAAAACATTTGCATTATTTACTACTTTATACATATCCGCATCAGCTCGACCAAGGTCCCAACACTCATGGGCAGCGAGCGTGAAGCAAGCCTAGAATGCACAAACCAAACTACCAAGCACAACTCACCAATCTTTCTTTGGATGCAGGCACAAAAGATACGCAACTTGGCAACACATGAAAGACATGTTTCGACAAAGGTTATCAAAGTCCTCTTACTACATTTAAATTAGTCGAGGGTACACATCCCGAAGCGTCGATTGAGGGTACACAGCCTGATATCGATTTGTCATTTAAATTTGCTTAGGTTACGCAGGTCGAAGCAGCGATTGAGGGTACACAACCCGATATCGATTTGTCATTTAATTTGATAAGGGTACACAGCCCGAAGCGTTGATTGATGGTACGCAGCCGGATATCAATTTGTCATTTAAATTTTCTGAGGGTACACAACCCGAAGCGTCGATTGAGGGTACACAGCCTGATATCGATTTGTCATTTAAATTTGCTAAGGGTACACAGCCCGAAGCGTCGATTGAGGGTACACAACCCGATATCGATTTGTCATTTACATTTGCTGAGGCTACACAGCCTGAAGCGTAGATTGAGGGTACACAGCCCGATATCGATTTGTCATTTAAATTTGCTGAGGGTACACAGCCTAAAGCGTCGATTGAGGGTACACAGCCCGATATCGATTTGACATTTATGTTTGCTTAGGGTACACAGCCCGAAGCATCGATGGAGGGTATACAGCCCGATATCGATTTGTCATTTTAATTCCTTACTGCGGGCACACAGCCCAATGCATCGACTGAGGGTACACAGCCCGATGTCGAATCTAACTTTTGGCACAGCAAAGGATACACAGTCAAGCATAGTAAACACACCTGCGTACGACAAAGAATCATGGAAAGACAATCCAGCCCGATTGGAAGGTACGTTCCACATTCGCTTATACATACATTGTTTTGCAAACTCACCTTTATTGCAGGATGTACGCTCTGGCAATCCGGACATTGTGACAACACCTCGTCGACTCCCGTAAGTCTTAGGCACTCCTCTAGAGTCGTGACAAAATTAGTTCTTCCGTCAACATCTTTGCCCGAAGACTCTTTCATCATCCCCGGGCAAAGAGGGGCAGCTGTTGACACCTAATTTTGTCCCTTCTGTCTCAATAGCCGTTATTCAGACAAATTCCATTGATAACCATATAATTACCCTACACTCACTCCTATCATGGGTCATTATCTCATGCACGTACACTAATTAGGCTATTTTAGAAGTATTTACACGAACGATCGCATTTTTACAAAGCTTGCACGTCTTGTCAATGCTTTTCACCATTATTTCTGTGTTAAGGAAGATACCTAAATTATTTTAAAACCCAATATAATAGATTTTAATTATTCAGCCTTAGTAATTATTTTTCGTGTTTTATAATTTTTACAAATATTTTACATAATTTTTCCACACATTTTTACACATTTTATAAGCTTTTATACATTATTATAAACATTATATACGCTACACACACGCGCGCATATCTATATATTTATACACACACGTATACCCACACATCAGCCCATTTTTTATACCTCATCGCCAACGTGGCTTCATCTCAGCCGTCCACGTGTACAATCCGACGGCTGAGGATCAAGTTTCAATTTTTATTCCCCAAACGCACCCCAAAATCCTATTCCCCTTTCTCATTCTCTCCCCCTCGCGACTGTCTCTCTCTCTCTCTCTACGTCTCCGCCGTCGATGGCGATTCTGGCCATTTCAACCAGCCAAATCCAGAACAAATTACACCTCCGCACTCCTATTAATGTCTGCAACAAAACCCCTATGCTGGTTACCTCAAATGGTGGGGTTGAGAATTTGACTCTTTGGGGAATCCGTCACTGTTGCCGGAGAAGAAATACTGGCGAGGAGTTGGGTGAGACCTGATCCCTATAACCTAATGGAAGGAAAAACCCTCGCTCATGCACAATCAGAGATGGGTCGCGACTGACCCGAGTACAACTAAAATGGGTAACCCATTTCCCCTATTTGTCTTCTTCAATCTACGCGATGTCTGTGTGTCAACATGCTTAGCCGACTAATTGCTCTGCGTTAAGTTAACTAGGTAAAAAGTTCGTAAGATTATTAACCTTTGGTTAGTTCACTAATTCATTACTGTGAATCTTTGCACGACTGAGTATCCTAGGTTATCTCTGTTAGTCTTAAAAGAGTCAATATTGGTTTATGATTTGATCATTGTTATCTATGTTTCACAGTGTATATGTTTCTTTGTTCTATCAAGACACATTGTTTCTCGTGCTTATATGTGTAAAACTGAAAGGATGACTTGATGAACATGATTTGAGCATGATTAGGTTCAATTGGTTTTTGATTAATATTTGAATGAAAGTTATTCTAGTGACTGACATAGAGTCCTATTTAAAACCTGCTGAATTGTTGTTTGATTTCTTTTTGAACCAAAATTAGTTTGAGACACCCCTTTTGCACTAATTTTGAACCTGGTTATGTTATTATCTAAAGGATGAAGGGCCTATTTGTTCAGATTCATGTTTCTTGTGATGTACCTAGCCTGTACCTATGCCTGAGTGCTTAATTTTCATAATTACATTGAATGAGTAGCTTGTCCGACATGATTAGGAGAATCTTGATTTGGTTAGGGAGAGATTCTGATTGATCTTTGAGAGGGTAATAGTTTATTTGATTGATCCGAGATTCAATGGGGAATGTTAATTGATTCTGAGCTCAAAATAGGCTTAATTAGCTGATTTTGAACCCAGACTATGATAAAGTTAAAGGGAGGGAATCCAAATTTGTTTTAGGATTGGTTTTATCTCAACTTTGGGGCTGATTGGCTTATATTTTGGAAATACACCTAATTATGTGTCCTTGATTCTTGAAAGATATTCCCCTGCCATTTTAGGTGACTACTCTATTTAATTCTAACCTCATCCCTCTTTCCTATATAAGGTCGACTGACCTCTCTTCTCTAGGACACAGTGATTGATACAGAAAAACAACACCACATAAACATCATCCTCTGTTCTTTCCCCTTAGAAATTGTCCCTATTTGTATATATTTGTTAGGACTCCTGCTTGTACTTTTTTTAAAATAGGGTGTGCAGTCATTAAGACTGCAAATATGGCTATCCAGGAGCCACTTCTAACCTCTTCTATATGCTGCATCAACCATCCTAAAATCATAACTTTTGTTGCCTAAAATTTGCATGATAATCACTCGATGAGAAGTTAAGTCGTATGTCCGAATTCTGGGTTTACTTGTCTTAATTAGAGTTTGGACATTGTTAGTGTGAACAGGTTTTAATGTTTTAAACCATAACATTCGATTCTTTTGTGTAAATCTAGAATTTTAAAACAGGTGGTTAATTGCGCTATGATTGTTGAAAACTGGACTATTTCTGTACAATCTATGACTGCCCCTCATTGCATAAATGATAAAGGCCCAGAAACTGTTTTTAAACACGGTCTCCATGTGTCAAAACTATTTTTACTAATAGTGTATAGGGGGGTGTATAAGTGACTTGGGGTCAACTATACGAGTATATAAATATTTTCTAAAGCGTAAAATTATTGATTACTCATATATTTTCATGCCTATTCCTATATCTATGTGCGACATCCCTTTGTTTGCATTTATGTGCTGTGAAACTCTCTTTTGAAAACTGCCTACTTACCTATATTCTTTTCAAAACTGACCCCTAAACAAAAATAACCATTAAGGTTAGTGCTCGACAAGTAATGACGAGTCACACCGACCCTAAATGGCTAACATTTTATTTTAAAAACAACACCGATTTGGTTTCAACCAAAATTTGAAATTGTTTACAAAAGTGTCTATTTTTGCAAAACTGCTTATCTGTGCAAAATTGGTTAAGAGGCTGAAATTACATAAATAAACTGAATTGCAATACTTTTTGTAGATTTGACCTCATTTACGATTAGGCATTTGTATTAGAGGCCTTAAAACGCGATTTGCTGTAAAATATAGGCCATCGTTTGGGGTGTAACGAAACATAGTTCTTCGTTGCTACTCGAACAATCGTGTGAGTCTTCGTCTCGTTTTTATCTCTTTATTGCTTTCGTATTTTCGATTGCATCACACTGCCCATAACACCCCATGCAATTCATAATACAACATGCCTTTTGCCTCATCAAGCCTTTTTTTTTTTTGGTTGATATTTTCAATAATTATCCTATTCGAGGACTCAGCCTGTCCTTTCGCACTAAGATGATATGGAGTCGAAGCCATCCTTTTGATAACCTACTTTGCAAGGAAAATGGTTACATCCGAACCCATAAACTTTGGGCAGTTATTACATGATATTTCTCTTGGGACCCCAAATCGACAGATGATATTTTTTCAAATATAGCTGATTACTTCTTTCTACCTAACTTTAGCAACGGACCCTGCTTCTACACATTTAGTTAAGTAATCATTGAGTACGAGGATAAATCGAACTCCGCCTTTGGCTTTGCGGAGTGGCCCAATAATATCCATTCACCATTTCATAAAGGGCCACGACGACACCGCCGAATGCAGAGGTTCGACTTGTTGATGAATCATTTATTCGAGTCGCTGACACTTGTCACATATTTTACAAAGGCCTTAGCGTCCACGCTGATATCTGGCCAATAGTAACCTGCCTAAAGCAATTTACGCACCAGAGATTTTTCGCCCAAGTGGTTGCCATAGTCGACCTCGTGCACTTCTCTCATTACTTACTCGATTTCCCCTGGCCTAAGCATTTGGCCAATGGGCCGCATTATAACTTCTTGTACAACTAACCCCGAATCATTGAGTATGGTACTGCTTGTGTTCTAAGCTTCTTAGCCTTCTTCTTATCTATTGGTAGAGTCCTCTAGTCTAAGTAACAAATGAAATTGGTATGTCAGTCCCAAATGTTACTCACTGAGTTAACCTCTAGGTTGATCCTATCTACGTCAGATGTAAGAAGACGAACAGTCGAATCAGCCCTCGAGCCCTCTACTTCGACGGTAGAGCCTAGATTGGCTAAGGCATCTGCTTCAGAATTTTCCTCTCGAGGGACCTACTTAACTCTCCACTCTCGAAACTTGGCCAAAATTTGTTCAGCCCGAGCTAGGAACTTTTGCATCTTGAGCTCATGAGCAGAATAATCCCCAAGTATTTGATTCACCACTAGTTGTGAATCACTTCTCAACTCGACTCTTTCTACCCCTAACTTCTTAGCCAGCTCCAACCCTGCTATGGCAGCCTAGTATTCTGCCTTGTTGTTTGTCACTAGTTTGAACCTAATAGAGTGGCTTACTTTCTCAATAAGGGGAGCTTCAGAAAACCAAGTAAAACCTGATTTCTGTTTCTAATATTGCTCTTCCATGCTATAGTATTTTTTGAGCTCAGCCTAAGCCATTTATAATACTACCCTATTCTCAACTGATGGCTCTTCTTCAAACAACATCTGTTTAATCTTCACAATATTCTCCCTAATAGCAATATGCTTGAAAATGTCACCAAAAGTATTCCTGCTCCACTTTGATAGTGCCCCTTTAACGCTCTTTATCTTCTGCTTGAACACTAGGAAAGGATCACCAACAAAATCTGCCCTCCAATGTTCTCTTACGACATCATTGAAAGTTTCATGCTTAGCCCGAAAATTCAAGAACCTAAAAGTCTTGACAAGATATATAACACCCTCCCCACAAGTTAATAATAAAGGAGCATGATCAAACGCATTGCGTATAAGGTGTTCCACTTCCAGAGATTGAAAAACATTTTGAAACTGAACATTGACAAGTATCCTGTCCAATCTCTCAAAAATACATTCAACATTAGGTCTCCCATTCTACCAAGTGAAAGGACTACCTTTAAAACCAACATCAAATATGCCACTAGAGTTGATACAAAAGGAAAAATCCTCATAATCTTGAGGAACCACCAGTAGCCCTCCAATATTTTCTTCCTCACTAAGAACAATAGTAAATTCCCCTCCAACTAGCCAAGGTAGCTCCATATCACTAGCAATAGAGTATAAATTATCCCATAAATCCAATCTTTCCATAGAAGTTACTACCATACATTGCGCAATATCTGGGTGCAGAAACTTCAGTGTAATTTGTTGGGCAGTATCACTAATTACCTCCCACTGGATAACAGTATCTAAGCAAACCAAAATCTTCCCAGTCAAGCTATACAATGCAGCTTCCATACCCAACCTTCTCCTATATCTTTGAATGTATCTTGAATTGAAATCACAAAAAATCCACGCTCTTTATGCATAATAATGACTCTCTGAAAAGCATGCTGAGTATAACAAACCTTATATTCCATATGAAAGCTTTAATCATCATTTAGACTTCGATACAATCCTTTTGGGCAATATTCTACTTGGCTCCTGAGGCGGATTCTGCTTCTTGCCTTTCTTGGCCTTCCTTTACAGTAGTCCTTGGTGATAAATTACCCTCCTTTGCTATTTTTTGAAAGTTTCCAGCTGTGGATTCATCATCACCCTATTCTTCTATTTGTTGTTGCTCAACTATTGCTTTTTGAAGATCTCCAAATTTACCTTATGAGTAACCAAGTCATGAAGTACCTTTTTTGGAGATTTCACTGGAACATTAACTTGTAACTGCATTGTAGGGTCAGTCCTTGAGACACAAGTAATTGTGACAACTTCTATAGCACCAGTGCTGGTTGGAACAGTCTGGTTGGAACAGTCATCACCAGTTCACCACTCTCCTTGCCAGGAGGACTATGAACATGATTAGCTTCTGGCTAAAAATTAGCAATAACCTCATTATCCTCAGTAGCTAATGTAGTAACTGGAGAACTGCCAATAGTCTTCCATTCTCCCTATGTCTTGACATCAACTGCAACACCTTTACTAGACACTACTATCTCCCCTACCTCCTGATTCTTTGGATGATCCTTAAATGAATTTGATACCCACTCCTTACTGTTACCATGATCCATAGGCAAACTAGCATTAGGATTCACTTTTGTACAATCTGCACCATTATTGCCATTAACATTTAGATTTGATGCTACTTTTGCCTTGTTTTCCTTTTTCACTGGAGTAGTAGCAAGATTAAGATTAGCGTTACCTTTAACAACAACATCAAACTTATCATCCTCCTCAGTATTAACTTGGTCTTCCGCTGAATCATTCTTATCATCCTTATTAGCAAGTGCCTGGAATGGATTTGTACTAGCAATCTTAGCTTGAACATTCTCTTTGTTTTGCACTAGGACTATTTCTTTTCCAACTCCTTAACCTATAATATGACCCCTATTGCCCCTTTTATACTTTTTTGTCCTCCTCTACATCCGTCCTTGCTTTGCCTGTTTAACAATTGGCTTTCCAACCACCTTACCACTAGTTAAGACTTTTGTAGTAGCTGCAGCAGTGCCAACAATTTCCTTCTCGGACACATTATTCACAGTTTCATCTTGTTGTTTCATGTACAGTTCAAGGTGAATAATCCATCATTCCATCTAATTTAGACCTTGCATCTTACAATTTTTGCAATATTTAGCCATATAGTCATAATTGATTCTAATTCACTTAGATTGCTCATTTACAGTTTCATCATCTTCTTCCACTATTTTAATCCTCTGGGAAATCTTACCCAACAAATCACCTTCTACTTTCACCTTTGCACAACTTGGTCGTGTACCATACAATGTTGCAGCATCAACATGCAATGGTCTTCCCATTGCCTTTGCTAATGAAAAGATATTGCTTCCCAAAAAAATTAGGAGGCAACTCAGGAAAAGAAATCCAAGCAATGTCAATAGTAATTTTTTCATCAGGCTTCCACAAAAGATTCCACTTTGTACACCTCATCTGCCAATAATCACCTTGAGCATTCAAGTAAAATGAAGGTTTTGATAATAAGTGAATATAATTCTCCAACAATGACAATTTTATCAAGATAAGATCGTCTTCAATCAACCCAATAAATTGGACCTTTTATTTCACTCTGAATAGGACTAACCTTACTTAATTCTTGAATATTAGATTTTCCATAAGAAAACTTTCCTAGTCCTGCATGTTGCAAGCGTTGTTCAACAATAGTGACACGACCCGAATTTCTAGCTAGGCCGTTCGGGCACCCGACATCCTTTCTTAGACCCGTCGGGCGAACTCTTACCAACTGAATTGGGAAAATAAATATAAAATTCAACTCCTACATAAGAAAAAACGCTAAAAAAAACACAGGCATACTGATACTTCCAAGCTGTATCGAAAATATTATAGCTGACTGCCCAACATATTATGTTTAGGGCTATGCAAACTAGACATCTAAGAGTACAAAAGAATACATACGTCTTCTGAAGGGAGAGAAATACAACTGAAATAATAAACATACCACTGGTGGCCATCCTGAACAGAAGGTGGCTCACCCTGACAGCTGAAGTTGTCTTCGCTCCTTAACAACATGGCGAACTCAATCCTGGAGCGAACCTGCCGAAATGAAATAAATAGACAAGAAACAAACAACAAACAAGGGTGAGTCAAAAGGACTCAATAAGTGGGGGCAGACTAGCCACCTCAAAGAATAGGATAGCTAGATAGGGAGAAGATCTAAGCAACTAAAGACCACAAATGCATACAACTAAATCATATAAAACAATTAGGGACACAAAAAAGCTAGAAATATATAGGCAAACAGAAATATGTCCACAACATGGTATACGTACCGCATACACAAAACACAGCACGATAGTCACACAATAGTCAGCATGCGGTACAATGAAATAAATGAATGCGGTATGATGCAATGCGGTCACATGTGTCTGATACCCATCTCCGGCGCGGGACTCTCATATATATCTTCTAAGGCATGTAGGCCGAGCCAACTATATAGAACCTATGTAGGCACGCATGTCAAGCCAACCTCATGTGATGTATACCCCCTGCGGCATGCAGGTCGAGCCAACCATATAAGCATACATCCTCCAACAAGCCTGTAAGACGAACCCACCATATAGAACCTATGTTGGCACATATGTCGAGCAAGTCTCATGTGATGTGTACCCGTTGCAGCGTGCAGGTCGAGCCAACCATATAGGCATACATCCTCCTACAAGCGTGTAGGACGAGCCCACCATATAGAACCCATGTAGGCACGCATGTCGAGCAAACTTATATAATGTATACCCCCTTGCAGCGTGCAGGTCGAGCAAACCATATAGGCATATATCCTCCTACAAGCATGTAGGACAAGCCATCTTTGTAAATAGTATCAAACTAGAACATAGATCCCCTGTAGACATGCAGACTAAAACAACCAGCATGAAATACAACAAATACTAACCCATACGGTGTATATCATTCTTTTCAAAAAAATTTCGCATAGAAAGTATGTATTTATCGGCAGCTACGCATGAATAGAGACATACATAGACAAATCTATAGGCGTAAGGCGACAAAGAAATGGATTAAGACCCCTCACCGTCTACTAGGAGATATTTGCAATAATAACCCTTCACCGGCTGGGGACTCTCATCAATTACCGAGAAGTATATGTACAGGTCAAAACCAAAGTACAATGCTCATATGCTCAATGCAATGCCAAAAACAGGGGATAACATATAATATACAATGTAAATCAAAAGCTAAGGCATAATGAGTACGCCTATCTGCAGCTACACACGTAAGGAACACATGGTAGAATATCGAGAAGGCCAAAGGCCTCCAAAGAAATGGATACAAACACTTACCTTGTTCAAAATTTAACGCTGATACTCAACAACCGCTTTGTCCTTTGATTCAATGCCAAACGATCCCACTATGTTCAGTAAGCATAAAAATATATCAAATAAGACTAAAAGCTTCATTCCTTACATCTTAGAATAATCCGGTCACGAACCCGACACCCGATTTGCATAGGTAGTACGCAGTCAAGGCCTATATACATGGTTCAATATCATATAACCAAACTCTTAATATATTATATTTATGGGTTGCCCATAACTTCCTGAGTACGAGTATATAATCAATTCCATCATCGGGGTTCAATTAACCCTTGAAACTATCAATTTAATTTATTAGAACGGTGTCTACTATCCCAATTTCTACTGTTGAAATATATTCAAACACACATAATAAACTAAAGTAATGAATTAATACCATTACCTGGATATTTCGAGATAGAATTTCTACTATTTTTCACCATCTCCTTTCCCTTTTTCCTTCTTTCTTTGCATTTTTCTTCTCTCTTTTTATGTTGTTGTTTATGTTTCTGCTCGTCCTTAGCTTTATACCGCCTTCATTTCTTTCTTTCCTTTTATCCTTTTCTTTCTTTTTCCTTTTTCTTTTTTTTCTTTTCTTTTGAAAACTTGCTGCTGCTACTGAAATTAAAATGGAACCCTGCAAAATTCAAAATAATTCCAAATTATGCATACAAGTTGTATAAATATATGTAACATACTCGCTAAGGCGGATCTCAAATCGGGTTTCCGAAACTCAAGGTACGAATTAAACGGAAAAAAGATCAAATTATTAACTTTCGACATTTTAATGAAAACTATCCGAACAACCTCGAAATTCACTTCTGAAAGTTCACACAAGTCAAAAATAATCATACGAACCTAACGACGCTTTCAGATTTTGAATCGGAGCTTATTCGAAAAAATCAAGCTCGAAAACCTCTTTTTAAAATTTACCGACAACAGAAACTGAAACCTTCTTCTGATACCTACCAAACGAAGTTCGATTTAGCTCAAATTTTACAGACATGTCCTAATGGACCTTACAAAGAATTTAAATTTATCGGCACGCCAATAAGAGTCCTTATTCGAAAACGACTACCTAAGGTCATTTCATTCTCCTCCACTTAGACTCTCATTCATCGTCGAACGAGCTTGAGTCTAAAGAAAAATTCACACAGTTAACAAGAGAACCTGCACGCCCTACACAAACTAGTCCACAGACATTGTCTCATGATTACAAAATCTGAATTATAACATGCACACTCCACTCTTGGAATAAAATATATCTGAATAATATCATGACATCATTGCCCTACTTATTAGGACTAAGCCGACCCTTCCTTGATCACGATAGGAGAGTTCTAAATTTTCGAAATAAAGATACACGGAACTCTGGATGGATTAACATGATTCTACCGACGAATCACCTCGTCGATATACTTTGCGATATAGACCGGTCGATGAAACTAAGAATTAGCTCATAGTTCAGCAACGCCTTAGAGATTTAATATTAGCATTCAGTGTTGGAGGAAGACTCCTCCACTTAGAGCACAAACTCATACAGCAAATTTGAATAGGAATAGCCATCCTCACACAACCTGATAGATTAAGGAAGACTTAGCTAAAAAATAACGCGGCTCAGACTTGAGCTACCAAGTTACTCGCCGAGTTTCCAAATAGCTGCAACTCTCGATTTCACAACTCCATACCTTTGACATAAGCACCACCTCTTGATTGATCGGTTTAGAGGTCAAATGACGCCTCTCAGTACACTTAGTAGCCTTAAAACACGATAATGTGCTTACCCGACAACCTTGACACGCACTCTGTCTCAACACAGGGAACATCACAAGTGGCTACTAACCGCTCAAGCTCACTAGTACAGGAAGAAGAATAGATTGCAATGAACTGAGGATAAGAATAATTAGAGCTTTGAGAAGCTCATCTTCTTATTTACTTGGCTACCAGAGCTAGATTATTTCCGAGTCAGGCTTGCCAAAGAACCGCAATTGAGGAAATAGACATTAAATGAGCTTTATGGAACAACATCCATGTCAATTTAACCTTTCAATAAAAAGGAAATTCCGACAATTTACCAGAAAACCATTTTATAACCGAGAAAAGCTCATAGAATAACATGACTCTACTAACATATGGAACCAAGAGGAGACACGTAGATCGAATATTACTTACTAATCACTTTATACTGGAAGAAATAATGACACTTCCTGATGGTGACGAAGTAGGATACAATCATCCTGCCAATACTGAATCTCGAAGAGAAAGGTAAAGTGACTTAACATAATATAAAAAGGTGGAACAACAAGATGCCGAGCAGAAAATACCTCCACTCACTGTCAAATCTCTTACATTTACACCAAATAAACTAGTAGGGTCTCACAAATGATCTGAATAAATCATACTAGAAGCTCACCCCTCTACCACAACTGATTCTTAATAGAAACAACATCCAAGGAAACCATGGAAACATTGATAAAACAAATCATTTCCAGATCGATTGGAAGAATGAAATCTTAGTCACATATAAGGGAAGAAGGAATCACTGGGTCTACTATATCGGATGCCTCAGCATCCTGCTAGACCGCACTACCCTAATAATCACCTTCTGAAAAATCACTGCCACCACACTCTGAACTTCTGCCGGATGGTGGCATATCTTTGGATGATTGGAATCTAAATGGAATCCTCGACGACTGGGCAGGTGCCTGAGGGTGAGAGAAACTACGACTGCCTGCTTGTCGAAGTAAGGGAAAACTCTCCAAAGGATAACCAAACTCACAACAATGATAACACCTTCTCGCTGAAAAAGAAAGCTAGACAGATTGTTGATAGCTAAAGACAAAACTGAGTTCGATCTTGACAGACTACTGGCGCACTATGAGAATCATGCACCAGAGGCTGAGATTACCTGGCAAGTGACCTCCCACGAAAATCAGAACCCTTACCTTACTAGAAGAGGTACCGTAATTGCCCACCAGGGCCACGTGATCTCTTACTCTCTCGCTCTGACTCGTCCTGCTCGAAATTTTGGTATGCCTCATACCTCCGAGCAATATCAACAACAACTTCAAATGAAGTCCCGACCTCAATATCTTGAGGAATATTAGACCTTAAGGAAGGTGCAAGGTCACCAATAAATCTTTGAACCTTCTCGAAAGGCTCATAAACTAGTTCTAGTGCATATCCAGCCATCATAAAGAATGTAACTCCTATTCTAAAACAGACATGTTAGCATATCCAATCCATTCAAATTGGCGACTCTTTTCATCTTGCTCGCTGTGCGAAAGGAACTTTTCCATTAATCTAGAAGAAAAATCGAACCAAGTCAGCTTAGGCTAGCCTTATCTAGCTAATAAGAGAGCGGTCCACCAATCCAAGGCCGGACCCTGAAACTGGAAAGCAGAATAATCAACACAATACCGCTCGATATAATCAAGAACCTGAAGGATACAGATATGCTGACATCATTTTACATTTAAAAAATCATGGGGTTTATCTGATGCATTTCTTAAGAATATCGGAAGGTTCAACTGCGTAAAATAATGCATCCTCCTTGGGCACTCGGACCGAACTATTACCTAGGCTAGCGGACCAGCCAGAACAGCTAGAGGCACGACACATGCTACCACTAGAATATAATTTATTGGGGAAACATCAGGAACTGGTATAGGAGCTCCCTGAGTTCGAATATCTACATCTGCGGTGATCTGATGAGCTGCCTAGGGAATAGGAGGTTCTTGCGATATCTGCACAGCAAAGATTCTCGTAAAAGCATCGTAGAGAACTAAGGGAACTACAAGGCCATGTTCCCTTCCATCGCGAGCTCGTACAACTGGGGCCTCCGCAACTAGATCTTCAGCAGGTTCCACAACTCTCTGGGCTTGAGTAGCTCTAGCCCCAGGATAGACTGCTTTGTCCTGAACTCCTACCCTTTGCTGATGTATCGCACGAGGGTTTACAATCACTATGAAGGAATTAACGAAAATATTTTTACATCCCAGACCGACATACGATTAGAAAAGAAGGAAGAGAAACTTCTAAATGCTATCATAGCCTCTCGTAGATAAGTACGAGCGTCTATGTACCCATCAGCAAAACTCTGCTAGACACTGTCTTAGTCTGGGTAGACTCTAAACCGGGCTCAAATACCAACTGACACGACCCGGATTTCTAGTTAGGCTGTGCGGGCACCCGACATCCTCTCTTACACCCGTCGAGCGACCAACTGAATTGGGAAAATATTATAAATTCAACTTCTAAATAATAGAAAAGGCTAAAAAAAATACAAGTATACTGATACCTCCAAGCTGTACCGAAAACATTGCAGCTGACTGCCCAACATATTAGGTTTAGGGCTATCCAGACTAGACATCTAAGAGTACAAAAGAATTAACATACCTCCTGAAGGGAGAAAAATACAACTGAAATAATAAACATACCACTGGTGGCCATCCTGAACCAGACGTGGCTCACCCTAACAGCTGAAGTTGTCTTTGCTCCTTAACAACGTGGCGAACTCAATCATGGAGCGAACCTGCTGAAACGAAATAAATAGACAAGTAATAAACAACAAACAAGGGTGACTCAAAAGGACTCAATAAGTGGGGGAAGACTAGCCACCTAAAAAAATAGGAGAGCTAGCCAGCGAGAAGAGCTAAGCAAGTACAGACCACAAACGCATACAACTAAGGCATATAAACCAATTAGGGACCCAAAAAAAGCAAGAAACATATAGGCAAACTGAAATATTTCCACAACATGGTATACGTACCGCATAAATAAAACACAGCACGATAGTCACACAATAATCAGTATACGGTGCAATGAAATGGGATGAATGCAGTATGATGCAATGCAAGCACATGTGCCTGACACCCATTTTCGGCGCGGGACTCTCATATATATCCCCTGCAGGAATGTAGGCTGAGCCAACTATATAGAACCCATGTTGGAACGCATGTCGAGCCAACTTATGTGATGTATACCCCTTGCAGGGTGCAGGTCGAGCCAACCATATAGGCATACATCCTCCTACAAGCGTGTAGGACGAGCCATCTACGTAAACAATATCAAACTAGAACATAGATCCCCTGAGGACATGAAGACTAAACCAACCAGCATGAAATACAACAAATATTAACCCATGCGGTATAAATCATTCTTTTCAAAAAAATCCGCATAGTAAGTATGCATTTATCGGCAGCTATGCATGAATAGAGACATACATAGACAAATCCACAGGCATAAAGTTAGAAAGAAATAGATAGAGACCCCTACCAGGAGATATATGCAATAATAACCCTTTACCGGCTCGGGACTCTCATCGTTTACCGAGAAGTATATGTCAAGTTCAAAACCAAAGTACAACGCTCATATGCTTATTGGATTTACATTGTATACTATATGTTATCCCCTGTTGTTCATATTGCATTGAGCATATGAGCATTGTACTTTGGTTTTGAGCTTGACATATACATCTCGATCCCATTGTGTTCAATAAGTAGACAAATATATCAAATAAGGCTAAAAGCTTCATTCCTTACATCTTAGAATAATCTGGTCAGGAATCCGACACCCAATTTGCAAAGGAAGTATGTAGTCTAGGCCTATATACATGGTTCAATATCACATAACCAAACTCTTAATAAATTATATTTATGGGTTTCTCATAACTTCCTGAGTACGAATATATAATCAATTACATCATCTGGGTTCAATTAGCACTTGAAACTATCAATTTAATTTATTAGAATGGTGTCTACTATCCCAATTTCTACCGATAAAATATATTCAAACACACGTAATAAACTAAAGTAATGAATTAACACAATGACCTTGATATTTCGAGGTAGAATTTCTACTATTTTTCACCATCTCCTTTCCCTTTTTCCTTCTTTCTTTGCGTTTTTCTTCTCTCTATTTTGTGTTGTTGTTTCTGCTTCTATTCGTATAAATCTAAAGACCCCTACCACCTTCATTTATTTCTATCCTTTTACCCTTTTCTTTCTTTTTCTTTTTTCTTTTTTTTTTCTTTTCTTTTGAAAACTTGCTGCTGCAACTGAAATTAAAACGGAACCCTACGAAATTCGAAATAATTGTAAAATTTGCATATAAGTTATACAAATATAGGTAACATACTCGCTAAAGCGGATCTCAAATCAAGTTCTCGAAAATCAAGATACAAATTAAACGGAAAAAAGATCAAACTATTAACTTTTGGCATTTTAATGGAAGCGATTCGAAAGACCTCGAAATTCAATTTTGAAAGTTCTCACAAGTCAAAAATAATCATACGGACCTAGCGACGCTTTCAGATTTTGAATCGGAGCTCATTCGCAAAAATCGAGCTCGAAAACCTCTTTTTAAGATTTACCAACAACAGAAACTGAAACATTCTTCCGATACCTACCAAACGAGGTCCGATTTAGCTCAAATTTTACAGACATGTCCTAATGGACGTTACGAAGATTTTAAATTTATCGGCATGCCAATAAGAGTCCTAATTTCATAAACGACTACCTAAGGTCGTTTCAAATAGAATGTTGAACTTCATGTTTCTTCCAACGCATAAGTGGTTCACCATGCAAATATTCAATGGGTTTGTCCAAAACATCATCTAGGATTTGCATGGGAGCATTTAATGCTTGTGGTTTAATAAGGTTAGCAAAAGTTTGTGGAACAATAGGAATTTAGGGTGTGGAATTTCGAGTGGGGAGGGGGTGAGAATTGCTGACTAACCTCGTGGGGAGGCTAGCCAGCGGCCGTGGTGGCCATGGGTTGCCGCTAGAAGAAGAACAATAGAAAACTCCAAGCAAGAACGTCCATGTAATTTCACTTTTTCGTATTAATAAAAATATTGGCACTTTCTATGTAATTTCACTTTTTCGTATTAATAAAAATCTATGCTTATATTTTATATTTTAGTTATTTTATTGGCAATGATTTTGTGCATATATTTGTATCATTTTTTAGGCAACAAAAATATAAGGAATATCCTACATATATAGAGAATACAAATTGGAAAAGTTAAAGTAGAAAATCTGTTGTGGTTTTCCACACTGCAAAAGAGCGCTGGAGTATAAAGTGAGTTCCAATATTTTTCAATGTAACTTCATACTGAACTATTTGAGTTTTATATCTTATAGATACAAATTTAGTAGAAATTTATCTTTCCATCATTTTTTTGAGTTGTAATGTTAATTTTGAAATGTATAGTCAACGAGCCTTTTAGATTTCGAAATGGTATATAATCTAAAAAGAAAAGAATCTTTCTAGAATTTTTTTGAGTTGAAATGTCAAAAAAAAAAAAAAAAAAAAAAGACGAAAGAATCTATCTGCTTTATTTTGTATCATCAAGAACATTATACTGTGATTTTAATATACAAATAAAGTAGTCTCAGTTTAAGAAACTGAGATTTTATTCTATATAGATAGGACCCCTAAGTAAAAAATTGATATCTTTTTTATTAGTCTTTGTTCTATCTTTTTGCAAAGAAAGATTTAGTTAATCTCTATGTTTTCAAACTGAAAAATCTAAAAAAAAAAAAAAGGAATCTTTACATCCTTTTTCTGAGTTGTAATGTCACATAAAAAGAACAAACAATCTACAAAACTTTTTATTTTTTTTTTAAATTGTGAATTGGCAGTTCAGTATTCTTGTATAAATTAAATTGGGGGTTGTATTTTTATTTACAAAATTAATATTATCTAAGAGCAAAGGAATATAATAAGAAATAACTTGCAACGAAATGAAGCAAGAAGACAACAATTGTACAATTTGAGGAATGATTTTAGGATTTTGAAAACTGATCTTAAGTTAGTTAAAAGTAAGATATCTGAACAATTTGGATATGTTGATTCAATTTTTTTTAGCGTTCAGAGAAAAAAACACTACAAATATGGATCGTCTTTTCTAAAAGCTTATGGACATTGAGTTGTAGAACTTTACATACTCACCCTTTGGTTGTATTTCTAGTGTCCCTAGTAATTGTTATTGTTTTTGTCCTGTTTTACTGTATCTTTTCTTTTTTTATATTTTGCAGTGTTATGTTTTTATGCTTCCAATTGTGTGAAGCAAGTATAATTTAAGTTAATCTGTTTTATTTTCGCTGAATTTTTTTGAAACGACCTCGGTTAGTCGTTTCAAAAGTTAGGACTCCGATTGGCATGCCGATAATTTTAAAATATTCGTACTGTCCATTAGGATATTTCTGTAAAATTTGAGCTAAATCAGACCTCGTTTGGTAGGCATCTGAAGAAGGTTTCAGTTTTTATTGTCGATAAATATTAAAAAGAGATTTTCGAGCTTGGTTTTGGGCGAATGAGCTTCGATTCGAAATCCGAAAGTGTCGTTAGGTTCATATTATTATTTTTGACTTTTGTGATTTTTTGAAAGTGAATATCGCTGTTGTTTGGCTAGTTTCCGCTAAAATGCTGAAAGTTAAATAATTTGATATTTTTCCATTTAAATTCGCATCTTGAGTTTCGGGAATCCGATTTGAGATCTGCCTTAGCGAATATGCTACATATATTCTGTTTAACTTGTATGAAAAAGTTGAAATTATTTCAAATATCATAGGGTACCGTTTTAATTTTCGAGAAGAAAAGAAAACATAAAAGTAAAAAAAAAATAAAATCAAAAAGGAAAAAGACAAAAAGGAAAGAAAAGGAAATGTGAGTAGATGACCATGGGCGGTGTCCCATATCTATTTTACAACAACAGAATAGAAACACGAACAAAATCTCAGAAAGGAAAAAAGTGTCAGAAAATAAGAAAAACAGCCGGAGAAAAGTAGAATTTTCACCCCGAAACATTATGGTAATGATCCTAATAAATTATTTGAGTTTATTTCGTGTGTTTGAATATATTTTAACAGTAAAAATTGAGATATTATACATCATTGTAATAAGTTCAACTTATAGTTTAAAGGGTCAATTGGACCCCGATAGTGGAATTGATTATATATTCGTACTCAGTGAGTTTTGGGCAACATATAAATATAATTTATTTGGGGTTTGGTTATATGGCTTTGGACACTGTACATAGGCCTGGCCTGCGTATTGCGTATGCAAATAGGGTATCAGGTTCCTAACCGGATTGCCCTAAGATGTGAGGAATGCAGCCTTTAACCTAATTTGATATATTTTTCTGCTTATTGAACACAGTGGGATCATTTGGCAATGAATTTAAAGAATAACACGGTTGTTGGGTAGCAGTATTAAATTTGGAATGAGGTAAGTGTTTATATACATTTCTTTGGAGGCACCTGGCCTCGTGAATTTTCTACCACGTGTTCCTTACGTGTGTAGCTGCCGATAGGCGTACTCATTACGCCTTTGCTTTGAATTTACATTGTATATTATATGTTATACCCTGTTGTTCGTATTGCATTGAGCATATGAGCATTGCACTCCGGTTTTGAGCATTGCATATACTTCCCGATTGGCGATGAGAGTCCCGCATCGGTGAAGGGTCATTATTGCATATACTTCCCGGTTGGCTATGAGAGTCACGCACCGGTGAAGGGTCATCATTGCATATACTTCCCGGTTGGCGATGAGAGTCCCGAGCTGGTGAAGTGTCATTATTGCATATACTTCCCGGTTGGCGATGAGAGTCCCGCACCGGTGAAGGGTCATTATTGCATATACTTCCCGGTAATCGATGAGAGTCCCGAGCCAGTGAAGGGTCATTATTGCATCTACTTCCCGGTTGGCGATGAGAGTCCCGTGTTGACACCCAATTTTGTCCCGAATTTTAAGTTAATATTAAGTTAAAAAAATTATTTAATTAAGAGGGCTAAAATTATAATTAACTTAATCAAATTGCTATTTTCAAAAGGAAATGGCTAAAAACGTGAGGCACAGCCTCAAACCTTACCCACCTGCGTAAATAACTTAATGACGAAATTGTTTTTCCCCCAATTCAGTTCCAAAGACCCGGTAAATTTTTCGAAACCAATTACCCGCGACTCAAATTCCAATTTCAAATCCAAAACGCGTAAATCTCAATTCCAAAACGACAAATCCTTGTCTTCTT
The DNA here is from genome assembly GCA_029990175.1 of Petunia secreta. Classification (NCBI taxonomy): domain Eukaryota; kingdom Viridiplantae; phylum Streptophyta; class Magnoliopsida; order Solanales; family Solanaceae; genus Petunia; species Petunia secreta. The sequence continues at coordinate 18,966,647 of JARKIP010000009.1, forward strand.
CTCCGTATGAAGTTTAGCTAGAAGGTTTTTACCCGTTGATTTTGTACGAGTCTAATCCGCATCGTCGATTTGGTTCAAAACGGGCAAATCTTTGTGGATAAGAAGAAAAATGGTACAATCTTTGTGAGGATGGACTGTTTTCTCCCTTATCCCACATGAGAAATGTCCATTTTATCCAAATTTGAATTTCAAAAAAAGAGAGGAGAAACCCTAACATTCCAGGTATAAAAGGTGAGGTTCTTCTTCATTTTGGGGGATTCCAGTTTTTTTTTTTTTTATGGGAGAGGCATAGCAGCAGCAGTTAGGAAAAGAACAATAGCGCATTTAAAATATTTTTTTAGTGAATATTAGGTAGTGATCTGATTTCTTGTTAAAAGCATTGTATCGCTTTCTGTGTTCGAGTCGTCGACCTCGCTCGAGTCGCATGGTCGAGTCGCGTATTCTTCGGATAAACGCCTTTGTCCACTGCCATAAAAAAGGTAAACTCATCAGCTTTTCATATTTTCTTAGGTTTTATTATTTATAGTATTTATTTATTGGTGTATCCTGAAATGAGACTTTGCTTACTTGTTTATACCTTGTCAAATTTTTATGTTATCTTGTTTTCGTTGAGTTGTTTGCCTATTGTTACTCCTATCACACCATATGTATGCCTTGAACCCATGTAAAAAAAAGCTGTCTCGGAATCTGTATGTAACAAATATGGTTTAAATGAAGGGATGTTAGTGAGCTTTAGTTTGTAAAGTATGAGTCTTTTGCATTTAGTTGTTGTAAGAAAAGAGGTTTTAGGCTGTTTGGATCAAATCTCATGGTAGACTAATTTTCCGTGCTCTGTTTGATAAAGTACTCTCTTAATTCTCTGTTAGAGTTTAGCTTGTATAATCTCTATAAAGGTTAAAAACTGGTGTGAGTTTGGCTATGGAGTTGTTTAGGGGCTAAGGGAAGGTGTAGAGGAGTCCTGGTGGTTGTTGGTGTGTGCATAGAGAAGTCAAAAGGCTGTAGCTGCCTGGTGGTTTAAGGAGCAGTGAGGATGTTTTTGGTATTCCCCAGTGGTGTGAGGTGGTGTGCAGGTGGATTTAAGGAGAAGTCTGGTGGTCTGTCTCTATTCTAGAAAGATGAAGGAAGTTCAGAGGTATGTTCTAGGCAGTAAAGAGGCTGTCTGTGATGGCTCAGGGTTGAGTTCAGGGGTTTAAGAGGAGGTTCTGGGGTTGGCTTTAATTGCTGCAGTTGAAGGGAGGTTGCAAGTTGGTTAGAGTGGCTGTTTATTTGTTTGTTCAGGGCAGTAGGTTTCTGAAGTTGAGAAGAGGGTGCAGGGGCTTTGTTGAGGTGCAATATGGTATTTTAGGGAGATGTATGCAGTGCTGAACTTTTCAGGGCAGTGTGGGTGTTTGTGAGATGTTTTTTGAGTGAGAGTTTGAGTAGGAATCAGTTCAGGGGAGCCTGGATCAATTTAGGCAGGTCTGGAAGTTTGTAGTTTGGTTTCAGGAAGTGAGGGTTTGGGATGAGGCTGCAGATGATGGAGTTAATCTTTGGTCCCTGGTTCAGTTCAGGAAGTGCAGTGAAGGCCTCAGGTTTGTGTATGTGTGTGCAGTGTGAGATATTGAAAATGATCCAGGGTTTTTGTTTAGTAGTTCAGGAAGGATTTAGGAGTTTGTTGAGTGTATGTATCCTGCTTGTATGTGAGGTATGTGTATGAAAGGTCCAGGTAGCCCAGGGAGGGGTTTGTATATGCTGCAGGTGCTTTGGTTTAAATCCGGGAGCTTTGCATGATGTTGTAGGGTAGCTTAAGGGCTGTGGGATGTTCAGGATATTAGAGAAGCAGTTTCAGGGGTTGTGTAAGGTGTGCAGGTGTTTAGAGTTATTTTTAGGGTGTAGTTGTGATGTTTGGTAGTGTGCTGATATTAAGAGGGAGTGCAGAGAGTGAAAGGGAAGCTAAGCAGGTTCTTTGTCGCATGGTTGTTCCATGGCTTGTAGGTGTGTAGAGTTTGAAAAGGATGTGGTTTGTGTGCTTTCCCTCTGTTATGGTTTAATTTAAGTAAGAACAGGTTTAATCAAAGATTAGTTTTAAACAAGCCTGCTGGTCATCTGGTTAGTTTCTTTCATCTATTTTTTTTATGAGTTTCTGCATCTAAAAGCTTCCATCTTTAAAATTGTATGTTTCTCTTTATCATTAGAATCCACCTGTCGATCTCTTGCAATGATAGTGCCTTGTTGTTTGCTAGTTTTCTTTCTTAAAACATGTGAATGTAGGAGTTCCTTTTTATCTTGTCATCTTATACAGTTGTATGAGTGGAAACTTATTAATTTCACATTAACTTGCCCTCTGTTCTAGCTTGCAAGGTGTAGTGGTCTGTTTGTATAATCTTGGCGTGCTAAAACAAGTCTTTACTGGAATGTTTTTGAAAACCTGTTAAGCATGCAATATATATTTGTTTATATGCATAGTACCGTCAACATATATATTTATAGTTTGACTCGTCTGTTAAATTGACATGAAGACTGATGTAATTGGGATGTTTGGCTTGTTGCTTGAGTTGCATAACTAATGTTCCAGTTATTCAGTAGCTTAAAGATAAATCTTGACATTTATATGATTGTTTTCCTAATTTCTGATTCTTTTGCGTGTTTACATTGTGAAACTAGGAGTAACTAACTTTTGTGCTTTATCTTTAATTAAGTTTGGACATCCTACTTTTGCTCGGCTGCTAATTCCTTTTCTTATTTCCTTTTTCTTTCATGAACACTCCTTGGGAGCGAGTTGATTAAAACTCACAACTGGGATGGCATGCATTTGAAGTTATTTGCTCCGCTTCGCATTTTTCGGGACTTGATATCCCCGAAAATGTAAGAAACAAAAAATGAAAATCACAAAGTCCAAGGCTCAATGACGAGTTTGCGCTTCCGGGTTCTATCTTCTAAACTCCATCCTTCCCCGCTCCCTTAGAAAATGCATGTTGTATAGGATTTCCCCATAGACCGGATTAGGAGCCATGTAGGATAGAAATGATATTTGACTTGTGAATAATTATTGTAAATTACTTAAATTGTTTTATTTGAATGTCTTGTATCATTTCTTTTCGAATCGCCAATTAATTTATGGATGTTTAGAATCATTTGTCAATTAATGAGTGCAAAATCAAATTCGACTAAAAATCGTACCCTCGTCATAATTCGCATTTGAATTGCTTCTTTATTTATTATATTAAATATTTAATTATTTATTTATCTAATCTAATTTATTTATTTAGTTAATCAATTAAATTTTAATCCTTTATTTATTCATTTATTTAATCTAATTTATTTAATTTCAATTAATTATTTATTTAATCAATTAAATATTTATTCATTTGTTTATTTAATTAATCAATTATTATTCAGTTACTCCTTTATTTAATTAAAATTGATAAGTATTCATTTATTTAATTAAGTTATTTATTTGCTTATTTATTTATCTATTTATTCAATCAATTAACTCCTTTATTATTATCCGATTATTTATCTAGTTTGTTTTATTTAATTATCTAACTTCATTTAACCTTTACTTATTCTATTAATTAATCAATTGAGCATTATCTCATTATCTATTTAATTAATCTTAAAATTTATTGTTTATCTAAGTATCGGCATAAATAAAACCTTATCTTATTTATACTATATTATTCATTACCTATTTATATTTATTTAAAATTTATCCTAAATTAATCATCTTTAAGTAAAATTCGTGAAAACCGCCAGATTAACTGCATTTAGCGGATTTTCGAAAGTGCTCCCGCTAGGGACCTTCTTTCGAATTTAAAAGAACCACTTACTTAGAATCTCTGATTTTAATTTAATTTCCTTTAAATAAAAAATAAATTGCACGCATTAGTTAACCTTAGGTTCCTAATAATCCTTAAATTAGGTGGCGACTCCAAAGAAAATCCTTTGGAGTCTCATTTTGTTGAAGTCAAATCCCGGTGCATACTTGTTATGCATTTTATTTTTGGGAGGGTTCAACAGCGTGGCGACTCCGCTGGGGATACGCAAATGGTTCTAACCAAAAGGCTTTCACGAATTTGTTTGTTTGTATTGTTTGAGTTGTATGCCGATATTAGTATGCATAGCTTATTTAATAATTGTTGAAACTAGCATGATTATATCTATTGTTTATTTGCGAGCATGCTTAGTTAATTTAGTTGATTGTTGTGTGCCACGAAAGCATGTCACTACACCCTTATTTGCGCACATATAAACTGGCATTCCATTCATATTTCCCCCACTCTTGGGAACCTCTTGCATTCTCACTCAAATATCCGCGAGGTGCGCCCATGCGCACCCGCACCTTCTTCTGCTAAAGAACCCTGTGACGAGTTGGTACACCGGCGGCCATCGTAGGAGTAATTCGACTGCGAGACCGCTTGCCACTCACCTGTTAGCCTCAACCGTTAACCCACTCTTAGATGGAGTTTAGGAGCATGCATGCATTTACACCTTAGTCTGGACCCGGTCCTTGGTACCGCCTCCATAGTTAGGAAACCGCCCTTATGTCAACGGGTTCTTGAAATCCAACGACAGTGCATATTATGTGCTATGTGATGACGAATCCTCAGTCCTAACCATGTTTTGAGCAGAATCAGATTTAGAATTTTGTCTCCTATGTTGTCTTTTAGGCCAAAAAATGGAAGAATTTAGCAGAATCTATGTGGTCATAGCAGTCCACAAAGAATTTGAGATCATAGACAAAATTGCAGTGCAGGGAAAGTTAGGCAGACTTGATTGGTTTGTGTTTTGGAGATGGCACGGTGTAGTGAGATCTAAGAGGCGAAGCCCTTGGTGTCTTTAAAAGATCAATGGGGTCCCTCTCGTGAATGGCTTTGCGTGTGTGCAGGCCCATGTTGACTAACCAGCTGCCAATTCTTATGGAATGAAGTATGCTTGTCGCATACTAGGAGAGTGAAGCCCCTATGTCTATAAACGACCAATGGGGTCCCTCCTTGAAGACCAGTGCGGTCATGGCTACCTAGGAAACTGAGCGGCTTGATTAAAGCCGAGGACCAGTGAGGAGCCTTATGAACAAGGTCTGTGAGCCTTGCAAAACCTAGGAAGCTGAGAGGCTTGACTAAAGCCGAGGGCTAGTGAGGTTTTATTTCTAAAGGCCGATTGGCGCCTTTCATGATTTGCAGTCTGGTATTGTGAAGGAAGTTGGAAATCTCACCCTTGGATGTTGCGAAATAATTGGGAGTTGTGCTTGGAGGAGCGTTGATGTTTGCGGATGGTATAGAGGTTTGTTTCAGGTTTTAGGCATTTGGGTTTAGAAATTTGGTGCAGGTGTTGTGGACAGCATGAGCTGTGTTAGAATTTCGAGTTGACACCAGCTTTTTTGGAAGTTAGTTGGGATAATGGAATTGCAAAGTCGAGGCGGAGAGCTGATTATTGTCAATTGTTGTTACTATTTATCGCTTACTCTAAATCTGAATTGCTCAAAACTGGCATGAACTATTTTTCGTTATCACTTATTTGCACGTCTTAGGCCCACCTCTGGCACAAAGAGGCACCTTACAGGGTAGGAAGCATTTGCATTTTATTTACGCTCAATTACTTGTGTTTGCCACATGTCAAATTGTCTGTCTAATATGCGATTACTTGCTAAATATGTGCATCTTGCTTTAAATTTGTTGGCACTGATTGCGCAGTGATTGAATTTGTTCAGCGGTATGGTAAGATTAATGTTATGTTACTTCAACCTATCTTTTATAAAAGTTAACCGCTTTTTGAAGTCATTCATCTATCATTTGAATTCATGCATAATGTTATTCTAAAATGCCTTTCAAATGTTATTTTGTTTATCTTAACCCCCAGTCTTCTCATTTTGCAAATATTATTTAGCGTCATATTTTTAAGTATTCGCAAGTGTGTTTTCCTTTTGAAAATAATTTCAGAGCTAAACAAGCGTTTCTGTGTTTGGTTTACTTTAACAAAATAAGTGTCTTGCTCTAAATTTTGGGTCTTTTCAGCACGGTCTCAATTTCTCCATATTGGAATAAGTTGACCCGTCAGTTTTTTTTTAATAATTTTTTTAAATTTTTTTATTTTATTTAAATTCGGTATGCGTTGCTAAAGGGTTAATTATTTGAACATCAAGATCAGGACCTATGGCTCGTCAAATTGCTGTGATTGACTTGACTGGAAATGATGGATCCCACCAAGACAAGGTTAACAAGCTTGAAGCGACCGTAGCAAGTTTGGAAAAGAGACTTGATAGCCTTACTGAATTGGTTGTCACGCTCATGGATGCTCGTAACCCAGTGCGTAATGTGCCAAGCCCAGGACCAAGTGCTCCTGCTGCTCCTATTTATACTGTTGCACCTCCTATAATGCAAGTAGCTCTAGCATTTGAGTGTGATGCTCAACAGTTCCCTAATTTGCATGCATTCCTATTGGAGAAGGAATTTGGTGGCTTCTCATAAAAAATAAGCAATGAGGAAAGCAACGGGGAAGGGCTTCCTAATGCTAAAGAGAACAATGGCACAATGGCAGATGGGAAGGCTCTACCATCTCAAGCAGGCTTAGGTGAAGTAGAAAAGGAAAATGTGTTTCTTGACATGGCTTATCCACCAGTGTATGATGGGATAGGAAATCCTCATGATCATTTGAAAGCATTCACTGATTGGGTGGCAATATTCAGAAAAAGCAATGGAATCAAGTTGAGGTTATTTGTTAAGACGCTCGCGGGGCCGGCTTTAACATGGTTTGCAATACAGGATCTTGGAAAGCGATTCACATGGGATGACTTAGCTCGTAACTTTGTCAAGCAGTACGAACTCCCAAACTTGACCTTTGCAAGAAGCGGTCCACTGAAAAGAAAATCTGTAGAGCTTCAAGAAGAGCTGGTTGGAATAATTTCTAAAAGAGAAAGTGTGAATTTGTTGAGGAACAGTCCAAAGACAAAGGAAAAGCTGTCATGTCAAAACCTTTGCCAGCCATAGCTGGAGAACCTAGTGCCAATGCACAAGTAATTGTCAATCCAAGTTCACCATCAAACCATGCCAAAAGATCTGCTTTCGCATTCACACGGCTCCTAGAATCTTACGCACGACTATTTGAAAGGATCAAGGAGTTCAATTTGGTACGTCCTATAGAACCAAAATCATGCCGGTCACTTAAGCCTGAGAACTTTGGAAAATTCTGCATTTACCATTCAGGAATGCATGGGCATTATATTGGGGAATGCATTACCTTTAAGGAGAAAGTTGAAAGCTTGATTAACTCTGGCCAGGTCAAGGTTCTACCAACAAACGGCACTGGCAAACCTTTTGTCGCAATCTTTCCATATGCAAAAGGAGGTCCCTCGAAGAAGAGCATTTAGGCACCTATTAAGTTCTAGAAAAGCAGTAGAGTGGCAGAAGCAGAAGTTAGTTTATTTGCATTATTAGGAAGTAACTATTGTATTTTCCTTTTGTTAATTTTGTTAAAAGAAAAGAAAAAATATCAAATTATGAATGTTTGAATTTATTTCTATGTAAGCAAACTACTGTAACCGGTTTCCCAAGGCGAGAAGCGTAGGCAACTCATATCGAGTTTCGGTTACACCATCATTTGGAAAATCTCTTCTATGTAAGCAGAACTACGCACGGTCTGATTCCCAAGGAGGGATACGTAGGCTCCTCCATAGGGCTCGACCCTTTAGTATTTAAATTTTAATTTTCCCAAAGATAGAAACTGGGGCAAATTTTGCAAAGCAAGTAGAAGACGTGAGAGATTGCAACTGGGGCAGCTTTTGATAAGTAGTTTGAATTTTGAAAGCCATAACTGGGGCAGTTTTTGCAAAACAAGTTGAAATGTTGAAGTCATAACTGGGGCAGAGTTTTGCAAAAAGCAAGTTGAAGACATTGCGTTGGTTTGGTTGTTATTAGAAGCAGTTTTCAAGGATTGGTGCAGACTGTCATTTTGCAAGGAAGAATTGATAGTCGAGCAAAGCATTGATGTTCAAAATAAGCCGACCATTTTAGCAATTTGTGTCAAAATGGTCTAGCACGCATACTAATTTAGTAGAAACTTTCAAAATTATTTTTCTCAATTCACGTCTTGAAAAATCAAATTTTGTCGATCATTGAGTTTCGAACTCTTAAATATTTTACTCATGTGTTGAGTCGGGATTTTGGTCCCTTCCATTCGGCCTAATGGCCTATTTTACATTTGAAATTTTATGCATGCATTATCATTTTACGTATTAACTTGCTTTTGTTCAAAAGCAGAATTCATTTGTTAAAGGTTGGCTAGCATTGAACACTGAAATGACTGAGAATCTGCATCAAGGACAAAACAACATGGCAAAGCAGCTTCAGGCAACCAGTTCTGGTATGGGTATCTTGCAAGCGCAGAATGATGATGTTAAAAAACATGTGGTCCAAAGGAATAGGATTGTCAACTTTGTCGACACTAGCAAACCTTTGCCAAATACAAGCTTTACCTCCAATCCACCTTACTTAACAATGCCTAATTACCCAATGCCTATACATACTATATATCGAAAAATCCCACAAGAATATCTTACCAATCCAAATGCTTGGCCAGCTGCAACTTTATACCAACCACTTTTTATCACTATGCCTGCTGTGGGGAGTCAATCAAATCAATTGATAATGCGTTCACCAGAATTGCCTGAGAAAGAAGTTGAGATAACTTATCCTCACAATGTGGATGAACAGAATTTGAGAAAGATCATGGGAAAAGAATTGCGCTCTAGGAACATTCAGAGCTTATACTATGAAGACTTATGTATTCACCCGGACCTTGAGCTTCCAAGTGGGTACAAGATACCAAAATTTAACACTTTCAATGGAAAAGGGAACCCCTATGCACATCTGAAAGATTATTGCAGCAGATTAATTGGAATTGGCAAGGACGAAGCTTTGCGTATGAGATTGTTTATTCAGAGTTTATCAGGAATGGCACTTGCATGGTATACTAAGCAGGATGTTACCAAATGGCACACATGGGAAGACATGGCTCGAGACTTTGTGGAACAATACAAGTTCAACATGGTAAGAGATCCTTATCTAATTGATATGCGCAAAATCAAGAAGATGCCGCATGAGTCTGTTGCAGAGTTTGCTGTGAGATGGAGGCTAGAGTCTTCTAAGATGCATCCTCCATTGCCTGAAGACGAGCTGTTAGCAACTTTCATTGACCTTTAAGAAGGCATATTTTATGAAAAGCTACTTTTTGCCAATTTAAAGGATTTTCCCAGTTTAATCCGGTATGCAAAGATATTGGAAGAAAAGTTTCAAACCAGACGGTTGATTGACTATGACACTACAGTGCCAGTTTTCAATTGTTCTGATGCACCTGAAAATATTCAAGACTCCCAGCCTTCGCAAGTGCACTACAATCATGATATGCAGAATTCAAGTCGTCAGCATCGATCTTATCAGGCACCATCGAGTCATCAAAGCACGAAGAAGCTAAGACCTCGTACTTTCACTCCTCTATATGAATCATTGTCAGCCATATTTGAGAGATTGAAAATAGAAGGACTATTGCAAGCAAGGAAGGGATGGATCCCAGAAAATCCGCCTCAAGGATTTGATTTATCAAAGAGGTGCACATATCACTCAAATATTCAAGGCCATGACACAGAAGAATGCTTGGCACTTAAGCACAAAATCCAGAATATGATTGAAACGGGCAAGATAAGTGTGAAGCAAGGGCAAACAAGCAATTATGATCCTTCAGCAGCAAATGTAATTATCATCAGAGGTGATTCATCAAAATTGGCACCAAGGCATTTGAAAAGGAAGCGTGAGGCTTAGCAGAAAGATCAGATGAAAGCACTTTGTTTGTTGAAATGGCATTGTTGCCCGATTATCTTATGTTTTCCCACTCTTTTGAAGTTTTATGTAATGAACTATCTTGTACCCTTTATTGGGTTTTAATCCCGAAATCAATGAAAATCCATTTTTCCAAATAAGCCAAGCCAAATCAATCTCAGATGATATCTTTTGTACAAAAGAAGAATATCAAGAGCATCAGACTCTCGTAGCAGCAATACATCTGATTTCCATACAAGAAGATGCAGATTTGAAGCCGCATTAGGTGTTCAATCAAGCAAGCCGCTATTTGTTCAAAGACTAACAACTTTTTCTTTGAAAACAGGGGGCAAATTCGTTTTGGTGCTACTGCAAAATTTGGCATAAAGACAGAAGGGGGCAAAACAAAATGCTGAGGCTTTTGGGCCATCTTTCATAACTCACGATTTTTCTTTGGATGCAGGAATTCCAAAAGCAGTAAAATGAGGAGAACTAGCAACCATCAATTTCCCAAAGATTATTCGTCTTGCTGCAGATGCATAGCAAATGTATTTCTTTTGTTTTCCATTATAGCTTTTGCTTTATTATTCACTCGTTTTCCAACGCATTTACTCTAAATTTTGCAGGAACTGAACATTGGTTTCAATATGGACCGAAGGCAGCATTCAACGCTTTGCAGCTCTATCAATACAAACAACACGACCTAGCTTTGCTAATTTATTTTGCATTATCTTAATTAATCCAATTTGCAACTTTATTTTTGCAGGTTACTATCAAATGTAGGTTCGTTCGCCTTACAAATAAATGTTTTAGGCTCGTCCGCCTTATAATTGAATGTTTTAGGCTCGTTCACCTTATAAATGGACGTCTTAGGCTCGTTCGCCTTATAATTGAACGTTTTGGGCTCATTCACCTTATAATTGAATGTTTTAAACCTGTTGGCCTTATAAATTAATGATCCGGGTCCATCCACCCGTAAATCGGATATGCAGATTTACTTCAAGTCGCTTTGGAACATTGGATGCTTCAAGACTGGACGTTTCATTTGCTTTGTCAAGTGATTGGCGCACAATTCAAGATTAATCACAAACTGGCACTAAATCATTAAAGTGTTATGCTTTATCATAGTTTATTGCCGAAAGGCGACATTTCTATATCCTATAATTATTGCAAGTTGCTAAAATATCAGTTTCATTTCTATCCCAGTATGAGAACACTTACTAAAATTTTATTTGATGATTTGCAGATATTGCTAAGTTTGAAGAAGTACCCACTTTAATGAGGTTTTGTTTTTGCTTTATCTTACGCACTTTAGGCTCGTTCACCTTATAAATGAACGTTTTAGGATCGTTCGCCTTATAAATGAACGTTTTTAGACCTGTTCACCTTATAAATGAACAATTCGGGTTAACCCACCCGTAAAATGGGATATGCTGGTTTCCAAGTTGTGCTAGGACGTTGGATGCTTCGGGACCTGACACCTCATTTCTTTATTAGTTGAATGGAGCACATTCCGAGATTGCATTGTAGACTATCTCTTTATGATCTAAAGCATTATGCTTTATCATGGTTTATTGCCGAAAGGCGACATTTCCATTTCCTATATTCCTTGCAAATTGTTAAGCCTATCTATTTCATTTCTATTTCGCTTTAGGGGAACGTTTACTAAAATTCCATTTTGTGATTTGTAGATATTTCTAAGTCTGAAGAAGTACCTGCTTTAATGAGTTTTGTGTATAATTGAACGTTTTAGGCTCGTTCGCCTTATAATTGAATGTTTTAGGCTCGTTCGCCTTATAAATGAGCGTTTAGGCTAGTTCGCCTTATAATTGAGCGTTTAGGCTCGTTCGCCTTATAATTGATCGTTTTAGGCTCATTCGCCTTATAATTGAATGTTTTAGGCTCGTTTGCCTTATAAATAAACGTTATGCTACCTGCATAGGTTATAGATTAGCCCAGTCAACTTGAGGCATTATGTCTCGTTAATCGACTTATTTTGTAACAGCCTTATATTCTGCAATTCGGTACTCGCTTTACTTATTGTTTTACTTTACTGTTTCAGAAAAATGATCAGCCTAGAGGTTCTCCGGGCGGAGCACTTTGTCAGTTGATCGAAGGAAGAACTTATCGATGATGTCACAACCCGCATTTACAATTTTATGTTATTACTTTATTTATTTCTTATTCCAATTATTATAGTTTATTAGCAGTTGCTCGCTTACCGTGTGTCAAGATTATTACAGGATTTTAGCAGCACCGCAGCAGCATTTTGAGCATAACGTGGAACTTTTTCTTAGTAGTGAACTGAGGCAATCGTTGATATGAGCTAGACTCGTCAACGAGGATCTGAAGAATCGTACTCGAACAAGCGAGTCTATCCTAAATTTCCATTTCAGATTAGGGCGTCAGTTTGAATTCTTCCCTATTCGTGCGTCCTTTCTGTCAATCGTGCGAGTCTTCGTATCTAAGTGTCATCGAACTACATATGGCCTGATTCTCTTTCAGCCCGAGATATGTAGGCAACTCAGAAGCCGGAGTTCGGCCATGTCCATAAGCCTCGCATTTCGGTCCTTGGAATCAAAGTCTTGGCTTTACCGTGACAAAATTGGTTTTCACGTCAACTTTCTTTACCCTGAAAACTCTTTCATCCTTTTCGGGTAAAGAGGGGCAGCTGTTGACACCCAATTTTGTCCCGAATTTTAAGTTAATATTAAGTCAAAAACTTTATGTAATTAAGAGGGTTAAAATTATAATTAACTTAACCAAATTGCTATTTTCAAAAGGAAATGGCTAAAAACATAAAGCACAGCCTCAAACCTTACCCACCTGCGTAAATAACTTAATGACAAAATGGTTTTTCCCCCAATTCAGTTCCAAAGACCCGGTAAACTATTCGAAACCAATTACCCGCGACTCAAATTCCAATTTCAAATCCAAAACGCGTAAATCTCAGTTCCAAAACGACAAATCCTTGTCATCCTTGTCTTCTTCTCCATACGAAGTTTAGCTGGAAGGTTTTTACCCGTTGATTTTGTACGAGTCTAATCCGCATTGTCGATTTGGTTCAAAACGGGAAAATCTTTGTGGATAAGAAGAAAAACGGTACAATCTTTGTGAGGATGGACTGTTTTCTCCCTTATCCCACATGAGAAATGTCCATTTTATCCAAATTTGAATTTCAAAAAAAGAGAGGAGAAACCCTAACATTCCAGGTATAAAAGGTGAGGTTCTTCTTCATTTTGGGGGATTCCAATTTTTTTTTTTTTTTATGGGAGAGGCATAGCAGCAGCAGTTAGGAAAAGAACAATAGCGCATTTAAAATATTTTTTCAGTGAATATTAGTAGTGATATGATTTCTTGTTAAAAGCATTGTATCGCTTTCTGTGTTCGAGTCGTCGACCTCGCTCGAGTCGCTTGGTCGAGTCGCGTATTCTTCAGATCAACGACTTTGTCCACTGCCCTAGAAAAGGTAAACTCATCAGCTTTTCATATTTTCTTAGGTTTTATTAATTCTACTATTTATTTATTGGTGTATCCTGAAATGAGACTTTACTTACTTGTTTATACCTTGTCAAATTTTTATGTTATCTTGTTTTCGTTGAGTTATTTGCCTATTGTTACTCCTATCACACCAAATGTATGCCTTGAACCCATGTAAAAAAAGCTGTCTCGGAATCTGTATGTAAAAAATATGGTTTAAATGAAGGGATGTTAGTGAGCTTTAGTTTGTAAAGTATGAATCTTTTGCATTTAGTTGTTGTAAGAAAAGAGGTTTTAGGCTGTTTGGATCAAATCTCATGGTAGAATTGCTAATTTTCCATGCTCTGTTTGATAAAGTACTCTCTTAGTTCTCTGTTAGAGTTTAGCTGGTATAATCTCTATAAAGGTTAAAACCTGGTGTGAGTTTGGCTATGGAGTTGTTTAGGGGCTAAGGGAAGGTGTAGAGGAGTCCAGGTGGTTGTTGGTGTGTGCATAGAGAAGTCATAGGGCTGTAGCTGCTTGGTGGTTTAAGGAGCAGTGAGGATGTTTTTGGTATTGCCTAGTGGTGTGAGGTGGTGTGCAAGTGGCTTTAAGGAGAAGTCTGGTGGTCTGTCTCTATTCTAGAAAGATGAAGGAAGTTCAGGGGTATGTTCTAGGCAGTAAAGGGGTTGTCTGTGATGGCTCAGGGTTGAGTTCAGGGGTTTAAGAGGAGGTTCTGGGGTTGGCTTTAATTGCTGCAGTTGAAGGGAGGTTGCAAGTTGGTTAGAGTGGCTATTTATTTGTTTGTTCAGGGCAGTAGGTTTCTGAAGTTGAGAAGAGGGTGCAGGGGCTTTGTTGAGGTGCAATATGGTATTTTAGGGAGATGTATGCAGTGCTGAACTTTTCAGGGCAGTGCGGGTGTTTGTGAGATGCTGTTTGAGTGAGAGTTTGAGTAGGAATCAGTTCAGGGGAGCCTGGATCAGTTTAGGCAGGTCTGAAAGTTTGTAGTTTGGTTTCAGGCAGTGAGGGTTTGGGATGAGGCTGCAGATGATGGAGTTAATCTTTGTTCCCTGGTTCAGTTCAGGAAGTGCAGTGAGGGCCTCAGGTTTGTGTATGTGTGTGCAGTGTGAGATATTGAAAATGATCCAGGGTTTTTGTTTAGTAGTTCAGGAAGGATTTAGGAGTTTGTTGAGTGTATGTATCCTGCTTGTATGTGAGGTATGTGTATGAAAGGTCCAGGTAGTCGAGGGAGGGGTTTGTATATGCTGCAGGTGCTTTGGTTGAAATCCGAGAGCTTTGCATGATGTTGTAGGGTAGCTTAAGGGTTGTGGGATGTTCAGGATATTAGAGAAGCAGTTTCAGGGGTTGTGTGAGGTGTGTAGGTGTTTAGAGTTAGTTTTAGGGTGTAGTTGTGATGTTTGGTAGTGTGCTGATATTAAGAGGGAGTGCAGAGAGTGATGTTTGCGCTTCCGGGTTCTATCTTCTAAACTCCATCCTTCCCCGCTCCCTTAGAAAATGCATGTTGTATAGGATTTCCCCATACACCGGATTAGGAGCCATGTAGGATAGAAATGATATTTGACTTGTGAATAGTTATTGTAAATTACTTAAATTGTTTTATATGAATGTTTTGTATCATTTCTTTTCGAATCGCCAATTAATTTATGGATGTTTAGAATCATTTGTCAATTAATGAGTGCAAAATCAAATTCGACTAAAAATCGTACCCTCATCCTAATTCGCATTTGTATTGCTTCTTTATTATATTAAATATTCAATTATTTATTTATCTAATCTAATTTATTTATTTAGTTAATCAATTAAATTTTAATCCTTTATTTATTCATTTACTTAATCTAATTTATTTAATCAATTAAATATTTATTCATTTATTTATTTAATTAATCAATTATTATTCATTTACTCCTTTATTTAATTAAAATTGATAAGTATTCATTTATTTAATTAAGTTATTTATTTGCTTAATTATTTATCTATTTATTCAATCAATTAATTACTCCTTTATTATTATCAAATTATTTATCTAGTTTATTTTATTTAATTATCTAACTTCATTTAACCTTTACTTATTCTATTAATTAATCAATTGAGCATTATCTCATTATCCATTTAATTAATCATAAAATTTATTGTTTATCTAAGTATCGGCATAAATCAAACCTTATCTTATTTATACTATATTATTCATTACCTATTTATCTTTATTTAAAATTTATCCTAAATTAATCATCTTTAAGTAAAATTCGTGAAAACCGCCGGATTAACCGCATTTAGCGGATTTTCGAAAGTGCTCCCGCTAGGGACCTTCTTTCGGATTTAAAAGAACCGCTTACCTAGAATCTCTGATTTTAATTTAATTTCTTTTAAATAAAAAATAAATTGCACTCATTAGTTAACCTTAGGTTCCTAATAATCCTTAAATTAGGCGGGGACTCCAAAGAAAACCCTTTGGAGTCCTATTTTGTTGAAGTGAAATCCCGGTGCATACTTGCTGTGCATTGTTTTGGGAGGGTTCAACATCCCGCACCGGTAAAGGGTCATTATTGCATATACTTCCCGATAATCGATGAGAGTCCCGAGCCGGTGAAGGGTCATCTTTGCATATATCTCCTGGTAGACGATGAGAGTCCCGCGCCGGAGATAGGTATCAGGCATATGTGACTGCATTACGTTGTACCGCATTCATCTCATCTCATTGCACCACATACTGACTATTGTGTGTATTGTGTTGTGTTTTATGTATGTGGTATGTACACTATGTCGTGGACATATCTCAATTTGCTTATATATTTCTTGCTCGTATTCTGGGTTCTGGGGATCGGATTGCACACTGCAACGGTATAATTATATGGATCGGGTTGCACGTCGCAACGGTATAAATATATGGATCGGGTTGCACGTCGCGACAGGATGAGTATATGGATCGGGTTGCACGCCGCAACAGGATGTATTTCTGATTGTTGATATGTTCGGGATACCTATATGTTCTGGCTATCTTATGTTCCTGGTTGTTAATGAATTTATGATTCCATACGTGGTTCCAGTTATTATCTGGCTTTGCCTTTTCATAATTTAAATAAGAGGAATTTGGTTTATCTGTTTCTTTTCTCCCTGGCTAGCTATCCTATTCTTTGAGGTGGCTAGTCTGCCCCACTTATTGAGTCCTTTTGACTCACCCTTGTTTGTTATTTGTTTCTTGTCTATCTATTTCGTTTCGGCAGGTTCGCTCCAGGATTGAGCTCGCCACAAGAAGGAGCGAAGATGAAACGACCTCGGTCAGTTGTTTCGGAAGTTAGGGCTCCGATTGGCATGCCGATAATTTTAAAATATTTGTAAGGTCTATTAAGACCTGTCTGAAAAATTTGAGCTAAATCAGAACTCGTTTGGTAGGCATCGGAAGAAGGTTTCAGTTTTTATTGTCAATAAATATTAAAAAGGGATTTTGGAGTTCGGTTTTGGCGAACGAGCTCCGAATCGAAATCCAAAAGCGCTGCTAGGTTCGTATGATTATTTGTGACTTTTGTGAACTTTCGAAAGTGAATTTCGATGTTGTTCGGCTAGTTTCCGCTAAAATGCCGAAAGTTAAATAATTTGACTTCTTTTCCATTTAAATTCGCATCTTGAGTTTCGGGAGTCCAATTTGAGATCCGCCTTCGCGAGTATGTTACATATATTTTGTATAACTTGTATGCAAAAGGTGGAATTATTTCGAATATCGTAGGGTTCCATTTTAATTTCGTCGCGAAAAGAAAAAAAAATGGGGGAAAAAGACAAAAAAAAAAAAAAAAAAAAAAGACAAAACAGAGAAGAGAAAAGCAAAAGTGGGCGGTGGATATATATAGATTTGAATGATATGATCAGAATGAGGAAAGGGTACGAGAAACGAACAGAAATGGAGAAACGCGAGAAACAGAAAATACACAGTGGAAAAATGCCAGAAAATGAGAAAATGGGCCAGAGAAAAATAGTATTTTCACCCCAGAACATTCAGGTAATGATCCTAATATATTATTTGAGTTTATTACGTATGTTTGAATATATTTTTACGGTAAAAATAGAGATATTAGACATCGCCCTAATGACGTAAATTGATAGTTTAAAGGGTCAAATGGACCCCGATAATGAAATTGATTATATATTCGTACTCAGTGAGTTATGAGCAACATATAAATGTAATTTATTTGGGGTTTGGTTATGTGACCTTAAACCCTGTACATGGGCCTGGCCTGCGTATTGCGTATGCGAATTGGGTATCAGGTTCCTAACCGGATAGCCCTAAGATGTGAGGAATGAAGCCTTTAGCCTAATTTGATATATTTTTCTGCTTATTGAATAGAGTGGGATCGTTTGGCAATGAAACCAAAGGACAAGCGGTTGTTGAGTAGATGTACTAACTTTTTAACAAGGTAAGTGTTTATATCCATTTCTTTGGAGGCACCTGGCCTCGTGGATTTTCTACCACGTGTTCCTTACGTGTGTAGCTGCTGATAGGCATACTCATTACGCCTTAGCTTTGGATTTATATTCTATATTATATATTATGTCCTGTTATTGGTATTGCATTGAGAATCTGAGTATTGTACTTTGGTTGTGAGTTGGTATATACTTTCCAGCCGTCGGTGAAAGTCCCGCGCTGGTGATGCGCTATTATTGCATCATGTTGCATTCGTATGCACATTGCAGCATATTGAGGGTAGGAGGATTCTGCCCTCGGAGCAGGAGGATTCCGCTCCATTGCATCATATTGAGGGTAGGAGGATTCCGCCCTCGGAGCAGGAGGATTCCGCTCCATTGCATCATATTGAGGGTAGGAGGATTCCGCCCTCGGAGCAGGAGGATTCTGCTCCGTTGCATCATATTGAGGGTAGGAGGATTCCGCCTCATTGCATCATATTGAGGGTAGGAGGATTCCGCCCCCGGAGCAGGACGATTCCGCTCCATCTATTTGGCACATGTGACACCATTGCATCATACTGCATTCATCCCATTTCATTGCACCACGTGCTGACTATTGTGTGACTATCGTGTTGTGTTTTATATATGCGGTATGTATACCGTATCTCAGTTTGCCTATATATTTCTGGCTTGTATCCTGGGTTGCACGTCGCGACAATATAAATACATGGATCGGATCGGGTTGCACGCCGCAAAAGTATAAATATATGAATCGGGTTTCACGCCGCAACAGTATGAATATATGGATCGGGTTGCATGCCGCGACAGGATGTATTTCTGATTGTCGACATGTTCAGGATATCTATATGTTCTGTCTACCTTATGTCCTGGATGTTTATGATTCCATACGTGTTTTCAGTTATTATTTGGCTTTGTCTGTTTATAGTTCAAATAAGATGGATTTAGCTTATCTGTTTTTCTTCTCCCTGGCTAGCTATCCTATTCTTTGAGGTGGCTAGTTTGCCCAACTTATTGAGTCCTTTTGACTCACCCTTGTTTGTTGTTTGCTTCTTGTCTATCTATTTCGTTTCGGCAGGTTCGCTCCAAGATTGAGTTTGTCACGTTGTGATGGAGCGAAGACGACTTCAGCTGTCAGAGTGAGCCAGCTTTTATTCCGGATGGCCACCAGTTTATTGGTTATTATTTCAGTTGCATTTTGCTCCCTTAGGAGGTATTTGTCTTCTTTTGTACTCTTAGATGTCTAGTCTGGATAGCCCTAAACTTAGTATGTTGGGTAGTTAGCAGTAATTTTCTTTCATACAGCTTAGAAGTGTCAATATGTCTGTGTGTTTTTTTAAGTCTTGTCCTTATTTATGAACTATTATATTTATTTTACTAATTTAATTGGTAAGGGTTAGCCCGACGGATCTAGGGGAGGATGTCGGGTGCCCGCACGGCCTAACCGGATTTCGGGTCGTGTCAGTTGGTATCAGAGCCCAGTTTAGAGTCTATCCAGACTAAGATAGTGTCTAGTAGAGTCTCTCTAATGGGTACGTAGATGTCCGTACTTATCTACGAGAGGCTATGATGGCATTTAGGAAGTTTCACTTCCTTCATTTCTGATCGTGCGTCGGTCTAGGATGCAGAAGTATTTTCGTTAATTCCTTCGTGGTAATTGTGTACCCTCATGCAACAAATCAGCAAACCGTATGAGTTCAAGACGAAGCAGTCTAGCCTGGGGCTAGCACTGACGAAGCCCCGAGAGTTTTTGATCGTGCTGACGATCTAGTTACGGATGTCCCAGCTGTACGAGCTTGCGATGGGTAAGGGAGCAGGACCTTGTGGTTCCCTTGGTTCTATACAATGCTTTACGAGAATCTTGGCGATGTAGATACCGTAAGAACCTATTATTCGCTGGCTAGCCTATATTGTGCCTCCAGTTGTTCTGGCTGGTTAGCCAACCGAGGTATCAGTTCGGTCCGAGTGTCCGAAGAGGTTGCATTATTTTACGCGGTTGAACCTTCTGATATTCTTAAGCAATGCATCAGATAAACCCCGTGAATTTTTTTTTTTAAAAATAATGTCAGGGTATTTGTATCCTTCAGGCTCTTAATTATATGGAGCGGTATGGTGTTGATTATTCTTCTTTCCAGTTTCAGGGGTCCAGTCTTGAACTGGTGGGCCGCTCTCTTATTAACTAACTTGGTTCAGTTTTCTTCTAGATTCGTAGAAGAGTTCCTTTTGAGTAGCGAGCGAGACGAAAAGTGTTGCCAGTTTGAGTGGATTGGACAGGGTATCCTGTCGGTTAGCCTGTTAGTGTTTCAGAATATGAGATTGAATTTTATAGAATGGCTGAATATGCATTAAAACTAGTCCATGAACCTTCCGAGAATGTTCAAAGATTTACTGGTGACCTTTCTCTTTCCTTGAAATCCCAAATGGCTCGAGAGATTGAGGTCGGGATTTAATTTGATATTGTTGTTGATATTGCCCGAAGGTACGAGGCATACCATAAGTTGGGGGGAAGAGTTAGAGTGGGAGATCAAGAGATCCCGTGGCCCTAGTGGATAACTATGGTACCTTATTTGGAGGCAAGAGTTTTGATTATTTTGGGAGGTCACCTGCTAGGTTATCTCAGCTTGTAGAGCGTGATTCTCAGTGTGCTCGTGTAGTTCATCAAGATTAGACTCAGCTTTCTCTTTAAAGCTATCAACAATCTTTCCAGTTTCCATTTTTAGTCAAAAAGGTGTTATCATTGTCGTGAGTCTGGTTATCCTTTGAGGAGTTTTTCTTTATTCCGGCAAGTAGGTCGTCGTCCTTTCTCTCGGCCTCAGGCACCTGCAAAGTCGCAGGGAATTTAATTTAGATCTCAATCCTCTAGAGAAATGCCACCATCCAGTAGATGTTGAGATTGTGGTGGCAGTGGTTCTCCAGAAAGTGCTTGTCAGGGTAGTGGCTCAGCTCAGCTGCAGAGGCAGTTCTATGAACTGCTAGTCTGGCAGGATGCCTGTAGTAGACCCGTGTGTTTCTTCTTCCCTTATCTGTAAGTAAGAATTATCTTTCCGATCGATATGGAAATGGTATGTCTTATCATGTTTCGACGGTTTCCTTGGATATTGTCGTAATTAAGAATCGATTGCGGTAGAGGGGTGAGTTTCTTATACGATTTATTCCTTGCATTTATGAGACCCTACTAGTTTATCTGATCTAAATATGAGAGATTTGACAGTGAGTATTGCTATTCCCTGCTTGGCATCCTGTTATGCCACCTTGTGTTATTAAGTCAAGTCATTTTACCTCTCTCCTCGAAAATCAGTGTTGGTAGGATGATGGGATTCTTATTCGTCACCATCAGGAAGTGTCGTTGTTTCTTCCAGTGTAAAGTGGTTAGTAAGTAATGCTCGATCTATGTGTCTCCTCTTGGTTCGAGATTCTAGTAGAGTCATTCTATGAGCTTGTCTTAGTTATAAAAGGGTATTTTGGTAAATTGTTAGAGTTCCTTCTTATTGGGAGGTTAAATTGGTATGGATGTTTTCCATAAAGTTTATTTAATGTCTATTTCTTCAATTGCGATTCTTTGGCTACCCTGACTCGGAAGTAGTCTAGCTTTGGTAGCCAAGCAAATAAGAAGATGAACTTCCTGAGGCTCTAATTATTTCTATCCTCGATCCATTTCCATTTCTTCTTCGTCCGGCGCTAGTGAGCTTGGGGCGATTGGTAGCCTCTTGTGACGTTCCCTATGTTGAGACAGAGTACGTGTTATTATAGCCGGGTAAGTATATTATTATTTTGGATATCAGTTTATCCGGGTATCCATTCCCATGTATAGTATAGTGCTGGTTCTGTTTTTGCGGACCATCCAGTTTCAGGGGAAACTCTGCCGAAATTTTTATATAGAAGTACCATCCATCAGGCGGTGGTGCTTACGGCAAAGGTATGGAGTTGTGAACTCGAGAGTTGCAGCTGTTTGGCAACTCGAAAGGCTAGTTGGTAACTTAGGTCTGCCTACATTCAGCTTTTAGCTAAATCTTCTTTAGTCCAGCAGACTGTGCGAGGATGGTTATTCCTATTCAAATGGCTGCATGAGTTTGTGCTTTAAGTGGAGGAGTCTTCCTCCAAATACTGAATGGTAATATTAAATCTCTGAGGTGTTGATGCCACCTTTCTCACGACCCAAAGTAAGGCCACGACAGAAGTCTATAATAAGTGTCGATCATTGCTAAACCCATTCAAAGTTTCGTGTATCTTTGCTTCGAAAATGTAGAACTCTCTTCCCGTGATCGAGGAAGGATCAGCTTAGTTAGAATAAGCTGTGCAATGGTATTATCATATTATCCAGATATATTTTATTCCAAAAGTACGATGTGCGTAGTATAATTCTGATCCTGTAATCAAGAGATAAGGTCCGTGGAGTAGCTTATGAAGGTCGTACAAGTTCTTTTGTTATCTGTGCGAATTTTTCTTTAGACTTAGGCTCGTTCGAGGACGAACGAGAGTTTAAGTGGAGGTGAATGAAACGACCTCAGTCAGTCGTTTCAGAAGTTAGGGCTCTGATTGGCGTGCCGATAATTTTAAAATATTCGTAAGGTCCATTAAGACCTGTCTGAAAAATTTGAGCTAAATCAGAACTCGTTTGGTAGGCATCGGAAGAAGATTTCAGTTTTTATTGTAAATAAATATTAAAAAGGGATTTTCGAGTTCGGTTTTGGCGAACGAGCTCCGAATCGAAATCCGAAAGCGCTGTTAGGTTCAGATGATTATTTGTGACTTTTGTGAACTTTCGAAAGTGAATTTCGATGTTGTTTGGTTAGTTTCCGCTAAAATGCCGAAAGTTAAATAATTTGACTTCTTTTCCATTTAAATTCGCATCTTGAGTTTCGGGAGTTCAATTTGAGATCCGCCTTCGCGAGTATGTTACATATATTTTGTATCACTTGTATGAAAAAATTGGAATTATTTCGAATATCGTAGGGTTCCATTTTAATTTTCGTCGCGAAAAGAAAAAAAAAAGGGGGGGGGGGGGGGGGGAGACAAAACAAAAAAAAAAAAAATAGACAAAACAAAGAAGAGAAAAGCAAAAGTGGGCGGTGGATATATATAGATTTGAATGATATGATCAGAATGAGGAAAGGGTACGAGAAACGAACGGAAATGGAGAAAAGCGAGAAACTAGAGAATACACAGTGGAAAAATGCCAGAAAATGAGAAAATGGGCCAGAGAAAAATAGTATTTTCACCCCAGAACATTCAGGTAATGATCCTAATATATTATTTGAGTTTATTACGTATGTTTGAATATATTTTTACGGGAAAAATAGGGATATTAGACATCGCCCTAATGACGTAAATTGATAGTTTAAAGGGTCAAATGGACCCCGATAATGAAATTGATTATATATCCGTACTCAGTGCGTTATGAGCAAAATATAAACGTAATTTATGTGGGGTTTGGTTATGTGACCTTAAACCCTGTGCATAGGCCTGTCCTGCGTATTGCGTATGCGAATAGGGTATCAGGTTCCTAACCGGATAGCTCTATGATGTGAGGAATGAAGCCTCTAGCCTAATTTGATATATTTTTCTTCTTATTGAATAGAGTGGGATCGTTTGGCAATGAAACCAAAGGACAAGCGGTTATTGAGTGGGTGTACTAACTTTGTAACAAGGTAAGTATTTATATCCATTTCTTTGGAGGCACCTGGCCTCGTGGATTTTCTACCACGTGTTCCTTTCGTGTGTAGCTGCCGATAGGCGTACTCATTACGCCTTAGCTTTGGATTTATATTCTATATTATATATTATGTCCTGTTATTGGTATTGCATTGAGAATCTGAGTATTGTACTTTGGTTGTGAGTTGGTATATACTTTCCAGCCGTCGATGAAATTCCCGCGCTGGTGATGGGATATTATTGCATCATGTTGCATTCGTATGCACATTGAGTTATATTGAGGGTAGGAGGATTCCGCCCTCGGAGCAGGAGGATTCCGCTCCATTGCATCATATTGAGGGTAGGAGGATTCCGCCCTCGGAGCAGGAGGATTTCGCTCCATTGCATCAGGAGGATTCCGCCCTCGGAGCAGGAGGATTCCGCCCCATTGCATCATATTGAGGGTAGGAGGATTCCGCCCTCGGAGCAGGAGGATTCCGCTCTATTGCATCATATTGAGGGTAGGAGGATTCCGCCCCCGGAGCAGGGGGATTCCGCTCCATCTATTTGGCACACGTGACACCATTGCATTATATATTTGGCACATGTGACACCATTGCATCATATATTTGGCACATGTGACACCATTGCATCATACTGCATTCATCCCATTTCATTGCACCGCGTGCTGACTATTGTGTGACTATCGTGTTGTGTTTTATATATGCGGTATGTATATCGTATCTCAGTTTGCCTATATATTTCTGGTTCGTATCCTGGGTTGCACGTCGCGACAATATAAATACATGGATCGGATCGGGTTGCACGCCGCAACAGTATAAATATACGAATCGGGTTGCACGCCGCAACAGTATGAATATATGGATCGGGTTGCACGCCGCAACAGGATGTATTTCTGATTGTCGACATGTTAAGGATATCTATATGTTCTGTCTACCTTATGTCCCTGGCTGTTTATGATTCCATACGTGTTTTCAGTTATTATTTGGCTTTGCCTGTTTATAGTTCAAAGAAGATGGATTTAGCTTATCTGTGTTTCTTCTCCTGGCTAGCTATCTTATTCTTTGAGGTGGCTAGTCTGCCCCACTTATTGAGTCCTTTTGACTCACCCTTGTTTGTTGTTTGTTTCTTGTCTATCTATTTCGTTTCGGCAGGTTCGCTCCAGGATTGAGTTTGCCACGTTGTGAAGGAGCGAAGACGACTTCAGCTGTCAGGGTGAGCCAGCTTTTATTCCGGATGGCCACCATTTTATTGGTTATTATTTCAGTTGCATTTTGCTCCCTTCAGGAGGTATTTGTCTTTTTTTGTACTCTTAGATATCTAATCTGGATAGCCCTAAACTTAGTATGTTGGGTAGTTAGCTGTAATTTTCTTTCGTACAGCTTAGAAGTGTCAATATGTCTGTGTGTTTTTTTAAGTCCTGTCCTTATTTATGAACTATTATATTTATTTTCCTAATTTAATTGGTAAGGGTTCGCCCGACGGGTCTAGGGGAGGATGTCGGGTACCCGAACGGCCTAACCGGATTCCGGATCGTGTCAGAAGACGACGTCAGCGGTAAGGGTGAGCCAATTTTTATTCTGGATGGCCACCAGTTTATTGTTTATTATTTCAGCTGCATTTTGCTCCCTTCAGGAGGTATCAGTCTTCTTTTGTACTCTTAGATGTCTAGTCTGGATAGCCCTAAACCTAATATGTGGGTAGTCAGCTGTAATTTCTTTTTTTTATAGCTTAGAGGTATCATTATGTTTGTACTTTTTCTAAGTCTTGTTATTATTTATAAATTGAATTGTATTTATTTTCCTAATTTAATTGATAAGGGTTCGCCCGACGGGTCTAGGAAAGGATGTCGGGTGTCCGCACTGCCTAACCGGATTCCGGGTCGCACCAGGTTGTATCAGAGCCCGGTTTAGAGTCTATCCAGACTAAGACAGTGTTTAGTAGAGTCTCTCTGATGGGTACGTAGACGTCCGTACTTATCTACGAGAGGCTATGATGGCATTTAGGAGGTTTCACTTCCTTCATTTCTGATCGTGCGTCGGTCTAGGATTCAAAAGTATTCTCGTTAATTCGTTAATTTTTTTGTGGTAATTATGAACCTTCGCGCGACGAATCAGTAAAGGGTATGAGTTCAAGACGAAGCAGTCTAGCCTGGGGCTAGCACTGACGAAGCCCCGAGAGGTTTTGATCGTGCTGAAGATCTAGTTACGGAGGTCCCAGCTGTACAAGCTTGCGATTGGCAAGGGAGCAGAGCCTTGTGGTTCCCTTGGCTCTCTATGATGCTTTTATGAGAATCTTGGCGACGCAGATACTGCAAGAACCTATTATTCGCTAGGCAGCTTATCAGGGTGCTGCAGATCCAGATGTTCGGTCTCAGGGAGCTTCTATTCCAGTTCTTAATATTGCCGCAGTAAATTATGTCTTGGAGGCAGCATGTGTTGTGTCTCTAGTTATTCAGGCTGGTTAGCTAGCCCGAGCAATGGCTCGGTCTGAGTATCTGAAAAGGTTGCATTAGTTTACCCAATTGAACCTTTTGATATTCTTAAGCAATGCATTAGATAAACCTCGTGATTCTTTTTAATATAAAAAAAAATTGATGTCAGCGTATCCTTCAGGCTCTTGATTGTATCAAGTGGTATGGTGTTTATTGGTATGGTGTTGATTACTCTTCTTTCCAGTTTCAGGGTCCAACCTTGAATTGGTGGACCGCTCTCTTATTAGCTAACTTGGTTCGATCTTTCTTCTAGATTCGGGAAAAAGTTCCTTTCGAGTAGCGAGCGAGATGAAAAGTATTGTCCGTTTGAGTGGAATGGACAGGGTAGCCTGTCGGTTAACCTGGTGGTGTTTCAAAATATGAGATTGAATTCTATAGAATAGCTGAATACGCATTAGAACTAGTCCATGAGCCTTTTGAGAGATTCAAAGATTTTCTGATGACCTTTCTCCTTCCAAGAGATCTCGTGGCCCTAGTGGGCAACCATGGTAACTCATTTGGAGGTAAGAGTTCTGATTATTTTTGGAGGTCACCTTCCAGGTTATCTCAACTTGCGTCATGCAATTCTTAGAATGCGCCAATAGTTCGTCAATATCAGACCCAGTTTTTCTCTTTGTAGCTATCAACAATCTGTCCAGCATCCATTTTTAGCCTAAAGGCATTATCAATGTTGTGAGCCGGTCATCTTTGGAAGAGTTCTTTTCTTACTCCGACAAGTAGGTAGTCGTCTTTTGTCTTGTCATCAGGCATTTGCAGAGTCGCAGGAGATTTCATCTAGATCTTAATCAGCCAGAGAAATGCCACCATACAGTAAAGGTTGAGAGTGTGGTGGCAGTGGTTCTTCAGAAAGTGATTATCAGGGTAGCGGCTCCGCTCAGCCGCAGAGGCAGTTCTAAGAACTACAGTCTGGCAGGATGTTGAGGTATCTGATGTAGTACATCCATGTATTTCTTCTTCCATTATATGTAAGTAAGAGTTATTTTTCCGATCGATCTGGAAATGGTTTGTCATATCATGTTTCCATGGTTTCCTTATTATTTCTATTAAGAATCGATTACGGTAGAGGGGTGAGCTTCTAGTATGATTTATTCAGGGAATTTGTGAGACCCTACTAGTTTATCTCGTTTACATGTGAGAGATTTGACAGTGAGTGTCGTTATTGTCTGCCTGGCATCTTGTTATGTCACCTTCTATTATTATATCAAATTAGTTTACCTCTATTCTCAGAATTCTGTGTTGGTTGGATTATGGGATTCTAGTTCATCACCATTAGAAAGTGTTATCGTTTCTTCCGGTGCAAAGTGATTAGTAAGTAATATTCGATCTACGTATCTCCTTTTCGTTCAAAATACTAGTAAAGTCATGTTATAGTATGAGGTTGTCTGGGTTATAAAAGGATTTTTGGTAAATTGTCAGAGTTTCCTTCTTATTGGGAGGTCAAATTGGCATAGATGTTGTTCCATAAAGCTCATTTAAATCTGTTTCTTCAATTGCGATTCTTCGGCTACTTTGACTCATAAGTTGTATAGCTTTGGTATCCAAGCAAATAAAAGAGATGAGCTTCCTGAAGCTCTAATTATTTCTATCCTCGGTCCATTTTCATTTCTTTTTCGTCCGGCACTAGTGAGCTTAGGTGGTTGGTAATGTTCCCTGTGTTGAGCCAGAGTACCTGTTACTGTAGCCGGGTAAGCATATTATTGTTTTTCAAGGCTTCTAAGGGTAATAGAAGTACCATCCATCAGGCGGTGATATTTACGACAATGGTATGGAGTTGGGAACTCGAGAGTTGCAGCTGTTTGGAAACTCAAAAGGGTAGTTGGTAGCTTAGGTCTGCCTACGTTCAGCTTTTAGCTAAATCTTCTTTAGTCCAGCAGACTGCACGAGGATGGTTATTCCTATTTAAATAGTTGCATGAGTTTGTGCTTTAAGTGGAGGAGTCTTCCTCCAAATACTGAATGGTGATACTAAATCTCTGAGGTGTTGATACCACTTTTGTCACGACCCAACTTATGGCCACGACAGAAACCTATAATGAGTGTCGATCATTGCTAAACCCACTAATAATTTATTAATGATAGGGATAAGCTGACAACCTGATCATATATACGTACCTATCTGCTGAAAGCATAAATTCTATAAAGATGACACGACTTTAACTTGCTAGCAATTAGAACACTGAGCCACAAATTCTGCTATGTCACACTTCATTCTGTCCCACCAATAAATCTGCTTAAGATCATGGTACTTCTTAGTCGAATCCAGATGAACAATGTGTTTGGAATAATGTGCCTCTATCATAATCTGTCCATGTAAATCTGCAACATCAGGACACAAAGTCTACCTTTATACATGAGAACACCGTCAGTAGTAACCCTGTATGGTGACTCTGGTTTTCTTCTGGCTATCTGTCTGTATTCGACTAGAACTTGATCCTCATACTGACGCTGTTTTACTTCATAAAAATTTAGAGTTAAAGGTCTAGTGCAGCTTGTCGTCCATCCATCATTGGCATATCTCCTTCACATCTCGACTCTTTGAGAAGTTACTTTAGCGTTATAAGTGCGCATGTAATCAACTTTGTTGCTGGTATTCTGCCTCAGCTGAAGATCCAATTATATGTTTCTTTTATATGTACTTTTTCAAGTCATAATAATTCCAATTCAAAGTCAATACCCTGAAGTAGATGTTCAGTCTGAAGATCATTCCCGGTCTGCATCATACTATCCAGTAGTATTTGCATGATCCTTATCCTTACATGATAGACCCTGTTCAGATGAACCTTTGTCATACATTAGGATATAAGTAACAACATTCCCACAAGGAGCTTGCAGAACAACACTAACATCAACTGAGATATTGCATAGTGCGTTCCTAAAACTGGTTGGCATCAAATCTTCTATAGTGTGTGGTGACAAGGTACTCCAAAAGCTTCCCCTATAACATCAAGCGTGAACTAATTCTTAGTTCCATCGACCTGTTCTATATCCAAAGGTATATCGAAGAGGTAATTATCGGCTGAATCACGTTAACCCATTCAAAGTTTCGTGTATCTTGGTTTCGAAAATGTAGAACTCTCCTTTCGTGATCGAGGAAGGATTAGTGTAGTCAGAATAAGCTGGGCAATGTCGTTATGATATTATCCAGCTATGTTTTTATCCAAGAGTTTGATATGCGTGTTATAATTTTGATCCTGTAATCAGGAAATAATGCCCGTGGAGTAGCTCATGAAGGTCGTGCAAGTTCTCTTGTTATCTATGCGAATTTTTCTTTAGACTTAGGCTCGTTCGAGGACGAACGAGAGCATAAGTGGAGGAGAATGAAACGACCTCGGTCAGTCGTTTCAAAAGTTAGGACTCCGATTGGCGTGTCAATAATTTTAAAATATTCGTAATGTCCATTAGGACCTGTCTGTGAAATTTGAGCTAAATCAGACCTCGTTTGGTAGGCATTGGAAGAAGGTTTCAGTTTTTATTATCGATAAATATTAAAAAGAGATTTTCGAGCTCGGTTTTGGGCGAATGAGCTCCGATTCGAAATCTGAAAGCGCCGTTAGGTTGGTATAATTATTTGTGACTTTTGTGCTTTTCGAAAGTGAATTTCGATGTTGTTCGACTAGCTTCCGCTAAAATGCTGAAAGTTAAATAATTTGATCTTTTTCCATTTAAATTCGCATCTTGGTAAATGAGCTCTGATTCAAAAAATCGTAAAAAAGGAATTTCGAGCACAATTTTGGTGAATGAGCTCCGATTCAAAATGTGAAAGCGTTGCTAGGTTCGTATGGTCATTTATGACATGTGTAAATTTTTGAAGTGAGTTTCGAGGTTGTTCGGTTGATTTCGGCTAAAGTTCCGAAAGAATTTATAATTTGGTCATTTTTCCTTTTAATTCGTATCTAGAGTTTCGGGAGTGCGATTTGAAATTTGCCTTGGTGAGTATGTTATATGTATTTTGTATAACTTACTTGAAAAATTTGGGATCATTTCGACTTCTCTAGAATTCTATTTTAATTTTAATCGTCGTAGCGAATTTATTAAAAAAATAATAATAATAATTTATAAGGTCGGTTAGCGAAGGGATTTAATCCCTTAGCAGTAGCAGCAAGTCAATATAAAGGCATAAACATTCGAACATATATAGGAAAAGAAAGGTTAGAAAAGAAAGAAGAAAAAAGATGTTGAAAAATAGTGGAATTTCTACCCCAAATCTCCAGGTAATGATTTTAACTCATTATCATATTGAGGGTAAGAGGATTCCGCCCTCGGAGCAGGAGGATTCCGCTCCATTGCATCATATTGAGGGTAGGAGGATTCCGCCCCGTTCATTTGGCACATGTGACCCTTTGCATCATATTTTATTTCATCTCATTCCATTTCATTTCATACCATTGTGTAGACTTTCTGTACATGACTACTGTTCTGCTTATATGTGCATTGCTTATTTGTTGATTGTTGTCTGGTTCCGCTTCCCTGACTAGCGTATCTATTTTTTGAGGTTGCTAGTTTGTTCACACTTATTGAGTCCTTATGACAGACCCCCTATTTGTTCTTGTGTTTTCTTTTCGTTCGGTAGATTCTACTCCAGGACCCAGCCAGCCGCGTCGTGATTGACGAGTAGTACGTTTTCAGCTGTCTATGGTGAGCCATCTTGTTCATTGCGGCCACCAACTAAAGATATTACAGTTTTTCTTACTTATATGTCTTTTGGTCTACTTAGATGTCTGATCTGGAAACCTTTAAAACTGTGTATTCTGGGTAGTTAGTTGTATTATTCAGACAACTTGTATGTTTGTCTATCATTGAGAGTTATCTTATGTTATTAAATTTTGGTTCATTTTCATTTCCAGGTGATTCTTCACAATTATATTGATTCAGTCAATAGGGTTCGCCCGACAGATTTAGGGGAGGTGGTCGGCCTAACCTAGAATTCGAGTCGTGTCGGTTGATATCAGAGCCCAGTTTAGATTCTTTCCCGATCATGACAGTGTCTAGTTGAGTCTCGCTGATCAGGCGGAGATGTCCGTACCTATCTATGAGAGGCTATGGTGGCATTTAGGCAGTTTTCTTTCTTTCTTTCTTTCCCTGTCGTGCGTAAGTCTTCTTATCTGAAGTTAAATATTTCTAATTTTCCGCAGTAAATAGTAAGAACGTGTGCGAATGTTCAGCAAGAGGTGGAGGAGCCAGCGGTCACCCCTATTCCTACTGCTCCGCGAGGTGGTGATGTTGGCACAGTAGAGGTCGTGGTCGAGGCAGAGGTAGAGTTGCCCAGGCTGTGAGGATGGTGGATCATTTTGATCCTGCTGCAGAGGTTCCGGTAGTGTCAGCTTTTGCTGGGCAGGGGGAGCAGCGCTTATTCGTTTCCCCCGCACTTTATGACGCTTTTATGAGATTCTTAGCGACGCAAATGCCCAGGGACCTCCTATTCCTAAGGCTTCCGTAGATGCTCATATTCCTCAGGTTGCTGTAGATGCTCCTATTCCTCAGGCAGCTCCTCAGGCTGCGGTAGATATTGGTTCTCAGGTTCAGGAAGCCCCCATTTCAGCTCCACATGTAGCCCCAACAGTTCATGTTCCAGGTGGTCATGTTCCAGAGGTAGCGGGTGTTATACCTCCGGTTGTTCAGGCTGGTCAGCCAGTCCAGGTAGCATGTCAAGTTGATTATCCGGCAAGGCTGCATTATTTTACCCGACTTAGTCCTCCGAAGTTCTCTGGTCAGAAATCAGATAAGCTTAAGACTCGTGAGTTTCTTGATCAATGTCAGCGTATCTTAGAGGCCCTTGGATATCTTCTGCAGTATGGAGTTGATTATACTGCCTTCCAGTTTGAGGGTCCGGCTTTAGCTTGGTGGACCGCACTCCGATCAGCTAGGCAGAGCTTACCTAAGCTGACCTTGAGTGAGTTCTCCCATCAATTCATGGAGAAGTTTTTCCCTTGCAGTCAGCAGGATGAGAAGAGGAGAAAATTCGAGAGGATTGGACAGGGTAACCTGTTAGTCATGGAGTACGAGCTTTTGTTTTCAGAGATGTCCAGCTATGCTCCAGATATCGTGCAGGAGCCCTCTGAGAGGGTCAGACGTTTTATTGATGGGCTTTCTCCTTATTTCCGGTCCCAGATGGCTCTTGAGATTGAGGCTGGTACTCTATTTGATGTCACTGTTGATATTGCCAGGAGGTATGAGGCCTATCATAGATTGGAGATTGAGGAGTTAGAGAGGGAGATTAAGAGATCTCGTGGACTAGGGCATTCTAGTACCTTGTATGGAGGTAGGAGTTATCAGCAGCAGAGTAGGCCTCCTATCAGACCAGCTCAGTTTCCAGCGCGTGGTTCTCAGAACGCGCCTAGTTCTTCTCAGGGTCAGTTTGGGTTTCGCCCGCGAGATCAGTCTCAGTTTGATCAGCGTAGATCTGCTTCAGGGTGCTTTATCTATCCGGATCCAGGACATCATAAGAAGGATTGCCCTTATCTCTATCAGCAGGGTAGTAGCGCCCTTTCCCTCGCCTTCCAACGCCTATGCAGCAGCAGCCTCAGGGTGCCCCTCTAGGGTCTCAGCACTTTAGAGGTGCACCACCACCCGGTAGAGGTCGTGGGCGTGGTCCTAATGGTCCCTGTAGAGGTGGTCGGCAAAGTATTGGCTCAGCTCAGCCACAGAGATAGCTATATGCACTGTCGGCCAGGCAGGATGCCGAGGCATCCCCAGCTGTTGTTACATGTATTTTATCTGTTTGTGGTCGAGATGCATATTCTTTTGTAGATCCAGGATCTACATATTCATATGTATCTCCTTATTTTGCTTCGGGTTTTCATGTTGATTATATGTGTCTTCGTGATCCATTCTGTGTTTCTACTCCTATTGGAGACATTATCATTATGAATCGAGTTTATCCAGCCTGTACCATATCTTTTGGGGGTCGTGAGACACTAGTAGATCTTCTAATTCTAGATATGGTTGATTTTGATGTTATTATTGGCATGGATTGCCTGGCGTCGTGTCATACCACATTGGATTGTCAAGCCAAGTCTCTTCAGTTGTCTCTTCCTTGTTCAGCACCGGTGGTGTGGTAGGGCTCTTATTTTCCACCCATGGGGCATGTTATTTCTTTCCTGAAGGCAAAGCAGATGATGGATAAATGGTGTTCAGCGTATCTTGCCATGGTTTGAGATACCACTGTGGAGGTTCCATCTCTCGATTCCATTCATGTCGTTAGGGAGTTCTCTGACGTGTTTCCAGATGATTTGCCAGGACTTCCTCCAGATTGAGAGATCGAGTTTGGCATTGATATAGTGCAAGGGACTCAGCTTATTTCTATACCTCCTTATTGCATGGCCTCATCAGAGTTGAAGGAGCTGAAGGAGCAGTTGCAAGATTTGCTTGATAAGGGGTTCATTAGGCCGAGTATTTCTCCGTGGGGTGCTCCTATTTTATTCGTGAAAACTAATAATGGGACTATGCGGATGTGTATTGATTATAGTCAGCTAAATAAGGTCACCATCAAGAACAAGTACCCCTTGCCTCACATTGATGATCTGTTTGATTAGTTGCAGGGTGGAAAATTCTTTTCTAAGATCGATCTATGATCTGGTTATCATCAGCTAAAGATTCATGCGTCAGATATCTCGAAGTCTACTTTTAGGACTCGTTACGGCCATTATGAGTTCCAAGTTATGTCTTTTGGGCTGACTAATGCCCCTGCAGCCTTTATGGATCTCATGAACCGGGTATTTAAGCCATTCCTTGATTCCTTTGTCATTGTCTTCATTGATGATATTCTTATTGATTCTCGTAGCCGCGAGGAACATGGTTATCATCTGAGGGTGGTTCTTCAGACCCTCCGTGATCGTAAGTTATATGCCAAGTTCTCGAAATGTGAGTTTTGGCTTGATTCTCTGGCATTTTTGAGTCACATGGTATCTAGTGAGGGTATCAAGGTTGACCCGAAGAAGATTGAAGCAGTGCAAAAATGGCCTCGTCCTACCACTCCGACGGAGATTCGCAGCTTCCTTGGATTGGCAGGTTAGTATCAGAGGTTTGTGGAGAAGTTCTCTACTATTGCAGCTCTCCTGACTCGCCTGACACAGAATGCGGTTCAGTTTTGATGGTTCGATGTGTGTGAGGCAAGCTTCCAAAAGCTTAAGGTCTTATTGTCTTCAGCTCCAGTGCTATCCCTTCCTTCGGGCACCGGTGGATTTGTGTTTATTGTGATGCATCTCGTATGGGTCTTGGTTGTCTTCTTATATAGCACGGGAAGGTAATTGCTTATGCTTCCAGACAGTTGAAGCCGAATGAGAAGAATTATCCGACTCACGATTTAGAATTGGCAGTTGTGGTCTTTGCTTTGAAGATATGGAGGCATTATCTTTATGGCGAGCCTTGTGAGGTGTATACGGATCATAAGAGTCTGCATGTCTTCTCTCTCAGAAAAATCTTAACGGCCGACAGCGGAGGTTTCTTGAATTAATTAAAGATTATGATTTCACTATCTACTATCATCCTGGGAAGGCGAACGTGGTAGCAGATGCTTTGAGCAGGAAGTCCATGGGCAGCAAGGCTTTTCTTTATGCTGATATGAGACCATTGGCTCGAGAATTGCAGTCCCTTGGCGACTTTGGCGTGAGATACCTTCTCCCAGACTCAAGTCGAGTCTTAGCATGTATTGCAGCTCAGTCTTCCTCAGTCAATCAGATTAAGGGAAGACAGTTCGAAGATCCTCATTTGCAGGAGGTGCGTGGTCGTGTCCTAAGTGGAGGAGTTCCCTCCTTCGAGCTAGACTCAGATGGAATTCTTTTGTTTAATGGTCGACTTTGTGTTCCTGATGTTGGAGATTTGAGGAAGTCAGTGCTCGGTGAAGCTCATAGCTCGCGTTACTCCATTCATCCTTGTATTACAAAAATGTATCAGGAACTCTGAGAGCTATACTGGTGAAAGGGGATGAATAGAGATGTATTTGATTATGTATCTCGTTGCTTGAACTATCAGCAGGTTAAGTTCGAGCACCGGAGACCAGCAGGGTTAGCTCAGGCATTGCCCATTGCCGAGTGGAAGTGGGAGCACATCACGATTGATTTTATAGTTGGTCTGCTAAAGACCCTGCGGCGCCACGATTCAGCCTGTGTCATTGTCGACAGACTGACTAAAAAAGCTCACTTTCTCCCTGTAAAGACTACTGATTCAGCTCAGAGATTGGCTCGTATTTTCATTGAGCAGGTAGTTAGGCTGCATGGTACTCCTGTATCTATTATCTCAGATCGTGGTTCCCAGTTTACTTCTCAGTTCTGGCAGTCTTTTCATAGAGAGTTGGGGACCCAGGTGCAGCTTAGCATAGAATTCCATCCTCAGACTGACGGCCAGCCTGAGCGGGTTATTCAAATTTTAGAGGACATGCTGAGAGCTTGTGCATTGGACTTCGGGGGTTACTGGGATGATCATTTGGCGTTAGCAGAGTTCTCTTATAATAATAGCTACCAGTCTTCCATTCAGATGGCTCCATTTGAGGCCTTATATGGTCGTCGATGTCGTTCTCCTATTAGCTGGTTTGAGTCTTGAGATGTCGAGGTGATGTGTTCAGATATGGTTCGTCAGACTCTTGATGTTGTTTGTGTTATACAGGATCGTTTACGGATCACCCAGAGTAGGCAAATTTCATACTCGAACCAGAGGAGCCGAGAGTTAGAGTTCGAGGTCGGGGACAAGGTATTTCTGAAAGTGTCACCGATGCGAGGTGTAACGATATTTGGTAGGAAAGGAAAGCTTAGTCCCAGGTTCATTGGCACTTTCCGTATCGAGAAGCATATTGGTAGCTTATTAGCTCGACTTGCCAGTTTCTATGCCAGTTCACCCGGTTTTCCATGTATCGATGCTCTGGAAGTGTATCCGAGATCCTTTCGAAGTGATCGAATTAGACCCTGCTCAGCTAGATGTGAATCTGGCTTACGAGGAGTTCCCAGTTGCTATAGTTGCGCGTGATGTCCGGAAGCTTCGTTCGAAGCAGATTTTGATGGTTCGAGTGCGATGGAATAATCGTCCTCATGAGGAGGATACTTGGGAGATTGAGTCCCGTATGCCTGAGAGGTATCCTTACCTCTTCGACGATTCAGGTTCGATCTTGGTCTTTAAAGCCTAAAAGTTCTTATCATTGTATATGATTTTGGTTTTGTAGTGAATGTTATTGAAAATTGGTGTAAGCATTCTCATTAGAGGTCTAAATTCTATTTTAAACTCTTGCTCGTTCAAGGACGAACGAGAGTCTAAGTGGAGGAGAATAAAATGATCTTAAGTAGTCGTTTCGGAAATTAAGACCCCGATTGATGTGCTATCAATTTTAAAAGGTTCGTAAGGACCATCCCGACTTGTCTGTAAAATTTGAGCTAAATTAGACCTCGGTTGGTAGGCATCGGAAGAAGGTTTCAGTTTCCGTTAGTGATAAATCGTAATAAAGGAGGTCCGAGCACAATTTTGGCGAATGAGGTCCCATTCAAAATCTGAAAGCGTCGCTAGGTTTGTATGGTCATTTATGATATATGTGAATTTTTTAAGTGAGTTTCGAGATTGTTCGGTTGATTTCGACTAAAGTTCCTAAAGAATTAATAATTTGGTCCTTTTTTCTTTTAATTCGTATCTAGAGTTTCAGAAGTCTGATTTGAGATTTTTCTTGGCTAGTATGTTACATATATTTCGTATAACTTAGTTGAAAAATTTGGAATCATTTCGACTTCTCTAGGGTTCCATTTTAATTTTAATCATCGCAGCGAATTTATTAAAAAGATAAAATTATAAGGTCGGTAAGCTAAGGGATTTAATCCCTTAGCAGCAGCAGCAAGTCAATATAGAGGCAGAAACATTCGAACATATATAGGAAAACAAAAGGTTAGAAAAGAAAGAGGAAAAAAGGGAAAAAGAGGTGGAAAAATAGTGGAATTTCTACCCCAAATCTCCAGGTAATGATGTTAACTCATTATCATAGCTTATTACGTGAGTTTGAATATATTTTTACAGCAAAAATAGGGATATTAGACATCGCTCTAATGACTTAAATTGATAGTTTAAAGGGTCAAATGGCCCCCGATGATGGAAATGATTATATTTTCGTATTCAGTGAGTTATGGGAAACATATAAATGTAATTTACTTAGAGTTTGGTTATGTGACTTTGAATCCAGTACATAGGCCTGGCCTGCATATTGCGTATGCGAATAGGGTATCAGATTCCTAACTGGATTGCTCTAAGACATAAGAAATGAAGCCTTTAGCTTTATTTGATATAATTTTGCTGCTTATTGAATAGAGCGGGATCGTCTGGCAGTTAATCCAAAGGAAAAAGAAGAAGTTGAGTTGCAGGGCTAGCTTTGAAATAAGGTAAGTGCTTATATCTATTTCTTTGGAGGTGCCTGGCCTCACGGATTTTCTACCACGTGTTCTTTACGTGTGTAGCTACCGATAGGCGTACTCAATACGCCTTAGCTTTGGATTTACATTCTAAATTATATGTTATATCCTGTTTTTGGTATTGCATTGAGGATCTGAGCATTGTACCCTGGCTGAGAGTTGACATATACTTCCCGGCAGTCGATGAGAGTCCCGCGCCGGTGAAGGGTTATCATTGCATCATATTGAGGGTAGGAGGATTTCCCCCTCGGAGCAGGAGGATTCCGCTCCATTGCATCATATTGAGGGTAGGAGGATTCCGCCCTCGGAGCAGGAGGATTTTGTTTCATTGCATCATATTGAGGGTAGGAGGATTCCGCCACATTCATTTGGCACATCTGACCCTTTGCATCATATTTCATTTCATCTCATTCTATTTCATTTCATACCATTGTGTAGACTTTCTGTACATAATTACTGTTCTGCTTATATGTGCATTGCTTATTTGTTGATTTTTGTCTGGTTCTGTTTCCTTGACTAGCGTATCTATTTTTCGAGGTTGCTAGTTTGTTCGCACTTATTGAGTCCTTATGACTCACCCCATATTTGTTCTTTTATTTTCTTTTCGTTCGGCAGATTCTGTTCCAGGACCCAGCCAGCCGCGTCGTGATTGAGGAGTAGTACGTTTTCACCTGTCTACGGTGAGCCATCTTGTACATTGCGGCCACCAACTTCAGATATTACAGTTTTACATTGCGGCCACCAACTTCAGATATTACAGTTTTCCTTACTTTTGCTCCCTTCGGGAGGTGTGTATATCTTTTGGCCTTCTTAGATGTCTGATCTGGAAACCTTCAAAACTATGTATTATGGGTAGTTTGTTGTATTATTCAGACAACTTGTATGCTTTTCTATCCTTGAGAGTTATCTTATGTTGTTGAAGTTTGGTTCATTTTCATTTCAAGGTGATTCTTCACAATTTGTATCGATTTAGTCAATAGAGTTCGCCCGACAGGTTTAGGAGAGGTGGTCGGGTGCCCGCACGGCCTAACCGAGAATTCGGGTCGTGTCACTTGAAGCACAGTGAGACAGTGCCTGATGAGGGTCATGCCCGAGAAGAAATGAGCTCATTCAGTGACGAAGATAGCACCAACTGCAATACTCCTCTCCATGATACCTTGGTCATAACACTCTAAATTGAGGATATGGACGTGGGGCGACCGTGGATTCATCAGGCCAAGGCAGTGTGCCCTCCACCTGGCATCAAAAGCTTAAGTACCCTACTAAGTGGGGGATAAAAGAAATCAATGGCGATCAGGAGGCATCAAGAGAATGCTACACAATGGCTATCTTGGGAGCATCTGTCCCTGAAAGGGTACCAAAGGCAGATCTCTTTGAAGCTGATGAAGACCTCGAAACCTGAATCAACCAAGATTATGGTTCCAACTATTCAGTTGATTGATATGTTTTTGGAGGGTTGGGGAGAAGAAGTATGGCACTTGGATGTTAATTCTTTTTAGTATTTACTGTAATTAAGTCTCTAGTTTCTTTTAAGTTTGATCGCATTATTTTTCATACTTATTAGCTATGTTACGGGTTCTCACCCGCAACAGTTCAGGCCTTGCGCCACTATCATCAATAAAACTACTATTTTACTTAGTCAGTTTTACAATTCAGATCCATCTACGATCCAAATATTCGTAGCCCCGACAAACTCAAGTTGAAGTAATGCCCTCACTTTTCGTGACAAAAGTAGGGTAAACTACTCGCTTGGAGCTTAGCCACCAGCCATTATTCGTAAGTTAAACTCGTCAATTCAACAAATTTTCACCTACATGCCAGTGGGGATGCCCGCCCGCATAGTGTCAGAAAGTCTTAAAATACTCGAGTAACTAAGCGCAAATGTTCAAAGTTGGATGCAAAAATGCCCTGTTACATATATGGGCTAAAGACGTACCATTGTGGGCGGAAACAGCCGTCTATCACGAGCGCAATTCAAGCCGCCAGACAGTGGTGCACACGTAATGGACGTAATTTCCCGAGTAGGCTAACTGATAAACGTTCTAGACATTAGAACATACAGGACGTCCGAAAGCTGCCTACTCTTTAGGTACATGCGCCCATGAAGGCACGACTTAGCAAGACATTACTTAATAAATTGTTTACAGTGGAAACTAAAATCGTCACAACAATTTAACAGGTTATTCAAGTCAAAAAGCCTCAAAACGGGCCAAAATATATCATAACACCCGCAAAGCACGAGAAAATGTTAACAACTTAGATGCAAAAAAAATCTTGGCATCGGGAGGGGGGGGTATTTCTATTTCTCTCTCCAGGGACTCCCTTCGGCGGAAACACTCCGCAAAGGTCCTACTTTACAAACTGCAGGTTTCCCAGCCAATTTTTCGTCTCCTCTTTCGCCACTAGCCTCTTTACAGCCTTCTTCAAGGTTGGATCCTAGCTGAGTATCTGGTTGGGCCAAAAGCTTGGTGAACACAGCAATCTCAGCATCCAAGTCCACACTAGGGTCGTCACGAACTCGAAGAAAGGTGGCGAGAGCGGCCACGATGTTAGCACAATCCACCTCAGCTATGCAGTGAGCATTCAAGACATTCATCTGCTCCTCCCTGATATGGATATCATTGTAAAGCTTATCATAAACCTTCTCCAGAGATGTTACTTTGCTTTTCAACATATCATTCTCATCTTGAAGGAAGGCAGAAAGGCCCCTAGCATCAGTGACACTCTTTTCAGTAGAATTGATTCTTCGTCTACCCCAGACAACTTTTGTTGCAAAGCCTTCATAGCCGCTTCCAGGCAAGCCACATTATTACGCGGAAGCTGTTATAAGAGCTTGGCCTTTGTAAGGGAATATTGAAGTGTTTCCACTGTCTATTTGTGCTTTGAGATCTCATTGCTCATTACATCATCAAGGTTTTTACTTCTCAGGGATTCTATGTGATAGGCTTTGTGTGTGGCTGAAGTTCCCTTCTCAGTTGTTCAACATCCTCCCAAAGGGTTGCAGGCTAGCAACCTATCCTCGTAGGGCTGCGTTCTCCTCTTTCAGCCTTTCATCCCAGCCTCCTCGAAGAAGTATCTCATGATAAACCTTCAGCCCCTAGACTGATGCAGGATTCAATTCACAACACGAAGAAGGAAAGTTTATCCAGGAGAACACCGTACGGCGACCTCAAGCAACATCTGGCGGCTATAACAAGCGAGATGTCTTTTCTCATTAGGATCGATCAACTCAGCAATATGGTCTGTCATAACCCTTGGGCTCTTGAACAGGTTAACTCCCGTGACAATGGGGTAACAACCTCGTGGGCTCCATCCACGGGTTCAGCAACAGAATCTACATCTACAGCCACCTCTTTACTAGGACGGCACTTGAAAGAGTCGGTCATCTTGGGGGCTGGTGTTGTTATAGTGGGCTATGCATGTATACAAAAGATATTTACTTATAGAGCGCACAAGGGAATTGCACTAGCAAAATATGACGCAAAGTATTGACGTGATGACTGGGGCTCAAGGAGAATGTGCTTTCTCTCCAGCCTCAAGAGCTTCATCTATCAAGTGTCTGCGCTTTCGTGTAGACGGACCAGATTTAACAACATCAGAAGAAGAAGTCTCAACGGCTTCAGGTTCAGGCACTCGGGGGATATCGCCCTCACCATAAAAAATCACCAAGGACTCATTAACAACTACCACGTTGTTAAACTTTGAAGGCCTCTTTCTCTTTGAAGAACGGGAGTTGTTTGCCCTCTCGATGATTCTCCTTCTAGACGCTCACACATCAGGCAAGGGAGCAATGTACGGGTCACCAATCTTAATCTCCCTTAGTGGGGCATCTAACGATGGGAGAACCCTGAGATGAAGAGGAAGTAATGAAAACAGCAGAAACTAGGAGTCAAAAGAGAAATTTAGAAGAGGTGACTTACCATGGTCCTATGCTCGCCAACTATTCATATTGGTCAAGACTATGAAAGTCATTGAAGTGGGAGGGTATCTCGCAAAGATTACGGTGACCCACATGGTGAACTCATCATGAGTTAATGAAATACAATCACGGAATTCACTGGGAGGATGAAAAGTCAATATGGAAAAACAACAGACATAGAGTGTACAAAGATAAGGGCGCAGAAACTTACATTTCCTGTTAAAAACCTCTAGAAAGAGACGAGGTAAAACTATTTCAGGTGTCTGCACCGCCACATATCGATAGACCCAGCCGCGATCCTTGGATTCTTCACTGTTGGGGACCACGCCTTTCTTTCCTTATTTGATAAACATCAACATGCCTGCCTTGTGAAGGCGGGGAGAGTAGAAATCAAGAAGATGCCAGAAGGCTAACACAACAACCAAGCACCAGATGGAAAGTCCTACTTGACCTAGGTAAATTTTGTATTAGCGGCATATCTCTTCAAAAATCAAATGAATACACTCGTTGAGATGCAGAGTGAAAGGGTATGTGTGGATTATCGAGTAACTAGCACGATGGGTGGAAATTCCCTCTTCAGTAGTAGGGACAATAATGTCTATGATTTCAGGTCATTTACAATCAAGCCTTATGCAGGTTATGTAATCCCTCACAATCGCATACGGGTAGAACTCAGTAGAAAGGTTGTTATTTCACCTTTATATTTGGGTGTCTAACCTTCCATTCGTCCATCACCTTCAAAATTAAAGGTTGCAGGAAGATTATCTTCAGCTCTGAAGTTTGCGAGAAGAGAGTTTGCTCCTTGGGCCATGACGAAGGTAAGAATTGTTGAAAAGGCTGAAATGAGGGTTTTCTTTTAAAGAAAAGCTCTTGAATAATTTGAAGATCAATACAAACCTCTATAGTTACGACATATTTATACACGCCAAGGATGATTCTTAGATGGGAAGCTGAACGTTCTTGATCACGTGGGATTGTGACTATGTGGGATCGTGATTATAACGGTTTACGTAATAAGTATCCCAATAATTACGGGATATGGCAGAGCAGTGGCAGCATTGGGAAGATATGCATAAAAACCCCTCCAATCGCGGGGGCACACGTCATTGTGCTTAAGTATTTGCATTCAATGCAGTACATGCAAATAGTTAGGGAACGAGTATCGGGTGTAAGAACATCTTTACGTCTTCTATCACGCCTCTTTCACTTCCTGACTGCTCACATCAGCACTCCGCAAGTGGGGGGGGGACTGATTGTGTAGGCAAAAATACGCCACCTACTATTACGGGGATGCGAGTCCAGCTAGCGAGACTAGACTTATCTTACAAGTCTCCGGACACAGAGGATACACGCCTGCTCCTTGGGTTACGACCGTTCAGACGGTACGGGCATAGGACGCAAAGGCATACATCATGCCGCCTTAGGGTTATAGTCTCCTAGTTAAGGTTTCGTATATACTACTGCCTTGAGTTTATGGGCCCATAGCCTTTATTAGTCTTTGTATTTTACCATAATTAGGACTGGGTAAATCTCTTCTATAAATACCACTCCTTACATTGTATTGTATATTAAGCGATTCAAATCGAATCCGGCTATTCTCAAGGAATAATATTACTTACTTTCTTGCTCATTACTTTTCTCTCGATTTACTTTTTTTTCTATCGTATTTACTGTATTGCTTGTGACCCTCTTATAAATTTAATTATTTAATCTAGACGTCAAATATTAGGCATAAACAACAATGTTTGCACAAAACTCTAGTGGTTACTCTGGTGATGAAGCCACTAACTTCACCACTTTGATTGTCGGTGGGGACTAAGTTAATTCCGTGGACCAAATACAAGTGGTTGTGCTGCCGGAAATCGATAGAGACCGACGTCTGCAGTGGACGGTTTAGTGCCGAGACGGCGCAAGGCCACCGCCGATCGCGATGAATCTGGAGAAGTCAGTGGTAGAGAAGGAGACGTCGATAATGCTAACATGGGCGAGGCAGGTGAACAGGAGACCTCAAAGTCCAAAGAGATTTCCATTGAGATAGAACTCGAACCCCACCACGTATTCCCTTCAAGCTTCGACATAGAGAAAGATTTCAAGTCGAAGAAAACACTTCGCAGCTCAACAAGAGAAAAACAGGAATGTCCCGGTACAGACTACTCCCACTCTGATTACCCAAGCCCATGTTGCTCTAGTTTGGGCAGATTGTAAGTGGGACCCCAAGGACCAAGTCAGTGTCCCGGACCCGAACAATAGCAGCTCTGACCACGTGGCGAGGCTTTCCTTTGTCTGCACTTACCTTTCACGGTAGGATTCTCCCTCTCCATACACGGGGTTATTAACACATTTTTCCGAACAGATAATCTATGTTTTGCTCAGCTAGGCCCCGGACTATGGAGGGTCGTTGGGGGTCTTGATTTTTTTAGTCGAAAGGCTGGCATGACTTTCACCTTTCGACACTTGATTTCTCTATTCTACCCTACCTTCCGCAAGGTTGTAATTGTGGTTTTGAACAATCGAGGTAAGTACTCCCTGATAACAAAGACTGAAGATACAAGGGATCGAGGTTGATCTGATCGTTACATTCTTTTTCCAACTCACCAACTATCCGCCGAGCCCAGGTTCCCCGGGGTGTGGAACATCGAATGTAAGTGATTTTTTCAACTTTTGCTTAACTATTTCTCATGATCCCTTTGATTGTAGTTAATTTATACTTTATTTTTCTTTGTAGTACATGACGTTCCCATCGAGCTCCCAGCTGATTTGGCCGACTGGGTTCGAGCAATAATGGCGATTCGAAAGCGACCCATCAGGACTTGGGTGAGCATCGCCGAGGTGAGGATGATATCTTCCTTGGAAACTTCAAATAAGTTACGAAATCTTCCAACGCCGCCTCTAAACCTCCAACTTACCCTTATGCAGATCCAAAGAGGAAAAAAGGGGCCTTGAAGAAGTCGACTCAAAAGATGCGCCCTCGAATCGAGGCGAGATTCGATAAGCTCAATTCTACGTCCCAATCCAAACTTAGGGACGAAACAGATGATGAGGGGTCCGAGGTTCACAAGAATATTGAAGTGGTCAAGAGGTCCGACCACGCAGCTGATAGGCCAACGACAAAAGCTAAAGTTGGTGAGGCCGCGCCTGCCCTTCGCCCATCTAGGGAGAACATGACTACTAATGTTCCTCGTGCCAACTCCGAGCCTCCCCACACCTCTTCTTCTCAAAGGGCCATGAGGAAAACAGAGATCCTTTCCAACTTGAGTCTCTTCAACGGCATAATGGATGTCCCTATGAACCTTACTGAATTGTTCGAGTCGAAGGAAGAAAATCGTGTCATGAACATGTCCTCGGATTGCTCATCCGGTCCCTAGTGCAGTTCAGCTAAGCTTCGTTGCTCGCAATTTTCCTTTCCAACTAATACTCTTGCTCTAACTTTTCCTCAAATCTTTTGCAAAGCTTCTTGTATTCGCTCAAGACGATGAAAATTGAGCATCACTGAGCCGCGCAACTTCAACGCATGGGAGTGGCTGGGACCACCAAAAGGTGGGGTAC
This sequence comes from Petunia secreta, assembly GCA_029990175.1. Classification (NCBI taxonomy): domain Eukaryota; kingdom Viridiplantae; phylum Streptophyta; class Magnoliopsida; order Solanales; family Solanaceae; genus Petunia; species Petunia secreta. The sequence goes on from JARKIP010000009.1 coordinate 19,011,313, forward strand.
TAGGCTTAAATCTCTTCTTTGCAATCTCAATTGGCAAACTCTAGCTTCGATCTACGGGAGGTTTTTGTCGCTTCCAAGCTCAAATGCAAGCTTTGAATGAAAGCCATCAGGCTGTGAACTCGAGGCTAACTGCTGAGGTCGAGGGGCTCCGTAGCGAGCTAGATCGCGCCATTGGAAAAATTTACTAAGACTGCTTGTATCACATCAAGTTAACCAAGCACATGCTCACAATGAAGAAATTAGAGGACCAAGTGGAGAAGATTCAAGCATTCAAGGTCGAAGCCGTTCGTCTTCGAGGCGAGATTGTCGCTATAGAGGAGAAGGCCAATGTTAAGGCTACGAGGTCTGAATTTGACAATAGCTGGGCCATCATTAAACCTCGGCTAAAAGCCCTTGAGTACTTTAAAGCTGGAGAGATTGATTTGGATAAGGATATTGCTAAAGCTCAAAGTGATGCTGCTCGAGCCCAGGCTATCATAGATGAGCTCCCTTCAAGTGAAGGTTCGGGCGATGATGAAGCCGAGGAGGAAGAGGACAACGAAGATGGGACTTCTGAGGGCGAAGATGGTTCCCCTGGGGAAGATGACCCCGATGCTTAGTCGTTTCCTCTCTTTCTTTTTCTTTTTGTTATGGCCTTCGGGCCTAATATGTAGATAACTTTTGCAACGTTCGGGCCTGTTTAATGAAGTTTCACTTTATCTTTCAAGTGTTAGCCTTTATCTTTGAGTTGTGCTTTATTTAAGAAAAACAATTAATGCTCCAGCTCTACTAAGGTTCATGGCATGCCCGGGATGTGCTGCATGTTTAGTTGTTTGACATAATTTTTTATTCAACTTTCTGGATGTTCAAAGCCTTAGTATGCTCTTTAGGAACTATATCATATTCTTCCGTGAATAGCTCCTTTAGACCGATCAGCTCATCTTCTATATTATGAACATCTTTGGTAGGTCCTCCTCCCTCGAGAGTTTTCATGTAGCTTAAAAAGATGGATGCCGGTTTTAGAGTTAGAATAAACTGCTCCAGTGAATGATAACCTCTTGTATCCAATACTTTTTCCTTTGGAAGCCAAGATGTAACCCATGCCAAACTTGTAGTCCGCATCGGAAACAATACCGCTTCAAATCGGAAACATTCTAATTTGAGAGTTCCAACTTGCCTTTCATATCATGCAACTGATAGATCCTTTGCCAACAATTGCATTGACCCGATAGTTCCCTCAAGCATTGTTTTCTTTGGTAGTTTTTTCAAGGCTTTCAATACATACTCTCCAACTTTTAAAGCTCTGAGTTTATCCTTCATGTTACGGTAAGCCCGATTTGTCTTTTCTGAGTTTTCAACTGAACCAAAGCCATCTCCCTCCATCCTTCAAGTAAATCTAATTCCACATGTATTGCTTGCTGATTTGACTCCTCGGTAGCATGCACGTACCGAAGACTGGGCTCACCAACCTCTACGAGAATTTAAGAGTCAATCTCATAGGCAAGGGAAAATGAAATTTTACCCGTACTATTCTTTTCAGTAGTGCGCACTGCCCATAACACCCCGGAGAATTCATCGGGCCACAAAGCTTTTGCCTAAGCCTTTTTTTGATATTTTCAATGATTATCATATTCGAGGACTTAGCCTGTCCATTCACACTTGGATGTTATGGAGTCGAGGCAACCGTTTTGATAGCCCACTTTGCAAGGAAAATGGTGACATCAGAACCCATAAACTGTAGGCAGTTATCACATGATATTTCTCTTGGGACCCCAAATTGACAGATGATATTTTTCCAAATGAAGCTGATTACTTCTTTCTGCCTAAATTTAGCAAAAGACCCCGTTTCTACATATTTATTGAAGTAATCAATGAGTACGAGGATAAATCGAACTCCGTCTTTGGCTTTGGGGATTGGCCGAATAATATCCATTCCCCAATTTATAAAGGGTCACGGCGACACGACCGATTGCAAAGGTTTGACTTGTTGATGAATCATTCCTACGTGTCGCTTGCACTTGTCACATATTTTCACAAAGGCCTTAGAGTCAGCACTGATATCTTGCCAATAGTAACCTTTTCGAAGCAATTCACACAGAACAGCTTTTCTATCAAGTAGTTGCCACACTCGCCCTCGTGCACTTTTCTCATTACTAACTCGATATGCCTCGGGCCTAAGCATTTTGCCAATGGGCCGCATTACATCTTCTTGTACAATTTCCTCCGAATCATTATGGGACTGCTTGTATCCTAAGCTTCTTGGCCTCCTTCTCATTTGTTGGCAGAGTTCCCGAGTCTAAGTAATAAATGAACTTGGTATGCCAGTCCCAAGTGTTACTCACTAAGTTAACCTCTAGTTTAATCCTCTTCTACATCAGATGTAATAAGACGAACAATCAAATCAATCCCCGAGCCATCTTCTTCGACAGCAGAGCCTAGATTGGGTAACGCATCTGCTTCAGCATTTTCCTCTCGATAGACCTACTTAACTCTCCACTCTCGGAACTTGGCAAAAATTTTTTAGCCCGAGCTAGGAACTGTTTTATCTTAGGCTCACGAACAGAATGATCGCCAAGTATTTGATTCACCACTAGTTGTGAACCACTTCTTAACTCGACTCTTTCTACCCCTAACTCCTTAGCCAGCTCCAACCCTTCCATGGCAGCTTAGTCTGCTTTATTGTTGGTCGCTAGTTTGAACCTAATAAAATGGCTTACCTTCTAACAAATGGGAGCTACGAAGACAATACCGAACCTCGAGCGCTTTGAATTAGCAGCTCCATCAATATAGAGATTAAATTTTCTTTCTCCGCTTCGGGGAGTATCTTTGCACTGAAATCAGCCACAAACTCTGCCAATACTTTGGACTTTATGGCTGTTCAAAGCTGATAAATAATGTCATATTCACTTAGATCGACTGCCCAATTAGCCATCCTTCCTGACAACTCAGGCTTATGCAATATATTTCTCAAAAGGAAGGTAGTGACTACAGCTATGGGTGACATTGAAAGTAGTGCCGAAGCGTAGGAGCAGTGACAACTAAGGCAAATGCAAAAAATTTTCTGAATGTGGGTACCCGGTTTTAGCATCGAGGAGTGTTTTGCTCACATAGTATATTGGCTGCTGTTTCCTATCCTCCTCTCGATCCAGGACTGCACTCACAGGCAACTCCGATACAACCAAATACACCAAAAACGTTCCTCCATCTTTTGGCTTTGTGAGCAATGGTGCGTTAGCCAAATAATTCTTTAATTCTTTTAACACTTCTCTGCACTCTGAGGTCCATTCGAATCCAATGTTATTCTTCAAAACATAGAAGAATTTGGGGAATCGCTAGGAGGACCTCGAGATAAATCTACTCAAAGCAGTGATTCGGCCAGTTAAGAATTGAACTTCTTTAGTCGCTGAGAGAATCTCAAGGATTTCTTCAATGGCCTTGATCTTTTCAGGGTTCGCCTCAATACCCCGCTCGGAGACGATGACCCCAAAAACATTCCCGAACCAACTCCAAAGGCACACTTCTCATGGTTCAACTTTTTCGTACCCTACTTTTTACCCTCAGGACCGAGCGCCCAGAAAAGTAGTTTTCGACTTAGGTAACTCGTTTGAGTTGAGTTTTGGAGTTGCCACCTAATAAATTTATCTAGGTATATTAGGTCACCTAAAAGCATTTCTAACTAATTACAATTGATAACTCCGGGTTGGTCTTGCGAACTAGAGATTCAGGTAAGTGTTCAAAATAACCTAGAAGGAAGGGTTTGGGGACCTCCTAAGTTCCACAAATGTGGTTCCCGACCGACTTTTATAATTGAATTTACCTGGACATTATAACTAAAAAGGGAGGAAAGTCGATTAAGGCGTAAAAGAGATAATGGTTCACAAGCAAATTAAATAGGCATATTCTAAAGGAATGTTTTGATACAAGCCTAACTATGCAATTTCAAGCTTAAATGTGGTCTAATCCTCAAAAAATTTAAAATCTCAGTTAGTCCATCAATTTGGATTACTTATGCAAATTCTGAAATTGGACAAAAGCACGGTAAGACTGTTTACTAGTATTTACAGATATAATATTAAATAGTACCCATGATACAAATTGCAAACTTGACATGAATTAACTAATAAATGACCCTATATTTATTATCCTATGCGGATCAGATCCCGGCTTGGATTAGAAAAAGATAGTTTAAGAATCCACTATCACATTCGCTCGGGTAATTTTCATCATTTTCGAGGGGCTTAATTTACCCTTAATCCCCCACACCCTTTTTAATATTTAAACTGAAGCGCATGCTTATATTTTAAGCGTCCTAAAATGCTTTCCAGTGCCCCAACTTAATGTTTCGGAGTCCGCTAGCACCACTAGTTTTGAAAATAATGAGACCCTAAATTAATTAGTGCACCAAGTCTAGACTCTACTATGCGTCACATAAAAATACAGTCATACTTGTAAACAAACAAATCTTACTGAAAGAACATATTGCAATATTATAAAAAAGCCTCCAAGTTATTAAATAAACAAGTTGTAATAATAGCTAAAATTGTTATGATATACCAACGCCTGCTATACTATGTTATGTTTTCAAAATCTCAGATTTGCAGAAATATTCTGTTTTACGAAAACACTTGCACTTTTAGCCTTGAACGAAAAATAAAGTGTAAAATGTTATGTTTTCAATAAATCCGCTTTGCAGAAAATAGTCTACTTTTAGTTTCGAATTTCAGGTGTAAACCTGCTGTAAAATCCTTTGAAAAATTATGCAGGTACACAATTTTTATCATGTCTTACGATTTTAGCCTTCCTACCATACAACAAGCAAAGAGAGTGTTAGACATGGCCCTGTTTAGCCCGTTTGACCACACGTAGCGATGTTGCACCAGTCCTATGCATCTAACTGCACCATATGGTGCTTATACAAACCATGAGAACCTAAAAAATACATAGTTTCAAGTATTCAGTTCTAATTACAAGTTATGTCCACAATGAAAAAAAGGGAAGGAAAAGGAGAAGGAGAAGAGGGCCTTTGTCTCATGGTGCTTTTACAAGCTCCTTTTCTATGTCTTTTTACATTGACTATCACAGCTTTCTCACAATAATTGAGAACGTGCACTAAACGTTAATATGTAATGGCTTATAGCCATCTTGTTATGATTAAATACCTGCAAGAAAGGGGTTAGAAATAGGGCTTATAACACCCCACATAGTGACTTACACACATACAATGAAGAAGCAGCTTATAGTTTTACCAAAAGATCAACTTGGCAAGGCAATACAAAAGGCCATTCACTCAGTCTTGAAATGCAAATCATAAAAGCTTTACAATTATAGAATCAGAGATGCTAATATGGGTGCCAGGCAGTGAACAACAAGAATAACCAGCTTCTGCCTCAGCTTACCAACATGCAAATAAAGAACTCTAATGACGAGATTTAAGAGAAGTTAAAGAGAGCACATTGTGTTTTTTTTTTCATAGAAAGGAGGAGAGGAAAGCTATAAAGCCTTAAGAGTAGAGAAAGTGCTGAAAGGTGTCCAATAAGGAGTGAAGAAGGGCTGTTTATCAGTTTTATAACAAAAAGGAAAAAGAGAAATATGTGATCTTAATCAAAGAATCAATTGCATATCAGTCAAATATATTGAGGGAAACTAATTATATGATTTGCTAAGGTTAAGGAAATCATCCTATTTTCTTTTTAAGGAAGGAGATATTCTGATTTTAAATCAAAACAAGTATGTATGACAACTTTAAAACACTACTTCCTCTTGTCTTCAAAATATTAGTGTCAATATGCAACTGCACCAACTGAACTTAGTCTTCTGGTTCTAGTGAGGCGTAAAACTTCAGTAAAAGAATATTAGATTCCAAATGGTCGGACGCGTTAGACTCGAATTAACAATGTCAAATGCTAGAATTTAATTTCAGCTGATTCAAAATAGTTCAATCATTATACTATGACTTTAGATCAAATCTGTTTCAACTAATGAATATACATTAGAACTTCATATTATATATAGTACAATCATGGGATAGAAATGATAGTCATGTAGTTTTAGCATGATAATAAAAATAGACATGTTCACAATTTTCTGCATAAAAACAAATTTTAAAAAAAAGCAGAAAATGGAAAGAGGTTACCTGGTATACGTAGGGTCGGGTAGGGTCGCGCATCTGACCCAGTTTGTTTCTGCTTGATTCACGTTTGAATCCTTCGATTCTTGCCTTATCCATGTATGGACATTGAAGATTTGCCTTGTTTACCTTGATTCTAGATGATTTTGCATCTGAATTTCCTGTTTCCTTTTTCGGATTTGCTTGATAGTAAGGAGAGATGATTTTCTTTCCTTCTTAGAGTGAACGAACACAGGAGAGGAGAGAGAGAGGAGCATCTCTGGCGGGGTTAATGGCGGAGATATGGTGGATTTTCTGTGTATTTGGATGGAATATGGGAGAAGGGAGAGAGATGGAGAAGGATGGGGGTATTGGTTCTTGGAAGGGATTGGGAGAGTATGATTTTAGGGTTTTTGATGTGGAGGGAATGATATAAGTATAAAGAAAGGAAACTAATCTAGGCCGTTGGATCAGATAGATGTAGGGCTAAGATTTGGCCACCTAGCACTCATATATATACCTGTGTTTGTATGTTGATGGGTAGAGGGAATAAAAGTATTGAAATGGTGCTTTGGAGAGTTGTACACACGCCTAGTATGGGTCGTTCATGTTCTTAGAGTGTGCTAGGACTGTATTTTAGTAAGGTGTGAGCTTATATGACGCGTATGTGGATAAAAGATGGTGACTGAGATTTTGTGTAGTAGAAATGGAGTTTTACAAATGATAATTTGACTAGTATTTAATTAAAATACTTAAAATTATAAATATTTGGTATAAAAATAGAAATTTTCTTTAGTATATTTAATCACAAATAAATTTAAATAAGCACAAATAATATTAATTAGATATAGATAGTCACATATAATAATTTATTGATACTCGTAATATACCAATTTGCACAAATAGTTATAATTAGGATATGCATTTTTCAAAAAATAGCCTAACTAATGCAAATTACATAAATATAATCACAATTAAGTAAGTATTACATAAATACAGGATTAGTAGTAGTATTATGCACGTAAATGCATACTATCTAATGCAATTATTTTAAAAAATATAATATTACACATTTTAATCTTTATAGCCAAATTTTGAAAAAAGGAGGAACAAAATTGGGTGTCAACAGACATCATGTTGTATTGCCTAAGATGGCGAAGGCTTCTCTTAACTGATTCAGATGATCCTCCATCTGAACCGACTTCACTATCATGTCATCTATATAAACCTCCATCGATTTCTCGATATAATCTCTGAACATGCGACACACTAACCTCTGATATGTTGCTGCAGCGTTATTAAGGCTGAAGGGAATCACTTTGTAGCAATACGTGCCTCGGTCAGTGATGAAAGAAGTCTTCTCCTCATTGTTTGGGTCCATCAAGATCTGATTATACCCCGAGTAATCATCCAAGAAAGTTAATAGCTTATGTGCAGTTGTGGAGTCTATAAACCTATCTATTTATGGCAACGTATATGAATCTTTAGGGCAAGCTTTGTTAAAATCCGTGTAATCCACACACATCCTCCATTTCTCAATCTTTTTGGGCACAACAACAACACCACGAAGCTGTTGTCTTGTAGCTTCTTCGTTTCTTCCTCGATAACTTTCCTCTGTATGCCATTATGCGGCCTTTTCTTTTGCTTCATCGGAATGTGGTGGGGATCCACGTTGAGTTTATGAGTCATAATCTCCGGATCGCCCAACCATATCGGTCTAGGAACAAGCAAAACAATCGTCGTTGGACTTTAGTAATGCGACTATGGCCCTCTTTGACTCCGGGTCCAACTCCGAGCCTACAAATATTTTTCTACCTGGGAACTCCTCTGTTAGTGCGAATGATTCCAACTTCTCAACAGTTGAATCTCCGGCTTTGCTTTTGAGGCTCTTGAATGCACACTGGGATCTTATCAATCTTCTCCTTCTGGGGGTCTATTTCAAGTACTAAATCCCCTTCTTCTTCAGACCCCGGATACATTTATTGCTATATTAAAGGTCCACTCGAGACGACTCCACTCTTCATAGCAACTGAATAGCCAGGAGTTTCTCACCTCGAATAGAACAAATTCCTCAAGGAGTTGGGAATTTGATGATTTGGTGAAGGGTGGATGACACAGCCTACATCGCATGTATCCAAGGCCTCCAGAGGATTGCATTATAGGCTATGTCCTAGGACATTACTTGGAACATGGTTTCTTTAATAACTCCCTCTACATATGTAGTGAGTGTGATTTCACCCAAGGTCTTCTCCGTAGAGTTGTTGAAACCGGTCAAGATGGTTTCCTTCTGGACGATAAGGTCCTTCAACCATATCATTTTCACCACCCAGTAGCTTATGATATTTACTGAGCTCCTGAGGTCAATCAGGACTCTTTTGATGTCCGAGTCATTAATTCTTAGCATAATGACCAAAGTGTCGTGATAGGGAAACATCATCCCATCACAATCTTCATCATCGAAGATAATTTATTTACCCGAACATCTAGTTCAATTTCTTTTCTCCATTATAATGGAGAGCTTTACAAACTTCTTCGCGGCTGCAAAGTTCACGCCGTTTACCTCCAAACCCCCTATAATTACATTAACAACCTTTTTGGGGGATGGTGCCCTTGGCGGTTGTCCATCTCCTCTATTTTTCCATAATTTTGCTTTCCTTTATCGGTTAAGAACTCCTTCAACATGCCCTTCTCTACCAGGTGGGCCACCTCAAGGCGTAATGCCTTGCAGTCTTCGGTGAGGTGCCGGTAGTTTGTATAAAATTTGTAATAAAGGGTATGATCCCTCTTGCTACAGGTTATTCTCATATCTTTTGGGAGTCTTACTCCTTGGTCACTCATTGCTTTTAGCGTGTTCACCAACTCCGCACTTGACACATGAAAATTGTACTCAGAAATACGAAGCAAATCCTTCTTCTTAGACATGAAGGTGGCGCAGTGGTGTTCCTTTAACTAGCAATAGTGTAGACCTTTCCTCCGAGGCTCTAGCTCACATGCTTTCCCCCGAACCTTTGACTCACATGTTGCTTTTGGGAGCTATAGGGGTCATATCGACCTTTTGAGTTCCCTCGTGGTGCATCAGCGCGTCGAGATGGCTCAAGGCAATTTTTGTAGCCAAATCTTCGACCTGCCGCTCTCCATTCGGCTTCCTCAAATCTAATCTTAGCAGTGGTTTTATCATGCACCTCATCCCTGCTTCGTGCTTTCCATTGCTGGAGATCTTTCTTTAACTCAGTAGCGGCCTCGGAGTTGTTGGCATTAATATTCCTCTCAAATGCCATGATTGCCAAAGTATCATCCACCATTAGCAACTTCATTCTTTCCGTTGGGAAGCGCTCAAGAAAACCTTTGAGCGGCTCCCTATAAGACTGCTTAATTTCAAACACATTCTTCTTTCATTTGAGGATCTTTTGGGCTCCAGTGTGTGCTTTGATGAATAAAACTGCCAATTCATTGAAACTTGAAATTGACTAAGAGGGTAGATGCATATACCTGCATAAAGCTCCCTTCTCAAAGGTGTCTCCAAACATCTTGATAAATATGGATTCTTTCTCCATCGAGGTCAGCTCATTACTTTTCATCATGGTCATTATTCAGCCACGTGGTTAGCTGGGTCAGACGTGCTATCTTATTTCTTCAAGATCTGCTTCTTGAAGTGTTTTAGGATAGGGTCTGAGGTCGTCTCTAGTTTGTAGGCTTACTGCCTACGCTTCTTTTTGTCCAGGACCCTTTGAGTCTTCCTAACCCCGTGGACATTTTCGAGCTGCTATTTGAATTGGGCTTCGAAATCTCTCTTGCACTTCTCGAAGTCTGCCTAGACGCTGGTTTCTGCCACCATAGGAGCTGTTCCAAAAGGCAGAATGCAGGGGGAGCAACCCCGAGTCTCCAGACGTAGCTCCTTTTAGAGGTCCCCTATTTTTGCGTGTGTAGGAACAAAGGTCGGGGTGCCTCCATTAGGAGCCACGTGTGGAGTATTAGTGGGAGCGGTATCAGTTCTCATGTCACATGAGATGGTTTGTAGTAAACTACGCACCTCACCGTGAATAGCTGCTTGTTCAACATGTTGTCCCTGAACTTGTTGCATAAAGTTCATAAGATATACGTTCCAAGTATTAATTGACCCCGATGAAGAGGGGTTGGCTAGAGGTGGAGGAGATGCAGGTACGAATACTTCATCGATAGGAGGAAGAGGGGGTACAAATACTCCATCAGCAGGATTAGTCGGGCCCTCGGGGAAAAGTTGGATTTCATTAACACTATCGTTGTTGTCAACCATTGTTGAAAACCAAAAAAAAGAAGATGTAGACAAATGGGTTGTACAATGTTGGAACAAAGCGTAATTGCCTGATCGCTATAGACATAGCCAAATTATATTTGCCTTTATCAGATTAGGTTTACAATCGAATTTGTTAAGAGGTTCACAAGCAATTTGATGTATCAAAGAGCCGTTGAGGTGTTGCTTATGTGGAGTACATGTAGGACGAATTGCACTGCTGGAAGGATCCATCTCATTAATATGTTGTACGGTGGAGATTAGAAGATAAACAACTGTCCAAATTAGAGATCGGAGATATTAAATACACGGCTCAGCTGAAGGAATTGTCAGTTAAAATCCTTATATTTCTCAACTACCTTTCCCTCTCTTTAACCGTCTCTCTCTCTCTATCTCTCTCTCTCTCTCTCTATCTCTCTCTCTCTCCACATCTTCTGTATCTGCAATTCTAATTCTTAATTCTTACTATTATGTATTTCCATTGATGTAACAGTAAATTCATTAATAAAATTTCCCAATCTTTTCCAGAATTACTATGAATTTGTAATTTAATCTTACAGTATATTACAAATTATATCGGAGCCAAATCTTGGGCCCACAAAAAAGGTAGAATCAAGGCAAAAAAGTACGAATAAACATATTTACAAAATTTAAAACCAACTTCAAAATTACATGGCGACAACAAATCAGAAATTGGAAGATGGCGACAACAAATCAGAAATTGGAAGATACAAACTCCAGGTTTAACGAAATTAATGAAAAACTTGGCGATTTAAGCCATAAATTGGAGATGTTACTGGGCCAAATCTTGAATTCCATAGGGCTTACTTCCACTTCAGCGGGTCAAGTCCAAGAAGGGGTGTTAGGCCCTGTTCCAAATCAAGAAAATTGGTCGGGCAGAGCAATAACATCAGATATGCAAGAAATCAGTACTAGGGATGAGGTAGATCAATTTTCTCCAAGGCTTAAATTTCCATAATTTGATGATACTAGTGATCCTAGGGTTTGGCTAAGAAAATGTGATAAATACTTCCTATTTTACCACATTAATGATCCAAGGAAGAAATTATAATTGGCATCTAAGCACTTTAATTGATAAGGCTGAATCTTGGTTTTACTCAATCCAAGTAAGTAGGGGAGTTATTAGATGGGGTGAATTTACATTGGAAGTTTGCCAGAGATTTGCTGACATATGGAATGATGCAATTGTTTAGAAATTTAACAAGGTTTCACAGAAAGGAACAATGGGGGATTATCTGGAGGAGTTAGAGGAGTTGAAAACTTGGGTACTCATTAAGAACCCTACAATCACAGATGAATTATGTCTAGAAACATTTATTAGGGGACTCAGGAAAGATATTAAACATGTTGTGAAGTTCAGTAACCCCTACACTATGATCAAGCCGTGGAGAAGGCCAAACACCAAGAAATATTGATAGATGCTACTAATAAGAGGAACAGATTGTACTAGTCTAGAATGAATCCAAATTCCAATTATGCAGTCATCAATAATGGCAAAAACAATGTTGGTTAGACCAAGGAATCAGGTGCTAACAGTTGACAAAATAGTAAACTCATGGACTATAGAAGGGCAAATGGTCTTTGTAATATGTTTGGGGAGAAATATTCCAACAATCACCAGTGCACAGGGAAACAAGTTAATGCAATGGAAGGGTTGGAAATAGAGGTAGAACATCAACAAGAAGGAGATTATTCTGCTAAAGGTGACACATAAGGAGTAGAGGATGGAGCAATCTATCTTAATGCATTGTCAGGGACTTCAGTACCAAACACCATAAGGCTCAAAGGGGAGGCCAATAAAATACCTCTAACTATCTTGGTGGATTCAAGGAGTACTCACAGTGGCAAAATGGGAATCATTTAATGAGTCTTCATTCCTGTCCAAAATTCAAATGGAATGTGCAAGGGGTGGAATTTGAAAGTAGGTGAGGCCAATAAAGTTACGAGGGTGTGAAATAGTGCTGGGAGTGGATTGGATAAAGCTCTACAATGCTATTAAGTTTGACTTTGTTAACTATAAGGTGCAAGTGAAAGTGAAAGGCAGGAAGGTACAGTTGAAGGGAAAAAACAGAGCAGGCAAGCATGCATAACATGTCTATGACTTTTATGAAACAATTATTCAGAAAAGGCCAAGTGCTATGGGCTCTCCTATTCATTATTACTACTACAGATACTACAACACAGAAAGAAGAGTTACCTGAGCCAATCCATGACCTTCTTTAGCAGTATTCTACTGTATTTGCTGAGCCAAAATCACTGCCACCAAAAAAGGAGCATGACCATCTCATTCCACTTTAACCTGAAGCATCACCAGTTAGCATTAGGCCTTACAGATACAATTACTTTTAAAAAAATGAGCAAAAAGCAAATGAAAGAAATGATGGCTAATGTTGTGATCCAACCTAGTCACTCACCCTTCTCTTCACCAATATTGTTGGTAAAAAAGAAGGATGACACTTTGAGGTTTTGGGTTGACTATAGGGAGTTAAATGAACTCACTATCAAGGATAAATTTCCCATACGCCTTGTTGAAAATTTACTGGATGAGTTGAGTGGTTCTAGAGTATTTTTCTAAAATTGATTTGAGAATAGGGTACCACCAAATCAGAATGTTTGAAGGTGGTAAACATAAGCCTAGTTTTATAACTCATTTTGGGCACTATGAATTCAGGGTCATGACTTTTGGCTTGACCAATGCCCCTGCCACTTTCCAAGGGTTGATAGATCAAGTGTTTCAGGAATATCCCATGCAGTTTTATTAGCATTTTTTGATGACATTCTTGTCTATAGTCCTACAGTGGAATCGCATGTGTTGCATCTTAGAAAAGTGTTGGTGGTTCTATAAAAGGAACGGTTATATGCAAAAAGGTCTGAATATGAGTTTGCCAAGAATAAAGTGGAGTATTAGGGCCACATTATCACTTGTGATGTACTGTCAACAGACCCAAAAAAGATTGAATCCATGGTGAATTGGCCTACTCCTAAATCTATGAAGGAATTGAGAGGTTTCCTAAGACTCACAAGCTACTATAGGAGATTTGTTCAGTCCTATAGGGTCATTAGCAGACCATTAACTAATTTGCTTAAAATTTCCAATAGGAGGAAGATGTTGAGACTGCCTTCCAGAACTTAAAAAGGGCTATGACAACAACCAATGTGTTGGCCCTAACTGATTTCACTAAGCCTTTTGTCATAGAAACTGATGCTTGCACAACTGGGATGGGAGCAGTACTTCAGCCAAGCCTTATCTCTCAAATAGAGATGTCTATCTACCTATGAGAAAGAGTATATGGCCCTATTAGCTGCTATGAACAGATGGAGACACTATCTCCAAGGAGCGCATTTTATTCTCAAGACTGACCATCACAGCCTAAAGTACTTATTGGAGAAAAAAATCACAACTGCACTACAACAATAAGAACTGGCCAGGTTGCTGGGACTGGACTATTAAGTCCAATAAAAGAAGGGAAGTGAAAATACAGTAGCAGATGCACTCATAAGAAGACAAGAAGAAATAGGAGAATTGTGTGCCTTAACTACAGCTGACCCTACATGGATGCAAGGGGTTCTAAACAGCTATGAACATGACCCTGAATCCTGCCAACTATTGGCATAACTTACAGCAGATCCTAATGGCAAGCCATACTATTCACCATAGCAAGAGATAATCAGACATGATCATAAGAAATTTGTAGGCAGATCGACCAGTCTCAGGAGAAGGATAATTGAAGTTATGCATCAATCACCCCTTGGAGGTCACTCAAGGCAACTGGAACATTTAAAAGAGTTAGTGGGGGTATTCTATTGGCCAAGAATAAAAGAGGAGATTTTTATACATGTAGTTGAGTGTGATGTGTGTCGAAGAGTGAAAGTGGAAAACATTCACCCTCCTAGTCTGTAGCCCCTACAAATTCCTGAAAGTCCATGGCATGATATAGCAATGGACTTCATAGAGGGGTTACCTAATTCAAGAGCTAAAAATGCTATCCAAGTGGTGGTGGATAGGCTCACCCTCTTAAACATGGCCATTTCAGAAGTGTCAGAAGAGCTAAATATGGCCATTTCATACCTCTTAAACACCCTACACTGCACAAGAAGTGTCAGAAGTGTTCTTGAAGGAGGTATACAAATTGCATGGCCTACCAAGAACCATTGTGACAGATAGAGAACTTATGTTTACCAGCCATTTACGGCAACAAATATTCAAGACTAGTGGGATTAAGCTGAACATGTCCATAGCCTATCACACATAAACTGACGGCCAATCTGAGAGGATCAATCATTGTTTGGAAGGTTACCTAAGAGCCATGGTGTACCCAAATCCGAAGAAATAGGGCCAATGGTTTCCTTTAGCCGAGTGGTGGTACAACACTAACCACCACTATTCATTAAAGACAGCAGCTTTTAAGGCCCTAATAGGTACCCACCCCCTCAGATTCCCCTTGAGTCACTGCCTTACTGAGCTCATTCTACAGTCGGGGTATGCTTAGCTCAGAGGAAACTGATGTTGCAGAACCTAAAAGACAATCTAATTCAAGCTCAAGCTCGAATGAAATTCTATGCAGACTAGAACCGCATAGAGAAGGTCCTTAATGAAGGGGATTTTGTTTACCCAAAACTACAATCGTATTGTCAGACATTAGCAGCCAGTCGATGGAATTTGAATCTAAGCACAAGGTATTATGGTCCTTCCAAAATATTGCAAAAATTGGGGAAAAGTTGCTTACTGTTTAGATCTGCCCAGTGAGTCTCAGATCCATCCTATTTTCCATGTCTCGCAGCTGAAGCATCAGATAGGCCCAGGCATCGAGGTTCAGCAGCAAACCCCCATTTGCGATGACGATGGCGAAGTGTTGGTCCAACCGTTGGCAATTTTACAACTTAGAATGGTGAAAAGGAACAATGGGGTCGCGGTGAAAGTTCTAGTTCACTGGGAAAATTTTAGACCAGAGGATGCAACCTGGGATGATAAGGATAACATCCATAGTCAATTTTTGGAGTTTGTTTCTAAATTACGACCTTAAGGACAAGGTCGATTCGCAGGGGGAAGAATTTTAAGGATTGAGAGAATTAGGGTTTCAGAAGTGGAATAGTCGAATTGGGGAAATTAAATGGGAGGAGAAGAGACAACGTTGTAATTGGTCAGTCAAAGAGTCAATCCTTAGCCGCTGAGGTGTCGCTTATGTGGAGTACACATAGAATGAATTCCGCAGCTGGAAGGACCCATCTCATTAATGTGGTGTACGGTTGAGATTAAAATCAACAGTCCATATTGGAGATTAGAGATATTAAATAAACAGCTTAGCTGAAGGAATAGTCCGTTAAAACCCTAATATTTTCTCAACTACCTTTCCTTCTCTCTAACCGTCTGTCTCCCCCTTTTTCTCCCTATCTCTCTATCTCACTCTCTCCCCATCTTCTCTATCTTCAATTCTAGTTCTTACCATTTTGTATTTCCATTAATGTAAGAGTGAATTCATTAATAAAATTTCCCAATCTTTTCTAGGATTACTATTAAATTTGGTAGGAAAAGAGATTCTAGAAAGCAAATAAATAACAAGAATGCAAAATAATAATTTATATATAAACTGCTTTGAGATTATAATTTGACAGGATTTTTCCTCTCTGTTTGTGAATGCCTTTACAAGGTAAAATAAAAGGTACTTATAGGCCATGAATTTGAGACAATTAAGGCATTAACTAGTCATTCTCCCACGCCTCAATCGTGGCTTTCCCAGGATTCTACCCATTAAATGCTGAGTTAGTAGGCGGAGATCATGGGGAAATTCTTCCGCTGGAGTTAAACTGCCTTCCTGAGGCTAGGATCATTCTGCCTCAGGCGGATAAGCTTTTCGTTCCCCGAAGCAACTCTTCCTCGTACCATGCAAATGATCTTGACCTCGGGACTGCGCCTCGAGAATCATGTTGTTGCCTCGTGGCCTACTTATGAATCTTGTGAGAAATATCCCGAGCCCTGCACTCGAGGTGCCACATATGCGAGCTATATTTCACCCAATACAATGGTTTATTTTTATATTGTCATTAGAACTGAAATGTTGAGTATGTTTGTTTGTTTTGATCAAGACTGTGAGAGTGTATTTATGTCGTTTCCTCTAGTTCTTAATTTGGAATCATTTTTTTAGTTGTATGTATACTCAAATGGCTTGATTATTTTGAGTTAGTCAGTACATATGATTGAATCCCGAGTGCTTAAAGTTGTTTCCTTGCTCAAAGATTGAGCCTTTATAGTTGGTTTTAATATTTGAAAAGGAGCAGTTTTTTAAAATTCTGTTCATTTAACTCGTAAAGAAATACTTTTGATTGTAGTTAGGCTAAAACTTTAATCTCTTCTTTCTTATGGCATGTACTAGTTCATATGTGTAAAGTATTTTTTGTTAAGCTCAAGCTTTATTGTGATGAGCCCTACTCTTTAATTTTCAGCCTTAATTTTAAAAGTATAAGTTCAATCTCTATTTTGTTTATGAAATCTTAAACTGAAAAATGTGAACTTGAGTAGTGATATTAAGTTCTGAAATCATGTTTAGGTCTCTCGAACTTATGATGCTGTATTCGTTAATAGTTGAAATTGAATCTCTAATCAGTTTAGTGAGCATATGACCTAGTTTATACTTGAATCCTTGTGTCCATTGAAATTTGCTAGCATCTTTCTAGTAAATATGTTGTTTTCTCATGTTATAAAGGACGGATATAGCTCTTGCTCTATGGTACATTACTCATTAGAAAGAACTAATTTTTTCCTTGTTGAGTTGGATGTTTTGAAGAATGACAAACGAAGGACTTAGTGATTTTTAGAAGAACCTAGTCCTTGGTGAGAAGGACACGACTGATCGAAAAGATATTGTGGACTGCAAATCCATGTAGAACTAGGAGTAGTGGTGCATAAACTTATACGCATCCTAGTCAGCTAAAAGAAGTTTTGTCGAGGCTGTCTCATTGAAGTGTGAACAAGAGTTGGTGTTGAACAAGGAAAGTATCACAGGAAAATCTGGACTTGCTATGTTTACGAGGTTTCCTAATGAAACACTGCTAGGGTTACAAAGCCCATATAAAAGCAAGTAATTGAGCCAGCCGATATCAAATATTCACCACGAAAGTTAAGAGCAAACACAAGGCGAATTCAATAACTCTTAAAGTGACATAATTGTCAAAGACAACCAGTGACGAACCAACAACAAAAGAAGTGAATTAGTTTAGGTTCTTGATTGTATTACTTATCTTCTTATGTTAGAAGCCATTGTAATAGGTGAACCTTGAGCGATTACTTTGTAAAACTAGAGTTTAGCTTTGTTGAGTGATTAGGGTCTAGAGTGTAGCCCCTTGGTTATACAGTTTGCAATCTAAAACTTGCTCTTTGTCTTAGTGAAGTTGTTTCAAAATTCCAGAGTGTGGGTCGTGGTTTTTCTCCGTTTAGCAAGGAGTTTTCCACGTAAAAATATTGTGTCTTTTAGATTGCTGTTTATTGTTGGCGTTTGTGTTTTTTGTGGAGGAACCAATTCAAGAACAGGGTTCTTGTATTTAAGAGTCAGGTTCTTCGGTAAAAATCGGAGGACACAACTCAACCCCCTCCCCCTTTTAGTGTCCATAGGAGGTGCTTAGAGTATAAAAAGTGGTATTAGAGCGGGTCTTCTCTTTTTAGGTAAACACCTTGAGAAGGATCAAATTATGAGTGCACCACCTATAATTACTGAAGGACAATCGGTTCTGAGGCCTCCATAATTCAATGGGCAATATTACGCTTGGTGGAAGAACAGAATAGGGAATTACATCTGCGCAGAAGATTATCAACTCTGGATAATAGTCTCTGTAGGAAATCTGACTCCGACCAAAGCTGTTGGTGAAGGAGCTGCTGCTCTTACTGAACCAAAGGAATGATCTGAGTATATGGATGCTGATTACAAGATGATATAAAAGAATCACAAGGACAAGAGGCTTGTAATCTGTGGACTACGTCCTGAAGAGTTCAGTAGGGTTTTCATCTTACAAGACCGCTAAAGAAATCTGGGATGCTTTAGAAGTTGCTCATGAAGGAGCCACTGAAGTCAAGGACTCTAAAAAAGAATACTGAAAAGAGAATTTGAGTTGTTCATAATAGGTGAAAAGGAGTCAATACAGGATATGATGACAAAGCTAACCATCATCGCAAATGAGATGATATCTCTGGATATGGAACTCTTAGAAGTTGAAATGGTTGATAAAGTGTTGAATATTCTTCCCGACGCTTGGGAGCCAAAGATGACTGCTATAATTGAGTCAAAACCACTGAAATCCATCAGGTTAGAAGAACTAGTGGGTAGTTTAAAGACTCATGAGATTATGAAGGAGGTGAAGAACAAATCAGTAACTAAGACGGAAAAGCCCCTCGCACTTGAGGCAACTGAAGAACCTGAAGAGTATGTGGATTTACAATCAGTTGAAGAAGCTATGGTCAGTGCTCTCAGACAAAAGATCAATTTAGGTAAGTTCAAGGGGTTCAAGGAAAACACCAAAGATAATGCTAGGAGAAAGAACATAGTTGATAGTCCAGACTATTCAGGGTGTTTTAAATGCTTCAAGAAGGATCATGCAGTTGTTGATTGCCCTTTGTAAGAAGTCGAGTGGATGAAAAACAAAGCTAAAAAGAAGTAGGAGAAGGATTCTCCCAAAGACAGCGACAAGGACAAAAGAAAAGTCAGACGTCCACCCAACATCATAGCAAGAAGAAGAAAGAGGAAAGAAGCCTTTTATGCAACCTGGGGACCAATTGATAGTGAGTCTGATGGAGAAAAGGAATTTGAAGATGAATCCCCTCTAGCGTTGATAGGACAGACAGCTGAAGGCTCAGATGGGGCTGGTTCACTTAAAATGAGAGAAGCAAGAAATCCTTTTGGGCCTCGCTTGTTTGATTGAATGAATTAAGGAAGATGGAGGAATCAAATAAAAGTATTTCTTCAGGCCATGACTACAGCCTTTGGTTGATCGTTAAACGAGGACCGCATGTCCCTGTGAAGAGAGTTGCAAATGGATCTCTAGTTCCAAAACTGGTAGAAGAACTGGACCCACAAGACTTGGACTGGCTTGAAGCAAACACCAGAGCTATATTGTATCTCAAGAATGGAATTTTTTTGATGTACTAGCTAAGGTGATGGATTGCAAATCTGCAAAGGAAATCTGGGTGAAACTGAAGGAGTTCTACAATGGAGACAGTTAGAAGAAGGAAGCTGCTGTCATGGCAACTGATAGAGTGAAAGCTGCTCACTCAGCTGAGGTATGTTTCTCTCAATGAAAGAAAAATTGCATACATACTCACCTGAAAATTTGATAATAATAACTTCCACCTTAATTGAGGGCTATGAAAAGGTAAAGTCTGAGAAAGATAAGCTATCTGATGTCTTGCTTAATTTGAAAACTAGATGCAAGAACCTTGAAGAAGCAAATGCTAAATTTGAAGAAATTAATGCTTCTCTAAAGGGACAGACTCTTGTATCTAATTTTAAGATCTCAGAACTTGAACTTGAGCTAAATAAAATAAAAAATGCAAACGGTAAGCAGGTGGTTAGTGAGGTTCAAACTTTTCTCGAGAATGAGCTTAAAAGAACAAATGAGATTCTTTGTCAGGAAACTGAAAAGAACAGAATTCTTAGCGAAAAGGCTGACTATGAACTCGCCAGATTAACCAAGTGGAACAAACCTTCTAAGAAAATGAATTGGGTTCTTGAAAACTAAGTCCATGGAAAGAAAGGTCTAGGTTATAGGAAACCACTGCCTCCCTATAATTCCAAAAGCAAATATGTAGTTTGCCTTGCAACATGATCTACATCTTTTGTGGTAACAAAAGTCACCGGAAGAAAACTGCATAAAAATGAGCAAGGCTAAATCTAAAAATAAAAAATTTGCTTTACCTGATTGGGCTAAGAAGGACTTGATTCATCAATTCTCTCATAAGAAGGGACCCAAGCTTGTCTGGGTTCCTAAATCTAACCCTTGATTTATTTTGCAGGCTGGAGTGAGAGTGAACAACCCAAGCTGAATTCTAGATAGCGGGTGTTCAAGGCATATGACAGGAGACAGAAGAAATTTTCTCTCACTCGCAGCATTTCAAGGAGGCAGTGTAGCCTTCGGAGGAAGAAATAGTGGTCAGATTTTTGGCATCGAAAAAGTTGGGAGATCCTTGGATCATACTATTGAAAATGTATATTGTGTTGATGGTCTTAGACACAATCTACTAAGTATCTCTCAACTATGCGACAGAGGAAATAAAGTTAGTTTTTCATCTGTGGGATGTATTATGAAGAACCTGCAAAGTGGGGAAGTGGTCATGGAAGGAAAGAGAGTTAATAATGTGTAAGGCATCATTAGGATCACTTCTTGAGAACAACATAACCTGTTTGAATGTTCAAGAGAGTGGTTGTGGCACAAAAGGTTGGGACATTCTAGTCTTTCACAGCTTAACAAGCTAGCATCGAAGGAACTAGTTCGTGGATTACCCACAAAGAAGTTTGAAGAGATTAAGATATGTGATGCCTGTGTCAGGGGAAAACGTGTGAGATCATCCTTCAAGTCAAAGAAAGTGGTAAGCACTTCAAAGCCACTCGAGGTGATTCATATGGACTTATGTGGACGGATGAGAGTTAAAAGTAGAGGGGGAAAGAGGTTTGTGTTCGTGATAGTTGATGATTAATAGAGATATACATGGACTCTGTTCCTAGCATCCAAAGATGAAGTATATGACAGTTTCGAAGAATAGGCTGGGATCGTGCAGAAAAGATTAAGCTTGGAATTGATTAGCATCAGATCAGATCATGGCATAGAATTTGAAAATGCTAAGTTCTCTGAGTACTGTATCAAATACAGTATTGATCACGACTTCTCAGCACCAAGAACTCCACATCAAAATGGAGTTGTAGAGTGGAAGTACAGATCTCTGGAAGATATGGCAAGAACCATGTTATTATCAAGTGGTCATACAATAAATTTCTGGGCTGAAGCAGTCAAAAGGGCATGTTATTTGTCGAATAAGTGTTCCATACGAGCTATTCTTAACAAGACCACGATGAACTACTAAGAGAAAGAAAGCCAAATATTGCTCACTTGAGACTATTTGGGTGCAAGTGTTATGTACACAATAATGGTAAGTAGGCTTTGGGTAAATTTGATGCAGGAAGTGATGAAGCGATATTCCTGGGATATTCCACCCAGAGTAAAGCTTATAAATTGTTCAACAAAAGAACTCAGACAGTTAAGGAAAGCGTTCATTTGATGTTTGATAAGTCAGATAACGCAGTTGCTGAAAAGGAAGGAGATGATCAGACTATAAGTCTTGCACGAGAAGACCCTGCTGAAAACTTGAAGAATCCAGAAGGAAAGGAAGAGCCAGGCGATGAAAATGAAGAAGTGACTCAGGGGGAATAAGGAGTCAATATGTCAGGGGGAATGGCTGATCAGGATGATGAATCAACTGAGGAATAAGGACCTACTCAAAGTGAAGCTGCATGGTTTTCTCACCAAATACAGCCAAGACCCTGGAAGTACAAGAGCTCACATCCTTTGGAAAATGTGTTCTTTGAGTTGGATGCTGGAATTATGACTAGGTCTGCATTTAAGAAATTCTGTGCATTTTTTCCTTCCAATCCTCTATGGAACCAAAGAATGTAAAGGAAGCTCTTGAGGATCCAGATTGGGTAATAGCAATGCAGGAGGAGTTGCATCAATTAGAGATGAGCAAGATGTGTCATCTGGTTTCGAAACCTAAGGACGGATTAATACCAAATAGGTGTTCAGAAATAAATTGTGATGCAGTCCAACCTGATCAAACTCTGTTCGTGACTACAAGACTATTTACGAGGAGTCAAGCTAAGGAGCTTCATGATGTCAATTTGATGGTGATAAAGAGCTATGATTGTGCAATGATGGAAGAAGCAGGCAGCATGATGGAGGTGACAAGAGAGGAGTTGATTAGCATTGGAGAAGGAGGGACGCTTGGAGCTAGTTGAGGCCGAGCAGAACTACACGAGCAGAACTACACACTAAGAGAGCTCGGTGAGATATTCAACGAGCAGAACTACTCAACAAGCAGCTTCATACTTGAGGCGTTGGGAGCTTCAAAACGGGCAGCAACTTAGGATAATCGAGCAGCTTCTCCACGAACCCTTATTTGATACTTTGTACAGACGATCATAGTTAGGTGAATGGCACTTAGTGGACCCTGCGTGGTTGTTTAAATTTAGCCTTTTTCATGGCTGTTCTTTGACATTTTAGGGGTGTAGGGTTTTCCTATAAAAGCCTAACACTAGTCTTATTTCGGCAGTTCCTAGACATTACGTAAAAATACAGCTTTCAAGCTTTTCCTACAAACACTTGAAAATTCGTTCCTTCTTGAGTGAAAAGATTTGAACGTTTTTCTCTTTGATCGAATTGTTATCAGGTCACAGGTTCATCTTGAGGATAGTTCGTGTAGTCTAGGAGCTCTTTGAATCCTAACAAAGGGGTGAGTAGACTAGTTCCTACTAAATCCTTTGTTGAATTTTCAATTAGTGTCTTGCTTTTATCATTGTTCTTTCTTCCGTAATTTAGATTGCATCAGTTGGTATCAGAGCTTGGAAAGGGTTTGTTTCTACAACCCCAATCCTCTTCTTCGTGCCTTAGATTAGGTTCTTAGTTTTAGGTTTCCTTTAATTTTTCTTTTTTGTTAAAAAAAAAAGACGTGAAAAGAGAAAAAAAACAGCTGTGTGAAATTGTTGGGGGACATCTAGGGTTTGATAATATTGAGTGCTTGATTTATTTGGATTGAAATCTTGAAACCCTTGTTTAATCTTGACGAGTTTCTGAAGAATTTAGCATTGTTTCTTGGAATCTTGAATAGGTGCTGCGTTCTTGGACTTGTAGAACTAGTCTTTCTTGAGTTCTTGAATTGTTCTTGAACAGTTTAGGAAGTACTTGATTGAGTTCTTGAGAGTTCTTGACAAAAGTACTAGAACACTTTAGAAATGAGCGAAAGAAAACGTGTAGTAAGATTCTTGAAAACAAACTTGATTGAATTCTTGAAAACTTAGTTGAGTTCTTGAAATAAAATCATTAGAATCTTAAAAGAAGCTTGGAACGGCTACACAGAAGGGAAAGAAGAAGGAAACCCTAAGCGTAAATCCAAGAGGGAAACAAATCCCAATTCAAAGGGGAGAAGTTTACCCACTTTTCAAGTAAGTGAATTAGTTTTCCTTTAACTTTGGGAGAGTGTTTGGGCGGCTGATCCTAGGGGAAAAAGTAGTGGGAATTTCGGCCTTGGAGTGTTTAAAAAAAAAAGTTAAAGGTTCTCCAAATTAGGGTCGGAAAGCAAGGAAAAAGAGGGAAAACTTATTCTACTAAAAGGGGCTTGTTCTAGGCGCTTATTTAAGGGTAGAAAATCAGGTTTTCGTTGGATTTCCTTACTTCTTTGTGAACATCACTTCTAATTAGTAATTCTTATGTAATTCTTCTACTTAAGTTAATTACTAATCCTTGAGCTTGTAGGACTTCGTGCTAAAACTCAGAATTTCCAACTTTCCTAGTTTAATTCTTTGGCTTCCCGTGCTCACTTTAAAAGTTGTCCGCCTATAGAGTCACATCAATTCACTCTTCCCGAAGAGAACTTGTGAACTTGAAGGTCATTGAGAAACTTGATCAATTCGGAGGAAGCCATTGGGAACGAGCTGTGAGATCCTACCTTAAAATTTGAGTGAACTGAGTGTCATTCAAAAGTAAGGCAGCGGGTGAGGTAATTTTCTAACCTTAACATGTTCTATAGTCTTTGATTTTGTGCAGGTACATGGCTGGAATAGCAGATAAACGTGAGGGTGTTTCCGAGGTCGACATGACTAATCTTCTCGCCGAAATGAAAGCAATGAGGACTGATTTGATATGTTCCATTGATGCCATTGGAACTCGAGTTGAAAACCTTGAAAAATCAGCCAGTGCTCAGAAAAATGCCATGGAAGGAACTAGTGATGGTTCGACTGTGAAGCCTGAACAATTTGCTGAGATAGCTCGTCAACAAGAGCTGAGAGAAAGAGATGTTCGTAATGTGAGAGCCTTGGGCATTCCCCAAGGTAATATACCACCATTTATGCCAGCCCGGAGAAACATAGTACTCGAGGGGGAACTACGGGCAGCCCATAAGGATGATCAACCCGAGTTAAGGGAATATGACGATGATGATTTTGGGCAGCGAGAATCAAGGGTAAGACAAGCATATGGGGGTCGTGGTAATGTGAGACGCCGTGGACTTGGCTGTGGTCCTCGAGGAGGCTTTGGGGGCTATGGTGGGAGGAATTTTGAGCCTGAATTTGATGAGTATGCTAAATATTATGAGGGGTATAATGAACTAGCCCGGGGTGCTCGTGAAAGTGGTCTAAATAATGTCAAGGTTACCATTCCCGCATTCAAGGGACTTAGTGATCCTGGCCAGTTCTTAGAATGGAAGCGTCAAGTTGAGAGAATTTTTGAGATTAATGACATGACTGAGGAGAAGAAAGCTACCTATGCCATCGCAGCCTTTGAGTCCTATTCTTCTACTTGGTGGGAGGTCGAGAAACGATCTTGAACAAGACACAATCTGCCCGTGCGCATAACTTGGAGAGAATTGAAACAAGTAATGACCCAGAAGTATGTCAATCCAAAGCACAAACAAGAGCAACATCGGAGGTTATATGACTTGAAACAAGGGCTGAAATCTGTTGAAGACTATCATGATGAATTTGAGAAGATTCGGCTATCACTTGACATGGAAGAAGAAGAAGAGGACGAGGCTATCATACGGTTAAAAAATGGACTGAATCGTGACATATCTAATCAGTTGAGGCTACACACTTTCTTGAATTTTTATGATGCATTGCTAGCTTCCATTGAAGCCGAGAAGATGATTAAAGAGGAGAAGGCAGCTCGCTATAGAGGTAGTTCTACTCCTAATACTATGAGTCGAACCGAGGAGTGGAGGACACCAAGTACCGGGGGAGCAAGTGTGGGCTGTGAGGTGAAGAAACCAGCGGACAAAGTGACGCACAAAAGTGATCCTAAGGGGTCGGGAGGTACTTCTAAAACTCAGCTTAATACTCCTAGTGCTTCCTCTTTTAAATATCATAAATGTCAAGGCTATGGGCATTTTGCGAAGAATTGTCCTACGCGAAAAACCATGCTTATTCTTGATGATGGTACTGTCCGAGAGATGGAGAGTGATGAGGAGATTGATAGAGATGAGGGGGCCGGTTTAGTTGAGTGTGAGGAATAGATAGCGGAGGATGAGGATGTGAACATGTTTCTAGTGGTGCGTAGGAATTTGAGCGCTATGACCATTGAGGAGGAAGAGAATGTGCAGCGAGAGAATTTATTTCACGCTAGATGTAGAGTGCGGGGAAAAGTGTGCTCTTTAATTGTTGATTCGGGCAGTTGTGCCAATGTAGTGAGCCAATCGTTGGTGTCATAACTAGGCCTGCCCACGTTGAAACATCCCCATCCCTATAGGCTGCATTGGTTGAACGAGTGTGGTGAGTTGAAGGTCGTGAAGCAAGTTCTCATTAGATTTAAGATGGGCGCTTATAGTGATGAGCTCATGTTTGATATAGTGCCTATGCAGGCTTGCCATTTGTTGTTGGGCAGGCCTTGGCAATATGACCGGGGGTGATTCATGATGGCAAGGCCAATACCTATACGGTTAAGCTGGAAGGCAAGAGCTTTGCACTAAAGCCTTTGTCACCCAAGCAGGTTAGTGAGGATTATAGGAGGATGAAGGAGCTCAAAGAAGCGGCTAAGGCAAAGCAACCCATGGGACCTAAGCCCGAAGCCGTAGACCATGCTAATTCACCAGCCCTAGCAGGTAATGTTTGTCCTATGATGCAGCCAGGTGAGTATTTACGAGGTAATGATAGTTCTAAAATGTTAATTTTCCTTCTGCATAAGGGTGTTTATTTGAGTTCTAATGATGATGTTTCTACTATTATTCACCCCTTGCTGAGTGTTGTTGATGATGTCTTGCAGGAATATGTCGACATGTTTCCCGAAGAGATGCCGAGTGGGCTGCCTCCATTAAGGGGGATAGAACACCAAATCGACTTCGTCCCGGGATCACAAATTCCTAACAAACCAGCCTACCGGAGTAACCCGGAAGATACCAAGGAGCTGCAGCGTCAAGTGGATGAGTTGCTAACTAAGGGGCTGGTTCGTGAGAGTTTGAACCCTTGTGTCGTGCCCATGATCCTTGTTCCAAAAGAAAGACGGCACCTGGAGGATGTGCGTTGATGGCCGGGCAGTCAACAAAATAACGGTAAAGTATCGTCATCCCATCCCTAGATTAGATGACATGCTAGAAGAGTTAAGTGGTTCAAGTGTATTCTCTAAGATTGATCTTAGGTCCGGTTACCACCAAATCCGTATGAAATCGGGTGATGAGTGGAAAACTGCCTTCAAAGACCAAGTTTGGTTTATATGAATGGTTGGTGATGCCCTTTGGCCTCTCCA
Organism: Petunia secreta; assembly: GCA_029990175.1. Lineage (NCBI taxonomy): Eukaryota > Viridiplantae > Streptophyta > Magnoliopsida > Solanales > Solanaceae > Petunia > Petunia secreta. Next base: position 19,038,171 of record JARKIP010000009.1, read on the forward strand.
ATGCACGTAGTACGTTTATGAGACTAATGAATCATGTACTTAAGCCATTCATTAATAAGTTTGTGGTCATTTACTTTGATGATATTCTAATTTATAGCAAAAGTGTAGATGACCATGATGATCACTTAAGGCAAGTACTTAATGTGTTGAGGGCTGAAAAGCTCTATGCTAATTATAAGAAGTGTGCCTTTTGTGTGGAGAAGGTTGTTTTTCTGGGATTTGTAGTTAGTGCTAATGGTGTTGAGGTAGATGAGTCTAAAGCTGAGGCTATTAGAGATTGGCCTACTCCGACTACTGTTCCGCATGCTAGGAGTTTCCATGGCTTAGCTAGTTTCTATATACGTTTTTTGAGGGATTTTAGCACCATAGCAGCACCACTTACCGAGTTAGTAAAGAGAGATCAACCATTTGTGTGGGGGGAGCCTCAAGAGAAGGCTTTCCGAGAGTTGAAGCATAAGCTTAGTTCTGCCCCATTGTTGCAATTGCCTGACTTTAGCAAGGCATTTGAGATTGAGTGTCATGCCTCAGGGGTTGGGATAGGTGGCGTCCTCATTCAAGATGAGAAGCCTATTGCTTATTTTAGTGAGAAGTTGAAGGGGGCTGCCTTGAATTACTCGACGTATGACAAGGAGTTATTTTCCCTCGTGAGAGCTCTAGCTCATTGGCAGTACTATTTATGGCCTAGGGAGTTTGTTATTAGGAGTGATCAAGAGTAGCTCAAGCTTCTTAGGGGTCAAGAGAAGCTCAATAAGAGGCATTCCAAATGGGTTGAGTTCATTGAGAGTTTCCCTTACGTAATTCATTACAAAAAGGGGACGGAGAATGTGGTGGCTGATGCACTTTCTAGGAAGTTTGCTTTAGGTACTACTTTAGCATCTAGGCTGATGGGTTTTGAGAGTATTAAGTCTATGTACATGCATGACCCTAAGCTTAAGAATGTGTGTGACGCCATAGCTAGTGCCAAGCGCTTAGAGAAATATCAATGGCATGATGGGTACCTTTTTAAGAAGGGGGAATTTGTATACCCGAGTCTTCATGGCGTGAGTTTCTGGTGCGTGAGGCACATTGTGGGGGTTTGATGGGTCACTTTAGGGTAGATATGACCTTGGCTATACTTGGGGAGCATTTTCATTGGCCTAAGTTGAGGCGTGATGTTGAGCGTGTTTGGTGGTGCTTGTTTAGACTGCAAACGGGCTAAGTCTAGGTCTAATAATGATTGTTTGTACAATCCTCTGCCCGTCCCTACTAGCCAGTGGGTAGACATCTCTATGGACTTTTTGATGGGGCTGCCTCGTTCTAGGGGTGGTCATGATAGTATCTATGTGGTTGTTGATAGGTTCTCTAAGATGGCTCATTTCATTCCTTGCAAAAAGTGTGATGATGCGCAACATGTTGCTTCTTTGCTTATTGCTAATATGTTAAAGCTGCATGGTGTGCCTTGTACTATTGTTAGTGATACGGATTCGAAATTTTTGAGTCACTTTTGGAAGTGTTTGTGTGGTGCCCTTGGCACCAAGTTGTTATTTTCCACGTCTCATCATCCACAGACTGACGGTCAGACTGAAGTTGTTAATCGAACCTTGGGAGCTCTTCTTAGGGCTTTGACCAACGGTAAGGTGGGGACGTGGGCTGATAAGCTGCCAATTATGGAGTTTGCCTACAATAGAATTGTGCATAGGATGACTAGTATAACTACATTTGAATGTGTTTATGGCTTCAACCCCTTGATTCCACTTGCTCTTACCCCTTTATCTAAAGATGCAACTATTAGTGTTGATGGTGAAAACCGGGCAGCCGCGTTGCTTGAGTTGCATGCTAAGGTAAAGAAGAACTTGGAGGAAGCTTATGAAAAGGTGGCGAGCAAGAAGAATAAGGGGAGGAAAAAGCTGGATTTGAAAAAGGCTGATTGGGTTTTGGTGCACTTCCGAAAGGAGAGGTTCCCGAGCCATATGAAGGGGAAGCTAGCCCGAGAGGAGATGGTCCATTCCAAGTGCTTCAGAGGATCAATAATAACGCCTATATTATAGACCTGCCAGGTGAGTATAATCTGTCTACAACTTTCAATGTTTCTGACTTAACTCCTTGCGTTGCAGCTAGTGCCGCTTTGAGAGATGATGATAGCTCGATTTCGAGGACGAAATCTTCTCAAGAAGGGGAGAATGATGCAGTCCAGCCTGATCAAGCTCTGTTTGTGCCTTCAAGACCATTTACGAGGAGTCAAGCTAAGGAGCTTCATGATGTCCATTTGATGGTGATAAAGAGCTATGATAGTGCGATGATGGAAGAAGCGGGCAGCAATATGGAGGTGACAAGAGAGGCGTTGATTAGCATTGGAGAAGGAGGGACGCTTGGAGCTAGTTGAGGCCGAGCAGAACTACACGAGCAGAACTACTCACTTAGAGAGCTCGGTGAGATACTCAACGAGCAGAACTACTCAACGAGCAGCTTCAAACTTGGGGCGTTGGGAGCTTCCAAATGGGCAGCAACTTAGGATACTCGGGCAGCTTCTCCACGAGCCCTTATTTGATACTTTGTATAGACGATCATAGTTAGGTGAATGGAACTTAGTGGGCCCTGCGTGGTTGTTTAAATTTAGCATTTTTCATGGCTGTTCTTTGACATTTTAGGGGTGTAGGGTTTTCCTATAAAAGCCTAACACTAGTCTTATTTCGGCAGTTCCTAGACATTACGTAAAAATACAGCTTTCAAGCTTTTCCTACAATCACTTGGAAATTCGTTCCTTATTGAGTGAAATCAGATTTGAACATTTTTCTCTTTGATCGAATTGTTATCAAATCACAAGTTCGTCTTGAGGATAGTTCGTGTAGTCTAGGTGCTCTTTGAATCCTAACAAAGGGGTGAGTAGACTAGTTCCTTCTAAATCCTTTGTTGAATTTTTAATTAGTGTCTTGCTTTTATCATTGTTCTTACTTCCGTAATTTAGATTGCAACAAATTGGATGAGAATGGCATAGTTACCAAGAACAAAGCCAGGTTGGTAGTTCAGAGTTACAGCCAAGAGAAAGAAATTGACTATGATGAGACCTTTGCACCAGTGGCTAGGATGGAAGCCATAAGAATGCTGATTGCCTTTACTACTTATATGAAATTTACATTATATCAGATGGATATAATAAATGCAATCTTGAATGGCTATCTGAATGAGTAAGTATATGTGGTACAGCCGCATGGGTTCTTGAATAGTGATTTTTCTTATCATGTATACAAACTTGATAAGGCTCTCTATGGTCTGAAACAAGCACCCAGAGCTTGGTATGAGAGGTTATCAGGTTTTTTGCTAAAAAATAGTTTTACTAGAGGAAATATTGACAACATATTGTTCTTGAAGAAGAAAGGAAAAGACTTATTGGTGCTCCAAGTATCTGTTCATGATATCATATTTGGAGCCACTGATGAGGACCTGTGCAAGGGATTTGCTTAATTGATGGGTAGTGTGTTCGAAAAGAGCATGATGGGAGAACTCAACTTTTTCTTGGGGTTGCAGATCAAACAAACTCCTGAAGGAACCATAATTCATCAACAGAAGTATGTCAAGGAGCTGCTGAAGAAATTTGATATGGAAGGAGCTAAAGAAATGACTACCCCTATTGCTCCTGGAACAAAGCTGGATATGGACGAACTGGGTCCGTCCAAAAATGAAACTAAGTATAGATGAATTATAGGTTCTCTTCCCTATCTCATAGCTAGTCAACCTTATATTGTGTACAGCGTAGGCTTTTGTGCAAGATTTCAATCCAAGCCAAAGGAATCTAATTTAACTGCTGTGAAAGCCCTCTCTACTGTTGAGGCTGAATATGTTGTTGTTACATCTAGTTGTTCTCAGCTGCTCTGGATCAAACAACAACTGGAGGACTTTGGAATCAAATGCGGAGCTGTGCCTATTTTCTGCATCAATACAAGTGATGTGAATATTTCCAAGAACGAAGTCAAGAATAAGAGAACCAAGCACATTGATATTAGACATCATTTTCTAAGAGATAATGTTGAAAAAGGTCTAATTACTATGAATTCATGCAGGATGGAAGATCAAATTGCTGACATCTTCACAAAGGCGTTGTACAAAGTTCAATTTGAGAGGAACAGGTTGGAGTTAAGGATAACTAGAATACATGGATGACCCAGCACCTGAGTCCCAAGCTTTTGCTAGTTAAGTATTTATTATTCTGCCTGTGAAAATTATTTTTATAGTCCAGTCTAATATTATACTTTGTAAGTATAAATGGTTAACTAAGTCTACATTGTAATATCTAATGAGTTCCCACTAAAGAACCTACTAAGTAACAGGAGGAACCACAAACATAATAAGGAATCATGTCTAGGTACGACTATGTGACTATTTTCTTGAATACATGTAACTGAAACCAAATTTTTGTAGACGTGCATCACAATATTTCCTTATATGGGTAACATTCCCATATCCTTGGACACATTCCTTATTAGTTACATATTTAAAATTCAAACCTACCCTACCTGAAATATAAACATTAATAAAAATCCCTCCATAACTGCCACATCGTCTGATTTTCCGGTTCCCCAAACAAGAAAAAGTTGTTTTTCTTTTATCCACCATTATTGCAAACCCTTCCCAATATCCTTTATAACAAATCTCTTTATTCTTCTTACATTACAAATTATTAGAAAATAAAACCCTTCTCTCCAAAATCTCACAAAATATTCAACGATGTCTCAAGCTGAATCATCGTCAACATCACCCATAAAGTCCCCAGAAAACCAAATCCCTTAAAAACCTTCAAAGAAACCTAAAGCTAGTTCCACCACTTTGGCAGAAAGAATTGTGAAAGCAAGGGAAAATTTCATGAAGAGGGTTGAAAAGAAAGCACCCAAGAAATCTATTCCTAAGTCAACAGCTCCGACGATTTCCCCTAAGGTCGTCGATTCACAACCAGCAGAGGTAATACCTGACTTAACTCAAGCTAGCACTACTGTTTTTGAATCTATTTAAAGCCCTGGAAAACTGAATACAGAGACATTAGTAGCAGAAATGGATGAGATAATTGAATTTAGTATAGTAGAGTCAAGTAGTGAAGTTGATAGGGGGAAGGCTGTAGAAAAGAAGGAAGAAAGTATTAAAAGACCGCCTATAGAACCTAGAGTAGAAAGTAATGTCACTAGTATGGTTCTTGTCACAGCTAGTGAAAAGGTGGAAGCTGTGAATGAAGAGTTGCATGCAAAAGAAGTGGTGGAAGCTTTAAAAGACCCAGTCGATAAACCTAGTTTGGAGGCTGTTTCTTCTGAGAACGAGTGCATGAGGGAAGACGTGAGTGGTCAAGTTGGTGGTGAGCCAAGCTCTGCTAAAGTTGGCAAGGAATCTGAGGAAGGACCTATTACTTCTTCAGTTCCCATGGCAACTGATGATGCAGAACATGAATGGATAGATTCTGAATCTAAAAAGAAAGAGAAGGGAGTGAAAGATAACGTGGAGTCCGGGGAGTCTGAGGAAATCTCAAAGAAAATTGCAAAAAGAAAGTTTGGAGAAGAGCATGAGAAGATAAAAGAGGAAGAACAAGAGGATGTTGTGTTTGTGAGTGAAACAAAAATAAAATAAAAAAAGAAAGAAGGATGATGAAAGGGGGAAAGCTGTAGGACAAAGTAAGCAGGTGGATAAGAATATTGATGAGGAGGATTCACAGTCTGAATTTGTGAGTGTGCAGGAACCTGTAGTTCTAAGAAGAATGGCTACCAGATAAGTGCTAAAACAGCAAAGAGCATCCCTTGAAAAACTTACTGAACAAGTGAGGGAATTTTATGTCAAATGCAGTGTTGTTGGAAGGAGAGTTTACTCTGACGTTGGAGGTATTGAGATTGAATTTGGAAGAAAAGAGTTAGGATCGATCCTAGAGGTACTTGCTGAGGGTTATTGCAGGTACTTGAAATTGAAATGGCAGAAGAAAACAAATGGTGTTACTCCTCTAGAGGTGACCAAGAAGTTCTCTGGTAATCCGAGACTCAGGAAAGAAAGGTGGAGAAAAAGGAGATTAAATCTGCTCATCAGTTACTATTTGAGTTTGTACATAGGTTTCTGTTGCCAAGAGGTGAAAGGAATAGTAAGGCATGTGCATTGGACCTGACATGCATAGATCTGCGGATAAAGGTGTGAAAATAAACCTGTGTGGGTTGATCACAAGGCATATTAAGAGGATTGCAGACACTGACAGGAAGGGTCATTCACTTGTGCATTCCTACCTTTTGCAGTAGGTATTTGAGCACTTTCGGGTGCCTCTTAAAAATAGGAAGAAGGCCACCCATCAACAGCTGTTTGGAATGCATGTCTTGAAGAGATGTGACTTCTTCAAGGAGAAGAGAGCATCCAAATGTGTTGTGCAGATTAAAGTAGAGAAAGATGATGAGAGTGAGGAGTTTGGTTCAGAAGAAGTTGTAGCAGCTGTGAAAGAACTGGAGCAACATCTCCTGGAACTGGATGAGGAAAATGAGAAGCTGAAGAATCAGTTGAAATTGAAGGATCATGAGATTGATCGCTTGATCATTGAGTGTAACAGGCATCAGGCTGAGCTGGTTGTTGAGAGAGCCAAAAATAACAAGAACCTGGATGCACTTGTCAAGCACTTCAAGCTTTAAACCATGTTTGCCCAGTTCCTTGTTCAAATTTTCTCTATCCTTCCTTTCTGATGCACATTTGAGACAATTTCTGTTTTGGTCTGTATTTAACTGGCCATATATGTTGTGTCTTAGATTGTTGATTTTAAAAGAATTGTTCTGATTTTGTGGTTTCTCTCTGTATAACTGTTGGTTCTAGTTGGGCCCTTGGATTATTCACTGTGTTCTTAGTTACTGACACGACCCAAAATCCGGTTAGGCCGTGCGGGCACCCGACATCCTTTCCTAGACCCGTCGGGCGAACCCTTACCAATTAAATCAGGAAAAAAAAAATTTACAAATAAGGACAAGACTTAAAATAAAAACACAGACATACTGATACCTCTAAGCTGTACAAAAAAAATTACAGCTGACTACCCAACATGCTAGGTTTAGGGCTATCCAGACCAGACATCTAAGAGTACAAAATAAGACAGATACCTCCTAGAGGGAGCAAAATGCAACTGAAATAATAAACAATAAACTTGTGGCCATCCGGAATAAAAGCTGGCTCACCCTGACAGCTGAAATCGTCTTCGCTCCTTCACAACGTGGCAAACTAAGTCCTGGAGCGAACCTGCCGAAACAAAATAGATAGACAAGAAACAAACAACAAAAAAAAGGGTGTGTCAAAGGACTCAATAAGTGGGGCAGACTAGCCTCCTCAAAGAATAGGATAAGCAGCCAGGGAGGAGAAACAGATAAATAAAATTCCGTTTATTTAAATTATGAAAAGACAGCGAGATAATAACTAGAAACACGTATGGTATGACAAACTTATCAACAACCAGGAACGTAAGATAACCAAAACATATAGGTATCCCGAACACATCAACAATCAGAAATACATCCTGTTGCGGCGTGCAACCCGATCCATATATTCATCCTGTTGCGGTGTGCAACCCGATTCCCACAACCCAGAATACGAGCCAGAAATATATAGGCAAACTGAGATATGTCCACAACATGGTGTGCGTACCGCAAACATAAAACACAACACAGTAAACACAATAGTCAGTATGCGGTGCAATGAGACGGGATGAATGCGATATGATGCAATGCAGTCACATATGCCTGATACCTATCTCCTGCGCGGGACTCTCATCATCTATCAGGAGATATATGCAATAATGACCCTTCACCGGCTCGGGACTCTCATCGATTACCGGGAAGTTTATGCAATAATGACCCTTCACCGGTGCGGGACTCTCATCGCCAACCGGGAAGTATATGCAATAATGACCCTTCGCCGGTGCGGGACTCTCATTGCCAACAGAGAAGTATATGCAATAATGACCCTTCGCCGGTGCGGGACTCTCATCGCCAACCGGGTAGTATATGCAATAATGACCCTTCACCGGTGCGGGACTCTCATCGCCAACCGGGAAGTATATGCAATAATGACCCTTCGCCGGTGCGGGACTCTCATCGCCAACCGGGAAGTATTTGCAATGCTCAAAACCAGATTGCATTGCTCATATGTCAATGCAATACCAACAACAGGGCATAACATATAATATACAATGTAAATTCAAAGCTAAGGCGTAATGAGTACGCCTATCGGCAGCTACACACGTAAGGAAACACGTGGTAGAAAATCCACGAGGCCAGGTGTCTCCAAAGAAATGGATATGAACACTTACCTTGTTACAAAGTTAGTACAGCCACTCAATAACCGCTTTGTCCTTTGGATTCATTGCCAAACGATCCCACTGTGTTCAATAACCAGAAAAATATATCACATAAGGCTAAAGGCTTCATTCGTCACATCTTAGGGCAACCCGGTTAGGAACCTGATACCCTATTCGAATACGCAACACGCAGGCCAGGCCTATGTACAAGGTTTATGGTTACATAACATAACCCTAAATAAATTACATTTATAAGTTGCCCATAACTCCCTGAGTACGAATATATAATCAATTTCATTATCGGGGTCCATTTGACCCTTTAAACTATTAATTGAACTTATTAAAACGATGTATAATATTCCAAATTTTACCGTTAAAAGATACTCAAACACACATAATAAACTCAAATAATATATTAGAATCATTACCTGAATGTTTCAGGGTGAAAATTCTACTTTTCTCCGACCCCTTTTCCCATTTTCTGGCATTTTTTCCTGATATTTTTCTCGATTTTGTTCTTGTTTTAATACTATTTCTCGTTCTCCCGTTCTGTTTCAATTATGAACCCTCGTCCTTAGCTAAACCGCCTAACTTTCACTTCTTTCTTTTGCCTTTTGTCTTTTTCTCTTTTTTTTTTTTTTTTATTTTCTTTTTTTTTCTTTGCGCGACGAAAATTAAAACGGTACCCTGCGATATTCAAAATAATTCCAACTTTTGCATACAAGTTATACAAAATATATGTAACATACTCACGAAGGTGGATCTCAAATCGGACTCCTGAAACTCAATATGCAAATTAAATGGAAAAAAGTCAAATTATTTAACTTTCGGCATTTTAGCGGAAACTAGCCGAACAACATCGAAATTCACTTTCGAAAGTTTACAAAAGTCATACTTAATCATACGAACCAAACGGCACTTTCGGATTTCAAATCGGAGCTCATTCGGCAAAAACCGAGCTCGAAAATCTCTTTTTAATATTTATCGCCAATAAAAACTGAAACCTTCTTCCGATGCTTACCAAACGAGGTCTGATTTAGCTCAAATTTTACAGACAGGTCCTAATAGATATTACGAATATTTTAAAATTATCGACACGCCAATCGGAGTCCTAACTTTCGAAACGACTGACCGAGGTCGTTTCATTCTCCTCCACTTAAACTCTCGTTCGTCCTCGAACGAGCCTAAGTCTAAAGCAAGATTCATGTAGACAACAAGAAAACTTTGCACAACTTTCATAAACTATTCCACGGATATTATCTCATGATTACAGAATCAGAATTATGACACGCACATCAAACCCTTGGATAAAAACATAGCTGGATATTATCATAACGCCATTGCCCAGCTTATTCTGACTAAACCGATCCTTCCTCGATCACGAGAGGAGAGTTCTACATTTTTGAAGCAAAGATATACGAAACTCTGGATGGACTAACATGATTCAGCCGATAATCACCTCTTCGATATACCTTTCGATATAGAACAAGTCGATGGATCTAAGAATTAGCTCACGATTGATGCAATAGCGGGAAGCTTTTGAAGTACCTTGTCACCACTCACTATAGAAGATTTGATGCAAGCTATATTATTTTTACGAATGCACTATACAACATCTCAATTGATTTAGTATTACCATTAAGTATTTGGAGGAAGACTCCTCCACTTAAAGCACAAACTCATGCAGCTATTTGAATAGGAATAACCATCCTCACACAGTCTGCTGGACTAAAGAAGATTTAGCTAAAAGCTGAACGTAGGCAGACCTAAGCTACCAAACTGCCCTTTCGAGTTGCCAAACAGCTGCAACTCTCAAGTTCACAACTCCATACCTTTGCCGTAAACAGCACCGCCTGATAGATGGTACTTCTTTATAAAAATTTTAGCAGAGTTTCCCCTGAAACTGGATGATCCGCAAAAACAGAACCAGAACTATACTATACATGGGAATGGATACCCGGATAAACTGATATCCAAAACAATATTATGCTTACCCGGCTACAATAACACGTACTCTGGCTCAACACAGGGAACGTCACAAGCGGCTACCAATCGCCCAAGCTCACTAGTGCCGGACGAAAAAGAAATGGAAATGGATCGAGGATAGAAATAATTAGAGCTTCAGGAAGTTCATCTTCTTATTTGCTTGGCTACTAAAGCTAGACTACTTCCGAGTCAGGCGAGCCAAAGAATCGCAATTGAAGAGATAGACATTAAATAAGCTTTATGGAAAAATATCCATACCAATTTAACCTCCCAATAAGAAGGAAACTCTGATAATTTACCAGAATACCCTTTTTATAACTAAGACAAGCTCATAGAATAACATGACTCTACCAGAATCTCGAACCAAGAGGAGACACATAGATCGAGCATTACTTACTTATCACTTTGTACCGGAAGAAACGATGACGATTTATGATGGGGACGAATTAGGATCTCATTATCATACCAACATTGAATTCCGACGAGAGAGGTAAACTGATTTGATATAATAAGAGAAAGTGGTACAACAGGATGCCAAGCAGATAATACCGATACTCACTCACAAATCTCTCACATTTAAATTAGATAAACTAGTAGGGTCATCATAAATACCAAGAATAAATCATATCAGAAGCTCACCCCTCTACCGCAACCGATTCTTAATAGAAATGACATCCAAGATAACCACCGAAACATGTTAAGACACCAGATCGATCGAAAGAATCAAATCTTATTCACATTTAAGAGAAGAAAAAATCTCAGGGTCTACTATATCGGACACCTCAGCATCCCGCAAGACAAGCAGTTCATAAAACTGCCTCTGCGGCTGAACTAAGCAACTACTCTGATAATCACCTTCTGAAGAACCACTGCCACCACACTCTCAACCTCTACCGGATGGTGGCATTTCTTTTGCTGATTGAGGTCTAAATAAAATCCCATGCGACTGCGCAGATACCTGATGACGAGAGAAAGGACGACTGCTAACTTGTCGGAGTAAGGGAAAACTCCTCAAAGGATAGCCAGACTCACAACAATGATAACAGAAAAACTCTTCAAAAGATAATCAGATTCACGACAATGATAACACCCTTTCGCTGAATATAGGAACTGGGAAGATTGTTGATAGTTGTAAAGAAAAGACTGAATCTAATCTTGACGAGCTACTGGCGCACTCTAAGAATTACGTGACACAAGCTGAGATAACTTGGAAGGTGACCTCCCAAAATAATTAAAACTCTTACCTCCAAATGAGGTACCATGGTTGCCCACCAGGGCCACAGGATCTCTTACTTTCCCGCTCTACCTTATGGTATGCCTCGAACCTTCGGGAAATATTAACAACAACATCAAATAAAATCCAGACCTCAATTTTTCGAGCCATCTGGGATTTCAGGGAAAAATAAAGTTCATCAATAAATCTCTGAATCTCTCGAAAGGCTCATGGACTAGTTCTAATGCATATTCAGTCATTCTATAGAATTCAATCTCATATTTTGAAACACCAACAGGCTAACCGACAGGCTACCCTGTCCAATCCACTCAAACTGGAAACACTCTCCATTTCGCTCGCTACTCGAAAGGAATTTTTTTCCACGAATCTAGAATAAAAACCGAACCAAGTTAGCTAATAAGAGAGAGGTCCATCAATTCAATGCTGGACCTCTGAAACTGGAAAGCAGAATAATCAACACCATACCGCTCGATATAATCAAGAGCCTGAAGGATACGCTGACATCATTTTATTTTAAAAATTTACACATAGATTATCTGATGTATGGCTTAAGAATATCGGAAGGTTTAATTGGGTAAAATAATGCAGCCTTTTCAGATACTCGGACCGAGCCATTGCTCGGGCTAGCTAGCATGCCAGAATAACTAGAGGCACAACACATGCTGTCTCCGAAACATAATTCACTGCAGCAATATTAAGAACCGGAAAAGGAGCCCCCTGAGGTCGAACGTCTACACATGCGGCAACCTGATAGGCTGCCCAGCGAAAAATAGGTTCTTGCGATATCTGCATCGCCAAAATTCTCCTAAAAGCATCATAGAGAGCCAAGAGAACTACAAGGCCCTGCTCCCTTGCCCAACGCGAGCTCGTACAGCTGAGACCTCCGTAATTAAATCATCAGCACGATTAAAAACTTTTGGGGCTTCGTCAGCGCTAACCCCAGGCTAGACTGCTTCGTCTTGAACTCATACCGTTTGCTGATTTGTCACACGAGGATTCACAATTACCACGAACGAATTAACGAAAATACTTTTCCATCCTAGACCGACGCACGATTAGAAAAGAAGGAAGTGAAACTTCCTAGATGCCATCAAAGCCTCTCGTAGATAAGTACGGACGTCTACGTACCCATCAGCGAGACTCTACTAGACACTGTCTTAGTCTGGATAGACTCTAAAGCGGGCTCTGATACCAACTGACACGACCCAAAATCCGGTTAGGCCATGCGGACACCCGACATCCTTCCCTAGACCCGTCGGGCGAACCCTTACCAATTAAATCAGGAAAATAAAAATAACAATTTACAAATAAGGACAAGACTTAAAATAAAAACACAGACATACTGATACCTCTAAGCTGTACAAAAAAAATTACAGCTGACTACCCAACATGCTAGGTTTAGGGCTATATAGACCAGACATCTAAGAGTACAAAATAAGACAGATACCTCCTAGAGGGAGCAAAATGCAACTAAAATAATGAACAATAAACTGGTGGCCATCCGGAATAAAAGCTGGCTCACCCTGACAGCTGAAGTCATCTTCGCTCCTTCACAACGTGGCAAACTAAGTCCTGGAGCGAACCTGCCGAAACAAAATAGATAGACAAGAAACAAACAAAAAAAAAAGGGTGAGTCAAAGGACTCAATAAGTGGGGCAGACTAGCCACCTCAAAGAATAGGATAGCCAGCCAGGGAGGAGAAACAGATAAATAAAATTCCATTTATTTAAATTATGAAAAGACAGCGAGATAATAACTAGAAACACGTATGGTATGACAAACTTATCAACAACTTGGAACGTAAGATAACCAAAACATATAGGTATCCCGAACACATCAACAATCAGAAATACATCCTGTTGCGGCATGCAACCCGATCCATATATTCATCCTGTTGCGGCGTGCAACCCGATCCATATATTCATCCTGTTGCGGCGTGCAACCCGATTCCCGCAACCCAGAATACGGGCCAGAAATATATAGGCAAACTGAGATATGTCCACAACATGGTGTACGTACTGCATACATAAAACACAACACAATAAACACAATAGTCAGTATGCGGTCCAATGAGACGGGATGAATGCGATATGATGCAATGCAGTCACATATGCCTGATACCTATCTCCTGCGCGGGACTCTCATCGTCTATCAGGAGATATATGCAATAATGACCCTTCACAGGCTCGGGACTCTCATCGATTACCGGAAAGTATATGCAATAATGACCCTTCACCGGTGCGGGACTCTCATAGCCAACCGGGAAGTATATGCAATAATGACCCTTCGTCGGTGCGGGACTCTCATCGCCAACAGGGAAGTATATGCAATAATGACCCTTCGCCGGTGCGGGACTCTCATCGCCAACCGGAAAGTATATGCAATAATGACCCTTCGCCGGTGCGGGACTCTCATCGCCAACCGGGAAGTATATGCAATAATGACCCTTCGCCGGTGCGGGACTCTCATCGCCAACCGGGAAGTATATGCAATAATGACCCTTCGCCGGTGCGGGACTCTCATCGCCAACCGGGAAGTATATGCAATAATGACCCTTCGCCGGTGCGGGACTCTCATCGCCAACCGGGAAGTATTTGCAATGCTCAAAACCAGATTGCAATGCTCATATGACAATGCAATACCAACAACATGGCATAACATATAATATACAATGTAAATTCAAAGCTAAGGCGTAATGAGTGCGCCTATCGGCAGCTACACACGTAAGGAAACACGTGGTAGAAAATCCACGAGGCCAGGTGCCTCCAAAGAAATGGATATGAACACTTACCTTGTTACAAAGTTAGTACAGCCACTCGATAACCGCTTTGTCCTTTGGATTCATTGCCAAACGATCCCACTGTGTTCAATAACCAGAAAAATATATCACATAAGGCTAAAGGCTTCATTCGTCACATCTTAGGGCAACCCGGTTAGGAACCTGATACCCTATTCGCATACGCAACACGCAGGCCAGGCCTATGTACAGGGTTTATGGTTACATAACCACCCTAAATAAATTACATTTATAAGTTGCCCATAACTCCCTGAGTACGAATATATAATCAATTTCATTATCGGGGTCCATTTGACCCTTTAAACTATTAATTGAACTTATTAAAACGATGCATAATATTCCAAATTTTACCGTTAAAACATACTCAAACACACATAATAAACTCAAATAATATATTAGGATCATTACTTGAATGCTTCAGGGTGAAAATTCTACTTTTCTCCGACCCCTTTTACCATTTTCTGGCATTTTTTTCCTGATATTTTTCTCTGTTTTGTTCTTGTTTTAATACTGTTTCTCGTTCTCCCGTTCTGTTTCAATTATGAACCCTCGTCCTTAGCTAAACCACCTAACTTTCACTTCTTTCTTTTGCCTTTTGTCTTTTTCTCTCTTTTTTTTATTTTCTTTTATTTTCTTTGCGCGACGAAAATTAAAACGGTACCCTGCGATATTCGAAATAATTCCAACTTTTGCATACATGTTATACAAAATATATGTAACATACTCATAAAGGCGGATCTCAAATCGGACTCCCGAAACTCAATATGCAAATTAAATGGAAAAGAAGTCAAATTATTTAACTTTCGGCATTTTAGCGGAAACTAGCCGAACAACATCGAAATTCACTTTCGAAAGTTTACAAAAGTCATAAATAATCATACGAACCTAACGGCGCTTTCGGATTTCAAATCGGAGCTCATTCGGCAAAAACCGAGCTCGAAAATCTCTTTTTAATATTTATCGCCAATAAAAACTGAAACCTTCTTCCGATGCCTACCAAACGAGGTCTGATTTAGCTCAAATTTTACAGACAGGTCCTAATAGATATTACGAATATTTTAAAATTATCGACACGCCAATCGGAGTCCTAACTTTCGAAACGACTGACCGAGGTCGTTTCAGTTACCTTGTTGCCTTGTGATGTACTCTGAACTGTACTAACTTGTTCTTGCAGGATTTTAGAATCTTTTTGGTGATGCCAAAAGGGTGAAGAAGGAGATGTTGTTGGGATGTTTGTGACCTAACTCATCTATTTTAAATTCTTTCAAAGTATTTTTTTTTTTTTTTTTGTCTTGGTGTTTGTATGTAAAGGTTCTTAGACAACATTTATTTGTCATCATCATAAAGGGAGAATTTTTTGAGCTGGATGTTATGAAGAATAAAAAAAGAAGGTCGTAGTGATTTGTAGAAGAACCTAGGCCTTGGTGAGAAGGGCACGACTGATCGAAAAGATTTCGTGGAATGCAAATCCATGCAGTACTAGGAGTAGTGGTGCATAAACTTATACGCATCCTAGTCAGCTAAAAGAAGTTGTGTCGGGGCTGTCTCATTGAAGTTTGAATAAGAGTTATTACTGAACAAGGAAAGTATCACAGGAAAATCTGGACTTACTATGTTTACGAGGTTTCCTAGTGAAACACTGTTAGAGTTACAATGCCAATATTTGCAAGTAATTGAGACAGCCGATCTCAGCTATTCACCACGAGAGTTAAGAGCAAACATAAGGTGAATTCAATAACTCTTAAAGTGACATAACTATCAAAGACAACTAGTGAAGAACCAAGAGCAAAAGAAGTGAATTAGTTTAGGTTCTTGATTGTAGTTGTAACAGTTTGTACGTTTTGATTGTATTACCTATCTGCTTATGTTAGAAGCCATTGTAATAAGTGAACCTTGAGCGATTGCTTTGTAAATCTAGAGTTTTGATTTGTTGAGTAATTAGGGTCTAGAATGTAGCCCCTTGGTTACAGAGTTGGTAATCTAAAACTTGCTCTTTTTGTTAGTGAAGTTTTTTCAAAATTTCAGAGTGTGGGTCGTGGTTTTTCTCCCTTTAGCAAGGAGTTTTCCACATAATAACACTGTGTCTTTTAGATTGTTGTTTACTGTTGGTGTTTGTGTTTTTCGTGGAGGCAACAATTCAAGAACAGGGTTCTTGTATTTAAGAGTCAAGTTCTTCGGCAAAAATCAGAGGACACTATTCAAACCCCCTTCTAGTGTCCATAGGAGGTGCTTAGAGTATAACAGGCCTGTTATAAATTGTGTCCTGTTTATTAGAAAAGCTGGCATGGAATGTAATCCATCTGAAGGTTTGATCATAGTATGAAAAACCACGTTTCTGCTAATGAATTACAGTGAAAACATTGTTTACAAATTATGAATTTAGGCTAAAAGTTTGACCTTTTCCATCTAGATTAGATACCTTCTTAAGTTCTGATTTCTTCCAAGATACTAGGCTGTCTTGGTGTCAAATTTTGGTTTTCCACTTGCTGCCTTGATATTGTTTCACTACTAAAAATCAGGAGTTTTCCCACCGAAAGTTTCGGACCGAAAGTCGGTCGGATTACGTGTTCGGACCGCATCGGTCGGACAATTTCAATTAATTTAAATTAAATAAATTTTTTTATATCATCCGACCGCAGCGGTCGAATACTAATTAATTTTTTTTAATGTAGCCGACCGCTTCGGTCGGATAGTCGAATTAAAATAACGGGCAGCAGCCGCAGAACCCATTCCTTCTATTCTCTTTCTTCTTCTTTCATTTCCCCTCTTCCCCAACCCGACCCCCACACTGAAATTCCTAAAAAAGCACTCACTAATCTTAAATTACTAAGGTTTAATATCAATTTCATTCCTCTACAAATTGGTATGTTTACTTTTCATTATTTTCTTCCTATTTTCTCCAAATCCAAAAACCCTAACTTTTTCACCTATCTTTTTGTAGTTCTTCCATCTATCAAAGTGAGGGATTAGTAAATAAGTAGTGGTGGAGTACAAATCCGGCCGGTGAGGTGAGTTTTGGTGAAACACGGATTTTTTTTTTTAATTTTCAGCCCGTTTTTGTTTTAATTTTCAGCCCTTTTTTTAAAATATTTTCCTATTTTTGAATTCTAGCTCATGAAATTAAATTGATATTGTAGTTTTTATTTATTGGTGAACAAGTTGACATAGTGTTGTTGTTTGATTTGGGAAATATTTAAACTAGTTTGGCATTTTAGTTGGTACTGTAAAAGTTAGGTTGATTTGAGAAGTGGGCATTGTTCAAAAAGTGATTGGGTAATTGAATGCAAATTTAGAAGATGATAATTTGAAAAGTAATAAAGTGAAATCTTGTAGTGAACAAGTTGGTTTTCCATTGAAAAGAGTACACTTTGAATGGGTTGTTGTTGAATGTTATTAATAGGTTCCTTTAGTAGTGGTGTTGTTGTTGAATGTTGTTAATAGTGTGTGGTAATGTTGTTGTTGTTGTTGTTGTTGTTGTTGTTGTATTGCTTTGAGAAAGAATTGTTGGTGTATATTGTAGTTTGGTAGTTAGATTCTTTGAGGCATTTCATCAAACAAGTGGTTAGCAACAAAGACATATTAAGAACTTGACATAATAGTTATACATGCTCTAGTCTAGTGAATAAAAACTAAGTATTAGGCCTATAATTAGAATTCAAATATTGAAAATCATTAAGTATGACAATTTTAAGGTTATTTTCTTTATGGGTAATTAGTAATGAAGTTTTTATGTATAGATTAGTAATGTATGAATTATTTAAATTTTAGTTTACGCGACATTAGCTATAAATAATATAGTAGCGAAACAACTTAAAATATCTTATTTTGTAAATTGATTTGAATGAAATAAATTATTCAGATTTTTAAATTATTCAAACTAATTATAGATAAGTAAATAGTTTTATCATTTCGAATAAATAGATATAAATTGCAAATAAAAAGTTTGTTAATTACTAAATGATAATTTTAGAGAATAATTAGTAATAACAAAGTAATTGACTTAGATATAATACTACTAATACTAGTATCCTTGGACAAGCTTAGTGTACCAAAAGAAAACCAAAATAAATTGAAGTTATGATTTGTTTTGAATTGTGGGTTGAAGTTAATTAAAGTGATGATTATTAATACTAGTATCAAAGTAATTTTTTTAATCTTTGCAATTTAATATGCATCTCAAACTTGTAATTTTTGTGTAGATATGGAATATGAAAGTCGTAGTTGGATGTATAA
Source organism: Petunia secreta (assembly GCA_029990175.1). Taxonomy (NCBI): domain Eukaryota; kingdom Viridiplantae; phylum Streptophyta; class Magnoliopsida; order Solanales; family Solanaceae; genus Petunia; species Petunia secreta. The sequence goes on from JARKIP010000009.1 coordinate 19,056,687, forward strand.
TAGAAATAATCCCAGGCGGCGGGGGACGAGGGAAGAATTTACAGTAGGTGTTCAAGAATTTATTGAAAAGGCGAAAATACTTGATGATTTTACACGGTGGGGCCAGATTAAGTGTCCTTGTGTTAAATGCAATTGCACAAAAGGACAAATTTTGGAAGATGTTGAAATGCATCTTTATATGAAGGGTTTTATGCCAAATTATTTTATTTGGGTTTATATGGAGAGTCTAGGGATATGGGTGGTGATGTTAATTTTCAAAATGCTTATGTTGGTGGGAGTGGTCCGTTTGTGGAGAATGATCTTGATAATTATCGAATGAACGATATGGTTAATGATGCTTTTGGGATGTACCCAGAGGAGCCAACCCAACCGGGTACATCGCAGCCAAATGTTGAGCACGTTCCTAATGATGAGGCAAAGCTATTCTATAAACGGTTGGAGGAAGCTAGTCATCCATTGTACGAAGGCTCAGTGCATTCCAAGTTGTCAGTTGTTGTTAGATTATTAAGTATTAAATCTGAGTTTAGTATATCTCAAGTAGCCATGGATTCCATCATTGGCCTTATGAATGAACTCAATCCGACTAACATCGCATTACCAACTGATTATTACCACACTAAGAAGTTGGTTTCCACGTTAGGCCTTTCTGCATAGAGAATTCATTGTTGTGTCAATGGTTGCATGTTGTTTTATAAGAATGATACAGAAGTAGATAAATGTAAATTCTGCGAGGAGCCTCGTTACAAGCCGGTTCTAAACCCTAAAAAGAAGCCGATACCTGTTAAGTCGATGCATTACTTACCCCTTATACCTAGGTTAAAGAGGTTGTATGCGTCGATGAGCTCTGCTCCTCATATGAGATGGCACCATGATCGAACAAAATAGCCAGGCATTCTAAGCCATCCATCAGATGGTGAGGCATGGAAATATTTTGATCGGGTGTATCTGGCATTTTCTAGTGAACCAAGAAACATAAGGTTGGGTGTATGTTCAGATGGGTTCACTCGTTTTGATGTCTCGACTACACTTTATTCTTGTTGGCCCGTATTTGTCACGCCGTACAATCTTCCGCCCGAAATGTGCATAACTAGTCCTTTTTTGTTTTTGAATTGCAGTATCTCAAGGCCACATAAACTGAAAGCCTCGATTGATGTATTTTTGCAGCCTTTGATTGATGAGTTAAAGTTATTATAGTACGAAGGTGTGGAAACATATGATATATCAATGAAATAGAACTTTCAACTGCATGCTTCTTTGATATGGACTATAAATGACTTTCTAGCTTATGGAATGTTGTCTAGGTGGTCCATTGCTGGTAAGCTCTCTTGCCCTTATTGTATGGAAGATACAAAAACATTCACTTTGAAAAATGACGGTAATATTACATGGTTCGACTGTTGCCGTCAATTCTTTCTAATGGATTATCCGTTTAAGAATAACAGTAGTGCATTTATGAAGAATCAGGTTGATTTCGAGGAGCCTCCGCGAAGGTTGTCAGGAGGAGAAATATGGGATAGGGTCAAGGCAAAGGATAATGTGAAGGCCAGGTTGGACCTTGAGGAACTTTGTAGGCGGCCTGAGTTACACTTATCTCAAGTTGGCAACACGATTTGGCTTCCCAAGGCCAATTACACATTCGGATTGGATGAGAGAAGAATGATTTGTCTTGGGTCAAGAATTTGAGGATTCCTGATGGATATGCATCAAACTTAGAAAGGTGTGTTGATATGACAAAAGGAAAATTGACTCAAATGAAAAGCCACGATTGTCACATCTTCATGGAAAACTTGCTCCCAATTGCATTCAATGGCTTGCCTGATCATGTTTGGAAACCCCTTACAGAGACGAGCCTATTTTTTAAGCAGATGTGTTCTAATACATTGAAGGAAGAGAATCTTAAGTCGTTGGAAAGTAACTTTCCTGTTGTCGCGACTAAGTTGACAAAAATCTTTCCCCTGGTATCTTTAATGTAATGGAGCATCTTCTAATTCACCTCGCGGAAGAGGCACTACGGTAAGGCCCGGTGCACTGTAGATGGATGTATCCTTTCGACAGGTAAGGTCTCTTAAGTTATTATTAACTCATTTTTTTAATTCATCTTAAGTAAATTAATTAATATAATGTATTATGCAGAATTATTGGCAAGTGTAAGCGGGACGTGAAAAACAGGAACCAACTTGAGGGGTCCATATGTGAGGCATATCTGCCTTGAGAATCTTCTCATTTTTGTTTGTATTATTTCGATTAAAATATGCCATGTTTGGAAAATAGGCCGGATCGACATGATGTTGGAGACAACAATGATCCGAATTATGCACCATTTTCTATATTCAATCAACCTAGTAGAGGAAAGTTAATGACCGAAGTATGCAAATTCACTGACCGGGACAAAAAAGCAGCTACAACACATATTTTGTTGAATTGTCTCGATGTCACGCCTTTTTACAAGTATGATTCATTTTTTAATATTAAAGCCTAGCATTCAAGTTTTATCATTAATCTAACTAATCAGATTTTTTTGGCGCATCATCCAGTCACTTTGTTGGAGAATTTGGTGCTGCTGCTGTTTATGAAAAATTTTCAGATTGGTTTAGAGAATTTGTATGTTTTATATAAACAAATACATAAGTTTGTTGCTATATATATATATATATATATATATATATATATATATATATATATATATATATATATATATATATATATATATATATATATATATATATATATGTTGGTTTAATGTATACAACTATCTTGAACTTTATAAAGGTACTCAATACGGATAATGGCATAAACTTCCCATTGTTGCATGATATATCTCACGGGCCTTATTATAAATACAAGAGGATGTCTAAGTACTTTTTCAATGGATACAAGTTTCATACTAAAGAATGGTCCTTGGGGAAGAAAACCAACAACAGCGGTGTGTGTGTGAAAGGTTGTACTGGTGACCAGGATGTAGACTTTGATTACTATGGTGTGATTGAGGAGGTTCTTTTTCGTTGTAAGTGGTTTGATCCGAGTCCCAAGGGTACGAGTGTAGACCCATGTTCTAAAATAGTTGAAGTTAATCACAACAGGTCATATAAACATTATGATATTTTAATAATTGCCCAGAATGTGAAGCAAGTGTGGTACGTTCCTTATCCACCGACAATGAACAAAGCCAAAGCCAAATCCAAAGCCAAGGCCAATTTGTGGGCTGTTCTAAAAGGCAAGCTGGTGGGAAGAGTGGAAGTAGATGATGTATTAGATGTTGCATATCAAAATAAGGTTTCAACCGTTCCCTTAATTGCGGATATTGAATTAGCCGATCAGTTGCAACATAGTGAAGGCATCTGTAAAGAGTTTGATGTATTGGTGGTTAGACATGGAAAAAAAGGGACTAATTTTGGAAAAGGAAAATCTAGGGCAAACGAGGAGGATGAATATATATGGATGATATTGAAACAAGTGAGGAAGAATTTGTTGATGACGATGAGACGAGCGAGGAAGAAGAAATAGCCGATGACCTTAACGCGAATGATGATGATTTACATGTTCGTAGTTTGTTGTTATTACTTTACTACAATTATTTGCACTACTTTATAAATGTTTTCCATATAAATTTATAATTTGCTTATATTGTGCTAATTTATTGTGCTTATTTTACAGATATGTCATCTACGGAGAAGGCTAGGGGGAAAAGAAAGGTTTAAAGTACCTCTCCTGCTTCAGCTCATACTACTCTTCCTGCATATGTACCTCATATGCTTCCTACATATCCTCTGTCTACATATGCTCCAGGTTTTTTCACTACTCCCCCAACCATTCCCCCTGGCATGCCACTTCCTACATCTCCTGGTTATGTCGTTCGTCCGCATGACATCAGTTCATCATCCATGCCTTCTCCATCTTCCAGTCCATCACCATCCCCTTCATTATCAACTTCTTCTAGATCTAATGTACCACCTTCTGATCCGAGCTCGGTGGACGCTTCGGTACCACCTATTGTACCATATTATGATCCGAGCTCGCCTTTTTACATTGGTGCTCCAGGACCATATGATGATGACGGGAGGGTGAGGATTTATCCTGAGAGTAGTCATGGGTAAGTATTATTTTTTGTTATTTTTTAACTATTTAATACTACTGTAAAGTTTAATTTTTTAGTATATTTATTAACACTAGTGATTTTTATCTAGTATTACTCCCTCGCACGTGGCTACTCCCTTAGTCACCCAATGCATTAAATCTAGATGGACTGAGCCATGGCCATCCTGGGGATAGGGTACCCTTCCTCGTAAAGCTGTCCATGTTTGAGGATTTTCAGGAAATAACTATGTTTTATTTTTTAATAATTAGTTAAGTGTCACTTTTAAAAAATCTTATACTTTTAATTATTTCAGACAAACTGTAAGTGGCATCCTGCCTTTGATAGCGTTGCCCAAAGCAATTTCCTTGAAAAATACGCAGATAGAGTCAAAGGTAGCATGTATGATTGTCGGGCCAAAGAAAAGAAGCCCGATTGGATATACAAGCACGTTTGGGTAAAATATCAGGAATATAGGGATAGTGATGAATTTAAGAAGAGGCGTGCCCAGGAAAAAGCCGCACAAGTCTCCGAAAAGGGTGGATCGCTGCACACCGGGGGTTCGGTTAGCACAGCGACTCAGCGGATGCTATTGGTAACTTATTAATTATTATATGTATTTTTTTATGTAACTCACATTAATTTTTTATCTAACTTGTCATCTTTTTAATTTTGTAAGAAAAGGAAGAAGGTTGGCCAGTACGTGTGCTTGAAATCTTTAAGAAGAGGCATATATACAGAAATAAAAAAGGAGAAGAAGTGTGGGTGGAGGACCTCGCTAGAGAGCTATATGTAAGTTATTAAATTCAATCTTTTAAAGTTATTAAATCCATCAATATTTGTAAATCTAATTCTTGTTATTAATTTTTTTTTCAGGAAGAGGCTATTAGGGCTTATGAAGAAAGGATGGCGAGTCAGGCATCGGAGTGTGGTAGCAGTACCCCAACTCAAATGACACTAGAGGAGGAACCAAACTATGGTTGGAGGTGAATGGCGGAGTAAAGAAGGGAAGTGCTTACGGCCTTGGATCGCAATATGCCTCCGAACGTCTAAATCCAGGCTTGTTTGGCACTTACACTCCTTCTGCTAGTTCAATTAATCCCTCAGTGAAAGCCTCTTTTCGCAATGAAATCGAAGAGCTTAATAGAAAGAGTGAAGAAGATCGTTTGCGCAATGAGGAGAATATGAGAGTCATGCGGAAAATGATGCAGAACATTGTGTGTGGTAGTGCAGACAATGGAAAAAAGCGCAAGGGCAAGGGCAAGAGCAAGACCAAAAGCAAGAGCAAGAGCGGGGGGGGGGGGGGGGGGGGGGGGGAAGGCAAGAGCAAACGTCAATACAACTCGTCGTCTGAGTCTGGTTCTGAGTCTAGTTCTGAGGCAACGGAGTAGTAATAATAGATTGTTGATGTTTTAGATATGTATTAGACTTGTGGTTGGTTTTTGATAAACTTGGTAGACTTTTTGTTGTTAAGTTTAACTTGTTTGAATTGCTATGAATTATTGATGTTATGTAAATTGTTAAAGTTTTAGTTTAAATGCAATAAGTCATGTTTAGAAAAAAATTAAGGCTTATAGAAGCCTAATCTTCTTCTAGGTGTTGTTTTTACTTTTTTTTACAGGTGGTGTAGCTCTAATTACAGGTTTTTTATTGCAGGTTTTACCCAGATTTCCGACCGAATCGGTCCGAAATCTGGGTATTTTTTTGCCCAGAAAATTCAATGTCGACCGCCCCGATCGCCCAGTTCAAAACCAATTTCTCAGACTTTTGAAACCTCCCACCGTGTCGGTCGCCTGCTTCATTATATTTTATTCCAGAAATTACACTAGGCGACCGGTGTCCGACAAAATTTCGTTCGGAACATCGGACCGAGTCGGCCGGACACTCTTGTGCGACCACCCTCTATCCGACCCCCTCGTTTAGCCGATCGTTATCCGACCGTATTGGCGGTTGGAAACACCTGATTTCTAGTAGTATTAGTTAATTGATAGTTTTTGCATATGAATTAACCTGGACCGGTCTTTATGGTCTATTATGTTTTCTGTGAAGAATTTATTATTCAGCTAGTTTACAGGTTTGAATAAGTTTCGAACCTTGAGTTCTTGAGTAGTAATTGAGCCATAAATCTGCTTGCTAACAGTATGAAATTTTGTTTAAAGTCACTGTTCCTCTTGGTCTTTATGATTAATAAAGTAGTGTTGTAATTAAAAGTATCAATCTTCATCTACACATAAATATTGTTTGAGTCTTTTACTGTGAGATTTAGTTTTTTTTTTCAAATACTCTCACTTGTTAAGCCATCTTTAATTGCATGAAGTTTCTGTTCTTGAGTTTTTATTTTTTAAGAGTTTGTCTTTTAAAGGAAGAAATTTGCTTGTTCACTTTATTTCAGGGTAGTCGTTGTCTCTTAAAAGTTGCTAGTTACTTGGTCGAGTACACTTTCTTTTATGTATGGATCTGGTTCTACTCTATTGTTTCTTCCCCATTTTATAGTTCTACTCTTCAACTGTCATGGAGAGTTAATTTAAGACTAAATGTTTAATCTTCGATGTATGTTCTAATCAGTAGAACTTTAATTTGACAACAGTCTATTTAAGTCCATCATTAGTATGTTCTTAAAACATCCTAAGTCTCACTTTTAAGATAACAATTTTTGTCATATTTAAACTTTTATTGAATTGTAATAAAAGAGAATTAAGAAAAAAAATAGACAGACACAGTGACATACCTATATTTATTGAGAGTTATGTTTCTTTGAATATGGATAAAGTACTCGAGTGTATATACAGGATGTTCTGTTGCGTCCAGCCTTCTACAATTCCCACATCTCTTCATCTTTTGTCTGTGAAATTCTTTAGTTGATATATATCTTTTTTTCTATCTCTTCCCTGGCATAACTTTAAAGTTGAGAGGTTTTGTTATCTCTTCTTTGATGCTGTCTGGCAGAACTGTTGAATCTTCATGTCCACCAGTTTTGATTTTCCCTTCATATTGTTTTAACCATGTTTCTCTTTTATACCATATAGAGCAATAATCAGACTTATTTAAGTGTACCCTGTCTATAGCAGCAAGTGCATGTTCGCAAGGTATTTCATCCATTTGGAACTTTAGGCACTGACATTCCTTCTTCTTTAAACAAAACTTGAATTCTAAGCTTTGATCATCAGTCCGGTCAATCTGAATAAATAAAATCTATAAGAGTGCTGGTCGAGTTTTGATTTACTAAGAAGACAAACAACTAGTGTAAGAAGTTTTTTTATGTTTTTTTTGTCACACAAAAGTGGATTGTTTCATATACTTATATTCATTCTGTATCTTGTTTTGCAATTCATCATCTGCCCACTTTGATGTTGCAAAGAAAACATCTTGTGTTTTCTTTCGTCTATAAAAAACAAACTTTGTAGTTTCTTCATTATGTCGTCCATCATTGTCAATATTTTATTTTTCCTAGCTAATAACAGAACATTATTCATGGATTCTACTATATTTATTGTCATCATGTCATATCTTCGATTTTGAAAGCAAGTTCTAGCCCATCTCTTTGGTGGTTCTTCCATGAGGAAAATCATAAGTTGCCATGTCTGTTTCTTTCATTTGCTTCATGTCTACATCAAACTCTTTATGTGTGTGGACTCGAGATGCAATGCGGAATAGACTTATCACTGCAGGACTCACGTTCCTTTTGTTAAGGTTTTTTTCCAGATGATATACGTAGATCCCATGCATACATTCTGGATAGCCATTTGTAATCCCATTTACTATTGCAGAATTTCGATCAGAAAGGAACACCAATTTGTTACGGCTTCCAATTGCAATGTGCAACTGTCTAAAGAACCAAATACAGGATAAATTATTTTCTAAGTCAACAACTCCAAGGGCAACATGGAATATTTGGTTATTTGCATCCTTTGCCGCTGCAACAAATAGTGTTCATTAATATCTTATTTTGAGAAATGTTCCATCGACAACTATGATTAGTCTACAATGTTTCCAACCTTCTATAGACGCTCCACAAGCAAAAAACATATATTTTAACCTGCATAACACAGTTACAGTGTTATTAGTAAAATCCATCAAAAATACCACTTGAGTCCCAACTCTTTGTGTTGTGACTTCATCTACATAAATACAGTCTCAGCTCTTTATGATTGGACTTTATCTATATAAACTAGGGACTCCCATTATTTTATATTGGGACTCCAGCAAAATAACTGGGAAGTCCCAGTTTTTTATGCTGGGACTTCATGCATAAAAGGAGGGATTACTGGAATTCCATCAAAAAATAACTGGGACTCCATCATATATTTTTTTATTATTTACCTGTTCTCAGTATCTTTTTTCAGAGAAATATGTGTGCCTGGACTGATGTCTTTCAGCACATGTAAATACGCAGGTAGTTGCAGAAAGTTCTCTTCAGGTGTCTCTCTAATTAAATTCACACCTTCTTGTATTGCACACTATGCCTTATTATAAGAGAATTCAAGCCCCAGTTTCCTTCTCATCTCTGTGATGACAAAATAAGGTTTAACTGAATAATTATCATCTAGCATATTCTTAACAATATCATCTTGCACAATCTTTGAAGTACCATGTTTTTTTAATCTCTTTCTCTATCGATGACTAAGCAGCTGTGGTTCTTCTCAAACTTCAATATTTTGAAGAGTGGAGATTCTTTAATCCTGGTTGAATGAACAATCCACTCATATTTTTTGTTCATGCATACCAGTGCATATCTTGCTCTGCTTGATCTAACAACTTTGAATTCAAAATGATGTGCAATTGCTATTTTTTGGAAACATTTAGTGATGCAGTGCTTGTTCAAAAAAATGGATCTAACTCTTATGTCATCTAATTTTGCTTCTTCTTTTAGTGTTGGACGAGGTGATTCTTTCACGTTTTTCTTTGAAGACCTCTTTCTTTTATGTGTGGCGTGTTATGTCTCAGGGGGTTGAAGAATTACAACCTCTTGTTATGTGTTTTCACTATTCATTAACTGGTGCATGAGAAATTCTATTAGTGCGACTTCCACAAATGGAGGTGTTAACATTTTAACTTCAAATGCATCGTCATTGTTGTGTGGGCAAAAATACGCCATCTACTATTATGGAGATATGAGTCCAGCTGGCGAAACTAGGCTTATCTTACAAGTCACCGAGCAAAGAGGATACACCGCCATTTCTTGGACCAATGACCGTTCAAGTGGCACGGGCATAGGACACGGGGCATACATACCACCGCCTTAGATTTACAGTCTCCTAATTAGGGTTTAGTATATGCCATCGCCTTGAGTTACATGATCATGGCCTTATTACTCTTTGTATTTTACCTTAACTAGGACTGGGCAATAACTACTATAAATACCCTCTTACATTGTATTGTACAACAGCGCGATTCATCACAGTATCTGACTATTCTCAAGAATAAGACTACTTTACTTTTCTTGCTCATTATTTCTCTTTTACTTACTTACTTTTCCGTCATATTTACTGTATTGCTTGTAACCTCATTCTAAATTAATTGGTTAACCTAGGTGACTGATTTTTGGCATAAATAGTTTGGCGCCCACCGTGTGGCCCAGGAAATTGTAGGTATTCTACGAAGAAAAAGGCGCAATTATGTATGATGATAGTAGCAACATTCTGAAGAACACTACAGACGTAGTAGATGAATCCGTGAAGGATCCTAGTAATCGGAGTGTGCATACTAAGGATCCTGTTGAACAACCGAAAGACCCTTCCCAGGAGCCAACTCATGTTGCCAGTAATGGGGAAGGTGATCGATCACTGGAAGGTCATCCTGAATTCAGAAGTTTCTTTGTTAATCTTCTCAAAACTATACCTGCACAAGCAGAGCGGAATTCGACCAACATGGTGGAAGGGATATCGCTGAAGTTAGGAGCAATGTTTGTTGGATTGTCTCAAAGGCCAGCATCCTCGCGAAGACAAATGCCCAAGAACTATTTCCTTGCATCTGTTCCTAGCCGAAAGCTCAACAAGGAAACCACTCTCGGAGGATCATAAAAAATCAACAATCATGACGTTAAGGGAGCGCCTGTTATTCAGGACCTCATAAAGGAGATGAAGGCCATCCATGATCAAATTGGTAATGTGCTGGGTGCTCCACCCGATGTTACCACGGTGGATGAGCAGAAACTTTACAAGCATGCTTACAAAGCAAGCGCTGCACCGGTCCGCATACCGAAGCACTTTCGCCTGCTGGATAACTTGAAGTATGATGGAATAACTGATCAGAATGAGCATATTGCAGTGTATTACACAACTGTAAAAAGTAATGAGATCATTGAAGAAGAAATTCAGTCTGCTCGTGAAGAGGTTTGGCTCACCTCTTGCTAGAAGCGGCCTTGCTTGGTACACCCACCAACCAATGGGCTCAATCGAATAATTCACTCAGTTGTAGGACCTATTCAAGAAAGCAAATTCAGGTGCCCACAAGTGGGAGAAGCGCATGGAGGACATCTTCAAGATCCGTCAGCGTGACGACGAACTACTGAAGGACTACCTTGATAGGTTTCAGAGGGAACACATGGAGCTTCCTCCAGTCCCCGATAATATTTCTGTGGTAACCTTTGACAAAAGTTTGAACTCGAAGGGGTCGTTAGCCACAAGGGAATTACAGTGGAGTTTAACTCAACATCCCGTGACAACATGGAATGCTTTACATTAGAGATATACCGAGAAGCTTCGCCTGGATCCAGGAGAATCATCCACTTATGAGAAAGATCGCCCTATTGTCCAAGACGTAATCCACCAAGGACAGAAATGGTGATACATGGAGGAACCTTGCGCCGGAAACAAGGGGAATCTAAGCAAGAAAAATTACAGAGATGATTTCCCGAAGTGAGTAGATAGTGGGAACACCTCAACACCGTCAACCAAGGGTTCACTCAGCATGGATTGGGTAGCTAACAGGTTCGAAGATTTGGGATTATGCGTTAACGCCGTAGAGTTCATGAGGGATCACATGAAGGATGCCCAGGTACACTGGCCTAGCAATTTGAGGGCCGAGCCGTTGATGCGGGGCAAATTGAGCCAAAGCGTCAACCATCAAGAGCCAAGCGTGAGAGCACGAAGGATACAAGGAAAGGGCTCCGGAGGAGAGTTCAAGAGTGATTTGAAGTCATGGACTTGAGCGCCACTGAGGTAGGACTGACTACGGACCAAGGAGGAACACCTAGAGTCCATTTTGAGCCGTCTTCACAACTCTCAGAAAGGGGCGGACCGCCTAGTTGATTGCACGCTCTCTTGATCTCTCCATAGGCGGACCGCCTCTGTTAAAGGGCGGACCGCCCACTCTGCAACCATGTGATTCGGGCGGACCGCCCACTCCTGTTAGGAGGGGCGCCTAGTTGCCAAAACGGTAATTCTAACTGTAATCCCTATTTTGGCCCTACGATGCTTGTATTGTTTTTATATCATTTGAGGGCTTTTTCGACATTACATTAGGAGTGTGGAACACCTATAAATACCACACTTAGTCATTTCATTTGATTAGTTAACTTTGAATTGAGAGAATACAAGATAAAATAGGCTTGGCCATTCTTGTTAAAGCTTGGCTTCATGTATCTCTTACTTGGAATCCATAGTGGATCACCCTAGTGTGACCCCGTTAGTGGTTCAAGTCTCTTTCTCCCTTTGAATCAATCTACTTTGGTTAGTTTGATTCATTCTTTCTTCTATTTCTGTTCTTCCTCGTCCCTTATTTCTTTGGTATCGTGTTTACTTTATTGCTTCTGCTACCTTGTTTTTGCTTCCGTAATTTTGACTCGTATCATCTTGGTATCAGAGCAAGGCTTGGATTTCATTTTTACGAATCCACGTTCCTTGTTCATCTATCTCGTATCTTTAGTTTAGTATTCTTGTTGTTATTGTTCTTGTGAAAGAAGAAAAAAAAAACAAAAAAAATTGAAAAAGTTGAAAAGTTCAAAAATTCATATTGTGGATTAGATTTGATGACCCGTTGATTTTTTGATATCGGTGATTGATCTATGATGTTTACCCATTGATTTGGTACACTAGTTGCATGATTTAGTGTTAAGAATCAAAATTTGAAAAATCAAAAATCCTAAAGTTTGAAAAACCCTTAAATTTGATTGAAATTTCTTGATTTGGATTTGTTATGGATTGGGTATTGATATAAATCATTGGGGATTGATTGCAGCAGTTGAAAACACACTGGGGTACCTTTGGATTGGGAAAACACCTTGAAAACATCGGAAATTGGGTGCCAAAAGACCAAGAAACGTGATTTTTGAATGTGCTGAAGAACACAGTAGGCGGAGCGCCCATGTTACAAGGCGGACCGCCCACTTTTGGTGGCTGCTCTCTGAACCTTGGGCAGGCGGACCGCCCGTGCTACTAGGCCGACCGCCCACTCCTGAAGGGTGTCCGGGTTGCTTCGTTTCGTGTCTTTTTGTATTCCGTTTGCTTCTGTACTTTTTTGTTAGTGTTTCTAAGGTATTTGTCCTGCCTTACTAACAGTAATCTTTGAGTTTTTAGGGTGTTGTGTGTCTTGGAGTCTTACTTAAAGTCATAGAACTTTCCTGCTTCAAGTGCGTATTTAAATAGCTTCTGTGAATCGAGTCATATAAACTCCATTCCGAACCATTATTTTGGAGTACTAGTTGTTGATCTTCCCATTGTAGTTACTAAGAGAACAAGAGGGTCTTGAGTGGAAAAAGGCTTGAGTGGTGAGAACAATAGAGTGTGGTCAAAAAAGCCAACGACCTTGAGTGTAGATGAGTGGAAAGAAGATTGAGTGATATCTTTTGAGTGATACACGTGAGGGAGTGAATTTGTGAGGTCCTTTACTATTTGGTTACAACTATGGCTTCAGATGATGATTGCGGAGGGTACGACTCGTGTGGGGATTATGGAGACTATGGTTCCTATGATGATGATGGGTACTGCTACGGCGATTCGGGGAACCAAGGCTCGTATGATGATGAAGCGAGTCACTATGTTAATTATGAACTTGACCGGGGGGGGGGGGGCGGTCGGGTAGAGCTGTATTTGCCGAGGCAAGGTTGGACCGGAATCAACAGAGATTGGTGCTTCGAGGGCGAAGCGAAGAATACTATGAGGTTTGCGAAGATGAATGTGAAGATTCTTATGCTTCTAGTTTGAATTTGAAGATAGTGACGCTTCAAGGTTTATTTTTCCTACTTACTCTTCTTGTGATGAATTTGAGAATGTTGATAGTGATATAGAGAGGATTGGTGATGAGGTTGATTATATGGATTGTTCTATTTCATCTTTTCTTTGTGTTGCTTGTGGTGTGCGAGGGAGTAGTAGAAGTCCTTCCATTAGTATGGGAGGAGGTGGTGGTTGTTCCATGGGAAGGGAAAAGCTTGCCTATGCTACTTGTGCTAAACGGCTTGATGCTTCTAACTCCCATATAAAGGGTGGATTGAGAAATGGTGTTGCTCTTACTACTAATGGAGTGTATTGTTCTACTAGTAGTGGTAGGAGTGGTGCTATGGGCTATGGAACCAAGGCGAGAGGCACTTATGGGTTCAATAGTGGTACTCCTTCCTCGACTTTCAACAACATTTCTAATATTGGAAGAGTGACAGGAAGTGGAGGATATTCTAGTGATGTTGGCACTAGTGGAGGGATAAGGAAAACCTGAGTTGATGGTGATGTTTTTCTTGGGCTTCCAAGCCCTTACTTGGGTGATCCCATACAAGACTTGTGTGAAAGTAGGTTCGCTTTTTAGCTGAATGGAAATGGAGGATGCTTGCACAAGATTGGTGGAACCGATGCTAATTTTAAACACCTCTTGGGTTGATAGACTAAAGATATCATGCTATAAATTGAACCATCCTTATGAATATCATGCTGTTTGGGTTACTAGCAAGGCTCGAGTACTCATATCTCATGGGAATTACAAGGAATATGTTTGGTTTGTTGTGTAACCCATGAAGTATTTTGGTATTTGGTTAGGTGAAGCTTGGTTGCAAGACAAGAGAGTGTGGTATGATCTCATGAAGGATGTGTACAAAGTGAGCAAGGGACAAAGGACTTATGACTTTGAACCTTGTCGGGCAAAGATTAAGATACATCCTAGTCCACCTTCTTTGTCTATGCAATGGAGAAAGGAGCAAGAACCTCATTCCATGATTGAAATAGTGCAATCAAGAAGTCTTATAAACACAAGAAATGGTGGGACTAGTGCTAGAAATGAGTTGACAAGTGTCAACAAGGTGAACCCGAAACCACAAGCTCCAAGGCTAAGTGGTTCACCAATAAAGAAGATGGGGAGCTCCAGTGATGAGTCTCCAAGTCCTAGATTCCGGGTTGATGTTAAAAGTTCACCTACTCCGGCTACGGGTATTCTTGGGCCTCGTCCCAATTCACCCGAACTTGAGAGACAAAAGATTGAGAGGAGTACGGGAGTTACCGGTGACAAATCTCGAGTTGAAAAAAGAGAGGTTGTGTTTAGTGATGTAAGTGAGTTGTCACCACCCGAATCTACACCCGACCTTGAAAAGAAATTGAGGGAAAAGAAAGAGGGAAAAAGAATTATTGAGAGTGAGGACACCCCTTATTCTAACCTTAACCCTTTATCTTTTTCTTGTACTTGTGTTAGCTATTGTGTAGGTATTCTTGGAGGCAAGCTAATGGAGTCTCAATCATTTTCCAAGATGGAAGGACAAGGTGAAGAAGATCTTCAATGTGAGCTTCAAGGTGAAGGAACAATTCATGACACTTCAAGTGCATTGAGTGAGCAAGATGGCCACTCAAAGGTATGTGATAGTTCTTTCCTTGAGCATGTTACCTCCTTGTCATGTGATAGTATTTGTAAAAACTCTATACTAGTTGATGAGTTATGTGATTACCATGCGTTTGCAACTAGTATAGAGTCAGTTGGTCAATTTGTGTGTGATTGTGAACCACTAATTGAGAGGGATGATAAGCCACATCATGATGTGAGCTCGATCTTCATTGAACCTCTCTTTAGTGAAGATTGTGTAGACCTTATTTGTGAACCTTGTTATGACACCCCACCTATATTTGATAAAGGGGAAGATGAGTTGAATGAATATCCTATTCTTTCCCTTGATGAATTGCTTGATAATGGTGGACCTATGTGTTGTAGTGAGGATGGTAGTGACCTTGAGGAGTCTCTAGTGGATGAGATGGATCGAATTGTATTCGATGACTCCTCAAGTGTGGATGATGACTCTAGTTTTGATGCCTCACCTTTGATGGGTAGTGGACTTGTTTTCACAAACCCTTTGTTTGAAAAGAATTCTCAAAGAGGTGATGGTGAATATCAAACTAGAGAAGAGTTTGGATTTAAACCTCCATGGTTTGGAAAGTTGAACTCTATAGACAATCCATTGTTTGGAACTCCAAGTGAGATAAGTGGTCTTAGTATTAGTAGTGTTGGACCATCTTTTAGTACTCCTAATCTTCATTGTGTGGACTATAATGATGAAAAATCTATTTTAGAGACCTTCCTTCGGAGTTTTCCTAGTAAGGAAGACTGTCTTAGAGGTGGATTTGGAGGTAAGGAAGTCACTCTTAATGTGTGTAAGAGTGCTTCCACGAAGGGGAGTGGAGTAATTGATGTTAGTTGCCAATTGAACTATTTTGTTTTACTCCACCCCACATGTTGATCACACGTTAAGTGTTGAGCATACCAAAGCCAATGAGTCACATTGTGATAGTAATGCATTGAAGGCTTGGTGTGTTGACCATAAGCTTGGAGGTCATAAAGGACTTAGTTGCTTAATCTTGCATGTTCCATGTCTTATTGATCTCTTTGCTTATTATGGTAGTGAGTGTTTGTAATTGTTGAGCCAAGAACTTGTTGTTTCCTTTGGAGACCTATATTTTTTGATTGGTATTGATACTTGGCTCTATCACAAATGTGTGATTTTCACATCACTTCCACTCACACTTGTTGGGCTTGCCTACTCTTGTAGTGGGAAGTTTTGGTATCTTCTTATTGGACTTAGGGATCATAGGAATTTTGATAGCTTGATCTTGCATATTCTCTACCCTATTGATCTCTTTGATGAATCATGTGTTGAGTGCACCCATTGAGGAAACCGAGTACTTGTTGTTTTCTTTGAAAACATGCGCTTTATCATTATTATAGATACTTGGTTATACCATAAGAGTGTGTTTTCCACACTACTTGCACTAACCTACTCTTGTAGTAGGAGATTTTGGTTGTGCTTATCTTTGGTTGTAGGTCTTGATGGTTTGATTTCAAGGACGAGATCCTTTCAAGAAGGGGAGAATGATGCAGGGAAAAATGAGCCAAAGCATCAACCATCAAGATCCAAGCGTGAGAGCACAAAGGATACAAGTCAAAGGCTCCGGAGGAGGGTTCGAGAGTGATTTGGAGTCATGGACTTGAGCGCCATTGAGGGAGGACCGACTATGGACCAAGGAGGGATACCTAGAATCCATTTTGAGCCGTCTTCACAACTCCCAGAAAAGGGGAGGACCGCCCGTTGAACTAGGCGGACCGCCTAGTTGATTGCACACTCTCTGGATCTCTCCATAGGCTCCTCTGTTAAAGGGCGGACCGCCCACTCCTGTTAGGAGGGGCACCTAGTTGCAATGTTTTGGACGGGAATTCTAAGTGTAATCCCTATTTAGGCCCTACGAGGCTTGTATTGTTTTTATATCATTTGAGGGCTTTACACCAGGAGTGTAGAACACCTATAAATACCATACTTAGTCATTTCATTTGATTAGTTAACTTTGAATTGAGAGAATAGAAGATAGAATGGGCTTGGCCATTCTTGTTGAAGCTTGGTTTCATGTATCTCTTACTTGGGATCCATGGTGGATCACCCTACTGTGACCCCATGATGCAGCCCGATCACGTGCTGATCAAGTGATCGATCCACCGAGGAGACCGATGACAAGAAGCCAAGCCAAGCTGCTGCACGATGTGCACGTTCACTTAGCCTGGCCGAAGGAAAACAATTGCTCCGAAGCTGAGTGGCCGAGCTCAAGAATCGAAGGCATTATCTTCAGATTTGAGCCCGAAGGTAAGGTGACCGAGGACATTGAGCTCAAAGACAATTGAGCGTCCAAAGGCAAGTGTGTGTCCGAGCAGACAATCGAGAACCGAAGCCAAGGCTTACCGAAGTTAAAGTTTGCCGAACACATTTTTAACTCAGCCCTGCGTGGCTTATTTCTATTGGTCAACTGTGACCTATTTACTAGTTTACCCTTAGTATTTCCTATATAAACATTGTTTCCTTTCATTGTAAGTAGCTAGTTTTTGAATATTGATGAATTGAATGAAAGTGCCGAGCACATTTCTTCTTGTCTCCGTCGTGAGCAAAACCCCGGTGAGGGCTTTTAAGGACTTGTGGCTTTCGGCTAGTCCGATTGAACATTCCTCTTGATCATTCAGTTTGCAAGAGGCAATGTTCTCTTGAGGATTGTTGCATAGTATAGGTGATCCTTGTACTCCTTTTGATTGAGCTTTGAGACAGGTTCCTCACTGTTCTTTCGAAAGAAGCAAGTTTTGTCTTGCTTCTATCTTTATCTTTCTTGTTTGTTCTTCCGCGTTTGTGCTAGCAACCCCTTCGGGAATTGCATTGCACCATCTTGGTATCAGAGCACGGTTTGGGCTTGTTTCTACAACCCCAAATCCTGTTCACGTTATCTTTATTTTCGTGCGTATGTGTCTCTGTTTTCCTTTTCGAATTCTGATTTGATTTTTTGTTACTGTTGGTGTTATTATTTACAAAAAAAAAAAAAAGGTGTTAAAAGAAAATTTCAAAAAAATTGTGTTTGATTGTTGGTTGTTTGGGAAAACAACCATTGATTCTTGTTCACCATCGAGTTCTGAATCCAGCAAGTACCCGACGTACCAATTTCGTGACTAGGGTTTCTTGATGAAATTTTGGACTGTTTTGAGCTTTAATGGTGACTGAACTCGAACCCCACTGTGTTTGGAAGAAACCGGTGAAGATTGGTGGTTCTTGAGTGATTTGGGTTTGTTTGTTGCTCAAAAATCGAAGCTCTGAGTTTAAATCGATGTCCGTACGCCGGAAATTGTTACAAAATCGTAACAGTGTACGACACGAACGAGCTGAATTTTAGTTCGAAGAACTCCCTTTGATTTCCTCCGTTGTTGTTTGGAACCGGAGTTGAAAGAACAACTCAGATCTGTTGAATTTCGTGGTCAGTGAACCGAAGTTGTTGCGTCCGTACGCCGGAGCAAGGTCACTGTTCTATTGAGGAAGAAAGGGGTTAAAGTGTAAACATCAAAACCCCAGGTGAAAATTGTCGGCTGAAAAGGGGAAGTGGATAAGGTAAAACCCTATCCGTACCAAAGGAGGGACCACTTTTGTACGGACAGGAGTGGGTGTGATCGAAAAAGATTCCAAAAGGGAATCAAAAGGGGAGATTCTCCTAGGTTCTCACTTTCTTTCGTGTCAAAATTCTAGTTGGTGGATCTTTTGAGTATTTGTTCTACTCAAGGTCGTACTAACTCTTTTAAGCTGATAGGAATTCGTACGAAGGGGTGACCGAAGCCCAAACTTTCGTAGAAATTCTTTTGACTCCCCGAGCTCAGTTGAAAAAGCGTCCGTTCCATCGAGTCGAACATCACTTCACTCTTCCCGAAGAGGCAGTGACTATTGTCGAACTTGAAGGATCTTAGAGGACCGATCAATTGGACGAGCCACTGTTAACAAGTCCTTGAGTGATCAAAAACCGAACCCATAAATTGAGTGGACCCGAGTGCCACCCATCAAAGGTGAGGGAGTGTGTGAGGTGATTTCTAACCCTAACATTTTGTTTGATCTTTGACTTGTGCAGGTACAATGGCTGGGAACGATGGCAAAAGCATTGAAAAGCCTGAATTGTCGTTAGCCGATCTCATGGCTGCGATACAAGGCATCAGTGCCGATGTAAGAGGAGTGAGTGCTCGAGTAACTCAACTCGAACAGGGAAGTGCGTCCGTGGCCATGAATGGGTCCGGCGCTGGAACGAGCGAATCCACTCCGATGAAACCTGATCTGTATGCTGAGCTTCTTCGACAACATCAGTTGACGAGTGAAGCAATTCGAAGAGAGCTTAACTTGGGCAATCCCCAAGCACAACAAGACTTGGGCAATCCCCAAGCTGGAAATCAAAACTTGGACATTCCCCGAGGAGAGAGGTTACCACTTCCAAGGGCCCGAAGAGATCTTGGAGCTGTAACCGAAGAGGTTGATGAAGAGGAATTTCCCGAGGACGAATATGAGCGTGAGCCGCCATTCGCTCAACGAAGGCAAGCTCACCGAGGACGTGGAAATTTCCAAGGTCGAGGCCGAGGCGCAAATGTTGAAAGAAATATTGGGCGCGAGGCTGATGATCGAGAAGATGAGTTTCCCGAACAGGCTAGAGCTGTTCGAGACTCAAATTTGAACAGTGTCAAGATCACTATTCCACCCTTTAAAGGAACTAGTGATCCCGACGAGTATCTTGAATGGAAGCTTAAAATGGAGCGCATCTTTGAAACAAATGAGATGACCGATGAGAGAAAAGCTGCCCATGCCATTGCTTCGTTCGAAGCTTATGCATCAACATGGTGGGAATCTAACAAGAGGCATAGACGAAGGAATGACTATCCAGTAGTCACTACCTGGCCACAGTTGATGAGAGCGATGGATGGTAAGTACTTGAGTGCCAAATACAGGCAGACTCAAATGCAAAAACTCTATGAGTTAAAGCAAGGGTCCAAGTCAGTCCAAGAGTATCACGATGAGTTCGAAAAGGTTCGATTGAATCTTGATCTGGTCGAAGACGAAGAGCAAGCCATTATCAGATTCAAAAATGGCTTGGCTAGGGATGTGTCATCTCAGTTGAGACTCCACGTGTACCACACGTTGGAAGGTGTGTTTGATGCTGCCACCGAAGCTGAAAAGTTGGTGAAGGACGATAAGGCAAACCGGTATCGAGGAGTTACTACTTCTACTCCTTTGAACCGAAGTAAAGAATGGAAGAGTCCAAACCAAGCAAGTGCTAACGCTGTTCGAGATTCGAAGAGATCCTTCGAAAGAGGTGTGACCGTTAACCAGTCGAGAGAAGTGGGAGGTAAAGTTCAACTCAACTCTCCTAGTGCTTCAAATATTCAGTGTCACAAATGCAGAGGTTATGGTCACATGGCAAAAGAGTGTCCAACTCGCAAAGTTATGCTTCTGCTCGAAGATGGAACCGTCCATGAGCAAGCGAGTGACACCGAGGAGGAAATTATCGAGGAGACTGATCGAGCTGAAGATGATGATGATCATGAGGCTGCCGAAGCTGATCATCCGGAAATGTTTCTTGTGGTTCGAAGGAATTTGAGCTGCATGACTCTTGAAGAAGAGGACAACCAAAGAGAAAACCTCTTTCATGCCCGATGTCGAGTGAGAGGAAAGGTGTGCTCGATGATCATTGATTCCGGTAGTTGTGCCAATGTAGTGAGCCAAACTTTGGTTTCACAAATGGGATTACCTACGATGAAGCATCCCCACCCTTACAAGTTACAATGGCTGAATGAGTGTGGAGAATTGAGAGTTGTCAAACAGGTGTGGATCAAGTTCAAAATCGGAGAGTATCAAGATGAGATGATATTCGATGTGGTTCCGATGCAAGCTTGTCATTTGCTATTGGGTCGACCATGGCAGTATGACCGAACAGCTGTTCACAATGGCAGATCCAACACTTACACTGTGAAGCTCGACGGGAAGAGTTTCATGCTCAAACCCTTGTCTCCAAAACAAGTCACCGAGGACTATAAACGAATGAAAGAATTGAAAGAAGCGGCCAAAGCTAAGCTTCCGATAGGAGCAAAATTGGGGCCCGAAGAGATAAACTCACCGATCGAAGTGAAAGGAATTTGTGCAATCATGCAACCCGTGAGATCTTACGAGGCAACGACCACGGTCAGATGATAATTTGCCTCGTGCACAAGGGTATCTTTCTAAACTCTAATGATGATTTTTCTAATGATAACCCTTTGCCTTTGTTTGTTCGTAAAGTTTTGCAGGACTTCGAGGACATGTTTCCCGAGGAAATGCCAGGTGGATTACCTCCATTGAGAGGAATCGAGCACCAAATTGACTTCGTACCAGGGTCTCAAATCCCTAACAAACCTGCATACCGGTGTAATCCCGAAGACACCAAAGAGCTCCAACGGCAGGTTGACGAATTGCTGAACAAGGGCCTCGTTCGAGAGAGCTTGAGTCCTTGCGCCGTTCCTGTTATCCTTGTCCCGAAGAAGGATGGAACATGGCGAATGTGTGTTGACTGTCGAGCAGTCAACAAAATAACGGTAAAGTATCGTCATCCTATCCCTCGATTAGATGACATGCTAGATGAGTTAAGTGGTTCTTCATGCTTTTCGAAGATAGACCTCAGGTCCGGTTACCACCAGATCCGAATGAAACCCGGGGACGAGTGGAAAACCGCATTCAAGACCAAATTCGGTCTCTATGAATGGTTGGTGATGCCTTTTGGCTTATCCAATGCGCCGAGCACATTCATGCGATTGATGAACCATGTGCTCAAACCGTTCATAAATAAGTTTGTTGTCGTTTATTTCGATGACATACTTGTTTATAGCAGAACCGTGGATGAACATGTCGACCACCTAAGGCAAGTACTAGATAAGCTTCGAGAAGAGAAGTTGTATGCCAACTTCAAGAAATGCGCCTTTGGTGTCGATCGTGTAGTCTTTCTTGGATTTGTTGTCAGTGCTAATGGTGTCGAAGTCGACGAATCAAAAGTCGAAGCCATCAAAGATTGGCCAACTCCAACCTCGGTATCACAAGTTCGTAGCTTCCATGGCTTAGCTAGCTTTTACCGAAGGTTTGTTCGTGACTTTAGCACCGTGGCAGCTCCTTTAACCGAGCTGGTGAAGAAAGACAATCCATTTGTGTGGGGAGAGTCCCAAGAGAGGGCTTTCCAAGAGTTGAAGCGGAGGCTTTGTTCTGCCCCGTTGTTACAACTCCCTGACTTCGGCAAAGCATTCGAAGTCGAGTGTGATGCGTCTGGAGTTGGGATCGGAGGAGTGCTGATGCAAGACTCGAAGCCGATCGCTTACTTTAGCGAAAAGCTTAAGGGTGCAACTTTGAATTACTCTACGTATGACAAAGTGTTGTATGCCCTCGTTCGAGCACTCGCCCATTGGCAGCATTATTTGTGGCCTCGAGAGTTTGTGATCAAAAGTGATCATGAGTCTTTGAAGCATCTCCGAGGTCAGGAGAAATTGAATCGAAGACATGCCAAGTGGGTTGAATTCATTGAAAGCTTTCCCTATGTAATTCATTACAAAAAGGGAAAAGATAATGTTGTGGCCGATGCGCTATCAAGGAAATTTGCCTTAGCGACCACTCTCGCCTCTAGGCTCATGGGATTCGAAAGCATCAAGTCGATGTACGAGGACGATCCCAAGCTGAAATGTGTTCGAGACACAATCTTGAGTGGCCAAAAGGTTGAGAAATATCAGTGGCATGATGGCTACCTCTTCAAAAATGGGAGGGTTTGTGTGCCAGTGTCATCGTGGAGAGAGCTCTTGGTTCGAGAAGCTCACTCAGGTGGACTAATGGGGCACTTCGGTGTCGATAAAACTCTTGGTATCTTGACCGAGCAGTTCCAATTGCCCAAAATGCGACGAGATGTGGAAAAGCTTTGCAACGCTTGTCTCGTTTGCAAGAAAGCAAAATCGAAGTCCAACCCTCATGGATTGTACACCCCGTTGCCTGTGCCTGATCGACCTTGGGTTGATATATCCATGGACTTTGTCTTGGGGTTACCGAGGTCGGGGGGAGGACATGATAGCATCTTCGTTGTGGTTGACCGTTTTTCAAAAATGGCTCACTTTATTCCTTGCAAAAAGTGTGATGATGCACAGCATGTAGCTACATTGTTTGTTTCTAATGTGTTAAAATTGCATGGTGTACCTCGTACTATTGTAAGTGATCGAGACTCGAAGTTCCTGAGTCATTTTTGGAAGTGTTTGTGGGGTGCCCTCGGCACCAAGCTACTATTCTCGACGTCTCACCATCCTCAGACTGATGGACAGACCGAGGTAGTTAACCGAACCTTGGGATCTTTGCTTCGGGTAATGACCAAAGGGAAGGTTGGAAACTGGGCTGATCGTTTGCCCATGATGGAGTTTGCATACAATCGAACGGTGCATAGAATGATCAACATGACCCCGTTTGAATGTGTGTATGACTTTAATCCTTTGATTCCACTTGATTTAACCCCATTGCCTCGAGATTCTGTTCTTGACTTTGAAGGTACTCGAAGAGCAGCTGCCTTGATCGAATTGCATGCAAAGGTGAAGAAGAACCTCGAGGAGGCCTATGCAAAGGTTGCCTTAAAGAAAAACAAGGGGCGTAAAAAGTTGGAATTAAAGAAGGGAGATTGGGTTTGGGTTCACTTCCGAAAGGAACGCTTCCCGAACCAAAGGAAAGGAAAATTGGCTCCTCGAGGGGATGGTCCATTTCAAGTGTTGACCAAGATCAACAACAATGCCTACGTGATCGACCTCCCTGGTGAGTATAACGTGTCCAACACCTTTAATGTTGCTGACTTAGTTCCTTGTGTTGTAGGTCCAACTCCGGAGGACGAGGAGGGGACGAAATCTTCTCAAGAAGGGGAGGATGATGCAGCCCGATCACGTGCTGATCAAGTGATCGATCCACCGAGGAGACCGATGACAAGAAGCCAAGCCAAGCTGCTGCACGATGTGCACGTTCACTTAGCCTGGCCGAAGGAAAACAATTGCTCCGAAGCTGAGTGGCCGAGCTCAAGAATCGAAGGCATTATCTTCAGATTTGAGCCCGAAGGCAAGGTGACTGAGGACATTGAGCTCGAAGACAATTGAGCGTCCAAAGGCAAGTGTGTGTCCGAGCAGACAATCGAGAACCGAAGCCAAGGCTTACCGAAGTTAAAGTCTGCCGAACACATTTTTAACTCAGCCCTGCGTGGCTTATTTCTATTGGTCAACTGTGACCTATTTACTAGTTTACCCTTAGTATTTCCTATATAAACACTGTTTCCTTTCATTGTAAGTAGCTAGTTTTTGAATATTGATGAATTGAATGAAAGTGCCGAGCACATTTCTTCTTGTCTCCGTCGTGAGCAAAACCCCGGCGAGGGCTTTTAAGGACTTGTGGCTTTCGGCTAGTCCGATTGAACATTCCTCTTGATCATTCAGTTTGCAAGAGGCAATGTTCTCTTGAGGATTGTTGCATAGTATAGGTGATCCTTGTACTCCTTTTGATTGAGCTTTGATACAGGTTCCTCACTGTTCTTTCGAAAGAAGCAAGTTTTGTCTTGCTTCTATCTTTATCTTTCTTGTTTGTTCTTCCGCGTTTGTGCTAGCAACCCCTTCGGGAATTGCATTGCACCCGTTAGTGGTTCAACTCTCTTTCTCCCTTTGAATCGATCTACTTTGGTTAGTTTGATTCGTTCTTTCTTCTATTTCTGTTCTTCCCTGTCCCTTATTTCTTTGGTATCGTGTTTACTTTATTTCTTCCGCTACCTTGGTTTTGCTTCCGTGGTTTTGACCCGTATCAGCCGTGCAGAAGGATCAAGAATCTTTATTGTGATTTCCATAGGGATCACGGACAGGAGACGACCAGATGCAGAGCTCTAATCATGGAAGTCATCAGTCTTCTGAATAAGGGATATCTCAAGGATTTGCTAATCGACAAGAGAAAGAAAACTTACGCCAAAGGCAAATATAAAAAGGGACCACCATATCTACCAGATCTGAAGAGGTCCATCAATGTCATAATTGGCGGTCTGACGTTGCTCAAAGAGTCAAACAATATTGAGGTAGTGCCCAACGAGCGTCATGCCCAAAATGAGATTATCCTATTTGGTGACGAGGATAGCACCCGTTGCAGTATTCCTCACCACGATCCCTTGGTTACAACACTCAGAATAGTGGATACAGACGTAAAGCATGTCTTGGTCGACACTAGTAGTGCCGTCAACCTCATCAAGTGGGACACACTGAAGGCGATGGAAGTCGAATATAAGATGGTCTGAAGCGTCTAAACACTGCCTAGCTTTAACAATTCTTGTGAAAAGTCTGTTGGAGAAATTAACCTTGCCATTCAAATCCCAGGAGAATATTATATTTCATCTTTTTAGGTAATCAAGGGAGGTGCCCCCTATAATATGTTCGTAGAATAGCCATGGATCCATCGAGTCAAAGCGGTACCATCAACCTGGCATCAAAAGCTGAAATATCCTACCATGTGGGGAATAAAGGAAGTCAACGGGGACCAGGAGGCAGCAAGAAAATGCTACACAACGGCCATCTTGGGAGCAGTTGTCCCCGAAGAGGTACCTGAAGTAAACATCTTTGAAATCACCGATGACCCCGGAACCTCAATCAACAAAGACTACGATTTCGATTGTATGGTTGATTGATGTTTTTCAAGGATGGGGGAAGGAGTAGGGATATTTGGAAGTACTTTTCTTTTTCAGTATTTGCTTTATTCAGTTCCTTAGTTTTGTTCTTTAATTAGAGCAGTTTCATGCTCTTATGTCATGTTAAGGGTTTTCACCCACAACATTCCAGGCTTCACGCCCTATTAAAAAACTACTATTTGTATGGTCAGGTTTTTACAAGTTAAGATACATCTACGATTCAAATATTCATAGCCTAGCCCAATTATAAGTTGAAGTAATACACCCACTTTTCGTGACAGAAGTAGGGTACACTACTCGCTTAGAGCTAGATCACGTTTAGCTCAGCCACCAGGCATTATTCGTAAGTTGAACTCGTTAATTCAACAACTGCACCTACATGCCGACTGGGACGTATGTCCGTATAGTGCCAGAAAGTCTTAAATACTCGAGTAACTAAGCAGAGATGTTCGAAGTCAGACGCAAAAGTGCCCATTACCATACGGGCTAAATTCGTCCCATTGTGGGTTTAAACATCCATCTACTACAGATACAACCTAAGCTTCCAACCATTAATGCACAACGGGCGTAATTGCCCGAGCAGACTCATTGATAAATTTTCCAAACATTAGAAAATTTAGGACGACTGGAAGCCATCTAATCTTTAGGTTCACACACCCACAAAGGTACAACTTAACGTTACTAAATGTTTACGGCGGAAATTAAAAAGCGTCACAAACAAGCAAACAAATAATTCAAGTTCAAACACTTCAAAACGGGCCCAAAATTATACCATTACGCCCGAAAAACATGGGCAATTGTTCAAAATAACGATGCAAAAAAAAAAATTATAAGCATCAGGGGGGAGGGGGGAATTCTATTCCTCTATCGGGGGACTTTCTTCGGCGGCAACAGTCTGCGAAGGTCCAGCTTCACCAGCGGCAGGTTTCCCATTTAGTGTTTTATCTCCTCTTTCTCAACTGGCCTCATGAGAACCCTCCTCAAGGCCGACCCAAGATAAGCATATGCCTGAGCTACAAGCTTGGTGTATTAGGTAGCCTTGGCAGTCAGGTCCAAGTTAGGGTCGTCATGAACTCAGAGGAAAGTGGCAAGAGCAGCTGCGCTGTTAGCACGATCCACCTCAGCTATGCGGCGAGCATTAAAAGCATTCATTAGCTGGTCCTTCAAATGAGCGTCATTGCACAGGTTGTCGCAAATTCGCTCGAGAGACGCCACTCTGTTCTTCAACCAGTCATTTTTATCCTGAAGGAAGGCGGAGAGGCGTTGGGCCTTTGAGACACTTTTCTCGGCATCATATATTCTCTCCTCCACACCAGACAGCTATTTTTGCACGTCGTCCACTATCGCTTCCAGGCGGTTCACATTATTTCGATGTAGGTGCTCTGAGACCTGGGCATCCGTAAGGGAAGAATTGAGAGTCTCCAAAATCAACTTGAGCTTGCGAAACTCACTGGACAGTGCGTTATCCAGGTTCCTGCTCTTCAAAGCCTCAATCTGATAGGCTTCATGAGTAGTCTAGAGCTCTCCTTTTAGCTCATCAACTTTCTCTATGAACGGTTGTAAGCCAGCGATCTCCTCAGAAAGGCTTTCTTTTGGACCCCCTCGACGGAGTATCTCATTGTTGAACCGAAAAAATAACCTTTGTTTAAAAAAAAAAAGTTTTTGGTATGTTTCAATAAAAATGGAGACTCCAAAGGGTTTCTTTGGAGTCGCCATCTAATTTAGGAAAATTTGGAACCAATTATTAAATAAAGAGGGCAAAACTTTCCTTTTTTAAACGGAAAATAATTTTTTAGAGATTCTGAGTAAGTGGTTCAGTTATTTTTGAAAGAAGGTCTTTTTTTATTAAAAGTGCACTTTCGAAAATCCACCAAAATGGTGGTTATTCCGGCGGTTTTCACGAATAAGGATAAAATAAGTTATTTGAAAATTTTAGGAAAATAAAATAACTAAATAAATAATAAATGATAAGTAGATAAATAAGTAAATACTTGAGTAAATATTAAATTAAATAATGATTTAAGGAAGGTAAAATTTAATTGTATTTTGTTTGTACTCGTTGTTTTGCAACAATTCCTAAAGTTCGCAAATTAATTAACAAATCTAAAGAAAAAGAATAAGGCATTCAAAGTATTTTTAATCATAATTCTATCCTATAGCGCTCCTAGATCGGGTTACAGGGATCATAAATATGGATTCTAAAGGAATGTGAAAAAGGGAGTTAAAAAATAGAACCCGAAAATGCAAACTTGCAAGCGAGCCTTGATAACACCGTGTCTAAAGCAAAATGGACCCAAACAACTCTAATGCCAATTAGCCAAGCCTAATTTTGTGAGTTTACCAACTCGTCCCAAGGTGTCATGTCAAATAATTAAAGAGAAAAAGAATTAGCAAAAACACTTAAAGGATAACTTGCCAAATTAACTAAAAGAAAATCAAGACAACTAGCTACACTAACGAAGGCAGTATCTGAACAAATCAAGACAGAAACATGAAGTTTGACTGGCGGCCGAAAAACATGAACACAATTAGTGTTATAGCAACCCAAGACTTTTATATAAAGATAACGTTACTTTAAAGTATAAGCAGACCATAGGGAACCAAAATAGAAAAATCATGCTTGTCTTATCTTGAAATAACACCCACAGATAATCTAGCATTGGTTTTTCAAGGGAATACTTTCATAAATTACATTACATTTATCTTCTAAATATAAACTAACGGTCACAGGATCATTCAAACAAATTAAACATGCTATTATGCCAAGCAAACTGCGTTAATTTATTTATGGACATAGACATCTACGCCCGACTTTTTGACAGGCACAAGAAAATTGATTAGCATACAAGGAAAATTTTTATTACATATCTTACGTGCCACGTCATACTTATGTGAGGCTCTTAATTATTTGACAAGTGGTCTCATGAATCCATCTTACTTAAGAATTAAAATTTAAAAATGGTAACCTTTAAATCTACATTTATTGCTAGCTTTAACCTTAAGATTCTTAATTAAAATACTAAATTAGTAATAATATTAAATTATGGTAAAATTTATTACTGAGAATTTGAAGAATGAAATTCAAGTGACATTAATTCGTCTGCTTATTTTTTTTGGCTTTGGTCCGGTGTTTAAGAGTTCTGACTATGACCCAGAGTATACAGTAATTATACTGATATTCATTTATGCTTTTATAATACTAACATGCATATATATTCAAGTAAGTAATACTTAATTAACATTAGATAATAAACTAGTTAAAACCCAAGTTATTCCGTTCAATTTAAGATTATGTTTGTAGTTATCTTTCTTTTTTTGTTCTTAATACAACATCAATGGTTTTAACAACTTTGCAGGATTATATAAATCAAAAACTGAGTATTACAAGTCAAAAAAAAATTCTTCATGTGTGTAAGAGTGCTTCCACGAAGGGGAGTGGAGTAATTGATGTTAGTTGCCAGTTGAACTATTTTGTTTTACTCCACCCCACATGTTGATCACACGTTAAGTGTTGAGCATACCAAAGCCAATGAGTCACATTGTGATAGTAATGCATTGAAGGCTTGGTGTGTTGACCATAAGCTTGGAGGTCATAAAGGACTTAGTTGCTTAATCTTGCATGTTCCATGTCTTATTGATCTCTTTGCTTATTATGGTAGTGAGTGTTTGTAATTGTTGAGCCAAGAACTTGTTGTTTCCTTTGGAGACCTATATTTTTTTATTGGTATTGATACTTGGCTCTATCACAAACGTGTGATTTTCACATCACTTCCACTCACACTTGTTGGGCTTGCCTACTCTTGTAGTGGGAAGTTTTGGTATCTTCTTATTGGACTTAGGGATCATAGGAATTTCGATAGCTTGATCTTGCATATTCTCTACCCTATTGATCTCTTTGATGAATCATCTGTTGAGTGCACCCATTGAGGAAACCGAGTACTTGTTTTCTTTGGAAACATGCGCTTTATCATTATTATAGATACTTGGTTATACCATAAGAGTGTGTTTTCCACACTACTTGCACTAACCTACTCTTGTAGTAGGAGATTTTGGTTGTGCTTGTCTTTGGTTGTAGGTCTTGATGGTTTGATTTCGAGGACGAGATCCTTTCAATAAGGGGAGGATGATGCGGGGCAAATTGAGCCAAAGCATCAACCATCAAGATCCAAGCATGAGAGCACAAAGGATACAAGTCAAAGGCTCCGGAGGAGGGTTCGAGAGTGATTTGGAGTCATGGACTTGAGCGCCATTGAGGGAGGACCGACTACGGACCAAGGAGGGATACCTAGAATCCATTTTGAGCCGTCTTCACAACTCCCAGAAAGGGGCGGACTGCCCGTTGAACTAGACGGACCGCCTAGTTGATTGCACACTCTCTGGATCTCTCCATAGGCTCCTCTGTTAAAGGGCGGACCGCCCACTCCTGTCAGGAGGGGCACCTAGTTGCAATGTTTTGGACGGGAATTCTAAGTGTAATCCCTATTTAGGCCCTACGGGGCTTGTATTGTTTTTATATCATTTGAGGGCTTTACACCAGGAGTGTATAACACCTATAAATACCATACTTAGTCATTTCATTTGATTAGTTAACTTTGAATTGAGAGAATAGAAGATAGAATGGGCTTGGCCATTCTTGCTGAAGCTTGGTTTCATGTATCTCTTACTTGGAATCCATGGTGGATCACCCTAGTGTGACCCCCTTAGTGGTTCAACTCTATTTCTCCCTTTGAATCGATCTACTTTGGTTAGTTTGATTCGTTCTTTCTTCTATTTCTGTTCTTCCCTGTCCCTTATTTCTTTGGTATCGTGTTTACTTTATTTCTTCCGCTACCTTGGTTTTGCTTCCGTGGTTTTGACCCGTATCAGCCGTACAGAAGGAACAAGAATCTTTATTGTGATTTCCATAGGGATC
The DNA here is from genome assembly GCA_029990175.1 of Petunia secreta. Taxonomy (NCBI): domain Eukaryota; kingdom Viridiplantae; phylum Streptophyta; class Magnoliopsida; order Solanales; family Solanaceae; genus Petunia; species Petunia secreta. Next base: position 19,087,093 of record JARKIP010000009.1, read on the forward strand.
ACGGACAGGAGACAACCAGATGCAGAGCTCTAATCATGGAAGTCATCAGTCTTCTGAATAAGGGATATCTCAAGGATTTGCTAATCGACAAGAGAAAGCAAACTTACGCCAAAGGCAAATATAAAAAGGGACCACCAGATCTACCAGATCTGAAGAGGTCCATCAATGTCATAATTGGCGGTCTGACGTTGCTCAAAGAGTCAAACAATATTGAGGTAGTGCCCAACGAGCGTCATGCCCAAAATGAGATTATCCTATTTGGTGACGAGGATAGCACCCGTTGCAGTATTCCTCACCACGATCCCTTGGTTACAACACTCAGAATAGTGGATACAGACGTAAAGCATGTCTTGGTCGACACTAGTAGTGCCGTCAACCTCATCAAGTGGGACACACTGAAGGCGATGGAAGTCGAATATAAGATGGTCTGAAGCGTCTAAACACTGCCTAGCTTTAACAATTCTTGTGAAAAGTCTGTTGGAGAAATTAACCTTGCTATTCACATCCTAGGAGAATATTATATTTCATCTTTTAAGGTAATCAAGGGAGGTGTCCCCTATAATATGTTCGTAGAATAGCCATGGATCCATCGAGTCAAAGCGGTACCATCAACCTAGCATCAAAAGCTGAAATATCCTACCATGTGGGGAATAAAGGAAGTCAACGGGGACCAGGAGGCAGCAAGAAAATGCTACACAACGGCCATCTTGGGAGCAGTTGTCCCCGAAGAGGTACCTGAAGTAAACATCCTTGAAATCACCGATGACCCCGGAACCTCAATCAACAAAGACTACGATTTCGATTGTATGGTTGATTGATGTTTTTCAGGGATGGGGGAAGGAGTAGGGATATTTGGAAGTACTTTTCTTTTTCAGTATTTGCTTTATTCAGTTCCTTTTTTGTTCTTTAATTAGAGCAGTTTCATGCTCTTATGTCATGTTAAGGGTTTTCACCCACAACATTCCAGGCTTCACGCCCTATTAAAAAACTACTATTTGTATGGTCAGGTTTTTACAAGTTAAGATCCATCTGCGATTCAAATATTCATAGTCTAGCCCAATTATAAGTTGAAGTAATACACCCAATTTTCGTGACAGAAGTAGGGTACACTACTCGCTTAGAGCTAGATCACGTTTAGCTCAGCCACCAGGCATTATTCGTAAGTTGAACTCGTTAATTCAACAACTGCACCTACATGCTGACGGGGACGTATGTCCGTATAGTGCCAGAAAGTCTTAAATACTCGAGTAACTAAGTAGAGATGTTCGAAGTCAGACGCAAAAGTGCCCATTACCATACGAGCTAAAGTCGTCCCATTGTGGGTTTAAACATCCATCTACTACAGATACAACCTAAGCTTCCAACCATTAATGCACAACGGTTGTAATTCCCCGAGCAGACTCATTGATAAATGTTCCAAACATTAGAAAATTTAGGACGACTGGAAGCCATCTAATCTTTAGGTTCACACACCCACAAAGGTACAACTTAACGTTACTAAATGTTTACGGCGGAAATTAAAAAGCGTCACAAACAAGCAAACAAATAATTCAAGTTCAAACACTTCAAAACGAGCCCAAAATTATACCATTACGCCCGAAAAACATGGGCAATTGTTCAAAATAAAGATGCAAAAAAAAAAATTATGAGCATCGGGGGAGCAGGGGGGAATTCTATTCCTCTCTCGGGGGACTTTCTTCGGCGGCAACAGTCTGCGAAGGTCTAGCTTCACCAGCGGCAGGTTTCCCATTTAGTGTTTTATCTCCTCTTTCTCTACTGGCTTCCTGAGAACCCTCCTCATGGCCGACCCAAGATGAGCATATGCCTGAGCTACAAGCTTGGTGTATTAGGTAGCCTTGGCAGTCAGGTCCAAGTTAGGGTCGTCACGAACTCAGAGGAAAGTGGCAAGAGCAGTTGCGCTGTTAGCACGATCCACCTCAGCTATGCGGCGAGCATTAAAAGCATTCATTAGCTAGTCCTTCAAATGAGCGTCATTGCACAGGTTGCCGCAAATTCGCTCGAGAGACGCCACTCTGTTCTTCAACCTGTCATTTTTATCCTGAAGGAAGGCGGAGAGGCCTTAGGCCTCTGAGACACTTTTCTCTGCAGCATATATTCTCTCCTCCACACCAGACAGCTTTTTTTGCACGTCGTCCACTATCGCTTCCAGGCGGTTCACATTATTTCGATGTAGTTGCTCTGAGACCTGGGCATCCGTAAAGGAAGATTTGAGAGTCTCCAAAATCAACTTGAGCTTGCGAAACTCACTGGACAGTGCGTTATCCAGGTTACTGCTCTTCAAAGCCTCAATCTGATAGGCTTCATGAGTAGTCTAGAGCTCTCCTTTTAGCTCATCAACTTTCTCTATGAACGGTTGTAAGCCAGCGATCTCCTCAGAAAGGCTTTCTTTTGGACCCCCTCGGCGGAGTATCTCATTGTTGAACCGAAAAAATAACCTTTGTTTAAAAAAAAAAAGTTTTTGGTATGTTTCAATAAAAATGGAGACTCCAAAGGGTTTCTTTGGAGTCGCCATCTAATTTAGGAAAATTAGGAACCAATTATTAAATAAAGAGGGCAAAACTTTCCTTTTTTAAACGGAAAATAATTTTTTAGAGATTCTGAGTAAGTGGTTCAGTTATTTTTGAAAGAAGGTCTTTCTTTATTAAAAGAGCACTTTCGAAAATCCACCAAAATGGTGGTTATTCCGGCGGTTTTCACGAATAAGGATAAAATAAGTTATTTGAAAATTTTAGAAAAATAAAATAAGTAAATAAATAATAAATGATAAGTAGATAAATAAGTAAATATTTGAGTAAATATTAAATTAAATAATGATTTAAGGAAGGTAAAATTTAATTATATTTTATTTTTACTCGTTATTTTGCAACAATTCCCAAAGTTCGCAAATTAATTAGCAAATCTAAAGAAAAAGAATAAGGCATTCAAAGCATTTTTAATCAAAATTCAATCCTATAGCGCTCCTACATCGGGTCTACGGGGATCATAAATATGGATTCTAAAGGAATGGGAAAAGGGAGTTAAAAAATAGAACCCGAAAATGCAAACTTGCAAGCGAGCCTTGATAACACCGTGTCTAAAGCAAAATGGACCCAAACAACTCTAATGCCAATTAGCCAAGCCTAATTTTGTGAGTTTACCAACTCGTCCCAAGGTGTCATGTCAAATAATTAAAGAGAAAAAAAATTAGCAAAAACACTTAAAGGATAACTTGCCAAATTAACTAAAAGAAAATCAAGACAACTAGCTACACTAACGAAGGCAGTATCTGAACAAATCAAGACAGAAACATGAAGTTTGACTGGCGGCCGAAAACATGAACACAATTAGTGTTATAGCAACCCAAGACTTTTATATAAAGATAACGTTACTTTAAAGTATAAGCAGACCATAGGGAACCAAAATAGAAAAATCATGCTTGTCTTATCTTGAAATAACACCAACAGATAATCTAGCATTGGTTTTTCAAGGGAATACTTTCATAAATTACATTACATTTATCTTCTAAATATAAACTAACGGTCACAGGATCATTCAAACAAATTAAACATGCTATTATGCCAAGCAATCTGCGTTAATTTATTTATGGACATAGACATCTACGCCCGACTTTTTGACAGGCACAAGAAAATTGATTAGCATACAAGGAGAATTTTTATTACATATCTCACGTGCCACGTCATACTTATGTGAGGCTCTTAAATATTTTACAAGTGATCTCATGAATCCATCTTACTTAAGAATTAAAATTTAAAAATGGTAACCTTTAAATCTACATTTATTGCTAGCTTTAACCTTAAGATTCTTAATTAAAATACTAAATTAGTAATAATATTAAATTATGGTAAAATTTATTACTGAGAATTTGAAGAATGAAATTCAAGTGACATTAATTCGTCTGCTTGTTTTTTTTGGCTTTGGTCCGGTGTTTCAGAGTTCTGACTATGACCCAGAGTATACAGTAATTATATTGATATTCATTTATGCTTTTATAATACTAACATGCATATATATTCAAGTAAGTAATACTTAATTAACACTAGATAATGAACTAGTTAAAACCCAAGTTATTCCGTTCAATTTAAGATTATGTTTGTAGTTATCTTTCTTTTTTTGTTCTTAATACAACATCAATGGTTTTAACAACTTTGCAGGATTATATAAATCAAAAACTGAGTATTACAGGTCAAAAAAAAATTCTTCAAATTCTCAATGATATATTCTTAACAATTACCACAATGTATTTAATATTATTAGTATATTTTAGTCATTCCATTAAGAATCTTAGAAGAAATAAATATGAAGTAAAAGATTACTGTTTTTAATGTTGTGACCTTGAGTAAGATGGGACTCATGAATCCACTTGTCAAGTAATTAAAACTATCACACAAATATGACATGGCGTGTGAAACATGCAATAAAATTTCTCGGATACAAGCATCACAAGAAAACTGATTCAAGATAGGAAACAGACTAGAACGGACAGGGAACTGCAGAGAGAAACAGAGAATTGGACTAAGACCTGGACAAACTGATTATGAGAGGATATTAATACTTGATCAGTATTAATCTTGCTTCTCTTTTGGGATGCACTTGTTTTGCTGGAAGATAATTCTTCCTCCCTTGCACAATTGCAAACCAACAGGACCATCCTGCACACTCCTGCAAAAAACCACCAGAACCACCTCTCATACCTGCAAACAACTATAAACTCAGCTTCCATGACTACCTATATCAACCTGCACACACATATTCCCTCAGCTTACCAAGACTACCAGCACAACCTAACAATTCCACTTAAGACCTGCAATCCCTCTCACACTCCTAATAGCCTCTAGAGACAACCCTCACATCACCTGCACGCAGAAAAAATATAGCAGACCCTTCTCAAATAACATGCGGCACCAAAACTATCCTACTTTTTCCTACAAACTAACGACCACCTTCAATTTCCTAACAGCTTGCAGTACACATAACAAACTCCTATCACCTTTAAAAACAACCAGAACTAAACAAGGAAATGGAAAACAGGACATCTTCTGAAACTAAACAAGAATGAGAAGGATAACTTAGAACAGCAGCAGGCCCTCAAATAATACGCCTTGCTACTCCTCAAACAACACCTAAAACAACTATACCTCGACCAATCCCCTGCAGACCATCTCTAAACTAAAATAAACCCTGCAAATTTATCACTCCTACAGAACAACTACCAGCTCAAACAACTCCTTCGAACACTCAAAATACACCCTGAAACCTCCCAAAACTCCTTATTACTGCTGTAGATTCAAACTCACACCCTCTCAATTCACTAAAACCAAACAGACCTAGGAAATTATACTGCTACTCCACTACACTCTATCACCACTGCCTCAGACCTAAAGACTCCATAATGCTTCCTCATACTCACAAGCAACAAAACAACAGCCTAACCCCTCATTCTTACACTGCAACCCCCTTACACTTCACATACACAGCAAGGCAGTAACAAGAGCAAACAGAAACAAACCAACAGGGGGAAACAATAACAGACCTAGACTTGAATTTGTGAAAGTCATTTGAAGTTTAAGACTTGAAAATTCTAGACATAACTCAAAATCTACATTTATCAAAAATCAAAACCTTGACTTTCACCTTACTACTTAAACACAAAGGAAACTAAGATCCTTCTCTTTAAACATGTGATTACAGAAATGAGCAAAATGTAGGACATAGCTATCACTTTAATAACATATGAATTAAGTTGCTTTCAATATTAACAAGACAAAGATGCGATAAAGGTTGACACTTTAACTTCAATATTATCATGTCAACAGGGAAAACATAATAAACTTATCGCTAAACATATTTATGCAGATATTTAACCATTAGTTATCCAAGTAACTTACACTAAGAGAGAAATTGTCCAAAGTACATCACACCGTATATAAGTATAATCAAAAGAGGTTACAGTGAGGTTTATTACCTTTTGTGGACCAGTAAAGTGAGGCGAGAGATCTGAAGCGATACGCGACTTGACTAAGCGACTTGAGTAAGGCCGACGACTCGAATAATAAAGAAGCGACACACAAAATCCAACAGAAACTGTAATACTATTTCATTGCCAAAGAAAACTGAGAAAAAATGTTCATGTATATATATGCTGCTGCTTCTGAAAATTTTTACCTTTAGGTTCTGCCTCTCTCCTAGAAATATAAACTGAACCCCCTCTAAAAATCAGAAACCATATGAATTTATACCTGCAATTAGGGTTTTGGACTCCCCTTTGAATTTACAAAATCAGCCCTATGCGTTTTTTCTTTTCCTTTTGAGACAAGGGTGATAATGGTCTAATCCCTTCGGATCGTACCACTTTCACCTTTTTCTCTAAGGGATTTTCCCGCTATTTCAAATGAACGGCTCGAATCAAAGTGATTGGAAATGGATGCTTAGGATATTGTCTAGTAAGGCTTTGGTATGGTGGGGGGACCATGTAGTATAAGATTTTTGGCATTTTTGTTTAAAATTTGGAAGGGAATCGGGCTGATTAGATTAGGGGAAAGGGGATTAGTGTTTAGAGTTTTGGGGAAATAACCTGGTTCAGAAATGGGTTTTGGGAACTCATTTTAGGCGTGAAGCGTGTATATGAGTATTGTTGCGTAGATAGGCCAGGATATAGGGTGAAGAACGATTCTAACTCTTTTAAGAATAATTGAATAAGTAAAGGTGTTGCGCGAGTAGGCTGACATTTAAGATGCGCATTGCACATTTAACCACTTTTCTTAGAAATTCCATGGTTTCACTTCTAAAATTTAAAAATTAGGCATCAATTAAAATTTTTGGGATAAAATTGGGTGTCAACACTCATGATATACCATCAATCCATTGACGATTGACAGAACGAGCATTCAGCGAGGGAAGACAAAGTTGTAATTCATGAAACGAGGAAGAAAAGATTACCAACAGAGAGCATCCCGCAACAACCTCAAGCAGCTAATGATAATTATAACCGGAAAGGTGAGCTTGCTTAGTGGGATCGATAAACTCAGTAGTCTGATCTGTCACAACCCTTGGAGTCCTCAACAGGTTAACTCCCACGGCAATAGGGATAACAACCTCCTAAGCTCCACTCACGGGTTCAGCCACAGCATTCACGACCACCTCCTTGCCATATTGGAAAGAGTTAGTGGACTCAGGAGGTGGAGTCAACACAACGGGTTCGAAACATAAACGAGAAATGTCAACTTATGGAGTATATAGGAAAAGCATATCAGTACGACAAGAAACGTGGTTCTAACCTAGCAGTTGAGGCTCAAAGGAGGCATATAGCACCGCCACTTTACCTTTCAGACCGGCCTCCTCTTCAGCTATGGTGGTCTCTTATGTCAAGTGCCTAGACTTTCGCGTAAACGTATTTGATTCAGTAGCAGCAACTGGAGTAGTCTCAACAGCTTTAGGTACGGGCTCTTAGGGGACTTAACTCTCACTATCAAAAATCATAAGAGTTTTACTGGCAGCCACCACGCTAGTAGACCTAGAAGGTCTTTTCCTCTTTGAAGAGCGGGAACTGCTCGCTCTCTCTATGTGGGCAAAAATCCGCCACCTACTATTACGGGGATACTAGTCCAGCTGGCGAGACTAGACTTATCTTGCAAGTCACCGGGCGCAAAGGATACACGCTCGCTCTTGGAGCCAACGACCATTTAGGCGGTACAACTATAAGACGCATAGTATACATCCTACCGCCTAGGATTTGCAGTCTCCTAGCTAGAGTTTAGTAAAAAGGTATTAGGCGTAAGTAAGGCAAGTAAGTCGGCTATACCATTGAAACAAGAGTTTATTCTGCTAAGCCCTTTCATGGCCTTATTAGTATTTTTATTTTACCTTATGAGGACTGGGTATCACTACTATAAATACCTATTCTTACATTGTATTGTACATCATGCGATTCACCACGGAATCCAGCTATTATCAAGGAATAAGAAATACTTTACATTTTCTTGCTTATTTCATCTTTTTTATTCATTACCATTTTCATCGTATTTAATTACTTTCCATTGTGATTATTCTATTGCTTGTGACCCCAACCATAATTAATTGTTTAACCTAGACATACAATTTTCGGCATAAACAGTTCGGCACTCACTGTGGGGCCCAGACAGTTGTAGGTACTCTACAAAGGAGAAGACACAATCATGTCAAGTCGCGACAACAATGCCATACGAGGCGCCAGTAACGCGATCCAACAGATAATTCATAACTCGGTCGACACAACTGAAACTATGAACTACTATCTAAGATCAAACCCCAGTTACCTGTCATCATGACTAGGATATTACAAGAATATCACCCCTCATTATAAAACAACACCAACGGTCAGAAGGATCATCAATACGATCTTCGGGGTGCACAGGGTCAGAAGCTTTGGGATCAAAGCCATCATGGCATGCGAGGCTCACTAACAGATGGCCAAGAAGTCATGCATCAACACTATCAAATTCAATGACGAGGACTCACAACGAGCCCGTCACCCTTACTATGATGCTCTAATAATCATCTTGTAGGTACATGACGCTCGAGTCAAGCTTCTATTGGTGGATCCTGGCAGCACAGTCAGTATCATTCATTGGAAGGTTGTTTGCTAGATGGAGATACAGAATTAGGTAATCACCAGCTCGTACACTCTAACCACCTTTAACAGCTCCAACGAGAAGTTTGTGAGAGAGATACTCATTCATGTACACCTACCGGGAACAACACGGACTACCTCCTTCCAAGTGATGACATGCGATGTCTCGTATAACATTATCCTTGGGAGGCTCTGGATTCACGAAGTACGCGCATTACCATTTACGCTTCATCAAATCCTGAAGTACCCAACTCCTTGAGGGGTAAGAGAAATTTAGGGGGAACAAAGGATATCCTGGAGTTGTTAGGTAACTGCAGTGATTGATTCCACAAAAGAGGAGACAAAATCAAAATAAGAAGCTGGATAAGCTGTTTGGCCCTGATCTGGTCACTAGCTTACCTCTCAGATACGGGGTCCATGAGGTGACCGGATCTCGAGAGCAGGCCATTACGCCCTCCAACACGAGGGAAGAAGACAAGCCTGCCAAAGTCATGGTCGATAATCTTGACCCGGTGATCTTCGAAGAGGAGGTTCCGGCTAATAAATTTTATGTGGGGGCAAAGCTCTTAGCCGAAGCCAAGCAAGAACATGCTAACTTTCTACGCGCTCGGTCGGGTACCTTTTCCTGGACACACATCGACATGCTGGGGATATCAACTAGTATCATCACACATAATCTAAACGCCTATCTGAACTTCAAGCCAATCTAGTAGAAGAAACGAATGATAAGCCGTAAAAAAGGCCAGGTGGTCCATGAAGAGGTCGAAAAGCTACTGAACAACGGTTCCATTTGCAAGGTTCAGTACCACGATTGGTTATCCAATGTTGTGGTTGCCCCCAAGCAAAATGGTATGTGGAGAATGTGTATTGACTTCACAGATATAAACATAGAATGCCCGAAGGATTCCTTCCCGCTGCCCAACATCGATCAACTCATCAATTGACGACAGGCCATGAAGTCATGAATCCGGATGTTCAAGAAAAGACCTCTTTCATCACAGATAGGGGAACTTATTGTTACAATGTAATGCCTTTTGGACTAAAAAATGTAGGAGCATCTTATCAGAGGTTGGTGAACTTGATATTCAAGGAGAAGATTAGAAAGATAATGGAAGTTTACATCGATGATATGATGTTCAAATTAGAATTCGCTATGGATCACGTCAGCTATTTGGATATAGCTTTCCACATCCTGGGCAAATTTGGAATGAAGCTCAATCTCAAGAAATGTGCTTCGTCGTATCGTTCAGGATGTTCCTTTGGTTTACTATTTTCAACAAGGGCATAGAAGCAAATCCCGTGAAAATCATAGCAACCGAGGCGATACCGGAAGTCTTGAAAAGCGAAGTTGAAGTTAAAAGGCTCAACAACCGAAATGCAGCACTCAGCCGATTTATCTCACGATCTTCAGAGAAGTGTCATCATTTTTTCACTGTCCTGGAAAAGAATAAGAGCTTTGAATAGACGGAGCAATAAAGCAGTATCTGGAAAATTCCCCATTACTAACCAAGCCACATGAGGGAGAACTGTTATTATTATACCTAGTAGTGTCTCAAGTTTCTGTTAGTGCCGTCCTGGTACGAGAAGAGAAGGGAGTGCAGTCCCAGTCTATGATGTCCGAAAGTCTCTTTTGGATACAGAAACTAGGTATCAACACCTGGAGAACCTCGCACTTCCTTTAGTCATGGTAGCGAGGAAGTTACGGTCATATTTTCAGAGTCACACCATTGTCGTGGTTTCCTCTTTTCCCTTACGGACTATTCTGCAAAAACCTAAACTATCAGGCAAGCTGCAAAATGAGCCGTCGAACTCGGCGAATATGACATCATTTATCAGCCACGTACGACAATCAAGTCATAGGTACTAGCAGACTTTGTGGCCGACTTCAGTTCCAACTTGATGCCGGGAGTTGAGGCAGAATGGGGGATGATTAAAGGTGTTACCCCTTGAGAATGGATGATCCATACTGACGAGGCCTCAAATTTAAAAAAGGTCGGGCTTGGTATAGTAATCAGATCCCCCGTGAAGAACGTGTTCAGGAAAGCTGTTAGCTGCTCCCAGACGACGAACAACGAGGCAGAATATGAAGAAGTATGTCAAGCCTTAGAATTAGCTTACATATTGGGGGCCAGGGAGATCAGTATCAATTGCGACTCCTAGCTCGTTTTCAATCAGGTAACCGAGGCTTATACCGTCAAAGACGCCCGTATGCAGGAGTACTTAGCCAGAATAGAAAATTATCTGAAGAATTTTAAAAAATAGGAGACTAACCAAATACCGAGAGAATAAAACGTGGAGGCTAATACCCTAGCCAGTCTAGCGGCCACTGGACCTAAACGCAGACAGCCCCATTTCAACCATTGAGCTAAGATACGTGGACGTCAAGCGTCGCGAGGTCAACACAATGGGATCATCGTGGGTCTGGCGGCACCCGATCATTGAGTACCTGGACAAAGAAGTACTCCCCAAAAACAGAAAGGAGAGCAGAAGGTTGAGAGCCCAAGCGGCTCACTATGTTTTAATCAATGGCGAGTTGTATCACCGAATATTTAGTGGACCTCTGGCGAAATATTTGGGGCACTTTCAAGTAGATTACGTGCTCAGGGAAATCCACGAGGGACAATGTGGAAATCACTTCGGCAGACGATCTCTAGCTCGTAAGTTAATTAGGGCGGGCTATTTCTGGCCCCGAATGGAAGATGACGTGAGCAAGTTTTCCTGAGCGTGTGATAGCTCCGAAAGATTCTCCCACGTACTTATCGGCCGGCAGAGTTATAACACTCAGTAATAGCCCCTTGGCCTTTCATAAAGTGGGGAATGGTTATCGTAAGGCCCATGTCTAAAGCACCCGGTGGTGTCAAGTTGTTGCTTATCATGACGGACTACTTCACCAAATAGGTCGGAGTAGCAGCCTATGCATGGATTCGGGAACAAGAAGTCATAGAGTTTATTTGGAAGAACATTATGTACCGATTTTGCAATGTAACAGAAATCACTTGCGACAACAGTCCTCAGTTCATAGGCAAAAAAATCACTAATTTTCTGAAGGAAGGGGAAATCAAGTGAATAACATCTACTCCATATCACCCTTCAGCTAATGGTCAAGCGGAATCTTTGAGCAAGACAATAGTGGAGAATCTGAAGTAGCGACTCAAGGAAGCTAAGGGAAAATGGCTTGAAGAACTGCCTAGAGTCCTGTGGGCCTACCAAACTACATCCAAAGCCAGCATCGGGGAGACGCCGTTTTCATTGACATATGGAACAGAAGCAATGATTCCTCTAAAAATTGGAGAATCCAGTTTGATGCGGTCATTCACTGAGGAAGAACCTAACAATAAAGCTTTCAAGGTTTCCCTTGATACTTTTGACGAGTGGCGGGAAATAGCGGTCATATGCCTTGCGGCCCAGAAGCAACAGGTGGAGCAGTGTTACAACATGAGGGCTAATCCACAATCCTTCAATATTGGGGACCTAGTCCCCCACAAAGTCACTCAGAACACCAAGTAAGCCGGTGCAGGTAAGCTCGCCCCGAATTGGGAAGGACCTTACAAAGTTCGAGGCGTAGCTGGAAAAGCTGCATATGTTCTTCAAGACATGGAAGGAACAACCATTCCAAATAACTGGAACAACACATGGCTAAAGATACTACTCTTGAAAGGCTCAGTTAAGCCCACTTGAGATATGTATTTTCCCCTTTCCTATTTACTTATACTGTCATCATATACAACGGGAAAACAGCCTCGTTCTTTATGTTTGCAAGGCTTCACGCCTTATTCATCAATAAAACTACTATTTTTAGTCAGTTTTACTTATTTATTCATATCCATCTAGGATCCAACTATTCATAGCCTTGACATGACATGAGTTGAAATAATACACTCATTTTTCGCTACAAAAAGTAGGGTACACTACATGTTTAGAGCTAGACAACGTCATAGCTCAACCACCAGGCACTATTCGTAAGTTGAACTCGTTAATTCAACAACTGCACCTACACGTCGATAGGGACGCCTGTTTGTGTAATTGCAGAAATTCATAAATACTCGAGCAACTAAGCAGAGACGCTCGAAGTTAGATGCAAAAGTGCATATTTTCACATGGGCTAAAGTCGTCCCATCGTGGGAACAAATAGCCATCTCCTATAGATGGAACATAGCCGCCAAACATTGGTGGGAAGGTACACTGATAAACGTTCGAAGTATTAGGACATTCAGGACGACCGCAAGCCATCTAATCCTTAGGTGCACAAACATACTACTTGACTATACATTACGAAACATGTAATAACACAAGTACGTATAAGAATATTGATGAACAACCATTTTATTAATAACAAATAGCCCGTAGGCTTATAATAAAGAGCTCCTCAGGATTAAAATGGCTAAAGATCATTCATCTGGATTTTAGCTACAAGCCGTAAACAGTCCGGAGTTCTTCTTTTCCTTTTGCAGCTTGAGATATGTCTGCCCGAACATTCCTTCAAAGCATACGGGCATTGGTATAGCCAAAACCCATTTGCTTAGTCAAAGCAAGGGATCCCGGAAGCGTCTGGGTACAGGCCTGGCCTTCCCCCATCTTGTCTGCTGAACTTGAAGAGAAAATTAAAGACTTACTGCAAAGTTTGACCATCTGAGTCAACCTCAACTGGCCAAACCGAAGTGCATAGCCCCATCAATCTTCAAACGCAAATGAAAGTTAGTCAAGGGTAGAAAGGCTTGAGCTGGGATCCTACAACAGGGGAGCCTCTTCCTTTGGGTATCCCACTATGAATGGCTGATGAAGCGTTGCAATAGCGGTTCAGCTGAAGCAGATAACCGAGGTGAAAGCCATAAACCACCGAGGATTCTAAAGCTCAGTGACACCTTAGCTACCCGTGGCTGAGATGCTAAATCCTCTTGTATGCCATGAAATGGAGCCAAGCAATGGATCACCAGCCCGGTAGCATTGAAGGAGCAGCCTGGACACACGAGGTATCCTGGCGGAGAAGCCGCACGGAAGCTGAAAGGGCCAAGCGTCCTGACCCTGCATGACAAGAAGAATATCCCAGCAACCGCTGTGTTAGAAGATTATCACACTGTAATCAGTGCACATGATACAATGAAGACATCCCAAAGGACATCGTTAGAATCCCGACCAAACTTCGTGATTTAGGGGGCTTCATCTATTTTCTCATGGACGAAGAAAGAAAATGAGGTAACCGCAGGCGAATTTCCTCCTATTGTTCTCTTATGCCACATCCATTTGGAACGAAGAAAGTTTTATGGGAATATCAAACCAGGATCGAAGGCAAATATTTTTTATGAAATAAAAATTTTTCGCTATCATACGAAATTGCTAAGAAAGAGAGGTATTTTCTGAAGAAGGGTTTGTGAATTTTCCACTGTCATGAAGTCACTATTTATAGGCTTAAATGGATAAGGATGGAGTACAAAACGGTCAAGCATAATTATTACTGAAGATATGAGATGATTCAGAGCAGTTAATGGCAGTTTCTATAAAGGAGCATGGGATTGGTATCAGCCAATCAGAAGGAAGCACGCGAAGTTCTCAAAGAAATCAATATCATTCTTGGTCAAAGAGACTGCGAGTCTCAAGGAGTCAGTAAGATATCTTTTCACATCCCCGCCGCTTTCACTTCCAAAGTGCTTGCATCAGCACTCAGCAAGTGGGGGGACTGACTATGTGGGCAAAAATACGCCAACTTCTACTACGGGGATATGAATCCAGCTGGCGAGACTAGACTTTTCTTACAAGTCACCAGGCACAGAGGATACACGCCTTCTTTTGGAGCCAACAACCATTTTGGCGGCACGTCCATAGGACGCAGGGTATACTTCCTGCCGCCTAGGGTATATAGTCTCCTAGCTAAGGTTTAGTATATACCACCGCCTTGAGTTATAGGCCCATGGCCTTAATAGTTTTTGTATTTTACCTTATTTAGGACTGGGTATCACTACTATAAATACCCCTCCTTATATTGTATTGTACACCATGCGATTCACCATGGAATCCGGCTATGATCAAGAAATACGAATTACATTACCTTTTCTTGCTTATTTCGTCTTGTTTATTCATTACTATTTTCATCGTATTTAATTACTTTTCCGTCATTATTACTATATTGCTTCTTACCCCAATCTTGATTAATTATTTAACCTAGACGTATAATTTTAGTTATAAATACTCTCCAAAATTCTCACACCGAAAACCTGTACGTCAGATCGAGGAGAAATGTAGGGGGTAGCAATCTTGATCTCTTTCAGCAAGGTCATTTCATGACGAGAAATTCCTGGCAAAAAGGGGTTCTGGTGAAGATATTGGAAGATTGAAGGTGAAAGGAAAAATTTGGTAGCACTAAATTACTATGGTCATTTGCCCGCTAGCCGTTTGCATTAGCTAGGGTTGTGAAGGTCAAATAATCAAGGTGGTTAATTACAAAGATCGCAGTTATCCATGTCGTGAACTCATCATGGCTCAACGAAATAGCAGTCACAGAATTCACTAAGGAAAACAATAATCAATTCCAAGAAGTAGTTAGTATCAAGGCATAGAGAAGGGTTCACAAAAACTAAGTATCAAGGCATAGAGAAGGGTTCACAAAAACTTACACTTTCTGAGAGGAAACTATGTTGGCCATTCGTACAGCGACGTATCTGTAGACCCAGCCGCGGTCTGTGGAATCTTCTCTATTGGGGACTACACCTTTCTTCCCTCATTTTATAAATATCAGAATGCCGGCCTTCTGAAAACGGGGAGAATAGA
The DNA here is from genome assembly GCA_029990175.1 of Petunia secreta. Classification (NCBI taxonomy): domain Eukaryota; kingdom Viridiplantae; phylum Streptophyta; class Magnoliopsida; order Solanales; family Solanaceae; genus Petunia; species Petunia secreta. The sequence continues at coordinate 19,102,481 of JARKIP010000009.1, forward strand.
AAGATAGAAGATGTCCGAAGGAGAATTCAACTTGAGCATATTTAGCCAAATGATCTAGCACGGCCACTAGACGCCAAGCAGAAGCGCTAATTTGGCCTAAACAGATGATGTACCAGCGACATATGTCCTCAACAATCGCGTGAACACACCTATTGAGGTGTAGAGTGAAAGTGTGGATATGGACCATCGAATAACCATCACGATGAGAAGAAATTCTTTCCTTAGCATCAGGAACAATGATATCAACAAACTTTGGCCACGTACACTCATGCCTAATACGCATCAGATCATCCCTCATAATTGGAGAAGGGTAATATTCTATGGAAAGATTGCTATTCTTGCCTTCTTGTTTAGAAGTCTGGCCCTATATGCGGCCATCACCTTCGAAACTAAGGGAGGTAGGAAGGTAATCTTTCTCTGAAGTGTGAAGGGATGAAATTCGGTCCTTGTGCCATGGTAAAGAATCAAGGAATGTTTGTCTTTTTGGAAGGAAGTTCTGGAAATTCTTTAAAGATCGATGAGTAAATCCCTATGTTTACGACGTATATATACGCGCCTATAGGGATTAGTTGAATGAGAAACTGAATGATCACAGTATAGTGGGATCGTAATTATGATTATTGTGGTTTATATTTTATGTATCCCCATAATTACGGGATATGAACAGAGTAGTGGAAATATTTGGAAGATACGCGGAAAACAAATCCAATCACAAAGGAACACGTCATTGTACTAAGGGATATGCATTTAATACAACGCATGAGAAGAGGTAGGGGGCGAGTACCAGTATAGTCACACCTTTACGTCTCCTATCACGCTTCGTTCACTTCCTGACTGCTTACATCAGCACTAAGCAAGTGGAGCACTTACTATGTGGGCAATAATATGCCATCTATTATTAAGGGGATACGAGTCCAACTAGCGAGAGTAGGCTTATCTTACAAGTCACTGGACATAGAGGATACACACCCGTTCCTTGGGCCAATGACCATTCAAGCGGCACGGCCATAGGACGCAGGGCATACATCCCACCGGCTTAGGTCTACAGTCTCCTGGTTAGAATTTAGTATATTCAACCGCCTTGAGTAATAGGCCCATGCCTTGTTAATCTTTGTAATTTACCTTAATAAGGACTGGTATCAACTACTATAAATAAATTTCCTTACATTGTAGTGTACAACAGAATGATTTACCAAAGAATCCGGCTATTCTCAAGGAATAAGGCTACTTTACTTTTCGTGCTCATTAATTATCTCTTTTACTTACTTACTTTTCCATCGTATTTACGGTATTACTTGTAACCTCATTCTAAATTAATAGTTTAACCCAGGCAACCGATTTTAGGCATAAACAATAATCAATTTGCATTATTATTTGTCCTTCAGTGTTATAGTAATTTCATAAATTCAAATGATGGGGGTATTGTCAATGCTTATAACTTATAAGCGCATAGGGGAATTTTTAGTTATTTCTCAATGAATTATGAAATGGTGGATGAAACTGACTTAGTGTGTCCAATAATGGATAGTTATCAAAATTTTCCAATAATATTGGTGCGCCTAAAGACGTATTCTTCGTAAAAATTTCGCGGGGAAGCCACTTTGGCACCCGCTTTGTGATGCGTAGCCTCTGTTTACAAATTCGCTGAGAATTAGCCACTAGACGCGTTTTTTAAAAATAATAGCATGACGACGTCGTTTTACACATTTTGGAAATTCCGGTTTTAACCTTCCTTATTTTTAACTTATTCGGTGTTTTTGTTTCTCTGTTTAATACTGTGACTTTTGAACTCTATCAAACTATACGAACTCTCTTTCGAAATACAGCAATTTCTTATTTTTGAGATTTTGAAGCTTTGTGTGTAAGGTAACTGTGTTTACTTCGTATATTAAGGTAACTGTGTTTACTTCGTATTGTTTTTTTTTTCATTTTTGTACGTGTATATGGGTTATTTAGGTTTTGATTTTGTTTCGAACAATGTTTAGATTTTCATTGGAGTACAGTATAAGATTTTGATTTCCTTTAAAATGGTAGGGTTTTTTTAAGGGGAACGCTTTGTTTCTGTGAAACCCATTGTCCCCAGAACTATATACTGTGACCTTCTGTTGTGGATAGGCTGTTGCCCATGATAAAAAACTGGGACTGTGTGTTTTTAAGAGGTACTTGTCCATTGTAAATGGTGGGTTATTTTTTAGAAAGGGGGCAACGGTTTTTTTTTTGTCAAACCCTTTGCCCCAGAAGTATATACTGCGACTCTGTTTAACAAGTGCTTGTGTACCCAGCACTAATGTCTGGGGGAGCGGGTAGGCCACCAAGCTCTCCCCCAGTACAAAAACATGGGACTGTGCATAACAAAGCATCATAGGCCCCAGCACCAAATGCTGTGACCTTTGTGTTTAACAAGTGCTTGTGTCCCAGTTCTAAATCATGGGACTGTGCATAACAAAGCATCATAGACCCCAGGACAAAATGCCGTGACCCTTGTGTTTAACAAGTGGTTGTGTCCCAGTTCTAAAACATGTGACTGTGCATAACAAAGCATCATAGACCCCAGCACCAAATGCTGTGACCCTTGTGTTTAAAAAGTTCTGTGTCCCAGTTCTAAAACATGGGACTGTGCATAACAAAGCATCATAGACTCCAGGACAAAATGCTGTGACCCATTTGTTTATTAAGTGCTTGTGTCCCAGTTCTAAAAATGGGACTTTGCATAACAAAGCATAATAGGCCCCAGCACCAAATGCTGTGACCATGCACATGAACTACTTGTGCTCCCAGCACCAATGTCTGGGGGGAGGGGTTGGGCTACCAAGCTCTCCCCCAGCACAAATACTGCGACCTTGCACATGAACCACTTGTACCCCCAGCATCCCAAATACTGTGACTGTGCAGATAAACTACTTGTACCCCCAGCATATATGTGTTAATTTTCCTTTGTTTTTATTTTAATACATGTGCTAATGTTACAGCAATGGAGATTATACCAAGTGATGAGGTTACGGATAATCTGCCAAACGACGATGGTATATTGCTTCCATTTGCGCAGTGGAAAAATCGTGATTGCCAGTGGAAAGGTGACACAGAGTATCGTGGATTAATCGAAGGGTTGCTGTCTGCGGATTACCTGGAGAAACTGAAGAAAAGGCCATTCGGCAAGTTTATGCTTTTGGAAGATGCTAAATATTCTGGGAGGCTTATAAATTGTTTTCTCCAGTCTCAAATAGTTTCTTCAGACAACACTAAGCTTAGCTTTAAAGTTTTTGGTGATATAGTGGATTTCACAGCTGATGATTTTCATGTAGTTAGTGGTCTTAATATTTCCAGTATTGTAGATATAAGTATTTTTAAGCTTTCAAAGAGTAGATTAAAAGAGAAATATTTCAGGAATCCTGAAGACGATGTTAATAAAAAGGACAGCAAGTGGACTTTAAAGTTATATGACTTGCTTGATTTGATTGAACATCATTCTAGTTATGTGAGAGTGGCTCCAAAGAGCAAGGGCAATGTGAATAGAGTGTCTGCTGCACGATTGGATGTTCCATTAGAGCAAGATGATGCTGTTAAACTAGCCGAGCTATATTTGCTTAATTCTGTTTTATTGGGCCGGCCATTACCTAGAGTAGTGGATGATCAACATATGATTATTATTGATAATGAAGAGGTGCATAGCTGTTATCAGTGGGGTACTGAGATATATCGTCAAATGGTACACCATTTGCAATCAATCATAAAGCCAGGTTCTTCTACTTATTTGTTTCCTGGTATGCCCTTCCTATTCTGTTGCTGGGTGGCAGAGGTGTTCCCTATGTTCAGGCAGTATTTTACTGTTCGCCCTAGGATCAAACCTGTGATGCTTCGTTACACATGTACTTTTACCCCTCAATACAATGTCTTGTGTGATGACTACTTTCATAATGAACAGGTGAGTTTTATGAGTACTTGCTTTTGTTTGTTATTTATTTGTTTTACTTTTTTGTTGGTTTTGAAATGTACTTTTTAATAGTTTTGGGAGGATGCCTCAGTGAGACCAATAAGGCATAAATCTAAACATGCTTCAACTTCAAAATCACCCTCAAAGTCATCTCAAAGACTAGTTCAACAGCAGAATCTATTGACATGAATGAAGTTGTAAAGGTGAAATTCTTCGTGGGTTTTGTCTTTTAATTTTTTTTTCTTATGTGGTTTTAATGTTTTTTCTTTTACCAGAGATTGACAGCTAATCTCAAAGTAAACTTACCTACTGAGAGCAAGATTCAACATATGATCAATTCCTCAGAAAATAGTGTAAAGAAAGATCTTGCTGACATGGAGAAGAGGATTACAGATAAGTTGAATGCAAAGTTTGATGCATTACTGCTTCTTGTTGCAAAATCAAAAACAAGTGATCTCGGAGAAAACTGTGGTGTGTCTGTAAGTAAATCAGACACCAGGAGTAGAAATGAAAAGAGTCATTTTGTTGATAATTTGATTTATTCAGATGGTCGCAATAGTTTTTTCAAAGAAAATTTTAATCAGGCAGAGCTTGGTGGTAGTGTACAAAGTGATCATGGTATTGCAGCTCCTTTAATAGATGCAAGTGATCAAATGATTGTGGATGTTTTAGAGCATTACAAAGCTGATACCAGTGACCCTATTGATGAAGCAAAAGGTACAGATGGTTTAGAAAAGGCACCATCAAATTCAGACCATCATCAACAAAGTCATGGTAGTCAAATAGAGTATTCTGTATAGTCGTAATTTAAATAAAAGGGAATTTTTTTTTTAATGTAATGATTTTTTATTTTTTGTATATGCAGATAAACAGAATCCTTCATCTGATTTATTGGACAAGTGTCCATCTAAAGACAATGATGTATCTTTGAATCCAACAGATGTTCAGCTTCGTGATGAAACAATTTATCCTACACTGAATGGTAAGAAGAAAAAAATTTGTTGGTAGATTGAACCAACATATTATGCACTAATACTGTGTTTTTATGATATGCTAATGTCCCAGATAATAAAATACTGGGACTCTTTTTTTAACCAGTACTTGTGTCCCAGTTCTAAATTATGGGATTTTCTATAACAAAGCACTATATGTACAGCACAAAATACAGTGACTTTTTCATATGAAGTATTTGTGCCCCAGCACCAATGTCTGGGAAGTCTATAGTAATGGAAATGTATTTTAAATATGTGTGTTTTGACACTTCTGTTTTCTATAGAGAAATGTAATGTATTGTGCTTATTTATTTTTACAGAGGTGAATCTGGGAAAAGTGCTGTGGTTGTAGAACAAATTAATGAATTAAAGCATCTTGTTGAAACTGGTATTTGGACACCAGTAGGTATGTAAAAGTAATTTTTATATAATAAATAGTGTTCCTATTTTTGTTGTTGAAAATGTGTAACAAATTATCTTGTTTTGAAGTCTCTCAAGAAAGTTCTCAAGAAGGTTGTCAACCAATTAAGCTTGCTGATAATCAAATGTTTTTGACTCCTGGTATGCGAAAATATGTTGCATATTTTGCATGGTCCACACTCCAGCATAAAATATCCTGTTGGTTGGTCAATGAATAGTGTGTCTTGTTCCATTTACAGAAGCAACAAATGTTAAAGCTGATAAGGAAGATGTTGTCAATCAACGCAGTCACAGTGCTGAGGTTCGACTTGAAGTTAGGACTGTCAGCGAGCTTTGCATAGCTGGTCTTGTTTTTACACCAGAAGGTATGTAATCGTCTTTTTTATAGTTATTTTGTGTTCTTATTGTTCGCAAATGTGTGATATATTATCTTTATTTATAAAGGTTCTCAAGAAGGTTCCCAAGAAGGTTCTAAAGAAGATCTTAAAAAAGGTGTTGAGCATTTGTCTCCAAAAAAAGGTTTGAAAGCATTTTCCAGCAAGAAAAGGAAGAAACGTGATAATGATGCTTCTCCTGAAATTGCATCTCCCCTCAAACCTAAAATTGGTGAAAATTTGGCTGATGCAAGCAAAAGCATCATGAATATTGGTTGCATAGATGCACCTTCATTTTCAATTGGCTTGACACAGCCATCGCAAGAAACTGCAGCAGTGATTGATAGTGTCAGGCATGATTCTATGGATATCGATCGCTCAGAAAGTAAGGGTGGTACAGAATTGGCATTAATAGAGAAAGACAATTCAAAACTTACGACACTTGCTGATGCATCTGTTGTAGTACTGGAGCAAGAGTCTGCTTTGGATTCAGCCATGAAAACACCTGAACAGCCAAGGAAGGTTGCTGGAACAAATGTCTGTGCAAGTAATTATGCAGATGTGTGTTCATCTAAACAACAGTCGGCAATGCAGTGTTCAGTGAAAAAGGAGGAAGTTATGGATTTAGCTGTTTTGCCAGAGAAACCATCAAATCATCCAGAAGGAGGAGAGCTGTTAGGCAGGGGACATAGGGTTCGTAAGATTAGTCGCCACTTATTATCTCCATTCAGGCCTTTTCATCCAAAGGAAAAGTGTGATTGGAAGCCTTCTTATAGGCGTGTATGCCCTTTTCATACTGTCAATGCCACGTCTAATTGTTTGGCAATTTTTGACAAATGGTTGAAGCAAGGCTTGAAAGTGACTGATAAAAACAGCGTCTCTAAAGTGTAAGTTATTTTATTTTATTTTTTTTAGTTATTGTGTATTTTAAGTTACACGGTGTTGTGGATTATATTAGTAAATTTGTATTCTTTATGTTGTTTGTGTTTAACTTTTTCAGGGGTGATGATCTTTATGATGACAAAATTGCAGACATCAATTCACAGAATAAAATTAAATTGTATAGTGTTTCAGTGAAGAGCAAAATGTGGTTTAGAGAGATTGCAGATAGAAGATATCCACTTACCAATGAGGTTTTCTACAGCTTTTTTTTATTATTGGTTCTGTAGTGTTTTATATATATATTTGTTAACTAATTTTTTTTTTTTTTTTGTGTTTTGTGATTTTTTTTGTCATGCAGCATGTTGATGTTATACTGTACTATCTGAGGAAGAAACATGTATATCATTTCACAAACTACTCAGCGCTGTTCACAACGACAGACTTGAATTTTGATTTTTTTGTAGAGTCGTTGTTCTTTTCGAAGGTTGAATCCTATTTTGAAAATATGGCAAAGGAAGAGAAGACCAGGAGAATAAAAGAGAAGAAGGATAGAATGGAAGAAGAGTGGAAGAACAAAGAAAATTTTGAAAAAATGAAGGCCCAACAAAAGAAAGGAGCAAAAAGGACTCGTGGTCAACAAAAGAAAAAAAAATATGATCCTCCAGCAGAAGTTGTTTTTGGAATTCATGACTTGACATTGGACGATTTAGAGAAGATTGAGTTAGATTTCTACCTAGCACAGTATGAAGGAACTGCACAGAATAGCCTACTTGAGTGTGTGAATGGGTCTTCTAATGAATGTGGCATAGCATGGGGTCAAGTCGAAAAAGTTTTTATGCCAATTAGGAAGACTTCAGTTGATCCTAATGATTACATGTCTTGCACTCATTATTGGTTGGGAGTTTATTCTATAAAAGATCATAGAATAGATGTCTATGATTCGGTTTTTGATGGGGATGAAGATTTTGTGAAGATCAAGATGGCAATGTATGCAATTGCTATACCTAAGCTACTAAAAGAGATGGATTTTCATACAGAATATCCTAATTTTGGTACGACGTACAAGAAACTTGATATTGTTTATCAAGCAGCACCAAAACAATTAGGAGATACAAACTGTGGTCTTTTTGTAACAAGGTTTACAGATCTACTCATGCTTGGACAGGATTTGTTTAAACAGGAATGGGGAGTAGAAGCCATTAGTATTTACAGGAGAATGGTTGCTGTTAATCTACTGTCGCATGGAAAATCAAAAAGAAATGAAGGCTATGAAACTCCACCAGAGAAATTGAATGATGATTATGGAGAGCATGATGAGAAGCTAGCTTGTGAACATGGAAGGCTGCCTCTTCTTTGAATCTTTATTAATCTTTTTTATAAACAATGCAGTGTATACATTTTTTGAAGTATGTATAGTTAATATGTTGTTTGTTTGTTATTATTTATTAGCTTGGGAACTATATAAATTGGAATGCTAAATACTTTAATCCCCCAGTACAAAAACATGGGACTGTGCATAACAAAGCATCATAGGCCCCAGCATCAAATGCTGTGACCTTTGTGTTTAACAAGTGCTTGTGTCCCAGTTCTAAATCATGGGACTGTACATAACAAAGCACCATAGACCCCAGGACAAAATGCCGTGACCCTTGTGTTTAACAAGTGGTTGTGTCCCAGTTCTAAAATATGTGACTGTGCATAACAAGCATCATAAAGCCCAGCACCAAATGCTGTGACCCTTGTATTTAACAAGTGTTGTGTCCCAGTTGTAAATCATGGGACTGTGCATAACAAAGCACCATAGACCCCAGGACAAAATGCCGTGACCCTTGTGTTTAACAAGTGGTTGTGTCCCAGTTCTAAAACATGTGACTGTGTATAACAAGCATCATAAACCCCAGCACCAAATGCTGTGACCCTTGTGTTTAACTAGTGCTGTGTCCCAGTTCTAATACATGGGACTGTGCATAACAAACCATCATAGACTCCAGGACAAAATGCTGTGACCCATTTGGAAAATCCAGCCGTTAAAAGAATAGGAACCGAAATGACGGTTTTCATCATTACTCCTGCAGTCTCGAAGCACGCAACAGTCGCTTTTTCAGTAAATATGATTTTCACCAGCTTGAAAACCTTTTACTCCATTCCATATTTCATCCAAACCTTCAAAACTTCAAAACTTCAAAACACCTTTCTAACAATTTCTAAATTGCAAAAACTCTTCCAATCTTCTAATCCAATTGTCTCCAAAAGCTAAGAAAAGTCTGAATATGGATGCTGCGGCTAGTACTTCCTCAGCAGCAGGTGGTCAATCCATGAGTTCTTCAACTTTGGTTGCTGATGTGATCCCCAAAGTTTGGGGAAACCTTGAAAATGATTGTTCAGTCGGCTCGTTCAGTCATTATGGCAATATAAGGTCGTGGCCTTCAAGCCAGTTTAAGAGTTCAATTACTCTCGACCTCTTGCATAGGGTTAAGGAAGATTGCGGCTGGGACGATGATGTTACAGTTTCTTGCCCCTACCCAACGGAGAATATTACTTCTGTGAGAACTGGTTGGACGGCCATATCCACGTATCCATTCACAATAGGCCATACGCTGCCATTGCATCCTGTTATAGAGGACATTTGTAAATACTACCTTATCTGCCCGGGGCAGCTGTGCCCGAGCATTTATAGAATCATTTCTCTGCTACAATGGTTTGCCGATGAGACTGAGCAAGATTTTGAGTTTAAGCATTTTATCTCTTTGTATAGCCTTCAGGTTGCAAGAGACGGGTATATCAATGCCCGTATGAGAGGAAGAAAAGCTTTAGTGCATAATTCTGGAGATACAGGGGATAGGGGTTGGATGCATAGGTATGTTTATGTGCAGTCCAAACTCCTCACACGTGGCAGCAAAACTAATCTCCGCGAGGTGTGGAACAAAACTCGTAAGTCCCTTAGTCTTTGTATTAAATACTCTCTGAGTTACGTATTTGCACCTTCTGACCTTTACTCTTTATTGGTTAGCTGACAAGATTCCTTACGACGGTCTGATTTCCGAGGAGGAGTTGTCTGCTTGGGTTGAACCCATTTTGGCAGCTTTCACCCACGAGCAGAGGTAGTGGTCCCACTATGCTTCTGAAAAGAAATTGTCGAACCCTAGTACCCATGGTAAGCTGATTACCCAACTTCCTGCTAATTTATGTTGAACTCATTGTGGTATTAATATGACTTTATTCCCAGGTTTAGGTGCTAGTGGTAGTTACTTTCCTGCTCCTCCTCCTGTTGAGCAGACTGTTGACCCCGTGGCCGAGATCAACGAGGAGGCAGCTGCCATCCTCCAAACTGCTGCAGCTGTTAAGGCCAGGGAAGGTGGTGAGGAGGTCCTTGCGAGCTTGAAGAGAAAGCAATCTGACTCTGAAAAGAGTAAACCCAAGAAGAAGACGAGGACAGCTCGCAACACTCCTCAGTCTTCTGAAAAGACAATTGAAACCAATGCTGCTGCTGCTGATACGCCCAAGGCTGGGCAGGAGAGTGTTAAAAGCTCGGCGGCCGCCCCTGAATCTGCTGGGCCTGTGATATTCGATATTTCTGATTTAGAGGCTCTCGATGTGAGCTTGACTTGGAGGAGGAGGGCACCTCTTCGGGGTGATAAGAGGAAGGATGTAGAGACTTCTTCTTATGCCTTCGAGGAGAGTCCCCGAGTTGATGATGGGGAAGGGGATAGAGCTGGGGAAATGGGGGAAGAAAGAATGCACGAAGGTTTTGCCTTCTTCCCTGAGGACCCAAAGCTGAATGAGCCTGAACGGGTTGGTAGTCAGCAAGGCGAGCCTGAGCAAGCCAGCCACAGGCGCCCTGGCAAAGAGCCGATGAGAGAGGAGGCTGAGGAAAAAGAGGAGGAGCAAGATGAGGGGGTTGATGAGTGGAGGAAAGCTGAGGGGGAGGCTGAACCTCAGGTCTTTTATTACGAGGACATGATGAATTTGGCCGGTGAAGGGGTGGCACCAATTTATCTGCAAGAGTGCGACACTCTGGACCCCGAGGAAACAGGTGACGTTGAGGTCTCTCGCACAAAGCTTACCAGGCGAGTATCGTTAGGAGGAAAGACTGGGCCCTACTTTGTTAAGGGTATTCGTCACAAATTCGGTCCCCAGTACCCTTCTGAACAAGCGAGGGAGCCCAGGCCGTGTATGAGGGAGTGTGACTTCACTATCTCTCCGGATACAAATTTTCTGGCGAAGCCTGGCCACTTGATTAAAGTGACGTCTAACCTGATCGGTCCTCGCGAGGAGTGGAACATGCGTAGCATGAGCGACGAGCAGCTAGCTTACGCAATTGCTGAAGATACTGCTCGGGTAATGTTTCCCTCTTTACTTCTTTATTCCTATTAAGTCCTTAGTTCTGATTACCTGCATATTTTCATTTTGTTGCCAGGCAAGTATGATGGCTGCCGAGCTCATGTTCCGCTCTAGGTTGAACAACCAGGAACAAGTCCTTGGCTTGAAGAAAGATCTTTTGAAGGCTCTCCAGGACAAGCAGGCCCTAGAAGAGGAGAAACAAGCTCTGATCAGGGAGAAGCGAGTCCTGGAGGGGAGGCGTGGCTTCTTTGAGGATAAGATAGACAGGTTGGAGAAATCCAACACTGAGGCCAATGACAAGATACACGCCCTCCTCGAGGAAAAGGACCGTCTTCTGGACGAGAAGGAAAGGTTTGCACTATCATTCGAGGATCTGAAAACCAGGATAGATGAACAAGGTCGCCAGATTTCTCAGCTTGCCCATGAGCTTAATATGAAAGAAGTTACCTTGGAAAGCATCCGTAGCACTTCTGACCTAATGTTGAGAAACATGAACAAGGCTGAAGCTGAATCTCGGGCTGCTCGAGGAGAACTGCAACAAGCCAAGAATCGGGCTGAGGAATCTGTGAGGACCCAAGAGCTGTTGACGAAGGAGTTGGCGAATTTGAGGGATCGTTATACAATCGACTCCAAACTGGAAGCTCTTGAAGCCAAGAAGAAGTTGCTCATCCAAATGCAGCGCGGCCAGGTTAATGTCGACTCAGTCCTTGATCAGACCATAGCAGCTATCATCAGTGTCAAGCAGGCCTTGGGCATGGAAGTAGGAGCCGACGACGATGATGTCTAAGAGGACGATGAAGGCAGTGAGGATAACGAAGATGAAGATTTGGGTGGGGATCCGACTGATGGAGCTAGTGCATCAGGTCGAGATCCCGGCCCAAATGATGATTAAGGCCTCATCTGGTCCTCCTTGTAAATTTACGGGATGCTGTTAATTTTGAATATTGCTAATTTGTGGACAAATGTATATTTTGACTACTTCTGTTTTTGTCCGACTGATGAAGGCTTGATGATCATTTTTGTTCTCAAGTCTTGCTTATATGAATGACGTTGGTATTCGCTGTTTTAATGAGGTTTTCAGAAGTCAGAATTATATTTCAAATCCTAGTGTCTGAGTTCCTTTTTTGGTGTTAATCTGCGCAGATGTTCAAAGTAAAATTTGATCATAACTAGGTTAAGTTGCCCTTAGTTAAGATAAATGAAGTCAGGCCTCTATAAATGTTATGTTTTTAATGGTTGCATCTGCAAGTGTAATTTATCTTTTCTTGTACTTTGAGGATACTTCTTTTGTGTTTTATGATAATGTTAATTAAAATGCCTGTAAGTTTGTGTTTGTTTTGTGTGAAATGTTATCTAATATGCTGGGGGATTGCTAAGAATCTTTTGCCGTGAGTAGTAAAACAAGGCGCATGGATCACACTGCCTCCCAGATGTTTAACCTGGGGCTAGTATTTTAAGGCACATGGACGCCCCAGATGTTTTTGCTGTGGACATTTGAGTTTTTATTTTTATTTTTCCAATGCACTTTTTCCACTGCATCGTAAAGGAAAAGAACAAGCAATGTGCAGCTTTTATATAAAGAATGAAGAATCTTTACTATCATCCAAAAGCACAAGGACAATACAGTATAATTGAGAAGTTTTCTTGTACAATTATTTTAATATAAATAGACTACTTTGTTACTGAATAGAAGAGGCAAATATTTTTGTATTTTTAAGATGGGAACAGTCGTTGAAGCAGTGTTGAATGAATTGGATGCTGAATTAGATCAATTTGTAAGTTAATCACACCATTTTTTTTTTAAAGTGTTATTTGTTTGTTGGTCTTGTTATGCTTTGCAGACTTCACCCAGTCTTTACACTGGGACGTTATGGTAAATATATAAGCAGATCCAGGTTTTTTTAAGTGGTGGTTTTTGGTCTAAAAATAAAGAAATACCAGCTACATTGGGATTCAAAAAGTCAGGACTTTATTAGGGAAGACCAAACAAACCTACCATTTTTTACTACATTTATTGTGATATTTTTAATCGATTCTTTGACCATAAGAGCTGGACAAAAGTTAATATTAGATAAATAATCTATACCCAGCATATTAGAGAACATTTTTCATAAATAAGATGGGAACAGTCGTCGAAGCAGTGTTAAGTGAATTGGATGCTGAATTAGATCAATTTGTGAGTTAATCATAGCATTTTTTTAAAGTGTTGTTTTAGTTTGATGTTATTATAAAAGTTTGCATTTCTTCTTTTGTTTTGTTTTGTAAATTTTGCCAGTATGGTTGGCAATTAGGCTTCCCAGACGTGATGTTCCAGCCACTCTTATTTGCCGTGGTATTCATTTCCAGATGAACTACCTAAAAGTGAGAAGACAGAGAAAACTTTGTAATGGATGGAGGGAGTTTGTACGCACTAACAATCTTGGAGTAGGAAGTACGTTACATTTTAGGGTTCTGGAATCTTTAGATCGTGTGGTTTTAAATGTTCGTATATGGCAGCCTGAACTAGAACCTTTAAGTTCAAGTTCTAGTTCTAGTTCTAGTTCTGGCTCTACTGTTGAAGATGCTTGAAATAAGATAGCATATATTTTGTGTTTTAGTTCAATATCTGAGTTTTTGGTAAACAATATCTGAGTTTTTGGGGCAGTTATATATGTGTAATATAACTGTTGTTTTTTGAATTGTGATTGTTCAGTAAACAACATCACAAATATTATGTAATGGTGCCTTTTCAATTATAAGTTGCATCTGTTATTACATTATTGAATTTATTCTATAAATACATATCAACTTATAGTTGTTATGAAGTTCTATGTGAAGTTTCTATGTTGTCATTTTTAATTATTAGTCTATAATTTCCAACTAGTTTACAGTCATTAGCATAGGACCCCATATCAAAATGCTGTAATTTTTCAACTGCATAACAATATAGCTCCAGCAAAAGTACTGGGGGATGAATGTATGAATAAATATTATTAAACTTCGTGATTCTTGAATTAATTTAATAGCAGCCCCCATATGAAAATGCTGTTATATTTCAACTGCATAACAATATAGGTCCAGCAAAAGTACTGGGGGGATTTACAATTATGAGTATACGACCCCAGATCCAAATGCTGTCATTTTCACCTTCATAACAGTATGGCTCCAGCACAAGTACTGGGGGGGGGGACTAATTTATGTGAGAGCCGTTTTTTATATTTTAATTAATATTTATTAAATTTCGTGATAGTAATTTAAGTTACACAATATTTGTTGAAAATTGATAACCTATAGAAACTGTAAAGTCCATAGAAAATATAATTTCTTTGACTACATTTAATGTATTTTTGCCAAAATACATGCCGACTGACTAACAGTTACTCACTTTTTTTACTATAAATAACCCTTTGTAGTTAAAGCAAAGTACAAAGTTTTTTGAGATTTCATCTCCTCTTATAAACTGTAAAGTTTTTTTTGAAAAGAAGATATGGCAGATGAAGAGAATCGTGTGGAGGAACTAGGAAGTTTCGACAAGAAAATCACATCATCTTATTTTGATAGAGATGATTTTGTATGTTAAAAGAAATGACCAAAGTATTTTTTATTTTTTTCATTTATTTTTTTTAGTGTTTTGTGATTTTTTAATTAACTGTGAAATATTATTCTTTTTAGATCTTTCTAAAAAGTTGGAAGCAGAGGCTGCCAAATATAAATGGAATGGCATGCATATTGTGTGAAGATGATGATGAGGTATATGAGATGAGCTTCAAAGTTGGGAAGCACGCACGGTTGTGTAATGGATGGAAGGATATGCTTAATAAAAAAGGCTTCAGGATAGGCAATATACTTCGTTTTGATCACCAGTTCCACAACATATTCAATGGTAATGCAACTGTTGTTTTTGAAGTTTATGTCATAAATCATCAGGATGGTGAGGGAGGGGGTGAAGAAGATGATGATGATGATGATGATGATGATGGTAGTGGCAGCAGCGACGAAGATGTAGGATCAGCCCAGAAGCCTATTGTGATTGAATAAGTTTTTGTAGTTTTTAAGTTTTTTCAGATAATATGGGTATGTTTGTTTGTGTGTGTTTTTTATTTATCTGTGTTTTTAAGTTTTTCAGCAGCTGATCAATTATGAACAATCCTTTTTAGCATTATGAACTGTGTTTGTAAGTACTGTGTTGTTGTGGTCGATCAAAATGTTTGTTGTTCAATAAGTAAAAAAACTAAAAAATAGATAAATGGAGACTACTATTTTGCACAGCAACAAATGAAAACTGTATTTTTTATATATATTAATCCTTGTTAAAGAATACAGAGGAAGTAAAATTTTTTTAAAAAAAAATTCTCTATAAGTGAGAACAAAATGCTGTTAATTTCAACTGCATAACACCATTGCTCCAGCACAAGTACTGGGACCAAGTATAGGACCCTCCAGATCAAAATGCTGTTGTTTTTCAGCTGCATAATACCATGGCCCCAGCATAAGTACTGGGACTAATGTATGTGACAACAGTTTATTATATATGAATAAATATTATTAATTTATGTAATTATGAAAATGTTGCTCACATTCAAAAAACAAAATCTATTGTGCATTTTAAATATTGTAAAAGTGTTGTTATAGTAATTTAACTTGCAGAATCTTGTAAGGTTTTTTATTGATTTGACTTGTCATGTAAAATGACAAAAGAATCTATCTACTTTTTTGACAATACACAAATGCTGTGGATTTCTAAAGTTAAAGTAGGGAATATTTTGTGGATTTCAATATATTTTTTGAACAAAAGAGAGTCTGTTCTAATGTATAGAATCTTCCCAGAATCTGTTTGATTTCTTTTTGTGTTGTCAACTGTGTAATACTGTTACTTTAATACAGTTGAAAATCTCAGTTTAATCTTTTCCTATACAGATACGACCTCTTCTTTACAAAGAAAGAAGCAAGGAATCTTTACAGCTTTTTTTGAGTTACAATGTCAGCTAAAATAGAACAAATATTCTTTACATGTTTTTTCTGTTTTTGTTTTCTATAAATTAGACAGTGGTCTTGTTTTTTCACTTGTACAAAACAAAAATATTATTCGAAAAAAAAGGAAAAATAACAAAGCATAAAATAAAAAATGGCTTGCAATGATGAAGTAAGAAGACAACAATGGCGCCAGTTGAATAACGATGTTAGGAATTTGAAAAGTGATCTTGAGTTTTTGAAAACTGAGGTATCAGTCGTGAAGAATAACTTGGATGTGTTCTTTGAATTTTTTGTAGCTTTCAGAGAGAAAAACAACAGAGATATGGATCGACTTTTTGACAAACTCTTGGACATTGAATTGCAGAACTTCACAGATTCAACCTCTGGTTCTAGCTCTCGCGTTCCTAGTAATCATTAATGTTTTACTGTATTTTTTTATGTGTTTCGCAGTGTTCTGTTTTTATGCTTCCATGTGAAGCAAGTGTAATTTATCTTTATTGTACCTGAGGATACTTCTTTTGTGTGTTTTAGAAGTATCCTTTTTTATGTAATTTTTATGTTACTGTTATTGAAAATGTCTGTAAGTTTGCCTGTTGTGTTTGTCTGTAAAAATAATGTTTTTGTATAGTATCAGCAATATATTCCCCAGTATTTTTACACCAAACCCCAGGATATTGTTATGGGGCTTTCGTTGAACGTAACACCAAGACACAGCATTTTCGTTATGGGTGATTTTGAATTCGAGCTTTATAAGCCCCAGAATTTAATGCTGGACAACACACAAAATACTTCAAAATCCGGTTAAGCAGTGTGACCCATTGTAAACAGTGTGACTTATCAGAACTTACGACAAAATACACATTGTACCTTTTCAGAATTTCCAGAAGTGACTCTTACAAACAAATGCCAATCTATATAAATTCCCACCCATAAAACAGATAGAGAGGAATCCAATTTGTCATTTTTGTTATTGAACAAATAAAAAAAAAAGAAATTGTGTCAAATAGTATTTGATCAAAAAGTATCTATGGAGAATGCCCACCGACCATCCAATGGCCACGGACCATCCAATGGTAGACAGGTTTTCCAGAATGGTTATGGACCATCAACTCGAAGGCATGATACGAACTTGCCTACAATACCAAGAGACCTGTGTTGGCGTTTTGAATATCTGAAGAAGGAGGTGGAATACTTGAATGAATTGAGAAAGAAATGCGAAGATGAGTTGTGGAATTTAAGGTACACGCAGCGACAATATTATGAAAAACTGATGGAATTGCTTAAGGTGATGGCAGATCCGCTGCAATTGCACAGCGCAGGGCCAGGGGAGCCCGTGTTTAGGAATTATGGAGAATAAACAATGTTTTAAATTGATATATTATGTATTGTTGTTCTTTCACATATTAGTAATTGTTTTACAATGATATCATGTATTCAAAAAGGCAAACAGATTGTGTTTTTAGAAGTATGCTTTTATGTAATTTTTATGTCACTGTTAATGAAATTGGCTGTAATTTTTCCTTTTGTGTAATTTGTTGACTCTTAAATAATGTTTATGTATAGTCCTAGCAATACATGCCTCAGCATTTCTGATTAAAACATTTTGAACTGCAGCCTTATAACCTAAAAAATAGCACAGCTACAGTATATTGTAATGGGACTTCGCTTCAAAGTAATACTAATCCCCCAGATTTTTATGCTGTGACCAGTAGTTTAAGGGACATGGTGCTCAAGCTTTTTATCCTCAGACGTTATTGTAAATATAGAAGCTGTTACAGTTTTTAAGAGTGTGTCAGCAAATATCTCGGGTAGCAGCATTTTATCAGGATAACATTGGCATACGAGAAGACCTCGAACTGGAAGAAACATAGGGAAGAACATAGAAACACAGCTTTTTTGACAACATTTATAGTGATACTGTAATACATGCCTCAGCATTTCTGATTAAAACCCTTCTCTTCCATAGCATACCCATTTTATTTACATCGTCCAGACGAATTTTGTGTTCCTCTTTTTTTTTTTTTTTTTTTCCCCCTTAATATTTTGTCTAGTAGCAAATGGACCATTTCCATTAGTAGGTATTTAAGGTGACAAGTAACTACTCTTCTGTTGATAAATGCAATATAGCTACAGGATATTGTAATGGGACCTTGCGTTAATGTAATACGAAGTCCCAGCATTTTAATGCTGGGACAACAGGGGGGGGGTGATTTTGAACTGCAGCCTTATAACCTAAAAAATAGCACAGCTACAGTATATTGTAATGGGACTTCGCTTCAAAGTAATACTAATCCCCTAGATTTTTATGCTGTGACCAGTAGTTTAAGGGACATGGTGCTGTAAATATAGAAGCTGTTACAGTTTTTAAGAGTGTGTCAGCAAATATCTCGGGTACCAGCATTATATCAGGATAACATTGGCATACGAGAAGATCTCGAACTGGAAGAAACATAGGGAAGAACATAGAAACACAGCTTTTTTGACTACATTTATAGTGATACTCAATCTCATTTTGACTATACATATTCACTTTGACCATAACAGTTGAACAAAAGTTAGTAACTCCTAGGCTATAAATAAGGCTTTGCAGTTGAAATAAACAATAACAAAGATTGCAACTAATTTATTTTTTCATTGAAACAATAATATGGAGGATGATCGTTGGGAGGAACTAGGCAATTTCAGTATGCAAATAACAAAATCATACTTCAAAAGAGATGATTTTGTATGTTAAAAAAATTACCAATTATTTTTTATGCTTTTGTTCATCTAATTTTTCATTGTTTTTTTTGTATTAACTGTTAAAGTTTATTTTTTCAGATCTTTCCAGAGAGTTGGAAAGAGAAGCTGCCAAAGGTCAATGGAAGTGCACTTTTACTTTGTAAAAATGATGACACTGATTATGAAATGAAGTTCAAGGCTGGGAAGGTACATTCAAGGTTGTGCAATGGATGGAAGGAGATGCTTCTGCGTAAAGGCTACAGACTGGGTGATGTTCTTCGGTTTAATCATGTTGTTCATGAGGTTTACAACGGCGTTGCCACTATGGTTTTTGAAATTTCATTAGTAAAACGTCAGGTTGGTCAAGGCCACAACAATGATGATGATGTTGATGATGATGATGATGATGACGACAATGATGATGATGGTAGCAGCGACGAAGATGTAGGATCAGCCCAGAAGCCTATTGTGATTGAATAAGTTTTAGTAGTTTTTATGTTTTTTCTGTTAATGTGGGATGTTTGTTTGTCTTTTTTTTCATGTGTGTTTTTTCAGTTAATGTCGAATTATGAACAATGATTTTTCGTAGTATGAACTGTGTTTCTAAGTACTGTGTTTTTATTATTTAAGCAAGATCAAAGTGTTTGTTGTTCAATAAGTAAAAAAACTAGAAAATAGATAAATCGAGACAACTATTTTGCACAGCAACGAGTGAGAAGTGTATTTTTTATATATAATAATCCTTGTTAAAGAATACAGAGGAAGTAAAATGTAAAAAAAAAAAAAAAAGTTCTCTAGAAGTGAATAGTCCTTTTTGACATCAGATTTGTTGCGACTGGATGAAAATACAGAAGAATAGTCTTCTATCTATCTAGTGTTGACGCGATTCCTAACTGAAAAACAAAAAAAAAAAAAAAGAAAAATTTTAACATAGCCAGCTTTGGGGTGTTGAATTGCACTAAAATAGAATTAAAAAATAAAATGCATATAGAGAGACATACCTATTGGGAGTTATGTTTCTTTGAATATGGGTGAAGTACTGGAGTGTGTCTGCAAGATGTTCTGTTGTGTCCACGCTTTCTACATATCCCACAGTGTTTCCCCGTTTGTCTTACATATTCTGCAGTCGAGACAAATCTTTTCTCCTGTCTTCTACCTGCCTTAACTTTAAAATCTGCGGGTTTTGTTATCTCTACTTTAATGCTATCAGGTACAACCCATGATTCTTCATGTCCAACAGTGTTGATTTCCGCTTCATACTGTTTTAACCATGTTTCTCTTTTATACCATATAGAGCAATAATCCGATTTGTTTAGGTGCACTCTGTCTATAGCAGCAAGTGCATGTTCACAAGGCATTTCATCCATCTGGAACTTGAGGCATTGACATTCTTTTTTCTTCAAACAAACAATGAATTCTCTCCCTTCATCTGTTACCTTAAAGCTTTGATCCGCAGTCAGGTCAACCTGTAAAAATGTAATGTATAAGATCACTGGACTAGCATAACACATATGATGCTGCAAATTACTGGATCCCCCGCTTTTGCATACCATGTAGTCCCAGCACAAAACCTGGGACTTCATGAATTATCATTGACATAATGCAAATGACATCCCAAAATAACTGTATTAGTTGATATACTCACATTCATTCTATATGTTTTTTTTATTTATTTTTTTTTCAATTCATCATGTGTCCATTTTGATGTTGCAAAGAAAATATCCTGCGCACTCTTCCGTCTCTCATAAAACTAGGTCTGTAGCTTGTTCATTATGTTGTCCACCATTGACAGTATTGATTTCCCCCGAGCATGTAACAGAGCATTATTCATTGATTCCACAATATTTGATGTCATCATGTCATATCTTCGATTTCGACAGCAAGCTCTAGTCCATCTCTCTGGTGGTTCTTCCATGAGGTAATCATAGCTTGCCCTATCCGTTTCCTTCATTTGATTCATGTCTGTTTTAAACTCTGCAATCGTGTAGACACGACATGCACTATTGAATATACTTATCACTGCAGGACTCACGTTCCTTTTGTTAAGGTTCTTTTCCAGATGATATACACAGATACCATGGGCACATTGAGGATATACATTTGCAATCCCATTTGCAATTGCAGGATTACGATCTGAAAGGAACAGTAAATTCTCACGGCAACCAAATGTAATGCGCAACTGTCTAAAGAACCAATTGTATGCCAGATTATTTTCTGAGTCGACAACTCCAAAGGCAAGTGGGAAGATTTGGTTATTTGCATCTTTCGTCACTGCAACCAATAGTGTGCCTGAATATCTCCCCTTAAGGAATGTTCCATCGACAACTATCACAGGTCTACAATGTTTCCAGCCTTTGATAGATGCCGCACAAGCAAAAAACATATATTTGAACCTGGATAATAGAATTGCAGTGTTATCAGTAAAATTCATGTTAAAATTTTTGAGTCTCAGGTTTTAGTACTGGAACCCCACTTATACATAATGACGACATCACAGCATTTTTGTGACGGGAATCGAACAAATAACACTGCAGTCTCAGGATTTTTTTAATTGGCATTACTGGAATTCTACACAAAAATATATAAGTACACTTTTTTTTTTACCTGTTCTCATCATCTCTTTGAAGAGCAACATGTGAGCCTGGATTGATGTCTTTTAGCACATATAAATATGCTGGTAACTTCTGAAAGTTCTCCTCAGGCGTTCCTCTAATTAAAGACTCTCCTTCTTTTATAGCACGCCATGCCTTATTATAAGAGATTAGAACTCTCATTTTCCTTCTAATCTCTGCAACAACAAAATTAGGCTTAACAGGATAATTATCGTCTCTTAGATTCTCAACTATCTCATCTCGAACAATCTTTGACGTAGCATGTTTTTGGTCTCTTTTTCTATCATCCACCGAGCAAGTGTGATTCTTCTCAAACTTCAGTATTTTGAACAGTGTGGATTGTTTAATTCTGGAAGATCGAACAGTCCACTCACATTTTTCATTCATGCATGCCAGTGAATATCTCGTTGTGCTTGATCTCACAACCTTGAATTCAAAATGGTGTGCAATTGCAGTTGTCTGGAAACATTTAGTGATACACTGTTTGTTTAAAAAAATTGATCCAACCTTGATGTCGTCCAAATCTGCATTTTCTTTTAGTATTGGACGAGGAGATTCTCTTATTTTCTTCCTTGAATACCTCTTTCTCTTTTTTCCAGCACTTGATGGCTCAGGAAGTTCAATATTTACAAGCTGTTGTTCTGTGTTTTCAGCATGCATTAACTGTTGATCTACTGCTACAGCTTCCACAGATGGAGGTGTCAAAACTATCACTTCAAAAGCATCATCGTTGTCTATTTGCATTATCATTTGGCCTTCAGTGTAATCAACTCTCTCAGACTGTGGAGTTCGTTGTGTAATGTCAACTATGAAACGTCTACTCCTATACTCGGAATTGTTCTTCATCAAGTGTAAACAGCTGATTAAATCATCGGTATTTTTTATAGGGACACCTTTGCTTGTTCCAAGTTCCATATCAAACCATATGAATGCCTCACAATGTTCTTCGTCTAAATCTATCTTTTTCCAAAGGTTTCTTCTGAAATCTTCAAAAGTATCTGTTTCACTATGTAGAAAAATCCTTGTCTCATGATCTATGTACTTATAATCTGGTGTCCATTTCCCATTGAATGCAAGAACAATACACTGTTTAGCCATCACCTGTAGTTATAAAAGACAGTAAAACTAAACTAAGTTACAAAGAAATCCACACGGTAAAATACTGTAATTGTAGCTTAATAATGAAAGCTTAAGAACTGCTAACCTATAAGATAAATATACATTTCCATAGTTTAATTGCTAATTATACAGGGTGGAGGGGGATTTTTGAAGTGCAGCTCTATATGCTAAAATATAGCATAGCTACAGGATATTGTAATGGGACTTTGCTTCAACTTAACACTAAACCCCAGCATTTTGTGCTGGGGATATTTTTTAATGGGACACTACTTCAGCACTAATCCACAGCATTAAATGCTGTAGGTTGAAGGAAGGTCCCATCACAATATCCTGGGGATATCACGCTACAGGATATTATAATGGGGCTTTGCTTCAACGTAATACTAAGCCCCAGCATTTTTAGCGTTGGAATACAGGATATTTTCTAATGGGACATTGCTTCAACAGAAATCCCAGCATTAAATGCTGGGGTTTAGTGTTAAGTTGAAGCAAAGTCCCATCACAATATCCTGGGGATATCACGCCATTTTGAAGTGCAAGTTTATATCCTAATATAGCACAGCTACAGGATATTATAATGGGGCTTTGCTGTAAAGTAACACTAAGCCCCAGAATTTAGTGTTGGAATACAGGATATTTTCTAATGGGACATTGCTTCAGCAGTAATACCCATCACTAAATGCTGGAGGTTAGTGTTACGTTGAACGAAGGTCCCATCACAATATCCTGGGGATATCAGGCCATATTGAAGTGCTAAGCTAAAATGTAATCATAGCTACAGGATATTTATAACGGGGCTTTTGCTTCAACGTAACACTAAGCCCCAACATTTAGTGTTGGACAACAGGATATTTCTAATAGGACATTGCTTCAACTTTAATCCCCCAGCATGAAATGCTGGAGGTTAGTGTTACGTTGAAGCAAGGTCACATCACAATATGCTGGGGATATCAGGCCATTTTGAAGCTTTTGCTTAAACGTAATACAATTCTAGGTGCTGCATACTCTTATGAACTTAATTCAGATTCATATTAATTATATATAACAGTAAATTCGCGTTTCAGAAAAACAAATTCAGATTATAATCACGAAAACAGATATATTTATGTAATTTAATTCAAATTCAGCACAGAAACGTCGGAGAAACTGTGGAACCGCACCTGCAATTAGCTTTTACAGTTTGAATTTGAAAGTTCCGGGAGAGAGACGATGATCTGGAGAGTTGAGAGAAGTAATGTATGCTTTGTTCTATTTTTTTCCACGCGTTATTTTGTATTTATTGTTGAGCTGTAGGTTTTTAAGGGTAGTTTAGTAAATTCAATATATGCGGCAGTAGCCTGAATGTACGCGAGTGTTTTATTGGCTATTTCTCAATGAATTTTGAAACTGTGGATGGAACTCATTTAACGTGTGCAAAATTGGCTAGTCATCAATTTTTCGCGTATTCTTCTGCCCATTTGTTGAAGCTCACAGCAGCCTTGTAAACAAAATAACAAAATTATTATTAAAAGTAGGGTTTGCTAGTTAGATGCCAGACGCCTTTTCTTTTGTAGTAGAATGACAAAACTGTTCTTCTTCCCTTCAATCTGCCATAGTCATGGAGCACCAAGCTCCGCAATTGTTTTTTGTTTGCACTTCTTTTGTGCAGATTTCAAGAAAATAAAAAAAAATTTTATTTTTATTATCCGATGGCTGATTTTTTCTCCTTCCCTGAGCTTTTTCCAGTTGCGACGGTGGCCCGTGGGAGTACGAAAATTGGTTTCCTTTCCATTTTTTTCTTGTCCTTTTTATTTTCATAATAATGAACAAAAAATACTTAATATAATTTGAAAAACTATTATCAAATCTTGGTTAAACAGTGTCTATTCCTAATATCAAACTTATTCCAAACCAATTTGAAATAGTTTGACAAAACGGAATGAATAGATATGAAAAAAAAAAAAAAGAATTGATCCCAGGAACCATTTTTAATCTGTTATATTCAAATTATTTGAAAAACTAATCTCCATATAAATTATGGGATTGGAAGTGAAAACCTTGTTTCTCTTCCTCTCTTTATTAACTGTTAGTTGCGTCCACCTTGAAGGCTTTCCTCCCTTTTTTTTCGTAAAAATAGCTACGGTAATTTTTTTCTATTTACACATGTATGAACGGCGAAACAAAAAATTGAAAAGACCCATGAAAGACACACTACAGTACTTTGACAGTCTAATTGATACCAATAATATATGTTTTCACACACACACACACACACACACACACATATATATATATATATATATATATATATATATATATATATATATATATATATATATATATATATATATATATATATATATATATATTACATGTTGCAATCGAATCATTGAAAAATTTAAACATAAACTTCTCAAAAATACAAACAGATTTGCATTTTAAAATTATCTATTAAAATACTGCTATTTATGTAGTTATTAGATTCACGTAAAATAAAATAAACTATCAGTTATTCTTTCGATCAGAAAAACCAGCCTATGGCATCTGATACTAATGAAAAATTATATACACAAAATCTATCATGAACAGATTAATCAAAAGTATAACACGAGAACTTACTTGTTCTCTTTATGTCAAAAACGGAACTGGTTAATCTTGAACCGTGGCTGGAATTGCTGGTTGTCGGCCGTTGTCACAGTAACGGAACAACCTTTTATCCACAGTCTAAACACTATATATTTTGGTAAAGAGAGTATTTAAAAGTACTTAATTTCCTCTGGATGTTTCACTGTATATATATATATATAAAAGTATTTATAGTCGTTGTCCTCTTATAAGACTCTACTAGATAAATTATCTTTTACCTGGATAAACTTTAAGAGCACCCTTTTGTGGGTTGATTCTTTAACCCAACATGACCAAAGCCAAGGGCTTTAATATACCCCGACCTTTTACCAAGTACAACATCATAAATTTCATCAGGTGTCGCTGGATTCTCTTCTGAAATAGATTGAACTCTCAAATCTTCCATTTTGTTTTGCAAAAATAAATTAGTTCTTTTGAATTAATTTTTAGAAGAAATTCATCAGATATAGTACTAAAACATAAATATTCTTAAATAGTTATTCTCGGCCTCTGGAGAGGACCACCCTTTGTCTTTGTTGTAATGAGCATTTGTATTGGATAAAAACCGTCATCAGTTAAAAGAGTGACACGTGGCACGGGCAGAGGTTTTTCCGGACAGACATCTAATAGACAGATAACTGGCTAGGCGGTGACCACGAGCAGGCCCAAGACAGTTACGTAACGCCTCCCCGAGTCGATGCAATTTGAATGAACAGTTACCTATTCATACGAGACTGCTCAATAAATGGTTACAAGGGCAACAGTTACGTACCCAGGGATTACACATCCAGCGGTTACATACCCAGCGGTTACGAATCCAACGGCTGCCTAGTAAATCTATATACAGCGTTTGTTTTCGAATCATTGGAACATACATTCTCTTCTCTGTCTACAAGATCAATAAAAATACTCTCTTTACTCTCGCTCAATATTGTCTATCATTTACATGATTGCATATCTCTTTCTCAAGTCTTCAAGCGCAAAATTAATATCAAGGGATCCTCACCGAGATCAAGTGATCTAATATGGTTCCTTCTATCTATTTTATTCGCGCTTTAATCTTATTTATCTTTAATTATTTCGTATTGCTATCATATTATCAGTAATTATCGTTATGTGTCCATCGAGAATCGTGCATATATATTCATAATCTTGTAATTAATACAATCCCGTATTTAAATCGGCTAAACTCTTAATCTAAACTATTGATCGTGACCCCGGAAATACAAATTTAATTCTTAATTGGCTTAAAATCGGATGTCGTATGTCGTATGTTGCTTTGGAGCACCTAAGGAAATAGTCATGGATAATGGCCCACAATTCATCGGCCAGAAGGTGACTAGATTCCTCGACGACCTACAGATTAAAAGGATTACCTCTTCTCCATACCATCCGGTTGCCAATGGAAAACCGGAGTCAACAATAAAATAATCATTCAGTCTCTCAAGAAGCGCCTTGAGCAGGCCAAAAGGTGTTGGGTAGAAGAACTGCCCGGTGTACTATGGGCTTATCGCACGACAATAAAAATGAGTACAGGGGAGACGCCTTATTCATTGGTATACGACGTAGATGCTCTAAGCCCAGTTGAAATTGGAGAGCCAAGTCTACGGTATGCACATGCCACCGAAGAATGCAAACTCAATCAATCTCTCTGAAGAATTAGATTTCCTCGAAGAACGAAGGGAACTAGCACTTGTACGAGTAGTCGCCAAGAAGGAACGTATTGAACAATACTATCATCAGGGATTGCGCGTACGGAGTTTCCAAGATGGAGATTTTGCACTAAGAAAAGTATCCCAAAACACGGAAGAAGAAAACTTGGAAAAATTAGGCCCTAATTGGGAAGGCCTGTACAAAGTAGTCGCGCCAGTCGGTAAGGGATCTTACCGTTTAGCACGATCAGATGGCTCAATCATCCCAAACAATTGGAATGTGATTCACCTCAAAAGGTACCACTTCCAAATGGTAAAACGGTTAGTTATTCTATTCCTACCTTTTACCTTTGTGGCAGTCCTAACTTTTTATTATATTTCTAAAAGGTACTAACAGCCTAAGCAAGGCCTAGCTCAACTAGCAGAGCTCGAAGTTCTTCAACTTTGCGACTGTGGGTTCGAATCCCTCAGCGGACACACTCCTCGTTTGGTTATATGTGTTCTTTTATCTACGACCAGCCATAACTCTTTTTATGTTAAAACTTCTCGTATTTCAACATAAAAACAAGGAGGGTGGTAAGAGGCCCCTGTAGGCCAGATAAGACCTTCATAAAGGCAAAAGACCTTGTAAAAAGGCAAGTTTTTAAAACTTTTTATGTGACAAACTTCCACAAAAATAAGAGAAGTCGTTCACAAGGCCAGCGACTTGGCCAGAGTTAAACTACAAGCTTTCTGCGTCGACTTTCAACTATCAAAAAATGACAAGGAAAGTTGTTCGCAAGGCCAACGATTCGGCCAGAACTTATTGACAACGACTCAATCAGAATAAATAATCTGCGAAGATCATTCACAACTTATGACCTCTTCCTTGGGAAAGGCTAAGTTAAAACATATGAACATGCTTTTAAAAACCAGAGCTTAGCAGAGTTCAAACTTCTAAAAGCGCTTAAACAAAAGGCACAAAGGCCACAATGCATCCAAACGTAATTACAAGGATCAAAGATTCAAGCTATATACAGTCATTGAATTAAAAGATCTGAAAATATACAAATTGTCTTGGCGAAACAGTAAAAAAAAATACTGAAACGACTGACAGAAGTTTGTTGAGTGACAAAGGCCAATGAAACCGGCCAAACAAGGATCAGAGAGTCCCAAAGAGACCTCTATCCACAACCAACCATCTGGCTCTCTCCGGATACATAAACCTACAAACTTGATCAATTTGGGGGGGGGGGGCATTAATTTTAGGGACTCTGACCAAAACCCGATGCACCAGCTCCATCGGCTCCGTCATCGTTACCCGAGCTCTCATCACCATTTTCATCTTAATCATCAGACTTCAGGAGAAAGGTTCAACACTTGCCTCACTTCGCAAACGGCATGCTTTGCTTTCAGCATCGCTTCCTCAACGTCGATCTGACCTGCATGGATCTGCTCGAGCAGTGTTCGCTTGGTTTCAAGCGCTGTAAGCTTAGCCTTTATCTCAAACTGATCGCGCAAGTTGGCCAAGTCTTTGGATAACGAGTCTTGAACGTTCATTGACTGGGCAACTTGGTCCCTAGCAGGTTGAAGCTCAGCTCGAGCACTAACAGATTCTTCCTTAGCCTTCCGCAGGTCCATCTCTAAAGTTCCATGTTCGTCGAGTGCCTTGTTCAGCAGAGTGTTATGTTCTTCAAGTAGAGCTTCTAAGTCCCGGGCAGATTGTGCGAACCCCTCTTTCTCTTCAGAAAGAAGGTCTTTTTCCTCGGTGAGCTTGTTAATCTGTTCAACCTGTTTATTGTTGGTCTCAGCTAACCGGTTAACTTCACCCTTGAGGAAACCACACTTCCCTACAAGAGCTTTGTTCTCCTTCAGAGTCTTCAATCCAAGCACCTCATCAGGATTGTTGATCCTGGAGCGAAACATCAACTCTGAAGCCATCAAACTTGACTGAAACAACAAAAGAAATAAGGTTAGAAGTATGAATTCAAAATCACTTCCAACTCAAAAGTTTTAAAGAAAAAGGCACACACCCGGGCAGAGTCGGCAGCGATAGCAAAAGCCAAGTCTTCATCACTCATCTCCCTAATTGTCCATTCTTCGTGGGGATGAGTGATGAAACTGCCTTGGCCAAACTACCCGGCCTGGTCACGAAGTTAACATTGGGGGCTAGCTTCATGGTGCATTCGCTCTCGCAGTATTTGGGCTCCCTAGCCTGCTCAGAGGGAAGTTTGGGCAATATTTATAGCGCACGCCCCGAATGTGCCTCGATCCAGTCAGACTGCTGATGGTGGTCCGCCGAGTGAGCCTTGTGCTTGACATATCAGAGTCATTCTCCACTTCAAGATCTCTTGTGTCGCTTTCATGCAGGCAAACAGGCACCTCCGTATCAGCGGTCACGTTCTCCAAGTCCTCAAAATAAAAAACACAGGGACTCTGGCCACCCTCTTGGGGGATCTCTTCTTTTTCTTCTTCTTCTTCACCAACCTTCCTTTTACCCTTGTCTGCACGAGAAGAGCCCGCCTTTACCTCGTCATCAACTCGGGGGCTCCCCTCCGAAGAATGGGCAGTCTTTTTCTCGTCCTTTTTCTTGTCGCTTCGAGGATAGGGCTTTCTCATAAGGTCGTCAATGGTTTCCATATCGGAATATAGACAACTTCTTTCAAAGCCCTCTCCCCGTGTAGACTCGGGGACTGTAGCAGAAGCCTTGGCACTCTCTCTCTCAGGTTCAGGCACACTAGCACCAGGCGGGGCCTCACTTCCACCAGCTGAGGTCTGCCCAGAAGCAACGAAAGCCTTATGAGCAGCCTTTTTCCGTGCTCCGCCCTCACTCTGGCTCTTCTTCTTCCTCTTCAGGGAGCTAATTCCGCTAGACAATAGCTTCTCGCCACCTTCCCTCCTGCGCATTGCCTCCGCTGCGACCCTTATGGCTGGGACCTCATCCTCAGGGTCAACAGCAGGTCCTGACGGCACATCCTGAGAGGGAGGGGCATGGAAGAAGTCTCCTTGTGTGCCTAGACCTGTAAAAAGGCAGAATGGTTAAATACAGCAAAGCTACGAAGAGAAGAAATAGCTGCAACAGCGAAAAGTTCTCACTGTGAGTCTTTGCGGTCAGACCCTTTTGCGTGGCGAAGTACGTCCATTCCCTCTGATCAACAGGAAACTTCTCCAGAATAGCCTCAACCCACGCTGTCAGCTCATCAACCGATATGAGCTTATCGTAGGGCAGCTTGGCAGTTGTAAGGCAGAATCAAAGGAATAAATAAACGAAAACGGAAAAAATGAAAATTCCAAAGAAAAACTCGGGACTTACACCTCTTATTCCAGATCTTGGAGAGAAGAGCCTTGGAATTAAGAGAAAATGTCTGGGTGCACACAAATATGAACCGGTGCAACCAACCCCGGTCGTTGGTGTCCTCAGAACTGCGTATCAAGCCTTTGCTTCCACGCATTCTGGCGTTGACAAATCTATCCTTAAAAATTTGTATGATGTACCAAGAAATAAAATGCTCATACTCAAAACATTGACCGGTCTCTTCGGTAAACCAGTCAATAAGTTTTACCATTCTATACATGCTGGGGCTCAGTTGCCCCGGGCAGAGAAAATACTCCCTACAAAGCCTGTCGAGTACAGGATGTAGGGGTAATGTGCAACCAACTGTGAATGGGTAGGTCGACATGGCCGTCCACCCTGCCCTATGAGAAGTAATGTTCTCATTTTTAGATACCGGCAAAATGGGAACACTCGTGTCCCAGCCGCAGTCCACTCTAACTCGAGTGATCCCGAATTTGAATATGTGCACTGGCCATACGCATACATCACCATCTAGGGGTAGCCTTGGAAGAACTACCGGCAGCAGCATCCATGTTCAAATTTTTCTTAGCCTTTGGAGACATAATGGTAGAGGAACCGGAAGTTAGAAGAAAGATTGAAGAAGATTCAAGGTTTTTTCAAGATTCGGAGGTTTTAGAGTAAGTGCAAGCAAAAGGGGTAAAATTCAACAAACCCCTATTTATAGGAGTAAAAAGGTCCGGCCCATCAAGTTTCCATATCACACGTGGAGACCATCGAAGAAATTACAATCAGATCCAACCGTCAAAAGAGGAAGTAGGTTTCGCCGAGTTTTGAAGAAGCATCATTGCTCTGAAGTGCAGCGGTCACCTCGCAAATGACAATGGACGTATGCACGTGACTGAGGCGGTTAAAATCATTACTTTTGCCCTTGGGGCTGGCGCAGTTACTTTTTACATCGCGCATTTAATGCGGACGTCATTGAGACTTATCATATTGCTAATGAAATTCGCACGTCACTGAGATTCGTCATGTTGCAGATAAAGGATGGACTTCACGAATAAAATTTCCCGTCAAAATTCACATCCACTCCTCGAGCAAAGTTTCTGTATTGGATAAAAACTATCGTCACTTAATAGTGTGATACGTATCTGCCACATGGTACGTGCAGAGGTTTCCACAGACAGACATCTAACAGACAGATAACTGGTTTGGCGGTGACCACGAGCAGGCCCAAGGCAGTTACGCAACGCCTCCTCGAGTCGATGAAATTTGAATGAACAGTTACCTGTTCATACGCGACTGCTCAATAAATGGTTACAAGGGCAACGGTTACGTACCCAGGGGTTACACACCCAGCAGTTACATACCCAACGATTACATACCAAGTGGTTACGAACCCAATGGCTGCGTAGTAAATCTATATATAGCGTTTGTTTTCGAATCATTGGAACATACATTCTCTTCTTTGTCCACAAGATCAATAAAAATACTCTCTTTGCTCTCGCTCAATATTGTCTATCATTTACATGATTGCATATCTCTTTCTCAAGTGTTCAAGCGCAATTAATATCAAGGGATCCTCACCGAGATCAACTGATCTAATACGGTTCCTGCTATCTATTTTACTCGTGCTTTAATCTTATTTATCTTCAATTATTTCATATTGCTCTCATATTATCAGTAATTATCGTTACTTCTCCATCGAGAATTGTGCATATATATTCATAGTCTTGCAATTAATGCAATTCCTTATTTAAATCAGCTAAACTCTTAATCTAAATTATTGATCGTGACCCAACAAATACAAATTTAATTGTTAATTGGCTTAAGATCGGATCTAGGTTAAATAATATTTTAACAAAACTCAATCGTGTTAGGGTCTTTCGTATTTTCCTTTTCACCCTATAAAAAAGGAAAATCAGATGAAATAGTTCTGAATTATCATCGGATAAAATCTTAATGCAACTTACAATACAGCAGGTACAAACACTTTTGATCCAATGAAATGATTAGATTTAAGCTTAGTTCGATTGATCTTATTTATCTCGCATCGTATAAAGAAGAGACAAATATAAGTTAAATATTATTGCGACTAATAAAAGATATATTTATTTTTAATATAATCTAACATGTCACAAAGTCTGTTCCAATTTTTCGGGTTCAACTTTGGAACTTCAATTTTACGAGCTTCTTCCTCAGAGCCTGCACTTTCAAATAGTTTTTCAACTTGTAGCGCCATTTTTGGCTGCTATTTTTTAAAATCATCACAACTATCTTTCACATAGTGGACATATAATTAAATTTCAAATCCTTCGTAGAAAAGGTGAAACATTGAAGAAATGTACAAAATAATTAAAAATCTCTATGATTTATGAATAAATCTAACATACTACAACGTAATAAAATTACTAAAGTAGAAGTCTTACGTGTCATCTGATTAATGCTTCGTCTTTCTTCGATGTTGTGTGTTCCTTCCATTTGTTTGGATATGAGAGATAATTTCTAGCAATTGCTCCTAGCTCATTTGAGAGCTTTGCTGACTGGATTAAGTTAATTGGCCTCACTTTTCCAATAGGGATCTCTATTGCCAACTTTCTTCCCATAGACTTCTTCATTTTCTCAAGATCTTTTCCTCTAGTTTTTTCGCGACCTTTCTTGAATCCAGTAGAGTCACCTAATTAGAAAAAGGTCATTCAAATGCACTAAATGCAAAAAGATTATGGAGTGTATGTATGTGCGCGTGTGTATATATTAAAAGAGTAATTTCGAAAGTACAATTATCAGTTACAACTTTAACATAAGTGAAAGTTTTAGTTGTTGATGTTTTCCATTTCAAGTTGGAAGTTACCTAATTGTTATAAGCCAATTAGTATAATAAAAGGTTAAACCTGTAATAGTAGCAAGAGTATTGTTGTTTGATGCATCTTGTGATTGAGTAACTTGAATTCTTTCCCCTGTAAGTGACCTTTGTCTTATGATACGTCCTCCTGGAGCTATGGATTTGAAGAATTATAGCAAAAACATAAATATGTATTTAAGTAACTCCAAGATGTAAACATATTGTTTTACTACCAAAAGTTAAAAGCACGAATACATTTGCAGATGTGATATAGTAATCTCAGAATAAAGTGTCACAATGGATTGCCAAATCTGGAAATGAACGGTAGCAATAGCAATCACATGCAAAGACTAATCAATTGATAACAGAGTTAACTCGTAAATGAGATAGTATAAGTTGAACTGGTTTCCAATAGATACTAACAGATGAGAGAAACTTGTTTTTATTTGAGTAAAATAGATAAACAAGCCATGCTTTGCACAAGCAAGAAAACTAGATGCAGATTAAGACTTCATCGAAAGAATAGCATTCAAAGGAAAGTAAAACAAACTCCATTTCGTTACAAGACTTGAGCATTTGAGGTATCATACTGAATTATGTACAAGGAAATAGTTCGATAAGCCACAAAATATCTCTGTCTAACTAATTTATCACTTGGAGTCTTTAGAGTTTATTGGACAAAGATTATTTTCTTTTTGCGAATAACAGAGAGGCAAGCGAAATACAATCCAAATGAAAACGAATACAGACTATCCATTCATAGTTCATATCTTATCATAGCAAGAAAAAAATATGTAGCTACCAGTGAACCCAAATACATTTATAGAATGATAGAAAAAGTCAGGGAAAGAGCATTATTAGTTAAACTATTTTTTGTCGGCAGAGTAGTAAAAGACATCAATGATGAAGCAATCACCAAATAACAATTCAATCGACAAGATGGTCACAAAGATATTTAACAGCTTAGAAATCGCCAAGCGACGTCATGTCGCTAAATTTAAAAACTCAAGCACAAATCACATGCTAGGCTTGTCTGTGCAAAAATATGCCACCTATTACTACGGGGATACAAGTCCAGCTGGCGAGACTAGACTTATCTTACAAGTCACCGGGCACTGAAGATATACGCCTGCTCCTAGAGCCAACGACCTTTTAGGTGGTTTGGCCACAGGGCGCAGGGCACATATCCCCTCGCCTAGGGTTTACAGTATCTTACTGTTTAGTATATCATCACCTCGAGTTGTAGGCTCATGGCCCTATTAGTACTTGTATTTTACCTTATTTAAGACTGGGTATCACTGCTATAAATACCCATCCTTATATTGTATTGTACTAAATCTGGATTTACCATCAAACTCGGCTACTCTCAAGGAATAAGATTTATTTTGCTTTCTCCATTATTTCTTGCTTATTTACTTGTCTTTATTTTCATCGTATTTACTTACTTTTCTATCGTAATTTACCGTATTGCTCGTGACCTCATTTTTAATTAATTGTTTAACCTAGACATACATATTTAGGCGTAAGAAAGGCTAAAAAAATGGGGTAAAACATTAACAATTGAAACTTTCATGCTTCACTAGTTATGTGCAACACACCAACGGTAAATATACACAGTAAATTAGATATATCATACGAGATGAAGATAAAACAAGATCGATGAATGTGACACAAGGAATCACTGAATTAATCATTCCATATATTATGGTCACAATAAACAATCTGTTTAATCTAATTCAAATACAACGTAGGAGGAATATTTACCTCATCTATTTCTTCAGGTTCAAAAATTTGTTTTACTTTGTGCATTGGCCTAAACCGATTTAGGAAAACAAATTGAATTTTAGTTGGATTTACAAGCAATGCTAGGTATCAAAGCTGAAATAATAAGCAAATAGCGATATTCCAATGTATGAGGTTGAGTACAAATTTTGCCAGAGGTTCTGTATATATTTTCAGATAATTACAACATGAAATGAGATGCTATTTATAGACAAATGAATACAATCTATCTTTCCCATGTTTTTCAGCTTCTTTACCCATGTTTCTCTATCTTTAGAGGTGGAGTTAGAGGACTGAGATCGTGGGTAGTTTTCCAGTGAGACTGGGGTGATCTACCGAGGCTTAAGTGACCGACCTCGTGGATGTGAGCTGGCTGATCGACTGAGGTGGTCATTCTCCGAGGTGATCATTCACAAAGGTGTGCTACAAACTACAACTTCGGTTGATGGCTCCAGTGATTTTGTTGGTTGCTTCGAGCCCTAACTTACGAACCTCTACTCGGTGCATTTTGAGTCAAGCACCCGAGGCGTCACACGTTCGAGCCAATTTTCACCCAATACAGATAGGCCCCCCACTCCTTAGGTAAGTGCCAGAGTTACCGAGGAGTGGAATGAATTTTGGGCGGGAGAATGACGCGGCTGAATATTCGCCAAGGATTTTTAAAATGATTGAGTCACTTCAGCTTCCCATTGCGGCTTACATGGTGACTGTTGATTGGCTTCGAACGGTCACACCTTTTCATTTGCTCTTCCCAATGTTACAATTATGATCGCCTTTTCTCCTATAAATACATCCACTTGGAGAACCATCTTCTCTCTTTGTGATTACTCAGCAACAGTAGAAAGAAAAATTTTCCATGGCTTGTCAAGAAATTCCATCAACTTTTACCAGAAATCCTTTTCTTTTCAAGTTCTTAATAAATCCTTTCCCCTAAAAATTTTAACCATATTTGCAACAAATTTTTCTCAAGGCTCTAGTCGTTCTTCGGAGCTGAGGGTTCCTGTCATACCCGATTTTGGACTCAACTCAAGCGGAGTCGGGTTTTGGATTTGACTGGGTGAACTCGTTTGAGTTAAGGGTATGGAGTCGCTACCTAATAAATTCTAAGGTGTATTAGGTCACCTAAGTGTCCAAAGTTATGTTTAAAAAGGTCTACTAGCCTATTAAGAGATTCTATAGGGTGAGAAGTCCAAGTGACTCAGGGAAGAAGGTGTTAGGTACTTCCCCGAGTCCCACCAAAAGGTGGTTACTGTCCGAGTCTTAGTTTTGGGGTGTAAATAATATATGTCATCACGAATGCTAACTTGGATTTAAATTAACTAAGGCACAATATATTTACGTATGCAAACAAATAACTTTCAATATTCGACCTAACTTTAAGCCTAATCGTGTCTATGGCCTCTAATGTCAAAGCCTAATCGTAAACAAGTGCTACCATACAAATTTATCTTACAATTGTATTCAACCCATTTTGAAAAGAATATTGGCATAAACAACTTATTTTACCAGTAATTTTAGATTTAATAAAGAACCGAAAGGGTTTGTTTTGAAAACAAAATGTTGGCTCATTTGAGGTCGGCGTGACTCGTCATTAATTGTCGAGCCCTAACCTTAATGGCCTTGTTGTTGTAGGGGTCAAATTTTGGAAGATATACATATATGTAGGAGGGCTGTTTTTGAAAGCGGATTCGCAAAAATCACATAAATGCAAATAAAGGGGTGTCACACGTAATAATATAAATATACACATGCAAATATATGATCTATATAATAATTATACTCTTTAGAAAAATCTTTGATAGTGTACAAGTGACCCCAAACCTTTATACACCCTTATACACTATTAGATTAGTGTATAAAAGTGTTTGAGCATCGAAAATATTTTTATACACGTTTATAGGCCCTTGTTTTGAAAGGTTTTACTTGGCCTATATTGTTCATGCAAGACGGAAACAATTTAAATACCCAAAGGGCCCGTTTTGAAAATGTTGCTGGACCCCGATTAATTATGAAAAAAAAAGACTTATTCTATTTCTAGAAATGGTTCTTTTCAAGTTTAAACAACACTAATAGCTCCTGCCAAATTGAATTTCAATTTCAGACAAAAGTAGGCATGCATTCAAGTTCTATTTTCAAAATACAGTCAAAAGAATGCTGTAAACAAACTGATTATAACCCTATAAGTATGTTGAACTAGTCCAGAGTGATTAACTCCTATCATGATGCAAGCACATAAGAGTAGAAATAAGAATTTGCCCCATGATAGCCATATGCAGTGTTTAGAAGTTGCAAGTTCCTTTTTTAAAGAAGTACAGACGGGAGTCCTAATAATATACACAGATCGGGCAGTCTCTAAGGGAAAGCAACATAGCTACAAGTTTAACATTGTCCAGATTCCCAAGGTTCAAGGTTAAATCCAGCAAACTTTGAAAACTTTGTGAAATCAAAGTAGAGACAACCAAAAGAAGCAAGATTAGCACCTTTCCCAAACAGTAATGACTTCCCCAGAAAAAAAACAAGTGCATCCAGAAAAGATTGAAAGTGAAGAAGCTATGGAGAATTTCACTAAGTATGCTAGTGTTTGTCTTTGTGCTTTTATATTCCAGAAACCCTTGTCCCTTCTAGTTGAGACAGTAGTTTATATAGGTGAGGGGTGGGGGTTGAAGGTCTAATGGGTGAAAGTCAGGAATGTCGAGGGAATATTATTTCCCATAGTTAGGAAATCTGCCTAGTACTTCCTTCCATATTTAGACTAATCAGACTCCACAGATCAAGGTAAAATGAGTCTTAAACAGACTAGGATCCCTCCCCCTAAAACCAAATAAAGTCCAGGTTCGAAAACATGTTTTAGGATAATTTTAGTCCTGGAGATCAGTCAATTAACTTTGATAACCCCCAATCGAAATCACATTAATTCACATAACTGATTATCAATCAAATCATCAATCAAAGATTCACATTGAATCAATTCAAAATTCTCCTAATCATGCCAGGCCCGAATATCAATCGCTAATTCAAATTGGAATCAATCTAGACCCCCTCAGAATCATGCTTAAACCATCCCAACATTCCAGTTTTGCGCATGTAAACACAAAACAGGTATCTCGATGGAGATAGGAAATAGAAACACGGGTAATATTGCTTAACTTAAGAAACCAATCATGGATTTTAATACTAACAGAGGCAACCCTTAAACATGCAGAATTAAGAGCAGTGTCTAGTCAAGTTGGTTAACTAAATCAAAGATTAAAGAAATTACTATCTTAACCTACAATCGTTAGTCTACTAGACCTGTTAACACAAAAACATCGCGTAAAATGAATCAAACAAAAGAAAAAATGGGTTACCCGCTCACGTCGGAGTCGGGTCGAGTCGACCCGTAGCTCACCCGGAGGTTTCTTACCATTTTTAGGCGATAACACCGTTCAACCATAACCTGAACCTCGCCCGAGGCACTTCCCGGCGGTGGTGACTTAGTCAACAAGAGTCAAGTTTTGCCCTCGTGCAAATACCACCAAAAGTATATAGGTTTTGTGGCGGACGACGAGGGGAGTTCAGTGATACCATTTTTCCCAATTTTCTCCGGTCACAATGGCCGAAAAGTTGATCGCTAGTGATGGCGATTGAAATCGCCAACAGAGAGAACAGAGAGAGTTAGGCTGAGGGCGTGTGGGAAAATGAAATGAAGGGAAAGGGTTTTGGGAGAGAAAAACAAGGAAAATAGATCTGAGCCGTCGGATCGCCTACGTGGACGATCAGGATCGATCCAGGTAGGCGTGATGCTTTGTGTGTGTGTATATATATATGTGTGTATATATATATATATATATATATATATATGCATGGGAATAAAATGGTATAAAGTGGTATAAAATGGATTTAAAAAGATATAAAAATTATAGAAAAATTAGGAAATTAATTTTAAAATGTTAAGGAGGCTAAAATGTCTAGAAATTGCAATGTTGAGGCTTAAAACAATTTTGGATAATTTTTTCAAAAATAGAGGTAATTGTAGGAAATTGTAAAAATAGCTATCGTTTGAAACGATGTTTTGAAAATAACCTCAATCGTCAGGCCAGTGTGAGAAATCATTTTTGAAAATAATAGACAAGGTGGGAATGACTACGCCAGTGTGTGTAAAATTCAAGAGCGGTTGATTTTGAAAATAGGAGGGACAAAATTGGGTGTCAACAGCTGCCCCTCTTTGCCCGGGGATGATGAAAGAGTCTTCCGGCAAAGTTATTGATAGTGTGGCCAATATTTTCATGACTATAGAAGAGCTTATGACTTAAGAGAAATATGGGGCGTCAGGATGAGATGTTTGAATTGCTCGGGGTGTATTTCCTGCAATGAAAATGTATTTGCAACATAATGTGTGTATATATAAATAAAGCATACCTTCCCGCCAGGCTGGACCACTCTTCAAGGATTATTGCAATATGATGTTGTGTCTCTCGCTGTCAAGTGTTAGATTCGACATCGGGTTGTATGCCCTCAGTCGGTGCATTGGGCCGTGTACCCTCCGGGAAGAAAATTAAAAATACAAATTGATATCAGGTTGTGTACCCTCAATCGATGCCTCGGGTTGTGTGCCCTCAGCTAATTTAAAATGGCAAATCGATATCGGACTTTGTACCCTCAATCGACGCTTCGGGCACACATATCAGGCTGTGTACCCTCAACCGATGCTTCGGGTTGTGTGCCCTCAACTAATTTAAAATAAAAAAATTGATATCGGGCTGTGTACCCTCAATCGACGCTTCGGGTTGTATGCCCTCAGCTAATTTAAAAAGACAAATCGATATCTGACTGTGTACCCTCAATTGACGCTTCGGGTTGTATGCCCTCATCTAATTTAAAATGACAAATCGATATCGGGTTATGTACCCTCAATCGATGCTTCGGGTTGTATGCCTTTAGCTAATTTAAAATGACAAATCGAATTGGACTGTGTACCCTCAATCGACGCTTTGGGTTGTATGCCCTCCGCTAATTTAAAATGAAAAATCGATATCGGGCTGTGCACCCTTAATCGACGCTTCGGGTTGTAAACCCGCAGCTAATTTAAAATAAGAAATCGATATCGGGCTGTGTACCCTCAATCGACGGTTCGGGTTGTATGCCCTCAGCTAATTTGAAATGACAAATCGATATCGGGCTGTGTACCCTCAATCGACGCTTTGGGTTGTATACCCTCTGCTTATTTAAAATGACAAATCGATATCGGGATTTGTACCCTCAATCGACGCTTCGGGTTGTATGCCCTCCGCTAATTTAAAATGACAAATCGATATCAGGCTGTGTACCCTCAATCAATGCTTCGGGTTGTATGCCCTCAGCTAATTTAAAAAATGACAAACCTCTGTCGATGATTACCTTTGTTGTGCATTGTTGATTTAGGTATCTTTCGTGTTTACATCCAAAGAAATATTGGTGAGTTGTACGGGGGGTTCGGTTTGTGCATTCTTTGCTTGTTTCCCGTTTGCTGTCCACGAGCGCCGAGGTCTTTACTGAGCTGATTGGGATATGCATGAAATAACGTTTAATGTAAATGATTTTGAAAAAAAATTTCAAAAAGAAAAAATGAAAATAAAATAGTTTATCCCATTGAGTCATAAATCGCGTTGTGTAGAGCCGAAGTGGTCGTCCTCTGTGCCGTTCCAAATGAATTTTGAGGATCCCCTCAAAATTCTGCCCCAGTTTGCCCCTCAAAAATTTCTGCCCCAGTATCAACTATGTCTGTCCTTTGGGAATTTTTGAGGAACTTTTTGAGAGTTCCTCAAAAATTCTGCCCCAGTGTTTGCTTTGAGGGGAAAATGCAGTTTTTTTATTTATGCGACCGAACCTTGAATAGGTTCCTACGTATCCCACTTAAGGAATCATGTCGTGACGTAGTTCAGATTACATAATGTGTTGCAAAATGTAGAAATTACTAATCAATATGAACTCCTATACATAGTATCTCTTGACAGCGTTTGAGTTGATTGGTTTTGGCCAGAGTTCTCCATCCATCTCTGCCAGTAACAATGCTCCTCCACTTAGAACTCGGTGGAACATGTATGGTCCCTGCCAATTCAGCGCGAACTTGCCCTTTGCTTCCTCTTGACTTGGGAATATCTTCTTCAATACTAGTTGTCCAGGTTCAAAGGATCTCTCTCGAAATTTCTTGCTGAATGCTTTGGCCATCCTTCTCTGATATAATTGCCCATGACATATTGCATTTAATCTCTTGCCATCGATGAGGGCTAACTGCTCTATTCTCCCTTTGATCCATTCAGCATCTTTCAATTGTGTCTCTTGGATGATTCTCAAAGATGGTATCTCAACCTCTGCGGGTATCACTGCCTCGGTGCCATACACTAATAAATAAGGATTAGCCCCTGTTGATGTTCTCATTGTAGTGTGTTATCCTAACAGGGCATAAGGTAGATTCTCATGCCATTGCTTTGAAGTGCCTGTCATCTTGCGCAATATCCTCTTGATGTTCTTATTGGCTGCCTCGACCGCTCCATTCATTTGAGGTATGTATGCAGTGGAGGTGCGATGTTTGATTTTGAAGACCTCACAAGTTGCTTTCAGTAGGTCACTGTTGAGGTTGGACCCATTGTCAGTGATGATGGATTCAGGGATGCAAAACCGGCAAATCATCTTATCACGGATAAAGTTTGACACCACCTTCTTTGTTACTGACTTGTATGATGCAGCCTCCACACACTTGGTAAAATAGTCAATGGCCACCAGTATTAAGCGATGCCCGTTGTAGCGGCTGGCTCGATAGGTCCTATGACATCCATTCCCCAGGCGGCAAAAGGCCAAGGTGATCCCATAATGTTCAGCTCGTTAGGAGGCACTCTGATCATATCTCCATGGACTTGGCATTGATGGCATTTCCTCGCATGCCTTATGCAGTCATGTTCCATTGTCATCCAGAAATAGTCGGCCCTCAAGATCTTCTTTTCAAGTACAAAAGCATTCATGTGTGGGCCACACGCCCCAGAGTGTATTTCTTCTATCGATTTAGCAGCTTCTTTTGCGTCCACACATCTCAACAAACCCAAGTTGGGTGTTTTTTTGTACAAAACCTCTCCATTCAGAAAGAAACCATTTGCTAGCCTTCTTAGTGTCTTCTTTTGGAGGTTTGTTACATCCTTTGGGTAAATGCCTTCTTTGAGAAGTCTTTTGATATCGTAGAACCAAGGCTATCCGTCTGACTCCTCTTCTACGTGATAGCAATAAGCCGGTTGCTTCCTCACTATCACGGGTATCGGATCAATGTAGTGTTTGTCAGGATGCTTGATTATGGCAGATATGGCAGTCAAAGCATCCGTGAACCCATTTTGCGATCTCGGTACAAGTTGGAACTCTATTTAGGTTAACCTTTGCTTTAAATCCTTTATGCACTCCAGGTATGGCAATATCTTGGAGTTCTTTGCTGTCTATTCTCCTCGAACTTGATGAATCATTAAGTCAGAATCTCTGATCGCCAGTAACTCTTGTATGTTCATATCTACTGCTAGTCTAAGACCTAGATACAGGCCTCGTACTCCACCATGTTGTTGGTGCAAGGAAACCTTAGCTTGGCCGTGACATGGTAGTGTTGTCCAGTCTCGGAAAATAATACTGCTCCAATGCTGACTCCTTTGAAGTTGACCGCTCCATTAAAAAACAACCTCCAACCATCATATTCTTCGGTGATCTCTTCTCTTACGAACATGACTTCTTCGTCAGGGAAGTAGGTGTGCAAAGGCTCATAGTCATCTTCCACCGGATTCTCGGCCATATGTTCAGCCAAAGCTTGAGCTTTCACTGCCTTTTGAGTGACAAAAGTGAGGTCAAACTCGCTGAGCAGCATTTGCCATTTAGCCAGCTTTCCAGTAGGCATTGGTTTTTGGAAAATGTACTTGAGAGGGTCCATTCTTGATGATGCAACCCAAATTGCATCGACCCTTACACTTGGTTTGAAGTCAAGGCATGGATGATGTGAGCTCGGGGAATGACTTGAAGACAATGCATTGGAGCTTAATCAAAGCGGAAGCAGGGCTGAAACCAGTGCAGGAAACAGGGGAGCCAAAATAGGGCAGCACTTTCTGAGCTTACTGCCTGGCGACAGACATTTCCTCTGCGCGATCGCGACCACACTCACGCGATCGCGAAGAGCAGTTACTTGCCTTGCGCGATAGCGCTCACCATGACGTGATCGCGAGCCTCTGAAGATTAGTACCCTGCGCGATCGCTATTCCCTTTGCGCTATCGCGAAGACCATTTGAGGAGCAGCGATCAGAAACTTGGCAAAAACTTGTAATAGGAAACTATAAATAGACCCCTTAGTCATTTATTGCATTTTAACCAACCTTGAATGTAGAATGATGTATTTCTTGAGTGAATCTCAATGAATAACCCGTGAGCGGGCATGATTTCACTTGGTCGAATCGAAGTTGAACATCGAAACCTCTTTGATCATTCTATTTGCGAGAGCCGAGTGTCTCTTGAGGGTAGTTGCGTAGTATAGGTGATCCTTGACTTCACCCGGGGTGTATCGAGACAAGTTCCTCGGTGCTACTTAGGTAAACATTTCAAGCCTCGTCTTGCTTTATATCTCGATATCGTTATCGATATCGCCTATCTTGTTTTAGCTTCC
Organism: Petunia secreta; assembly: GCA_029990175.1. Classification (NCBI taxonomy): domain Eukaryota; kingdom Viridiplantae; phylum Streptophyta; class Magnoliopsida; order Solanales; family Solanaceae; genus Petunia; species Petunia secreta. The sequence goes on from JARKIP010000009.1 coordinate 19,145,615, forward strand.
GCATTTTCGTATCGTTTCTTGCTTCCGCGTATTTTCCATTGCATCAGTTGGTATCAGAGCACGGCTAGGCTTCGTTCTTACGAATCCTCGGTCTTGTTCTTGTTATTGTTATCATTGTGTTGTTTGTTATTAAAATTTGAAGAAAAACAAAAAAATCCAGAAACTTGAAAATCACAAAAAAAATTGCTAGAAATCGTTGTTCGTTGTGATTTTGTTATTGTCTGTTATTGGGGATTGTTTGTTATTATATTCCCGTTGATTTGGTACCCACAAAACACGATTTGAAGTCGTGGATCAAATCTTGAAAAACAAATCTCAAAAGTTGAAAAATTTCACAAAAAAAATTGCTAGAACTTGTTCGATGTTATGATTTCTTGGCTGTTTGGTATCGGAGATTGTTGCTTATAGTTTTCCCGTCATTTTGATATCCCCATAACATCATTTGGAGTAGTGGAATGAAAATCGAAGTTTTGAAATCTTGAAGTTCTTGAAAACTTTTGAAGAACTTGCTCCAAATTCCCGAAACAAGTTGTTTGTTGATTGTTTGTTTGGTTAAACCATTGGGGATTGTTTACTTCAGTTGAAAACACCCTTTGGAAGCTTTAGAACTGAACAACAAGTTAAATTGGGGTGATTTGTGTGCCAAAAACTGAGTTTTCAGTCGGGGTTCTGGTTCTGGAACGCAGGCCTGCGCGATCGCGCCCTGCTGCACGCGAACGCGCCACCTTGCCAATTTGTTCATTGCGATCGTGCCTTACCTCACGCGATCGCGAAGAGTTCTCATTTTCCAGAAATCCTGAATTGGGACAGATTGTTCGCAAAACGTTCGTTATAGTTTCCACTCACCAAAACTCTAATTGTATCATCAAATATGGTGAGTTTGTAGATCCCTAACCAAAAGTCAACCAATTCCGAATCCGTTTAGTGACGATTCGATCTTTGAACATTTGATCGCGTCACTTCTGGTTAGTACTTTGAGGGTAACACTTCTACCCAATTAGTACTAATCCTTTGTGCGAATAGGACCTTCGTGCCTAGAGGAGAGTAGAGCTCAAAGAAGACTCGTAGTACTTTTTTTGACTCAAGTGCTCACTTATAAAGTCGTTCGCCCATCGAGTCCCATCAATTCCACTCACCCCGAAGAGTATTTGGTTCTTGTGACTTGAGTGGTTATTGAGGTGGTTGTTCAACTACGAGGAAGCCTTTGGGATCAAGCTTGAGTAATCCTACAACCCACTAAATTGAGTGTACCCGAGTGACACTCTAAAGGTGAGGGAGCGAGTGAGCTACTCTAACCTCTTTCTCTTATTTTTACTTTTTGTAGGTACATGGCCGGAGACGTATACGATACCGTTGAAGTCCCGGTAAGCACTTTGGCCTACCTCTTGGCCGAGGTGAGATCCATAAGTACGAGGTTTGATAACCTCAAAGAGGAATGGACCCCGAGTGTCCAAAGGGGTACCGAAGAAGGTACTAGTGATGAAATGTTGGGCATTCCCCAACAAGTGGGCACTCCCCACAACTTGGGCCTTCCCCTAGGTAATGATGCACTTAAAACGACACTTGTGGTACGGAGGAGTTTGGGTGCCATGTGTCTTGCGGAGTCGGAGCATGTGCAAAGAGAGAATCTCTTCCATGCTAGGTGTCGAGGGATGGGGCAAGTGTGCTCAATGATCATTGATTCGGGAAGTTGTGCTAACATAGTGAGTGAGACTTTGATTTCCCAATTGCAATTGCCTACTATAACGCATCCACATCCCTACCGGTTACAATGGTTGAGTGACTATGGAGAGTTGAGGGTGGTGAAGCAAGCTTTGGTTGAGTTTGGCATTGGAAATTACCGAGATAAGGTAATGTTCGATGTAGTTCCTATGCAAGCTTGCCATCTCTTGCTTGGAAGGCCATGGCAATATGATCGGAGCGTAGTACATGATGGCAGGACCAACTCTTACACGGTCTTGCACAGTTCTAGGAAGTATGTACTCAAGCCTTTGATGCCCAAGCAAGTAAGTAATGACTATAGGATCATGAGGGAGTTGAAGGAAGCCGCTAAGGCCAAGTTACCCATGGCACTTGAGCCCGGAACCAACAATCTTATGGTCATGCCCTTGCGAGTTGAGAGTGAAGCATCACCCGGACCTACAATTAGCCTTGAGCAAAAAATAAAAGAAGTGAGGGGAGAGGAAATCTCGAGTGAGAGTGAGGACACCCTTTGTTCTAACCATGATTTATCTTCTTCTCTTTCTATTTGTTTTGGCTTATGTGTAGGTACTCTTGGAGGCGAGCTAGTGGAGCCTCAACCATTTGCCTTGGAAGGAAGACAAGAGGACGGAGAGCATCATTGTGAGCTTCGTGATGAAGGAATTGAATGCGACACTTCAAGCTATGTGAGTGCTCACGGGATCGACTCAAAGTAAGTGTTACCTTCCCTTCTCATGAACATGTTGATCCCTTGTCTTGTAGAGACTCGAAGCTAGTTGTTGCGTGTGATGCCTACAATGACCTTGCAACTAGTGAAGAGTCTAATGGTCAACTTGTGTTTGCGTGTGACCTAGTAGAGAGGAATGAAAAGCCACATCATGATGTGAGCTCGGTATTCAAAGAACCTCTCTCTAGTGAAGGTGTGCTCGTTGACCTTGCTTGTGACCCTTGTTATGACACCCCACCCATTTTTGATAGAGGGGAAGAAGAGTTATGTGACTCTACCCTTGTTGGTATAATTGATTTTGGTGGCCTTGTGTGTCGTAGTGAGGATGAAAGTGACCTTGAGGAGTCCAAATTGCATAAATTTGACAAGGTTGTCTATGATGACTCCTCAAGTGCGAGTGATGAACCTAGCTATGATACTTCACCTTTGCTTGATCTTGAGAATGGGATGCGCACTTTTACTAATCCTTTGTTTGAGAGCATCCTTATTTGTGGTGGTGAGTTGTATCAAGCTAGAGTTAGGAATGAGTTGGAACCTCCGTAGTGTGAGGGATTTGATCCCATAGACAACTCTTTGGTTGAAGCTTAGAGTGAGGTAGATAATTCTTCTAGTGACCCTACTCTTGTTGGTTTGGGTTATGATGACGAAGAGGCCATTAACAATGCCTTCCTTGAGAGCTTACCTTGTGAGGGGGTTGTCTCGGGGATGAAATTAGAGGTGAGGAGGTATCTCTTAGTGTGAGTATGAGGGCTCTTAAGAAGGGGAGTGGGGTCATTGATTCTAATTGTGAATTGACTTACTTTGTCTATCCCATTCCACATGTTAACCACACTTTGAGAACTGAGCATGCCAAAACCATTGTGCCGCAATGTGAAAGTAATGCATTGAAGGTTTGGTATGTTGATCATGAGCTTAGGGGTCATAGGAACTTTGATTGCTTAATCTTGAATGTTCCATGTCCTATGGGTCTCTTTGCTTGTCATGTTTGTGAGTGCTTGTCACTATGGAGCCAAGAACTTGTTATCTCCTTTGGAGACATAAGCTTTTTGAGTTGTATTGATACTTGGCTCTATCACAAGAGTGAATTTTCCACACCACTTACCTTCACTCTTGTTGGACTTGCCTACTCGCATCGTGGGAAGTCTTGGTGCACTAATCTTGAACTTAGGGATCGTAGTGATTTTGATAGCTTAATCTTGCATATGCCATGCACTATTGATCTCTTTATTTGTTCTTGTGTTGGGAGCACTTCGTTGTTGAACCAAGTACTTGCTAGTTCCTTTGGGAACATGAGCTTCTTTGTTTCCATTGATACTTGGTTGTACCATAAGAGTGTGTTTTCCCACACTTGGTGCACTAACCTACTTTTGTAGTAGGAGCTTTTCTTTTTATTTGCCTTTTTGATGTAGATGATGCTACCTTGGAGGAGGACGCCTTAATTTCGAGGACGAAATCTTCTCAAGAAGGGGAGGATGATGCAACCCAAATTGCATCGACCCTTACACTTGGTTTGAAGTCAAGGCATGGATGATGTGAGCTCGGGGAATGACTTGAAGACAATGCATTGGAGCTCAATCAAAGCGGAAGCAGGGCTGAAACCAGTGCAGGAAACAGGGGAGCCAAAACAGGGCAAAATAGGGCAGCACTTTCTGAGCTTACTGCCTGGCGAAAGACATTTCCTCTGCGCTATCGCGACCACACTCACGCGATCGCGAAGAGCAGTTACTTGCCTTGCGCGATAGCGCTCACCATGACGCGATCGCGAGCCTCTTAAGATTAGTACCCTGCGCGATCGCTATTCGCTTTGCGCGATCGCGAAGACCATTTGAGGAGCAGTGACCAGAAACTTGGCAAAACTTGTAATGGGAAACTATAAATAGACCCCTTAGTCATTTATTGCATTTTAACCAACCTTGAATGTAGAATGATGAATTTCTTGAGTGAATCTCAATGAAGAACCCGTGAGCGGGCATGATTTCACTTGGTCGAATCCAAGTTGAACATCGAAACCTCTTTGATCATTCAATTTGTGAGTGCCGAGTGTCTCTTGAGGGTAGTTGCGTAGTATAGGTGATCTTTGACTTCACCCGGGGTGTATCGAGACAAGTTCCTCGGTGCTACTTAGGTAAACGTTTCAAGCCTCGTCTTGCTTTATATCTCGATATTGTTATCGATATCGCCTATCTTGTTTTAGCTTCCGCATTTTTGTATCGTTTCTTGCTTCCGCGTATTTTCCATTGTATCACTTGATATCAGAAACGTTGAGTAGGATGTCAAGTAGTGTCCTAACTTTTGTGCTATCTATGTAAGTGCACAACATGTGCGCTTCAGCAATGTGTACTTGGCTTCATAAAGAGTGAACGTCTTGCTTAGATAATAGATGGCTTTCTCCTTCCTCCCATTTGAATCATGTTGTCCCAAGACACAACCAAAGGCTGAATCTACCATGGACAGATATAAGATCAAAGGTCGCCCAGGCTCAGGTGGAACCAGCACGGGTGGGCACGAGAAGTATTCCTTGATCCGATCAAACGCCTTTTGGCAATCTACTGTCCACTCGATCGCCGCGTCTTTCTTCAGCAACTTGATGATTGGCTCGCAGGTGACGGTGGATTGTGCTATGATACGACTGATGTAGTTGAGCCTCCCTAGGAAGCTCATAACCTCTTTATTGCTTCTTGGGGGCGGCAGATCCTTAATAGCTTTGATCTTGGAAGGGTCCAACTCGATGCCCCTTCTACTGACGATGAAACCCAGGAGTTTCCCTGCCGGAATACCAAAAGCGCACTTTGCCAGGTTCAACTTCAGATTGTACTTTCGCAAGCGGTCGAAGAAATTGTGCAAGTTGTCAACATGCTCTGAACTCTTCTTTGATTTGATGATCACGTTGTCTACATAAACTTCAATCTCCATGTGCATCAGATCATGGAACATGGTCGTCATCGCTCTCATGTAAGTGGCCCCAGCATTGTTTCACCCAAATTGCATGACTTTGTAGCAGTAAGTTCCCCAAGATGTGGTGAAGGCTGTCTTCTCAGCGTCCTCTTCATCCTTGAGCACTTGATGATAACTGGCGAAATAGCCTACGAAGGATTGTAGTTCGTACTTTGCACATTTGTCAATCAAGATATGTATGTTTGTAGAGGAAAATCATCCTTTGGACTTGCTCTGTTTAGATCCTGTAGTCCATACAAACTCGGAGTTTCCCATCTTTCTTTGGCACGGGGACGACATTGGCAAACCAACTTGGATACTTGACCGGTCTCAGAATCCCCGCGTTGAGCTGCCTAGTTACTTCTTCACCAATTTTCAACAGAACCAATGACTTGAATGTTCGGGCCTTTTGTTTGACTGGCGGAAGGCCCGGATTGATAGGTAATTTGTGAGCAACCACATGCGTGCTTATGCCAGTCATGTCATCGTACGACCAAGCGAACACGTCCTTATATTCTTTAAGAAACTCATTGTATCACTTTATGTCCTCGGCATTGAGGTGTACATTGATCGTTGTCGCCTTCACAATTTCCTCATTACCTATGTTTATCACTTCAGTCTCTTCAAGGTTTGCCTTAGGTTTGTTTTCAAATCTTTCAAATTCTTCTTGCATAGTCTCATCAAAACCATCGTAGTCAGCTCTAGCTTCTCCAAGTTCCATTGTTTCATTACACGTTGCGATTGTGGACTCAATAGAATTATTAATGCGGGTGCTGAAAAACTAAAATATTGCAAAATTAAAAGATTAAAGCAAAAATTAAACAGGAAATGGTGTGATGTTTTATTTATGAATCCTTGCAAAACAAAAGTTTGTAGGGTGACATGTGCAAAAGAAAAGAGAATGCAAACTCCACGACTCAGGGTCGGGTTTTATTTTGGAAAGCATAAAAAATAAATTTGATCCCCTCAGCTCTACCAAGATCCACGGTAAGCCCGGGCCCAGTTGCTGATCCAGTTGTTCAAAGCCGCTCCAGATATAGCCTTTGTCAATACAGGAGGTCCATCATGTTCTTCCAAGATCACACAGCAGTCTTCATCAACTACGAACAGGTTTTGCATTCCTTCCAGCAGGTCCTCTTCAGCATCAACTACTTTCGGCTTCACTCCTTGTGCTGCGGACACCTCCCCTTTTTGGCCACCCAAGTACCCAGCCGAGACAAAGATATGCAGGAGAGTCCTAGTGCTTTTCTTATAGAACTTGAAATCCATTGATGCTTTCTCCATGCTCTTTTCATAGGTCACAACATACCCTATGCCAGCCTTTTTATTGTCGGGCCTTATCACAATTCTGATTGGCTCAACCGTGCTATCAAAATTCTTGCCCAAACCTTTGCCTGGTTCATAGCCTTGCTTGATCATGATACCTATAACCCAGTCTCCCGGCCACTTTGCGGTTTATGGAAGTATGTATGGCTCTTTGATCACTACCTCCATAGGTTCCAATGCTTTGGGTATCCACAGTTGCTTTCCTTTTGTTTCTTCAGAGATGCGTTTCCAATTGGGGCGAGCACTAGGTGAGTACATAGGCTGCTTCTCGATCTTGGCTGGCAGGGTCTTACGAAATTCTTGTGATGGCACTCCCCAGTCAGACATGACCGGCTCCCAGACCAGGTTCCTTCCTTTGTAGCCTTTGCCTCGTTTATCCCAGTAAACACTATAAAAGTCCCTCTTCTTCTCTTAAACTCCGGGCGGCGTGTTGACCAACTTAGGGGCAAAGTGTGCAGTGTAACCTCCTTGGACCGTGCTTGTGGAGTTCCAGCTTGAATAGTAATTCTTACAACGTCCTCCTTGAGTTCCTTGTAGTGCTCCCACAATTTCTACAATGTAGAACGTTAGCCCATTAGGCGTACTTCCTTAAATTGCTGGTATGGTTTGCTCATTGTATATAGAATTATTCCCCTCGCCGAACACTACTACCACTTTGTGGTCCTATTCGAACTTTACTGTTTGATGCAATGTAGATGGCACCGCACCAGCCATATGGATCCAGGGCCTCCCTAGTAGCAGATTGTAGAAAGCAGAGATGTCCATGACGTGGAACTCAGCAGTGAACTCCACAGGACCAACCATGATGGTCAAGTCAATCACTCCAATGGTGCTTCTTTGTGATCCAACAAATGCTTTCACCTTCATATCTCTTTCCCTTATATTGCTTTGGTCAATTCCCATTCTTTTCAGAGTGATGAATGGGCATATGTTCAGACCAGAACCTCCATCGATCAGAACTCTTCCCACGAACTAGTCTTTGCATTTGACAGTGACGTGCAAAGCTTTGTTGTGATTCAACCCTTCAATTGGTAGCTCATCTCCGTGAAAAGACATTCTGTTGGCCTCCATGACTTGTCCAACCGTGCTAGCCAAGTTCTCGACTGAAGTGTCCACCGGAACATGTGCTTCGTCCAATACTTTAATCAAAGCACTTCGTTGACTCTCTGATTTAAGGAGCAAGGCCAAAATAGAGATTTGTGCTGGAGTTTTGCCCAAGTGCTCAGCTACGGAGTACTCCATTGCTTGTACTTTCTTCCACAGTCCCTCAGACTCTTCCTCGCTAAGGCCTCGTCTCTCTTGGATTAGATGTTCAGGAGTGTAAATCCTCCCACTCCTAGTAATTCCTTGCGCGACAACGATCTCAGCTACAACCTTGTTCTTCCTTTCCCATTCATAGTCCCACGGCACTGCCTTGTCGCTGTATGGTGGAACCACATCGACATAGAATTTAGGAGCTACTTCTACCTCAATGGGCTCCGGTGTTGTGGCGGCTTGAGCAACTGAAGCGGTTGCTGGCGCATTTTCTTTTTCCTTGACAATAGTCCCTTCTAAATTGCATTCTTCATCCACCTCAATCAGGTTGACCCTACAGTCTCCATGATTAGGCAAAGGGTTGATGTGCACATTCGGAGTCTTCAAATGTATCACCTTTCGGTCGATCAAATCTTGTATTTTATCCCTTAAAGCATAGCACTTCTTAGTATCATGGCCATGCCCTCCAGAATGATAGCCACGGGTTTTGGTTTGGTCAAAGTAAGGTGTCATTCTATCAGGCATTTTGAATGGTTCGAGTTCTATGTTACCGGCTGCTTTGAGTCTCTCGAACAACTGTGTACGAGATTCAGCCAATGGAGTGTAGTTTCTTTTGGGTCTTGGGTTATTATTAGCGTGAGGCCTTGGTGAGTAAGTGTTGGTATTTCGGTAATTGGGACTTTGTGGGTATGCTGGTCTTTGTGGTGGTGGGTTTTGGTACATGGGCTGGGTGTTATAAAACGGGTAGGTGGATGTGGGTGGTATGTATGGGTAGGAGGGAGGAGGTGTTTGGTAGTAATGGTTGTGAGTAGGGGAGTGGTCAAGTGATATGGCCACGAAGGAGACATCGTCTGTCTTCTTTCTTGAGGTAGTAGTTCTGCTAGCTTGCAGGGCTTTGTTACCGGCTTGTAATGCAGCTACGCTAACGATCCTTCCAGTCTTGAGTTCATCTTCGACCATGCTGCCAATCTTGATCAGTTCTCCGAACTTCTTGTCTTGTAAATTCAGCATCTTGTCAAAATAGACATCTTCTAGTATGCGAATGAAAGTCGCAACTATCTCAGCATCTTCCATTGGAGGCTGGACTTTGGCGACTTCAGCCCTCCATCTAGTTGCAAACTCTCTAAAAGACTCAGTGGGCTTCTTCTTCAGCTTCTCTAAGTAAAATTGATCGGGCATAGCGTCAGTGTTATGCCCGAAGCTGTCAGCAAAATCTCCAGCCATTGCTTCCCAGCTTGTCCACTTCTTGGTTTGTTGGTTAGATTACCATACCAGTACATCTCCAGTTAGACTGCGGTTGAACAGTTGCATGCGAATCTTCTTGTCATGCCCAACCCCAATCAGTCTGTCACAATAAGATCTTAAATGAGCCATTAGGTCTCCACTACCATCGAACATGTTGAATTTGGGTGTTTTATAGCCTTCCGGTAGTTTCAAGTCAAGATATCGGGTTTCCTTGGCGCCTTGGAGTTGTTTGAACTTCTTAACCAGCCATTGGACTTGTTCTTTTGTGATGTCTGGGTCTTCCATAGTCCAAGCATAAATTTCATGGTCCTTGGTGGGTAATGCCATGGTTTTGGTTTCAACAGTGAAGGCGGGTATGTTGTTTTGTGGTGCTTTTGGTTATGCCGTGTGGGTAGGGTAAGGAAGGTCTCTTTCGGGGTAAAGTGGATCTTTGCCGGGAGGGCGAGCAGTTTGGTTTGGTTCAATGATCTCATCAGTATGGGTCGGAGGGATCCTACTTTCCAATTCCAGCAACCTCTGCTCCAGCTTAGTGTAGTTTTCATAAGCGGCCATGCTTCGTTTCTCAGGAGTACCAACTTTGTCAAACTCAGCCATGACATTTCGTCTCGTCCTTGTCCTTGTAGGTAAAGGGGGAGGTGTTGGCATCGATCTTTTGGACCTCAGTCGATATTGTGGTGCGGCCAGAATGCACAAATCAAACTTTTGGGGACTTGAGAACTGACATATCAAAACAAGAAGATAAAATGTGAGTACACGTTAGCTTAAATAAAAATCACATCCTATCATGCATGGGACCTCTTTTCGTGCCAGAGGTGGGCCTATCGCGGATTCGAAGTAAAAATTTGCACTAAACATTTTGTTTTATTAAACATGATCGTTACCAATCTAAAACCCAAAATAACGAAATTTTATCTAGTTTGCTTGGCTTTATCACAACCACTAATGACTTGATTAAGATGAAAATGACAACGAAGAAACAACAAGATGACTCGACTCGACACGACTAGACTAGGCGCCAAGCAAAAAGGACTTTAGGTTCAAACATCAGCTCCAGTGTCTTCCTTTTCCTTATCCTCTTTGGCTTCCTCCTTGGGTTTGTGAACCAGACTAATGAGTGGAGTGTCAGCAAATGTTTCCAACAAGTCCTTCTCATCCTCCATATCACCTAGAGCCTTTACTAGGAACTCGCAGATTTCCAATCCTCTTACTTCCTTCTTTTTCAGCGGTACTGACTTAAAGTATTCTCCTCATCCCTTGAGTAAATCTTGCAAATTCCCAGCAGCTTGCCTTGTAGTCATGACCTTGCCGGTCCAATACTTGTGTTCGTCTCCTTTGATCTTATCTTTATATTGTCTCCTCATCTCTCTTTCTTGTGTCACCCTTAACTCCTTCTTTCTTTGGTTAAACTCTTGCTTCAGCTTCTTGTATTTTTCAGCAGCATTTGGAGCTCTGGCTTTCCTTTTCAGTGTAGAATTGGATCGGTACTTTGCCCTATCTTTGTCGAGCCATTGAGGGTAGGTCAGGATAGCTGTGGGGTTTACCCTACTATCACGACCACGAAAAAATTGCATAGCAAGTCTTTTCTCCCACATTGTCAGTATGGTGAGGGCCATTGGATGCTCGATGTCTTTCATGTCAACATTGAAACTTCTTCCTTTAGTTAACTGCGGAGTGTGTTGTGTCATGCCCACTTGCCGAAGGATCCTTAGAGGAACATAATGATGAGTTCATCGGAATAAAATCAATGTCAACAAAGTGATGTCTTGAGCTTGTATGGAGACAACGAAACCAGCATAATTTTCGATCACCCATTGCACCTCTTGTAGCTCCTCGAGCCTAGTGTACCATCCTTCCATGTTTGCAGGGTATTCCCATGTCACTGTTCCAGCCATGCGGGCGCTATGTGAGCGAATCCGTCCTCGCCAAGAGGGTTATGGTGCCACCGGACTGACAGGGACGCTGTGCAAATGCTCTATCAACCAGATTTCCAGCAACAGATTGCAACCTTCGAAAAAGTATCCTCCCCTCCAACATTTAGTCAAAGCTCTATAAACTTCTCCCAACATCATCGGGGCCAAACTCACTTGATGTTTGAAGGAACCTCTGCGCAAACCCTCTACTACTCTTCCCAGCCTTATGTCGATCTTCCCTCCCTTCTCGGGGGAAACCATGCTTCCCAGAAAAGCGATGATGAAAGCATTGGATTCGGTCCATTCTCAATCTTGAACTTCACACGCCCCATTCCATTCGTGTCTAAGTGTCGGATCTCCAATCTTAGAATGCATGTATTCTAACGTGACTTTTCCATCAAACACTCCTTCGACATATAGATCATAAGGGGCTCTTAGCAAATCAATGAACTGAAACGACCTCGGTCAGTCGTTTCGGAAGTTAGGACTCCGATTGGCGTGCTGATAATTTTAAAATATTCATAATATCTATTAGGACCTGTCTGTAAAATTTGAGCTAGATCAGACCTCGTTTGGTAGGCATCGGAAGAAGGTTCCAGTTTTTATTGGCGACAAATATTAAAAAGAGATTTTCGAGCTCGGTTTTCCCAAATGAGCTCCGATTCGAAATCCGAAAGCGCCGTTAGGTTCGTATGATTATTTGTGATCTTTGTAAACTTTTAAAAGTGAATTTCGATATTGTTCGGCTAGTTTCCGCTAAAATGCCGAAAGTTAAATAATTTGACTTTTTCTATTTAAATTCGCATCTTGAGTTTCGGAAGTCCAATTTGAGATCCGCCTTCGCGAGTATATTACATATATTTTGTATATCTTGTATGCAAAAGTTGGAATTATTTCAAATATCGTAGAGTACCGTTTTAATTTTTACCGTAGCAGCGAATTTTAAAGGAAAAAGAAAAAAAAAAGGAAAAGGACAAAAGAAATGAATGACGGTGGAGTGAGCAATCCTTACCTTTTAAAGGTAAGTAAGATTAGCATAAGTAACATAGAACATAAAGAAGAAAAATGGAACAGAAAGGAAACGAGAGAGGAGAAAACGGAACACAACCGAAAAAAATATGCCAGAAAATGAGAAAAGGGGCCGAAAAAGAGTAGAATTTTCACCCTGAAATATTCAGGTAATGATCCTAATATATTATTTGAGTTTATTACATATGTTTGAATATATTTTTACGGTAAAAATAGGGATATTAGACATCGCCCTAATGATGTAAATTAATAGTTTAGAGGGTCAAATGGACCCCGATAATGAAATTGATTATATATTCGTACTCAGTGAGTTATGGGCAACATGTAAATATAATTTATTTGGGGTTTGGTTATGTGACTTTAAACCCTGTATATAGGCCTGGCCTGCGTATTGCGTATGCGAATGGGGTATCAGGTTCCTAACCGGATTGCCCTAAGATGTGAGGAATGAAGCCTTTAGCCTAATTTGATATATTTTTCTGCTTATTGAATAGAGTGGGATCGTTTGGCAATGAAACCAAAGGACAAAGCGGTTATTGAGTAGCTGTGCTAACTTTGTAACAAGGTAAGTGTTTATATCCATTTCTTTGGAGGCACCTGGCCTCATGGATTTTCTACCACGTGTTCCTTACGTGTGTAGCTGCCGATAGGCGTACTCATTACGCCTTAGCTTTGGATTTACATTGTATATTATATGTTATGTCCTGTTATTGGTATTGCATTGAGAATCTGAGTATTGTACTTTGGCTTTGAGTTGGCATCTACTTCCCGGCTGTCCATGAGAATCCCGCGCCGGTGAAGGGTTATTATTGCATCACATTGCATTCATATGCATTACATTGCATATCATATTGGGAGCAGGAGTATTCCGCCCCAGGAGCAGGAGGATTCCGCTCCATTGTATCATATTGAGGGTAGGAGGATTCCGCCCCAAGAGCAGGAGTATTCCGCTCTTATATCAGTTATTGAGTGCAGGAGTATTCCGCCTCAGCTTTACATTATATCGGGTGCAGAAGTATTCCGCCCCAGGAGAGTGTAGGAGTATTCCGCCTCTGGTTTATATTATATCGGTTGCAGGAGTATTCCGCCCCAGGAGCAGGAGTATTCCGCTCCAGTTGGTTATCAGATTGGATTCCCCTGGAATGCAGGAGTATTCCGCTTCGGGATGGGATTACGGGCACATGTGACCCTTTGCATCTCATTTCATTTCATCTCATTTCATTTCATTTCATACCATTGTGTAGACTTGTGGTGCATAACTACTGTTCTGCTTCTACTTGCATTGCTTATTTGTTGATAAATTTCTGGCTCGTATTCCTGGTTGAGTTTATGGTTTTATAAGTGTTTCTGGTCACTATCTGGCTCTTCCTTTTTATAATTTAAATAAGAGGAATTTGGTTTATCTGTTTCTTCTCCCTGGCTTGCTATCCTATTCTTTGAGGTGGCTAGTCTGCCCCACTTATTGAGTCCTTTTGACTCACCCTTGTTTGTTGTTTGTTTCTTGTCTATCTATTTTGTTTCGGCAGGTTCGCCCCACGAGTCTAATTCGCCACGTTGTGAAGGAGCGAAGACGACTTCAGCTGCCAGGGTGAGCCAGCTTTTATTCCTGATGGCCACCAGTTTATTGGTTATTATTTCAGTTGCATTTTGCTCCCTTCAGGAGGTATCTGTCTTCTTTTGTACTCTTAGATGTCTAGTCTGGATAGCCCTAAACCTAGTATGTTGGGTAGTCAGCTGTAATTTCTTTTGTACAGCTTAGAGGTATCAGTATGTGTGTGTGTTTTTTTTTTTAAATCTTTCCCTTATTCGTGAATTGTTATTTTTATTTTCCTGATTTTATTTGTAAGGGTTCGCCCGACGGGTCTAGGGGAGGATGTCGGGTGCCCGCACGGCCTAACCGAATTTCGGGTCGTGTCAGTTGGTATCAGAGCCCAGTTTAGTGTCTATCCAGACTAAGACAGTGTCTAGTAGAGTCTCGGTGATGGGTACGTAGACGTCCGTACTTATCTACGAGAGGCTATGATGGCATTTACGAAGTTTCACTTCCTTCATTTCTGATCGTGCGTCGGTGTAGGATGCAAAAGTGTTTTCGTTAATTCATTCATGGTAATTGTGAACCCTTGTACGACAAATCAGCAAACGGAAGGAGTTCAGGACGAAGCAGTCTAGCCTGGGGCTAGCACTGACGAAGCCCCGAGACTTTTGATCGTGCTGACGATCTAGCTACGGAGGTCCCAGCTGTACGAGCTCGCGATGGGCAAGGGAGCAGGGCCTTGTAGTTCCCTCGGCCCTCTACGATACTTTACGAGAATCTTGGCGATGCAGATACCGCAATAACCTATTATTTGCTAGGCAGCTTATCAGGTTGCCGCAGATGGAGACGTTCGATTTCAGGGTGCTCCTATTCCGGTTCTTAATATTGCTGCAGTAAATTATGTTCCGGAGACAGCATGTGTTGCGCCACCAATTGTTCTGGCTGGTTAGCCAGCGGAGGTAATTATTGGGTCACAGAGATTGCATTATTTTACGCGGTTGAATCTTTCGATATTCTTAAGCGCATTAGATAAACCTCGTGAGTTTTTTTAAAATAAAATGATGTCAGCGTATCCTTCAGGCTTTTGATTATATCCAGCGATACTGTGTTGATTATTCTGCTTTCCGATTTCAGAGTCCAGCCTTGAATTGGTGGGTCGCTCTTTTATTTACTAACTTGGTTCGATTTTTCTGCTAGATTCGTGGAAAAAAAAAAAGTTCCTTTCGAGTAGCGAGCGAGATGAAAAGTGTTGCCAGTTTGATGGGATTGGACAGGGTAGCCTGTCGGTTAATCTATTGGTGTTTCAGAATGTGAGATTGAATTCTATAGAATGGGTGAATATGCGTTAGAACTAGTCCATGAGCCCTTCGAGAGATTCAAAGATTTATTGATGACCTTTCTTTTTCCTTGAGATCCCAGATGGCTCGAGAGATTGAGGTCTGGATTTTATTTGATGTTGTTGTTAATATTGCCCGAAGGTTCGAGGCATACCATAAGTTAGAGCGGGAAGAGTTAGAGCGAGAAAGCAAGAGATCCCACGGCCCTGGTAGGTAACTATGGTACCTTACTTGGAGGTAAAAGTTCTGATTATTTTGGGGGGTCACCTTCCAGGTTATCTCAGCTTGTGTCACTTGATTCTTAGAATGCGCCAGTAGCTCGTTAAGATCAGATTCAGTCTTTTCTTTACAACTATCAACAATCTACCCAGTTCCTATATTCAGCGAAAGGGTGTTATCATTGTTGTGAGTCTGGCTATCCCTTAAGGAGTTTTCCCTTACTCCAACAAGTTAGCAGTCGTCTTTTTCTCTCGTCATTAGGTATCTGCGCAGTCGCATGGGATTTTATTTAGATCTCAATCAGCCAGAGAAATGCCACCATCCAGTAGAGGTCGAGAGCGTGGTGGCAGTGGTTCTTCAGAAGGTGATTACCAGGGTAGTGGCTCAGCTCAGCTGTAGAGGCAGTTTTATGAACTGTCAGTCTGGCAGGATGCTGAGGCATCCGATGTAGTAGACCCGAGTATTTCTTCTTCTCTTAAATGTGAGTAAGATTTGATTCTACCGATCGATCTGGAAATGGTGTGTCTTATCATGTTTCGATGGTTTCCTTGGATGTCCTTTCTATTAAGAATCGGTTGCGGTAGAGGGGTGAGTTCCTGATATGATTTATTCCTGGCATTTATGATGACCCTACTAATTTATTGGGTCTAAATATGAGAGATTTGGGAGTGAGTGTCGGAATCGTCTGCCTGGCATCTTGTTGTGCCACATTTTATTATTATATCAAATTAGTATACCTCTCTTTTCGGAATTCCGTGTTTGTAGGATAACGAGATCCAAATTCGTCACCATCAAAAAGTGTTATCAATTCTTCTTCGTCCCGCACTAGTGAGCTTGGGCGATTGGTAGCCGCTTGTAACGTTCCCTGTGTTGAGCCAGAGTATGTGTTATTGTGGCCGGGTAAGCATATTATTGTTTTGGTCCAGTTGTCTCATCTTGTTATCCGTTTAACATGTTTATGATATCAGTTTAACCGGGTATCTATTCCCATGTATAGTATAGTGCTGGTTTTGTTTTGCGGATCATCCAGTTTTAGGGAAAACTCTGCCGATATTTTTAGATAGAAGTACCATCCATCAGGCGGTGGTGTTTACGGCAAAGGTATGGAGTTGTGAACTTGTGAGTTGCAGCTGTTTGGCAACTTGAAAGGGTAGTTGGTAGCTTAGGATTGCCTACGTTCAGCTTTTAGTCAAATCTTCTTTAGTCCAGTAGACTGTGCGAGGATGGTTATTCCTATTTAAATGGCTGCATGAGTTTGTGCTTTAAGTGGATGAGTCTTCCTCCAAATACTGAATGGTAATATTAAATCTCTGAGGTGTTGATACCACTTTTCTCATGACCCAAAGTAACCACGGCAGAAATCTACAATGAGTGTTGATCATTGCTAAACCCACTATTAATCTATTAATGCCAGAGATAAGTTGGCAACCTGATCATATATACGTACCTATCTGCTGAAAATATAAGTCTGAAAAGATGACACGACTTTAACTTGCTGGCAATTAGAATAGTGAGCCGCAAATTCTGATATGTCGCACTTCATTCCGTCCCACCAATAAATCTGCTTAAGATTATGGTACATCTTAGTTGAACCTGGATGAACTGTGTATTTGGAATAATGTGCCTTTATCATAAACTGAATCTGCAACATCAGGAACACAAAGTCTATCTTTATACATGAAAACACCGTCAGTAGTGACCCTGTATGGTGACTTCGGTTTTCTTTTTGCTATCTGTCTATATTCAACTAGAACTGGATACTCATAATGTCACTGTTTTACTTCATGGAACTTTAGCGTTAAAAATCTAGTGCAGCTTGTCGACAATCCATCATTGGTATGTATATCTCTTTCACACCACAACTCTTTGAGAAGTTACTTTAGCATTATCAGTGCACATGTAATCAACGTTGTTGCTGGTATTCTGCCTCTGCTCATGGTCCAACTACATGTCTCTTTTATTTTCATTTTTTTTAAGTCATATTATTTCCAACTCAAAGACAATACCCTAAGGTAGATGTCCAGTCTGAAGATCATTCTTGATCTACATCATACTATCCAGTAGCAGTTGTATGATCCTTATCCTTATATGATAGACCCTGTTCAGATGAACCTTTGACATACATTAGGATATGAGTAAATACATTCCCACAAGGAGCTTGCGGAACAACACTAAAATCAACTGAGATGTTGCATAGTGCATTCGTAAAAATAATATTGCTTGCATCAAATCTTCTATAGTGTGCAGTGACAAGGTACTTCAAAAGCTCCCCCTATTGCATCAAGCGTAAGCTAATTCTTTGTTTCATCGACTTGTTCTATATCGAAAAGTATATCGACAAGGTGATTCACTGGTAGAATCATGTTAATTCATCCAGAGTTTTGTGTATCTTTATTTCGAAAAAGTAAAACTCTTCTCTCGTGATCGAGGAAGAGTCAGTTTAGTCAAAATAAGTTGGGCAATTGTGTTATCATATTATCCAGATATATTTTATTCCAAAAGTTCGATATGCATGTTATAATTATGATCCTGTAATCAGGGAATAATACCTGTGGAGTAGTTTATGAAGGTCGTGCAAGTCCTTTTGCTATCTGTGCGAATTTTTCTTTAGACTTAGGCTCGTTCGAGGACGAACGAGAGTTTAAGTGGAGGAGAATGAAACGACCTCGGTCAGTCGTTTCGGAAATTAGGACTCCGATTGGCGTGCTGATAATTTTAAAATATTCATAATATCCATTAGGACCTGTCTGTAAAATTTGAGCTAGATCAGACCTCGTTTGGTAGGCATCGGAAGAAGGTTCCAGTTTTTATTGGCGACAAATATTAAAAAGAGATTTTCGAGCTCGGTTTAACCGAATGAGCTCCGATTCGAAATCCGAAAGCGCCGTTAGGTTCGTATGATTATTTGTGATCTTTGTAAACTTTCAAAAGTGAATTTCGATATTGTTCGGCTAGTTTCCGCTAAAATGCCGAAAGTTAAATAATTTGACTTTTTCTATTTAAATTCGCATCTTGAGTTTTGGAAGTCCAATTTGAGATCCGCCTTCACGAGTATATTACATATATTTTGTATATCTTGTATGTAAAAGTTGGAATTATTTCGAATATCGTAGAGTACCGTTTTAATTTTTACCGTAGCACCGAATCTTAAAGGAAAAAGAAAAAAAAAAAGGAAAAGGACAAAAGAAATGAATGACGGTGGAGTGAGCAATCCTTACCTTTTAAAGGTAAGTAAGATTAGCATAAGTAACATAGAACACAAACAAGAAAAATGGAACAGAAAGGAAACGAGAGAGGAGAAAACGGAACACAACCGAAAAAAATATGCCAGAAAATGAGAAAAGGGGCCGAAAAAGAGTAGAATTTTCACCCTGAAATATTCAGGTAATGATCCTAATATATTATTTGAGTTTATTACATATGTTTGAATATGTTTTTACGTTAAAAATAGGGATATTAGACATCGCCCTAATGATGTAAATTAATAGTTTAGAGGGTCAAATGGACCCCGATAATGAAATTGATTATATATTCGTACTCAGTGAGTTATGGGCAACATGTAAATGTAATTTATTTGGGGTTTGGTTATGTGACCTTAAACCCTGTATATAGGCCTGACCTGCGTATTGCGTATGCGAATGGGGTATCAGGTTCCTAACCGGATTGCCCTAAGATGTGAGGAATGAAGCCTTTAGCCTAATTTGATATATTTTTCTGCTTATTGAATAGAGTGGGATCGTTTGGCAATGAAACCAAAGGACAAAGCGGTTATTGAGTGGCTGTACTAACTTTGTAACAAGGTAAGTGTTTATATCCATTTCTTTGGAGGCACCTGGCCTCATGGATTTTCTACCACGTGTTCCTTACGTGTGTAGCTGCCGATAGGCGTACTCATTACGCCTTAGCTTTGGATTTACATTGTATATTATATGTTATGTCCTGTTATTGGTATTGCATTGAGAATCTGAGTATTGTACTTTGGCTTTGAGTTGGCATCTACTTCCCGGCTGTCCATGAGAATCCCGCGCCGGTGAAGGGTTATTATTGCATCACAATGCATTCATATGCATTACATTGCATATCATATTGGGAGCAGGAGGATTCCGCCCCAGGAGCAGGAGGATTCCGCTCCATTGTATCATATTGAGGGTAGGAGGATTCCGCCCCAAGAGCAGGAGTATTCCGCTCTTATATCAGATATTGAGTGCAGGTGTATTCCGCCTCAGCTTTACATTATATCGGGTGCAGGAGTATTCCGCCCCAGGAGAGTGTAGGAGTATTCCGCCTCTGGTTTATATTATATCGGGTGCAGGAGTATTCCGCCCCAGGAGCAGGAGTATTCCGCTCCAGTTGGTTATCAGATTGGATTCCCCTCGAATGCAGGAGTATTCCGCTTCGGGATGGGATTACGGGCACATGTGACCCTTTGCATCATATTTCATTTCATCTCATTTCATTTCATTTCATACCATTGTGTAGACTTGTGGTGCATAACTACTGTTCTGCTTCTACTTGCATTGCTTATATGTTGATATATTTCTGGCTCGTATTCCTAGTTGAGTTTATGGTTTTATAAGTGTTTCTGGTCACTATCTGGCTCTTCCTTTTTATACTTTAAATAAGAGGAATTTGGTTTATCTATTTCTTCTCCCTGGCTAGCTATCCTATTCTTTGAGGTGGCTAGTCTGCCCCACTTATTGAGTCCTTTTGACTCACCCTTATTTGTTGTTTGTTTCTTGTCTATCTATTTCGTTTCGGCAGGTTCGCCCCACGGGTCTAGGGGAGGATGTCGGGTGCCCGCACGGCCTAGCCGGATTTCGGGTCGTGTCAGTTGGTATCAGAGCCCAGTTTAGTGTCTATCCAGACTAAGACAGTGTCTAGTAGAGTCTCGGTGATGGGTACGTAGACGTCCGTACTTATCTACGAGAGGCTATGATGGCATTTAGGAAGTTTCACTTCCTTCATTTCTTTTGTCCTTTTCCTTTTTTTTTTTTTCTTTTTCCTTTAAAATTCGCTGCTACGGTAAAAATTAAAACGATATCTACGATATTCGAAATAATTCCAACTTTTGCATACAAGATATACAAAATATATGTAATATACTCGCGAAGGAATACTCCTACACTCTCCTGGGGCGGAATACTCCTGCACCCGATATAATGTAAAGCTGAGGCGGAATACTCCTGCACTCAATATCTGATATAAGAGCGGAATACTCCTGCTCTTGGGGCGGAATCCTCCTACCCTCAATATGATACAATGGAGCGGAATCCTCCTGCTCCTGGGGCGGAATACTCCTACTCCCAATATGATATGCAATGTAATGCATATGAATGCAATGTGATGCAATAATAACCCTTCACCGGCGCGGGATTCCCATCGACAGCCGGGAAGTAGATGCCAACTCAAAGCCAAAGTACAATACTCAGATTCTCAATGCAATACCAATAACAGGACATAACATATAATATACAATGTAAATCCAAAGCTAAGGCGTAATGAGTACGCCTATCGGCAGCTACACACGTAAGGAACACGTGGTAGAAAATCCATAAGGCCAGGTGCCTCCAAAGAAATGGATATAAACACTTACCTTGTTACAAAGTTAGCACAGCCACTCAATAACCGCTTTGTCCTTTGGTTTCATTGCCAAACGATCCCACTCTATTCAATAAGCAGAAATATATATCAAATTAGGCTAAAGGCTTCATTCCTCACATCTTAGGGCAATCCGGTTAGGAACCTGATACCCCATTCGCATACGCAATACGCAGGCCAGGCCTATATACAGGGTTTAAGGTCACATAACCAAACCCCAAATAAATTACATTTACATGTTGCCCATAACTCACTGAGTACGAATATATAATCAATTTCATTATCGGGGTCCATTTGACCCTCTAAACTATTAATTTACATCATTAGGGCGATGTCTAATATCCCTATTTTTACCGTAAAAATATATTCAAACATATGTAATAAACTCAAATAATATATTAGGATCATTACCTGAATATTTCAGGGTGAAAATTCTACTCTTTTTCGGCCCCTTTTCTCATTTTCTAGCATATTTTTTTCGGTTGTGTTCCGTTTTCTCCTCTCTCGTTTCCTTTCTGTTCCATTTTTCTTGATTCTGTTCTATGTTACTTATGCTAATCTTACTTACCTTTAAAAGGTAAGGATTGCTCACTCCACCGTCATTCATTTCTTTTGTCCTTTTCCTTTTTTTTTCTTTTTCCTTTAAAATTCGCTGCTACGGTAAAAATTAAAACGGTACTCTACGATATTCGAAATAATTCCAACTTTTGCATACAAGATATACAAAATATATGTAATATACTCGCGAAGGCGGATCTCAAATTGGACTTCCGAAACTCAAGATGCGAATTTAAATAGAAAAAGTTAAATTATTTAACTTTCGGCATTTTAGCGGAAACTAGCCGAACAATATCAAAATTCACTTTTGAAAGTTTACAAAGATCACAAATAATCATACGAACCTAACGGCGCTTTCGGATTTCGAGTCGGAGCTCATTCGGCAAAACCGAGCTCGAAAATCTCTTTTTAATATTCGTCGCCAATAAAAACTGGAACCTTCTTCCGATGCCTACCAAACGAGGTCTGATCTAGCTCAAATTTTAAGACAGGTCCTAATGGATATTATGAATATTTTAAAATTATCAGCACGCCAATCGGAGTCCTAACTTCCGAAACGACTGACCGAGGTCGTTTCATGAACTCCTTAGGTTCCATGTCTCGAGGATAAATCATAGTCTCGGGTCCAGGCTCTAATCCCGTTAATCCTCCAAATTCTTCCAACATCGGTGCCAACTCGAAACCATTGAAGTGAAACACAGCCCTTTTGAAATCCTAGAAATGGGTAACAGCTTCAACCAAGCTAGTCAGTGTAATTCTTGAGAGCTATCAATTCCCCCAACATCTTTTGAACATGAGCCTTGCTGACAACGGCCAAATCCTCCCAAATAAGTCTGATCAAGTGGGGTGGTCGGGAAACAATCTCAAATATGAGAGTACCCTTTGCAGCCATAGTCTGAAAACAAAACAAGAAAAGGTAAAGACCAAAACACTCTTATAGTTTTGATCATGTTCAAATAGACAATCTATGTTTTGTGCAAATGCTTCTTCGAATCAATGCAATTTGTCACTCTTCGGGTTAAAAACCCTTTTTGACATTTGGCGTAGGTTTACTAATTGACTGTTACGTGCCAAGGACGTACAGCCTTTCTAGGTTTGTCATTATGCAAAAAAGAATAAATATGCATTTTGTAGCCAATTATTTTCTATAAATTCCCCAAAATCAGTACATGGCAATAGTTTTGGAAAGGTAAAAAATACAAAAGAAGAAATGAAAATGACACTTTGACTAGGCGACACACTCCTTTTCCATCTTAGCTCTCTTTGCTTCTCGTGTAATCTCCTTGATCTCTTCCATAGCTTTGAATAAGTACCCTATGGCTGCTACGAAATGTAAGATGTCTACCTCTGTACACTCTGAATTCCATTGCTCAAGCTTCGTTTCCAATGCCTCTATCTTTCCTTCTACTTCCAATGTACGCTTCTTCCACACTTCGATCTCTTCTTTGTTTTCCTTATCCATCTTGATTGCCTTTAGCATGAACTCTCGGTACCGGATTTGAGCCTCCGCTTCACGATCTCTTATGTTGTTTCCACGACTCGGCCCTACTACCATATTTCCCTTCAGACTAGAGCGCAACCAGCTTTTGTAGTTTGGTTCGCACCAAGCGTTGTATCTATCAGGTGCTTGAGATGCTTCTTCCATGACTTGCCTCCCTATCCATGACTTCCTAATGCTCTTGACCCTCGGAACAATGTCTTCAGTGTAGTCAAGCTTATAGTCTTTTGTGTCTGGTATCAATGGTATGATTTGCTTCCTCCCCGCTTGCCTCATTACTCTTAGCGGTTGATAAGGTTGGAGGCCTCTTAACCCCATAAGTATCACGAAGGATGCCATCTCAGAACTAATGATGAAATCTGATGAAGAAAACCAAGTGAACATCCACTGGATCGAGTCCTCTATTATGTCTTCGAACAATTTCACCCACTTCTCTATGCTGCTCGGCTGTTTGTATTTTAAAGTCCCATACCGTTCCCCAATCAAGTAGTTGTAACCAGCTGGTTTGGACAAGGCTTGCACACCTCTTGGTTTTCTCAAATGTTCTTTGAACCATGCTTGCAATAGAAGATTACACCCATGAAAGTATTTTGCTCCCCTTTTGCAACAACTCAAAGCTTGATAAATGTTTGCTACTATCATAGGCACTATGGTATAACAGTAACCATCAATTCTGTTGAACACTACATTGGCAACCATGACAAGTCTTGAACATATGTCGTGACTTAAACTCTCGGGGAAAATCATCACTCCTAAGAAGCCAATAGCAAATGCAAGTGGTCCAGCCCTCCTCCAATCGCCATAGGACTCAAACTCTTTCTTATGACTATCATATGCCCTCAAATGCCCAAACCGAGTTTAAAAATAAGAAAAGGGGATCTTCTTTTGTTGTAAAATTCCCACGTCCACACATGCTACCATCCCTAACTTCTTTCGAAACTCGTCAGATGTAGGGACATTAGGTGCTAGTATGCGGCTTCCTTGCCAACGATGTTTGTCTAACCCCGAGTGCGACACAAAACCCCCTATTTCTTCCAACAAAGGTATTAATTCAATGTCCCCAAATCTAAACACGTTCAATTTTTCATCCCAAAATGACACTGCTGCTTCGATTATCTCTCTACACGGTTCCATTTCTAGTAATGAAACCAAATGACCCAGGTGTTGACGTACTTCAGTTTGCTCTCCTAGTGACAAATTATTCCACCAATTGGTTAACAAAGGAGGTGTGCCCATAGTAATTCCAAAACGATGGAACTTTTGACTCATTGTAATCTAAAAGGAAGAAATAAAATTTAAAACCTCATCCCCTTTTGAGAATAATTGAACAAATCAAAATGCATTTCCATTCTCATCTCACTTTTTTTTCTCTTTTCTTCTTTTCTCTCAAATGCACATAATCATATCCAAGCTTCCCTTTGGTGTCGGAAAACCTGTTTAGGTAGTTTGGACAAGTTGAAAGCTAGTCGGCTCATGGGGAGCCGCTCCCATCATGCTCATTATAATAGAAGAGTGGTGTAATGTCTAGACACGGTTCCCCAAGGTGAGCGACCAAGGAGTGAGATCATTTGAAATTATTGGCTATACCACGGACCAACTATATTTCAACATGTCCCTCTTAAAAGGTGTTTTAGTAGTGAAGCGACCGTGGGATCCACGTAATCGGCGTGTATGTATGAAGTGTCGTTTTCCAAGAGTGGGGGAGTATGGGTGAAGTGTGAAAAATGTCATATAAAGAATTTTAACAATAAATAAATTGCAAGACAGAAATAAAAGAGGAAACCAAGTTAGTATAGTGATAATAATAGTGAATAACAAGATAGCAATTAAATAGATCCCTAAACAATGACACGTTGTGGTTAGGACTTTGAGTATCCCCAGCGGAGTCGTCATTCTGTCATACCCTATTTTGGACTCAACTCGAGGCGAGTCGGGTTTCGGATTTGACTGGGTGAACTCATTTGAGTTAAGGGTTTGGAGTCGCTACCTAATAAATTCTAAGGCGTATTAGGTCACTTAAGTGTCTAAAGTTAAGTTTAAAAGGTCTACTAGCCTATTAAGAGATTCTATATGGTAAGAAGTCCAAGTGACTCTGGGAAGAAGGTGTTAGGCACTTTCCAGAGTCCCACTAAAATGTGGTTACCGTCCGAGTCTTAGTTTTGGGGTGTAAATAGTATATGTCATCACGAATACTAACTTGGATTTAAATTAACTAAGGCACAATATATATATATATATATATATATGCAAACAAATAACTTTCAATATTCGACCTAAGTTTAAGCCTAATCGCGTCTACGACCTCTAATGTCAAAGCCTAATCGTAAACAAGTGCTACCATACAAATTTATCTTACAATTGTAATCAACACATTTTGAAAAGAATATTGGCATAAACAACTTATTTTACCAATAATTTCAGATTTAATAAAGAACCGAAAGGGTTTGTTTTGAAAATAAAATGTTGGCTCATTTGAGGTCGGCGTGACTCGTCATTAATTGTCGAGACCTAACCTTAATGGCCTTTTTTGTGTAGGGGTCATGTTTTTGAAGATATATATATATATGTAGGAGGGCTATTTTTGAAAGCGGATTCGCGAAAATCACACAAATGCAAATAATGGGGTGTCGCACGTAATAATATAAATATACACAAGCAAATATATGATCTATATGATAATTATACTCTTTAGAAAAATCTTTGATATTGTACAAGTGACCCTAAAGCTTTATACACCCTTATACACTATTAGATTAGTGTATAAGAGTGTTTGAACGTCAAAAATATTTTTATACACGTTTATAGGCCCTTGTTTTGAAAGGTTTACTGGGCCTATACTGTTCATGCAAGATGGGAACGATTTAAATACCCAAAGGGCCCTTTTTGAAAATGTTACTGGGCCCCGATTACTTATCCAAAAAAAAGACTGATTCTATTTCCAGAAATGGTTCTTTTCAAGTTTAAACAACACTAATAGCTCCTGCCAAGTTCGATTTCAAACTTAGACAAAAGTAGGCATGCATTCAATTCTATTTTTAATATACAGTCAAAAGAATGCTGTAAACAAACTGATTATAACCCTATAAGCATGTTGAACTAATCCAGAGTGATTAACTCCTATCATGATGCAAGCATATAAGAGTAGAGTTAGGAATTTGCTGCAAGTTCCTGTTTTAAAGAAGTACAGACAGGGGGTCCTAATAATATACACAGATGGGTTAGTCTCTAAGGGAAAGCAACATAGCTACAAGTTTAACATTATCCAAATTCCCAAGGTTCAAGGTTAAATCCAGCAAACAATCATGAGTTCAAAGTCTAAGAACCCCAGACCCCAAGATCAACTTAGAGAGCCCAGATCCTGAGCCTCAGGAATTACCAGATCAGGACTTGGCCAGTTAAGGCCTTTTGAGTAACCTGCAAGCAGAGGACCAGCAAGGGAAAAAGGGGAGGGGAAAGACCTGAGCCAAAGGAAGGGCCTGCTAGGGGTAAGTGCAGTCAAATGCATCTTTTTGTAATGCTATTGTGGTTCACAATAGTACAAGGTACATACAAGTGATCTAAAGGAGTAAGGTATGGGGCAAGATCATGTTAAGAAAAAATATATACACACATGTGTCATGACTAGTCAGATTGTGAGCAGCAGCCTAATTACTCAGATTATGTCCCTTTAGAAATCATAGACAGTAACTACAAAGGGCATGGATTTCTTTAAGATTATAAGCACACTCAAAACTCAAAGCAGGTTCAAACAAACAAATAGTCTAAAGGGAACATGAATAGGGTGAGCATGTGCAGATACACATAAACATAATAGATAGTAGTAAGTGAAAGATTACCTTTTGAAAACTTTGTGAAATCAAAGTACAGACAGCCAAACGAAGCAGGATTAGCACCTTTCACAGACAGTAATGACTTCCCCAGAAAAAAAAAACAAGTGCATCCAGAAAACATTGAAAGTGAAGAAGCTATGCAGAATTTCACTAAGTATGCTAGTGTTTGTCTCTGGGCTTTTGTATTCCAGAAACCCTTGTCCCTTCTAGTTGAGAAGAGAGTAGTTTATATAGGTGAGGGGTGGGGGTTGAAGGTCTAATGGGTGAAAACCAGGAATGGCAAGGGAATATTATTTCCCATAGTTAGGAAATCTGGCTAGTAGTTCCTTCCATATTTAGACTAATTAGACTCCACAGATCAAGGTAAAACGAGTCTTAAACAGACTAGGATCCCTCCCCCTAAAACCAAATAAAGTCCAGGTTCGAAAACATGTTTTAGGATAATTTTAGGCTTGGAGATCAGTCAATTAACTTTGATAACCCCCAATCGAAATCACATTAATTCACATAACTGATTATCAATCAAATCATCAATCAAAGATTCACATTGAATCAATTCAAAATTCTTCTAATCATGCCAGGCCCGAATATCAATCGCTAATTCAAATTGGAATCAATCTAGACCCCCTCAGAATCATGCTTAAACCATCCCAACATTCCAGTTTTGCGCATGTAAACACAAAACAGGTATCTCGATGGAGCTAGGAAATAGAAACACGAGTAATATTGCTTAACTTAAGAAACCAATCATGGATTTTAATACTAACAGAGGCAACCCTTAAACATGCAGAATTAAGAGTAGTGTCTAGTCAAGTTGGTTAACTAAATCAAAGATTAACGAACTTACTATCTTAACCTATAATCGTTAGTCTACTAGACCTGTTAACACATAAACATCACGTAAACTGAAGCAAACAAAAGAAAAAATGGGTTACCCGCTCACGTCGAAGTCGGGTCGAGTCGACCCGTCACAGAATTAGCTCATCTGGAGGTTTCTTACCATTTTTAGGCGATAACATTGTTCAACCATAACCTGAACCCCACCGGAGGCGTTTCCCGGCGGCGGTGACTCAGTCAACAAGGGTAAGGTTTTGCCCTCGTCTAAATACCACCAAAAGTATATAGGTTTGTAGCGGACGACAAGGGGAGTTCAGTGATACCATCTTCCCCAATTTTCTCCGGTCACAGTGGCCGGAAAGTTGATCGCCAGTGATGGAGATTGAAATCGCCAAGAGAGAGGAGAGAGAGAGTTAGGTTGAGGGCATGTGGGAAAATGAGAAGATGGGAAAGGGTATTTTGAGAGAAAAATAAGGAAAATAGATCTGAGACGTTAGATTGCCTACATTGTCGATCAGGATAGATCCACGTAGGCGTGACGTGTAAAATAATAGCTGATGTTTATGCTTTGTGTGTGTATATGTTGAAATGTGTGTGTATATGTATGTATAAATAGGTATAAAATGGGAATAAAATGGTATAAAGTGGTATAAAATGGATTTAAAAAGGTATAAAGTTATAGAAAAATTAGGAAATTAATTTTAAAATGTTATGGAGGCTAAAATGCCTAAAAATTGCAACCTTGAGGCTTAAAACAATTTTGGATAATTTTGTCAAAAATAGAGGTAATTGTAGGAAATTGTAAAAATAGCTATGGTTTGAAACGATGTTTTGAAAATAACCTCAATTGTCAGACCAATGTGAGAAATCAATTTTGAAAAGAATAGACAAGGTGGGAATGAGTACGCCAGTGCATATAAAGTTCAAGAGCGGTTGATTTTGATAATAAGAGGGACAAAATTGGGTGTCAATAGTTCCTCGCGCCGTCACCATGATAGTTGGAGGGGAGTTGAAAAACGCACCTCAGCCGCTGAACATCGTCACTTCAATCGAAGTGGTCGTGACAAGGTCGTCAAAGGAGATGATGATAGCGATGATGATGTTGAGGGCGAGGATGACGTTGAGGGTGATGACGTCGAGGTTGAGGAGGATGAGGTCGACGCCAGTACAGAAACCGGGGCTGAATTGCCCAGCGCCGAGGGAGGGCATGCTGTCGAGGCTGGACCTTCGGGGCCTAAAAAGAAACCAAAAATTCCCCTCGAGCAAAAGCTCGAACCTCACCATATCATCCCCTCGAGATTCAATACCGACAAGGATCTCAAGTTGCAAAACCAAACGGCTGGACAGCAAGAATTGAATAGGAATGTGCCAGTGTAAACAATTCCTTCGGTACTTACTCAGGCTCATGTGGCGCTGATTCGGAAGGAGTGTTGATTTGGGCTCGAGGTGAAGATTATTATCCCCGACCTGACTAGCAGGTGTTGTGATCACATCGTAGAGTTGTCCTTCACATATACTTATCCATTTACCATCGGGTTCTCACTCACTGTTCATAGGGTGATTGATGAGTTCTTCCGAACATACAATCTTTGCTTGGCTCAACTAGGCCCCGGGGTTTGGAGGGTCGTGCAGTACTTAGATTGGCTGAGCAAAAGAGCCAAGGTGGAGTTTACCTTTCAACATCTTATTTCTCTTTATTGCCCATAATTTCACAAGGTTGGGGTTGTGGCCTTGAACAACAGAGGTAAATATGCAATTCTTACCAAAAGCGAAGATCATGGGGACCGAGGTTGGTGTGACCGTTACATTCTTTTGGAGACCAGCGTCAAATCTGTCGAGCTTGATTTTCCAGAGAAGTGGAATAAGAAGTGTAAGTATTTTGTTGTCATCATTCCCTTCGATTGATATGTTTACCTCTTTTCCATCTCCTGACTTTATTTTGATTTGTTTCTCACTTGCAGCCAATAAAGTCGACGTCATCCCTCCCGAGGGCCTGTCCGAATGGGTCAAGGCCGTGACCAAAGCTCCCAAGCGTCCTATCAGGTTGTGGATGGACATGGTTGCTAGCAATTGTTGGGCGTGTAAGAGACATTATGAGTCATTATTATGATTTCATGCCGGGGGGTATCGCCTGAGGCTTCCTTTCTTGTTGCTAATGTTTCTCCTCATGTCAGGTTTTCCCAACAGAGCAGTCAAGAAGAAGAAGAACAAGTAAGGAAAAGGAAAAAAGAAAGATGAAGAGGATACCGACTCCGACGACGATATAGCCTCGGTGGCAAATCTAGTTGGGAATTTAAAGGAGATTAAGTCATCAAAGATTTCCAAGTCATCGAATAGGTCCTCTTGTCATGGGACCTCAAAAGGTGATGTTAACAACTTCCTCTATCAGTTCACTTGCATTTCCTCTTCCCCCCATTTCTTTGTCTATAAACCTCCCATGTCATCTTCTGCAGGTTCAAAAAGAAAGAGGGTAACCTCGAAGAATTCATCCTATTCGATCCACCCTCGCACCAAAGTGATGACCTCTTCAGGCCCGAAGTTGTTGTTGAGCGGTGCTGGGGATTGATAGACGAGCCCATTGGCGGTGGTACTGAGGATCTGGAGTCCCATAGGAAAGTTGAAGTGGTGGATCTGGAGGGCTTGGAGCATGACTCTATTGCAGCTGTTGCCAAGACTAAAGGCAAGGCTAAAGTTTGGAAGGTTGGGGCCTCCGCCACTGAAGAGGAAACATCTACCAGTGGCGCTCGGCCACAATCTAAGTCTGCTATAGCTTTAGCTTCGGAGAGGTCTTTGAGAAAACTGGAGGTATTGGCTTCGTCGAACCTCTTGGAAAGCTCTCGTAGAGATAATTGAAGCCTCTTGCCCCTGCTCGGGCCGAAGGAGGATGCTATTGTTCAGAAATTCCCCCCGCCTCAACGAGCCACTACTCTTGCTGCAAACGCACTTAGTGTAAGTATTACTGCTTTCAATCTTCTCTTGTTTGGGCGTTTATTTTTTCTGACCCCTTGGTAATTTTTGCTTAGGGTTTTATTCTATCGCTGAAGGCTGTTGAACTCGAGATGGTAAGGTACGAAGAAGTTCAATGTGTCGCCAGTGCTTGGTTCAAGCAGCTTTAATGCTCAAATCTCCAAATTGAAAGGTTAATTGGCCAAGTCCCACTCTGACCTGCGTGAAGCAGCAGCCGCCTCCGAGGCCAAAATACAAGCCTTAGGTGATGGTTTTCAAGCGGAGCGCTCGAGGCTAGATGCCGAAATTATAAGGCTTGCTGGTTAGTCGGCCCGAGTAAGGGACGAATTTATGGAAGAAGCCAACAAGCATCAAGAGTAGTTGAAAAAGCACGTGCTCGAGATCCACAAGGCTTGAAGGCCAGAACTCAAGGATCCCGACTCTTGAGACCGAGGTTAAGCTGCTTCGCAATGTAGCGGCCGACAAAAGAGCAAAGGTCAAGATCTAATTTAAAAGGGCTGAGCAGGATAAGTGTTGGGCTGTCATCAAATCTCGGTTGAAGCTACTCAAGCAGTGCCAAGTTGGTGAGCTTAACTTGGAGGATGAGATTTCTAAGGCCGAGCACAATGCGGCTAAAGCCAAAGAAATGATAGATGAACTTCCTTCAAGTGAAGGTTCTGGCGATGACGAGGCCGAAGACGAAGAGGATGAAGGTGAAGAAAACATCGAAGATGCTGATGATTGGACCTCCGAGGAATGAGGCGGACCCGAAGCATAGCACTTCTGTTTTTATCTTGCAAGACTTTGCAATTTATAATGAACTGATACAAGCTTGAAAAAATGTCTCGTTCCAGAGTCATGGCACGAAAGAATGACATCGGTAAAATAATATGCATTTAGTAGGTAAGATCGTAGAAATAAAGAGATGTTGAATCAAGTTCATTTCATTGATCATAACAATGAGCCAAGGTTTGCATTTACATACGACCTAGCCATAAAGAGACATAGGAAAACTTCAAAAACTTCAAAAAAAAAAAAAAAAAAACCACTATCGGGCGTAAAATACAAAACACTAAGCTATTCCACGGGTGGACAGTCCCTGGTGTTTGAAATAGCTGATCTTCGGTGCGCGGAGCCTCGAGTCGAAGTTGACCGCGCCCTATCATCTCTCCCATCCCCTAGTGTTTGGATGTGAATCTTGATGAAGATTTGAACACTATGTTGCTCCCTTCGCTTCCTGAAGAGGCCAAGCAAAGTAAACGAGGGGTTAGTGAGAATCATTCGACCCAAGATTCCGTGGGTGAAATTTTATCAATTTAAAGGTTATGTACCTCGGTATTAGAAATAATACCGCTTCAAATTGGAGATGTTCCAATTTAAGGGGTTCAGCTTTGCCCTTCAAATCTTCCAGTTTATAGGACCCTTTTCCTACGATAGTTTTGACTTTGTAGGGTCCATCCCAATTTGCAATAAATTTTTCCGAATTTTTCTCCTTAGTTGATTGGTTCAAAGCTTTTAGTACATAGTCACCAACCTTTTGCCTTACTGTTGAGATATGCTTCAATTTGCCTCTTCTGAGCCTCCAACCGAATTAAGGCTAATTCTTTTTTTTTTTACGTCAAATAAATCTAGCTCTATGCACATAGCCTGATGATTTGCATCTTCACTGGCATGAGCGTACCGAAGGCTGGGTTCCCCCATCTTCATGGGAATAAGAGAATCCACCCCATAGGCAAGGGAAAAAGGAGTTTCGCCGGCGTTGTTCTTCTCTGTGGTTCGCAGTGCCCACAGCACCCCGGGCAACTCCTCGGGCTATGGACCTTTCGCCTCATCGAGCCTTTTTTTGATATTGTCAATGATAACTCTGTTCGAAGACTCAGCTTGACCATTTGCACTTGGGTGATAAGGTGTTGATACTATCCTCTTTATGCCTTATTGATCCAAAAAATGAGTGATCGCCGACCCCATAAACTGAGAGCCATTGTCACAAGTAATTTCCCTTGGGACACCGAACCTATAGATGATATTTTTGTGGATAAAATCTACCACCTCTTTCTGTCTAACTTTTGCGAAGGCCCCTGCTTCCACCTATAGATGAATCAGAGACTTTCTTTTGCCTTCGGCAGGGAACCTATTATATCCATTCCTCATTTATGAAATAGCCAAGGTGACACGACCGAATGTAAGGGCTCAGCCTGCTAATGAATCATTCGGCTATGTCGTTGGTATTTTTCACATCTCTTCACGAAGACTTTGCATCTACGCTGATGGTTGGACAATAATACCTATCTCGAAGCAATTTTCACACTAAGGATTCCCCCCCCCCCTCGAGTGGTTGGCACACTCGCCCTTGTGTATCTCCCTCATGACATACCCAATCTCCCCCGGACCCAAATATTTGGCCATCGGGCCGCTGTAAATCCTCTTATACAATGTCCCCAATATCATCGAATATGAGGCTGCTTGGGTCCTAAGTTTTCTCGCTTTTTTTTATCGCGGAGGGGGGGGGGGGAGCGGAAGAGTCCCCGACTCAAAATAGGAGATGAATTTGTTTCGCAAATCCCATATGTGATCCATTAAATTGACTTCAAATTTCATGTCTTTCATTTGTGCTGAGAGCAACCGAACAACTGAGTCAGTCCCTAAATGTCCTTATTCCACAGCTGAACCCAAGTTAGCTAAGGCTTCTGCCTCTTCATTTTTCTCTCGGGGTATTTGTTTGACTTTCAACCCTTGGAACTAAGTAAATATGTGTTGTGCTTGGGCTAAGAACTGTTGCATCCTGAGCTTGCGAGCCGAATAGTTCCCGAGCACTTGATTCACCACTAGCTGTGAATCGCATCTCAATTCGATTAATTCCACCCCCATTTCCTTGGCTAACTCCAAGCCTGCTAGAGTTGCTTCATATTCGGCTTCATTATTAGTTATCTTCTTGAACCGAACTGAATGCCTATATTTCTCCCCTATTGGTGCCACCAAGACTATTCCAAGCCCTGAGCCTTTGGAGTTCGTTGCTCCATTAGTGTAGAGCAACCATATTCCCAAGGTAGGCCCCTTGGACATCATATTTTCCCTTTCAGCCTCAGGAAGAATCCCAACACTAAAGTCGGCCACAAAGTCTGCCAAGACTTGGGACTTGATGGATGTTCGAGGTTGGTATGTGATATCATACTTGCTCAACTCTACTGCCCATTTGGATAACCTTCCCGACAACTCTAGTTTATGCAATATATTTCTCAAAGGGAAGACAGTGACTACGGCTATTAGATGGCATTGAAAATAAGGCCGTAGTTTCTGAGCAGTTACAATTAAATCAAGCGCTAACTTTTCTAAGTTAGGGTACCTGGTTTCAGCGTCGAGGACTATTTTGTTTACGTAGCAGATGGGTTGTTGCTTGCCGTCCTCCTCTTGAACCAACACAGCGCTCATTGACACCTCAGATACAACTAGGTAGACCAACAAAGTTTCTCCCTCTTTCGACTTGGTGAGCAACGGCGCATTAGGAAAGTAGTGTTTCAACTCTTTCAGCGCTTCTTTACACTCTAGGGTCCACTCTAAGGTGTTATTTTTCCTTAGGACTGAGAAGAATATGTGGCATTGCTCTGATAACCTTGAGATGAATCTACTCAAGGCAACTACTCGGCCAGTTAAGCGCTGGAATTCTTTCACCCCAGAGAGCTCATCGGGGATTTCTTCAATCGCTTTGATTTTTCTAGGTTAGCCTTGATTCCTCGTTCAGAGACTATTAATCCCAAAACTTTTCCTAAACCGACGCGGAAAGCACAGTTTTCAGGGTTCAACTTCATGTTGTATTGCCTTAAAATAGCGAAGGCTTCCCTCAAAGGATTTAAATAGTCCTCCACCTGAATTGACTTGATTAGCATGTCATCTATATATACCTCCATCGATTTCCCAATGTAGTTCTTGAGCATGCGACAGACTAGCCGTTGATAAGTCGCCCCTGCATTCTTGAGCCCAAAGGGCATCACCTTGTAGCAAAAGGTGCCTCCGTCTGTGATGAACGATGTTTTTTCTTCATCCTTCGGGTCCATAAGAATCTTATTGTACCCTTAATAGGCGTGTAGAAAGGTTAATAGTTTGTGTCTAGCTGTGCAGTCTATCAACCTATTTGTTTGAGGCAATGGATAGGAGTCCTTAGGATAAGCCTTGTTTATGTCTGTGTAGTCCACACACATTCTCCATTTACCATTCTTCTTTGGTACGACTACAACATTGGCCAACCATTTGAGGTACCTGACTTCTCTTGTGAAGCCATTCTCTTGCAGCTTCATAGTTTCATCCTCGATTGCCTTCTTATTGATGCCGGCATGCGGCCTTTTCTTCTGCTTCACCGGGGTGTAGCGTGGGTCCATATTCAGCTTAGGAGTCATGATCTCCGGATTGATGTCGACCATATCTGCATGGGACTAGGCAAAGCAGTCATCATTGGCTTTCAACACTTCTATTATAGCTTCTTTCGACTTCGGGTCTAACTTTGAACCGATAAACACTTTCCTCTCTAAAATCCTTCAATAGTGTGAAAGAAATCAACTCTTTAATGGTAGAGTCCTCGGCTTTCTGCTTTCGAGGCTCTTGAATACACACTGGGATCTTTTCTACTTCTCCTTGGGGATCGATTTGAGGACATGGTTCCCCCGTTTCACTAGATCCCGGTTGTGTTGATTGTTATTTCTTTGATCCAGTCGGGACGACTCAACTCATCAGTACAACCGAATAGCATTTACTTGCCATTCATTTTGTCTCCCTTGATTGAACGAACCCCCGAAGGGGTTGAAAATTTGATGACCCGATGAAGAGTGGATGGTATAGCTTCCATCGAGTAGATCCATGGTCTCCCGAGGATCACATTGTAAGCCATGTCCTCGGGCATGACTTGGAATACTGTCTCCTTAACAACTCCCTCGGCATATGTATTGAGTGTGATCTCGACCAATGTTTTCTCAGTAGAGTTATTAAAAACAGTTAATATAGTTGCTTTCAGGACGGTCTGGTCCTTCAACCACATTTTCAACAGCCCCGTAGCTAATTATATTAACAGAGCTACTAGGATTGATCAAGACTCATTTGATATCCGAATCGTTGATCCTCAACATGATGACTAAGGCGACGTGATGGGGAAACATCATCCTATCACGGTCATCACCATCGAACACTATCTCTTTACCTGAACCCCCTACTCGAGTTCTTTTCTCCATCGTTATCGACAACTTGGAAAACTTTTTGGCGGCTGCAAAATTCACGCCATTCACCTCTGACCCTCCAATGATCATATTTACTATCCTTTCAAGGGGTGGTGCCTTAGGTGGCTGACCATCTCCCCTATTCTTTACATAATTCTTTTTTCCTTTGTCGGTGAGAAATTCTGCCATCAAACCCTTTTTCAACAAGTGTGCCACTTCGAGGCATAGAGCTTTGCAGTCCTCAGTGCGATGACCATAGTCCGCATGATACTCGCAATGCAGACTTTGATCCCTTTTTTCTGGAGCTGTTCTCATGTCCTTTGGTGATCTTACTCCTGCCATCCCCTTTACGATGTTAACTGACTCCGTGGTTGACACATTGAAGTTGTAATCAGGGATCCGAGGTAATTCCCTATTTTTAGAGATAAGAGTTGGCCCCGAGGTATTTCTTTGGTTCGTGTTCGGATGAACTTTCCCACCAAGCTGTGGCTCATATGTTAATTTCCAAGCCTTTGGCTGACATGCTGCCTCGATGAAGTGTATGGTTCGTATCGACCCCTTGAATTTCCTCGTGGCGCCTCGGCACGATATGAGGATTCAAGTCAACTCCTATAATTAAATATTCGAGCGGCAGCCTTCCATCCAGCTTCTTCCAATCTTATCTAGGTATATGCTCTATTATGCAATTCATTCTATGTCAAAGCCTGATATTGTTGGAGCTCATTCCTCAGTTCGGCCGCAGCCTCTGAGTTACGAACATTGATATTATTTTCTAATTCCATGATGGCCAAATTGTCATCCATAGTAGGTAACTACATCTGTTTGACATAAAATCGCTCGAGGAAGTCTTTGATGGGTTCTCTGGACTGTTGTTAAAATGTCTTCCTTCCTTTGGAGGATTTTTTTAGCACTGGTGTGGGCCTTGATGAACGCATCGGCTAGCTCATCGATGTTGGAGATGGACCCCGAGGGCAAGTGCATGTACCAATGTAATGCCCCTTTCTCCAAAGATTCACCGAATTTCTTCAAGAACATTTACTCCTTCTCTATTTTTGACAAGTCATTCCCCAAGACCATCGACATTAATTCGGTTACATATTTGACAAGGTCAGTAGTACCATAGTACTTTTTCAGAAATTGAATTCTGAAGTCTTTGGAATTGGTGCTGGAGCGGCCTCGGGCTTGTAGGGCAACTGCCTATATTTTTCTATGTCAAGCATATTTTGGGTCTTTCTCACCCCGGGAACATTTTCAAGCTGTTACACTACTCGAGCCTCAATTTCTTTGCTCAATTTTTTGAGGTCCACCGAAGAGCTAGTTTCATCAACATTGGGAACCGTTCTGAAGTGTGGCATAGTGCCTGAACATTCAGATGTGGCCCCATTGGGTGGTCACCCTGTTGTCGCGCCCGTAGGAATGAAAGTCTGGATGCCTCCATTTGGAGCCACAGGTGGGGTTCCATTTGGAGTGGAATTATTCCTTGCCTTCAACGAGGCACAAAATTCTGAATTAATTACTATCTGCACGGCCTGTTGTGCTTAAAGTGCTTTCAAAGTTTGGATGACAAAAGGTTTAAAAGCATCGTTGGACCCCGAGGAAGAAGGATCGACTACTAGTGGTATTATGGGTGCGTTGGGATTTAGATTTGTGTGAGCACTTGTTCGTCCATAGGGAGTTAACTGTTGCTCAGTGGAACTTTCATCATTATTAACCATTTTGATGGATCAAAATGAAAATACGAACGAACTGAACGTTCAACTTTGGAACAAAGCGTCGCTGCTTGTATCCCCACAGACAACACAAGGTTGTATTTGCCTAAACCAATTTAGCACAGCAATTCAAATTTGGGTTAGATTACAAGCAATGCTAAGTATCTAAGATGAAATAATAAGAAAAATCAAACGTAAATGACAAAGAAATAGCGATATTCCAATATATAAGGTTGAGTACAAATTTCGCCAGAGTTTCTGTATATATTTTTATATGATTAATACATGAAATGAGATGCTATTAATAAACAAATTAATACAGGCTATCTTTCCCACGTTTTCCCACTACATCCCAAACATTTCTCCATCTTTGGAGCTGGAGTTAGTGGACTGAGATTGTGAGCGGTTTTTCGCTGAGACTCGGGTGATCCACCGAGGCTTAAGTCATCGACCTCGTGGATGTGAACTGGCTGATCTATTGAGGTAGTCATTTTCCGAGGTGATCATTCTCGAGGTGTGCTACAAACAACGACTTCGGTTGAGGGCTCCGGTGATTTTGTCGGTTGATTCGAGCCCTGACTTATGAACCTCTACTCAATGCACTTTGAGTCAAGCGCCCGAGGCATCACATGCGCGAGCCAATTTTCACCCAATACACTTTGCAATTCATGTTTTCCATTTGGTTTCTCATATTTATATAATTGTTATCCTGAAAATATTTGGAGGCAAAAAAAATATAAAATTGAAGCGCCAAAAGACGATTTTTTTTCAAACATGGTAGATCTTTTTTTATGTATTCTGCCGGAATCAAAAGAAAGAATTTGAAGAAAGTTACCAAAAATTTTTTAAATAAAGAAGTGGTGGACTCTAATCCTAAGCTTTCCCGCTAATACTTATCTTCCACTAGTACTAAAATTTAGTAATAAATGTAATACGGCCCCAACAAAGCAAAATAATTTTTAAGAAAAATCTTAACGTTAGAACACATGCATCAAGTCAAGTGAGACGAGCACAAACAAGTTTATTATATCATCAAGTCAAGTCGAGCTCGTTCTGAGCTCGACCTATCTTAAGCCTAACTCAAATCATGTTTAATAGAGCTTTGTTTCAATATAACCTAATAAGAGCCAAGCCCGAACCAGCTCTTTAATATATATTTTGATACATCCACGTGCTACCCCTTTTCAAGCTTTGACAAGTTAATAGTAAACTAATTTACTAAGAAAAATAAAATTAACAGCTTAAACAAATAATTGAATTCAAATACGGTTGAATTATCCATATTATTAATTTACTAGAGCTCAGATTAAATTTGGCAAAGAATTATATTTGAGGTTAATGGATTAAATTTGGTTAACTGTAATAGTTACATGATTCAACTAGCTAACAGAGATTAGCCAAGCTAGTTTTATTGGGTTCGAACCTGATCGAGTCAAGTTTCAATGAGCTTTGATCGAGCCAAACTTTGATCTAGTTGAGCTGAGTCAAACTTTGACCAAAATAAACAAATTTAAGAAGTAATAGCTTAGACAAATAACTAAATGTGATTTAATGAAATATATTATAAGTGTAATTAGAACTAAAACTAAATTTGATACATTTGCTATTTAGATGGATTTTAGTTTTAATGTGATACTTACGTTATTGAAACTTAGCCAATATAGCTAAGCCTAGCTAGCTCGATCAAGTTCGAGGTTGATTGAGTTGTATTTTGATTGAGCTTCAATCGAGCTGACTCGATCAAAAATTTGACCAAAATATAGTCAAGCCAAGTCAAGTTTTTATCGAAACGTAGTGGTTGAAAATATCACGCATCTTCCACGTGATCCACCAGTTAGTTATCCAGGCTTTGTTACAATATAACCAAACTCGAGCCAAGCACGAATCAATTCTTTAACATATTTTTTTACAAGTCTTAAACCATTTAAGAAATTAAATTAATAATAAATTAATTGAGTAAGAAAAAAAAGAATCATCAGCTAAATTAAATTAATAATTGAATTCAAATATTGCTAAATAAGTACATATAATTAGAAATCAAACTGAATTCAAAAAATTATAATTTGAGGCAATGGATGAATTTTGGTAATATTATAATCGTTACATGATTCAACGAGCTCACATAGATGACCACTAGTTTTATTAGGTTGGAGTTTGATGGAGTCGAGTTTTAAAGAGCTTTAACCAGAGTCGAGCTTCAATAGAGTTGAGTCGAGTCAACTTTGACTAAAACAGACAAATTTAAAAATTAATAGTTTAAACGAATTATTGAATTCAAATGTGACAAAATGAAATATATTATAAGTTTATTTCAAACTCACACTAAATTCGGTACATTTAATATTTAGATTAATGGTTGAATTTATATTATAATGAGAAACCAAATGGAAAAACTGAACTGCAAACTGAAATCAATTACGTGATATAATTACAATTGATTCAAACCGAGCTAGTAGAGCTAATCCAAGCTAGCCCGATCAAGCTCGAGTTTGACCGAGCTGTGATTTTAATGAGCTTTAATCAAGTTGAGTCGATCCAAACTATGAGAAAAACATAACTCCGCCAAGGCAAGCTTGAACGGAAACGTCGTAGTTGAAAATATCACGTGTCTGCCACACAACCTACCAGTTAGTTATCCTGGCTTTGTTACAATAGAACCGTACTCGAGCTAAGCATGAATCAACTCTTTGACATATATTTTTTTACGAGTGTTAAAACTTTTAAGAAATTAAATTAATAATAAAATAATTGATTAAGAAAAATAATAATAGCTAGTTTAAATAAATAGTTGAACTCAAATGTGGCTGAATGATACACATTATTAGTTTATTAGAACTTAAATTGAGTTCAAGATACGCCGCGCAAGGTTGATCAAGCCGCATTTTGACCAAGCTTTAATCGAGTCGAGTCGATGAAAGTTTTGACCAAAACATAGTTGAGCAAAGTGGTGCAAGCAAACCCGAAGGTGAAGCTAAACACGAAAATGCGGAAGAACAACAAGAATTAAAAGATAGAAGCAAGACAAGACTTGCTTCGATTCGAAAGAACAGTGAGGAACTTGTCTCAAGCTCGATCGAATGAAGGTCAAGAATCACCTATACTAAGCAACAATCCTCAAGATAGACAACTCTTCTTGCAAATTAAATGACCAAGAAGAAAATGTTCAAACGATTCATACCGATTGACACAAGTTCTTTAAAAATCCCACATCGGGGTTCGGCTTCATCGGAGACACTTTTATAGCAACAGCTATGTTCAATATTCATCAAAGACTGCTTTACAATGAAATGGAAATGAGTATTTATAGACTAAGCTAAGGACAAAATAGTAGAAAGTCACAGGCGAACAATAGGAGAAAGTCACGCAGGGCTGTTTTAGTGAGTGTTCGGTCACACCTTCAACCGAATACGTGACCGAACACGTGACTTTGAGCACTTGAGCTCGAGCTTCTTCACTTCGGTGCTTGGTCGCTTGGCTCATCTCATCTTGACATCGATCGCCCTTCCTTCGGTTAATTGGACTTACTTCAGCGCTAATGTTGAGTGCTCGGTTAAGGTTCGCTTAATCCCCTCTTCGATCTCAATCTTACAGATGAAACCTTTGGTTCTTGAGCTCTAGTATTTAGCTTCGGGGTAGTTGCTTTCCTTCAGCCAAGCCAAGTAAATATGAACATCGTGAAGAAGTTTGGCTTGGCTTGGTGTCATTGGCCTCGGTGGATCGAACACTTGATCAGCACGTGTTCGGGCTGCATCATCCTCCCCTTCTTGAGAAGATTTCATCCTCGAAATCGAGCCCTCCTCGTCCTTCAAAGTTTGACCTACAACACAAGGAACTAAGTCAGCAACATTAAAGGTGTTGGACACGTTATACTCACCAGGTAGGTCGATCACGTAAGCATTGTTGTTGATCTTGGTCAACACTTGAAATGGACCATCCCCTCGAGGAGCCAACTTTCCTTTCCTTTGGTTCGGGAAGCGTTCCTTTGGGAAGTGAACCCAAATCCAATCCCCCTTCTTTAATTCCAACTTTTTACGCCCCTTGTTTTTCTTTGATGCAACCATTGCGTAAGCTTCCTCGAGGTTCTTCTTCACCTTTGCATGCAACTCGATCAAGGCAGTGGCTCGCCGAGTACCTTCAAAATCAATAAAAGAATCTCGAAGCAGTGGGGTTCAATCAAGTGGAATCAAAGGATTAAAACCATGCACACATTCGAACGGGGTCATATTGATCATTCGATGCACCGTTCGATTTTATGCAAATTCCATCATGGGCAAATGCTCAGCCCAGTTTCCGACCTTGCCTTTGGTCATTGCTCAAAGCAAAGATCCCAAGGTTCGGTTAACTACCTCGGTCTTTCCATCAGTCTGAGGATGGTGAGACGTCGAGAATAGTAATTTGGTGCCGAGGGCACCCCACAAACATTTCCAAAAATGACTTACGAATTTTGAGTCTCGATCACTCACAATAGTACGAGGCACACCATGCAATTTCAACACATTAGAAACAAACAAGGTCGCTACATGTTGTGCATCATCACACTTTTTGCAAGGAATAAAGTGAGCCAATTTTGAAAAACGGTCGACTACGATGAAGATGCTATCATGTCCACCCCCCCGACCTTGGTAACCCCAACACAAAGTCCATGGATATATCAACCCAAGGTCGACCAGGCACAGGCAACGGGGTATACAAACCATGAGGGCTGGACTTCGATTTAGCTTTCTTGCAAACGAGACAAGCCTTGCAAAGCTTATCCACATCTCGTCGAATTTTGGGCCAATGGAACTGCTCGGTTAAGACACCAAGAGTTTTGTCGACACCGAAGTGTCCCATCAGACCTCTGGAGTGAGCTTCTCGAACTAAGATCTCTCTCCTCGATGACACTGACACACAAACCCTCCCATTCTTGGTGAGGTAGCCATCGTGCCATTGATATTTCTCAACCCTTCGGCCACTCAAGATTGCGTCACGTACGCATTTCAGCTTGGGATCATCTTCGTACTTCGACTTGATGCTTTCGAATCCCATGAGCCTAGAGGCGAGAGTGGTGGCTAAGGCAAATTTCCTTGATAGCCCATCAGCCACGACATTGGCTTTTCCCTTTTTGTAATGAATTACATAGGGAAACCTCTCAATGAATTCAACCCACTTGGCATGCCTTCGGTTTAATTTCTGCTGACCTCGGAGATGTTTCAAAGATTCATGATCACTTTTAATCACAAACTCGAGGCCATAAATAGTGCTGCCAATGGGCGAGTGCTCGAACGAGGGCATACAACTCCTTGTCATACGTTGAGTAGTTCAAGGTTGCACCTTTAAGCTTTTCGCTAAAGTAAGCGATCGGCTTCGATTCTTACATCAGCACTCCTCCAATCCCAACTCCGGACGCATCATACTCGACTTCGAATGCTTTGCCGAAGTCAGGGAGTTGCAACAATGGGGCAGAGCATAGCCTCCGTTTCAACTCTTGGAAAGCCCTTTCTTGGGACTCTCCCTACACAAATGGATGGTCTTTCTTAACCAGCTCGGTTAAAGGAGCTGCTACGGTGCTAAAGTCACCAACAAACCTTCGGTAAAAGCTAGTTAAGCCATGGAAGCTACGAACTTGTGATACCGAGGTTGGAGTTGGCCAATCTTTGATGGCTTCGACTTTTGAATCGTTGACTTCGACACCATTAGAACTGACAACGAATCCTAGAAAGACTACACGTTCAACAGAAAAGGCACATTTCTTGAAGTTAGCATATAACTTCTCTTCTCTAAGCTTATGAAGCACTAGCCTTAGGTGTTCGACATGTTCATCCACAGTTTTGCTATAAACAAGTATGTCATCGAAGTAAACGACAACAAACTTATTTATGAACGGTTTGAGCACATGGTTCATCAGTAGCATGAATGTGCACGGTGCATTGGATAAGCCAAAAGGCATTACCAACCATTCATAGAGACCGAACTTGGTCTTGAATGCAGTTTTCCACTCGTCTCCGGGTTTCATTCGGATTTGGTGGTAACCGGACCTGAGGTCTATCTTCGAAGAGGATGAAGAACCACTTAACTCGTCTAGCATGTCATCTAATCGAGGGATAGGATGACGATACTTTACCGTGATTTTGTTGACTGCTCGGCAATCAACACACATTCGCCATGTTCCATCTTTCTTTGGGACAAGTATAACAGGAACGGCGCAAGAACTCAAGCTCTCTCGAACAAGGCCCTTGTTCAGCAATTCATCAACCTGCCTTTGGAGCTCTTTGGTGTCTTCGGGATTACACTGGTATGCAGGTTTGTTGGGGATTAGAGACCCCGGTACGAAGCCAATTTAATGCTCGATTCCTCTCAACAGAGGTAATCCACCTGGAATTTCTATGTCTCCGAAGTCCTGCAAAACACTTTGTACAGCACTAGGCAAAGGGTTATCGTTAGAGAAATTAGCTTTAGAGGTTAGAAGGAT
The DNA here is from genome assembly GCA_029990175.1 of Petunia secreta. Lineage (NCBI taxonomy): Eukaryota > Viridiplantae > Streptophyta > Magnoliopsida > Solanales > Solanaceae > Petunia > Petunia secreta. The sequence continues at coordinate 19,189,459 of JARKIP010000009.1, forward strand.
ACCCTTGTGCACGAGGCAATCATCATCTGATCGTTGTCGTTGCCTTGTAGAAAATCGCTTGGTTGCATGATTGCGCATATACTTCTTACTTTGGGCGGTGAGTTTGCGTCTTCGGCCCCCAATTTTGCTCCCATCGGAAGCTTAGCTTTTGCCGCTTCTTTGAATTCTTTCATCCGTTTATAGTCCTCGGTGACTTGTTTTGGAGACAAGGGTTTGAGTATAAAACTCCTCCCTTCGAACTTTGCAGTGTAAGTGTTGGATCTTCCATTGTGCACAACCGACCGGTCATACTGCTATGGTCGACCCAATAGCAAATGACAAGCTTGCATCGGCACCACAACGAACATCATCTCATCTTGATATTCGCCAATTCTAAACTTGATCCACACTTGTTTGACAACCCTCAATTCTCCACACTCGTTCAGCCATTGTAATTTGTAAGGGTGGGGATGTTTCAAAGTAGGTAGTCCCATTTGTGAAACCAAGGTTTGGCTCACTACATTTGCACAACATCCTAAGTCAATGATCATCGAACACACCCTCCCCCCTCACTCGAAATCGGGCATGGAAAAGATTTTCTCTTTGGTTGTCCTCTTCTTCGAGAGTCATGCAGCTCAAATTCCTTTGACCCACAAGAAACATTTCCAGATGATCAGCTTCGGCAGCTTCACGACCATCATCCTGTTCAGCTCGGTCAATCTCCTCGATAAATTCCTCCTCAGTGTCACTCGCTTGCTCATGGACGGTTCCATCTTCGAGCAAAAACATAACTTTGTGAGTTGGACACTCTTTTTCCACGTGACCATAACCTTTGCATTTATAACACTGAATATTTGAAGACCTAGGAGAGTTAAGTTGAACTTTACCTCCCACTTCTCTTGGTTGGTTAACGGTCACACCCCTTTCAAAGCATTTATTCGAATCTCGAACAGTGTAGGCAATTGTTGGATTAGGACTCTTCCATTCTTTACCTCAGTTTAAAGGAGTTGAAGTAGTGACTCCTCGATACCGGTTTGCCTTATCGTCCTTCACCAATTTCTCAGCTTCGGTGGCAGTTTCGAACAGATCTTCCAATGTGTGGTACACGTGTAGCCTCAATTGAGATGACACATCCCGAGCCAAGCCATTTTTGAATCGAATAGTGGCTCGCTCTTCATCTTCTACCAAATCAAGATTCAATCGAACTCTTTCGAATTCATCATGATATTCTTGGACTGACTTGGACCCTTGCTTTAACTCATAGAGCTTTTGCAATTGAGTTTGCCTATACTTAGCACTCAAATATTTAGCATCCATTGCTCTATTCAACTGTGGCCAAGTAAAGACTTCGGGATAGGCATTCCTTTGTCTATGCCTTTTGTCAGCTTCCCACCATGTAGATGCATATGCTTCGAACGAAGCAATGGCATGGGCAGCTTTTCTCTTATCGGACATCTTATTGGTTTCGAAGATTAGTTCCATTTTAAGCTTCCATTCAAGATATTCATCTGGATCACTAGTTCCTTTAAAGGGTGGAATAGTGATCTTAACACTGTTCAAGTTTGAGTCTCGAATACCACGAACTTGTTCGGGATACTCTTCATAGCAATCATCAGCCTCACGCTCAATATGTCGATCAACATTTGCGCCTCGGCCTCGACCTCGACCTCGAAAATTTCCACGACCTCGGTGAGTTGGCCTTCGTTAAGTGAACGGCTGCTCATATTCATGTTCAGCATCAGGAAATTCTCCTTCATCCACCTCTTCATCAACAACCTCAATTTGTCTTCGGACCATTGGAAGTGGTATTTTTTCACTTCGGGGAATGCCCAAGTGTTGATTCTCAGCTTGGGGATTGCGCAAGTTTTGTTGTGTTTGGGGATTGCCCAAAACTTCCTTTCTAATTGCCTCGCTTTTCAACTGATGTTGTCGAATAAGCTCAGGCTTCATCGGAGTGGAGTTGCTAGTTCCAGTGCCGGACCCAGGTAAGGCCACGGACACACTTCCTGGCTCGAGTTGAGCTACTCGAGCACTCACTCCTCTTACTTCGGCACTGATGCCTTGTATCGCCAGCCATGATATCGGCTAACGACACTTCGGGCTTCTCAATGCCTTTTCCATCGCCTCCATTTACAGCCATGGTACCTGTACAAATCAAAGACCAAACAAAATTTTAAGGTTAGAAATCACCTCACACACTCCCTCACCTTTGATGGGTGGAACTCGGGTCCACTCAATTTATGGATTCGGTTTTGGTCACTCAAGAACTTGTAGCCAATGGCTTCCTCGGTTGATCAACTTCTCTCAGTTCCTTCGAATTTGACAAGTTACAATGTCTCCTTCGGGATGAGTGAATTGATATGACTCAATGGAATGGACGTTATTTACTCTGCGCTTCGGGAGTCAAAGAATTTTCTACGAAAGTTGGACTTCGGTCACTCACACACGAGTTCCTATAAGCTTAAATGAGCTAGTACGACCTCGAGTAGGAAGAATTACGCTAGAGATCCACTAACTTGATTTATCGAACACAAAAAAAGTGAAAACCTAGGAGAATCTACCCTTCGATTCCTCTTCGGAATCCCTTTCGAACACACCAACTCTTGTCCGTACAAGAGTGGTCCCTCCTGGGTACGGAACGGTTTTTACCTTATCTAGTTCCCTTTTCTTGCCGACAACTTTTTACCTGGGGTTTTGATCTTTACACTTTACCCCCTTTCTTCTTCAATGGAACATTGAAGATTTCTGCTCCAGTGTACGGACACTTTAACTTCATTCACTGACCACGAATTTCAACAGAGTTTGGGTTGCTTCTTTCAACTCCGGTAACAACAACAATGGAGGAATTTGTTCAAAGTTCTTTGAGCTAAGACTTAGCTCCTCATGTCCGTTAACTGTTACGAAACGTAACAATTTTCCGGTGTACGGACGACGGCTCAAAACATAGAACTTCGAAATTTAAGTACAAAACACACCCAAATCTATCAAGAACCACCAATCTTCATCGGAAACAACCAAAAACACACTGGGGTTCGAAATCAGTCACCACTAAGCTCAATACAGTCCAAAATTTTGTCGAGAAACCCTAGTCACAAACGTTGTACTCCCCTCTTCGAGCTCAAGCTTGCAGATGAAACCTTCAATTCTTGAGCTCGAGTATTCAGCTTCGGGGTAGTTGCTTTCCTTCGGCCAAGCCTAGTAAATATGAACATCTTGAAGAAGTTTGGCTTGGCTTCGTGTCATTGGTCTCGGTGGATCGGACACTTGATCAGCACGTATTCGGGCTGAATCACAAAGTCAAGTTTTTTGATTAAAATTATATTGGCTTAGATAGATGTGTGGCCACACGAGGATGGATAAGATTAGAAATGACGACATTCGTGACAAGGTGTGAATGGGGTCAGTGGTGGACAAGATGCGATAAGCGAGGGTGCGATGGTTCGACCACATGCGAAGAAGAAGGGCGGATGCTCCAGAGAGAAGGTACGAGAGATTGGAAGTGCTAGGCTTATGGTGAAGTAGAGGTAGAATAAAAATAATTGGGGCGAGGTGATTTGTTAGGACATTGCCCAATTCTAGATCACCGAGGACATGACCTTTGATAGGAAAGCATGGAGGTCGAGGACTAAGGTAGACGGTTAGGTAGTAGTAGTGAGAGTTCTTTCTTCGTATCATTTTTATTATTTTTGTATACTTTGTTTATCGAGTTTTGTTCCTTTACTACTTTTACTATTGTCAGTCTACCTTAGCTACTAGTAGTTTTCTTGACAATATTTTTTTTATACGAGGTGGTTTCATCTTATTTTTGCACGTATGTTTCAGAATATTTTTTCTTGAGCTGAGGGTCTATTGGAAAAAGCCTCTCCACTCTGATGGGATAAGGTCTGCGTACATCTTACCCTCCCCAGATCCCACTTGTGGGATTACACTGGATATGTTGTTGTTGCTTATGAACAATATTGAAAAACTTATACTAGGCATAATAAATTCAATTGATTAAATTTGAATTTCATGTTACAAAATAAAGAAAAAGACCAACAGACCTAAGTTGGGCTAGCTCGATCAAGTCTGAGGTTGAACAAGTCGAACTTTTACCAAGTTGTAATCAAGCAATCCAAACTTTGGCCAAAACATATCCGAGTGAAGTCAAGCTTGTGCGAGAAAAATAAGTTAGCTTATGAAAAATATTTACTCAGGAAAAAAATTTGTCTTAAAAAAGAATTGAATTGTTTAAATTTGAATTTCATGTGTCCAAAAAAAAATTGAAGGACCAAAAAGAAATTAAAATAACAGAAATCTGTAGTTGATTCCAATTAGCTTTTAATTCAAACTTTTAATACCATAATTAACAATAATAACTTTAGCTTCTATAATTTCGCCTAATCTAAAATAAAACTGCTTTGGAAAAAATGAATTTTAATTGCTTAGTCGTATTTTCTTTTCTTTTCCAAGCTGTTATGGTTTACACCTTTTGTCAAATAAAAATATGCCACAAATCATCAATATATTAGTCTTCTTTCCCAAATCATACGAAAATTTACTGCTTCAATCCTCGCCCTATGTTGTATCTCGTTGCTCTTGGTCCTCTTGTTTTCATCATCACCAGAGCTCTCTGGTAAGCTCTCCTCTTTTATTTCAATCTTAGTTTTATTCTTATAGTCTGACTATCTTCTCCTCTCTATCCAATTCTTAGCATCCAAACAGTTATTTGAGTTTAATGAATTGATATATTATATGGATTTAATTGAAGTTTGATTTATTATTGTGACGTAAATGGTACTTATTTAATTTACTTGGTTGAGATTGATAGGAAGACGTGAAATAAAAAGTTACACAACAAAACTCTTGATTTCCAAGCTGGATTCTCCACACTGAACAAAACCATTCGCTCAAACACCTTTGTGTTCTTTCTCAAATGATTTGATGGAGTTCTGATCAAGCCCAACTACGCCTTATAAAAGGGACTAAGCGGTCGCAGCAAATATAGCTCGGTACTAAAGTCCCGAGGCCGAATCCCACAGGGAACACGACTCCTAGCAGTTAATCTAGCTAAATTAACTACTCAACCAACTTCAAGTTTATATCTTTGGTTTGGTTTTATACTAATACTACTAAATAAGAAAGTAAATAACACGTGTAGAAAGATAGATTTGATTCAAGAGATGAAAAACCTAGGATTGATTTCCCCAACTCCTAACTTGTGCTAAAGTATTGTGCTATCAATTTTTCCTAACTCTTCCTATTAAACAAATGCTTCAAGTTTACAACTACCCACTTCTTTTAGGTAATCATAACTTTCATTAATTAACTATTCTAATTAACTAAAGAAGATAGGGAGGACAACGCTTATGGTTCACAATAAGGATCAATATTCCTAATTCACCTTTTTTACAACCTAAGCAATGCCTTTATTTTGGATTGAAATGCTGCTATGTGTTTAATCCTAACTCATGAATTTATTCCTAATAATCACAAGAATAAAGGGCACATTTAGTTGGGGATCCTACCAATTAATAGAAAACAGTTCGTTAATAACATCGATGGGAAGAATTAACAAAGTTCATTAATAACACAACAACAATTATCATCACACAAATATATGGAGTGGGTCAATCAACCCAAGAATGGGTGATTTAGCCACTCATAGTCATGTTCTAAGACTAGAAATAACTATAAGCATGTAAAAATCACAATAGGATGAATAAATGGATAAAGTAGAGCCTTGAATCTTGATCTCCTCTCTTCCTTGCCTTCTTTAGATATTAATTAGCCAAAAGTTCTGTCTTAGAGGGTTTTAGAATGTATTTATAGTGCCTAGAGAAACTTAGGTAAAAATACCCTTTTCCCGCTCAAGCTAGGACTTCATATGTTAGGGCTAACTCTTGGCTGCGTGCTGGCACAAGCTGGGAACAAGCTCTGCTTCGTGTGCTGGGTAGATGCTGGCGCAAAGCTGGCACAAGGTGCTGAATGTATTCTCTGTAGGTTGGAGTTGTGCTGGCACAACTTTCGCACAAGGTACTGAGAGTTGATTTCTTGTGCTCCAGTTGTGCTGGCATTATTTTGGCACAACTTACTCCAACTCCAAAATTCATTCATGAAACGCTCCAAATCATCAATGATCTTGCTACTTTCATCAAAATAAACACCTACATATTCAAACACCATAATTAAGCTAATTTCACTATCATTTAAGCGCATAAAGATCCCTAAGATACCGGGTAAAAATCACCAAAATATATATTTTTTTAGCCCAATATTACCACCCCACACTTAGACATTTGCTCGTCCTCGAGCTACTTACACCTTAAATCAAGATACACCAACACAACTTGCACAATGACTTAGGTTTATATAGTTACTTAACAAGTTGCATATGCTCTCATTATACTTTATTCACACAAAATCCATGTCAAGAATATTTAAAAACAATCAAGTTCACCAAACCAACCTCCCAATCCCACATCAACTATAGACTCTCTCAATAAGTCATACAAGAACTCACTCTATTCAAGAGACTAATAAAAGAGCTCGCTTATCGTAAATCATGTGTCCTCATAATTAAATAAAAAATTAGAGAAGGAATTCACTTAAGAGAATGATCATGAATAAAAAGTTCACATAAAGATGAAACATTCAATCTCAGAAAAGAACTCACATGCAACACAAGACGTACCATAAGCTTGCCGTTAATGTAGGACTCGACTAATGTCCATCTACTTGGCTAAGATCAACTATGACTTCTTTTGGTTGTAATGTAGGCAATGGGACGGGTAGGATATATTTGGATAATAGTGATTAACCACCCCAAGCAATTTAATACACCACAACTAATTCAAGCATTTTTCCTCCCAACCAATCTTTGTTTTACCATCACAGAGTTAACTTTCACCAACCTTTTTCTTTAAGCAAAGGTAGGAGCTAATGATAGGAACTACTTTTTTTCTTTCTTCTATCTTTCAAAACAATTTTTTTCAATACATATTTCAATTATTGCAAAATACTCTAAGCTTTCACTTTTTTTTCTCTTTTTTTTTTTAGTATATCTCTCCAATAGCATCCTCCTACGCACCTTTTATCTTCCTCCAACAAACAAAATTTTTCCACTTTATTAACTAGCCTTTTAGGCTCATAACACCATAAGTAAAACTCATAGATATGTAGAACAACAAATAGGAATCCCATTGGCCATCAACGAAAAGTCTATAGGCTCAAAAGGGTGAGCTAAGGTCAAATTTTACTGGGCTTCAGATAAATTGGGTATGAAAGGAAAACCTATATCACTTCCTAGCCGAGCAAACTTCTCATTTCGCTTTGCACCAGGAAAGTTCTAGACATCAAGTATTAAACATGGAGAAAAAAAAAATCCTCACTCACACATGGCATATAACCTACTCAAAACGGGCCAATTCGCGCACTTAAAAAATGAAAACACAAGCAAACTCTCGAGCAAATCTATAGCCAACATCATGGTCATAGGCTTCAAACAATGTACTCAACATTTCTCAAGGCAAAATAGATTATGATAGAAAATATGCATGAAGTTCACATACCTCAAATATCTATATAAAACTAGTCAAAGTGGAGCCAAGACTCTCCCATCCATTTACTACAATCTAATACTAAAAAAAATCTGCCTATACCCAGTTCAAACTACTTCCTTTGGAAAAGAATCAATGCACAAAGAAAAACCAAAGGAGATTATTAGCACAAATCAAAAGACTCCCACCCCACACTTAAAATCATGCATTGCCCTGAATGCATTAAAAATAAAACTAAGGGTGTTAAGAAGCTCCCTGGGGCTCTACGCCCGAAGAACATGAGAGTGAGCTTCCTTAGGGCACGAGGTACAGACTTCCCCCAAGCAGAATATCTTCATCCAATCGTATGAGGTTGCAAGCACCCCACACTTAGACTTCAAACAAGTCGAAACCTGCAAAACAAAGAAACACACCAAGTAATATCCTTCAAAAAATAACATTATTATTTTTTTTGTTTTTTTTATACAATTCTAATCACAGGTTGTCTCCTTAGAAGCGCCTTAGTTATAGTCGTGGCACGACTTCACTTAGCATCAATACTTTTTCCTCCAATTCGAGCTTATGTATTGCCTCCCTAATTGTAAGTCAACTCTCTAACTATGCTCTTGGGGTTGCACAAGTTCTTGCAAATCAGACATTAAGTATCTCCTTCTACACGTTGTCACCAACTTAAGAGTATCCCAAAATTTTCGGCTACACTCTTGGCCAAGCACCAAATATACCATGTTGTATTCACTGGCCTTCAAATGTGGATTTTCATCATGCCTAGATGGAATCAAAAATTCAAGAATGTAAGCATCATACACATCATCTTTCAACTCTTCAATCGGTTCAGAAGGATCAATTTATATGTCCTCTTCAAAAATCAATGTAGAAAAATATCTAGAATGCGGTACAGCTCGCTCACACTTTGATTCGTTACTCACATCCTCTTTTTGGAACGACTTAGAGTCAACTAGAATTTCAGCTTCAATTTTATTGTCTGACTCTAAAACCACATCATCGGCACCTTCTCACACGATATGGCTAGATGGTTGGCTTTCAACCATTGTCTCCTCCAATAGAAATTCATGTTTTAGATCTTCAACTATAGCCATGATTTCTTCTTGTATTTCCAAGTCTTCTTGGCTAGGTTGTTGAATTCTCAATAATGCAGCCAACTGATTCACTTGAGCTTCTATGCGGCATAGTTGTTCTCTACGTCTGTCCCAAATCTTCTTCAATTTAGCATCATATTCTTGCTCATCATCCTCCATTGCATCGCACCTACTATTATCATAAGAGAAAGAAGTACCATCATAATATGGGCTCGGGGACAAATGAGATGTATTAGCACAACCACAGTAATCACCACCTTGATTGCCATACATATTCCAGATATAAGATGAATCATCACCAAGCCACATGTAACTTCCTGATGCCATATTATTTTTTATAATCTAAACAAATATGTACAAAGACGAAGTTAATTGAACTAACAAAAAAACTATATTAAAAGCTAGAAATACACGTTGTTCCCCGACAACAGCGCCAAAATTTGATCACCCCCAACTATGCCCTATAAAAGGGACAAAACGGTTACAACAAATATAGCTCGGTATTAAAGTCCCGAGGTCGAATCCCACAGAGAACACGACTCCTAGCATTTAATCTAGCTAAATTGTCTACTCAACCAACTTCAAGTTTATATCTTTGTTTTGGTTTTATGTTACTACTAAACAAGAAAGTAAATAACACGTGTAGAAAGATAGATTTGATTCAAGAGATGAAAAACCTAGGATTGATTTTTCCAACTCCTAACTTGTGCTAAAGTATTGTGCTATCAATTTTCCCTAACTCTTCCTATTGAACAAGTGATCCAAGTTTACAACTATCCACTTTCATTAAGTAATCATAACTTTCATTAATTAATTCCTTCTACAATTTTTGATAGTGCTATTTTCTTTTTACAGTTTAGACTGCCGAAAAGCCTGCATTTAACTTTATTAATGTCTATCCTTGTTTTTTTCCCTGAAATGAGGAAATGTTTGTGCACTTGGTGAGACATATGTACTATCTTCTATTTTATAACTCACGGATATTTATTTATGCACTTATCATTTCTCAATTGCAGTTTCTTTAGTTGATTAGCGTTTGCTTGGCGTTTGGAGGTACTTCAATACTCCACTGTATGATGTGGTTTTATGAACAACTAAGGGTGCCTCCTGCTCATTCGGGACATTGAATTAAGATGTACTTTGCTTAAAAGATAAAAATATTTTGTGTATTTTTTTATTTCGGATATTATCTCTTCTATGATTTCTATTTTTAACAATTTTGATCACTTAGATATTATAGAGTGTGACTATTAATATGTTTTATTTTTGTGCCATACATGTTATATGCAATTACGTTCATAAAGATTTTGTTAATTAGCTCGCATTTTTCTCTTTTTTCACTAGGTTTTGACTTTTAATGTTATGATAGTTGTATTGATGGCAGAGCAAAATTTACCTGGCATGTATTGCCTTATGGTTGCAAATCTCAGTTCTTTATCTTTACTTAGTACGGGAGATAACTTTGGAAAATTTACAATACTTTTGAGTAATCTTCAGTCAGTTTTCAAACTAACATGGGAAAAGTTCCAATACTCTGCATAACTTTGAAATATATTGGTTGATATCTCTTCCTTGACGTTCCCTTTAGACATTTTTGCATGTGAGTGTTCGTTTATTAATCTACTCTAAGACAAATGATTTCTCAATATCTGCGTCTATAAATGATAATGAATGTTAAATTATAATCAAGAGTTTTCGCTAAGTAATTTACATTGTCTACGCGCTACTTGGTGCAATAATTATAAATGATCGGATAAATATACCAAACTATTCAATATCATTATGACTTAGTTAAGGGTATATGGAAAATGCATCGCAACATCAGTTTATTGGTACTGGAGAAAAATTTAATCATCTTATGTGTCTCGTGGTTTCTAAGCCATAACAAAACAAAAACGTTATTTATAAATGCAAGAGATTATAGGGACTCACGCATATATACAAATTATTCAATCATAATAATTATTTCGGCTATTAGTAAAAAAGCTAAGGTCCTAAATGAACAAGTATATCATATTTGTGGTTAAATTGTCAGTTAATTAAGGAAAATGAAATAAGCATCTCGAAATATTTGCGCTATTAGAAACAAAAACTAAGGTCCCAAATAAATCTAAAATTTTATGGCTAACTGTAGGTTAAATAGACACATTAACATAATTGTCAATATTTGCACTATTAGTGAAGAAAACTAAGGTCGTGAATAAGTATAAATTTTTGTGACAAAATTGTGGGATAAATAGAGACAGTAAAATAAATGTCCCTAATCATTTGCATTATTGTTGAAAAAATTAAGGTTACCGATAAACAAACATATTTCTAGCTAAAATGTAGGTTAATTGTTGACAATAAAATAGTCAGTATCTAATTTTTTTGCTGTTAGTGACCGAAACTAATGTCACAAATTAATTTAAAAAATTTTGTGGCTAGATTTTAGATTAAATAGTGATAAAAAAATAAATGTCTCTAATTATTTGTACTATTAGTGATAAAATTATTTACATATTAACTATAAATTTTTGTGGTTAGATTTTAGAATAAATAGTGAAAAAAACTAATATCACAAATAAGTATAAATTTTAGATTAAATATAGATAATGAAATAACTATCCCTAATTCTTTGCGCTATTCGTGACAAAAACCTAATGTCACAAAATAATATAGACTTTCATGGCTAAATTTTAGGTTTAATAGAGACAATAAAATTAATATCCCTAATTATTTGCATTACTAATAACAAAAAACTAAGATCACAAATAATTATAAATTTTTGTGTCTAAAATTTGCACCTTTTAACTACAAAATTTAAGTGTCGCTATTGGGACAGTACTTCTTCGTGATGAAATTTTTTTCCTGTCAAAAAGTTAACTAATTAAAAGACCAATAGTAATCTTGTCACAAATTGGGTACATGCTGAATGACCAAATAAAGGGTGACCACTTAATTTAATTTTGTGGCTAATATTTGTCAATAAATGGCACCAACCCTCTTCTTTGGTGGGAATTTTAGTGGATAAAATTTTTGCAATGATATTTGAGTTTTCTCACTAAAAATATACGGCTCATAGATTTATACACGAATTTTTTTCACTAAAAGTGAATAAACAGTGACGAATTTTTTAGTATCACTAAAATTTTCATAGCTAGATACCATATTTGTTGTATAGATCAACGTCTACAATTTCTAGAGTGACAAACCCTTATCTTGCAGAGGGAACATGGCTGAAAATGTATAGGAACCTCTAGAATTAATAAGTAGTATAAATACCCTCGTAACTCTTGTAATCGATTCTTCTTATGCACATTACTGAATATACTGCATTCTTAGATTAAATATTCTCTGTATAACACGTCCTCTAAGGAAAGGAGTAAAATCTTTTGGGTCATCAATAAAATCTTCTCAACAACTTTTGCTATTTACTAGCATCCGTTTACTATTTTCTTGCTTTATTGTTGTACCTGAATCAGCGGTCACTTAGCTTTATTTCTTGATCTAGACAATTTAAAGAAAATCTAAAATAACTTAATATAACTACTTATTTTTTATCCATTTAAATTTAAAATTAATTAATATTATCTAAAGTACAATTTTAGCACATACAAATAGATAAAAAATTAGAAGTTACATATAAGATACAGAGAATGGAGATATTATTAATAGTATGAGGTTTCTAGGGGTAAGAAGTGTAAGTCTGACGAAAAATGAACCATATCACACCATTGTAAGAGTATAATTGGACTTTAAGATCATCTATCTGAGTTCATCTTAGACTATATGCTTCAAAGGGTCAAAATAGCATATCATATCTTAGTAAGAGGAGAGAAAGAGGTAAAGGTCTCAAGTCTTCAAATAACAAAGGGGACAACGTTTTCTTTTCACTTTTTTTTCCTTTTGTTTTTTTTTTTTTTTTTTTTTTGGTCTAAGTGGAAGTTATGAGTGTAATTAAGTGGCATGGGATTTATTTATAACTTTTAAAAGTGAGGACACAAATTAAGGGGCAAAAGTTATATTTTCCCTCTCTTGGGAAGAAATCTCTTATTCTCTACTCTTGCATCTTTTTTATCCTCATCCTCATTATCATCCTCAACTTTTTTTTCTTTTTTCTTCTTCATCCTCCCCCTCCTTATTCTTACTCTCTTTATTTTCTTCTCCAATTAAATCTTCAAATTTAAAAATTGGCGTGTTTCCAACTTTGATAGTTTAAAGTAGGCAAAATAATCCAAACATGAGTTTGGTATTATTTGAAGTATTTGAAGTTTAAAATTGTTGAGAATAGTACAGATATTGAATATAAAATTTGAGGCCATTTACAATTGATTCGAAATTGATTTGAATTGATTTGCATCAAAATCGCTACTGCAATTTTCTGTATTTCATGATTTTTAAATATCTTTCAGTATGTATACACATATTTGATATGCGTAAACATCTTCTAGGATGATTGATTAGTTTCTTGTTTCAAATTTTCAAACATCCAAACAGAGAACACCAAATTTTGGTTTTAAACATCTTCAGTGATGTTTACATAAATCGAATATGTGTACACACCTATTGGGAAGTGCAAACATTGCAGAAGATTGTTTGATGTCATGCACATACCACCAAATTCCTATTAAGAATCTTGCATAATTTTTTAACACATAAAAAAAGTTTTTATACATACAAAAAGGTTTTTTACACCAAAAGGGGTAAAGAGGCGCCCTAGGATTCCTTTTATACCCCGATGCACCGGTTATCATTCTACAAAGGGCGTCCGCCTCTTGCAAGAGCGGTCGCCTACGCACTCGCTTATACCCATGCCCTCTTTAAGCAGAAAAGGGTGGTCGCCTAACACATGTGTGACCGCCTGTTGAGTTTCACCCATCCCACTTAGAAAAAGAGCGGCAAACACTACAAGTGCGCTCAGAAAGGGCGCTCAAACTTCAAAGAGCTCCATTTTTACCCAATTTTTTAAAGCTAAAGCAAGGGGCAGCCACCTCATTAAGGGGTAGCCTACGTGTCAAAAGGACCTCCAACATGGCATGTGCGGCCAAAAAAGGCGAGGAAAGTTTAGAGAGCCTCACATTTCACAATTAGAAAAAAAATTTGATGTTTGAAAATAGGCAGTCGCCCTTTTTGAAAGGTGACCGCATGTTCTTTTCTTCTCTAAGATTTTTCATTCCCTCGGTATCATCACTCACCAAGGGGCGGCTGCCCAAGCAAGAGGCGGCCTCCCTGTTACCTGAAAGGCCATAATTTTTGCTCCTTCTCAATCCAGCTACAATTCATCCATGACACCTACAAAACAATAACTAGTTAGCTAAAAATCTTGGGTTGCCTCCCAAAAAGTGCCTTAATTAACATCGTGGCATGATGTCAACCCATTAGCTCAAGGATAAGTCAAGACGACCAAGGCAACCATTTTGGTGCCTTCCATAACTCCCAAGTATTGTTTCGCCCAGTGCTCATTCACTCTAAAACTCCTACCATCATCACCTTCTAAATCAAGGGCACCATAGAAAGAAACACCAACAACTTTGAATGGGCCACTCTATTTCGACTTTAACTTTCCCGAAATAATTGGAGACGGGAATTAAACAACAACACAAGATCTACCACCTTGAATTCCCGATTCCATATCTTCTTATCATGCATAATCTTCATCCTTTCCTTGTACAACAAGGCATTTTCATATGCGTTGAACCTCATTTCATCAAGCTCATTCAATGCATCCATTCTTGATTTCGAGGCTAACTCCCAATCCAAATTCAACTTTTTCAATGCCCATAACGTCTTATACTCAAGCTCGATCGTGAGATGACAAGCCTTACCATACACCAATTTATAAGGAGACATACCTATTGGAGTCTTGTTAGTCGGCCCAAAGTGCATCATCCAATTTCATAGCCCAATCCTTCCGGTTTTCTTTCACGATCTTTGCCAAAATTTACTTGATTTCCTAGTTAGACACTTCAACTTGTCCACTAGTTTGTGGATGATAAAGAGTTGCGACTTTGTGCTTGACTCTGTACTTCTCAAGGAGCGAGTCAAATGCCTTGTTGCAAAAATAAGAGCCACCATCACTAATTATGGCTTTAGGAGTGCCAAACCGAGTGAAGATGCTCTTTTTCAAGAACGCCATGACACTTCATGCTTCATTTTTTGGTAGAGCTACCGCTTCCACCCACTTGGATACATAGTCAATGGCCACCAAAATATACTTCAATCCACCCGAGCTTACGAATGGACCCATGAAAAAAATACCACATACATCCAACAATTCAACCTCCATGATAGGATTTTGAGGCATTTCATGTTTCGTTGACGCTCCCCCGACTCTTTGGCATATATCACAACCTTTCACAAATGCATGAGCATCCTTATAGATGGTAGGCCAATAGAATCTACATTCTAAGATCTTTGAGGCGGTCCTAATGCCACCATGATGCCCACCATATGATGAACAATGATATCCATTTATAATCTCCCAATGCTCAACATCCGGAACACATCTCCGATTCATCCCATCCACACAAATTCTAAACAAATAAGGTTCATCCCAATAATAATGACGATCATCCTTCAAGAGCTTCTTCCTTTGATTGTACGAATAATCATCAGGCAAATCTCCACAAACTACAAAATAGGCAATCTCCGCATACCATGGTATCAAAGCTAAAGAAAGTACTTTTTCATCTGGATAACAATCATCAATTTCACCATCTTCACTAGGTCTTCCCCCTTCTTCTAATCTCGACGAGTGGTCCGCCACTTGATTCTCGGTACCTTTTCTGTCTTTCACCTCAACATAAAACTCTTGAAGCAATAGTATCCACCGGACCAAGCGGGGTTCGGAGTCCTTCTTGCTCATCAAGTAACGAATGGCCTAGTGGTCGGTATGGACAATCACTTTGGACCCTATCAAATAGGCCAACAATTTCTCAAATGCAAACACCACTACTAAGAGTTTTTTCTCGGCGACCGTGTAGTTCAATTGGGGACCATTCATGGTTTTACTATCATAGTAAATAGGATGAAAAATATTTTCGATCCTTTGACCCAACACGACACCAAAAGCCACGTCACTTGCATCACATATCAATTCAAAGGGCAATTCCCAATAAGGACTTACAATGATGGGCGCGGTAGTAAGCCTTCTTCTCAATTCTTCAAATGCCTTGAGGCAATCATCATAAAAAAAAAATTTAGCCTCTTTTCAAGAAACTTGCATAGGGGATGGGCAATCTTCGAGAAGTCTTGATGAACCTTCTATAGAAGCCCGCATGACCAAGGAAACTTCTCACTCCCTTCACGGTTGTAGGAGGTGGAAGCTTGGAGATCACATCTATTTTTGCTTGATCCCTCTTTATCCCTCACTTGGACACCTTGTGCCCCAAAACAATTCCTTATTCCACCAAGAAGTGGCACTTTTCCCAATTTCGCACCAACTTTGTTACTTCACATCTTTCAAGTACCAACTCTAGGTTGTATAAACAATTATCAAGCAAATCATCAACCACGGAAAAGTCATCTATAAACACAACCAAGAAGTTTTCCACCATATCATCGAATAAAGCAAGCATGCACCTTTGGAATGTGGCGGGTGCATTACAATGACCAAAGGGCATCTTCTTGAAAACAAATGTCCCATAAGGACAAGTGAAGGTTGTTTTCTCTTGATCTTCTACTACAATAGAGATTTGGTTGTACCCATCAAGGAAACAATAATATGCTTTCTCAGACAACCTATCCAACATTTGATCAATGAACGGAAGGGGAAAATGATCTTTTCTTGCAGCTTTGTTGATCTTGCGATGGTATGCAAACTCTCCACCCGAACACGGTCCTAGTGGAAATAGCTTCACCATATGCACAACCAACATACCTCCCTTCTTAGGCACACATTGGACCGGTGAGACCCATTCACTATCGGAGAAGGGCTCTACAACACCCGCATCCAACCATTTTATGATCTATTTCTTGACAACTTCTTGCAAGGCCAGATTCAACCGCCTTTGATGCTCAACCGAAGGTTTGCTACCTTCTTTATGAATAATTTTGAGTGTGCATACTCCCGGATCAATGCCTCTAATGTCGGCTAGAGTCCAACTTATCGCCCGAATTATGTTTCTCACAACTTGTAAGAGTTTTTCTTCTTGAGATTGGTTCAAGTGGGATAAAATAATTATGGGGAGAGTGGAGTTAGGTCCAAGGTACGCATATCTTAAGTGACTTAGTAAAACTTTGAGTTCAAGAGTGGGGGGTTCTTCAATTGAGGGTTTAGTTGGTATTCCTTTCAGTTCTCAAGATCAATAGAGAGTTTATTTGGAGAATAATGCTTAGTACCAAATCCATCTAATGCTAGGACACACTGCTTGACACTTTCTTCATCATCAACATCCATATTCCGCAACACGGATGCCAAAGCATCAAATTCCCTTGTGAAGCTCTCCTTTTCTGCCAATGCATCCAAGACAACACCAACATAAGAACATGATGCATCTTCAATCGGTTTCTTCATTGACTTGCAAATATCAAACACCACTTTCTCACCATTCAATATAAGTGTTAACTCCCCCTTGTCCACATCATGCAATGCTCTTCCTATGGCCAAAAATGGTCTCCCAAGAATAATTGGCACGTGATAATTAATGGCACAATCCAAGATAATAAAATCTGCCGAGAAGATAAAATGATCTACCTTCACAAACACATTATCAACCACCCCAATCGGTCTTTTCATAGAACAATCGGCTATTTGATGTTTTATTGAGGTCGATCTTTGTTCTTTTCCTCCCAATGTCTTGTAAACGGCATAGGGCATAAGATTGATCCTTGTCCCCAAATCATATAATATTTTTTCAAAGTATCTTCCCCCAATAGTACATGGTATAGTGAATGCACTAGGGTCTTCCATCTTCATTGGTGTCATATGAGACATGATTGCACTACATTGATGAGTGACTTTGACGCTTTCAAACTCTGAAAACCTCTTCTTTTTTACCAAATCTTTCACAAATTTTTCCATATCCAGAATTTGCCCTAGAGCATCAACCAAAGGTAAGTTGATAGAAGTAGAAGCAATCTTCTCCCAAACTTTCTTGGCATGATCAGCTCTTCTCAATCTTTCATTTCTTTGTAGGAATGGTGGAGTGGGCTTTCGGATAGTGGTCTTGGTAGAAATGGCTTCTTTGCGTGGTGGAGGTTGTTTGGTAGCTTTTTGGGTAGTAGTGGGTGTTGGTAGTAGAGTTTCCTCTTCAAAAGGAATTTCTTGTTTTGGGACATTTTGGGCCTCCACCTCTTCATGAACTACATCCACATCTTCTACTTCATCACTCAAGATCACCACTTCAACCTCTACTGCATCAAGCCCAATTGCTATATCATCATCTACCATCTTGGGATAATCCCAAGTTCTTCCACTTCTAGTCATGACAACATTCAGCTGATCTTTTCCATTCCTCTAAGGATTCACCACCGTATCACTCGGTAATGCTCCTTGTTGTCATCAATTTACTTGATGAGACAATTGGCTATATCGAGATTCAAGAGACTTGATTGAAGTCGAATGTGATTGCACAATTTGCTTGATATCGTTAATGTCACCTAAATTGTCTTCTTGGAGTTTTAACATCTTCTCCATCATTCCTTCCAACCTTGAGCCCTTTTGATTGCATGAACTTTGTTGAGATTCATGGGAACCTCTTTGATTGTCATATGGCTCTTTCCCTTATTAGTACCATTCCATTTAAGAGTATTGCCCCATTGATTGTACGGCTTCCATTGGCCTTGATCTTGATAGCCTAGTTGATTATATGGAGGCATTTGACCTTGATAAGCATTAACATAATTGGCTTCCTCATCTTGCTCTTGGCTACCTTTGGTGGCAATTGCCCTCTTTGTCCTTGAAGCATAAACCCCATAGGAACATAGCTTGCTGGAGCTAACCTATAGGATTGGATTTATTGGAATAATTGGCACCATGATGAACTTATTTGGGAGGAATATCATAGGCATTCACTTGCTTTGCGGGTTCTTGATTTTTCTTCAATTGGTTCTTTGCAAGCAACTCGACCGTTGTAACAAGCTATGCCATTTTTCTTCTTGAGATTCAATTGCCCTATCCATAATATCATTGTTGGGATCATATGTACCGGTCATTCTTACTATTGACTTTCATGCTCTTGATTGCTTTGTGACCTTGTTGATGAGGTCGATTGCTTGTTGAAAAGTACCCTCTATTAAGCCTCTTGGAGCAATATGGTTTATGGTTGTTTGGTTATTATCATCAAGACCTCAATAGATAGTCTCCAATAAAACTTTATCCAGAAAACCATGACCGGGACAAGAATGAATGAGCCTTAGAAATCTATCCCATGCTTTGTCCAATGGCTCACCCACTTGTTGTTGGTAATAATAGATTTCATCTCTCAAATCCACAAATTTGTGATAGAAAAAATTCATCAAGAAAGACCTTCACCAATCATCCCAAGTGTGAATACTTCTCTTTTGCAATCCATCTAACCAAGCCCTAGCATTCCCTTTTAGAGAGAATAGAAAAAGCCTAAGGCAAAATGTCTCATCAGTTACACCAGAATGCTCGTTAAGAGTGAAAATTTCAATGAAATTTTGGAGGTGCTTGTTAGGATCCTCTTCTTCTTCTCCTCCAAACAATCCTCTATTATCAAGTTTGTTCATAGCGGTCAATGGCATTTGGAAGTTAGCCGTGGCTCTAACCGATGGAGGCACAATGGTTCCACAAAAACCATCTTCATTTGCTTGCTCCCTTCTTGCATTTCTTCTAACTCTCGGACCTCCTTGAGCTTGAGCGTTCGGTTGTGCTCCATCTACTTGCTCTCTGTCAAGTATTTCAATAATGTCATCACCACCCGCATCCTCCACATTGCATTAACCGGTTGAGGAGGGAGTGGTGCTGGTTAATCTCCTTGTGGGTTAGCCCTACCTCCCACTTGATTTTGTGGAATCACTATCCTAGTTGGCATTCTCAATAAATACCTACAAAGTCAAATAAAACAAAAATCAAAAGTGAAATGTGCTTGGATTAAGCTAACTAACAACAAGAACTTAAACTGATTCAACTAAATGGCCTACCGAAGTCCCCGTTAACGGCGCCATATTGTAATACGTGTCATTTAAAGGGTGAGGGCTCACAATTACCCTAGTCATTTGTAGGGATCGAACACAGGGACTAGCGTGAGACTTAAAGTAGTTGAATATGCTTAGGCTCAATGAATTAGTGAATTAATCCTAAAAGTTGAGTGTAATTCAACTATTCCTAAAGAATGATTAATTAAGCTAAAATTAACGATGAGAGAAATACTAGGATACTAACTTCCCCCTAGCCTTTTAACCCAGTGAACGTAGTACTAAGCTTCTTCACACCAAGGTCACCTAATGGACCTTTCTCGCATATACCCAATTCACCCCTCCCGGGTGAGAGTCGAGACTACCAACTCTTGCCCTCACGGAGCTAAGAGTTGGTGCTTGGAGTGCTAGCAACTAGTCCTAAGTAAGGTATCCCCCTCTCAGTGCTTAACCCGTTAACTCGGGGTAAATGTGGCACACTTACCGTTGTACCCCGTCACTACACTTCCCCTTCCTAGATTCATATTCTCGGCGTAAATCTAGTACTATTTTGACTCAACTTGAGTTGTACAGCTCAAGTTGCTGTAATGGAATCAAAAGTAGTGAGATGGGATATTTCTAGGTGCTTAGAAGTTTATTATACTAAACCCATTTGATTATTAGACTAGGGTTTCATTAGCACTCTAGTGGATGATTTAGCTACTCATACTAAGTAATGATTTAATACATGACAGTAATGAAATATGCATTGAAATAGTAGAGTAGTAATGATTCTTACAAACAAGTTTTTCTTCATAATACAAGGAAGCTTGACCAAAAGGTAATGGTATTTTGTCTTTTTCTTGCCTCTCAAATTATGTAAAGTGTAAGATGTTTAGAAAAACCTACTTCTAGCTATATATTGTATTTGCTAAAAATATTTATAAAATTGCCATTCACATGTTGGGCTGGAGCCCTTTTGCTAAAAGGGCTGAGTTCTGGTGCTAGATTGCCGAAAGGGCTGGCGCCTCTTGTGTCTGGGCTGGCACCCTTTTTTGGGCTGCAAGACAGGACAACTGCCCATAATTGGGCAACAACATTTTCTTCTTCTCCAAGATAAGGCAGCATAGCTTTGCATCATGTGGTTGCCTCTTCTTTACAGCATCTTTTTCTTGCACTAACTAATGGGCGCCTGACTCTTGCATGGGAGGTCGCATCTTCAGCAGCCTTCCAATTCTTCAGCTTCCTTGCAAAGGGTTGGGGCCTTTTCATCTTCCTAATTTACCTGCAAAGAAGTGGCAATCGCCCTTAGCATGGGTAGCCGTATCTTCACTGTTTCTGCAACTTTCTTGAACTTGATCATATTTCTTGGGTAATCTTGCTCTTTTTGTTTCTTCCTTTTCTTGTAGGACCTAACACATGAAACCAAATAGAATTCATCAAAGCTTCCCTATAGATTGGTCAGTTTTTATTCAAAGACAAAAGTTTAAACGTGTTAAAGTAAGAAAGAACTAATATAACTCTCAAACGTCCTAGCATAATTAAGTGATACCTATATGAAAAGAATACCACGAGCTATGAGCCTCACTCAGCAAAAACTGCATCAAATTATCAACATCGAGAACACAAAGTTGGCCATTAATAAGAACAATACCATAATCATCAAGCTCGAATGAAGGGGCTACTCCATTTTGAATACGCCCACGCAACTCTCGAATTTATGGATCCTCGAACGGCCTTTCCTTAATCTAGGTGACTAAGGAAGACTAAGCCACCACAATGGCAAGTACTTGACTCGGGTCAAAGCTATACAATATTATCCCTGGGTCACCAAGATCTGTAACTCTTTAGCCAATAGCCTCATCTCATCATTAAGAAAAGCAAGACCGCCCATAAACTTCCTGGTCAATGCGTCGGCTACCACATTAGCTTTTCTCGGGTGATAGCAAATAGTGAGATCATAGTCTTTAATAAACTCGAACCATCTACGATGCCTGCCATTCAAATCCTTCTGAGAAAGAAAATACTGCAAGCTCTTGTGATCAGCATAAGCCTCACAAGCCTCACCGTACAGATATTGCCTCCAAATCATCAAGACAAATACCACGGCTGCCAACTATAAATCATGAGTCGGATAATTCTTTTCATTCACCTTTAGTTGCCTAAAAGCATAGGCAATAACCTTACCGTGTCGCATAAGGACACATCCCAGACCAACACGAGAAGCATCGCAATAGATCACGAATCCAGCAGCGCCTAAAAGAAGAGATAACACTGATCCTGAAGTCAATAGGGATTTGAGCTTTTGAAAGCGCGATTCACATTCATATGAACACCAAAACTGAACTGGTTTCTTAGTCAACCGGTCAAAAGAGTTATGATACATGAGAAATTCTCCACCAAACATTGATAATATCCTGCAAAACCAAGGAAGCTATGAATCTCCGTAGGAGTAGTAGGGGATGGCCAATTCTGAATGACCTCAATCTTCATAGGATCAACTTTAATTCCTTTATTTGGCGCAACATGTCCTAAGAAAGCCAGAAAATTTACCCAGAATGTACGCATGGAAAATTTGGCATAAAGATCCCGATCTCGAAGTGTCTGAAGGATTACTCTCAAATAATATTCAAGCTCCTCGCAACTGCGAGAATATATCAAGATGTCATTGATAAACACAATGATAAAAGAATTCATATAAGGCTTGAACACTCAATTCATCAAATCCATGAAAGTTGTTGGGGCGTCGATAATCCCAGAAGACATCACCAAGAACTCATAATTGTCGTAGTGAGAAAGCAATCTTTGGGATATCCGACTCTCAAATCATCAGTTGATGACACCCCGATCTCAGATCGATCTTAGAAAAGAACTTAGCTCCCTGCAACTGATCAAATAAATCATCTATGCAAGAAAATGAATATTTATTCTTAATGGTGACTTTGTTCAACTTTTGCTAGTCGATACACATGGGCATAGAACCATCCTTCTTCATAAACAGCACTTTGGCTCCCATAGGGGATACACTTAGCCTAATAAACCCTTTATCCGATAGTTTCTGCAACTGCTACTTCAAGTCTTTCAATTGTAGCGGAGCCATGCAATAAGGAAGAATAGATTTTGACTGAGTCTCTAGCACAACATCAATGGCAAACTCAATCTCCCGATCTTGAAAGTCTTGGCTAACCATCAGGGAACAGATTGGAAAATTCCCTTACAACAGGAACAAAATCAAAAGACAGAACCTCCATATTAGTGTCCCGAATCAAAGCAAGATAAGTCGAACACCCTTTATTCATAATTTTGCGTTGCCTTCATAAAAGAAATAACACGCCCCGTGGGTGGAAAGATCAATTGGCTTGTAATGGAAATCAAGGTTAGCATAACACAATGCCAAGTTCATAGTCAATTTTGACAAGCATCATTGTGTGGGGGTTTAGAGCTAAGAGATGGAGAGGTTTATAGTGATGACAATCAGAGGAGGAGTTAGATTAGAAGGAGCTGATTGGAGCTTGGACATTGCCCCCTGGAGATCATAGGGGTTTATTTCACTAACATTAGCTTCTTTGTTTGCAGGTACAAGGTGGAGACATCCATACATGCTTGGGACTACATTGTTTCTATACTCATTAGTAGAAAAATGCTGAGGGATGCTGGTGGAGCACCGGTGCTCTACAGGTATTATGCTAGAGGAGCACTGGTGCTTCATTGCCTTAGTCGACTCATTCAGTGCAAATGTGCTGGAACAACATTGAGATCTAAAAGCTGGATTACAATGAATACTTTGACATCTCTACAAGCTGGCATTGCTTTGAAGATCACAATACATTTCATTCAGTTTGTGTTTTTGTCTTTCTTTAAATACATTATGACTTCTAACTTGCTTCTTAGATTGGGATGTGCTATGCTGCATCCTCACTTATTTGGCAACCAAGTTGTAGTGCTGCTGATTACAATGCTGATTGCTCAAGGAGCTTCACAATGCTTCATTCATCTGGGAGGTGCTATGTTGTTGCATCTTCATCCAGTAGAGAGCCAAGTTGGTAAGCTGCTTGTTACACTGATCATCCACTACTTTAGTCGACTTGCCAGGCTCAAGTACCACCTGATTTGTTGCTGGATGCTACTACTTTTATTTGGGCTTCACTTTCTGGAGTTACATACATCCTGCAAGCAACAAGGAAGATCAAGACTAGTTAGTCAATATGTTACATTTTGTCTAGTTTGTACTCCTTGTTTTGATAGTTGTTTGGATCCTACTTCTCATGTTTATTGGCATCAAGATTATGAGTTATTTTCATTCTACTTGGTGGTATTAATGCCCAATGGCATTCAACCCAAGAGAGTGAGGACAACAAGTAAGATTGGTGCTATTTTAGGGAGAAGTAGGGTACACTTGTTTTTTGCACTTGTTATGTGCACACATTGTAAGACTTTGTATTTATTTTTGCTTATTAATAAAAATGGTCACTAGGTGCAATGCCTAGTTGACTCTTGATTAAAAAAAAAAAATCCGTACCAAGGAAAATGTCTTCATACCAACTGCTCATCTTGAACTGTTGTGTAAAAGTGCATCTCCTAATTTTGGTAAGCCTCATTTAAATTTAAATGCTCATATTTTTTGCCCAAGTCTTTAATGCAGGTTGTCCCAAACTCAAAGAGATTACCCTCTGATGACGAACTCATTAAGCAAATAGATTTGCATGATATAAGGGGTATTATGGCCCGCCAAGTGACATCAAATCAAGATGAAGCTCTTCAAGGGAATTATTTGTCAGAGGGTGAGGATACGATTGAAGAAGAGAAATTTGATGAAGAATCCACCGCCCATAATTTTAGCATTGTGTCTAGAGAGGGTGATTTTTGTCCAAGGACTATTCATGATAAAGCTCCAAAGAAAGTGAGAAGGGAGAGGCAACCTCTAGAGCCAACTAGAGTGCAACCCTCGCGGAGTACAAAATCAAAAAAAAAAAAATTGTCAAAATAGTCGAAGAAATGATGGAGAGCATATATGATCAAGATAGAGAGCCACAAGTATCATTTTTTCAAGTAAGTATTGTAGGGCCTTTTTACATTTTTCACTTCATCACTTATTAAAGGAATTGTGGATTGAATGATTCCACTTTCTTTCTAGCTTTTATATTATTTCATTATTTTAGTATTTTCATATGTAATATCATGTGTTTTATAAACTCTGTGATAATCATAGATTACCTGGTCCTAGCTAGTTGTTATTTCCTTCATTCGTGCTAGTAGCGAGGTCTTCCCTTGATAGGATGATGTAAGGTATGATTTGACCCTCCTTACTTTGTATTGTCCTCCTTGAGGCATTTTCTTAATTAATAAAATTAGTCACTAGGTGAAAAGCCTAGTGATATTATTAAAAAAAATATGTACTAAGGAGGGACCACTTTTGTCCGTACAAGAGTTGTTGTGTCCGAGGCTTCTGAAAGAAGAAACCAAAGGTAGATTCTACAGGGATTTCCTTTGTTGTGATAAAAAATTCTCGTTAGTGGATCTCTGGAGTAAGCTTTTCTACTCAAGGTCGTACTAATTTGTCTGAGCTTATAGAAACTCGTGCGTGGGATGACCGATGTCTAAATATCGTAGAAATTTTTTACCTCCCATGCGCAGTTAAATAGCATCCGTTCCATCGAGTCAACATCAATTCACTCTTCCTGAAGGAGACAGTGTGACTTGTCAAATTCAAAGGATCTTAGAGAGATTGATCAAACAGAGGAAGCCATCGGAAACAAGTTCTTGAGCGACCGAGCCTACAAATTGAGTGGACCCGAGCGCTACCCAATAAAAAGTGAGGGAATGTGTGAGGTGATTTCTAATCTTTAACATTCTCTTGGTCTTTGATTTGTGAAGGAACCATGGCTGGGAATGGAGGTGATGGGAAAGGCGTTGAGTCACCCGAGGTGTCGTTAGCCGATCTCTTGGATGCGATACAAGGCATCAGTGCCAAGGTGAGAGGAGTGAGTGCTCAAGTAGCAAACCTCGAGCAGTGGAGTTTGTCTGTGGCCTTACCTGGGTCCGACGCTTTTGGAACTAACAACTCAACTCCTATGAAATCGGAGCAATTTGCTGAGCTGGTTCAACAATAACTGTTGAAGAACGAGGCTGTTCGAAATGTAGTTATGGGCAATCCCCGAGCTGAACAACACTTGGGCATTCCCCAAGCTGGACAACAAAAATTGGGCAATCTCCAAGTAGGACAATAAAACTCTGGCAATTCCCAAGCTGATCATCAAAACTTAGGCTTTCCCCGAGGTGAAAGATTACCACTTCCAAGGGCCCGAAGACAAGTCGTGGTCATTGATGAAGGGGTCGATGATGGAGAGTTTCTCGATGTCGAAGCTGAGTATGAGCACATATTTCTTCAACAAAGGCAGGTTCAATGAGGTCGTGAAAATTTCTGAGGCCGAGGCCGAGGCGCAAATATTGATCGATAGTTTGAGCGTGAGGCAGATGACTATTATGATGATTATCTGGAGCCGATCCGAGATGCTCGAATTCAAACTTGAATAGTGTCAAGATCACTATTCCACCCTTAAGAGGAACTAGTGAGCCGAACCAATATCTTCATTGGAAGATTCGATTGGAACGAATCTTTGAAACAAATGAGATGACCGAAGAGAGAAAAGCTGCACATGCTATTGCTTCGTTCGAAGCATATGCATCAACATAGTACGATGCTGAAAAAAGACTGAGGAGAAGAAATATTTGTCCCGAGGTCACTACATGGTTGCAGCGGAAGAGAGCAATGGATGATAAGTATGTGACTGCTAAATATCGGTAGGAACAACTTCCGAAGCTCTTCGAGTAGAAACAAGAGTCCAAATCCATTGAAGAATACCATGATGAGTTTGAAAGAATTCGATTGGCTCTTGATATGAAAGAAGATGATGAGGAAGCCATCATTCGATTCAAAAATGGCTTGACTCGAGATGTGTCATCACAACTGAGACTGCATGTGTATCAAACTTTAGAAGATGTATTTCATGCAGCCATCGAAGCTGAAAAATGGGTGAAGGACGACAAACCAAACCAGTACCGAGGAGTCACTACTTCATCTCCTTTGAACTGAGGTAAAGATTGGAAGAGTCCGAATCCAGCAAGTGCCAACACTGGCCGAGATCAGAAGAGACCCTTCAAAAAGAGAGTGACCGTTAGCAACACCAAGGAGATGAGAGGTAAAGTTCAACTCAATACTCCTAGTGCTTCAAACATTCAGTGTCATAAATGTAGGGGTTATGGTCACATGACAAAAGAGTGTCAAACTCGCAAAGTTTATGCTTTTGCTCGAAGATGGAACCGTCCATGAGCAAGCGAGTGACACCGAAGAAGAAAATATCGAGGAGATTGACCGAGCTGAAAGTGATGATGGTCGTGAAGCAACCAAAGCTGATCATCCGGAAATGTTTCTTGTGGTTCGAAGAAATTTGAGCTGCATGACTCTCAAAGAAGAGGACAACCAAAGGGAAAATCTTTTCCAAGCAAGGTGTCGAGTGAGGGGAATAGTTTGCTCGATGATCATTGATTCGGGTAGTTGTGCCAATGTGGTGAGCCAAACCTTGGTTTCACAATTGGGGTTACCTACCTCAAAGCATCCTCAACCTTACCGTTTGCAATGGTTAAATGACTGTGGAGAATTGAAGGTTGTCAAGCAAGTGGATCAAGTTTAAAGTAGGAGATTATCAAGATGAGATGATGTTCGATGTGATACCAATACAAGCTTGTCATTTTTTTATTGGGTCGACCATGGCAGTATGATCGGTTAGTTATACATAACGGACGATCCAACACTTACACTGCTAAGCTCGGAGGTGAGAGTTTCATACTCAAGCCATTGTCTCTGAAACAAGTCAGCGAGGACTATAAAAGAATGAAGGAGCTGAAAGAAGACAAAATTTGTGGCTGAAAATAGACCTTCACCGCCAGAGGTAAACAATGTTTGTGTGATCATACAACCAGATGAATGTCTACGAGGCAACGACAACGGTCAATTGATGATTAGCCTCGTGCACAGGGGTATCTTTCTAAACTCTAATGATGATTTGTCTAACTATAACCCTTTGCCTAGTGTTGTACAAAGTGTTTTGTAGGACTTCAGAGACATGTTCCTTGAAGAAATGCCAGGTGGATTGCCTCCATTGAGAGGAATCGAGCACCAAATTGACTTCATTCCGGGGTCTCAAATCCACAACAAATCTGCATACCGGTGTGATCCCAAAGACACCAAAGTGCTCCAAAGGTAGGGGGATGAATTGTTGAACAAAGGCTTTGGAGCTTGAGTCCTTGTGTTGTTCCTGTTATCCTTGTCCCGAAGAAAAATGGAACGTGGCGAATGTGTGTTGATTGCCGAGCAGTCAACAATATCACGGTAAAGACTATCCCTCGATTAGATGACATGCTTGATGAATTAAGTGGTTCTTCATGTTTTTTGAAGATAGACCTCGGGTCCAGTTACCACCAAATCCGAATGAAACCCGAAGATGAGTGGAAAACTGCATTCAAGACCAAATTCGGTCTCTATGAATGGTTAGTGATGCCTTTTGGCCTCTCTAATGCACCGAGCACATTCATGCGATTGATGAACCATGTGCTAAAATCGTTCTTAAATAGGTTTGTTGTCGTTTACTTCGATGACATACTTGTTTTTAGTAAATCTATGGATGAACATGTCAAACACTTAACGCTAGTGCTTGAAACCCTTAGAGAAGAGAAGTTATATGCTAACTTCAAAAAGTGTGCCTTCTGTGTTGAACATATAGTCTTTCTAGGATTTGTTATGAGTGCTAATGGTGTCGAAGTCAATGAGTCGAAAGTCGAAGCCATCAAAGATTGGCCGACTCCAACCTCGGTATCTCAATTTCATAGCTTCATGGATTAGCTAGCTTCTACCAAAGGTTTGTTCGTGACTTTAGCACTGTGGCAGCTCCTTTAACCGAGCTGGTAAAGAAAGACCATCCGTTTGTGTGGAGAGAGCCCCAAGAGAGGGTTTTCAAAGATTTGAAATGGAGGCTTAGCTCTGCCCCGTTGTTGCAACTCCCTGACTTCGGCAAAGCGTTCGAAGTTGAATGTGATGCCTCTGGAGTAAGGATCGGAGGAATGCTATAGAATCAAAGCCGATCGCTTACTTCAGCAAAAAGCTTAAAGGTGCAACCTTGAATTACTCTATGCATGACAAGGAGTTGTATGCCCTTGTTCGAGCACTCGCCCAATGGCAGTGTTATTTGTGGCCAAGAGAGTTTGTGAGTAAAAGTGATCATGATTCTTTGAAACATCTCCGAGGCTAGGAAAAATTAAACCGAAGACATGCCAAGTGGGTGGAATTCATTGAGAGGTTTCCGTATGTAATT
This sequence comes from Petunia secreta, assembly GCA_029990175.1. NCBI lineage: Eukaryota > Viridiplantae > Streptophyta > Magnoliopsida > Solanales > Solanaceae > Petunia > Petunia secreta. The sequence goes on from JARKIP010000009.1 coordinate 19,218,502, forward strand.
CATTACAAAAAGGGAAAAGACAATGTTGTGGCGATGTGCTATCAAGAAAATTTACCTTAGCGACCACTCTCACCTCGAGGCTCATGGGATTAGAAAGCATCAAGTCGATGTATGAAGATGATCCCATGTTGTAAAGTGTCTGTGATTCAATCTTGAGTGGCCGAAGGGTTGAGAAATATCAGTGGCACGATGGCTACATCTTCAAGAATGGGAAGCTTTGTGTGCGTGTGTCATCGTGAAGAGAGCTTTTGGTTCGAGAAACTCACTTTGGGGGCTTAATGGAACACTTCGGTGTCGACAAAATTCTCGGTATCTTAATCGAGCAGTTTCACTGGCCCAAAATGCGAAGAGATCTGGAAAGGCTTTGCAACGCTTGTATGGATTGTAAGAAAGCTAAATCGAGGTCCACTCCTCATAGTTTGTACACTTAGTTGCCTATACCTGATCAACCATGGGTTGATATATCCATGGATTTTGTTATGGGGTTACCAAGGTTGGAGGGTGGATATGATAGCATCTTTGATGTAGTCGACCGTTTTTCGAAAATGGCCGACTTTATTCCTTGCAAGAAATGTGATGATGCGCAACATGTAGCTACTTTATTTATTTCTAATATGTTAAACTTGCATGGTGTGCCTCATACTATTTTGAGTGATCGAGACTCTAAGTTCTTGAGTCATTTTTGGAAGTGCCTATGGGGTGCCCTTGGCATCAAATTACTATTATCGACGTCTCACCATCCTCGGACTGATGGACAGACCGAGGTAGTCAACCGAACATCGGGAGCTCTACTTTGAGCTATGACCAAAGGTAAGGTCGCAAACTAGGCTGATCGTTTGCCCGTGATAGAATTTGCATACAATCGAACTGTGAATCGAATAATTGGAATGACTCCGTTCGAACGTGTATATGGTTTTAACCCTTTGATTCCACTCTATTTAACCCCATTTCCTCGAGATGATGTTATTGATTTTGAAGGTACTGGCCGAGCCACTGCTTTGATCGAGTTACATGCTAAGGTGAAGAAGAATCTCGAGGAAGCTTATGCCAAAGTTGCAACGAAGAATAACAAGGGGCGCAAGAAGTTGGAGTTAAAGTGGGGAGACTGGGTTTGGGTTCACTTCCGAAAAGAACAATTTTCGAACCAAAGAAAAATTGGCTCCTCGAGGGGATGGTCCATTTCAAGTGCTGAGCAAGATAAATAGCAATGCTTATGTGATCAACCTCCCTAGTGAGTATAACGTGTCCAAAACCTTTAATTTTGCTGACTTAACTCCTTATGTTGTAGGCGAAGCATCCGAGACTGAAGAGGGCTCCATTTTGAGGATGAAATCTTCTCAAGAAGGGAAGAATGATGCAGCCCGAATCCATGCTGATCAGATATTATCGAGGCCAGTGACACAAAGTCAAGCAAAGCTCTTGCACGATGTGCACATTCAATTGGTGTGGTCGGGAGGAAGTGCTTGTTTGAATGCTGAGTGGCCGAGCACAAGATACGAAGGCTATATCTGTAAGCTTGAGCCCGAAGAAGAAAGTGATCGAACACTCAACCTTGACGCCGAGAACTGATCGACCGAAGGGCTACAATTGTGCCCGAGGAAAGAGAGCGTCCGATGTCAAATGTGCCGAGCTGAACAACCGAGTACCAAAGTCAAGAGAGCCGAGCAGATGAACTACTTCAGCCCTGCATGGCCTTGTCTCATTGGTCGCTTGTGGTCATATTTACTTAACTACCCTTGGGACTATCTATATAAACCCCTTAACTTAGTTATATTGCTAGCTAGTTGTTTTATGAATATTGAATTTAGATGTATGTTATTTGACTCTCTGTCGTGAGCCGAACCCCGTCGTGGGAATGATAAGAACTTAGGTCAGTCGCTGAAACCCGTTTGAACAACTTCTTCTTTGGTCATTCAATTTGCAAGAAGCATGAGTTCTTCTTGACGATTGTTGCTTAGCATTAGGTGCATCTTTTTCTTCCCGTTGTTTGGTCTGATTCTAGTTCCTCGAAATCATTCCAACTAAGTTAAGATTCGTCTTGCTTCTATCTTTGTTTTCTTATTTTCCGCTCTTTGTCTTCGGTTGCTAAGCTTAATCTCCGATTAGCTTGAACAAGTATGCACCACTTCCAAAAATAGATAGAATACTTGCGACCATTATATTAGATGCTTCAGCATCCTGCCTAGCTGGCAATGCATAAAACTACCTCTAGGGCTGAGCAGAGCCGCTGCTCTAATGACCACCCATCGAAGGTCTACTGCCACCACACCCATGACATCTGCCTTGTGGTGGTTCACCCCTCGTTATGAGAACCTGTTGAAGTGCTCTGAGGCGACACAAATGTCTGAGGTCAAGAAAAGATTTAACTTCCTCCCTGATGAAGTCTAAAGAAATCCTTCTTATCATGGCTAGGATCACAACAAATAAAGCATCTTGAATTATACTGGTGCTGAAATAACTACTATTGGAAATGAGGAGGAAACTGAGGCTGATCCTGATGAGATACCAACGCACTCTGAGAACTATGCGCTGAAGGGTGAGCTAGCCTAAATGTAGCTTACCCTGAAAATTAGAGCCCTTCCTTAAGATGAGGAAATAGGAAGTCCACCATAACCATGAGACCTTTTATTCTCTCTCTCTCTAACTCTTCCTGCTTCAGAACTTTATAAGATTCATATCGACGAGCAATATCCACCCCCTGTATTAAAACGATGTAGCACCGTCTATCTCACGATCCATACAGGACCTCAACGAAGGAGAAAGACCATTAATAAACCTTCTGACTCTCTCTGATGGCTCACGAACATAATCTGGAGCATAACGAGACAATATTTTAGAATTAAATCTCATATTTAGATACTGACATATGCTCCTGCCTCAACCTCTCAAACTAATAGTGTTTATTGTCCTACTAGCTACGAGGAAGATGCTTATCCATGAATCTCCAAGAAAACTAGTGAAAAATTAAATAGAATTAAGTTTAGGCGAGATTATCCACACACGATATGGAAGAAAAGAAGGAAAGTTTCCTAAATACCATCAAAGCCCATCGTAGATTGGTACGGACGTCTCCGCCCGATCAGTGAGACTCTATTAGACACTTTCATGATTTGGAAAGACTCTAAGCCTAGGCTCTGATACTAATTGACACGACCTAGATTTCCTAATAGATTGTGCGGGTACCCGATATCCTTCCCTAGACCGATCAGGCGAACCCTATCGAACATACCCAACTTATTGACAATAGAAATTACCAAGAAGATAGACTTATATATATGCGCACGCACACGCACATAAAAGCTGCAGATGAAGAAAGTGCAGCAAACAACCCAAAATGTATGGTTTAGGTATAATCTAGATTAGTCATATAAGGGGATGAAATTGTATACAATTCCCACAAGGGAACAAAATAAGTCATACAAAAGCTAACAAAAGACTGGTAGCCACCATAGACAAGGGGTTGTCTCACCACTGACAACTGGATGGTCCTCGCCCCTTAGCTACGTGTTGAACTCGGGCATGGAGCAGAATCTATTGAAATAAATAAACAACATAAGGAGTAAACATGAATTGAGCCAACCTCTATCGACAGGTAATCTAGCCATATGTTCACCTAATTAAAGGAACATCAAGAAATAGATAATGAATACACAAACATTATATTTCATACAATTCAAGTACAACTCATCAACAAATGAAATAGGAAGGAAGGAGATGCAATATAATGCAATACAACGTAACCGGGTCATATGTGCCCAAAACCCCTCACCTCAGCAGACACCTCAATGCGTATAAGGGATGCATGAATTGGTATTGACTCGTCAATGCTAACCAGTGCAATAGGAAACCTAAAATGGACTCCTCAATGAAACCAATATGATATCACAATCAAAGCATGAAAATATAGTACTCCCTCCATCCCATTTTATTTGGCACCATGTGATAACTACCCAAGTATTAAATGTTTTCACATTTTCATTTAAATGTTACACATCTTTCAAGAGTGTACACATCCACTAATATGTGTAGACATCATATACAGTATTTTGAACCAACTAATAAATATTAATTAAATATTCTACACATTATAATCATGTGTACATTTCTAAAAATTATGTGTACAAACCGTACTCAAGGTGTAAACATCACATACAATGTTTCGAATTGACTGACGTAGACATACTAAATTTTCCAAATATCATGAATATATCTAAACATAAAAGTATATGTGTACAAACTACTTGATGTGTAATATCATACAAGATGTTTCGAATATTTCGGTGAAGATAAACTAAATTATCGCACATCATAAATATGTGTAAACATAAAAACATACTGTTTCGAATTCATATGCAAGGACAATCGTAAGAGATGTTTAATGGGCATTTGTTGATTTCACCAGACGATCAAAACATCTTATATGATGTTTTAAAAGAATTTGGTGGTTTTAGTAAAGACGGTCAAAGACCAATAGGTATGTCAACATATTTGATATGTGTCAATAACACTAAAGATGTTTAATAGGCAATTTTTATTTTTCTCCCTATGATTATTTGATAATTTAAACAATAAAAAATTTAAATATCTTGACATATGTTTTATGGGCATTTTTTGAGTTTCAGCAGACGATCAAAATCTGAAATGACTCTAACCAGTCGCTTCGGGAGCTCGAATTCTGATTCACGAACCGACAATATCAATAGCTATGTATAGTCCATTATGACCTGCTTGTGAAGTTGGACCTGATATGAAGTTCGTTTGATTGGTTTTTGAGAGCATTATCGCTTTCAAGTTTTAGTAAAGCCGCTTAAGGGCTTTGGCAGGTCGTTTAGAGTAAATGAGCTCCATTCCAAAATTCAAAAATATCGTTAGGTTTGTATGGTCATTGTGACTCGTAGGAACTTTTAGAAATGGAATCCGAGGTTGTTTTGATTGTTTTCTGCATGTGTTATGAAAATAGGAATTTTCCTTCTTTGGTTTAATCCCTCATTTTGTGTATTTGAGTTCTGTTTCAGAATCCGAGTGCGCGATAACTCTTAACTCTGTTTTTGGACTTGTGCGTAAAATTTGAGGTGATTTTACAGTGTAGGTCTAGCTCGGACAAAGAACACATCAGCAGTCTATGCTGCCAAAGCTACTGGTCCATCAAGTCAGCCTAGAGCGACCGCGAGGGTCATGGCATGACCATGCAGAGAGACTAGGTCCATTGTCCTCTACGATCGTGAGCCCCACAGCACGACAACAAAGAGGTCTAGTCTGTGATCACGACTGAGACTCCACAATCGCGCATGTCAAGGTATAAAAAGGACTAGCGGGTCAGCGAAATGCCCTTTCAAACAAAATTGATTGGTGGAGCTCGATTTTAAAGGAGATTCTTAGATTAATTCAGCCCATATTTACCTGATAACGTCTTCCTATCATTCTACAGTGTTAGTTGAGGGTTCAAGGCTATGCATTCTAAGAAATTATCGGGTGTTGGTTGGTGTTTTCTAAGTTAGAACCCTGATCTAAAGAAATTGGGATAAATGGATTTGGAATAGCAATACAATACTATATTTGGTATCGTGGGATCGTGAGAACTGTGGAAATATTTCTTATTGATATTCATTGAAGTAGGCCCAAGGGAAATTTGGGAATTTCTTAGTTAAGTCGCGTTACTATTATTATCTATTCTTCACCTTGGCACTCATTTGTGCGATTTTTCCTCGTATGCTTGGAGGAGGATTATTCAGAAATGATTCAGAAAGGAAAAGGAGTTTTCTTGTGACTTGTATTGGCTCAAGACCTGAGGTAAGTGATTTTATATGTTTCTTTGAAGGCTTTAAGCCTTATGGATGCTTGCACACGTGGTCTTTATGTGTGTAGCTGAAGATAGGGCGTACTTACTATGCCGCAGCCTTGAATTGCATATTGTTACTCCCTTTGTCCCAATTGATGTGCCATTTCTTTTTAGTCTGTCCCAAAAAGAATTTTAGATCTCCTTATTTGAAAACTATTTAATGCATTATCTCTATTTTACCCTTGTTGGGCCCTACTTACTTTAAAGCTACCAACAACTTTTTAATTAGTCCAATCTTCTCTTCTTACTTTTTCAAGGGTAAATTTGAAACTTTCCAATGTCAACCTGGTTACTAATAGTTCATAAAACCAACAAAACCAATCACAAACTGACACAACATACCTGTTCACACAACACTTCTATAAATTGATCAAAATACTTCCCCGTCATCATACAAGCAAATCAAGCTTCAAGATTAAAAGAAAGATCTTGGCGAACTGAAGGCCCATCTAAAAAAAGCAAGGACACACCAACTGATGAATATTAGGAGGATTTCGAGGATCTTTCGTGTTCTCCTAAAACTCCATGGCAAGGACAAGGTCGAAATATACATCACCTCGCCCGACTCTCCTCCTCCCTCCAGAAATTGCAATTAGAATTTATTAATGTACTTTCCCATATGTTAATTCTCTAATTATGAAATAAAATTATTAGTTTTGATATTGTTTCTCACACTTCCATTTGATCTATGGATATCTTTGTTGAAATATTTAGTCAGAGTATACTGAATGGTCTTTGATGTTTATACATACTTAATTCAAGTGACCATCCCTAGTTAACCCTAGTAAAAAAGGCAGCCCGGTGCGCAAAGCATCTCGCGTTTATTTAGCGTCCGGAAAGGGCCCCACCCTAAGTAGTGTGATGTATGTAGCCTAACCTTATGCAAGCATAAATGGTTGTTTCCATGGCTTGAACCCCTGACCTACAGGTCATACAAAGACAACTTTACTAGTTGCTCCAAGGCTCTCCTTCAGTTATCCCTAGTAAATCAATCAAATTATATTCGAATACAATATGTTTGTGTGATATGTTCGATTCTCATTCATTGAGTAAACGTTATAGTAACAATTTATTGGAATTTAACCATTACATTAGACTATACTTAATAGTTATGGTGCAATCAATTAAATTATCCTTATGTGATTTATCTATAGTACACTTATTGGTAATCCGTCAAATTATATTGAAATATAACGTTTTCGTTCGATGTGTTAAAATGTCATTCATTCACTATACATTATAGTAATAATTTGGTTGAATTTTACCAATACAGTAGACAATACTTAATAATTATGATGAACTTAATCAATTATCCTTAAGTGATTGATAGTACACATATTGATGAATCAATCAAATTTTATTCAAACATAGCTTATTTATGTGATGTGTTCAATTCTCAATCATATACTTTATAGTAACAATTTGTAGGGATTTTAACTATTACGTTAGCGTATAGTGGAATCAATAATTATATAAAGTGGAATCACTGATAAGATGTTTTACTATCTTTTTCTCAATATAATTTAGGATCTAGGGTAGTGGAATCAATCAAACGTTACTTAAATGATCGAAACATATATGTTATATTTACACAACAACATTGATGTACACACATAATGATACATGCGTAAACATAAAATAATATGTGCAAAGGGTAATTGTTGGTTTTCTCCGAAGAAACAAAACATCATTAACGATGTGTACACAGCACAAAAGATGTGCAAACATATTATTATTATATAAGTAAAATTTCTTTATATGTATAAAGGGAATTTGTTGGTTTCATCAGAGAAATAAAACATCATCCACGATGTGTACACATTACAAAAGATGTGCAAACATATTATTATATTCGTAAACATTCTTTATATGTGTAAACGATATTTGTTGGTTTTCGCTAGAGTAACAACACCTCATATACGATGGCCCAAACATAAATGATGTTTACACATTCATATGATGTGTACACATCAATAATATTTAAAGATATGTAGAAAATTTAGGAATATTTTTATCCAAAACCATCCAAATGTGATCCAATCAACTCAAAAAGATCTCAACTTTTGTATTAAACTTTCAGATGTTATTTCTAACCGTTTTAAAAGAACGCCCATTACAAATTTAACAAAAAAAAAATTGGTTTGAATTTTAAATGCGTTTAAAAAATTCAAGTATCAATAATGGTGAGTTTTCACAAAAATTCCCAACATAGATTAATGAAGGATTCATATGCATATACATGAAATCTATAATAAATATATTAACGAAAATATAAATTCCGAGAATTTACTTTTTATTCTCGTAAGCGGAAGCAGTAGGATCTTGATCATGGATGAAATTATTGTCCTTCAGTGGTTGTCACGTTCTTGATGGAGCAACACCTTTTCCACAGTCAAAACACTCAATATTTGGTAGAGAGAAGTAGGAAGAGCAGTAGGGAGAATAGTAGAAAAGTATATATACTTTTTATCTATGTGTTTCACTGCATATATAAAAATATATATAGAGTTGTCCTCTTATAGGACTCTACCGGAGAACTTTTTTTTTTCTAACCTGGATAGGCTTTAAGAGCACCCATTTATGGGTTGACTCTTAATGAGATAAACCCAACATCTCCCATTCATACATAATAGGAGTGCTCTTACAATGTGGAAACATATTCTCATCTCAACTCTACAAATATTCATACAGTGAAATAGACCGTGCGACCAGCATACTGTGAGAGCTACGTGCTATACATTTGCTAGGAGTACATAGCCTCTCGTCGAGTACAAACCGGCAAATAGATTATAAAGTATGCAATACCCTAGATCATATAAATCACATTTTTATATCCTCTCAAAACTTCAAATATCATTATTCATTATATTCACAATTATAACTCATAAGTTATAACTAGTGCACATGTGAACACATATTAATGAGATTCAATTAATGATCTTCCTCTTCTCATGATTCGTTTAACATAAGCTCAACTTCTTTTCTAGATATGCCCCGCCAAACCGCATCCATTTTCATGGTCTTTTGGAAACACACTAAGATAGCTAACATTAGACTAAGTCTCAAGTATCTAATCGGAGTCACTGAGGGTCGTTTGGTTGGCGGGATTGGACTAATAGTCCCGAAATTAAATTTGGGACTACATTAATCCCATGTTTGGTTGGTGGGATTAGTTAAAATGGGACAATTTTTATACCACATTTATGGTATTACTAATCCCACATAGGGGATGGGATTGTTAATCTCGGGATTATTACTGTAATCTCAAATTTGTGGAATATTCTACTTATTTAGTCCCGTAAACCAAACGACCCCTAATGATACATATTTTGAGCCACCATAAAGGCTCTGGGTCTCACGCAGCAGTAAGTTGCCATTAAACTTATGTTAACCCATGGTCGACATTAGCATACATGGAATGAAACACGTACTACAATATTTTTCTCCTTTTTTTAAGGACTGTATGTCTTTATAAAGAATGTTGTATAGATGAAATTCAGACACCATAATGCTATCTAAATTTGAGTTCTTTATACTCACATATAGCTCATAACGTAGACTAGGTGAACATCCTTCACCTTAATAACCTTATGTCATTGTTTAAGAGACTATAGTGATTTTAAGCATATAGCTCTCAAATTATCCATTTGATAATTTTCTTTCCTAAAATCAAATCTCATCTCCACTTATCACTAAGATAAGGAGGCAGTTGCCTATGTGAGAAGGCCAACCTCTTGTCTATCCGACATACTAAAAATAAAATTGAAGAATGCACTAAACACTCAATAAATCATGAATATTTATATGTAAGTAAATCAACTTTATTGATTATCAAAGAACGTAGTTTTATGAACAACTGGAAAACTAAAGAGTAATACAAAATTACTCAGTATCTACGCAAGCCTTGGAGCCTAGTGTGTCTCACAAATGCATCTCTAGCTAAAGGCTTGGTCAGAGGGTCTGCTACCATATCTTTTGTAGATATTTTCACCAGGTTCAACCTCTTGCATTTATACATATCTCTTGCATAGTTATACTTGATATCTACGTGCTTAGTATCAGAATGATGCTTAGAATTTTTTGTTGAATCAATTGCATCCTTACTATCACAATAGACGAACACTGGTTCATCATTTTTTGTGTTACCCAACAAGCTTTTCAAGATCCTATTCAACCAAACAACTTCTTGTGTTGCTTTTGAGAGAGCAACACATTCGGCTTCCATCGTAGATAGTGCTACATATGATTGATTTTTACTCCTCTATTATATGGCACCATTACAAAGTAAGAAGACATATCCTGAGGTAAACTTTCTCTCATCTAAATATCCTCCATGATCAGAATCAGTGTATCCAATTAATCGCAAATCTTTGCCACCTTGATAACAAAGTGCGTAGTCAGTCGTTCCTATCAGATATCTCATGATCCTCTTTACTGCTTGTTAATGTGTTGGACCTAGATCGAATTGATATCTACTTACCAAGCCAACTGCTTGATAAATATCAGGCCTAGTACACACTATAGCATACATTAAACATCCGACTGCGCTGCTATAAGGGACTCGCTTCATCTTTTCAGTCTCTTCAGGAGTCTGAAGACACAAATAATTTCTCAAGTTATGGCCTTTGCTTATAGGAGTGTCAATTGGGTTGCTATTATGCATATTAATCGTTCAAGAATTTTTTAATGCAATTCTCTTCAGAGAGATACAATAGTTTCATAGGACGATCTCTTGAAATCTTGATTCCAAGAATATATGTAGCTTCACCCATATCTTTCATCTCAAACTGAGATGACAACCAGGACTTTACCTCATGCAATAACTCCTTATCATTTCCAGCTATAAGTATACATCGACATATAATGTCAAAATTACAAGCTTATCTCTTGATCTCTTGATATAAACATAATGGTATTCATCCATCATAGTAAAACCATTGCATATGACGACATTTTGAAAGTGTAGATACCATTTCCTTGAAGAATGTTTGAGGCCGTAAATAGACTTCAAAAGTCTACAAACCTTTTGTTCGTGGCCTTTTTCAATGAAACATTTGGGTTTTTCCATATAAATTTCTTCATCATGTTCTCCATTGAGAAAGGCAGTCTTTATATCCATCTGATGTAATTCAAGATCTATACTTGTTACTATAGCTAGAGTCAGACAAATTGAGTTAAATCGCACAACAGGTGAGAAATTCTATTCGTTGTCTATTCCTTTCTGTTGTGTATAACCTTTCGCTACTAGTCGAGCCTTATATCTCTCAACTATGCCATTAGCCTTGAGCTTAATCTTGAGAACCTATTTGCTCCTAATAGCTCTGCGTCCTTTTGGGAGATCAACTAGTTCCCGGAATTTGTTGACTCTCATTGACTCCATTCATCATCAATTGCTTTTATCAAATTTTCCTTAGAAGAGCATGAGAAAGCCTCTTTTGCATTTTTTAGGCTCACTTTCTACTTGTAAGAGCATCATAAATAGTTCAGTACCTTCAACATCAAATCATCGGCGGGGAATCTTTTTACATACATCACATTCTTTTTGTGATTCTTCTTCGTTGTTCCCATTTGGATCAATGTTGCTCCCATTTGGATCAAAAACATCTATCCTGCTCCCACTTGGAAGAAGATCAGTGACCATCTCGCTCCCACTTGGAACAAGATCCATTTGGTCACTATTTTATGTCAAATTATTACTTATATTCGCATCTGATGATAAAGGAGGTTATTGATGAGAAACTAATTCATCATCTGTTTCTCCAACTCGAATGAAGTGATCTTTGTTCTTCTTTATCCTCTATCTCAAACAAGGTTAGATCTTGACCTACCTCTCCCTTTTCAGGAAACTCATCCTCTAAGAATGTGACATCTCGTGATTCTAATTCAGTTACACTAAGAATGTGACATCTCTTGCTGGCCTATAAACACATAACCCTTTGATGTTTTTGAGTATCTTATAAAGATACTTTTCTTTTCTCTCGAACCTAATTTTTCATTTTTGTGAGAAGAATCATGTGTATAGGCAGTACAACTCCAATGTCTTAGTACAATTATGTTGGGTGCTCTTCCAGTCTATAACTCATATGGAGTGGTTGTAACTGATTTTGTAGGCACTAGGTTAAGTACATAGGTTAAGCAATGTATCACCCCAATAACTAATTGGGAGGTTAGCTTGTGCCATCATTGATTTAACCATTTCTAGGAACATCTTGTTTCTTCTCTGCAACACCATTTTATTGTGGAGTATTTTGGATAGTCAATTGATGAACTATTCTCTTTTAATCACATAAGTCGTTAAATTAAGTTGACAAGTACTCTCGACCTCGGTCAGTTCGACGAACTTTCATCTTCGTGTCTAATTGACTTTCCACTAAGCTCATACAGCGTTTGAAACAATTTATTGCTTCTGATTTGTGGGAAATTAAATAGACATAACCGAAAAGAGAGTAGTCATCTATAAACGTGATGAAATAGTACACTACATGTCTAGCCCAGACATTCATAGGCCTACAGATGTCCGAATGGACTAATTGCAAGGGATATTCAGCTCTAGTCGCTTTAGCAAAGGGTTTTTCTTGTAGATTTTTCTGCTAGACAACTTTCACAAATGGACAATTCCACATGTTCAATGCCAGTAAGCAAACCTTATTATGCTAACCTTTACATTCTTTGTTGGCCAATATGACCAAGTCTAGCATGCCATATGTTTACATCACTATCATATTTATGTGAGGAAGCAAACATAAAAAAACTAGCATTATTATTAAATGAATCATAATCCAAATTCTTAATAATAAAACCGCCTGCCACATGACCAAAACCAAATAAAGTTGAACCTAAAGTCAATTTGACAGAATTGTCATGGAAAAACAAGCTAAATCCAAGCCTAAGCAAAACAATAACAGAAATAATGTTCTGACGAATTCCTGAAGCATAGAGGACATTATGTAGTAGTAGGTGTCGACCACCATGCAAGACTAACTTGCATGTACCGATCCTTTCAACAGAAACCTTATTGTTGTTGCCCACATAAATCCACTTTGTTCCACGTGAAATACGTCGAAACTGCACAAAAGAATTGTGTTCTCTCGTTATGTGGTCCGTTGCTCCCGAGTCTACAATCCACAAAGGATTCGATTCATTCAAAAAACTGAACTAGAAACAATAAGTTCACTTGTTTGAGTTGTGAAATACCTTTTTAGGAGGCTCAGTGCAATCCTTAGCACAGTGACCCTTTTTGTCACAATTAAAGCATTTCACCTTTACAACATTGACACGTTTGGGACGTTTGTCATTGCCTTGTTGTTCTGCCCTTGCTCTTTTAGTAGGCTTAGACTGAGTTGACCCTCTTTCTCTTTGAACCACCCTTGGTCTTAGAGGATGTTTCCATGTTCAACTCAACAGTTGGCTTGACAGCCTCAAGCCGATCCTCTTCAAGCTCAAGAGATCTCCTAACATCTTCCAGAGACGTGACTAGCTGATTGTGGGTCAAATGCATCTTCATATGATTTCAAGAATCAGGTAAGGACCGTAGGATAGCTTGAATTTTTTGCTCATCGGTTAACCTATGACTAGCATCTTTTTACTCCCCAATCATGTTTGTCATATGCCTCACATGTGTTTTCACTAAATGTTATGGGCGCTTCTTTTGTGATCAAACTTGATTGTTAAGGATCGAAGCCTTGCAACAGAACAGGTACCAAATCTATTCTTCAAAGCAACCCAAAGACCCATAGCTCTTTGATGATCCTTAAATTCCCTTAAGATGTCATCATCTAAGGAGCTCAGCAACATAATGCGAGCCAAAGAGTCTTTCTTTTTCCAAGCGTTATAAGCCGCACGGTCATGCCTATGCTGAGGCATGGTACCCTTCTCAAGCTCATCAATGACAGTGTTAATTGCCTCCGGAGCCTCTTGCTCTTCAAGCACATATTGAACTGTTAAGGTCCAGGTCTCATAGTTGTCACCATTGAGTTTCAACCCTTTGTTGAGCTCAGCAATAATTTTAGCATCAGTAAACATTAATATTCTTTTAACAAATAAAAAAAATATTGTGAGGATCTTAAAAGAAAATTTCTAAAAGCAAGTTCTATGTTTTACATAAATATTCGGACAATAAGCACTAAGTTGATTAAGTTAATAAATACATATATTAATAATGGAGTTGAAAGTTCACTATGTTCCCAGTCATCGTCCAAAAAATTAAACACATGAAAATTAGCCTAGTCAAACTATCTAGCTTAATGTCTTAATCATGTTTAAAACAACATTTTGTTTTCATAATCTTATAATCCCGTATAAGCTAAACAAATAAACTTAAATTTATTCTAAATTTTATTTAACTTATTAAATAAAATAAGTTCAATATTAAATTAATTGACATTTATGTAATCGGTAAACTAATTAGCTTTATAAGACCAATGTTAAACTAATTAACATTTTAGGTTTGTTAAACTAATTAATAAATAAATATAATATTGAATTAATTAATACTTCTAGAATGTTAAACAAATTAACAAATATACTTAATGTTAAATAAATTAACATTTCATGCAATTGGGATAGTAAAACAAATTTATTATTATTACAAAGGAGAATATAAATACTAAATTTATATTCTAAAAATTAAGTCCAATTGACTAGGCCATTAGTTTAATATACTAATTGTTGTATACATGAAACAATACAAAATAGGTCATTTGCTTAATTACTTAAAAAAAAAAAAAAAACTTACAAGCCTCTAAACGAAAGGACCATGACACTAAAATATAAGTATATATTAGTTCATGTATATTTAGAAATTAATTCTAATAGTTTTTATAAGCCCACAGCTAAATACTTTAGAAATGGGTCTATATCCCAACGTTTGAGCTCTGCACGTCGAGAGAGGAACCCTAAAGTCCTTGTCTTCTTCCTTATTCATATTAGCAGCCATTTCACTATAAACATAATCTTCATCTTTTTTTTCATTTAACTCTGCTATTGAACCAGTAAGTTTCACGTTTTGAATGCAACGCTGCCTGCCATTATTGGTGTACAAAACTCCATTTTTAAAAAATAAAATAAAATTCTGCCGTTTTAGTATAAAATAGAGAGGCAGAAGCCATTGCTTCTCACCTTCTTTTTCTCTTGCAGAATCGACATTGAAAAATAATTGAAGCCTTAGCTCGATTTTTTTTAACGTTTCCGCCACTTCTGTAAGATTCCAACAACGGTCAGCGGTGTTCCACAGCGGTATATGGGAGGGGATTTCGAAAACTGATTTCGAATTCTGTTTCTTTTTTTTATTCCTAAGCTCTGGCTATACAATTAGTTCAAAAAAACTGATTTCTTAACACCATTAAATAGATAAGAGGAATGTAAATTTTTAACAGAAAAATATCAAGGTCTTATTCAAGCTGGGTATCTGGTGTCCTAGCATTACTAAAAATATTACTAACTTGCTAATCTCTCATTTACCTCCTCTTTCATAATAGCTACTCCTATTTAGTTTTCCAATTAGATTCTTATAAGAAATTGATATTAAATCAATTGGTAATCATAACGTTATGAAATCTGAGAATATTATTTATTTACAATCCCAATGCACAGTAAACTTAACAAATAGGTATATTTGTATTTCTTGTTTACTCACACGAGTAAATTATTCTATAATTATTGACCAGAAAACCAGCTTATGACATCTGATACTAATGAAGGATTCATATGCATATACATAAAATTTATACTAAGTATAACCAAAATATAAATTCCGAAAACTTACTTGTTATTCTCGTAAGCGGAAGAAGTAGGATTTTGACCACGGCTGAAATTACTGACCATCGAGGGTTGTCATGTTCTTGACGGAGCCACACTTTTTCCACCGTCTGAACACTCAATATTTGGTAGAGAGAAGTAGGAAGACTAGTAGGGAGAATAGTAGAAAAAGCATGTATGTGACTATAATTCAACTTAAGGGTGCAATGTGACTATTTGTGCAAAATATGCATTAGAAATCATGCATTTACGTGCGTTATCCTCTTTTTATATATTATATACTTAAGTGTGGTTATATTACATAAATTTGCATCATTTAGGCTATTTATCAAAACTGTGACTATTTGTGAAATTCGTATATTTATAATATTAGTGACTATATTATATAATTGCGTCACTTAGGCTACATGTCAAGTTTATTTCAATTTTTGATTATTTATGAAAATTAAGTACTTATTCGTGATTATATATATTTGAATAATTTTATGAGTTTATTTAATAATTATTTGTGCATTCTATAAAATACGTATATCTATATTCTTATTTACACCTTTAAGTTGAATATTGACCAATTTAAAAGAAAATGTCCACTTCTTATTATTATTTACTTATTTTCCTTCTCCTTTTGTTAAATCTTTCCTACGAACCTGGACAATTGTCTATCTAGGTACGTCCATTCCGTTTGAAATCAATTGCTATTTTCTTCCAATCATTTAGTTCAAATTCTTTTGAACATTCGTATAATTACTTTATTCCAAAATATTTTTTTCCATTATTTTCAAATCCTCCTTTGTTTTGAACCTAGGCAAATGTTCGTCTAGATACGACAGTTGTATTTAAAATTTCATTATCTTCCTATTTTATTTTTTGAATTAAATCATTCCTAAATTCCTATAACCATTTCGTGTTGAACCTAGCCTAGTTTCTTAACCAAATACATTCTCCTACATTAAATCATTTTCTTCCTAATTTCTATTTCTACTTGAATCTAGACAAAATATGGTCTACATTCGTTTTCTTTATTTAAATCCGTCCAAGTTCATCCCCCCATATCTTATCTTCCCTTCCCCGTTTTGGAAACAATTCAAAATCCCTGATCTCCTCCTAACTATTCCCTAATCTCTCCACAACAATCCCCTCCCTAATCATAATCTCCTACAATCCCTAAAATCATTCCCAAATCCCCCAATCATCTCCAATTCCCTAAAAACTAGTTTTTGAAATTCTTCTTCTTTAATCTTTAAGAGAAGACCATTTTCTTCATACACAATCATCAATTATCCAAAAATCAACAGGCTCTACTACATCACTGCAGGGACCCCACGTCTCCACCTCCCTGACCTTCTTCTTCCCCATTTTCAAACATATACAGACAATACACACCACTAAAGGACTCCTTCTCCATTTTGTTTTCCGTTCACAAAAACATACACAATCAGCAGTACCATAGCGAAACCCTAACTCCCACCGTCTTCTCCATAACACCTATCAAACACTCCACACACAGAGAACAACATCACACTATACAAATACTCTTCGTCTCCTTTGTCCATTCTCACACCTAAAACACTGCTAGCAACAGATTACATCCATCCACAATACACTCACCATCACCATATACATCTCCACACATCCCCGTTACACAATATCGATAGATCCCACACTCATTTACACAGCCACACATACAAAGAACACCCACTCAATCCATCAAAATACACACACCTACAAATGATAGAAGAAACAGAGGGAGCCACAGATCGGAAAGATCGAAAAAGAGTTGTTGAGATCGGGACAGGGATCACCGGAGATGGGGATTTGCAAATAGGGGTGTGAAGCAGGGTCGCAGCGGCGCCGCCGAGGCCGGCGGTCGCTTCCCTCTGCGCTGGTGGTGCTACCCATTTATTGTCACTATTGCTTCGCTGGAAAACACCATTCCCGACGTATTGGTTTCGCTGTGTTTATTTCGTTTATTAAGATGACTTTTCTCAGTATTTTTCTGAGCATCGCAGGTCCTCCAACACCTTTGCCTGGTTACTTCTTTGTTTTGCATGCTCTTTCGCTGCGTTACTTTTTCGCCATTGGAATTAGCCTTTCTGATATTGCCGGTGTCTTTTGTTCTAGTGATCTGAAGACAGGGGAGACGAGGGAGATGAGTCGTAGTGACACCTGGCTATTCCCGCTAGCAGTCGCTCCTCTTCTCCTCCGCCCTGCGTTGGTGGTGTCGTTCGCCGCTACTGGACTTTTGGTGGACGATTTGATTCTGGTTTATTCGTTCCTCAACTCTGTTTTGTTTGGTCCTGCGTGTTTTTTTCTGATAATTTTGCTTGTCCAGTTGATTTGTAGCACTTTTGTTGACTGCAGTTGACTTTTATCTACGCTGATGGATGTTTCTGATAAAGGAGCTCATTCCGGATAATTCTGATTTGGAGCAGATACCACACAACACACGTTGAATTGGCCAATGAAAATAATAATTTATTTGAGGCTATACACATAGAATTGACGGATATACAACGAATTGACGGACGTTACACTATTTATAGGCCAATGAAAACAATTCATAATTAATTTGAATTGGAGGCCTAGGACTGATTTGAACACGATACTACAAGGCCATTGGCGTTTGGAGGCCTAAAATCAGTCCCGTTACACTCCCTGAGTCCCTAAAAATACTATGATGACGTGTGTGAGCAGTTATGGAGTTTTGGGACCGGCACTTGGCATGGCAACACGACCGACCGGCGTGTTCGCAGCCGTACCGACGTCCCTAATCTTTTAGTCGATTCACACAAAACCGAGCCGACATTTTTAAAATCCCTTTCCCCCTTTATTTTATTTTTATTACTAATCTTTATATTTTTAATCAATTATTATTATTATTATTATTATTATTATTATTATTATTATCATTGTATTTACTAACTCATTTGTTTTTTTATATTTTCGCGAGGTAAATTCTGATGGAAGACGACCTATTCCTGAAGAAAACACTTAGAGAACTTTTTATTATTATTATTATTATTATTATTATTATTATTATTATTATTACTATTATCGTTTTATTATTATTATCATTATTATTTACTAACTTAATTTCATTTGTTTTTTGCGAGCTACATTTGGACGAACAATCTTGAAAACAACGCCCTTGGAAAAAGTCTTTTAAATTATATTACCTTCATTTAAATAATTATTATTGCATTTTGATAGACTAACTAATTTAATTGATTTTTGCAAGGTCTACTTCATTGAAATGCTTTAAGGAAGAAAACAATTAGTAAAAAGAGTTGTTTTATTTGATTTTAATAATTACTTCTAACTTATATATTGCTTAGTTATTTATTTCGAATCCCAATATAAAGTCCGGTCGGTAACCATATGTGGTAGAGCTCGAGAGGTGCCTTACCCCTTCCTCTCGAGTTAACCTGAACCTCATACGTAGAATATCTGTTTCGTAGACTAAGTTTCGGAGTTAATTGTAAAATTGGCTAGAAACAAAATAGGTGCCTTAATATACCTTAGAAACTATATTAGGTGGCGACTCCAACATCTAAACTCAAACGAGTTCACCCAGTCAAATCTGAAACCTGACTCTCCTCGAGTTGAGTCCAAAATCGCGTATGACAGAATGGCGACTCCGCTGGGGATATCAAGGTTCAAACAATAACGGACTTTAAACTGGGATTCTTTATTCGCTTTATTTTCTTGCCATTTATTTCGATACTAACTTTTCTTCTTTTTCTTTTTTACAGGACTAAGGTTTATTTTTGAATTTTTTTAATTTTGACGCTCAATTATTTAATTGCTTAATTGTATTTTCTTTGTTATTTTCCATTGTCACTTCTTCAAAGTTTTTACACTTGCACACACCATAAATGGTTACGTGGATCTCACGGCCGTTTCACTCTAAAAAACCCTTTAGGAGGAACGGTTAGAATCTAGTTGGTCCGTGGTACAACCAACAATTCTAAACGTTCCCACCCCTTGGTTGTCCGATTGGGGGAAACCATATCCTTGTCTAGATTACCCCACGCTAAGTCAAGAAATCATGCATCATGTCATATTTAGGACCATTTTGACTTCGGCTCAGGTCTAAGTCTGTTAGTTCACCATATTTGAATGAACCGAACGGATTTTCGACCCTAAAGGATATTTAAATATGTTATATGTGCATTTATTTAAAGTGGAACGTGTCTACTATGGACCACTTGTTCACATAAAAGTGGGTTCTTATAACAAAATCAATTATTTATTTTTAAAATCGTTATTTCTACATTTATTCAAACAAAACCAATTATTTTATAAAATTACTTTTGGGTTATGAACGAAATTAATTTTTCTACTTTCATGAAAATAAAATCATAGATTTTAAATTAATTTCTTCTACCTTTAATGTAGCAAGATCAATTATCATTTTCTATTTACCTAAAACAGAATGTTATTTCTACATTTATACAATAAAATTAATTATTTTATGTTAATTTTGGGTTATGAGAAAAAGTGGGATGATACAAAATACACGTTCAATTTTAAATACCATAATCAAATTAGGAAGGCTTAACATCCTTGGTATGTTAAAGTCCATTAGCCAACCTCGTCCAAAAGCGTCTTCATATGACGCCTATCATGCATATTATGTGTATTGATCTGCTTTGCATATGAAATTATTATTTCAAACTTGTTGTTTCATGTGTTAGTTTTACACCCACCCCCGAGGTTGACTTGTGCATTTATTTCAAAACTTGTGCATTTTTGAACTTGTGCATATCATGCATATCTTCCGCCACTCCTGGCAACTTTCTAAATCGTGCGTTGAAAATACGGTGTTTACAACCACCTCTTTCCTCACATAAAAACACCTTTAGGGGGAATGGCTTGGAATCTATTCGATCCGAGACATTCCCGCTCCCGAGCCGCCCGCTTGGGAGGATAATAAAACCCAGTCTTGCTAACTCCATTCCTTAGTACCGGTGTTAGGAATCATGCATCATGACATGTCATTAGTCGACTTATTCTCAAGTCCGATAGGCTAACTTGTTCAAACAATCTGAACAGGTTTTTAACTCCCAAAGAGCGTTGGACATGATTTATTTGCATTTACTTAAACGATTAAACGTGAAAATGTAGACCGTTTATTAACATTGTTCTGTATTCAGTGCCATTCAAAGGTACAAAGGTTACCTAAGAGACCTTAAAAGCCCAAAGTGAATCAGAAATGATTGCTTATTCCTACACGATCGGAATTACTATGTATTCAATGCCATTCAAAGGCACAATGGTTACATAAGAGTCGTCAAAACC
Organism: Petunia secreta; assembly: GCA_029990175.1. Taxonomy (NCBI): domain Eukaryota; kingdom Viridiplantae; phylum Streptophyta; class Magnoliopsida; order Solanales; family Solanaceae; genus Petunia; species Petunia secreta. The sequence goes on from JARKIP010000009.1 coordinate 19,239,398, forward strand.
CGAATTGAATTAAAACTGATTGCTTAAATAATCAGAGGTATTATATATTCAATGCCGTTCAAAGGCATGAAAGTAACCCAAGAGATGTCAAAAGCCCGAATTGAATAAAAAATAATTGCTTAAACAATTAGAGGCACTCTGTATTCAATGCCATTCAAAGGCACAAAGGTTACCCAAGAGGCGCCAAAAGCTCGAATTTAATCAGACATGATTGCTTAAACAATTAGAGTTTTTCTGTATTCAATTGAAACGACCTCAGTCAGTCGTTTCGGAAGTTAAGACTCTGATTGGCATGCTGATAATTTTTAAAATATTCGTAATGTACATTAGGACCTGTCTGTAAAATTTGAGCTAAATCAGACTTCGTTTTGTAGGCATAGGAAGAAGGTTTCAGTTTTTATCGTCGATAAATATTAAAAAGAGATTTACGAGCTCGGCATTGGCGAATGAGCTCTGATTCGAAATTCGAAAGCGCCGTTAGGTTCGTATGATTATTTGTGACTTTGGTGAACTTTCGAAAGTGAATTTCGATGTTGTTCGGCTAGTTTCCACTAAAATGCCGAAAGTTAAATAATTTGACTTTTTATATTTAAATTCACATCTTGAGTTTCGGGAACCCGATTTGAGATCCGCCTTCGCGAGTATGCTACATATATTTTGTATAACTTGCTTGAGAAATTTGGGATAATTTCGAGTTTCATAGGGTACCATTTTAATTTTAATTGTCCTCGCAAATTTTTTTTTTTAAAAAAAAAGAAAACAAAACAAAAAAAAATATATAAAAGGATAATAGAATCAAAGGATGGGTGGTGGCCCTCCACCTTAAAAGATAAACGAACAGAGAACGGGAAACATAACGAAACAGGGAAATGAAAATGCAGAAAGAGAAACAAGATATAACGCAGGAGAAAAATACCAGAAAATGAGAAAAGGGGCCGGAGAAAAGTAGAATTTTCACCCTGATATATTCCGATAATGATCCTAATATATATGATTTTATTACATATGTTTGAATATATTTTTACGGTAAAAATATGGATATTAGACATCGCCCTAATGACGTAAATTGATAGTTGAAAGGGTCAAATGGACCCCGATAATGGAATTAATCATATATTCGTACTCGGTGCATTATGGGCAACATATAAATATAATTTATTTGGCGTTTGGTTATGTGACCTTAAACCCTGTATATAGGCCTGGCCTGCGTATTGCGTATGCGAATAGGGTATCAGGTTCCTAACCAGATTGCCCTAAGATGTGAGGAATGAAGCCTTTAGCCTAATTTATTATATTTTTCTTCTTACTGAACACAGTGGGATCGTTTGGCAATGAATCCAAAGGACAAAGCGGTTATGGAGTGGTTGTACTAACTTTGTAACAAGGTAAGTGTTTATATCCATTTCTTTGGAGGCACTTGGCCTCATGGATTTTCTACCACGTGCTCCTTACGTGTGTAGCTGCCGATAGGCGTACTTACTACGCCTTAGCTTTGAATTTACATTGTATATTATATGTTATGCCCTGTTGTTGGTATTGCATTGACAATATGAGCATTGAAATCTAGTTTTGAGCATTGCAAATACTTCCCGGTTGGCGATGAGAGTCCCGCACCGGCGAAGGGTCATTATTGCATATACTTTCCGGTTGGCGATGAGAGTCCCGCACCGGCGAAAGGTCATTATTGCATATACTTCCCGGTTGGCGATGAGAGTCCCGCACCGGCGAAGGGTCATTATTGCATATACTTCCCGGTTGGCGATGAGAGTCCCGCACCGGCAAAGGGTCATTATTGCATATACTTCCCGGTTGGCGATGAGCGTCCAGCACCGGCGAAGGGTCAATATTGCATATACTTCCCGGTTGGCGATGAGAGTCCCGCACCGGTGAAGGGTCATCATTACATATACTTCCCGGTAATCGATGAGAGTCCCGAGCCGGTGAAGGGTCATTATTGCGTATATCTCCTGGTAGACGATGAGAGTCCCGCGCCGGAGATAGGTATCAGGCATATGTGACTGCATTACATCATACCGCATTCATCCCATCTCATTGTACCGCATACTGACTATTGTGTGTATTGTGTTGTGTTTTATGTATGCGGTATGTACACCATGTTGTGGACATATCTCAGTTTGCCTATATATTTCTGGCTCGTATTCTGGGTTGCGGGGATCGAGTTGCACGCCGGAACGTTATAAATATATGGATCGGGTTGCACGCCGCAACGGTATAAATATATGGATCGAGTTGCACGCCTCAACGGTATAAATATATGGATCGGGTTGCACGCCGCAACAGGATGAATATATGGATCGGGTTGCATGCCGCAACAGGATGAATATATGATTATTGTTGTGTTCGGGATACTGATATGTTTTGGTTATCTTACGTTCCTGGTTGTTGATAAGTTTTTCATTCCATACGTGTTTCTAGTTATTATCTGGCTCTGTTTTTTATAATTTAAATAACAGGAATTTTATTTATCTGTTTCTCCTCCCTGGCTAGCTATCCTATTCTTTGAGGTGGCTAGTCTGCCCCACTTATTGAGTCCTTTTGACTCACCCTTTTTTGTTGTTTTTTTCTTGTCTATCTATTTTATTTCGGCAGGTTCGCTCCAGGATTTAGTTTGCCATGTTGTGAAGGAGCGAAGTTGACTTCAGCTGTCAGGGTGAGCCAGCTTTTATTCCGGATGGCCACTAGTTTATTATTCATTATTTCAGTTGCATTTTGCTCCCTTTAGGAGGTATCAGTCTTCTTTTGTACTCTTAGATGTCTTGTCTGGATAGCCCTAAACCTAGCATGTTGGGTAGTCAGCTCTAATTTCTTTTGTACAGCTTAGAGGTATCAGTATGTTTGTGTTTTTATTTTAAGTCTCGTCCTTATTTGTAAATTGTTATACTTATTTTCCTGATTTAATTGGTAAGGGTTCGCCCGACGGGTCTAGAGGAGGATGTCTGGTGCCCGCACGGCCTAACCAGATTCCGGGTCATGTCAGTTGGTATCAAAGCCCAATTTAGAGTCTATCCAGACTAATACAGTGTCTAGTAGAGTCTCGGTGATTGGTACGTAGATTTCCGTACTTATCTACGAGAGGCTATGATGGAATTTAGGAAGTTTCACTTTCTTTTTTTTCTGATCGTGCGTCGGTGTAGGATGCAAAAATATTTTTTGTTAATTCCTTCGTAGTAATGGTGAACCCTTGTGCGACAAATCAGCAAAGGGTTAGAATTCACTGGCGAAGCAGTCTAGTTAGAGGCTAGCGCTGATCAAGCCCCGAGAGTTGTGGATCGTGCTGACTATCCAGTTATGGTGGTCCCAGCTGTAGGAGTTTACGATGGGAAAGGGAGCAGGGCCTTGTGGTTCCCTTGGCTCTCTATGATGTTTTTACGAGAATCTTGGCGACGCAGATACCGCAAGAATCTATTATTAGCTAGGCAGCCTATCAGGTTGCCGCAGATGGAGACGTTCGGTCTCAGGAAGCCCTTGTTCCAGTCCCTGATGTTGCCCCAGTAAATTATGTTCTAGAAGCAGCATGTGTTGTGCCATCAATTGTTCTGGCTGATTAGCCAGCCGAGGTAACGGTTCGATCCGAGTGCCCGAAGAGGTTGCATTATTTTACACGGCAGAACCTTTCGATATTCTTAAGCAATGCATCAGATAAACCCCATGAATATTGTTTAAAAAAAATGATGTCAGGGTATCTGTATCCTTCAGGCTCTTGATTATATCGAGCGGCACCGTGTTGATTATTCTGCTTTTCAGTTTCAGGGGTCCAGCCTTGAATTGGTGGGCCGCTCTCTTATTAGCTAACTTGGTTCGGTTTTTCTTCTAGATTCGTGGAAAAGTTCCTTTCGAGCAGCGAGCGAGATGGAATGTTATGTCAGTTTAAGTGGATTGGACAGGGCAGCCTGTCGGTTTCAAAATATGAGATTGAATTCTTTAGGATGGTTAGATATGCATTAGGACTAGTCCATGAACCTTTCGAGAATGTTCAAAGATTTATTGATGACCTTTCTTTTTCCTTGAGATCCCAGATGGCTCGAGAAAATGAGGTTCAGACTTCATCTGATGTTGTTGTCGATATTACCCGAAGGTACGAGGCATACCATAAGTTAGAGCGAGAATAGTTAGAGCGGGAGAGCAAGAGATCCCGTGGCCCTAGTGGGTAACCATGGTACCTCATTTGGATGTAAGAGTTCTGATTATTTGGGGAGGTCACATTCCAGGTTATCTCAGCTTGTAGAGCGTGATTCTCAAAGTGCGCTAGTAGTTCATCAAGATAGACTCAGTTTTCTCTTTGTAGCTATCTATAATCTATCCAGTTTCCATTTTTAGGGAAAATGGTGTTATCACTGTCATGAGTCTGGTTATCCTTTGAGGAGTTTTTCCTTACCCCAGCAAGTAGGCAATCGTCCTTCTTCTTGCCCTCAGGCAGCTGCACAGTCGCAGGAATTTCATTTAAATTTTAATCAATCATAGAAATGCCACCATCCAGTAGAGGTCAAGAGCGTGGTGGTAGTGGTTCTTCTAGAAGTAATTATCAGGGTAGTGGATCGACTCAGCTACAGAGGCAGTTCGATGAAGTGCTAGTCTGGCAGGATACTGAGGTATCCGATGTAGTAAACCCGTGCGTTTCTTCTTCCCTTATCTGTAAGTAAGATTTATCTTTTCGATCGATCTGAAAATGGTTTGTCTTATCATGTTTCGACGGTTTCCTTGGATATTGTCGTAATTAAGAATCGGTTGCGGTAGAGGGGTGAGTTTCTGATACAATTTGTTCCTGGCATTTATGAGACCCTACTAGTTTATCTGATCTAAATATGAGAGATTTGATGGTGAGTATTGCTATTGCCTGCTTGGCATCCGGTTATGCCACCTTGTGTTATTATGTCAAGTCATTTTACCTTTCTCCTCGGAAATCAGTGTTGGTAGGATGCTGGGATTCTTATTCGTCACAATCAGGAAGTGTCGTTGTTTCTTCCGGTGTAAAGTGGCTGGTAATTAATGCTCGATCTATGTGTCTCCTCTTGGTTCGAGATTCTAGTAGAGTCATGTTATTCTATGAGCTTGTCTTAGTTATAAAAGAGTATTCTGGTAAATTGTCAGAGTTTCCTTCTTATTGGGAGGTTAAATTGGTATGGATGTTTTTTCATAAAGCTTATTTAATGTCTATCTCTTCGATTGCGATTCTTTGGCTCGCCTGACTCGGAAGTAGTCTAGCTTTGGTAGCCAAGTAAATAAGAAGATGAACTTCCTGAAGCTCTAATTATTTCTATCCTCGATCAATTTCCATTTCTTCTTCGTCCGGCACTAGTGAGCTTTGGTGATTGGTAGCCGTTTATGACGTTCCCTGTGTAGAGCCAGAGTACGTGTTATTGTAGCCGGGTAAGCATATTATTGTTTTGGATATCAGTTTATCCGGGTATCCATTCCCATGTATAGTATAGTGCTGGTTCAGTTTTTGCGGATCATCCAGTTTCAGGGGAAACTCTGCCAAAATTTTTATATAGAAGTACCATTCATCAGGTGGTGGTGTTTACGTCAAAGGTATGGAGTTGTGAACTCGAGAATTGCAGCTATTTGGCAACTCAAAAGAGTAGTTGGCAGCTTAGGTGTGCCTGCGTTCAACTTTTAGCTAAATCTTCTTTAGTCCAGCAGACTGTGCGAGGATGGTTATTCCTATTCAAATAGCTGCATGAGTTTGTGCTTTAAGTGGAGGAGTCTTCCTCCAAATACTGAATGGTAATACTAAATCAACTGAGATATTGTATAGTGCATTCGTAAAAATAATATAGCTTGCATCAAATCTTCTATAGTGTGTAGTAACAAGGTACTTCCAAAACTTCCCCTATTGCATCAAGTGTGAGCTAATTTTTAGTTCCATCGACCTGTTCTATATCAAAAGGTATATCGAAGGGGTGATTATCGGCTGAATCATGTTAACCCATTCAAAGTTTCGTGTATCTTTTCTTCGAAAATATAGAACTCTCTTTCGTGATCGAGGAAAAATCAGCTTAGTCGGAATTAGCCGTGTAATGGTATTATCATATTATCCAGATATATTTTATTCCAAAATTTCGATATGCGTGTTATAATTCTGATCCTGTAATCAGGAAATAATACCCATGGGGTAGCTTATGAAGGTCGTGCAAGTTCTTTTGCTATCTCTGCGAATTTTTCGTTAGATTTAGGCTCGTTCGAGGAAGAACGAGAGTTTAAGTGGAGGAGAATGAAACGACCTCGGTCAGTCGTTTCGGGAGTTAAGACTCCGATTGACGTGCCAATAATTTTAAAATATTCGTAATGTCCATTAGGACTTGTCTGTAAAATTTGAGCTAAATCAGACTTCGTTTGGTAGGCATCGGAAGAAGGTTTCAGTTTTTATCGTCGATAAATATTAAAAAGAGATTTACGAGCTCGGTATTGGCGAATGAGCTCTGATTCGAAATTTGAAAGCTCCGTTAGGTTCGTATGATTATTTGTGACTTTGGTGAACTTTCGAAAGTAAATTTCGATGTTGTTTGGCTAGTTTCTGCTAAAATGCCGAAAGATAAATAATTTGACTTTTTATATTTAAATTCGCATCTTGAGTTTCGGGAACCCGATTTGAGATCCGCCTTCGTGAGTATGCTACATATATTTTGTATAACTTGCTTGAGAAATTTGGGATTATTTCGAGTTTCATAGGGTACCATTTTAATTTTAATTGTCTTAGCGATTTTTTTAAAAAAAAAACAAAACAAAAAAAATAATAAAAAAGGACAAAAGAATCAAAGGATGGGCGGTGGCCCTCCGCCTTAAAAGATAAACGAACAGAAAAAGGGAAACATAACGAAACAGGAAAAGGGAAACACAGAAAGAGAAACAAGATATAACGCAGGAGAAAAATGCCAGAAAATGAGAAAAGGGCCTGGAGGAACGTAGAATTTTCACCCTGAAATATTCAGGTACTGATCCTAATATATTATTTGAGTTTATTACATATGTTGGAATATATTTTTACGGTAAAAATAGGGATATTAGACATCACTCTAATGACGTAAATTGATAGTTTAAAGGGTCAAATGGACCCCGATATTGGAATTAATTATATATTCGTACTCAGTGCATTATGGGCAACATATAAATGTAATTTATTTGAGGTTTGGTTATGTGACCTTAAACCCTTTATATGGCCTGGCTGCGAATTGCGTATACGAATAGGGTATCAGGTTCCTAATCAGATTGCCCTAATATGTGAGGAATGAAGCCTTTAGCCTAATTTATTATATTTTTCTTCTTATTGAACACAGTGGGATCGTTTGGCAACGAATCCAAAGGACAAAGCGGTTATGGAGTTGTTGTACTAACTTTGTAACAAGGTAAGTGTTTATATCCATTTCTTTGGAGGCACTTGGCCTCATGGATATTCAACCACGTGTTCCTTACGTGTGTAGCTGCCGATAGGCGTACTCATTACGCCTTAGCTTTGAATTTACATTGTATATTATATGTTATGCCCTGTTGTTGGTATTGCATTGATCATATGAGCATTGCAATCTGGTTTTGAGCATTGCAATTACTTCCCAGTTGGCGATGAGAGTCCCGCACCGGCGAAGGATCATTATTGCATATACTTCCCGGTTGGCGATGAGAGTCCCGCACCGGCGAAGGGTGATTATTGCATATACTTCCTGGTCGGCGATGAGAGTCCCGCACCAGTGAAGGGTCATTATTGCATATGCTTCCCGGTTGGCGATGAGAGTCCCGCACCGGCGAAGGGTCATTATTGCATATACTTCTCGGCTGGTGATGAGAGTCTCGCACCGGGGAAAGGTCATTATTGCATATACTTCCCGGTTGGCGATGAGAGTCCCGCACCGGTGAAGGGTCATTATTGCATATACTTCCCGGTAATCGATGAGCGTCTTGAGCCGGTGAAGGGTCATTATTGCATATATCTCCTGGTGGACGATGAGAGTCCCGCGCCGGAGATAGGTATCAGGCATATGTGACTGCATTGCATCATACCGCATTCATCCCATCTCATTTTACCGCATACTGACTATTGTGTGTATTGTGTTGTGTTTTATGTATGCGGTATGTACACCATGTTGTCGACATTTCTCAGTTTGCCTATATATTTCTGGCTCGTATTCTGGGTTGCGGGGATCGAGTTGCACGCCGGAATGTTATAAATATATGGATCGGGTTGCACGCCGCAACAGGATGAATATATGGATCGGGTTGCACGCCGCAACAGGATGTATTTCTGACTGTTGATGTGTTCGGGATACCTATATGTTTTGGTTATCTTACATTCCTGGTTGTTGATAAGTTTGTCATTCCATACGTGTTTCTAGTTATTATCTGGGTCTGTCTTTTTTATAATTTAAATAAGATTAATTTTATTTATCTGTTTCTCTTCCCTTGCTAGCTATCCTATTCTTTGAGGTGGCTAGTCTGCCCCACTTATTGAGTCCTTTTGACTCACCCTTTTTGTTGTTTGTTTCTTGTCTATCTATTTTGTTTTGGCAGGTTCGCTCCAGGGTTTAGTTTGCCACGTTGTGAAGGAGCGAAGACGACTTCAGCTGTCAGGGTGAGCCAGCTTTTATTCCGGATAGCCACAAGTTTATTGTTCATTATTTTAATTGCATTTTGCTCCCTTCAGGAGGTATCTGTCTTCTTTTGTACTCTTAGATGTCTGGTCTGGATAGCCCTAAACCTAGCATGTTGGGTAGTCAGCTGTAATTTCTTTTGTACAGCTTTGAGGTATTAGTATGTCTGTGTTTTTATTTTAAGTCTTGTCTTTATTTGTAAATTGTTATATTTATTTTCCTGATTTAATTGGTAAGGGTTCGCCCGACGGGTCTAGGGGAGGATGTCGGGTGCCCGCACGGCCTAACAGGATTTCGGGTCGTGTCATCAATGCCATTCAAAGGCATGAAGGTAACCGATGAGGCGTCAAAAGCCCAAATTGAATCAGAAAAGACCGTTTATTTCTTAAATAATTGGAATCATTCTGTATTCAATGCTATTCAAAGGCTTTAAATGATAACCAAAGAGGCATTAAAGGCCCAATTTGAAGCAGAAATAACCACTTGATAGATGGGATGACACATAACACACATTTATCCTTTAAGCATTATATAAAGTCTTGACATACTTGGCATGTCACAAGTCCATTAGCAATTTCCCCTAAAGTGTCTAAAGGGTTCTCAACTTACAACGACACATCTCCTCATATCGTCTGTCACGTTGTTTTCAAAAACTTGTGCCACACGTTGATCATTTTTCTCACAATAAAGAAAATCTTAGGCGTTTTTCTCCCTTTTTCTATCATTATTCACCTTTTCCAAAAGATCATGGCCACTAGAACATTTGCCATGGTTGTTGAAACCCCTCAATTGCTTAGAGATTGGTGGGGAAATCTAACCATAGATCAGCAGGACCAAGCCAAAATGGTGTTGGGGAATATGATTTTGCTAATGGAACACACTGCAGTGGAAGGGGTGATAGAAGCAGCAGTACATTATTGGGATATAGACCGAGTAGTTTTCCACTTTGAGAGTGTAGAGTTGACACCATTACTGGAGAAAATAGGTGGGTTTACTCAATTTCCATTTGAAAGTGAACAAATCTTGACACCTAAGAACATTACACCCGAGGAGTTCTTCCAAATAGTAGGATAAGCCTAATTTGTGCACAGACAGTATCCGACAATCAGGAATTTCTCTAACTTCCGTCTACATCATATTTGGGTATGGAGAGGAATTTCAAGAATCCGAAGACTATTCCATCATTAACCAGGCAGATTGGCAAGAGCGGAGGGTACTTGCTTTTGTCACCAGCTTTCTAGGGACTGTCGTCTTTCTACAACACAAAGGACGAGTTGATGTTTGCATGGTCACAATTGCTGATTCCTTACTCAAAGACTCTAACAAGAACTACACTTTGGTACTGATGATTGTTGCAGAGATGTACCGAGCTTTAGAAAGATGCAAGAAGGGCGCTGGTTTCTTTGAAGGTTGCAATCTGCTCTTACAAATTTGGCTGATGGAGCATTTGCCAAGGATTGATAGCACAGACCAAACTTTCCATTCCATACCGAAAGAAAACCACATCTTGACTCATACTGCCCGCATGGACAATGCTTTTGGGAAATGGGACCAACCAACAACTACCAACGGTTGGCACCACATGTTCTATAACCTGACACCTGAAAACATTCATGGATGTTTGATAACTTTCCTAGCACAATAGTAATCATACGGTCCGAAAAAGACTCATTTCTCATCTTAGTGGGCTTTAGAGGAGTTTATCCATACACTTCTTTAAGGATACTTAGACAAGCAGGGAGAAAGCAGACTGTACCCCAAATTGCAGACATCAGAAGTTTCAAAACGAATATTCTCGGAGGAATAATCCCGTTTAAAGACAAGATAATGGAACTGTGGAAAGAAAGACAGCGAATGGGAATCGAGACTATTGGACGAGACAGGTTTGACGCTGGCTATGATGAAGACTATCCACTGGCTTAGGAAAACATAGCAAGGGCAATTCAACCAAATACAACAACAAAAAGGAAAAGGAATGCTGATGAGTTAGAATCTGAGTACAAAAGGTTACACAAACATCTGGCAAGGGCACGAGAGAAAATAGCAAAGAAGCAAAGTTTGGTCGAAGCAAAGAACGAAGAAAAAGGCAAATGGCGCAGTAAGGCAGAACTCCTGACAAAATGCATAGAGTCTATCAGCGTATGGGCTAGCGAGGGGATGAACTCTGTGGCAAACAAAGGAATAGAGGAGAAAGGAAGAAAGGCTTGGGAAATGTCGAAGAACTTCACATTTGACATATTCCGGCTCTTAACTGAGGCAGAAAATATCATTTTCCAAGGATACTCATCAGAGGCAAGCTTGTCTGAGTAAGACTCCACCGAGGAAGAAGAAGAAGAATCTTCTGGGGAAGGATCAGCATAAAAGATGTTCACCTGGCCATGATCTAAACCTCTAGCAATGTTTTCTTTCTCTTACACTGTTTCAATATCAGCCAATGTAACAAAAATCCAATAAATGCAATATTATCTTTAGACTTTGCGTTTTTGTTAGTAAGTGAAATGATACATGTGGCACAAAGCATTTTTCAAAATCATCGTGCGTAAAACGGTCATATTATAGAATGTATATCTTATGTGTACATTGCATAAATTTGTCTGTTGCTCTAGGTCTCTAAAGGAATTCTTTCTCCAAATTCAATCGCCCATCGAGGCACCTCCTCTCCCTACTCCATGATCAAATCCTGATATCCAGAATCTTTCGCATGTCCAAACTATCGCTAACTCACTACCAAACTCAAAAGTCCATTACCCAAAAGGTTGGCCCGAGTTGAATACCAAGGCAAAGGACGTGTTTATGCAAGTGCACTTGTCAAGGATTTTCAGAAATAAGGGAGTTTCACAACAATTCAACCAACTCTCTCTTATCTTTACAAACTACCAATAAGGCTTGCCAGTCTGGAAGTGTGAGCATTTTCAAGAAGAAAGAAGAAGTCTCTTTTGTCGCAACCATTCAAGACCTTACCTTCAACCACTACTATCAAACAGCGCTACCATTTTATCCCTGCCCTCATGTATCACCTAAATGTCCCGCTCAGCCCACTCGACGTATACTCCACATCCCTGTACCAAATCATCCGCCATATCAGCAAACACTCAACCCCACTACCTAAATGCACCACCATACCTTCAAAGGCCTCGCCCTGATGCAAACCAAAGACCAAAAACAAACTACACTCCACTAGCCGAATCCATACTCAATTGCTTGAGAGACTGCCGGGCTTATTGTCCCAAGCACTTCAATTGTCCCATCGAGCAATACGAGAGAAAAATTGACAAAGTAAGGAAAATGTTGGTCAAACTCAAAGGAACCCATGGCTCGGCTTAAGACCTTTTTGACACCAACATCCAAGGTTTTTTTTTTTGCACCTGTCTACACAATCACACCACTTACAATACATGATTGTAACCCAAAACACTTTCCAAGTCGCTCCAAGCATCCAAAGGGCCAGTGAAAGATAATATTGGAAAGGCAGAGGTGTACTAAATACTTGTGCACAGAAACCAAAACAAGCAAGCCTATTCAACTTGCTGAGGAGAGATAAAAAAAATACAATGACAAAGCCATCATTATATGACAAATCTAGAGACCCTTGGAGCATCTGGAAGTATGTCTTTACCCACTAGGAAAGATAAGGCAAGACGGTGAAGTCTATTTGAGACACTTACCGTAGCAAGGGTTGAGCTGATGTAAAAGCACATGTGTATAGACTTCTTGGAGCAATTTTGGTCGAAAGCTTTATTGGGGTGATATGAATTCTAACGACGACCACAATAATACGCAGCAATCTAAGAATGAACATGATACATAGCCAACCTACATCGAGTTCAATGGCTCAGCAAAAAGATATTATCCAACAAGGAAAGTTGGTGCAAGGACTATATTGCAGTAGTCTGTCGATGAGTATGAAAGACGTTGAGAACCTTTTGAAAGACACATAGCCGTCATGATAGACGAATTTGCAAGAAAGGATGACAAGTGCACTCAAGGTCCTGGAATTCGACAAAAGCCAACATCCCTTTCTGTTTCACAACACAATCTATTCCTTACATAATATCTTTACCACCTTTCATTAACATTCAACTGCTCCTCTCCCGCTTAAACAAGCGTCGGTCATTTGGCCAAAATCCTTGCCTTGACTGCTACATAAAGCACTTAGGCAATCTCTTGTGATATCTGTACGATCTATCACAACTTCTAAATTCAAGAGCTAATCCGTCATCCACGGTCTAGGAATTCTCTTTAGCTCATGTGTCATTTTGCTTCAAGACTTTATTAACATGCCCACACTATTTTGTGCATTTCACCACTGTGTTAAGGTTGCCTTGCGCTTGAACACTGAAATCGGTCAAGAATCTGCATTCGAAAAAGTCGAAACGGCAAGCCAAGCTGAAAACATTTTCCCCTACAACAATGTCCTTTGAACCATCAGCATGTGACGCCAAGAGTTTTCAGACAATCCGAATACCGTACAACCTATATTATACTCACACGAGAGTCGCAACAAAGAAATCTGATCACTATACGCCCAAGCTCACAAACCTCACATCTTTATTCCTTTGGCTCAGATAAAAGACGTTGCACCAAACTTACACAATAAACAACCTCCCTCCATCAAGATTTCCAACTACAACTTTAGCGGGCTCAGCACAATCAAGGATAGCCCAAAATGACCAAACTTTACGCCTTTACTCCTTTAGTCCAGTCAAAAAGATATTGCAATCGACAAACAAACCACTCCCTAGAAATCTATTCCTAAATTCTATTCTACAAGACCTACAGTTATCACTCAAACATTCAATACCATGACAGCACGAAATATCCAACACTAGAAAACAAAGTTCAAAGTATGATCGGCCAAAGCGAGTCAATGATATAACAAAAACCAACAAAGGGAAACTGCAACTCCCAACCCATAAACACACTTTTTACAAATGCCAATCCGCCAAAGTTAGCTCCCTGATTGTCAAAAAGAAAACATGAAACATGAAGACATCCCATCACAACCCGAGACAAATACAATTTTGGACAATCTCAAAATCCGGCAAAATCCAAATATCAAACCCCCAATCTGAGTATGCAAATATCTACATACTCATAGTCATCAACACATACAACCGCCACATTAAATGGCGAACGCAGATTTCAACCAATACATTGGTGTTCAGTGCAATGCAATCACCTCCTCTCGGTGATCTGTCATAAGCAATAAACCTGGGAAGAATTTTTGAAGATCCCCTCAAAAATTGCAAAAGACGCAAACTTGACACTAAGGCAGAAATTTTTGAGGTCCCCTCAAAAATTTCAAGAAAAGTCTTTAAAAGAGCAACATGATAGCCTCCTTAGCACATCGTATGACATAACAATTGCATTCTACTTGTTGCACTTTACTCTTGATGCATCGACTGATGGTACACAGCCTGATGTAAAATTATGCACTTTTATTAGCTGAGGGTACACAACCTGAAGCGTCGATTGAGGTTACACAGCCCGATATCGATTTGTCATTTACGTTAGCTGATGGTACATAGCCCGAAGCGTCGATTGAGGGTACACAACCTGATATCAATTTGCCATTTATATTAGCTGAGGGTACACAGCCCGAAGCGTCGGTTGCGGGTACACAGCCGATATCGATTCGCATTTTAAATTAGCTGAGGGTACACTGCTCGAAGCGTAGATTGAGGGTACACAGCCCGATATCGATTTTTCATTTACATTAGCTGAGGGTACACAGCCCGAAACATCAGTTGAGGGTACACAGCCCGATATTGATTCGCATTTTAAATTAGTTGAGGGTACACAGCCCGAAGCGTCGATTGAAAGTACACAGCCCGATATCGATTTGTCATTTACATTAGCTGAGGGTACACAGCCCGAAGCGTCAGTTGAGGGTACATAGCCAGATATCGATTCGCATTTTAAAGTAGCTGAGGGTACACAACCGGAGGCGTCCGTTGAGGGTACACATCCCGATATCGATTCACATTTTAAATTAGCTTAGGGTACACGGCCCGTGGCGTCGGTTGAGGGTACACAGCCCGATATCGATTGGCATTTTACATTAGCTTAGGGTACACAGCCCGAAGGGTCGGTTGAGGGTACACAGCCCGATATCGATTTGCATTTAAATTTTGCAGAGGGTACGCAACCCGATGCATCGACGAAGGGTACAAAGCCCGATGTCGAAACTAGCACCGCGTAGGGTATACAACTTGATGCAAAGTTTGACATTGTAATAGGTAGACGGCTCGGTTGAAGGAGAGCATGACAAAGGGTGTGCAACCAAAATGAAAGAATGATAGGCAACCCTGCATAAAAAGATACGCAGCTCAATGCAAAAAAGAGTATACAGCCCGATGTGACAAGTACACATTTAAAAGATGAAAAGCAATAGACATACAATCCGGTGCCACACTAGTAAGATGATCCAACAATGGTTCGGCACGGCGAAGCAATCACCTCCTGACAAGAAGCACTTAGCAAATGGATATCTCCCAGAGGAGAGGTACACATTCCCTAGCGCTGGGTACCTGAAAGCAGACCAGACAAAGAGAGATCAACCCAACAGGGAAGTTTACTTTATCTTTATTTTTATCTCAATCTGCATTAGTCTTGATTTTGCTATAGGGACTCTCCGATCTCTTGACAAACCCTTGCGCCCTACCCTCACAATCACTCCCAAAACTACTACCAATTGTGCAAACACAAAGCCTCAAACATACCTCAAAGCATCATTCCAAAAGACCCAATTCAAAAGGCTTAATCCTACAGACAATGCTATGCTACACCCACAAGCTACCTATTTTGCCAACTTCCAAAGCGTTCAAAAACACAATCCTATACTCGTACCAGCAATCTTTCCCAGCCAATTGGGTACCAGCTCTTATTCCTTCCTATTCGTGCCTATCTGTTTGAATCGTGCATATTCATCGTGCTTTATTCCTCAATATTCCTCAGTTCATTCAAGACAGTGTTAAGGCCAAGATGACTCCTCTATCAAATTACAGTGGAAAATATGCCCATGTAAACCCCCTCTTTATGGGTGTGTCGTGCACCACATCTTCATAACTAGGACGTTTACAAGCCTATTTCACCACACTCGATCTATCGATATTATCTCGACTTCGACAACGCCTTCGTCGTACCTGCAAATCACCTATTCTGTCAAATTTCGGCACCCTGAAGCCAATCATCTCATACTCCCACAAGTAATCTGCCTAATCCTTCATCACAAAGTAGGTC
Organism: Petunia secreta; assembly: GCA_029990175.1. Classification (NCBI taxonomy): domain Eukaryota; kingdom Viridiplantae; phylum Streptophyta; class Magnoliopsida; order Solanales; family Solanaceae; genus Petunia; species Petunia secreta. The sequence goes on from JARKIP010000009.1 coordinate 19,255,240, forward strand.
ATTTTGCATTTCCATCCAACTGATGCCTACTTTGCCCATCCAAGCCTATCTACGTCAATCGTGTGTGTTTTCGTGCTTAATCGTGCCCATCTATTTGAGTCGTGCGCATTTATAAAACCGCTCCTCAAAGTTTCTCAGCTCAAACAAGGCAATATTGAAGACGTGATTACGCAGTTATCGATATGAAGTGGAAACTATGTACATATAAACTCTTCTTTATGGGTGTGTAGCGCGCCACATCTTCATAAATAGGATAATTATAAGCCTTTTTTCCCACGTTCGATCTACTGATGTTATCTCATCGCCGATAGTACCTTTACATTTTTCTTCATTTATCTCGCCGAAAGTTAAAGCATAAACGAATCTAAACTTTACATACTGGGATAAGTTTAGCATCTACATTTAAAATCACGCGTCATAAATCTCTCACACAGGCAAAATGACATTCTAGAACTATACACGGCCTGATTCTCGTGAAATCCAAGATATGTAGGCAACTCAAAGACCGGGGTTCGGCCAAAAACACCCCAAAACTCCCATTCTCCCCTTTCGATCATTTTATCCACCAGTTGTGACAAAATTGGCTACTCCGTCACTATCTTTGCCCGAAGACTCTTTCATCATCCCCGGGCAAAGAGGGGCAGCTGTTGACACCCAATTTCGTCCCTCATTTTTCTAAAATTGGCTATAATTCAACTTAAGGGTGTAATGTGACTATTTGTGCAAAATGTGCTTAAAAAATCATGCATTTACATGTGTTATCCTCTATTTATATATTATATACTTAAGTGTGGCTATCTTACGTAAATTTGCATCATTTAGGCTATTTGTCAAAACTGTGACTATTTGTGAAATTAGTACATTTATAATATTAGTGGCTATATTATATAATTGCGTCACTTAGGTTACGTGTCAAGTTTGTTTTAATTTGTGATTATTTGTGCAAATTAGTAATTATTTGTGATTATATATATTTAAATAATTTTATGAGTTTATTTAATAATTATTTGTGCATTCTATAAAATACATATATCTATATTCTTATTTACACCTTTAAGTTGAATATTGGCCAATTTAAAAGAAAATGTTCACTTCTTATTTTTATTTTTATTTACTTATTTTCTTTCTCCTTTTGTTAATTCTTTCCTACGAACCTGGACAATTGTCTGTGTAGGTACGTCCATTCCGTTAGAAATCAATTGCTATTTTCTTCCAATCATTTAGTTCAAATTCTTTTGAACATTCGTATAATTATTTTATTCCAAAATATTTCTTTTTCCATTATTTTCAATTCCTCCTTTGTTTTGAACCTAGACGAAAAATGTTCGTCTAGATACGTTCACAGTTTTATTTAAAATATCATTATCTTCCTATTTTATTTTTTGAATTAAATCATTCCTGAACCTAGCCAAGTTTGTTAACCAAATACATTTTCCTACATTAAATCATATTCTTTCTAATTTCAAGATTCCTATTTCTACTTGAATCTAGACAAAATGTGGTCTACATTCGTTTTCTTTATTTAAATCCGTCCAAGTTCATTCCCCCATATCATATCTTATCTTCCCTTCCCCGTTTTGGAAACAATTCAAAATCCCTAATCTCCTCTTAGCTATTCCCTAATCTCTCCATAATCCCCTCCCTAATCATAATCTCCTACAATCCCTACAATCATTCCCAAATCCTCCAATCATCTCTAATTTCCTAACAACTGGTTTTTGAAATTCTTCTTCTTTAATCTTTAAAGATAGTACCATTCTCTTCATACACAATCATCAATTATCCAAAAATCAACAGACTCTACTACATCACTGCAGGGACCCTACGTCTCCACCTCCCTGACCTTCTTCCCCATTTTCCAACATATACAGACAATGCACACCACTAAAAGACTCCTTCTCCATTTTGTTTTCCATTCACAAAAACATACATAATCAGCAATACCATAGAAAAACCCTAACTCCCACCGTCTTCTCCATAACACCTATCAAACACTCCACACACAGAGAACAACATCATACTGTACAAATACTCTTCATCTCCTTTGGCCATTCTCACACCCAAAACACGGCTAGCAATATATTACAACCATTCACAATACACTCACCATCACCATATACATCTCCACACATCCCCGTTACACAAGATCGATAGACCCCACACTCATTTACATAGCCACATATACCAAGAACACCCGCTCACACCATCAGAATACACACACCTACAAATGGTAGCAGAAATAGAGGGAGCCACAGATCGAAAAGATCGAAAAGGAGTTGTTGAGATCGGGACAGGGATCATCGGAGATGGGGATTTGCCAATAGGGGTGTGAAGCAGGGTGGCGCAGCGCCGCCAAGGCTGGCGGTTGCTCCCCTCTGCGCTGGTGGTGCTACCCCTTTATTGTCAGTATTTTTCGCCGGAAAACACCATTCCCGGCGTATTGGTTTTGCTTTTTTTATTTCGTTTATTAAGATGACTTTTCTTAGTATTTTTCTGAACATCGCAGGTCCTCCAATACCTTTGCCTGGTTACTGCTTTGTTTTGCGTTCTCTTTCGCTGCATTACTGTTTCGCCATTGGAATTAGCCTTTCCGATATCGCCGGTGTCTTTTGTTCTGGCGATTTGAAGACAGGGGAGACGAGGGAGATGAGTCGTAGTGACGCCTGGGTATCCCCGCTAGCAGTCACTCCCCTTCTCCTCCGCCCTATGTTGGTGGAGTCATTCGCCGCTACTGGACTTTTGGTGAACGATTTGATTCTTGTTTATTCATTCCTCAACTCTGTTTTGTTTGGTCCTGTGTGTTTTTACCTGATAATTTTGCTTCTCCAGTTGATCTGTAGCATTTTTGTTGACTGTAGTTGACTTTTATCTACGTTGATGGATGTTTATGATAAAGGAGCTCATTCCGGATAATTCTGATTTAGAGAACATACCACACAATACAAGCTGAATTGGCCAATGAAAATAATAATTTATTTAAGGCCTATACACATAGAATTGACGGATATACAACGAATTGACGGACGTTACACTGTTGACGAACGTTGAATTTGAGGCCTAGGACTGATTTGAACACGATACTATAAGGCCAATGACGTTTGGAGGCCTAAAATCAGTCCCTTACACTCCCCCGAGTCCCTAAAAAGGCTATGATGACGTGTGTGAGCCGTTATGGAGTGTTGGAACCGGCACTTAGCATGACAACACGACCGGCTGGCATGTTCGCAGCCGTACCGACGTCCATAATCTCTTAGTCGATTCACACAAACCTTAGCCGACATTTTTAAAATCCCTTTCCCCCTTTATTTTATTTTTATTACTAATATTTATATTTTTAATCTATTATTATTATTATTATTGTTATTATTATTATTTTTGTCATTGTCTTTACTAACTCATTTTTTTTTATATTTTCGCGAGGTAAATTCGGATGGAAGACGACCTATTCTTGAAGAAAACACTTAGAGAACCTTTTATTATTATTATTATTATTATTATTATTATTATTATTATTATTATTATTATTATCATCATCATCATCATCATAACTATTATTATTACTATTATCGTTTTATTATTATTATCATTATTATTTACTGACTTAATTTCATTTGTTTTTTACGAGGTACATTTGGACGAACAATCTTGAAAATAACGCCCCTGGAAAAAGTCTTTTAAATTATATTACCTTCATTTAAATCATTATTATTGCATTTTGATATACTAACTAATTTTATCGATTTTTGCAAGGTCTACTTTATTGAAGTGCTTGAAGGAAGAAAACAATTAGTAAAAAGAGCTGTTTTATTTGATTTTAATAATTACTTCTAACTTATATATTGCTTAGTTACTTATTTCGAATCCTAATATGAAGTCTGGTCGGTAACCACATGTGGTGGAGCTCGAGAGGTGCCTAACCCCTTCCTCTCGAGTTAACCGGAACCTCTTACCTACAATATCCGGTTCGTAGACTAAGTTTCGGAGTTAATTGTAAAGTTGGCTAGAAACAAAATAGGTGGCCTAATATACCTTAAAAACTATATTAGGTGGCGACTCCAATATCTAAACTCAAACGAGTTCACCCAGTCAAATCCTAAACCCGACTCGCCTCGAGTTGAGTCCAAAATCGGGTATGACACCTCTTATAGGATTCTACCAGGTAAATTTTCTTTTTACCTGAACAGACTTTAAGAGCACTCCTTTATGGGTGGACAGTTAATCAGATAAACCCAATAATTAAAAAATGGATATGAGATTATATTTGTTTAGGGAACCTAAGATTAAAGAAAAAAGCTATGAAAAAAGACTCAAGAGAGTAAGACAAAACCTGTCTTAAGCGAAGACGACTTCAGTTGTCAGGGTGAGCCAGCTTTTATTCCGGATGGCCACCAGTTTATTGTTCATTATTTCAGTTGCATTTTGCTCCATTCATGAGGTATCTGTCTTCTTTGTACTCTTAGATGTCTGGTCTGGATAGCCCTAAACCTAGCATGTTGGGTAGTCAGCTGTAATTTCTTTTGTACAGCTTAGAGGTATCAGTATGTCCGTGTTTTTATTTTAAATCTTGTCCTTATTTGTAAATTGTTATATTTATTTTTCTGATTTAATTCGTAAGGGTTCGCCCGACGGGTCTAGGGTAGGATGTCGGGTGCCCGCACGGCCTAACTGGATTTCGGGTCGTGTCAGTTGGTATCAGAGCCAGGTAATAACTAGAAACACGTATGGAATCGCAAGCTATTCAACAACCAGGAACGTAAGACAGCCAGAATATATAGGTATCCCAAACACATCAACAATCAGAAATACATCCTGTTGCGGCATGCAGCCCGATCCATATATTCATACCGCTGTGACGTGCAACCCGGTCCATATATTTATACCGTTGCGGTGTGCAACCCGATCCCCGCAACAAAGGATGCGTGCCAAAAACATATCAACAAATATGCAATGCACATATAAGCAGAACAGTAGCCATGTACCGTAAGTCTACACAATGGTATGAATTGAGATGGAATGAAATAAAGTGAGATGAAATGAAATATGATGCGAAGGGTCACATGTGCCCGTAGTCTCGTCCCGAAGCGGAGTACTCCTGCATTCGAGGGGAATCCAATCTGATAACCAACTGGAGCGGAATACTCCTGCTCCTGGGGCGTAATACTCCTGCACCCGATATAATGTAAAGCTGAGGCGGAATACTCCTGCACTCAATATCTGACATAAGAGCGGAATACTCCTGCTCTTGGGGCGGAATCCTCCTACCCTCAATATGATACAATGGAGCGGAATACTCCTGCTCCTGGGGCGGAATACTCCTACCCTCAATATGATACAATGGAGCGGAATACTCCTGCTCCTGGGGCGGAATACTCCTGCACCCAATATGATATGCAATGTAATGCATATGAATGACATGTAATGCATACGAATGCAATGGGATGCAATAATAACCCTTCACCGGCGTGGGACTCTCATTGACATCCGGGAAGTAGATGCCAACTCACAGCCATAGTACAATGCTCAGATCCTCAATGCATTACCAACAATAGGACATAATATATAATATACAAGGTAAATCCAAAGCTAAGGCGTAATGAGTACGCCTATCGGCCGCTACACACGTGGTAGAAAATCCACGAGGTCAGGTGCCTCCAAAGAAATGGATATAAACACTTACCTCTTCCAAAAGTTAGTACGGCTAATCAACAACCGCTTTATCCTTTGGTTTTCTTGCCAAACGATACCACTCTATTCAATAAGCAGAAAAATATATCAATTTAGGCTAAAGGCTTCATTCCTCACATCTTAGGGCAATCCAGGTAGGAACCTGATACCCTATTCGCATACGCAATAGGCAGGTCAGGCCTATGTACAGGGTTTATGGTCACATAACCAAATCCTAAATAAATTACATTTATAAGTTGCCCATAACTCACTGAGTATGAATATATAATCAATTTCATTATCGGGGTCCATTTGACCCTTTAAAATATTAATTGAACTTATTAAAATGATGTATAATATTCCAAGTTTTACCGTTAAAACATATTCAAACACACGTAATAAACTCAAATAATATATTAGGATCATTACCTGAATGTTTCAGGATGAAAATTCTACTTTTCTCCGGCTCTTTTTCTCATTTTCTGGCATTTTTTCCCGTATTTTCTTGTTTCTCGTTTTCTCCAATTCAGTTTCATGTTGCTCCTCTGCTTCTGTTTACATACTACTACTATTACTACCTGGTCACCCACCGCCTAACCTTATAATTTTGTCTTTTTCTCTTTTTTTTTTTCTTTTTTCCTTTAAAATTCGCTGCTACGGTAAAAATTAAAACGGTATCCTACGATATTCAAAATAATCTCAACTTTTGCATACAAGTTATACAAAATATATGTAACATACTCGCGAAGGCGGATATCAAATTGGACTCTCGAAACTCAAGATGCGAATTTATATAGAAAAGTCAAATTATTTAACTTTCGGCATTTTAGCGGGAACTAGCCGAACAACATCGAAATTCACTTTCGAATGTTCACAAAAATCACAAATAATCATACGAACCTAACGGCGCTTTTGAATTTCGAATCGGAGCTCATTCGACAAAAACGATCTCGAAAATCTCTTTTTAATATTTATCTTCAATAAAAACTGAAACCTTCTTCCGATGCCTACCAAACGAGGTCTGATTTAGCTCAAATTTTACAGACAGGTCCTAATGGACATTACGAATATTTTAAAATTATCGGCACGCCAATCAGATTCCTAACTTCCGAAATGACTGACCGAGGTCGTTTCATCTTCGCTCTCCTCTTTCTTGGCGATTTGCAGGAGAACGATGCGCCACCCTATTGCAAACGACGGTCATGGCTGTGCCACCCATTGGCAGCCCCCCCCTCTCCCAGGAGTTGCTCAACCCGTCCCCACTCCCCATGCAAATCCCAGTACAATTGCACCCAACCCATCAATCCCTTATGCTCATATGTTAAAACCACAGGTTCAAAAAGTTGATATTGACCAACGTTTGTTTCGTACTATTGCTTATTCTCAAGGAACGGCTACTCTTACATGGAAGACGTCAAAAGTTGAGAAATCTCTTACAAAAGAGCAATGATAGGGAAATTTTCGTATTGTAGGCTTTACTTGGAAACTTTACGTAAAATCATCCTGAGCCAATGTAGGATCAAAGGTGATTGCAATATTGGTTACTTGGACAGTAGGCGCATGTTGATGAGACTGATGCTATTGGAAGATTATGTTAATTTCTTATCAACCCCAGCTTATTGGATTAAGTTTAGAGGTAAATATTTTCCTATGAGATCATTGAAGTGGATAAGACATTGGAAGCCTGAGGAGGAGACTTCAATGGCTCTTGCATGGATTACTTTTCCAAATTGCCTCCAAACTTTTTGCTGCAGATTTTATATTTTCCATTGCTTCAGCAGTGGGAACCCCATTGAAAGTTGATACTCCAACTCTGAATAACACCAAGCTGTGTCAGGGTCAAAATTGAATTAGATTTATTGTCAAATCACCCTACTCATATTTTGATTAATGAGGAGGATGATGACATTGGTGCTGTAATCTCTACATGGGTAGATATCATGTATGATTATTTTTCATTGTATTGAAAAAATTATAAGTTGCAGCGTCATGATGAAAGCAAGTGCAAGGTGATTCACCTAGAGCTCTGGGATAAGCAAAAGGATCATGGTGCCCGGGATGCACATGTAAACATTACAAAAGTTAATCCTGCTCTTCCAGCTCCTCTAGTACGTATCCTAGCTAGTGGGATGGTTGTGGGCAATGTGAGAAAGGAGGATGAGTGGAATGACTCAAAGAGTAAGATAACACGAAAGGGAAATGACAATGTGCAGGCTACAAAAAGTGTTGTGGAACTTGATGATAAGTTAGCTTTGGTGCAGACTGGGAATAATAAATTTTCAGCATTGCAAGAGGATGACACTCAGGAAGTTGGTGACATAGCAGACAAGGCACTAGTTGTATCAAAAGATGACGTTCCACGTGCTAATGTTCCGAAAGGAGAAGCTACAGCAAAGAATGGTGGTAAGAAAAGTGCAACCATGAATGGCGCTGCCACTCAACAATCAGCCAGGAAAGGCACCGTTTATATGCCTAAATTGAGTGTAGACTGGGTAAAACAGACATGGTGTAATAAAAGGAAGAGAATGATGGGAAAAAGCTTGCTAAACCCCAACCTCAGCAACAGAAGAAGGGTGAAATAGTTGGTGAAATAGCTCCACAGGGAGCTCTTATTACTGATGCAACGCCTATTTCTGTTGTCCCTGTGCCTGTAAAGACGTCCCAACAGGAGGTTCATTCAAACTCTTTGGTAGCCAAGGTTACTATAGATGAAGATGGCGATGTGAAGGATGACCAGCTGGAGGTAGTTGATTTGGAGGAGGATGATGATAATTTGGTGGATTATGGGGAGGATAGTAAAAATGATGTTGCTGATCCACAAAATTTTGAAGAAGATCCTTCTGATGAATACTTGGGGCTGGAGGGTAATATTTCAAGGGATAATAGTGGTAAGGAAGATAATGAAGACAAAGATCAAGGTGGTTTGAGTCAGAAAAAATGCAAGTGCTAAAAAGTCACAGGGTGGTGCTGAAAAGCCACAGGGTGGTGTTGACATGCAGATTGATGTGGTTAATGCCAGTCTTGTGCTATCAGGGGGTAGGCTAGCCACTGATAAGAAGATTCAGGATCTGAAAGCAGTCTATGATAGTGCTAAAAAGAAGAATGCACAGCTAGTTGCAAAGAATTTTGAGCCTACACCAGCTTTAGTGCATGTTTTTGACAAACCGGCTGAAAAGCAGGTGGAAATTGGTGATGATAAAAACCTTGATACTGAGTCTATTGCTCAGAACTATGTTGATGTTGCTGAAAAGGGTGATATATCACCCAGACAGGTGGAACCAGAAAAGAATAAAAACAAGCAGGCGCGGGTAAAAAGAGGTGCAAGTGTTTCTTCAGCACCTGGAGGGGTATCAACAAAGAGGACGGTTTCCAAAGCCTCTCAGTTTCAATGAATAGCTCACTCATATGGAATATAAGGTCTGTCAACACTCAGTAGGCCTTTGATAGAGTGGTCACAATGCATAGGCAGAAGCACTTTTCATTTATTGCACTAATGGAGTCGTTTCAGCACCACAGACATATTGACAAGTATCGTTTATGGCTAGGTATGGGTTCTCCTTGGCATAATTTTAATGGAAAAATATGAGCTGTTGTTGATGATGAATATCAGGTGGAGGTGGTGTATGATACACCACAAATGTTGTCCTTGAAGCTGACACATTTGGATGGTTTGCTAGAATTTGCAGTGTCATTTGTTTATGCTAGTACTGATCACTTTAGTCAGGTGGAACTGTGGGACCTTTTGTATGCTCAAGCTAGTGACATGACATCCCCGTGGCTGGTGGGGGTTGACTTTAATGTCATTGTTGATGAACTTGAAAAGTTTGGGAGTTTGCCAGTTTATTATCCGGAGGTTGAAGATTTTTTACACTGTATAAACACTTGTCAGCTGTCACACATGGGTTTCAAGGGCAGCATGTACACTTGGTGGAATGGTAGATCGGATGATGCATGAATATTCAAAAGGCTTGATAGGTGTCTTGTGAATCAAGCATTTCAGGAACTATTTCCTTTGTTTGAAGTGGAGCACTTGATCAGGCAAGAATCAGACCATGCACCAATGTTGAACTTTTGGGTGCAGCGTGACTCATTCCAGGCTGTTGTCAAAGAAAAATGGGTTGAAAACTTTTGCAGGGATCTTTTTTATAATTTTCAGTGCAAGCTCAAAAAATAGAGAAAGGCATTGCCTGTTTAGAGCAGGGAGACGTATGGTGACATTTTCAGGCAGATTGCTACGCTAGAGAAGGTGGTCCGGGTATATGAATAGGAGTTCGAGGAGCATCCCACTGGGTACAATAGAAAAACACTTCAGAGAGTGAATGCGGAGTTGATTCATTTTTATGCTCTGGAGGAACAGTTTTGGAAGCAGAAAGCTGGTATACAGTGGTTCAAAGACGGGGATAGAAACACAAAATTTTTTCATGCTCATGTAAATGGAAAAAGGATGGTGTTACAGGTTAGAACAATTCAGGATGCTACTAGTTCTTGGCTTGAGAATGATACAAACATAGCCCAGGAGGCAATTATATTTTTTTCAGGCTCAACTTTCTATTGACACGGTGCCATATGATTTTTCTATACTTGATCACCTACCTAGTCTTATTACACAGGACCAGAATACATGTGTAATGATACATGGTGATCGTGACATTTCATTCCATGTATCGTTTTATCACTTGTGTTGACACACCTTGAAATGTTTGATGAAAAGGAGTCTGGAACCTTAATACTAGCAAAAAAATTGCATAACTTCAAATTTTCATTGGGGGACAATGCATAACATGCTGCAGGTAAGAGTAAATTGTTCCCATCCTCTACAGGATGCAACCCTTCTCTGATGCCAAGGTCGACCAAATAATATCTGCGTTTTAATGTGTCTTTTGTCTTTAAGCTGTTCATTATTGTTGATAAAATGTTATCAGACACATTTCTCTCTATGTGCATCACTGATGTTTGGCATTTTATGCCTATATTTCCATAATATTTCCTCACGTTTGAGTACTTTATTCGCCCATTTTCTAGTTAATGAATGTGATTTTGCACTGATATTGTGTCGTATGTGTGTAGGTCGTTATGAAGTGCAATTGAAGCTTTAAAGAGCATGATCGAGCAAGAAAAGATTGGATTTTGATTGAGGATTTGATCGAGCACACGAAGGCACGACACGAAGCGAGCTGCGGAGCAAGGAAAAGCAGAATCTGCCTAGTGCGGTTCGTGGCGCGCCGCGCCCCTATGGCAGCCAGCTTCTGGCGTGTTTTTCAGCGTGGGGCGTGGCTATTGCGCATGGATTTCGTCGGGATCTACTTTCATGCGCGCGTTCGGGGGCGCAGGCGCCAGCTACAGCGCCCCTGGAGCGTTTTTGGACTTCCTATTTCGTCTAGGCTTAAGTGTAACTTATTACTAGGCCTTTGTAAATACTATAAATACTCTTTTACTTAGTTCTTGGAAGAGTTTAGACTTTGGAGAAACTTGAGAGCACTATACTTCATTGAACAAGGGTTTAATTCCTATTCTTTCATCTATTAATCTATTACATAATTATTTCATCAATTGATTGCCTTGTGATTATGATTATGCGTGGCTAAATCTTACGTTCTAGGGTTAGAGTATTTCATGAAAGTTGATATTTGAAGATTGATTTCCATTAATTGAATCTCATAACGAGTTACTTATTCTTTCTTGATTTCACTTGTTTAATTATTAGAGCTCGATAATTATGCATTATCTATGGTTTTTAGATTGAACTCGAAAGAAGGAATTTCTGAACGCAATAAGAAAGAGTAGGGCTATATTGTGAACCCGAGCGTCGGGGAACCAATTTGTGAGTAGGATAGACATATACTTGCTCGCCTAGCTTAACTAATTACAGAATTCGTTAATGCGTGCACGTGATTCAACCCATAGACATATAGGGATTGAATTAGCCTGCATAGACCGTGAAGAATCGAAAGGTTTTCACGGGTACATTTAATCTGTTAGTTAGTAATCCGGGATTTAAGAAGTGGAATCAATTTGAAAACTCAAATGGATTGTTCGTAACTCTGTCCCTGGACCGTCTCCCTAATATTGTTTACAACCAACGTTTTCTCCATTGTTTGACTGAATTACCACCATTTTAATTATTGCTCTTAGTTAATAAAATCTCACTATTGGAAAAAGATCCCTGAATAGTAGTTAGAAATTGTTTGTTAAGCGTCAGTCTGAATAGTCATCGTGGGAACGATACTCTACTTATTATTTTATTACTTTTCGACCGCGTATACTTGCGTGTGCGTTGGGAGCAACAAGTTTTTGGCGCCGTTGCTGGGGACTAATTATTGACTGATTCCTTTTTGAACGATTACTTATTATCTATTCAGGTTTAATTTTTTTGTTGAGTTTCTTGTGCTGTTTTAGGCAACAGGTTTTGCATGCAAAGGAATAGAAAGGATGAACCACTCGCACCTTTTGATCTCGAGCCTGAAAGGACCTTGAGAAGGGTAAGAAGAGTAGCGAGAAACCGAGAAGCACTAGCAATTGTACTTGCTTCCTTACCCACTGAAATGGCAGAAGAACGAGCAGTAGCGGTGCGTGATGTTGCTCTTCCCAGCCTGGGGGGAGTGGCGTCTAGTATTGTGAAGCCCGCTATCACCGGGCACTTTGAGATTAAGCCAGGCATGATTCAGTTGCTGCATGTGACTAGGCAATATGCTGGATTACTTCATGAAGATCCGCAGCAACACATTACGAATTTCCTGGAGATCAATGCTACTTATACACCAACGGGAGTTCCTACTGATTATGTTCGCTTGACGTTGTTCCCGTTTTCACTGATTGGGGCAGCAAGGAAGTGGTTAAAGGCTGAAAAGCCTGGGTCTATCACTACTTGGGATGATTTGGCAAAGAAGTTATTGGCTAAATTTTATCAATCTGCCAAGACAGCCTGGCTGAGGAATGAAATTATATCCTTCAGACATATAGAAGGAGAGTCTTTGTATTCAGCCTGGGAGCGATTTAAAGCTTTATTGAGAGATTGTTCACATCACAACCAATTCAATGAGGTTCTTGCACATACTTTTGTTGAGGGATTGAATGCGCATACTAAGATAGTGGTAGATGCTGCTGCTGGAGGCCAAGTACTGGCCTTAAATTTTGACCAGATCTATTATTTACTAGAAAAGTTTTTGCAGAGCAATCCTGATTGGCAGGGAGGTGGTAAAGCTACTGCACAAAAATCTACTGGGGTACCTCAATTAGATGCAGTTTCAGAGCTGAGGGCGAAAATGGATGCTATTTCCAATCAAATCAGCAAGCTAGCTCTGCCGCAGACTCAACAACAAGCAGCTCCAGTGCAACAAATTCAAGTCTTTTGCGAGGTTTTTGGAGATGATCATGCCACTGACGTCTGTTCATCTAATCCAGAGTCAGTGTATTATGTGGGTAATCAGAACAGGTCACAGGGTCAGAATCGCAATCAATATGGTAATAGCTACAACACCAATTGGCATAGTCACCCAAATTTTTCTTGGAGGGATAACCGTGAGCAGCTACAAGGCAATGAGAGATCCCAAAATAATCTTCAAAATGCACCACAGCAGGGGTCACAGTCGCAGGCTCAGCCACATCAGCCTAATTTAGTTGAGGATATGCTTAGAAAAATTCTTGCAGGGCAGCAAAAACTCATGGATGATTCAGCAGCTCAGGCACAAATAATAAAAGATTTGAGAAATGCTCAGAAAGATCTTGAGAGACAAATAGGGCAGCTAGTTGGAGCACAAAATAATAGACCTCGGGGTGCTTTGCCAAGTGATACATAGAAAAATCCTAAGGAATTTGTACAAGCAGTTACTTTGAGGAATGGAAGAGCTCTAGAAGAAGTTCTCCCAAAGCCAAGGAAGCCTGTTGGTGAATTAGAGCCTAATGCTGATAGAGATGTGGAGAAAGAAGCTGAGAAAATGACAGAAAAGCAGCCCAAGCCTGCTATTGTGAGACCACAACCACCTTTCCCTCAGAGACTTCAGAAGCAGAAAGTTGATGCAGCATGCAAGAAATTTTTTGAGCTCTTGAGTCAGATTCAGGTAAATATTCCTTTGGTAGAGCTTTTGCGGGATGTTCCCAAATATGATAAATACATCAAGGATATTATTGATAACAAGAGAAGACTGACTGAGTTCGAGACAGTTGCACTCACTGAGGAGTGCATTTCTAGAGTTAGAAGCAAGCTTCCTAAAAAATTGAAGGATCCTGGCAGTTTTACTATCCCCTTGAAAATTGGGGAGCATGAGGTTAGATGAGCTTTGTGTGATTTGGGTGCTAGTGTGAATTTAATGCCTTCATCAATTTTCAGAAAGCTAGGCCTGGGTGAACCATGACCAACTACTATGACTCTGCAACTGGCTGATAGATCGTTGACATGTCTCGAGGGGATTATTGAGGATGTGCTTGTACAAGTGGGCCAGTTTATATTGCCTGTTGACTTCATTATTCTTGACTATGAAGCTGATCCTGAGGTTCCTCTCATATTGGGAAGAGTATTTTTGGCTACTGCTGATGTTGTCATTAGAGTTAGAGCTAGAGCTGGAAAGATGATTATGAAGGTAAATGGTGAAGAAGCTGTGTTCAATATGTTCAGATCTACCCATCTTCCTACCCATTATGAAGAGTTGTCCATGGTGAAAGTGGTAGATGAAGAGTTGACTGCTGATGAGAGGCCATTCTTAGCCTCTAATGTTGATTCTCTTGAGAGGGCACTCTTGTCTGATAATGATGATATCCTGAAGGATGAGGCAATTGAAGAATATGTGGAGATTCTTAATATGCAGAGTAAATTCATCCCAGGATGGAAGAAATTTGAGGAGCTTGATAGACCGTTGACCTTAACTCCTGCTAAAACGTCTATTGAAAAGGCTCCTACTCTTGAACTCAAACCTTTACCTATGCATTTGCGTTATGCTTATTTGGGTGAGGGTAATATCTTGCCCTTGATCCTTTCTTCTTTGTTGTCTAATGTGCAGGTTGAAAGGGTGTTGAGAGTGCTGAGAGAGTGCAAGAGAGCTATTGGCTGGACCATTGCTGATATTAGAGGGATTAGTCCTTCTTTCTGCATGCAACAAAATTCTTTTGGAAGAAGGCCATAAGCCATCTATAGAGCAACAGAGGAGATTAAATCCAATCATGAAGGAGGTGGTGAAGAAAGAAATTATCAAGTGGCTTGATGCTGGTATAATTTTTCCTATTTCTGACAGCAAGTGGGTGAGTCCAGTACAATGTGTTCCTAAGAAGGGGGGGCATGACAGTGGTGAAGAATGAGCATAATGAATTGATTCCTATTAGAACAGTCATAGGGTGGCGAATTTGCATTGATTATCGAAAGCTGAACAAGGCCACCAGGAAAGACCACTTCCCACTCCCCTTTATTGATCAAATGCTAGATAGACTTGCTGGGCACGAGTACTATTGCTTCTTGGATAGGTATTCGGGCTACAATCAGATTGTGATAGATCCTGAAGATCAAGAGAAGACTACATTTACTTGTCCATATATCACCTATGCATTTTGGAGGATGCCGTTTGGATTATGTAATGCCCCAAGGACTTTTCAGCGATGCATGATGGCTATTTTCACCGACATGGTGGAAAAATTTGTTGAGGTGTTCATGGATGATTTCTCGGTAATTGGTGACTCCTTTGATGATTGCTTGAAGAATTTAGACGCTGTGTTGAGCCGTTGTGAAGAAACAAGTTTGGTGCTGAATTGGGAAAAATGTCACTTTATGGTTCAAGAAGGCATAGTACTTGGTCACAAGGTGTCAAAGCAAGGGATCGAGGTGGATAAAGCAAAGATTGAGGCTATTGAGAAATTACCGCCACCTATCTCTGTTAAGGGGGTGCGTAGTTTCTTGGGACATGCAGGTTTCTATAGGAGTTTCATAAAGGACTTCTCCAAAATTTCTAATCCCATGTGCAAGTTGTTGGAGAAGGATGTGAAATTTGAGTTTAATGATGCTTGTCTCAAGGCATTTGAAGATTTGAAGAAAAGGTTGGTGACTGCACCAATCATCATATCGCCTGACTGATCTTTGCCATTTGAATTGATGTGTGATGCGAGTGATAATGCTATTAGGGCTATTCTAGGCCAAAGAATTGGAAGAATCTTTCACTCCATCTATTACGCAAGGAAGACTCTTGATGCAGCTCAATCCAATTATACCCCCACTGAGAAGGAGTTGCTAGCCGTAGTGTATGCTTTTGATAAATTTAGATCTTATTTGGTTGGCACTCGTGTTGTTGTCTACACTAATCATGCCGCAGTCCGGTATTTGTTTGAGAAGAAGGATTCCAAGCCTAGACTAATTTGATGGGTTCTCCAATTGCAAGAGTTTGATGTTGAAATTCGAGATCGCAAGGGGACCGAGAATCAAGTAGCTGATCATTTGTTAAGGCTTGAGAATAGAGATCATGTAGATGAAGGGCCTGAGATTAAAGAGGTATTCCCTGATGAGCAGCTTTTTTCTTTAGCTGCAGCTGAGGTGCCATGGTATGCTGATATAGTGAACTTAATTGTGAGTAATGTGTATCCTCCTGGGGCTACAGCTGAGCAAAGGCGCAAACTCCTTCATGAAAGTAGATTCTATGTGTGGAATGAGCCTTATTTGTACAAGATAGGCCCTAACCAATTAGCTAGGAGGTGCATTCCAAGGGAAGAAGTTGAGCCAATTCTACAGAGCTTTCATTCCTCTCCTTATGGTGGCCATCTTGGTGGAGATCGAACAACTGCAAAGGTACTTCAGTCTGGTTTCTTTTGGCGCACTTTGTTTAGAGATGCTCATATTTTTGTTAAGCAGTGTGATCGTTGCCAATGAACGGGTACTATTTCTAGGCGTCACGAGATGCCTTTAAACAATATTCTGGAGATTGAGCTGTTTGATTGTTGGGGGATTGACTTTATGGGTCCGTTCTCGCCTTCCATGGGCCACAAATACATTCTTGTGGCAGTTGATTATGTATCTAAATGGGTGGAGGCTGTGGCACTTCCAACAAATGATGCGAGTGTGGTGGTGAAATTCTTGAAGAAAAATATTTTCACTCATTTTGGTACACCGCGGGCTATAATCAGTGATGAAGGTACTCATTTTTGCAACCGGTTGTTCAATAAGTTGTTGGCCAAGTATGGGGTTCTCCACAAGGTGGCAACTGCTTATCACCCCTAAACTAGTGGCCAAGTTGAAGTGTCCAATAGAGAGATCAAGCAAATCCTTGAGAAGACTGTGAATGCCTCGAGGAAGGATTGGGCTATGAAGTTAGATGATGCTCTCTGGGCCTATCGGACTGTATTTAAAACGCCTATTGGAACTTCTCCATATAGGCTGGTTTATAGTAAGGCATGTCACTTGCCCGTTCAGCTAGAGCATAAAGCATACTGGGCGATTCAAAAGCTGAATCTTGATATGGCACTAGCGGGTGAGAAGAGAATTCTTCAATTGCATGAGCTTGAAGAGTTCCGTTTCCATGCTTATGAAAATGCAAAATTGTATAAGGAACGAACAAAGAAGTGGCATGACAAGCACATTGAGCGTCGTCAGTTTGAGCCTGGGCAGCTGGTGTTGTTGTTTAATTCGAGGTTGAAGCTATTTCCGGGCAAGTTGAAGTCTAGATGGTCGGGGCCGTTTGAAGTAGTTCGTGTTACCGCACATGGAGCGGTTGAGTTGAGAACCCCCAATTCGGAAAAGACGTTCTTGGTGAATGGCCAAAGGGTGAAGCATTATTGGGGAGGTTCGGTGAATCATCGTACCTCTATTACTTTGAGGGATCCATGATTGATACTCATCGTGCCACGGTGTTAAATAAGGCGCTTCTGAGGAGGCAACCCGAGTTTGTACTTGTAATAGTTTAGTTGTTTTGCGTTTTATAGTGTAACGTAGTTTTTGTTTTGTTATGTCGTTTTTGTAGGTGTCGAGAGTGCTATGACCCACGCTTGGGGTCGCACTCGGAATCAAAAATTTGGTACGAAAATAATGCTCAGGTGCATTTGGGAGCGCCCCGCGCCTCCCAACGCGCCTGGATGATCGCTGAAGCAAAAAAGCTGGGCGCCTTTGGCCCGCCCCGCGCCTCCCATCGCGCGAGGGTGGGCAGAACCTTTAGAATTCTGAGCGCCTTTGTGGTGCGCCGCGGAGCCTACCGCGCTCGGCAAAATTTCTGAAAGATCTGGGTTCAAACGGGTTTTAACCCGCGACCCAGATTCCCTTTTCCCCTCTTTACCCGATCCCCTCCCCTTTTCTTCATTATTTTCTCTCAAAAAACTCCCAAAAACTCCCCCAACTCATTCCTAATTCTTGGAATTAATCACAAGTTCTTCTCCACTCAATCTAAACTCTTCAAGTAAGTAAATCTCTCCCTTCTCTTTCCATTACATGTAAGTTAACAATCTCTATCCATGTTTAATTCCTTAACTAGTATGCAAGCTTGTTATGAGAATTTGATTTTAAATTGCTTAGATTCATAATT
This sequence comes from Petunia secreta, assembly GCA_029990175.1. Classification (NCBI taxonomy): domain Eukaryota; kingdom Viridiplantae; phylum Streptophyta; class Magnoliopsida; order Solanales; family Solanaceae; genus Petunia; species Petunia secreta. Next base: position 19,273,386 of record JARKIP010000009.1, read on the forward strand.
ATGCTTCATGTTTAGCTTGTGTACTTGTAAAAAGGGATCTCCCAACAGTTTGGGAGGGTTGATACACTACTTTAGCCATTAAACTTGCAAGTTGAAAATAGTGCACACCAAGTGTTTGACAAAATGCCTCAACTATGAAAAATGCTTAACATTGTGAATTGTTGAGTAGCAATGGCATCCTTAGGCTTAAGTTGAATATTGGATGTTGCACATGCATAGAATTGGCTATTTTGTGACCCCCACTAGCTTGATCATGAAATCCACACCCGTGGCAATTTGTGCAATGCTAGTTTTCGCTAAGTGTGGGGTCGCTCATGGTTATGAGTCGAATTGTTGATACATAGAATGAGAGATAAGTGTGGGGTGGTTCCCCACCCAATTAACTTTGTGCTTGAATTGAATATCACATTGGTATTTTTGTTTAATGTAGGCACCATGGTTGTAACACCTCACAAACCGAGCTCTTCCTCCGCTTCGGCTCCTAAAAGATCACTCCAAGCCGGGCCTTCATCGAGCAAAGCAAAGGGCAAGGCACCGGCCAAGCTCAAGGCCAAGCGAAAGGCCAAGGCTAGAGTTCCTAAAGATGCGGTGCCTATCCCAAGGCCCGGTGGTAAGATGAGGTTTGGCCTCTCTTTTGTGAAGAAGGGTGAATTCCAAGCTTGGTACAAGAGTGTGAGGCTTGCGGGATATATTCCCGAGAAAGCCATTGATAAGAGGAGATTGATGCAAAAGTGTCGAGGTATGGGTGATGCTATTCACGCCTTGCATTGGGACTCGGTCTTTGAGAGTCCGGGCCATGCTAACCTCGACATAGTACAGGAGCTCTATGCCAATGGGGACCCAGATGAAGCATGGAAAGATGATGATATGGTCTCTATTCGGGGTGAGAAGGTGAGATTGGATCACACTGCATTGAACACTTTCTTGGGGGTAGAGGACCCAGACTATGACGAGCTGAAGGACTTATTAAGAAGCCTGATTACAAGGCTATGCGAGAGACATTGTGTGGTGAGAGCTCCACTCATAGGCCGGAGCGAACTGAGACAGGAAGACACAAACACATGTTCTTTTCGCAATTTTTGGAGACAGCTCGAGTGTGGATGAGGTTGATCAATGCATGCATCCTGCATTCGTCTCATTATTTCGAGGTCACCAAGACTCGGGCGTGCATGATTTACTTTTTCATGACCGAGAGGCCGGTTAACATTGGCTACCACATGCTGAAGGTGATGAGCGAGCAAAGGAAGTCGAAGACATGTAGCCGATTGTATTTTGGGAACATTCTTACCCGGTATCTGGAGAAGGTGGAGTCCCAGTTGATGAGGTCGGGGATCGCATTGTCCCCGACATTGAGAAGCCTTTTGATATTTCCGCGGTGAAGAGTGTGACCACCACTGCACCAGTGCGACTGACGGCAGACGAGTGGCGGGACACAGACGCCAACTTGTCCGCACGTCAGTACTTGATGATGAAGCACATGGCCCGGCAGGCTGGCATGGATATGGCTGTGCTTGATCGCACAGTTCCTTTATTGGAGTCTTCGAGACGCCTGCTGGGTATGACTCAAGCAGTGGTGCTGCCCCCGGAGGACGATGAGAACACTGATTCGGACATCGTTGACCGTGATCCGGACAGTGAGGGTGTGGAGACAGATGCTGAGGGAGGTGCCACAGATGTGGAGGAGGAGGATTAGGACCGCACTCCAGTGCACCACCCATTGTAGGCCGACTGGCCTTCAGGGAAGTTTTGTTTACTCTTGCACTTTCTTCTTTGTCGCACTGAGGACACTGCTTGTTTTAAGAGTGGGTGGGGGAACTCCCCTTTATTTTTTAGGTTAGGGATGCATGTATCGTTAGGATTTTCTTTTGTCACTTGACTTTATTTTTATTTATTTCTTGCTTTAATATATGGAAAAAATTTCAAAAATTAGAAAACCAATGAAAAAAAAATTTCAAAAAGATTTTCCTTTTAGTTCTTTATTAGTGGTACATGTCATCCACCCCGTGGTTTTTCTTATGGCCTCGATTCTTTTCCACGGGGAGGCCTTTGAACCGGGTAGTTTTTATTTTTAGGATTAAAGTAGTTAGTATAGGTGACCCTGGACGAAGGAAATAGGTAGAATGCTAGGTGCCTTTGATTTGTTTGATACCGGTGGACTTGAACTTGTTGCATGTGCTATTTGTGGTGTCCTTTGGTTTTAAATTGAGATGCATGCCTAGAGAAAAAAATAGAACGACCCCCTTGAGATGCTTGAGTCCACTCGCTTGGCTTTGTTGTGAATCTTTGTGCATTAATGCTTAATTTTCCATAAGTTGCACTCTAATTGCTTGATTGAGAGTTGTGATGGAGCCTTTTTGTGTAGATTCTGTGCAATGTGTGTTGTGAGGCATATTCTTATTTTGCTCCATGTTTGCATATTGGTGTCTAGAACTTGCCCGTGTGTGTGCAAAGAGAAATCCTAGGTTTACTCTAGTCGGGAAATGATACAGGCCTTCTCTTGATTTGCCTACCCTTATATATACACCTTGGACTTGATTGTTGTGATCTCTTTGACCTTTTTGTTGGCACCCACACCGCGAGCCTACCCACTTATTCTAAATTGCTTTCTTTTGGCCCTTTACTCCTTAAGCACTTTAATTGATAATGTGATATTATTGTGGAGTTGTGGTTGAAAGATTGGGAGGTTTTTGAGTGGAACCAATGAGGGGAATATGTGATGAATTGTGTAGTAGTTGATTATGAGCATTGGCAAGGTTTGGAAAGAGTTGAAAAAAAAAAGCTGAAAAAAGTTGGAAAAAGAAATAAAGAGAAAAGAAATAAATATCTATCCTTGCTAGTGTTGCGCTTAAAAGAAAAAATTGCTACTTGTTGAAAAAGGTGTGTGTGAAAGTTGTTGAATGGGTGGTTTTGATGAGATTTGTGCTTAAATTAATTGTGATGTATTAAAGTGCTTAGGGAGGTAGTCACTATTACCCATATGTATCCTACTAGCCCCTGAGCCTACATTACAACCTTTTTAAGTCCTAGTTAATCCCGATTAGAGTGAGCTTACATTAGTGGAGTCCTACACTACGGGCAAGCCTATGGTACATCATGTGTGACATGTGAGATTTTCATGAGAGTGAGTGAATTCTTTCTATGCTATTGTCCCCGTTCTATTCTTGATATTCATTGTTGTGTGTGATATTTGGGGGACACTCTCTTGCTTCATTTTGGTAAGGGCACATGGTTTGCATGAGATAGGTGAAGTTGTGGCTTCTTGGTTGAGCAGATAGGTGTGACTTTGTGGGAGCATGGTTGCAATGAGTTGAGTTTGTGCATTTGAGCTACCTTGGGGTGGTTGTTCTCGTGTTTTTGATGTTTGATAAATTGTTGGCATGTTTGTTGGACCCATAGTAGTCGTGTGTGCATTTATTCAATGATCGGTATCAACCATAGTCATAGGCAGACCTGTTCTACCTAGGTTGGGAAGTTATTGGTAATTGCTCGAGGGCGAGCAAAGGTTCAAGTATGGGGTGGTGATGTTTGGCATTTATTCCTATATTTCCTTAATATTTCCTCACGTTTGAGTACTTTATTCGCCCGTTTTCTAGTTAATGAATGTGATTTTGCACTAATATTGTGTCGTGTGTGTGTAGGTCGTTATGAAGTGCAATTGGAGCTTTAACGAGCATGATCGAGCAATAAAAGATTGGATTTTGATTGAGGATTGGATCGAGCACACGAAGGCACGACACAAAGCGAGCTGCGGAGCGAGAAAAAGCAGAATCTGCCTAGTGCGGTTCGTGGCGCGCCGCACCCCTATGGCGCCCAGCTTCTGGCGCATTTTTCAGCGCGGGGTGTGGCTATTGCGCGTGGATTTCGATGGGATCTGCCTTCGTGCGCGCGTTCGAGGGCGCGGGGCGCCAGCTACAGTGCCCCTAGAGCATTTTTGGACTTCCTATTTCCTCTAGGCTTAGGTAAAACTTATTACTAGGCCTTTGTAAACACTATAAATACTCTTTTACTTAGTTTTTGGAAGGGTTCAGACTTTGGAGCAACTTGAGAGCACCCTACTTCATTGAACAAGGGTTTAATTCCTATTCTTTCATCTATTAATCTATTACATCATTATTTCATCAATTCATTGCCTTGTGATTATGAGTATGCGTGGCTAAATCTTACGTTCTAGGGTTAGAGTATTTCATGAAAGTTGATGTTTGAAGATTGATTTTCATTAATTGAATCCCATAACGGGTTACTTATTCTTTCTTGATTTCACTTGTGTAATTATTAGAGCTCGATAATTATGCATTATCTATGGTTTTTAGATTGAACTCGAAAGAGGGAATTTAAGAACGCAATAAGAAAGAGTAGAGCTAGTTTGTGAACACGGACATCGGGGAACCAATTTGTGAGTAGGATAGACATATACTTGCTCACCTAGCTTAACTAATTACAGAATTCGTTAATGCGTACACGTGATTCAACCCATAGACAAATAGTGATTGAAGTAGCCTGCATAGACAGTGAAGAATCGAAAGATTTTCACGAGTATATTTAATATGTTAGTTAGTAATTCGGGATTTAAGAAGTGGAATCAATTGGAAAACTCAACTGGATTGTTCGTAACTCTGACCCTGGACCGTCTCCATAATATTGTTTACAACCAACGTTTGCTCCATTGTTTGATTGAATTACCACCATTTTAATTATTGCTCTTAGTTAATAGAAACTCTCACTATTGAAAAAAGATCCCTGAATCGTAGTTAGAAATTGTTTGTTAAGCGTCAGTCTGAATAGTCCTCGTGGGAACGATACTCTACTTATCATTTTATTACTTGTCGACCGCGTATACTTGCGTGTGCGTTGGGAGCAACAGTCACATCAAGGTTATGTTGTAACAGAAGTGATTTCCAATAGGGTAACCGGAAAAAAATACATTTTTTCTTCCAATTGTAAGCACTTTTGAGAAAATGACACTTTTCCTTTTTCCCTTTTCCAAAACTTACATTCCCAAGGCCTTGTAATTGCCTAAGTGCTACTTCACCAGTTAAGGGATTAGGTGCAACCTCCTTTTCTACTTTGCCAGCATATAACTTCTTATTTCGGTGCCATGGATGATTCACTGGAAGGAAGCGATGATGACCCATATAACACAATTTACTGCGTAGAAAAATAGAGTGTGTGTCTTTGTGGCAACAAGGACATGCAAGCTTACCCTTGGTTGACCATCCAGAAAGATTAGCATATGCAGGGAAGTCATTAATCGTCCACATAATGGCGGCACACATCTTAAAATTAGATTGTGTATTTTTATCATAAGTTTCCACTCCATCCCATAATTATTTCAACTCTTCGATCATTGGTTGCAAGTATACATCTATATCATTACCTGTACACTTGGGCCTGGAATAAGAAGTGTCATCATGAAATGTAAATTCTTCATGCAATCCATGGCGGCAGATTATATGGAACTAATACGACAGGCCAAATACTATGGTTGGAACTCATGTTCCCATAAGGTTGGAAAACATCACTTGCTAAACCCAAACGAACATTTCGTAATTCAGCTAAAAAGGTGGGATGTCGCTCATCAAAGGATTTTCAAGATAAGGAGTCTGATGGATGTCGCATAACTCCATCATCAACACGTTCTTCCTTGTGCCACCTCATCTTTTTTGCTGTCTCACTTGCCATGTACAATCTCTGAAGCCTTGGTTTGATTGGAAAATGTCGCAATACTTTATGAGATACTTTCTTTCCTCCATGTTCTTCCAACTTCCATCTGGACATGCCACACTTGGGACACGATTGGGAATTGGAATAATCTCGCCAATAGAGAATACAATCATTGTCACATGCATCAATTTTAGTATACTCCAAGCCTAGGTCATGAAGAACCTTTTTTGCTTCATAGAAAGAATCTGGAATAAAAGACCCCTCAGGAAGAACTTCTTTAAATAAAGATAACAGTGCATCTGTTGATTTATTGCTCCAATGGTTAAGGCACTTCAAGTGAAGAAGTCTAACAATAAACGACAACATTGAGACATTTTTACAACCAGGATAAAGTTCAGTTTGAGCATCTTCCAACATATTGTAAAACTTCTCTGCTTGCTTATTTGACTCTTCATTGATCTCCGAAACATTATTATCCCCCATGTTTGTGTGTCTAAAAACGTCATAAATCATTTCTGAAATATCATCCTCTTCAAAGCTATCATCTTCTACTTCATTACTGTGTGCAATGTTTGAATTTTCAACTCTAACTAACACTTCTCCATGGAAGTCCCATACTTTATATGAATTCCAGAAACATTTTTCTGGTAGGTCTCTCTTGACTTCGATCCTAAGCTTATAAGTGGTGTTCATACACCCTTTACAAGGACATCATATCAAAGTGCTCACCCTTGGTTGACTGAACGCCCAATCAAGAAAGTTTTTTACTCCATCTCTGTACCTTTTGTCACCTGTATTGCGGAGATCCAACCAACTTTTATCCATTCCTATTTTTTACAAAAGAAAACAAACAATAATTTAAAAAAGTGTAAGGAAAATAAAAAATTAAATAACTAGGAAATGTACAAGTATTTATAGAGCTACTGGATTTTACCTCAAAATCAGCCAACCTGATTTGCATACAAATCTGTGGAAGATATAATACTCAATCGGTATTGAAGTGATTGAATGAGCACAAGTCCGAATTTAAATATCGTTTCAATCGTCGCGTATCTTTTATATAAATACCATAACATTATAAAAAATGAGTGAAATAACACTTGTTTAAAACACAATATCCTTCGCCGTCTTACAGAAACAATAGATTCCATCACATGCATAATGTCATGTATAAATTAGCTAAAAGAAACACTTTTTATAGCATAACCAATGAAGACCCAAGGCGAAAAAAATCAACTTTTACATAATTTAAGAACACCATTCAATAATCCAAGAAAAAATTTAAAAAAAATAGATTAAAACCAAAGCTAGAAAACATTTTGTACCTTAGATGTAATTTTTTTTAAAAAAATCAAACATCTACAACATAAGGGAAAACACAAAAAATCCCAAAACAATAATGTGAGTAACCAAGCCATTAAGAGCTTGAGGAGAAATGGACGAACTAGGAATAGGGAAGCAAAAATAGTAAAAATCGCTCTCTCTTACTATATTACACCAAAAAAATTAAGATATGAGTAAATAGATTCGAAACAATTGAGTAAATAGCTGAAGAATTGATTTGGGCTTTTGGGTCTAAAACTAATGGGTCATAATTGGTGATTTGGGCAGATAGATTTGAAAGATAAATCAATTTTGCTGATTGAGTTAAATGGAGGAGAAGAAGAAGACGAAAGGAGCTTTTGTTCTTTGGTTCTGTGTGAGAAAAGTACTTCAAGGAGTACGTTACTTTTAGGAGTAAATACCAACTTTTTTCATTTTCTCTTTTAGTTTGTAATGTTATTTTTCAATTAAAAGTAGATAATTAGATTTTCAGTGGCAATTAGGTCACAACAAATAATCATTAGGAGCGACTATTTTTATATTGCTACAATTGTTTGGAGCCAAAATTTTGGTCTTCCTAGGAATGGAAAGTCAGCCTTTAATTTCACTAATCAGTGGCAACTTAAAAAATGTCGCCGCTAAAAGTAAATCTTTTGTGGAAATAAAAAAAGTCGCTACTAAATCTTACATATTGTGGCAACTTATATTGTCGCCACTAAAAATCGCTACAATAGATCGAATTTCTTGTAGTGGTATGTAATGATTCCTCAAGTGTGGATGTTGTCTCTAGTTTTGATACTTCACCTTTGTTCGGCAATGAACTTGGGAAGTGTGCCTATACTAACCCTTTGTATGAGAGCATCTTCAATAATGATGGTGATTTGTATCAAACTAGAGTAGAGTGTGAGTTTGAACCTCAATGGATTGGGAAACTTAGTTTGAAACTCCAAGTGAGAGGAAAAATTTTAATTTTTTTTTTTTTAAATCAAGCCCGCACAAGGGGTTTTCATTGAGATTCTCAGATGTTTCATCATTCAATATTCAAGTATGTAAGGTAAAATGAAATGAAAGCCTAAGGAAGACTATAAAAATATGAAAGGTCCTAAATACCCCAAAGTGGGTTAAAATATTAACCCCAAAGAAGACCTTTCTCGGGAGTTTATCTAGTGAGGAGGCTTGTCTTGGAGAACAAAGTGGAAGTTAGGAGGTACCTCTTGGTGTGTGTAAGAGTGCTTCCAAGAAGAGGAGTGGAGTATTTGATGTTAGTTGTCAATTGAACCATTTTGATTACTCCGTTCCATATATTGATCACACTTTGAGTGTTGACAATGCCAAAGCCAATGTGTCACCTAGTGGTAGAAATGAATTTAAGGCTTGGTATGTTGGTCATGAGCTTAGGGGTCATAGGATATTTGATTGCTACATTTTTCCTGTTCTATGTCCTATTGATCTCTTTGCTTGTTCTTGTGTTAAATGCACTTTCTTTTTTAGTCAAGTACTTGTTGTTTCCTTTGGAGACATGAACTTTTTTATGGTTATTGATGCTTGGCACCATCATAAGAGTGTATTTTCCACACTATTTGCACAAACCTACTAGTGTAGTAGGATGTTTTGGTTGTGTTTGCCTTTGTCATTGCTTGTAGGTATTGATGGTTTGATTTTGAAGAAGAAATCCTTCCAAGAAGGGGAAGATAATGCAATCTAAATTGGGCTTAGATTCTAACCATCAAGAGCCAAGCTTGAATGGCACAAAAGAGTGCAAAAGGAAGAGTCTTAATGATGGAGGCATCAGAGATGATTTGAAGACCGTATACTTGAGCGCCTTGGATGCCACAGCTTTGGGCAGACCGTCCACTACACTAGGCGGACCGCCTCGTTTATGTCCAACTCTCTGGACTTTGGACTGGGCAGACCGTACATTAACAGAGGTGGACCACCTCTTTCTGAGGGTGCTCTAAAGACTCAATAGGTGGAGTGCCTAGTTGGGGCGCCTACTTAACAGGCGGGGCGCCTACTTTTCCAGGCAGAGGGCTTACTTCATGACGAGATTTTACTAGTCTTTAAGTGTACTTCCTATTCTAGCCATATGTTGCCTTTTATGTATTAACCCAAGTTGAGGGCTTTTTAGACATTTCATTTAGGAATGTGGAACATCTATAAAATACCACACTTAGCCATTTCATTCAATAGCTAGTTTTGAACATTGAGAATAGAAGATTGAAAAAGAGCCATTTCCTTCTTTGGAGATGTTTGAAACTTCATATATCTCTTAAACTTGGAATCCATGGGAATCATCCTAGTATAATTCCTTGAATTGGTTCGAGTCTCTCTTTCTCCCTTGGTATCAATCTACATTGGTGAGTTTTATTCCTTCTTTTCTTCTTATTTCTTGCCTCCCCAATCCTTATTTCTTGTTATCTTGTGATAACTTGCTTCCGCGTCTAGTTTAGTTGCTTCTGCTAGTTTACCCTGCATCAAGTAGGCCAACATTTCTATTGGCAAATAGCTTTCCAAGTGTATGGCCAAGTACTTATTACTTCTTGGGTTGTAGTTGCTATCTTATTAGGTTCAGCCACTATAGTTGTTCAGAACCCATAAGCCATTCAAACCGAGGGTCAAAATTTCTTCGAATATGTTCTTGAATTCATTCGAGATGTGATTAAAACTTAAATTGGAGAAAAATATGGGCCCTGGGTTCATCTGGTAAAGGACCCTTTGCTTCCTCAAGTCTTTTGTTCAAGTTTTTTGTAATCACTCTGTTTTAGGACTCGACATGTTCATTCACACTCGGGTGGTATGGTTTCGATACCACCCTCTCTATCCCCTATTTCTCAAGGAAATATGTGACTTTGGAGCCAATGGACTGCGGGTCGTTGTTACATGTAATTTCCCTTGGGACACTGAATCTACATATGATATTCTTCCAAATGAAGTCTATGACTTCCTTTTCTCTAACTTGGGCAAAAAGCCCCCGCTTCAACCCATTTGGAAAAATAATCTGTTAAGGCGAGAAAAAATTGCACTTTACCTTTTGCATTGGGGAGTGGTCCAATAATATCCATCCCTCATTTCATGAACGACCACATAGACAAGATTGGTTGCAATGGTTTGCTTGCTGATGGCGAATCCAAGCATAGCGATGGCACTTATAAAATTTTTTTACAAAGGCTTTTACATCCGTGCCTATATCTGGCCAAACATATCAAGCTTTGAGTAATTTTCGTGCAAGCGATTTTCCTTCAGAGTGATTTCCACATGCACCCTCGTTGCACTTCTCTCATAACATACTTAATCTTCCCTGGACCCAAGTACTTAGCCAACGGGCCGCTATGCGACTTTCTATACAACCCCCCGCGAAGCATACAATACTCGACCGCCTGGATCCTTAGCTTTCGATTTTCCTTCTTATCACTTGGCAGAGTCCCTGATTTGAAATATGATATAAAATTATTATTCCAATCACAAGTAAGATGCACCGAGTTTACATTGCTTTTCACTCTATCAATGGTCGAACTAAAAAGGTGAACAACTAAGTTCTCTCCTAATTCACTTAATTCAGTAGTGGAGCCAAAGTTTGCAGAGTCATCCGCTTCCCCATTTTTCTCCTGGAGAATCTTTTCAACCTTCCACTCCAGAAACTTGGATAAAATTTCTTTTACTTTAATTAAGAGTTGCTGCATCCTAGGCTCACTGGCCATAAAGTCCCAAAGTATTTGATTTACCACTAGTTTTGAATCACTTTTCAATTCGATCTTCTCTACTCCGATTTCTTTAGCAAGCTCTAAGCCTGTTATCACGACCTCATACTTGGCTTTATTGTTTGTAACTATGTGAAGCCTAATAGAGTGTCTGACTCTCTCTCTCTCTCCTGTAAAATCCACCAAGACAAACCCAATTCCTAAACTTTTAACATTTTAAGCCACATTCGTATAGCATATCTAAACTTTCGATCAGGGAGAGATCAACAAGGTCCCTAGGCACTGGTTCCTTTGACATCAGTTCTTCCTTCTCCACCTCGGGGATTATTTGGGCATTGAAGTTTGCCACGTATTCGGCTAACACCTGGACTTCATGATCGTGCGAGGTTGATAAGTGATATCATACTCGCTTAGCTCAACTTCCCACTTACCCAACCTCTCAAAGAGTTCAGGTTTATGCAATATGCTCCTTAATGGGAAGGTAGTGACTATATGGTGGCATTGAAATTAAGGTCGTAACTTTCGTGCAACAACTATTAAAGCAAGTGCCAATTTTTCCAAATGAAGGTACCTAGTCTCAGCATCGAGTAGTGATTTGCTGACATAATAGATCGGATGCTGCTTCCCTTCCTCCTCTTAGCCCAGTACCGCATGCACGCAAATTTCAGACACCGCAGGATAAATTAACAAACTTTCTCCTTCCTTTGGCTTTGCAAGCAACTGAGTATTTGAAAAGTAGTGTTTCAAATCCCTCAACGCCTGTTGGAATTTCGGAGTTCATTCAAAGTTTGTGTTCTCTTTTAAGACTGAAAAAAACTTATAGCATCACTCCAGTGACCTTGATATGAATCAGCTCAAGGCTGCCAAATGGACAGTAAGACGATGTACCTCTTTTTTCCCCGTCAGAACATTCACTATCTTCTCTATTGCTTTATTCTCCTCCAGATTGGCTTCTATCCCCCGCTCGGATACTATGAAAGCCAAAAACTCTCCGGAGCAAACACTGAAAGCACATTTCTCAGGATTTAACTTCATGTTATATTGTCGGAGAGTTGCGAAAGTCTCCCTCAAGTGATTCAAATGCTCCTCGCACTGATTTTACCAACATATCATCGATATATGCTTTCATCAACTTCTCGATATATTCTTTAAACATCTGATACACCAACCTTTGATATGTTGCACCCGCATTCTTGAGGCCAAATGACATCACTTTGTAGCAATAAATCTCTCGATCGATGATGAAGGAGGTTTTCTATGGATTCTTTTGTTCCATCAAAGATCTGATTGTAACACGAACAAGCATACAGGAAATTCAATAGCTTGTGCCACATTGTGGAGTTAATCAACCTATTGATCTGTGGCAACGAATATGAATCTCTAGGGCAAGCCTTATTCAAATCCGTGTAATCCTCGTACATTCGCCACTTACCATTCTTCTTGGGCACGACAACAACATTAGCCAACCAATCAGGGTATTTTTCATGGATAAAGCCATTATCAATAAATTTATTCACTTCCTCCTTTATTACCTTCTTCTTGATTCCTACATTCGGTCTCTTCTTCTGCTTCACCAGAGGATAGTAAGTGCTGCACCCTGTATGTCTAAAATGGTGTATATTGCATTAAAGGCATGTTAAGCATGATGGAAGTAAGTTTAAAGCCATAATATTATTTATGTATAACGTTTAGATGTTCAATATAAAGTTTGAGACAAATCGGATTTAAGTTACGAAAAATCGAGTGAAGATTTTCCATGTAACAAGCCATTTTAAGCAATTAAATTCATAAGCCTTACAATGTCATTTTGGGACGTATCTTATACCAAATTGAAGTCATGGAATGTAGTTTCCAATGTACTTTCCCTTTTATTTATACAACGTCTGAATAAGAAGATATGAGTATCGTAAGTTAGGCCAAAAGAAGGGACACAAGCGCAAAAGAGGGCTAGAAGTGAAATATTTTGAATATAAAAGGGAAACTTAACTCCTCCTTCCTTATTTTCAGAATATTCGCGAGAGGAAATGACGCTTCAAGAAGGTGTGAGCATTCTTAGGTTTTTTAAGGAACAACATTAATCCTAACTCGAAACCGAAGACGGATTGCATCAAAACGCTCTACGCGATTAAGGTAATGTCATGATACCTTCTATTTTGTCCGTAGCTTGAAGTTTCAGGATGCTTCATGACTAAGTAACTTATGATTTGCTGGACTTTAGCTTAATTAAGCTTGGGAAAGCTGGGCAAGTATAGGAAACAAGGTTTTGGAGCTAAACTAGTGAGGTATGTAAGGTCGATATTCTTCTTTCGACTAAGGTATATCTATAATAGCTTTCGAAGCATGTTTTGCCTTTAATATTGGAATATTTCGTGGTGAGTTGGTATAGTATCATTTTATCCTTGTATAAGTATATTTTTGGTGACAAAAACCCAGGTATAAGGGTCACAAATCAGTCCCAAAGAGCAGCACAAAAGATGGATCAAAACTGAAAAAACCCATTTTTTTAACTCCGAACAGCTGTTAGTAATTTGAGAATAGTATTTTGTAAAAATTTGATATTTGGGTGATTTAGGATTTTCCTGGAACCCCAAGAGAGATATTTACAACTTTCATGAAGACCAAAAAGTCTAAAGTTTCTATTTAGACCCTGAATATTATGATGCAATACAGGACTGTGGTGCTGTCCAAAAAATCATTGCAGCCATGGAATTATTTCGCCGTCCGGTCATTTCGTTTTGTTGTCCTTTCAATATTTTTATGTAATACCTTAGCCTATACATATCCTATAGCATCCCTTATGAATGTGTAAGCTAATATACCATTTTTAAATGCTCAGTTTCATCCTAAATCTAAAGTAGAAGCTTATGTTCAGAGTAATAAAATGATCGGCCGATATTATGTTCGTAATTCTGTTTTTTCGCTCGTTTTGTGGATAGATGAACATCCTTTTGCTCAATGTTATCATACTGGATGGTCCATTCCCATGTATATTGTAGTGCTTGTTTATTTTTGGGGATCATCCAGTTTAGGGTAAACTGTGCCGAATTTTTTTTGGAAATTCAAAGAGTTGGACAAATTCTGAGTTCCAAGCTGAATCTATTATTCCATCTAGGGTTTTTATATCATTCCTTTGAGTTAATATCTATTTTTTCCACATGTCTTATGCCTCATACATGCTTATGCTTATATTATGATCACTATTATGTGTGATTTGGGGTACCCCAAAAAGACTGGACATTAGAAACACGGTTCGGTCACATGTGATACTACTCGTTTGGGGGACACAACCCCTCTGGTTCAGGCGGGATTTGAAAGACCTAGTGTGACCAAGTGTCATTCACACACTCTGACCAGAGAGACTAGATATTACCGGCTAGAGGGGGATATAGCCCATAACACCCGCTTGGTTTGTTATATAAATGTAAATAGCCACAATATGCACTGCATGACTATTAGTGTGGCTAGTTCAGTTATCAGTTGTCGATTATTAGCCAAGATTACAGTCAGTTCTCAATATAGTCTAGTTCAGTCTTCAGTTCCAGATCCAATTATGCCGCAGTTTATATTCAGTTCACATTTTAGATTTCCATCTACATTGATATATTTCAGCACATATTTACAGATATACATTCCAGTCTTACAATTTTATTCAGCAGTTACTGTTATATATTTCCGCCTTGCATACTTTGTACATACCGTACTCACATCCTCTCTTGGGCAATGTATTTCATATCGCACAGGTACAGATAGATCAGACATTGAGCCATGTTAGTAGGCTATCTACCAGTCGTTGGAGTCACTCCGCCTCCTCCCAGAGTTTACTACTTTTAATATGTTGTACATACATCTAGTAGGTATGGCGGGGCATTGTCCTGTCTTTTGTATATTCAGTTCAGCACTCTTAGAGGCCTATAGATATGTCCCCTTGTAATTCAGTCAGCATGTTATGTATGTCAGCTTGTGATAGCCTTGTTTTCTTTTCAGACTTTATGTTTTCAGAAAATATGTGTGTGTGTGTGTGTGTGTGTGTATATGTGTGTGTGTATATTATTCAGCAGGTTCCCAACCAATTTTTATGATTAATATAGATTATCAGTAGGTTAAGCAATGATCGACACTCAGTGTCAGTTATCCATTGCGATCCTAGGTTGGGTCCTGACAGTAAGGATCAACATTCAGTTTATGAGTAGTTATCTCTGGGTCGATCCCAAACATATCTGCGTGAGACCATACGAAGCAGTCCGTGTTGGATTTCAAAAAGGCAATGATACTTCTCCTTGACTCGTGGTCCAACTGTGAACCCATAAACACTTCCCTTTTCGGAAACTCAACTGCCAGCATAACTGCTTTTATCTCTTCAATCGTGGTGTCTTTTGCCTTTTGCTTTTTGGGTTCCTGAATACATGTCAAGATATTTTCTACCATTTCCTTATGAAGTTCCGTTTCTGTCACCATAACCAACTTCTTCACAAACCCCGTGAGTTGTGAATGTTATATGGGAGAACTCCACTTTTATGAGCAATCGAATAACATTCCCTCACCATCCTTTATTCTCCACTGACGCCACAAACCCCTAACTGGGTCGGAAACTTGATCACCTGATGAAGAGTTGAAGGCCCAACTCCATAGCGTGAATCCCTAGCTACCCGAGGATCATGTTATACGTCATATTTTCGGACATAACTTCGAATACCGTTTCCTTCGTAACTCTTTCAGCATAAGTGACGAGTGTGATCTCACTGAGTGTCTTCTCCATGGAGTTGTTAAAGCCTGTGTGTTCGGTTGACTTCAGGATGATCTTATCCTTCAACCATATTTGCTTCATAACCCCATAGCAGATAATGTTCATGGAACTTCTAGCATCTACTAACACTCGCTTGATGTCGGAAGCGTTGATTTACAACATGATCACTAACGTGTCATGATAGGGAAACATCGACCCATCGGTGTCTTCGTTACCGAATACAATCTATTCCTTTGAACCACCATCACGGATCCTTTTCTCATAAGTCATCGAGACCTTTGCAAAATTCTTGGCCGAAGTGTAAGTTATACCATTGATTTCAGAGTCTCCGGAGATCACATTAACTACCATTTTCAGAGATGGAGGCAGTGGTGGTTGTTCTCCACCCCTGTTTTTCGCAAAGGTTTGCTTTCCTTTGTCCCTTTCTTTAGCAAGTGGGCCACCTCATGTCACAAAGCTTTGCATTCTTTAGTGAGGTGGTCGTGGTCTTCATGAAAATCACACTAAAGGCTTTTATCCCTCTTACCCGGGTCGCACCTCATAAATTTGGGGATTCTCATCCCCTTGTCTTTCATCCCCCTTGTCCGGCCCCAACACTATCCCTTTGAGCTGAGTTGTTGTTTGCGTTGTTCTTATTTCCCAACCTTCGACTCACATGTTGTTTCGGGGGCTCATAAGGCTCGTATCGGGATCTCGAGTTTCCTCTCGGCACCTCATTCCATCTAGACGACCCTAAATGATTTCTGTATCCGGAACTACGATTTGCAAACTTCATCTTCTCCTCCACTCTAATCTTAGAGCAGGTTCTGGTGTGTATATCATCCCAAGTCATGGCTTTCTATTCTTGCAAATTTTTCTTCAACTCGGTGCATGCCTCTGAGCCATCAGCATTCAAGTTATTGGTGTACACCAAAATTTCCAAGTCATCCTCCATCGGAGGCATGAGCATCTGTTCCGCTTGAAAGCGTTCTATGAAATCTCAGAGGGGCTCTCTCAGCCTCTGCTTAACGTGGAAGATGTCCCCCTTTCTCTTATGAACCTTTTTGGGGCCCGGTGTGTTCGTAGATGACCAAATGAGCCAGCTCATCAAACGACCCAATAGACTCAGTAGGCAAACGCATATACCAATTTAAAGCTCCTTTCTCTAGCGTCTCTCCGAATTTCTTAGGAAGCACGAAATCTAACTTAAACTTGGTCAGGTCATTCCCCTTCACCATCGCCATTGAAACGACCTTAGCTAGTTCTTTCAGAAATTAGGAACCCGATTGGTGTGCCAATAATTTTAGAATCTTTGTAAGATCCATTAGGACATGCCTGTAAAATTTGATCTAAATCGGACTTCGTTTGATAGGTATTGGAAGAAGGTTTCAGTTTCCATTGTCAGTAAATATTAAAAAGAGATTTTCGAGGTTGATTTCAGTGAATGAGCTCCGATTCGAAATCCAAAAGAGTCGTTAGGTTCGTATGATTATTTTTTACTTGTATGAACTTTCAGAAGTGAATTTCGAGGTCATTTGGATAGTTTCTGTTAAAATACCGAAAGTTAATAATTTGATCTTTTCTGCTTTAATTCGCATCATGAGTTTCGGGAGTTCGATTTGAGATCCTCTTTAGTGAGTATATTACATATATTTTTCTAAATTGCTTGAGAAATTTGGAATTATTTCGAGTATCGTAGAGTACCGTTTTAATTTTCGTTAAGAAAAGAAAATAAAAAACTAAAAGAAATTAAAAAAAAAAAAAAAAAAAAAAAAGAGACAAAGACAAACAGGGAGGCGGTGGCTGGATTATATAAATCCTTAAATTGAAGTTAAGGAAAGGAGAAGTAAAAGAGAAGCAGAAAACGAGAAACAAAAACAGTGAAAAGAAAAACGCAAAGAAAGAAGAAAAAAGGAAAATGAGAAGGAGAAAAATAGTACTCCCTCTGTCCCACTTTGTTTGTCATACTTTCCTTATTAGTCTGTCCCAAAAAGATTGGCATACTTCTAAATTTGGTAATAATTCAACTCTAAAGTTACTTTTTGACTCATTTATAGCCACACAAATATTCATGGCTTATTTTAGACCACAAGTTTCAAAAGTCTTCCTTACTTTATTAAACTTTGTGCCAAGTCAAACTATGACAAACAAATAGGGACGGAGGGAGTAGAATTTTTACCCTAAAACATCCAGGTAATGGTGTTAATCCATTATTTCAGTTTATTACGTGTGTTTGAATATATGTTAACGATAAAAACTGGGATATTAGACATCATTTTAATAAGTTTAATTGATAGTTTTAAGGGTTAATTGGACCCCCGATAATGGAATTGATTATATATTTATACTCAGGAAATTATCGACTACCCATAAATGTAATTTATTTAGGGTTTGGTTATGTGACTTTGAACCCTGTACATAGGACTGGCATGTGTATTGCGTATGCGAATGGGGTATAAGGTTCCTAAACGGATTGCCCTAAGATGTAAGGAATGAAGCCTTTAGCCTAATTTGATATATTTCTTGCTTATTGAATAAGCAGGATCATTTGGCAATGAATCGAAAGGACAAAGCGGTTATTGAGTAGCAGTGGAACGAGGTAAGTGATTATATCCATTTCTTTGGAGGCATTTGGCCTCGTGGATTTTCTAACACGTGTTCCTTACGTGTGTATATGCCGATAGGCGTACTAATTATGCCTTAGCTTTGGTCTTACATTTTATATTATATGTTATGTCCTGTTGTTTGTATTGCATTGAGGATCTGAGCATTGTACTCTGGCTGTGAGTTGGCATATACTTCCCGGCTGTTGATGAGAGTCTCGCGCCGATGAAGCGTTATTATTGCATCATATTGCATTCATATGCATTATATTTTTCGTTTATATCATATTGGGTGCAGGAGTATTCCACCCCAGGAGAGTGCAGTTTTATTCCGCCTCTGGTTTATATCATATCGGGTACAGGAGTATTCCACCCCAGGAGAGTGCAGGAGTATTCTGCCTCTGGTTTATATCATATCGGGTGCAGGAATATTCCGCCCCAGGAGAGTGCATGAGTATTTTGCCTCTAGTTTATATCATATCGGGTGCAGGAGTATTCCACCCTAGGAGAGTACAGTAGTATTCCGCCTCTGGTTTATATCATATCGGATGCAGGAGTATTCCGCCCCAGGAGAGTGCAGGAGTATTCCGCCTCTGGTTTATATCATATCGGGTGCAGGAGTATTCCGCCCCAGGAGAGTGCATGAGTATTTTGCCTCTAGTTTATATCATATCGGGTGCAGGAGTATTCCACCCCGTGAGAGTACAGGAATATTCTGCCTCTGGTTTATATAATATCGGGTGCAGTAGTATTCCGCCCCAGGAGAGTGCAGGAGTATTCCGCCTATGGTTTATATCACATCGGGTGCAGAAGTATTCCGCCTCTGGTTTATATTATATTGGGTGCAGGAGTTAACGCTCCAGCTGGTTACTATATTGTATTCCCCTCGAATGTAGGAGTATTCTGCTTTGGGACGGGATTACAGGCACATGTGACCCCATTGCATCATACTGTATTCATTCCATTTCATTGTAGCGGTTGCTGTGTATTGTGTGATTATAGTGCGAGGTTTCGTGTAAGTTTCATGTATTTCCGATTGGTGATATGTTCAGAATACCAATATGTTCTGCCTATCTTATGTCCCTTGTTGTTATGAGTTTATGGTTCCATCCGTGCTTCCAGTTATTATCTGGCTCTGCCTTTTCATAATTTAAATAAGAGGAATTTGGTTTATCTGTTTCTTTTCTCCCTGGCTAGCTATCCTATTCTTTGAGGCGGCTAGTCTGCCCCACTTTTTGAGTCCTTTTGACTCACCGTTGTCTTTTGTTTGTTTCTTGTCTGTCTATTTCGTTTCGGCATGTTCGCTCCAGGATTGAGTTCGCCACATTGTGAAGAAGCGAGGACGACTTCAGCTGTCAGGGTAAGCCAACTTTTATTCAGGATGGCCACCAGTTTTATATTTATTATGTCAGTTGTATTTTTTCTCCCTTCAGGAGGTATCTGTCTTCTTTTGTACTCTTAGATGTCTAGTCTGGATAGCTCTAAACCTAGTATGTTGGGTAGTCAGCTGTAATTTCTTTTGTACAGCTTAGACGTATCAGTATGCCTGAGCTTTTTCTAAGTCTTGTTCGTATTTATGAATTGAATTATATTTATTTTCTTAATTTAATTGGTATGGGTTCGCCCGACGAGTCTAGGAGAGGATGTCGGGTGCCCGCCTGGCCTAGCCATATTCCGGGTCGTGTCAGTTGGTATCAGAGCCTGTCATACCCGATTTTAGACTCAACTCGGAGCAAGTCGGGTTTCGGATTTGACTTGGTAACTCGTTTGAGTTGAAGAGTTGGAGTTTCCACCTAATATAGTTTTCTAAGGTGTATTAAGCCACCTAAGCATCTAAGGTCAAATTAATTATTATACTAGTCCAGAGATTCAACGGGTAATAAGTCCAAATGACCACTTCCTCAAGTCCCACGAAAGGTTGTTCCCGCCCGAGTCTATATTTTAGGATGTCTTGCAAAGTTGTGACCATTATTATATGCAATACTAACTTGAAGAGTCAGTTTCGTAATCAATGAAATCAAATCTATCTACACAAGTTTAAATAGCACATACATAAATGGGATTCAAGTTTTACACATACGGCCTATATTTCACGCCTAATCGCGTTTTAAGGCCTCTAACATAAATGCCTAATTGCAAATAGGGTTAAATCTGCAAATGATATCGCAATTCAGCTTATTTGTGCAGTTTCAGCACCAAAATTAGATTTGCACAAATGAACAGTTTTACAAAAATAGGCAGTTCTCGGAATTAGTTTCAAATTTTGTCAAAATCAAATGGGTTTTGTTTTTAAAATAAAATGTTAGCCATTTAGGGTCAGTATGACTCGTTGTTAATTGTCGAGCCCTAACCTTAATGCCTATTTTTGTTTGGGCGTCAGTTTTAGAAAAGGATATAGGTAAGTCGGCTATTTTCAAAAGTAGGTTTTACAGAAATACATAAATGCAAATAAAGGGCTGTCGCACATAGATATAGTTATAGGCATGCAAATGCATGAGTAATTAATAGTGTTAAGCTTTAGAAAATGTTAATATAGTTGTATAATTGACCCCATTCACTTATACACTCCTATACACTATTAGATTAGTGTATAGGAGCTCCAAGTAGTTGAAAATCAGTTTAGCACACATAAAGGCCATATTTGAAAAAAAATTTGGGCCTGGATCGCTTATGCAAAGAGGGGCAACTTTAAATTTACAGAAAACGGTCTGATTTTAGCAGTCATAACACAATTAGCCCCCTGTTTAAATAAAATTCCAGATTTCATATTGAAAGGCATGCTTCAAGTGTTTTAATTCTAAGACCAGTGTAGAGCAGTTAGTAAAACAAAGTTACCATACGGAAGCCACCCAAAAACATGCAAACTTAATAACATAGTTTAGTCTTTTACCCAAAAAATGCTATGCAGATTTCAAACTATCATGATTTTCGAATGATGCAGCACATAGGAGGGAAAAGTTAAGAGGAGGCTACTGAATAGCCAATATACACAGCCTAGTAGTTGTGTTCCTTGTGTTAAACGGATACAAACAGGAATCCTATCAAATGTACAAGATGGGGACAATCTCTAAGGGGAAAAGAACAAGGAAGAGTAAAGGTCAGAGGGTGCCCTGTATGCACCGGAATGCAGCCTATCTAGGCTCAGTTTTTACCAGGGAAGAGAGAGCCTTTTCCTAATCCTTTAAACACATTAAAGCACTGCAAATTAAACAGTGGTATAGCCCTTGAGGCTATCCTCACACATGCTGCATGAAAGGGTTAACAGGGCCATAGACAGAACCCAAACAGAGGTATACACAAGGATAACAAACAATAGAAACCACGCAAAGGAATCTAGACATAAACAGCCTGAATATAAGAGCAAAAAATAAGGGGAGCCATAGCTTATACCTTGTCAAAATAGTAGCAAACAGGGAGTAATAAAGAAGCAGTACGGTGGGCCTTTATGATCAGTATCCAGAGAGAAAACAACCAGAGTATGCAGGCAATTTTCCTACGCTTTCAGTTTCTTTTTATTTTAGAGAGGTAAGTGTGAGGAGTCAAAAAGTGTGTCCAAAGTGAATGAAGAGAACCAGTTTATATAGGTAAAGTGACAGGAAGTAGAGTCCCAACAGGTGAGAGCTAAGAATGGCAAGAGAGTATTGCTTTCCAAGGTTAAGGGAATCAGTCAAGTACCCTTTCCATATATAGATTAATCAGCCCCACAGATTAAGGTAAAATAGATCCTAAACAAACTAGGATCCCTTCCCTTAAATACAAATAAAGTCTAGGTTCACAAATTACGTTTGCAACATGTTTTAGGCTAATTATAGGCTCGAAAAACAGTCAACCAACTTGATAATTCTCAGTTGAAATTACATTAACCATATAACTGATCTCTAATCCAGTCATCAATCAAGAATTCAAATTGAATTAATTCAAAATCCTCCTAATCATGCCAGAGCTAAATATCAATCACCAATTCAAATTAATTCAAAATCCTCCTAATCATGCCAGAGCTAAATATCAATCACCAATTCAAATTAAGCCCAGTCAAGATGCCCTAAATCGTGCTTAAACCAAATCATTCCAATTTTAAGCTATATGATCATGCGTCTCAACAAAATAAAGGTCAGAATGCACTGTCAAAGGTGAATCTATTGTTGAGGTGTCAAGTTATATCTCAGTAATGGCGATAAGGAATATAGGTCTTGAGAGTGACAATTTGATGCAATCCAAATTGCATCGAGACGGCCATTCACTCTAAGTCAAGCCAAGGAGATCTAAGATGCTCACATACACTTGGTTTGGAAGGGCCTTGATGATACGAGCTCCGAAGATGATTTGAAGATCTTCCATTGGAGTTCAATCGAAGGAGGAAACACCATGGTTCAGGGACAGGCAGAGCACCTGGACCCAGGAGGAGCGCCTAGCTCCTGACCAGTGAGGCGCCCAGCACCCAGCCGGAGCACCCAGATGCAGAGCAACCCAGACGGAGCGCCTGACCAATGGGCGGAGCGCCCAGAGCAGACCACCGCCTTGGTCATGCACTCCACCAGGCGGAGCGCCTAGCTTTAGGCCGGGCGCCTAGCGTGCTGATTTCCACCACTTTCTGTGTATAGTTCCAAGTTTAGCCCTAGGTGTTCTATTATATCCTAAACTACTTTGAGGGCTTTTTAGTCATTTTATTTCTTGTAGAAGGGTGCTACAAATACACCCTTTATCACTTAATTCCATTTACTACACTTTGAATACACATTAAATGAGAATTTCTCTCAAGAACACTTGTAACTATTTTGGCTTGAAATCAATTGGAAGAATCCAAGTTGACCTTCAATCCTCCTTGATCATTCTATTTGCAAGGGCCGGGTGTCTGTTGAGGATAGTTGCATAGTGTAGGTTCTACTTGACTCGAATCGAGGGTGTATCAAGACATCGTTCCTTGGTGCTACCTCGTAAGTGTTTAAGTCGCGTCTCAATTTTATCATTACTTTATCGCTTCTGTGTTTACATTACATCAGTTGGTATCAGAGTAAGGCTCGGGTGTTGTTTCTACAAACCCTCGTTCCTTGTTCGTAGTGTTTTTATCTTGTCTTAGTATTATTGTTGTTCTTGAAAATTTGAAGAAAAACAAAAAAAAATCAAAAACTAGAAAATTCCAAAAATTTGCTAGATCTTGTTGGTTGTTGTGATTTTGTTGATGTTAGTTATCGGAGATTGTTTTTTTAAGTATTCCCGTTGATTCGGTACCATCAAAACACATTTTGGAGTTGTGAATCAAAATTTTGAAAATCAAATCTCAAAGGTTGAAAATTCACAAAATTTTCTAGAACTTGTTTGTTGTTATGAATTCTTGGATGTTTGGTATCGGGGATTGATCAACGAAGTTAACCCGTCGTTTTGATACCCCCATAACATCATTTGGTGTAGCGGAATGAAAATCGAGATTTTGAATCTTGAAATTTTTGAAAATTCTAAAAGAACTTGCTCCAAATTCTTGAAACAAACTTGTTGTTGGTTGTTTGTTGGATTAGATCATTGGGGCTTGTTTGTTATAGCATAAAAAACTTTGAGTATCATCTAAAGTGAAGAACACCTTGAATTCATTGGGAAAATTGCTTGAAAACACCAAAAACACGTTTTGGTGAAAGCTGGGACACAGGAGACTGCCTGCCTATCCTGCTGCCTATTTTTACACAAAACCCAGGCGAACTGCCTGCCTCTCTAGGCGGACCGCCCAATTTCCTGAAGGGGTGCGGGTAGTTATTTTCCTTAGGTTTTCGTGTTTGCTTGTTCATGTTGCTTCCGGTTAGTACATTGACAGTAACACTCCTACTTAATTAGTACTAACTCATTGAGCGATTAGGGTACTCGTGCCTAGAGGAGAGTAGACCTCTAAGAAGACTCATAGTTAATTATTTGCTTTAAGAGCGCACTAAATAGCTTAACGTTCATCGAGTCCCATTAACTCCACTCTCCCGAACAGTATTTGGTTCTTGTGAATTGGTTTGGTTATCGAGGAAGTTGATCAACTACGAGGAGGCCATTGATCTCAAGCTTGTGTGAACTTACCCCAACTTGAGTGAACCCGAGTGACAATCAAAAGTGAGGGAGTGCGTAAGGACTTTTACTCTAATCTCTTTTCTTGTTTTATATTGGTTATAGGTACATGGCGGAAGAGAAGGCACAGAATACCATTGAGGTTCCAACCGACGTCTTGGCTAATCTATTAGCTGAGGTGAAGGCTCTCAACCTTAAAATAGAGATTATGGAAAGAGAAAGAACTCCTAGTGCCCACAAAGATGCTGGGGAGGGCACAAATGATGATTCAATTATGAAACCGAAACAATATGCGGAGCTAGTTAGTCGACAACGGTTGAAAGATGAATCTCTTGCTCGAGGAAGATTGTTGGGCAATCCCCAACCCGTGGGCAATCCTCAAGGAGAAGTTCCACTCATGCGGTCCCGAAGGAATGTTGCACCCCTTGAGCAAGTTGATGAAGCTCGAGAAGGGGAGGGTCTCGAACGTGATGATGATTATGATGCTCCCTATCCAAATAGGAGGGAAATGAATGGAGGCCGAGCTATAGATGGAGGTCGTGGGCAAGGTCGAGGACCTCCAAGGGCGTATGTTGGGAAGAACTTGGGACGAGAGTACGAGGATGTTGATGACTACTATGGGGGCCGACTGGAGCCAAACCGTGGAGGTCGAGACAACAACCTCAATAGTGTGAAGATCACTATCGCACCTTTCAAAGGGACTAGTGATCCAGAAAAGTTCTTAGAGTGGAAGGTACAATTGGAGCAGGTATTCGATACGAAATATATGTCCGAGGAGAAGAAAGCCACTTATGCCATTGCTTCATTTGAATCATATGCTTCCACATGGTGGGAATCCGTTAAGAGGTCAAGAAGAAGAGTTGGGATGCGAATGAACATTACTTGGGAGGAATTGAAAGAGGTAATGAATACCAAATATGTGACACCCAAGTATAGGCAAGAACAACTCAAGAGGCTTTACGAGTTGAAACAAGGCTTCAAGTCCGTTGATGAGTATTTCAACGAATTTGAAAAGAATCGAATGGCCCTTGATATGGAGATCGAAGATGAAGAGCAAGCTATCATCTGATTCAAGAATGCTTTGAGCCGGAAGATTGCTTCTCAATTAAGGCTACACATCTTTCTTTCTCTGCAACATGTTTGTGATGCCTCGTTGAAGCCGAAAAGTGACTCAAGGAAGAGAAAGCTCCTCGCTATAGGACTACTACATCTACTCCAACAATAATTAAAAAATGGAAACTCAAATCCTGGTCGTTGGATTATCTAGGTAGACGATCGAGATTGATCCACGTAGGCGTGACGTGTAAAAAAATGGAGCTGATGTGTGTAGGCATATGTGTGTGTATATATAAGAGTGTAAAAGTGTATATAATGTGTATAATAATGTATAAATGCTTATAAAATGTGTAGAAAATGGTATAAAATGCCTATAAAATTATAGAAAAAATTAGGAAATTAATTTTGAAGGCCAAAGGGCTAATGGAAACCTATTACTTTAGATTTTAAAGCAATTTTGTGAAATTTCTAAAATGGGAATAAATACAAAAAAGTTGTAATTGGACATGCGGATTTTGAAAATAGTTGTGGCTTGCGTCGGTATTTGAAAAATGGCCTAATTGATATGCATGTGCGAAATAGTGACTTTGAATATGAGTGAGTGTATGATACTCGTGTGGCTATTAGTGCAATTTGTATGAATAAGAGGTTATCGGAACAAGAGGGACAAAATTAGGTGTCAACAGCTGCCCCTCTTTGCCCGGGGATGATGAAAGAGTCTTCGGGAAAAGACGTTGACAGAACGACTAATTTTGTCACGACTCTAGAGGAGTGTTAGTGGCTTATGGGAATTGACGGGGCATTAGGTCGTAATGTTCGCATTTTCATATTGTATATCCTGCAATAAAGGTGAGTTTTCAAAACAATATATGTATAAGCGAATGGAGAACGTACCTTCCCATCAGGCTGGATTGTCTTTCTAGGATTCTTTGTCGTACACAGGTGTGTCTGTTATGCTTGACTGTGTGTCCTTTGTTATGCCACGTGTTAGATTCGACATTGGGATGTGTACCCTCAGTCGATGCATTGGGCTGTGTACCCTCCGCAATGAATTAAAATGACAAATCGACATCGGGCGGTGCACCCTCAATCGACGCTTCGGGGTATGTACCTTCAGCTAATTTCAATGACAAATCAACATCGGGCTGTGTACCCTCAGTCGACGCCTCGAGGTGTGTACCCTCAGCTAATTTAAATGACAAAATGATATCGGACTGTGTACCCTCAATCGATGCTTCGGGCTGTGTACCCTTAGCTAATTTAAATGAAAAATCGACATCGGGCTGTGTACCCTCAGTCGACGTCTCAGGCTGTGTACCCTCAGCTAATTTAAATGACAACTCGATATTGGGCTGTGTACCCTCAATCGACGCTTCGGGCTGTGTACCCTCAACTAATTTAAATGACAAATCGACATCGAGCTGTGTACCCTCAGTCGACGCCTCGGGCTGTGTACCCTCAGCTAATTTAAATGATAAATCAACATCGGGCTTTGTACCCTCAGTCGATGCCTTGGTTTGTGTACCCTCGGCTAATTTAAATGATAAATCGACACCAGGCTATGTATCCTCAGTTGATGCTTCGGGATGTGTACCCTCAGCTAATTTAAATGACAAACTAACATCGGGCTGTGTACCCTCAGTCGACGCTTCGGGCTGTGTACCCCCAGCTAATTTAAATGATAAATCGACATCGGGTTGTGTACCCTCAGTCGATGCCTTGGGCTGTGTACCCTCAGCTAATTTCAATGAAAAATCGATATCAGTTTGTGTACCCTCAATTGGCTCTTCGGGCTGTGTACCTTCAGCTAATTTAAATGCAGTAAGAGGAATAAGATAATCTTTTGTTGAAACATGTTTCTCATGTGCTGCCGGGCTGCGTACTTTTGTTCCTGCATCCAAAGAAAGATTTGTGAGTTGTGCGGGGTAGTTTGGTTTGTGCGTTCTTGGCTTGCTTCGCGCTTGCTTCCCATGAGTACCGGGACCTTGGTCAAGCTGGTAGGGATATGCATAAAGTAGTAAAGAATGAAAGTATTTTGAAAAAATTTTATGAGAAATGAAATGAAATGAAATATTTTATCACATTGAGTCACGAGTCGCGTTTTGTAAAGTCATGGCTGTTGCTTTTTATGCTGCTCCAAACTCCATGCAACGAATTTTAAGGGTGACCTCAAAATTCTACCCCAGTTTGTGTTTTAAATTTTTGAGATGGTCTCAAAAATTTCTGCCCCTTTGTCAACTATGTTTGTCCTTTCTGAGTTTTTGAGAATTCCTAAAAAATTCTGCCAGAGTGTCTGCTTTATGGAAGAATAAAATTTTTGTATTTAAGCGACCGAACCTTGGGTAGGTTGCCTATGTATCCCACTTGGAGAATCGGGTCGTAACATAGTTCAGACATGATGTATTGCAGAATAACGAAACCATTAACTAGTGCAAGCTCTTATACATAGTATCTTTTGACGGCGTCTGAGTTAATTGGTTTCGGTAAAACTTCTCCGTCCATTTCTACTAATATCAGTGCTCCTCCGTTTAGAACTCTGTGAACCATGTACGACCCTTGCCAATTTGGTGCAAATTTGCCCTTGTCTTCCTCTTGATTGGGGAATATCTTCTTCAGTACTAATTGTCCAGGTTCGAAGGATATCTCTCCAACTTTCTTGTTAAATTCTTTAGCCATTCTCCTCTAATATATTTGCCCATGACATACTACATTTAGTCTCTTGCCGTCGATGAGGGCCAATTGCTCCATTCTTCCTTTGATCCATTCAACGTCTTTCAACTATGTCTCTTGGATGATCATTAGGGATGGTATCTCAACTTCTGCTGGTATCACTGCCTCGGTGCCATACACCAGCAAGTAAGGAGTAGCCCCTGTTGATGTTCTCACTGTGGTGCGATACCCTAACATAGCATAGGGTAAGTTATCGTGCCATTGCTTTGAATTGTCTGTCATCTTGCGCAATATCTTCTTGAAGTTCTTGTTGGCTGCCTCGACCGCACCATTCAATTGGGGTCTATATGCGGTGGAATTGTGGTGCTTGATCTTGAAAACCTCACAGGTTGCTTTCATTAGGTCACTATTGAGATTGGACCCATTGTCAGTGATGATAGATTCGGGGATGCCGAATTGATAGATCATTTTTTCACGGACAAAGTTTGACGCCACTTTCTTTACCACTGACTTATATGATGTAGCTTCTACCCATTTGGTAAAATAATCAATGGCTACCAATATGAAACGATGTCCATTGGATGCGGCTGGCTCGATGGGTCCTATGAGGTCCATGCCCTAGGCAACGAAAAGCCAGGGTGATTCCATGATATTCAATTCATTAGGAGGCACTCGAATCATATCTCTGGGCACTGGTGACATTTCTTTACGTGCCTTATGCAATCATGCTCCATTTTCATCCAGAAATAGCCAACCCTCAAAATCTTCTTTGCAAGCACGAAATCGTTCATATGCGGGCCGCACGTCCTGAAGTGTACTTCTCCTAACAGCCTATCAGCTTCTTTAGCGTCCACACATCTCAGCAATCCTAGATTAGGTGTCCTTTTGTACAAGACTTCTCCATTCAAAAAGAAAAAATTTGCTAATCTCCTCAATGTCTTCTTTTGAAGGCTTGTTTCATCCTTTGGGTAAATGCCATTTTTGAGAAACCCTTTGATGTCGTAGAACCAAGGTTGTCCGTCTGATTCTTCTTCCACATGATAACAATATGATGGCTGCTTACTCACTGCCACAGGTATTGAGTCAATGTAGTTCTTATCAGGTTGTTTGATTATGGAGGATATGGTGGCCAAAGCATCTGCAAACTCCTTTTGTAGCCTAGGCACATGCCAGAACTCTATCTTGGTGAATCTTTGCTTCAGCTCTTTTATGCACTCGAGGTATGGCAATAACTTGGAGTTCTTTGCTGTCCATTCTCCTCGAACTTTGTGAATCAAAAAGTCTGAATCTCCAATTGCCAGCAGCTCTTTTATATTCATGTCTACCGCCATTCTAAGACCCAAGATGCAAGCTTCATACTCCGCCATATTTTTGGTGCAAGGAAACCTCAGTTTGGCTGCGATAGGATAGTGTTGACCAGTCTCCAAAACTAACACTGCTCCAATGCCGACTCCCTTGAAATTCACTGCTCCATCGAAGAATAGCCTCCAACTATCATACTCCTCAGTGATATCTTCTCCTACGAACATGACTTCTTCGTAGGGGAAATAGGTGTGCAGTGGCTCATAGTTATCTCCCACCAGATTCTCGGCCATATGATCAACCAGGGACTGAGCTTTTATCGCCTTTTCGGTGACAAAAGTGATGTCGAATTCACTGAGCAGCATTTGCCATTTAGCCAGTTTTCCAGTAAGCATTGGTTTTTGGAAAATATACTTGAGAGGGTCCATCCTTGATATCAACAATGTTGAGTAAGATGTCAAGTAGTGTCTCAGCTTTTGTGCTATCCAAGTCAGCGCACAGCACGTGCATTCCAGTAATGTGTACTTGGCCTCGTAAGGAGTGAATTTCTTGCTTCGATAGTATATTGCTTGCTCCTTTCTTCCAGTTGAATCATGTTTCCCCAATACACACCCAAATGCCGAATCCACCACAGACAGGTACAAGATCAAAGGTCACCCACACTCGGGCGGAACCAGCACAAGCGAGCAAGACAAGTACTCCTTTATCCGATCAAATGCTTTCTGACAAGTTTTCCATCCACTCGATCACTGTGTCTTTCTTAAGTAGTTTGATGATAGGCTCGCAGATGACAGTGGATTGCGCTATGAACCGGCTGATGTAATTGAGCCTTCCCAGGAAACTCATGACCTCTTTCTTGCTCTTCGGCGGTAGAAATTCTTTGATGGCTTTGATCTTGGATGGATCCAGTTTGATGCCTCTTCTACTGACAGTGAAACCCAGAAGCTTCCCTGCTGGAACACCAAAAGCACACTTTGCTGGATTTAGCTTCAAATTATATTTTTACGGACGATTGAAAAACTTGCGCAAATTATCAAGGTGCTCTAAGCTCTTCTTTGATATTGATGATCACATCATCTACGTAGACTTCAATTTCTTTTTGCATCAGGTCATGGAACATAGTTTTCATTGCTCTCATGTATGTTGCCCCAGCATTATTCAACCCAAATGGCATAACCTTATAACAATAAGTTCCCCAAGATGTAGTGAATGTTGTCTTCTCGGCATCCTCTTCATCCATGAGTAATTGATGGTCGCCGGCGAAACAGTCTATGAAATATGTTTCGCGCAATTGTCAATCAGGATGTGTATATTTGGCAGAAGAAAATCATTTTTTGAGCTTGCTCTGTTCAGATCTGTGTAGTCTACACAAACTTGGAGTTTCCCATCTTTCTTCGGCACTTGGATAATGTTAGCTAACCAAGTTGGGTGTTTGACTATTTTCAAGATTCCTGCATTGAGCTGTTTGGTTACCTCCTCCCCAATCGTCAACAGAACTGACGACTTGAAAGTTCGAGCTTTTTGTTTGACTGGTGGAAAGCCCGGATTGATAGGTAATTTATGGTCTACCACATCCGTGCTTATGCCAATCATTTCATCATACGACCAAGCAAAATACATCCTCATATTCCTTAAGAAACTCAGTATACCGATTTTTATCTTCGGTGGTGAGGTGCACACTAATCCTTGTCTCTTTCACCGTTGTTTCATCCCCTAGATTTATCACCTCAGTTTCTTCTAGGTTTGGCTTAGGCTTATTTTCAAATCTTTCAATTTCCTTTTGTGTGGTCTCATCAAAATCATCATAATCAAACTCAGTGTCCTCAAGCTCCATTATTTCATTACACGTTGCGGTTGTGGACTCAATGGGATTATTAGTTTGAATGCTGAAAAATAAAATATTGTAAAATTAAAGGATTAAAATAAAAGTTAAAGGAAATAGTGCGATATTTTATTTATGAATCCTTGCAAAACAAAGTTTGTAGGGAGACATGTGAAACAGAAAAAAAAGAAAATGCAAATTCCACAACTCAAAGTCGAGTTTTATTTTAGGAAATATGAAATAAACTCTATCCCCCAGCTCTACCAAGGTCCACGGTAAGCTCGGGCCCGGTTGCTGATCCAATTGTTCAATGCAGCTCCAGATCCAGCTCTTGTCAGCCCAGGCGGTTCAACATGTTCTTCCAGGATCACACAGCAGTCTTCATTATATATGAACAGATTTTGCACTCCTGCCAGCAAGTCCTCTTCAGCATCAGCTATCTTTGGCTCAACTCTTTGTGCTGCAGATACCTCCCCCTTTCGACCATCCAAGTATCCAGACGAGACGAAAATATGTAGGAGAGTCAGTGTGATTTTCTTGTAGAATTTGAAGTCCAGCGATGCTTCTTCCATGCTCTTCTCATAAGTCATAATGTACCCTACGCCAGCTTTCTCATTGTCGGGCATCATCACAATTTGAATTGGCTTGATCATGCCATCCAGGTTCTTGCCCAAACATTTCCTAGGTTCATAGCCTTGTTTTATCATGATGCCTACAACCCAGTCTCTAGGCTATTTAGAAGGTTGTGGAAGTATATATGGCTCTTCAATCACCACTTCTATAGGTTCGAGTGCTTTGGGTAGCCACAATTGCTTTCCCTTTGTGTCTTCAGAGATGCGCTTCTAATTGGGACGACGGTCATTAGGTGAGTACATCGATCGCTTCTCTGTCTTAGCCGGTAAGGTCTCACGAAATTCACGTGAGGGCACACCCCAATCAGATATGACTGGTTCCCAGACTAAGTTTCTCCCTTCATAGCCTTTGCCTCGGCCATCCCAGTAGGCGCTATAAAAGCTTCTCTTCCTTTCTTCAATCCCAGGCAGTGTGTTGACCAATTTGGGAGTGAAATGTGCAGTATAACCTCCTTGGACTGCGTCTGTGATGTTCCAGCCCTTGTTGTAGTTCTTGCAACGTCCCCCTCGAGTACCTTGCACTGCTCCCACGAGCTCTACAGTATAGAAAGTCTGCCCGTCGGGAGCATTCCCTTCAATTTCTGGTATGGTTTGTTCGTTGTAAATGGAATTGTTCCCTTCATCGAACACCACCACCTCTTTGTGGTCCCACTCGAACTTCACTATTTTGTGCAATGTAGAAGGCACTGCTCCAGCCATATGAATCCAAGGTC
Source organism: Petunia secreta (assembly GCA_029990175.1). Classification (NCBI taxonomy): domain Eukaryota; kingdom Viridiplantae; phylum Streptophyta; class Magnoliopsida; order Solanales; family Solanaceae; genus Petunia; species Petunia secreta. The sequence goes on from JARKIP010000009.1 coordinate 19,305,628, forward strand.
TTCCCAGTAGCAGGTTATCAGAAGCGGAGATGTCCATGACATGAAATTTGGCGGTGAACTCCACGGGATCGTCCAGGAGTAAAGCTAAGATGGAGATTTGTGCAGGAGTCTTGCCCAAGTGTTCAACCATGGAGTATTCTTTTGCTTGTACTTTCTAAAAAAATTCTCTAGACTCCTCCTCATTGATGCCTCGTCTTCCTTGAACAAGATGCTCGAGAGTATAAATCCTCCCACTCCTAGTCATTCCTTGTGCAGCAACGGTCTCAACTGTTGATTTGCCCTTCTTCTCCATTTTGTAGTCCCATGGTACTGCCTTATCACTGTACGGGGGAACTACGTCAACGTAGAATTTTGGAGCCACTTCTACCTCGATGGGCTCTGGTGCCGTAGCAGCTTGAGCAACAAAAGCAAGCGCTGGTATGTCTCCCTTCGCTTTAACAATGGTTCCCTCCAGGTTGCATTCTTTATCTAACTCGATCAAATTCACCCTATGGTCTTCGTGGTTAGGCAGAGGGTTGTTGTGCACGTTTGGATTTTTCAAGTGGATCACCTTTTGATCGATCAAGTCTTGTATCTTGTCTCTCAGGGCATAGAAATTTTCAGTATCGTGACCAGGTCCTCCAGAGTGATAGGCACAGTTTTGGTTTGGTCGATGTAGGGTGTCATCCTAGCAGGAATTTTGAATGGTAGGGGTTGTATATGGCCGGCTGCTTTGAGTCTCTCGAACAACTGAGTGCGGGATTCGGCCAATGGGATGTAGTTTCTTTTGGGTCTTGGGTTGTTGTTGGCATGAGGCCTTGGTGGATAGGCATTGGTGTTTCGGTAGTTAGGGCTTTGTGGATATGGTGGTATTTGTGGTGGTGGGTTTTGGAACATGGGCTGAGTATTGTAGACTAGTAGGTGGATGTGGGTAGAACGTATGGGTATGATGGAGGAGGTGTTTGGTAGTAGTGGTCATGGGTAGGGGAACGATCGAGAGATGCAACAACAAAAGAGACATTGTTCTTCTTCTTTCTTGATATAGTGGTGCTTCCAGTTTGTAGGGCTTTGTTAGTGGCTTGTAGTGCAGCCAAGCTAACGATCCCACCAGTCTTCAATCAATCTTCAACCATATCTCCAATCTTGATCAAGTCTCCAAACTTCTTGTCTTGTAGATTCAGCATTTTATCAAAGTAGACGTCTTCTTGTATGCGGATGAAGGTTGCCACTATCTCGGCGTCTTCCATAGGAGGTTGGACTTTAGCGGCTTCAGCTCTCCACCTAGCTGCGAATTCTCTAAAGGTCTCGGTAGGCTTCTTCTTTAGTTTCTCTAGATAGAACTGATCGGGCATGGTATTAGTGTTGTACCCAAAACTGTCAACGAAGTCCCAAGCCATTGCTTCCCAACTCGTCCACTTCTTTTTTTTGTTGCTTTGAGTACCATACCAGCACATCTCCGATCAGACTCGGTTGAACAGTTGCATGCAGATTTTTTCATCATGTCCAACCCCAACAAACTTTTCACAATAAGATCTCAAATGAGCTATTGGGTGACCACTGCCGTCGAACATATTGAACTTGGGCGTCTTATAGCCTTCGGGCAGCTTCAAGTCAGGGTACATGCAGAGATCCTCATAAGCTAACCCTCGGGTTCCTTTGGTGCCTTGGAATTGCTTGAACTTCTCTACCAACCATTGGACTCGCTCTTTGGCGTTGTCTGAGTCTTCCTTTGTCCATGCGTACATGTCATGATCTTTGGTGGGTGATGCAATGGTTTTTTTTTCAATAGTGAAGGGGGTAAGTTCTTTTGCAGTGCTTTTGGTGGTGCAGTGTAGGTAGGGTAAGGGATATCTTTTTCGGGGAATAGTGGATCTCTGCCGTGAGGGCGGGTGGTTTTGTTTGGTTCAATGATCTCATCAGCACGGGTAAGAGGAACCCTATTCTCAAACTCAAACAACCTTTGTTCCAACTTAGCATAGTCTTCATAGGCGACCACACCTTGCTTTTCAGGAGTTCCATTTCCAACTTTGTCAAACTCAGCCATGATATTACGTCTCGTCCTTGTCCTCGTAGGTAAAGGGGGAGGTGTTGGGATTGATCCTCTGGATCTCAACCGGTATTGCGGCGCGGCCAGAATGCACAAACCAAACTTTTAGGGACTTGGAGACTGACATATCCAAAACAAAGGAAAGAAATGTGAGTATACGTTAGTTTTAATAAAATCGCGTCCTATCATGCAAGGGACCTCTTTTGTGCCAGAGGTAGGCCTATCGAAGATTCGAAGTAATGTTTGCACCAAACACGTCATTTCGTTTGCATAAACATAATAAACACAAGCCTAAAAACCCAAAATAATGAAATTTTATTTGATTTTCTCTGCTTTATTACAACCACTAATTTAAGACAACGACTCGACTAAACAGAAAACAATGGCAAAAAGAAAAGACGACTTGACTCAAGACGACCAGACTATATGCCAAGCAAAGAGGTTTCGGATCAAGCATCAGTTCCAACGTCTTCTTTCTTCTTCTTCTCTTTGGCTTCTTCCTTAAGTGTGTGGACTAGACTTATCGGTGAAAGAGCGGCGAATATCTCTATCAGATCCTTCCCAGCTTGTATGTCACCCAGATCTTTTGTGAAGAATTCGCAGATTTCTATCCCCATTGCTTCCTTTTCTTCTAGCGGCACTGCCTTAAAATACTCTTCCCATCCTTTGAGCAAATCTTATAGATTCCCAGCGGCTTGCCTCGCAGCCATGAACTTGCATGTCCAATACTTGAGTTCATCTTCTTTAATCTTATCCTTGTATTGTATCCTCATCTCCCTCTCTTGTGTTACCCTTAATTCCTTCTTATCTTGGTCGAACTCGTGTCGCAGCCTCTTGTATTTTTCAATGACACTCGGAGCTTTGGTTTTCCTTTTCAGCGTAGTACTTGATCGGAACCTCTCTCTATCTTCACTGAGCCATTGAGGATAAGATAGAGTAGCCATGGGGTTCACTCTACTGTCTCGGCCACGAAAACATTGCATAGTAAGCCTCTTTTCACACATTGTCAATATAGTACCAACCATCGGATGCTCAATGTCCTTTATGTCAACGTTGAAGCCTCTCCCTTCAGTCAACTGCAGAGTTTGCTGTGTCATTCCCACTTGTCGAAGGATTCTTAGAGGAACATAGTGATGAGTTCCTCCGAATCCAATCAATGTCAAGAAAGTGATGTCTTAACCTTGTATGGAAACAATGAAGCCAGCACAGTTTCAATTACCCATTGTACCTCTTGAAACTCTTCAAGCTTGGTATACAATCCTTGCATGTTTGTGGGGTCCTCCCATGCCGTTGTTCCAGCCATGCGGGTGCTATGTGAGCGGATCCCTCATTTCCATGACAGTTTTGGTGCTACTAGGCTGATAGGGATACTGGCAAATGCTCTATCAACCATATTTGCAGCAAAAGATTGCACCATTCGAAAAAGTCTCCTCCTCTTCTACATTTGGTCAGAGCCCTATAAACTTCTCCCAGAATCATTGGAACCAAGCATACTTGACACTTGCCAGCACCCTTGCATAATCCCTCTACCACTCTTCCCAACCTTATGTCGATCTTTCCCTCGTTCTCGGAGAAAACCATGCTTTCCAGAAAAGAAACGATGAAAGCATTACATTCAGTCCACTCCCAATCTTGAATTTCCCATGCCCCAGTCCACTCATGCCTAAACGTTGGATCTCCAAATCTAGAATGCAAGTACTCCAAGGTGACTTTTCCATCATGCACTCCCTCGACATATGGATCATAAGGAGCGCCCAACAGTTCAATGTACTCCTTAGGATCGACGTCTCGGGGATAAATCATGGTCTCGGGTCCAGGCTCTAACCCTGCTAGTCCTCCAAATTCCTCCAACATCATTGCCAACTCCAAACCATTGAAATGAAACACAGCCCTCTTGTAGTCCCAAAAATGTGTAGTAGCTTCGACCAAACCAGGCATGGCAGTGTAGGCCTTGAGAGCCACCAGCTCTCCCAAAACCTTTTGAACGTGAGCCTTACTAACAACAGCCAGATCTTCCCACCAGAGTCTGATCAAGTGAGGAGGTCGGGAAACAATCTTGAATTGAAGTGTACCTCTCGCAGCCATAGTCTGAAAACAAGACAAGAAAAGTTAAAGACCAAAACAGTCTTATAATCTTGATCATGTTTAAACAAACGATTAATATCTTATGCAAATGTTTCTTCGCATCCATGGAAAAGGTGCAATTTTGTCATTTTCCGGGTTAAGGACCCTTTCGACATTTGGACATGGGCTTACTAATTGACTATTACGTGCCAAGGATGTACAACCTTCCTAAGTTTGTCATGATGCAAAGAAAATAAATACGCATTTTGTTTCCAATTATTCTCATAAATTCCCAAGTCGATTTTGAAATTCGGTACATGATGACTTTTAGAAATTAAAATAAAATACCAAAAGAAATGAAAATGACACATTGACTAGGCAGCACGCTCCTACTCCAGCCTGGCTCTCTTTGTTTCTCGGGTAATTTCCTTGACTTCTTCCATACCTTTGCTTAGGTATCCTTTAGCCACCACTAAGTGTAAAATATCCACCTCTGCACCCTCCGAATTCCATTGTTCAAGCTTCATTCTCAACGCCTCTATCTTTTCCTCTTGCTCTATTGTACGTTTTCTCCATACTTCAATCTCTTCTTTGTTTTCTTTGTCATCTTAACAGCTTTCAACATGAATTCTCGGTATCAGATTTGAGCTTCCGCTTCACGATCTCTTATGTCATTCCCTCGACTCGGCCCCACTACCACATTTCCTTTTATGCTAGAGCGTACCAAGCTTTTATAGTTTGGTTCGCATCCAGCGTTGTATCTGTTTGATGCTAGTGATTCTTCTCCCATAACTTGTCTTCCTACCTAGGATTATCTAATGCTCTTAACTCTTGGAACAACATCTCCAGTATAATCAAACTGATAGTCCTTCATGTCTGGTATTACTGGTGCTATTTGCTTCCTTCCTTCTTGCCTCGTTACCCTCAATGGTTGATAGGGTTGGAGACCTCTCAATCCTATAAGTATCACAAAGGACACCTTTTTGGAGCTAATGATGAAGTCCGATGAAGGAAACCAAGTGAACATCCATTGAATTGAATCCTCCGTTATGTTTTCAAACAACTTTACCCATTTCTCTGTGCTGCTTGGCAGCTTGAATTTTGGAACCTCGTATCGCTCTCAAACCAAGTAGTTGGAACCAGTTGGCTTAGACAATTCTTGTACACCTTTCATTTTCCTCAAATGCTCCTTGAACCATGCTTGTAGTAGAAGAGTGCAACCTTGGAAATATCTTGCTCCTCTCTTGCAACAACCTAAAGCCCGATAAATGTTCGCACTATCATAGGAACTATAAAATATAACGATAACCATCAATTCCATTGAATACTGCGTCGGCAACCATGACAAGCTTCGAACATATGTCGTGACTCGAGCTTTTAGGGAATACCATTACTCCTAAGAAACAAATTGTAAATGTAAGTGGTCTAGCTCCCTTCCAATCGTTGTAGGACTTGAACTCTTTTTTACGGTTGTCGAATGCACCCAAATACCCAAACCGGCTGTAAAAGTAGGAAAAGGGTATTTTCTTTTGTAGCAAAAATTCTACATTCACACTTGCTACCAACCCTAATTTATTACAAAACTCTTCAGCTGTAGGGACACTCGGTGCTAGAATGCGACCCCCTTTCCAACGATGTTTGTCCAACCTCGAGTGTGATACAAACCCTCCTATTTCTTCTAGCAAAGGCGTTAGCTCAACATCCCCAAATCTAAACACATTTAGTTCTTCATCTCAAAATGACACCGACGCTTTAATCATCTCTCTACATGGCTCTATTTCTAATAGGGAAACCAAATGACCCAAATGTTGACGTACTTCAGTTGGCTCACCCAATGACAAATTATTCCATCAACTAGTTAACAAAGGAGGTGCGCCAATAGTCATTCAAAAACGGTGAAATTTTTGACTCATTGTGACCTATAAGGAAAAAGGAAAATAAAAGGATTAAAACCCCCTCCCTTTTTTGAGAATAATTGGACAAATCAAAATGCATTTTTATTCTCGTCTTACTTTTCTTTTCACTCTTGTTTTTTTGTTTTCTCTCAAATGCACATAAGCATGTCCAAACGTCCCTTCGGGGCTCAAAAACCCATCAAGTAATTTGGACAAGTTGAAAACTAGCCGGCTAACAGGGAGCCCTTCCTACGTATGATGCATGCTCATTACATTCAAAGAATGGTGTAATTCTAGATACGGTTCCCTAAGGCGAACGGCCAAGGAGTGGTACCATTTGAAATTGTTGGTTGTACCACAGACCAACTATATTCAAAAATGTCCCTCCTAAAAGGTTTTTTATGGTGAAGCAAGCGTGAGACCCATGTAATCGCCCGTGTGTGTGCAAACTGTCGTTTCCCAGGAGTGGGGGAGTATGAGTGAAATATGCCAAGTTACATCAAATTTCAAATTCATACAAGTAAATAAATAAAAGGGAAAAAAGAAAAACAAAAAAGAATCCAAGTTAGTAAAATCATAATAATATGAACAACAACATAATAATCAACTAAATCCTAAAATTAAAGACTCGCTATGGTTAGGACTTTGAATATCCCCAGCGGAGTCGCCATTCTGTCATACCCGATTTTAGACTCAGCTCGGAACGAGTCGGATTTCGGATTTGACTGGGTAACTCATTTGAGTTCAAGAGTTGGAGTTTCCACCTAATATAGTTTTTTAAGGTGTATTAGGCCACCTAAGCGTCGAAGGTCAAATTAATTATTATACTAGTCTGGTTTCGGAGATTCAACGGGTAAGAAGTCCAAATGACTCAGGAAAGAAGATGTTAGGCACTTCCCCAAGTCCCACGAAAGGTGGTTCCCGCCCAAGTCTATATTTTGAGATGTCTTTGCAAAGTTGTGAGCATTATCATATGCAATACTAACTTGAAGGGTCAGTTTCGTAACCAATGAAATCAATTCTATCTATGCAAGTTTAAATAGCACATACACAAATGGGCTTCAAGTTTTACACATAGGCCCATATTTCATGCTTAATCGCGTTTTAAGGCCTCTAACATAAATGCCTAATCGCAAATAGGGTTAACTCACCAAAGTGTATCGCAATTCAGCTTATTTGTGCAGTTTCAACACCCAAATTAGATTTGCTGACAGTTTTACAAAAATAGGCAGTTCTCACAATTAGTTTCAAATTTTGTCAAAAACAAAATGGGTGTTGTTTGTAAAATAAAATATTAGCCATTTATGGTCGGTGTGACTCGTCATTAATTGTCGAGCCCTAACCTTAATGGCTATTTTTATTTGGGGGTAAGTTTTAGAAAAGGATATAGGTAAGTGGGTTGTTTTCAAAAGTAGGTTTCACAGAAGCACATAAATGCAAACAAAGCGCTGTCGCACACATATATATATAGTTATACGCATGCAAATACATGAGTAATTAATAGTGTTAACCTTTAGAAAATGTTTATATAGTTGTATAATTGACCCCCATTCACTTATACACTCCTATACACTATTAGATTAGTGTATAGGAGCTCCAAGTAGTTGAAAATCAGTTTAGCACACATAAAGGCCACATTTGAAAATACTTTTGGGCCTGGATCGCTTATGCAAAGAGGGGCAGCTTTAAATTTACAGAAAACAGTCTGATTTTAGCAGTCATAACACAATTAGCCCCCTGTTTAAATAAAATTCCAGATTTCATATTGAAAGGCATGCTTCAAGTGTTTTAATTCTAAGACCTGCATAGAGTAGTTAGTAAAGCAATGTTACCGTACGCAAGCTACCCAAAAACATGCAAACTTAATAACATAGCTTAGTCTTTTACCCAAAAAATTCTATACAGATTTCAAACTATCATGATTTTCGAATGATGTAGCACATAGGAGGGAAAAGTTAAGAGGAGCTCCTGAATAGCCAATATACACAGTCTAGTAGCTCTGTTCCTTGTGTTAAATGGATACAAACAGGATTCATATCAAATGTACAAGATGGGGACAATCTCTAAAGGGAAAAGAACAAGGAAGAGTAAAGGTCAGAGGGTGCCCTGTATGCACTGGAATGCAGCCTATCTAGGCTCAATTTTTACCAAGGAAGAGAGAGCCTTTTCCTAACCCTTTAAGGGTTAGCAAGGCCATAGACAGAACCCAAACAGAGGTATACACAAGGATAACAAACAATAGAAACCACGCAAAGGAACCTAGACATAAACAGCCAGAATATGACAGCAAACAATAAGGAGAGCCATAGCTTATACATTGTCAAAATAGTAGCAAATAGGGAGTAATAAAGAAGTAGTGTAGTGGGCCTTTTTGGTCAGAATCCAGAGAGAAAAGAACCAGAGTATGCAGTCAATTTTCCTATGCTTTCAGTTTCTTTTTATTCTAGTGAGGTGTGTGTGAGGAGTCAAAAAGTGTGTCCAAAGTGAATGAAGAGAACCAGTTTATATAGGTAAAGTGACAGGAATTAGAATCCCAACGGTTGAGAGCTAAGAATGGCAAGAGAATATTGCTTCCCAAGGTTAAGGGAATCAGTAAAGTACCCTTTCCATATATAGATTAATCAGCCCCACAGATTAAGGTAAAATAAATCCTAAATAAACTAGGATCCCTTTCCTTAAACCTAAATAAAGTCTAGGTTCACAAATTAGTTTTGCAACATGTTTTAGGCTAATTTTAGGCTCGAAGATCAGTCAACCAACTTGATAATTCTCAGTTGAAATCACATTAACCACAAAACTGATCTCCAATCCAGTCATCAATCAAGAATTCAAATTGAATTAATTCAAAATCCTCCGAATCATGCCAGAACTAAATATCAATCACCAATTCAAATTAAACCCAGTCAAGATCCCCTAAATCATGCTTAAACCAAATCATTCTAATTTTAAGCTATATGATCATGCATCTCAACAAAATAAAGGTCAGAATACACTGTCAAAGGTGAATCTATTGTCGAGGGTGTCAAGTTATATCTCAGTAATGGCGATAAGCAATATAGGTCTTGAGAGTGACAATTTCAGTGAATACACACAAATCAAGAACAAAGTTCCACTTATCCTAGTGAAAGAACATTGCAAATTCTATGACAGTAGGCAAATTCAGGCATACAAACTAATATCATTGTTAAAATAGTGAAATCAACCAAGACTGATGATTTTGCGAATTTACGTTAATCGATTATTCTAACACGCCAAAAGACCAAACAATTTCAAATTTAACATCACTTATACCCAGAAACAATTTAGGAAAATAAGAGGTTTTTAGGGTTACCCATTTGCGCAAATCGGGGTCGGGTCAAATTGACCCGTCTTAAATTGAGTTTGCATGAAGGTTTCTTCACCCTTACAGGCAATAGTGGTGTTTTAGGACGTCTTCAAGCCAAGTCGGAGACATTTTTCGGTAGTAGGAACCCCGTCGACGAGAGTTAAGAATCGACCTCGTTTGAATATTGTCAAAAGCGTATAGGTTTTGTAGCGGAGAAGACGAGGGTTACAAATATATAATTTGTTTCCATTTGCACCGGCTAAGTCGACCGGAAATCGCCATAGACGGCAGAGATGTAGAGAGAGAGAGAGAGACAGTCGCAGCAGCTGAGGAGGAGGAGGAGAAAATGAAAAAGGGCCATAGGGTTTGAGGGGTGTGTGTGTAATTAAAAATGAAAACTCTAATCCTGGCCATTGGATTATCTTGGTGGACGATCGAGATTGATCCACGTAGATGTGACGTGTAAAAAAATGGAGCTGATGTGTGTAGGCATATGTCTGTATATAGTATAAAAGTGTATATAATGTGTATAATAATATATAAATGCTTATAAAATGCGTAGAAAATGGTATAAAATACCTATAAAATTATAGAAAAAATTAGGGAATTAATTTTCAAGGCCAAAGGGCTAATGGGGACCTATTACTTTAGATTTTAAAGCAATTTTGTGAAATTTCTAAAATGGGAATAAATATTAAAAAATTTTAATTGGACATGCGGATTTTGAAAATAGTCATGGCTTGTGCCGGTATTTGAAAAATAGCCTAATTGATGTGTGTATGCGAAGTAGTGACTTCGAATATGAGTGAGTGTATGATACTCATGTGGCTATCAGTGCAAGTTGTATGAATAAGAGGTTATCGAAACGGGAGGGACAATATTTGGTCAACAGAGCCCGGTTTAGAGTCTATCCAGACTAAGACAGTGTCTAGTAGAGTCTCGCTGATGGGTACGTAGACGTCCGTACTTATCTACGAGAGACTATGATGGTATTTAGGAAGTTTCACTTCCTTCTTTTCTGATCGTGCGTCGGTTTAGGATGCAAAAGTATTTTCGTTAATTCCTTCGTGGTAATTGTGAACCCTTGTGCGACAAATCAGCAAACGGTAGGAGTTCAGGACGAAGTATTCTAGCCTTGGGCTAGAGCTACTCAAGCCTCGAGAGTTGTGGATCGTGCTGACGATCCAGTTGCGCAGGCCCCAGCTGTACGAGCTTGCGATGGGCAAGGGAGAAAGGCCTTGTCGTTCCCTTGGCTCTCTACGATGCTTTTACGAGAATCTTGGTGATGCAGATACCGCAAGAACCTATTATTCGTTAGGTAGCTTATCAGGTTGCCGCAGATGTAGACGTTCGGTCTTATGGAGCTCTATTCTAGTTCTTAATATTGCCGCAGTAAATAATGTTCCGGAGGCAGCATATGTTGTGCCTCTAGTTATTCTGGCTGGTTAGCTAGCCTGAGTAATGGCTCGGTCTTAGTGTCTGAAGAGGCTGCATTATTCTACCTAATTGAACCTTCTGATGTTCTTAGGCCATGCATCAGATTATCCCTGTGTAAATTTTTTTAAAACAAAATGATGTCAGCATATCCTTCAGGCTGTTTGTTATCTCAAGTAGTATGATGTTTATTATACTGCTTTCCAGTTTCAAGGTTCAGCCCTGGATTGGTGGACCGCTCTCCTATCAGCTCTTGCATAAGTTGACTTGGTGTAAGTTTTCTCGTAGATTCATGGAAAAGTTCCTTTCGAGAAGCGAGCGAGATGAAGAGTGTCACCAGTTTGAGTGGATTAGACAGGGTAGCCTGTCGGTTAGTGTGTTGGTTTCATATTATGAGATTGAATTCTCTAGAGTGGCTAGGTATGCACTAGGACTAGTCCATGAGCCTTCCGAGAAGGTTCGAAGATTTATTGATGACCTTTCTTCTTCCTTGAGGTCCTAGATGACTCAAGAGATTGAGGTGGGGACTTCATTTGAAGTTGTTGTAGATATAGCTCGGAGGTATGAGGCATACCATAAGTTAGAGCGGGAAGAATTAGAGCGGGAGGGAAAGAGATCCCACGGCCCTGGTGGGCACCATGGTACCTCATTTGGAGGTAAGAGATCTGATTATTGTGGGAGGTCACCTGCTAGGTTATCTCAGCTTGTAGCGGGACTCTCAAAGTGCAACAGTTGTTCATCAAGATTAGACTCAGTTTTCTCTTTATAGCTATCAACAAGCTGTCCAGCTTCCATTTTCACCGAAAAGGTGTTATCATTGTCGTGAGCCTGTCATCTTTGGAGGAGTTTTCCCTTACTCCTGTAAGTAGGCAGTCGTTCTTTCTCTCACCAGACCACTATCATACACCTGCCTAGTCGCAGGGGTTTTCATTTAGATCTTAATGAGCCAGAGAAATTTCACCATCCAGTAGAAGTCGAGAGCGTGGTGGCAGTGGTTTTTCTGGAAGTAATTATCAGGGAACAGCCCAGCTCAGCCGCAGAGGCAGTTCTATGAACTACCAGTCTGGAAGGATGCTGAGGTATCCGATGTAGTACACTCATGTATTTCTTCTTCCATTTTATGTAAGTGAGATTTGATTCTTCCGATCGGTCTGGACTTCGTTTATCTTACCACATTTCTATGGCTTCCTTGGATATTGTTTCTATTAAGAATCGGTTGCGATAGAGGGGTGAGTGTCCGATATGATTTATTCCAGAAATTTGTGAGACCCTACTAGTTTGTTTGGTTTATATGTGAGAGATTTGGGAGTGAGTGTCAGTATTGTCTGTTTGGCATCCTGTTATGCCACCTTCTGTTATTATGTCAAATCAGTTTACCTCTCTTCTCGGAATTCCGCGTTGTTGGATGATAGGATTCTAATTCATTACCATCAGAAAGTGTCATTGTTTCTTCTGGTGTAAAAGTGATTAGTAAGTAATATTCGATCTACGTATCTCCTCTTGGTTCAAAATTCTAGTAAAGTCATGTTATCCCATGAGCTTATCTGGGTTATAAAAGGGTTTTCTGGTAAATTGTCAGAGTTTTCTTCTAATTGGGAGGTTAAATTGGCATGGATGTTGTTCCATAAAGCTCATTTAATATCTATTTCTTCAATTGCGATTCTTTGTCTAGCTTGACTCGTAAGTAGTCTAGCTTTGGTAGCCAAGAAAATAAGAAGATGAGCTTCCTAAAGCTCTAATTATTCTTATTCTTAGTCCATTGCCATCTCTTCTTCGTCCGGCACTAGTGAGTTTGGGCGGTTAGTAGCTGCTTGTGGTATTCCCTATGTTGAGCCAAAGTGCGTGTTAAGGTAGCTGGGTAAGCACATTGTTGTGTTTTAAGGCTACTAAGGGTAATGAGAGGTGTCATTTGACCTCTGAGTTGATCCATCAGGCGGTGGTTCTTATGACAAGGGTATGGAGTTTTGAACTCGAGAGTTGCAGCTGTTTGGCAACTCGAGAGGGTAATTTGGTAGCTTAGGTCTGAGACGCGTTATGTTTAGCTGAGTCTTCCTTAATCCAGCAGGTTGTATGAGGATGAATATTCTTATTCAAATTAGTTGTATGAGCTTATGCTCTAAGTGGAGGAGCCTTCCTCTAATACAGAATGCTAATATTAAATCTCCAAGGCATTGCTGAAGTGTAAGCTAACTCTTAGTTTCATCAAACTGTTCTATATCGTAAAGTATATCGACGAGGTCATTCGTCGGTAGAATCATGTTAATCCATCCAGAGTTCCGTGTATCTTTATTTCGAAAATGTACAACCCTTCTCTCGTGATCGAGGAAGGATCAGCTTAGTCAGAATAAGCTGGGCAATGGCGTTATGATATTATCCAGATATATTTTATTCCAAGAATGCGGTGTGTATGTTATAATTCAGATTCTGTAATCATGAGACAATGTCCGTGGAATAATTTGTGAAGGTCGTGCAGGTTCTCTTGTTAACTGTGTGAATTTTTCTTTAGACTCAAGCTCGTTCGAGGACGAATGAGAGTCTAAGTATAGGAGAATGAAACGACCTTAGGTAGTCGTTTCAGAAATTAGGACCTCAATTGGCGTGCCAATAATTTTAAAATCTTCGTAAGGTCCATTAGGACATGCCTGTAAAATTTGAGCTAAATCGGACTTCGTCTGGTAGGTATTGGAATAAGGTTTCAGATTTCATTGTCGGTAAATATTAAAAAGAGATATTCGAGCTCGATTTCAGCGAATGAGCTCCGATTCGAAATCCAAAAGCGCCTTTAGGTTCATATGATTATTTTTGACCTGTACGAACTTTCAGAAGTGAATTTCGAGGTAGTTCGGATAGCTTCCGTTAAAATGCCGAAAGTTAATAATTTGATCTTTTCCGCTTTAATTCCCATCGTGAGTTTCGGGAGTCCGATTTGAGATCCGCCTTAGCGAGTATATTACATATATTTTGTATAACTTGCTTGAAAATTTTGAAATTATTTCGAGTATCGTAGGGTACCGTTTTAATTTTCGTTAAGAAAAGAAAATATAAAAGTAAAAGAAATTAAAAAAGAAAAAAGAAAAAGACAAACAGGGAGGCGATGGCTGTATTATATAAATCCTTAACTTGGATTAGAGAAGTAAAAGAGAAGCAGAAAACGAGAAAAAAAAAACAGAGAAAAGAAAAACGCAAAGAAAGAAGGAAGAAGGTTAAGGAGAAGGAGAAGGAGAAAATAGTAGAATTTTTACCCCGAAACATCCAGGTAATGGTGTTAATCCATTATTTCAGTTTATTATGTGTGTTTGAATATATATTAACGGTAAAAATTGGGATATTAGACATCATTTTAATAAGTTCAATTGATAGTTTTAAGGGTTAATTGGACTCCGATAATGGAATCGATTATATATTTATACTCAGGGAATTATCGGCAACCCATAAATCCGATAAATGTAATTTATTTAGGGTTTGGTTATGTGACTTTGAACCCTGTACATAAGCATGGCCTGCATATTGCATATGCGAATAGGGTATCAGGTTCCTAAACGGATTGCCCTAAGATGTAGGGAATGAAACTTTTAGCGTAATTTGATATATTTTCTGCTTATTGAATAAGCAGGATCGTTTGGCAATGAATCCAAAGGACAAAGTGGTTGTTGAGTAGCAGTGGAACGAGGTAAGTGATTATATCCATTTCTTTTGAGGCATTTGGCCTCGTGGATTTTCTACCACGTGTTCCTTACGTGTGTAGCTGCAGATAGGCGTACTCATTACGTCTTAGCTTTGGATTTACATTGTATATTATATGTTATGTCCTGTTGTTGGTATTGCATTGAGGATCTGAGCATTGTACTCTGGTTGTGAGTTGCCAGATACTTCCCAGGTGTCGATGAGAGTCTCGCCCCGATGAATGGTTATTATTGCATCATATTTCATTCATATGCATTATATTTTCTGGTTTATATTATATTGGGTGAAGGAGTATTCCGCCCCAGGAGAGTGCAAGAATATTCCGCCTCTGGTTTATATCATATCGGGTGCAGGAATATTCCGCCTCTGGTTTATGTCATATCGGGTGCAGGAGTATTCTGCCCCAGCAGTAGGAGTAATCCGCTCCAGCTGGTTACTATATTATATTCCCCTCGAATGCAGAAGTATTCCGCTTCGGGACGGAATTATGGGAACATGTGACCCCATTGCATCATACTGGATTCATTCCATTTCATTGCACCGGTTGTTGTGTATTGTGTGATTATAGTGCGATGTTTCGTGTATTTCCGATTGGTGATATGTTCAGAATACCTATATGTTCTGCCTATCTTATGTCCCTAGTTGTTTATGAGTTTATGGTTCCATACGTGTTTCTAGTTATTATCTTGCTCTGCCTTTTTATAATTTAAATAAGAGGAATTTGGTTTATCTATTTCTTTTCTCCCTGGCTAGCTATCCTATTCTTTGAGGTGGCTAGTCTGCCCCACTTATTGAGTCCTTTTGACTCACCCTTGTTTGTTGTTTGTTTCTTGTCTATCTATTTCGTTTCGGCAGGTTCGCTCCAGGATTGAGTTCTCCACATTGTGAAGAAGCGAAGACGACTTCAGCTGTCAGAGTGAACCAGCTTTTATTCAGGATGGCCACCAATTTTATGTTTATTATGTCAATTGTATTTTTGCTCCCTTCAGGAGGTATCTGTCTTCTTTTGTACTCTTAGATGTCTATTCTGGATGGCCCTAAGCCTAGTACGTTGGGTAGTCAGCTGTAATTTCTTTTGCACATCTTAGATGTATCAGTATGCCTGTGTTTTTTCTAAGTCTTGTTCGTATTTATAAATTGAATTATATTTATTTTACTAATTTAATTGGTAAGGGTTCGCCCTTGCCGGATTCCGGGTCGTGTCAGCCATATATTTGGTGATGTGATTCGTGGGGTCGGACATACCGTTATACATCTTCAACAACTGCAATTTGAACTTTTTTCAAATCAGAGCTGGAGCACCTTCCGATTTGAATGCTTGTTGCTTGCACTTATCGATAAAATCTTTGGTGCTCCAGGGATCCGTTCCATGCGTTCTTCAAACTTAGCCTCGAATTCCTTCTTCTATTTTTCTAACTGGTCCAACTGGACGCTTTGTTGCACTATAGAGTTGTCTTAGCCACTATGGGAACAGTCCCCGACCTTCCAAACCCAGCCCCATTTAGTGGTCCCCCTATTACCTTGCCATGAGGAACATAAATCCGAGTGCCTCCAGTAGGAAGCACGGGTAGGGCAGTTACACCATGAGACTCTCGGTGAGTGTGCAACGAATTGTGTACCCGTTCATTTATTCTTGCCTGCTCCGCCATGGCTTCGCGAGTTTGAATCATGAAATCCCTGAGCAACACTTGCTAGGACCGGATCCTGAAGTACTTGGTCCTCCCATATTCGTCGGGGGAAGTTGCTCATACTCAAAATGAGCGTCATCGGCGGTTTGTCTACACGACCTTGTGGCCCACCGGGTCGCGTTTGATCTCCAACTACTTGATTTTCAATGTTGCCTTTGACCATTTTGAAGGATGAAGATGCACGAACTAGAATGAGTATAGAAACCTTGGAACAATATCAATTGCTTGAGCCTTACGGTGGGCACCAAATTGTATGCCCTAAATTCGGTATTTAGGTTACAAGTAAATTTGTTTAAGGGTTACAAGCAATCAATTGTATCAAGATCACAACATTGAACTTAAAGATGAAATAAAGAACAAGAACAATAATAAGGACAATAAAATGAGAATACAATTTGACAGATGGGCATATATTTGTGAATTCCCTTTACTATAGGGGTAAGGGAGTAGTGAAATGTAGCGTTCCAGAACCGCACAACTCTTTTTTGGCAGAAAAGGGTCTCTGATTTTCTTTTCCATTTTCTTTTATTTCTAAGTCTGATTAACACTAATCATGGACCAAATTAACACTTTTAAAACTTGAGGGTATTTCTTAAAACATACATAATAATTATTTCAAACCTTGGGAACACCACACCTCACTCATCAGTTAACCCCTTTCCCCTTCCCCGCGTGGCTTTTCTTTCAACCAACTTCACACTTCATCTCCTTTTTCACTCCAAATTCTCTGTGTTTTCAAGGAATCCGACCAGCAAATACAACAAAATATTTTATATAAAAGGTAAACTATGTTGTTCTCATTTAAACTGTGGTGTAAATGTCGAACCTTGGTTTTAGATTTTAATTTTTTCGTCGACAGTGATTAACGATGATTTTGGTGTTTGTTTTTGTACAAAAGGTGTAATATTGTGTTGAAATTGAATGGCATTATGTGTTTTAATGGGTAAAGTAGTTCTGAACTACAAAGGGGATTTTCGATGTTCAACTGAAATTTTTAGGGTGTTTACATTTTTTGGTTAAATTGTGACGATTTTGAGGATTTTCTGGGAACCAACACTGCTTTATTTAGTTGCAAATTGAAGTTATTGCTGTTATGTGTCTTGATGTTCCGAACACCATAGTTGCTGAAGGTTCTAAACATCTAATAGGATGTTCATGTTTTTCTTCTGTAACTAAATTTAGTATCCCCTTGTTTTGCTTTGCAGAAAAATGGTAAATTTAAGACCGAGAAATAAAGATGAAGATGAGCAGAAGAAGCAGCCTACAAAGACTCCCAAGAAGGCGATTTCTAAGAAAAAGGGCCCTTCGCCGAAGAAGAAACTTGACAAGCCTAGTACTTCAGATTCGGAACGTACTCCAACAGATTTAGAACCTACTCCTAAACGCCCAAGAACTACTAAACCCACTAAAAGAAAATTAGTTGTGGAGAGTGACGAATGTAGCCAAGGAGAAGTAGCAGGTCCACGGAACAAAGGTGATAAACAAGAGGAAAGCCAAAGTCCAGCACCAAGTTACGATCTAAGTAAAGGTGGGGAGGATTTGGAGAGGGCTGCAGATGAGGGTGAAAGAAGGGTGGATTTAGATGACGCCGGTATTGATGAACTGTTAAAAAGTGATTTTTTGAGGACTGGAGTGGAAGATGGTGATGGTGAAAAGGAAGAGGAAGATGGTGATGGTGAAAAGGAAGAGGAAGATGGTGGTAAAAAAAATGTAGAGGCTGATGATTTAAGTAGAGAAAAAGGAGAAGAAGTAGAGGGGGAAGCAGATAAAACAGGGGAGAGTCCAAGAAGCAGCAAAAGAAGTAGAAGAGAGGCGGAGGATGTAATTTTAAAAAGCAACTTTCTGAAGGATCGTGAAAAAAGAGTTAAAATAGATGGGGAAGCTGTAAATAATGCAGGTGGAAATGTTGAAGAGGAAGCAGGTGAAGAGAAGGAAACTGCTGAAGGAACATCTGGATTGAAACTGGAGGAAGACCAGGTAATAGTTGAATTGAAACGCGTATTGTTCGGAACACCAATGTTGATGTTCTACACGACATTTTGTACGTTCCCAACATCAACATTAAGGCTGGTAGCTGTCGTTCAGAACACGATACATGTTGTTCCCAACAGTAGCAACTGTCGTTCAGAACCTCAGCATACTCATGTTCCGAACATTTATTAATTTACTATCATTGTGATTCATTTTATTAATTTTATGCTAAAATTATGTGCAGTATGAAGACGTTGGTCATGCTACTTTCAAGAGTAACGTTGAGGGTCTCTTCAAGACCTTCCTGACCAACAATGAACCTTTTAATGGGAAGATTACTGTTCGTTCTTCGTTGGCTAGGGGTATGATACAGTTCAAGGAGGTACTGAAAAAATTACAGGTGAGAAGGGGATTTGCCAATAGCTGTTTCGGTCCTTTCTTGCAATTACCGGAATATCCACTGTTTGGCACCAAGTTGGTGCATAATCTCCTCATGCGAAGGATTATTTGCAAGAAGAAGAAAGAGGTTTGGATATCCTTCAATGGATTGCCAGCACGTTTTGGCCTATCCGAGTTTGCACTAATGACAGGGCTAAACTGTGGGCCCTATCCAAGTAAAGAGTACATGGATAAAATGAATGAAAAGGGGAAGGAATTGTGGAAGTTTGTTGTTGATTATTTCCAGGAGAAAAAGAGGAAGGAGAAGGAGAAAGAGATAAAGGGAAAGGAGGAGAAGAAAAAGGAGGAGAAGGAGAAGGGTAGTGGGAAGCGGAAGGGGAAGAAGAAGGAGGAGGAGTCACCCTCAGCCTCACCTTCACCCTCACCCTCACCTTCACCCGCAAAGAGGAAGTTCAACAAGCCTAAAAAACAAAAACAGCCGAAGAAAAAGCAAGCTGTGAAGTCTGGTGACTTGCTTGAGTTGGTATGTTCTAGAACCTGTCCCAAGAAGTGGTATTTAAATCTGTGCATGGCTTGGTTTGTTCATACTATTCTGTGTGCGAGGGATTCCAAATATGGAATAGAGGAATGGGTGGTGTGCTTGTCCGCTGATCTTGCGGCATTCCAGCGTTATCCTTGGGGTAGGATGAGTTTTGAATTAACAATGGAATATCTGATCAAGCCAATGGAACCTCGTGCAGAAGGAAGCCAGACTTAAAATCTTTATGGCTTTCCATGGGCATTCATGGCCTGGGCTCATGAAGCCATTCCTGCCTTGAGACCAAAGGATTTGCCAAAAGAAAAAACAATCCCAAGGATCATAAACAGGCTTACTGAAATTTGTGAAAGAGATACGGACAGGTTGTTTGACCAACAAGATGTTCCTGTAAGTATTCCGTTTTCCATATATGTTATGTAATGTTTGGAACAACCTCGTTGTTGCTGAGATATTTCTAATTGATGTTCGGAACATCTTAATGAAGAACCCTCAACTTCTACAGTCAACAATGTTCGGAACATCATTTTCCGATGTTTTCGAACAACAAGACTTTGTTCCAAACAACATTAAAAGATTCTTAAAATTTAGTTGATATTTATTTAATGTTGTTGGGTATATTAACAGGTTGTTCACCCTTTACTCATTCCTACCGATGAAGAGCTGGACATGGATTACTTTCTAGACCTCATGCCATTTGATGACTCAGAGGATGACACAATAGATCGTTTTTGTGAAGTGTTTGAGAATGCTTGCAGCGTAGGCCTTGTTGGTGGCACTACAATTTGTATCTTCAACAACAATCCTGCAACCCCTCCAAGACAAGTGATAGAAATTAAAGCTATGGAAGCCCCAGAAACGATGATGTTTGGAAGTGATGGTGAATAAAATGAAAAGGGAATTGGTGGCCTGCAAGATGTAAATATTGACATTGGAAACAAAGGTGATGGTGATGTAGTTCGCGGTGAGTTTGAAGTTGCCGGTACCACTGAAGTTGGTATAGTGAAGAGGAGCTCCAATTGCAGAGGCTGCAAATGTGGTGAATGCAGCGGATGGAGGGAAGCAATGGAGCAAAAGATTTTGGCTTACGATCAAAAGATGGTTGCTTATGATAAAAAGATCGTGGCTTATGAGAAAAGGATGGTGGCTTATGAGCAACAGATCGTGCCTTACGAGACAAAGGATGGTGCTTCTGAGCAAATCAAAGGTGATTCTTCTGGTGGTGATGGATTCGACATCCCCAAATGTAGCAGTTGCAATTGCAAAGAGTGCGACGATTGGCGTAAAGGCATGGTGATGGAGATGGCGGCCGTGAAGGAGACGATTGAGCAGTTGAAGCGCAAAACAATTGTAAAACCTGCAAAGGCTGTGAAATCACCACAAACAGAAGAGAAGAAGAAGCAGGAAGAAGTTTGGCCTAGGCTGAAAGTGGATATTTACAAGCCATTGAAGCGGAAAAAAGTTATGGCCTTGACCGCATTTATGAAAAAGAGGAAGAAACAAAAAGATGTTTTTCTTGGATTGCCGATGAATTACCTAGATTTCAAACAACTGATGGACAAGACTATGTGGCTGTGGGACATTGTAAGTTTATTTTAGAATGATTTTCTGAACTTCACATTGTTGTAGGGAACATTCTAACTGTGTTCGGAACATCATTAGTATGCTTGGAACAACAAAAGCATTTCTAGCTTCTCATAGATTTATAGAACATCACACAGTCGTTCCGAACATGGAATGATGTTCGGAAAGACAAACATTTCCTTCACTCACTTATACTCCAATTATTTTTTGTCTCTCTTATATGTTCTGCAGTATGTTGAAGCTGTGTTGACAATGATACGGGAGAGGCATTTGAATTACCCCTATCATTACGATCAACGTGACCTCATTCTGGATATGGCATTCTTGACAATGATGAAAAAACGCTACTACCAACTGGAAAAAGATGCGCAGGATGATAAGATACCGCTGGATGAGGCGTTGAATGCGTATAAGTTTGATGAGGAGTATCTGAAGTATGCACATGGAGAGCTACCCTACCCAGGGGGTAGGTGTTGGGCTGGTGCTAAGAGGATCTTCGCCGTCTTCAACATCAACGACAATCACTACGTGTTGGTGGTGTTTGACATGGTTAAAGCGAAGGTTTGGGTGTATGATTGCAATCATGGTGTTAATGATGATGAAAAGTTCTTGCCAATAATTGTTCCCATTCTGTACATGTTCCCGATCTATGTCAGAAATTCTAAGCTATTCAAAGAATTGGATCCGATGTGTAATAAAGGAGACATGTGGTTGTTTGAGAGAGTGCCAAGATCACTTTGTCCACAAAATCTAACAGGGCAATCCTGTGGAGTGTTCGCGTTGATGTACATTGAGCATCTCATTACAAACACCTCCATGGGCAAAATTAATGACAATGAGGCTGATCGGTGGAGGCGACGTTTAGCCGTTTATATTTACGACGGCAAAATGAAGCCTTGATTTGGGGAATATGTAATATTTGGATAATCTTTTAACTTTTTTTTGGTAATGTAATTAGGTATGGATGACTTTTATTTTATTAGCCAAGTAACAAGTAACAGTAACAGCTTTTGATGTGCTTAAATATTAAATATTGACGATTATTACATCAGTTCCAGAACGACATCAATCTGTTCCTGAAATGCAAAGTGATGTTCCAAACATTTGCAACATTTAATTAAGTTTACCCTGGAATCTGAATGTGAACTCGATGCTCCACTTATAGGTGCTCCCCTTGTGAATGTGAAGAAAGGGGCAATCGACGAGTCTGTTGGGAAGGGCTTTGTCGAAAGTGACTTTTGATGAAACTCGTAACCGTTATGTACTACTCAAACGAGCGCAACTGATAATATTGTAACTGCTGCTGTACCTTTTAGATTTTAACATGATGTTCGGAACATTATTAAATATCGTTTGGTATACTGTGCTTATTTTAATTATAGATAGATTAGTTTTTTAAGAAAAAGAACAGAGCATATCAAGTGCTCATCAATTATTCAGAACAAGATATATATGTTTTGCGCGGAATAACGATGTTCCAAACGAGATACTCTAATTGTATAAAGGTTAATAATGTTCCAGAACGACACAAAACCTTTCTGAACGGCGTAATGGAGTTCTGAACTAGATAAAAGTAATTTCCATTGATAATCATTGTAGAGCTTTACAAAAAAGAATGCTAGTTATATTAGCATTCAAATGGAGAAACTGCACATCACTGTCAGTGCTTTACAAAAGGAATGCTACTTATACTAGCATTCTACCAAAAGATACTAGATTATAAAGATTCAAAAAGAAATATATAATAACATTAATAGGAACATCCAAATCTAGCGTGAAGGAGAGGAGTAGAAGTCAAGGTAATGGATCCCCTTATCAGCAAGCAGCCCTTTGAGCATTCTTTTGATCCTACGCCTTTCCTTCGCCATCTTTCTGACGTCCTTTTTGTAGTCATGCAGGAAGCCCTCAAACTGGAACTTCCAACCCCACACTTCTGCCCTTAGTTGTTCCAATATGTCAATAGCCCTTTCAGTTTGTGATTCGTCTGCAAATGATAATGCCCTAGAGGTGGAGGCTATATTAGCCGTGGAGGCACCTCTAGCCGTGGAGGCTCCTCTGGCCGTGGAGGCTCCTCTGGCCGTGGAGGCTCCTCTAGCCGTGGAGGATCCTCTTGCTCCTCTTGTTCGTGGTTGACGTGCCATTTTTGAAGATGAATAGTTTGTGATTCCTTGAATTGTAAGTTGATGAATATGGATTGAAATGCTTTGAACCGTTGGGTATTTATAGAAGTTGAGAGAGGCAACCGAAACGTTTGTAGCCGTTTCGTGTATTGGTATTTGAGCGGGTTGTATTGCAGCCGTTTCTGTATTTCAAATTTTGAACGGGTTCCGAACGTCAGCCTATATTAGTGGTAATTGGTGTAATGTATCCACGAAATAATGTTCCGAACCTCATTTCGACCTACCTGCAGACCTAGTCTAGTTTACGAAATGATGTTCACCTAGTCTAGTCTACGAAATGATGTTCCGAACATCATTTCGACCTACCTGCAAACCAAGTCTAGTCTACTACTCTAGATGATAGGTGTATTGGTATTTGGAAATTGTATTGTAGCCTTGTCACCCTAGCAAGTATAGTGGGTCATTTCTAGTTAAAATGACCATCATTTGACACTCTTACAGGTATGTTGGGTCATTTCTAGATTATAAGGATCATCATTTGTCTGTCGAACAACTCTAGTTGGCCATTTCTACACATAATGGTCATCATAATGCACCCTTACAGGTATCTTGGATCATTTTTAGGTATAATGATCATCCTTTATCACTCTTACAAGTATAGTTGGTCATTTATTATATGTATGGATCATCATTTCTCCCTATACCAAGTATAGTTGGTCATTTATAGTGATAGTGATCATCATTTTTCACTCTTACAAGTATAGTTGGTCATTTATTATCATATTGATAATTATTTTCCACTCTTACAAGTATTGTTGGGTCCTGCCTAGTTATAATGATCATCATTTCCCACTCTAACGACTCTACTTGTCCATTTCTACTCATAAGGATAACCATTTGTCCCACAAACTACTCTAAGTGGTCTTTGTGATGAAAGTGGATGAATTTATCGCTCTTACAGGTATATTGGGTCCTTTGTAGGTATATAATGATCATAGTTTGTCACTCTAACTACTCTAGATGTGAAGAGTGTGATGAAGATAGCAACAATAGAAGAGCGCGCTCGGAACATTGCATGAACGCGACAAACTTCCCGTTGATGTTCGAAACATCGGTATATGTATGGATCATCATTTCTCCCGAAGATAACAACATTAACAATTGTGCGATCCGAACGGCTGTTTAATGTGACGAACATAATAGTGGCGTTCCGAACATTTGTTTTCATTCTGGATATTTGGACGTGGATAATGTTAATGATCATCAGTTATATCTAGAACATAACCGTTGCGTTCCGAACATTTGTTTTCATGATGGAACACACGTATTATGTTCCGAACGTGATGTATGATTTTATTAAGTTTTCCAGAAATGGAGTAGGCCAAGTTGTCGTTTGGAACATCGTTTATAATATCCTAAACGACAGTTGATGTGTTGCGAACTATAAGCAAACAGAATGGTTTGGAGACAGTTTAACAGTACTAATTAAAGACCTTCATAATAATATTAATTGAACAGAGATACAAAAGCATATTCATAAACAGTAGAACTACTTAAACATCTAATATATAATAGCGTCTTCGTTATTGTTTGGATCTCCACCGAATTGATTTTGCAAAATCCTCTCAATCCGATCTATCTGCAATTGCATCTGCTCAAGTTTTGTCTCGAGTGTTTGAATGGACCTCTCACAATTATCTGCTACCTCTTTGATGTCAACAACTTCATAATGCACGTCTAGCAGTCTTGTGGGAAGCGACTTGTTTGGAGGCTCTCGGACTCGGTGGTACTTATTCCATGGATCGTTTAATGCGTTATTGGCCATCTGCATGAAAAGTTGTTTAAAATTTAGAAAAGAATCAAAGTGGATAGTTATGTTTAAGGAAATATAAACAGATTAGATGGAGAAATCGTTTTAGAAAAAAGGCAGAAAATATGGAAAACTTGAGTACCTCAACTTGTTCTTCCTTGATATAGAAACTAGTGAAAACTGAACGTAATACTTGGTTAATGCGAAATGAATTGTGAATTGAGTGTTCATCAAAGTGGAGGTATTTATAGATGTTTTGAAGCAAATGAAGGGACGCATATTTACAAGTGTCAATGTGTTTTTTGACGTGACTGTTGCAGCAACCAACTTGTATTTTAGCCGTTTAGTGTATTGGTATTTGCGTTCCCAACTGTTCATTGTAGCCGTTTGTGTGTTTTAAATTTTGAATAGCTTGTTCGGAACGTCACGTATAAAAGTATAATATAATATCATCGACACGAGGTTTCAAACATTTCCTATAAGGTAGCACTTGGTAAACGCTACGACTGTGAATTGTGAAATAAAGACCTCACAAGCTTTCACATGCCTTGACATCGTTCGGAACATCACATGTAATATCCTAAAAAAAAATGGATGTGTTGCGAACAATATGCAATTATGTGCACAACATAATCACAAAAGATGCAGTAAAGCAAATCTGTGCAAACCATAAGTTAAGAAACAAATTTGGCCAAATATGTACACAATATAAGTTATACAAGTAGGACGAAAAGTCCATTATGAAATTCAAATAAATATCCAAATAATCCAAATAATCGAAATTATAACGAGGACGATATAAATATCCAATTCACAAACTCAATTCGTAGGCTGACTTGTAGCCTCATTTCCACTACGAACAACGGGGCATGTAGTTTTCTTGTGCCCATATCTCTTGCAGTTGCCACATTTATTTCTCCTCTTTGGAAGACGCTCCCCAATAGATCGAATCCGGCTAACCCTTCTCCTTCCACGGTTGTTCGGCTTTGGGGGCGGAGGCACTGGATAAAGTATCTCTTCAGCAGGGACGACCCATGATTCTTCAGGAGGTACTGCATTGACAGGCTCTGCATAGGCAAGGATGTATGCTTGTGTTGTGTAATATCCAGAAGTGTATTCATACACTCTACTTCCATATTCATCGCCATGCAACCCCCTAATTGCTGCCATAGCATGTACACAAGGTAACTGATCAAGATCGAACTCCCTACATGTACATGTCCTCTCATATAGATCAACTTCTGCCTCATGCCCTGGACTAATGATTTCGAAACCATAAGTTCCCTTCCTGTTGACAACTAGCTTGTCTCCCACTTCTTTATTCTTCCTTATTTTTATTTCAACGTCTGGGACGCATAAATTTGGGTGGTTGATTAATTTCATGGCCCTAGTGTGGAATTTTTCCGCAAAGTTCCTACCTATATCCTTCAAGAGGGCAGCAATGGGGTATTCTCTTTGCTCTTTCAGCATGGAATTAATGGACTCAGCTATGTTTGATGTCATAACTTCAAACCTATTAAAAAGAATAAAAATTATAATAGTCAAAACATGTTCCTAGCATAAAGCACAAGTGCAGATATAGGAATAAGAAGTGCGGAACATTAGTGATGTTCCTAACATGACTCACACGTTCAGAACTCCGATAATGAGTTCAGAACATCATCGGAAAATAAATATTCCTATAATGTTCTGAACATATATGTTATGTTCGGAGAGCGCAATGTGACGTTTGGAACATATTGAAAGCAGACAGTAATATTACCTGTTTCCTGGGAAATATAATCTGCTCCATCTATGATAGCCAACAACATTTTCAAGATAATCCGCTACCCTCCAATCAATAGCCCTGATCTCATTCATAGCATCATTGAATTCCTCTACCCTGTATGCCTTTGCTGCAGTGTAGTATTTATGAAGACTGAATCCAAACTGAAACTTTGTTCGGATTCTTTCACCAAGGTGCCACATGCAAACTCCATAGTGTGCAGAAGGAAACACTTGGGCGACCATTTTCGAGATGCTCGGATGTCTATCCGAAACTATGCACAACTCTTCACTATCTGAAACTATGCAGCGTAATTGTTTGAAAAAATACTCATATGAGGCGTCGCACTCTTTGTCTACAACACAAAAAGCAACAGGGAATACGTGACTCATTGCATCCTGAGCAACAGCAGACAGCAAGACCCCTCCATACTCGCCAGACAAATGTGTACCGTCAACGGCTAGGACTTTTCTCACGTAAGTAAATCCCCTGATCCACGCTCCATAAGAGAGAAAAAAATACAAGAACTTCCCTGTGCTAGAAAGCCTCAAATCTGTCTTGGTTCCTGGATTCTTTCTCCTAACCATATAAGCATAAGCATCAAGAATTTCAATACCTTTCGCATGTGTTCCCCGTGTCAAAGATTTTGCAAATTGACAGCCCCTAAGACACTTCCAGTAGCTAACCTTACAACCAAAATCGTTGTTAAGGGACTCCCTGACAGCTTTTGTGGTTGGACCTTTTCCCATTAAATATTTACCTTTCATGAACTCACCAATTATCCGGGCAGAGGCGTGTGAATTATTACTGGAATGATGTTGGACACCGCATGTGTGCATGTTATTGTAAACGCTAATGTAGAACCTATCATTACTTTTATACCTCATTGCCCTTAACCACCATTTGCATTTCACATCTAAATATCTAGCATTAAAAATCTTTGCAGTATTCTTCAATGGTTTGTAATTAAAACGATGTTTAACTGCTGCAATCTTCAATTTGGTGACCAGTTCTTTCGTATTGGGGAAAGTCATACCTTTTTCAAAACCTGTGCCATCATCGAAGTGAAATATCGGCTCGCTGCTTTGTGTTGGAAACACAGGGGTATAAATGGCAGGATGTTCCTCTACATATTTGTCTTCTACTTCTTCTTCTTTTTCTTCATCTACAACTACGCCTGCTCTGTCTTCTTCTACCCCTCCTCCTCTGTCTTCTTCTGCTACTTCTTCATATAAGTCATCCAATCGCTGACTAAAATCATGCCCTCCACTATTTGGCATTTCTTGGTCATTAGAACCAACACATTCCTCCGTCGTTGAAGCCACAATTACCCTTAGTGTGGGCCTAGCACCATTACGATCAACGTCAGCCATATAAAGGCGTACATCATCATCGTTTCTTATTGTAACGGGAGGAGTCTTTTGATTTGCGGCAACACTCAGCATGTAAG
Organism: Petunia secreta; assembly: GCA_029990175.1. NCBI lineage: Eukaryota > Viridiplantae > Streptophyta > Magnoliopsida > Solanales > Solanaceae > Petunia > Petunia secreta. Next base: position 19,333,378 of record JARKIP010000009.1, read on the forward strand.
TAATGCAAATATCCCTCGGATTGTCTCTTATCCCCCAACTTCCGATGATTTTGTTAAGTAGAACATCATACGTAACATCTCTAGGCACAAGAATGGGTCTTGACTCTTTAACCTTCGGAACCCAAGCATAACATTTAGAACGCTCCACCCATTCACCTTGATAATTAACTCCCAATATAACCTCACCCATCGATGGTCACCTGCAATAAATTGGAATGACCAACTATTAGTATTACTAATATTTATACAGTATGTTTCCAAACCTCAATGTTCTCGTTTGGAACATCTTCCTGACGTTCTGAACATCAGATTACAGTTTTTCATTGCTCGATGCAAGATGTTCCGAACCTCAGTATTGCTCGTTTGGAACATCTCATGCAGACGTTCTGAACATCACCTTACACTTTTTCGATGCTTAATGCAAGATGTTCCAAACTTCAACAGAACGCTCAAACATCCTACAGAATGTTCTGAACATTATCTGTGAAAATTCCAATAATATACATACGCCGCGTAAAACGCTAGCGATATGTTTGGAATTACAATTACGGCCATAGGAAAGTCGAAATGGTGTTTGGAATTTCACGCAGATTGTTCGGAGGAACTGAATCCTTAACAACCCCGAATCAACAAAAACAACAAAAAACATGTTCGAAAATTTAGTACACTTACCGGAGATGACTGGATTGATACGATTAAAATTGGAGGAACAAGATTTCTCCTTTAATGGATAAGAAACGAAGACCAGATTTAACGAAATTCCGTATAACCCAAATGTGGGGGATCTCAGCTTGTATTGCCTAAAACTGGAAAGGATATTCAAGATAATAAGCTCAGCAGCTATGGTGGAATGGGTATTATTTCGAAATACGAAAGGAAGCTCAGCAGCTATGGTGGAGCTTTGGGCGGGAATGGAATGTGGAAAAATGGAGGGAAAACGGGGAGAGGAGAGAGGGAAAGCAGCTAGGGAATGGCCAAATTTGGCAAAAAACTACTTTATATACATGGACTATTGTGCAACTTACAAAACATTGGGGTGAGAATGTTACATAGTTAATAACACTAATTAAATGAGGACCCTAGAATTCATGTTTAAAACTTGAGCCTTTTTCCACACAAAAAAGACTTGGGGAGACCTGCCATGCCAATCCCCCAAGGGAGTATTTATAGGGATCTGAGTTGAACCGTCTGTGAGCATTAATGAGGCCATGTCTCACACATTCTGATTGTGGGAGACCCAGGATCTGCCTCCCATTTAATGCGAGATCTTGGGTCAGTTATGAACAGTCCGGTTTTTCTGACGCAGACACTTCATGCTTCACTCCGTTCGGAAAATACAGCTTCAATGTCCATCTTCAAAGACTGAACTCTGAGACTCTCCGTCTTCAAATCTTCCTTTCCATACGCAAAACACGCAAAAAAGGAAGAGTATTTTAATGAAAAGAGATACTACTAGTACTATATAAGTAACATATAAGCAAAGACAATGACAGTGGGCAATTGAACGCCAAGTCTAATTGGCCCTGTCATGAAGGAATCTTTTTAAATTCACGTGTCCGTGACAGATTCTCACCAATACAATGAGCAATAGGTTAAAGCAAAGACATGATACACTTAAAATACAACGAACTGTAAAACATAATTCAAATTCAATAATCATTAAGTATATTCCTCGTCTTCTATGAATTTTCTTTCTTTTTCTTTCCTATTTTACCTCTATTCCACCATTTTCAGTTAATCTTAAATTATGCTCAAACGTAGCATCACAACTTTTGTTCAAAAGGGTTGAAGAAAACAACATAACGGGCTATCTGATTGATCAACAATATTTGCCTTTCATTAATCAGCAGTATTTAATTTTATCTCTATTTTCATTCTTTTCCACAACAATAATTAAGACATGAATGAATATCAATGCATCAAAAAGGTGTTACGGTGGGAAATCTTTAGTGCTCACTTTGAACATAGATAATCATATTCTACCAATGTAGGTAGAGAACACTTTTACTGATAAGAAATAAAGGTTTAGTGCAAAATCAAGTTAAAGACGTGGGTGAAATATCCCAAATGAGTCGTACAGAGTTGAAAGTATAAAACTTTGAAATAAACCTTCCACTTCAGTCTTCCTGAGAGACACTACTGTGTCGTCTCGACATTTGACTTATGTACACAAGCTTTTTGCTTTTTGTACTACATTGGTCACAGCAGATAAATACAATGGCAGAGCAGCAAGCAATAGCCCACACCACAGAGGCATCTATCAGCTGAACTGAAACTTGCTGTTGAATTACTGAACTTTCCACAAAATTGACTTTAGTTGTGATCTGTGAGCCACAACTACTCCAGGCGAAGAGTACTCACCAGTGCATATCATCGACTCATGAATGCTACAAAATCTTACGCGAAGCATAGAATAAATGCTCCAGTGTATCTTCGTATGATATCTGCTGCTAATAAACTGCAAATGTCATCCAGCCCTTCGAGTAGAGAATATCATACTGAACTATGTTGGCTTGGACTAGTGTCTGCATGATCAGAGTGGACTTTGAAACCTTATGGAAGAGTTTAAATTCACTGCAGCCTTTTAAACTACGGAAGGTGTGTAGAATCTGCAGTAGACGAGTAAGGCATAAAAGCTTTAACCGTCACTCCTTGAGGGCCACAGCTCACTTACATAGACTGGAAATATCATTTCTCTCCGGAAGATCCATGGTGTTCCCCGAACTTCCATGAAGGCCTATCTGCATTAGACAGAGGTCTTCCAAACTCGATGTGTCCTTTCAGCCATTTAATCTTGTTTGCGAGTTCCTCCATATCCATGATTGCTTCCTCCACTGAGTCAGAGACAATTGAATGTAACTGAACCCCACCACTGGTTTCCTTTTTCGAGTCATCTCCCATATGAGAACCAGAACTAAAATCTGACCATCTGACTTTCTTTGATGTGTTAGCATCCTCCTTTGGATGGGCCTGTTCTACTAACTCTATGGTTTTAAAATCTCTCTTTTCATCTGAGGCTGCTTGCGAGGTTTCAGATAAATGAGGCGAGAAAGACGCATCTGATGACAAGCCAGCTGTTGCTTGGTTGTCCTTTCTCCCTTCACTCATAGAATGTATTTCCAAATTCTGGAAAGCAACAAAGGGCTGCAGTGATCATGACGAGCATCTCAAAAACTAAGATGTGCAAATTTCTGTTTCAAGAAATAATTGTCCTTGTACAAAGAAAAGAAAACAGACACGTCAGAATTAGTTGAAATGCATTACGATGGTGATGCTGGAGCACTATTTGTAGGCCAATGACCATTTTGACACAGAACCTTATATCGATGATACAACTATATCCTGAGGATGTTAACTCTAAGTGCAGGACATTTGTAGAAATAGATGTATCATTCTTATTCAGTTTGTGCTGGGAAACGCACATATGCAATTTAACACACATTAACAGCCCTTTATTTTTGTTAACGTGAGACCATGCAGGCGAAATATTTTAAGTAGTCTCCATATCCTTGAAAGATTTGTATAGGAACAATATGAAAAGAGTTCAGAAAAGCCAAAGTCATTGGATGTGTTAAATCTGACTTCAACTGCTCAAAAGAGAGACAGAGAGAGAGAAGAAAAGCATACACAAATATGAACTCAATTACAAGAACAACAAAAGATGTTTTTTCAGGTAAATATAAATGCAAATATATAGCAAAACTTTATGCATCATTTGTTACAACCTATGGCAAAAGAAGTAACAGTAATCAGCTCAAAGTGATGAATGGAAACCAAAGACGAAAAATTGCACTAGATCTTTATCTATGATATATGATTAATTTCTCAGCGCAAAAACTTCAGATGGAATCCATGACAGATAATTTCCATGAAACTTCTACATTTTGTTCATAATCGTTAAAAATCAGGCTTTCTGTGATCTTTAAGGAACTTTGGTAAAAAATATCATCATATAACCAGTCCTACAAAAGGAAGTAAACAGAATAGCTATCAGCTAAGCATCAGCGGCTAATGCTGCAGTGATGAATAAAAACTGACCATGCATTAGTAATTGTTTGCATTGTGACAGAACTTTTTTTTTCGTTTTTCTTTTTTTTTTTTTATGTGAGAAAACTAATTTTGCAGTCATTGAAAGGTCTAGGAAAGACTAAAAAAGAATGGCACTGATTGCAGCATCGAATGGGGTTATTAAATTTCCACTCACTGAATAGAGTCGAAAGGTTTCAGGCAAGGGTGCATGACATCACTAGAAACCCTGCAGGCCCCAACTAAACACTTACTTCCTCTGTCCCAATTTATGTGGCACTTTTCGCTTTTCGAGATTCAAACTGCATGAACTTTGACCAACATTTCAAGACGTATTTTTTCACCAAAATAATATCAGAAAAGTTGTAACTTAAAGTACGTTTCAAGTAGTTTTCAAAAATATAAATTTTAATATTAAAATATTGAGTTAATATAATCCAATTTAGCTTCAAAGTTTAGTCAAATTGACTCTCAAAAAGCGAAAAGTGCCACATAAATTGGGACGGAGGGAGTACTTACTGCATATACAGGTTTATTTTAGTTTTAATTAATGCCCTCGAGATATGAAACAACAATCTTCGGTACTACATTTGACATTGACGGAGTGCAATGCAGTGGTCATTAATGCCTTTCAAAAAAAGTTAATAAGCATTTCACAAAGAGGATATCAAGAAGGTGCTACAAGGGCTTCACAAAGTCTACGCCTCTATGGAGCTAAAGAATTCATAGAAAAATCCCATTTCATTCAATTGATTGCACCGGCACATAAGGCACTTAGGCAGCTGTATTTCAAACTCTCATAGCAATTGATACTCGCTCAGAGCATCTCTGATTAATCAAAAGCAACTACAAAATGCATAGAGGAGTTTTGCCCTAAATTTCCTAACTGTTTGACGAACCAAACAACTTATCCACATAGACAAGCATTCACTGTCATCCCCTTAAAGAAACCTGTTCATGCAGATCCTCTATCACACTGATATATTTAACAAATTGGTTTCATGTCTGCTGATACAAAAATGAAGTTTTATGAACAACCAAAAGTAGGAATTAGTTTCACACTATGGTTACTGTCACGGGGCGGTTTTTGACAACCAAAACCTGCTGAGGTTTGCCCCGTGTGGCGGCAACACACCCTTGCGAAGCCCAGCCTTCCCAACGCTTTGTTTATATAATAGGATCATTTGATTTCGTTTTGATACTTGGAACAAACATAGGCAGCAAGTTAAGTAAAGTAGGAACACAACGATATACGGGAAACTCGTTCCCAACCAATTTATTAATATCTCAAGTCTAATACAACTGGATCGACTTCGACTTCGACTTCGTCCTAAGCCAAGAACACAAGTCGTTCAAAGGCTTTTCTATTATATTTTTCTGTCTAAGTTGTATAAATGAATAAAAGAATCAATATATACAAAGGGCAGCCAAAAAGGCTTTACAAATGGACAAGGGATGAAATAACACTTGGCAGCCCACTTAGGCCACGTTTGGCCCATGTTTCAGCGTCCAACCGCCGGCCATGTGCCCTGCACATGCGGCCATTGCTCAGCCATCGTCCAACCGACTCAGCTCATCTCGTCTAGCCGGTTCTGCCCATGTCATCAATCGATCCGTCCCAGCTTTGGCCAAGTGCCATGCACCACACTTAGCCAAGTCAATGTTCGTCTTAGCATCACAACACCACGTCATGACACCCCGTTGCCCACAACGTCGTTTGCCCACTGCCTCGTTTCATTTGCCACTCGACAACCGAAACCGTTCCATCATTGCCTACACTTAGACAACCACAAGACACTAGGCTGCCTAGCCATCGTGCCACCATCACGTTAGACAATCAGCCCACACATGTTCTTGATCCCACCAAGCACATTTAGCCCGCACTTGTCCAACCGTTCGTCAATCATGTTGTGTTGCATCCGTTTTTGCCCATGGCCGAGCCAACATGCCCAAACTCGTGCCATAGCTGAATCCATCAAAATCAAGGGTCTGACAGTTACCTTGGTTGACAGGTTGAATTAGAGGAGCATAGGTTGAATTAGTGGAGCACATCGACGGGCACTAGCACCGTCCTGCAATTGTCACAAAACAAAAGTAGGAAGAAGCATTACCCAAAGGAGCATACACCAGAATACAAGTCAATTACTTTATATCCTACAGTGGACCGATGATTAAGCTGCATTCTCGCTTTTCGTAGAACTCCACTAGGAAAAAGATGCAGTACAAGAACAGGGTCTCCTCTTTTTCTTTTCCCCTTTTTTTTTTATTTGATGGGGAGGAGAGGTAGATAAGATAAATCTGCAGAAGTACCATAAAAAAGTCAGAGAAGACCGGAATCTTGAGGAGCGAGGTGACTCGAAATAAGTACCGCAAATTGTTGAAGAGGCAATTAAATAAAAGAAGTGAGCTCTAACAACTTAAATTTTTAGATGATATAGTCACACAATTCAACATAATATCAAAGCCAAACAAAGGTGGTCCTGGTTTCAAGTCTCACAACCACCACTATTTATGAAAAAACAAATATCATGTACTTGCCCATGAAAAAGAGAACATGTGGTGGCATATTGAAAAGACATTAAATAAGAAATTTTTCTACATCTTTTAGATGAGCTGGTACACAATTCAACACAAATATTTCAATGTTCTACAGACTAGTATCATGCACACATGAATCTGTGCAAAGCAACGAATGCTTCACTAAGCAGTTAACATAATGGAACATTTTATCATTGTAGAAATTTTATAAATCACATAAGCCACGTTAAGTATTTAATATACAAAGATAAACATAATGAGTTAAAAAGATATGCAAAAACAAGAGCAAAGCAAAGAACCTGGGATGTAGGCAAAATCCAACCAAAACTTGGAGACCAAATTAAGGATGAGCGCAAATCCTTGAAGAAAACTTCATATATTGCACCCTCACCCATAGGAGGTGGTGTCAACGCTATCTATGAAGACAAAAAATTAAAGTACAATGTTAACATAGTCCATAGCAATTGTGGAAAAACATATGAAGCTATTACTTCTTTACATAGGCTTTGAAGTGATGAGGAAAGAATTGCCAAACATCCAAGGAGACGACAGCTCATTCCTGAGGAACTTATCTTGCCTACTAAAAAAGCATAACTAAGCTACAGATAAAGCAATTCACTTTGTAGCAACATTTACAACAAGAACATGACCTTTGTAATTCCACAAGGGGTCTCGGAAGGGTGAGGTATATACTAGCTTTACCCCAAACTAGAGTAAGGCAGAGAGGCTGTTCGTGATAGATCCTCGACTCAATTTGTAGCAACAATTATCACAACTGATCTTTAAGAATCGAGAGCAATCCTTCCCCCCTCCCCCTCCCCTCCATCCCCCTCCACACCACAAAAAGATTACTCAAATATTCAAAAGGTGTAATACCAACTTCAGACAAATCGAAGAAAATCCACTTATCTTAACAAGGTGTTTGGCCATAGATATATTTTCCTTTTTTGACCAAAAAAAAAAAATAGTTTCAAAATTTGTTTGGTCATAAAAACTTGTGAGTTTTTGGAAAATGAGTTAATGAAACAACAAAAAGTGAACCTTCAAAATTTTTCTTTCAAATAAAATTCACGCCCAAATTTATTAAAAAAAAAAAAAAAATCTCAAATTTAATTCATGTCCAATTATAACTTCAACTTTCAAATAAAAATTTTCAACTCAACTTCAAAAACTCTTTATAAATAATTTTTCGTATCCATGGCCACACGCCACTAAAAATCTTTTGAATTCACATGAAAACCTAAACCACATTCTCTTTAACAATAAAGATAAAGGTTAAAATCGGATACATTGTTCACAACTCCACAAGCAAACATTAATAATAATAGTAATAATTGTGTTAATACCGTCATAAAACTGTATTGTGCAGTAAACTTGCATTTTCGTTATATCAACACCAAGAACATTAAATCTTTTTTTTTCCTTTGGAACAGAGCATTAAATCTTTAGACTGATAAAGAATGTGATCTAGACATTATGCCAAAAAATATGTGTATGATTGCAGGGACAGTATTCTAGACAAACTTAATTGAAGTCATAATTTCCTTTTCATTTTCTACTTTCTTTTAGGTGGTAAGTTGCTTGCCCAAATTTCATGTTCAAACTTATAAAAGAATTTGAATATTCAACCCCATAAAATTAAGGCAATAAATGGAGTAACCCAAGATAATAAATTCATTTCGAAACACTTACAACGAATGAACGACAAGTGTATTCTCTAACACACCCCACATCTAGTTCTAAGGTTTACAAGTAGATTGTACATTTTCTGCTTCTTTTTTTTCCCTATTTTTGTCTTTATTTATTTATTCTTATTATTATTATTATTTTATTTTATTTTTTGGTCAAGAGAGTAGGCATGAAGTAGAGATGAGTAGATAAGCCTCAACAAGCTAATGAGTCGGCTTGGAGCAGTGCCAGTGACGAGATAGATTGGCATTTGAGGGAGCCAAGCGTAGAGCACCTCCATGGGCAGAGTTCGGAGATTTGAAAATGAGCTCACCAAAATTTGGCTGAGACACTATCTGAATAGATCTTAGTATCCAACCAACAATCTTAATGACTATGAGTGGAGTGACTTGATTTTATACTTTTTGGAAACTCTTACACAACGTATGAGGACTAATATACTCTAACAAAAACAAAATCTTACTGATGATTGCGGCAACACTAATAACCAGCCATTAATACGGGAAATAACAAAGTAGTACCTCAGCTTTATCTTTGCCAAGTAACCTTGTCAGATGCCCAGACCAATAACATCCATTAGCCCACCAATCAACCAAATCACCTGCTTGCCAATTACCGTCGACAACTACTACAGCATCAGAGATTGAATTGACATCTAACCCTTCATTTTTAAGCATGACTTGAGGATACTGCGGCCGCAACATTAGCTGTCGTTTCTCCTTTGACGTCCCAATATGATATGGGGGCAGTTGATACAACCTTGTCCATGTTAGTTCTGTAAAAACGAGGATTGAAAAGATTAATAAGCAATATGTAGATACAGATACAACACACTTTAGCTGGAAAACCCTAATATCTCAATTTAATAAGCCTCTGATAGAGTTAATGTATGTGTATAACCATCACATCAAAAAGTTTAAGTTAGAAGAGAACACATTTATTTTTATTTATTTATTTATTTATTTATTATGTTTTCAATCCTCTAGCGTGCAGGCCTCATCCTTTTTCATAAGCCAAACACATAAAATTCTTTTTGATGATGGGTGGTGGGGAGACTTGAACTTAGGACCTCCGACTACTTAGATATCATATTAAAGTATGTAATAATCCATTTTAAAAGTTTAACCTAGCATGCTTTTATTTACTTAATTATGTCTACAATATATTTGAATGTCTAAAATTGGTTGAGGGAATCGGTGTTGTCCCCTTATATTGTCTTAGGGAATCGGTGTTGTCTAAAATCCATCGTCATGTTGTTGCCCACTGCGACGGGGATGTTCAGATCTCGTCTTTTCCTTTTTTTTTTTTTTTTGAATTTTCCGGTGGTACACGGCGGAACCACGGTGGTTGTGGTGTATGAATAGCGTTTATAGACTGTATGGAATGTATGTTATGCATATTTCCATTGTATGTGCGGTGTATGCACTGTATATACAGTGAATATACACCGGACATACAATGAATATACACTTGTCATACAACACGTAATGATTTGTTTTGGTGTGTATATCCGGTGAATGAACACATATACAGTGTCCATTCAGTGCCCATACAGAGTATATACAAACACACAATAAATGTATGTGTGTGTATCTACTGTATTTTCACTGTATGCACAATGTATACACTGTCCATACAGTGAAAACACACCAGATCTACAAAAAAATTTTACAAAAAATTTTCCGGCGACTGGTGGCCGGCGGTGACTAGGCGGCGCCGCCGCCTGGGGTGGTAGCAGTGGGGGGGGGGCAGTAGGAAGAAGGAGGAATCCTAATTTATTAGTTTTGTTGATTTTTGTATATAATGTGTAAAAAAAAATGTTGGTATTTTTTGTAAATGAAATAATGTTGGTATTTTTTGTAATTTTGGTGTTCGGATTGTATATATTTGTAAATATCCCTTTACGGAGAAAGTGCACGAAAGGCCACTTTGCCACTGGTCTTTGGGCACAGGCCACTAATACCAAAATATTTAGTTTGTGGCCACTTTTGCTTAAAGAGATAGAACTTCAGTCCAGAGGCCGGATTGAAGTTCAGTCCTTAAAGATTGAACTTCAATCCAGGGCCATATGGACTGAAGTTCAGTCCAGTCCTTAAGATGGAACTTCAGTCTGAACTTCAGTCCAGGGCCACATGGACTGAAGTTCCATCCCTTAAAGATGGAACTTCAGTCCATGGCCATACCATGGACTGAAGTTCAGTCCATGGTCATATGGACCGAAGTTCAGGCCATGGACTGAAGTTCAGTCCTTAGAGATGGAACTTCAGTCCAGGGGCCGTATGAACTGAAGTTCAGTCAATTATCAGAACTTAAGTCAATATTTATTTAGTAAAGGTCCAAAAGTGGCCTCTAGTGTAAGACCAATAAAAATAGTGATTTCAAACTAAATACCAGTATTAAAAGTGACTGCTGGGCGAAATTTTTACTTATTTATTTACTCAATGTTGGGCCCTCATGCTAGCTTTTGGGCCAAGTTAAATTCTAGTCCTAGAATGTTTGAGGGGACAAGGGTGAAAAATCTCCCATATTGGTTAAGGGAAAGTGATGTCTTCTTCTTATGTGGGCTTGGAAAATCCTCATCTTATGAGCTAGCTTTTGGGTCAAGCTAAATTCAAGATCCATTTCTTTAACAGTAAAAGTCAGAACATTTAGGCTTGCCCCGTTCTAGATTTAGCTTTTATCTATCTATATCATTATTCCTTTTTTTTTAATACTGCAGTTACTGGAGTAACTGGAGCTTTAAAGCTGCTAGCTTTTTAAAGAATATGGAGCTTTAAAGCTGCAAGCTTTAACTGGAGCCCCGTTCTTGATTATACTGCATAGGACAAGAATTAGAACTGTTTAACACTTAAGTCAATCTAACAATATCCGGCAATTGGCAAAATATAACTCAAATGCTGGAAACGAGACCGTAAGAAGAATATGGCCTCATGCAATATTTGTAACAATAATGCAAATAGTTATACATAGAAAGCAACGCATATTTTTTAACAGAATTGTAATTCACTATTTTAGGGAAGACGACAAACACCAAAATACATGTCCACTAACATATACATTAGCTAATTGACCAAAGGACCAAGGCAAGAAAATATAAGCACAGAATGTCAGACAACAACAACCATATAAGCACAGAATGTTAGACAGCAACAACCATCGGAACCACAATAAGAAGAAAAAGCTAGCAGCTTTAAAGTTGCATCTACAAGAGAGAGTTGTTTAACAAAAAAAGGCAAAAGGTTTAACAGCATCCTGCCACTTCACTGACGACCACCAGAAGTACCTAGAGGATGCATCCACCATACTAAGATGTCTGATCCGATTCCTGCTAATTTGCTTTAGATGAACTCAATAAACCATCTTCCTGGACACCAAAAACCAAGATACACAAAAGAGCAACAGCTATTCATGATTCTTTAGCCATCAACTCTTTTGAACATCTGCTGCTAGGAACATTCATAGGATCTGTTTCTAGCTCCGGGCTAGATTTTGCCGAGCGAGACACAACATTTAACGTATTAAAGCACACTATGGCGTGTCAAAGCTTGCCTGATATAGATAGCACATAGCATACTTAAGCATGTTTGTCCATTTCCTTTACCTTTTTTAAAAATCAAAGCTGAACCTTAAAGGAATTATCATGTAATATCATGCATAACTTAGAAATTTACATACTTTTGAGACGACTAAGAAACTCTATAAAATGGCAGCAAAATGATACTTCCATCATACTCTCTTTATTTTGATTTATGTGTTAATCCTTTTTATTGTAGTTGTTTTTCAAAAAGAATATCACATTCCTATTTTTAGAAAGTTATTAATTCCAACTCTCTCATTTTACCCTTAATGATACTCCCTTATACGAGGACATAGCATGTTTAAGACCACGGGGTTCAAAAGGTATTTTTGGTATATTATCCAATTAGTTTAAGACTACAAGATTCAAAAGTTTTCTGTTTTTCACTCAAACTTTTTTCTCGGTCAAACTAAGACAAATAAAATGAAGAGGGTGTTTCGTGTTCATGCACTGATTTTTAGATGTCCAGTTACCTTGAAAGTAAATTAACCTCCAAATTAGCATCTAAACTGTAAGGCAGAAAGCCCTCAGCGAATGAACTGTCACGGGCCGCACCTTCCTCAATGACAGCGACACACATTTGGCCCGTGCGGCGCTCGTAGTCTCACCTGACTACGAGCCAGCCTGCTCCTTATCCCAGGTTTCTAGGAAGCTCGCCTCATAGGCCTAGCTTCAACTGTACCACCCGAAGGTCTCTCTCTTGTGCGCATCTCATATGCGGAAACTTTAATGTGCGCATATCCGGGGTTGGCTTAGGACTTGCCCGTCCCTCGCCTAGCACTAAGCGTCGCTCCTGCGCGCGAAGTGCAATCCTCAAGCTTGACCCTCGCCTTGTGCCCTGGCACTTGGCTTAGCTTCGCCCGAGTAGGACAACTCTTTAGCACTTGGCCCTTGTCATGTGCGTCTCTAAAGATACCTCCCAATGTCTCCTGAGAATGGCAAGCGTAGCCCTCGCATCATGTCTCCCTCCTGAGTAGCGCAGCGTCGCCCCACGACTGCGCGTCTAGGCCAACGAGCCCTTGCTTGCATGGTTGAACCCTTGCCATGCTTGCAAGTCAATACACGAGGCTCTCAATAGCTCCTCGAGTACTCAATCGGCACAGAGGTCTTTATCATATCCGAAGACAGCCTGCGGGGCTTAGTCTTTCCTTCCTTCAAGCCTCTGACGCCCGTTGTTCGCCCAACGTTGGCCCTCTGGCCACACGCCGTCCATAGAGTCGCCTGACTCGTATGGATACCTGGATCACTCCTCTGAGATGTCCAGGCAGGCCCTTGAGGTCCTTCCTCAAGGCAGCTCACTTGGTGCGACTTCCCGACAAAGTGCACGGGGAGGGCTGGTAGGCTGTCACCATGTCTGCCCCCCTTATATATGTCCTTAAAAATTAAACCCCTGTCACAGCATTTGACATCATTTGTCCCGAGAATCGTACAAGGGTTTAACTTTCCACTTCGACCTCCAAATGAGGTGCCGTTTGTTCCTAGAGATTCCTCTTGACTTCCTTCACACCTCCATGAAGTTTCATCTCATTCCCATACTCGTGGAAAGAGATATAGCCCTCGAAAGATCAGCATAATTACCACAATGCCACAGCTTCTTGGCTAAGTCAAGCCCATAGGCAAACAAGCTCCGATCGGCACCAAACTTGGTATGCACTCTCTATAGCATCTTAGGAACAAGGCCCTCACCCTATATTCCAAGATTCCCACTATAGCTCCAAAACGTGCGGCACTGACACTCGTGCCCGCACACAGCTCGCACGACTGACACTCAGCCTGCGCCCAGTTGACACTCGTCCAGCACCTTGCTGGCCCTCATCTAGCACGTGTCTAGCACTCGTCTAGCATATGGCCAAGGCTTCCCCTTAAGCCTGCGGCTGACATTCATCCTGTGCACGACTAGCTCTCGTCCAGACGACTGACACTCGTTCAGCGCACGGCCGACACTTGTCTGGTCCGCCTGTGGTGCAAAGACATTTGATGTTTGGCTTTTTATGCCAATGTTTCCTTAATATTTCCGCATGTTTGAGCTTGTTATTCGCTCATTTTATAGTTTATGAATGTGATTTTGCACTGATTTTATGTCGTATGATTGTAGGTTGTTATGAAGTGCAATTGGATCTTTTAAGAGCGTGATTGAGCAAGAAAAGATTGGATTTTGATTGAGGATTGGATCGGGCACACGAAGGCACGACACGACGCGAGTTGCGGACGAAGAAAGCAGCGAAATAAGCCTGGCGCTATAACTGGCGCGGGGCGCCCGTTATAGCGCCCACTTTTCTGGCCCGGTTACTGGCGCGGGGCGCCCCAAAAGCGCCTAAGTTTCGACGGGTTCTGCTTGTCCCAGCGTTTTACGAGGCGCGGGGCGCCCGTTATAGCGCCCCTGAGCGGATTTTTACTTCCTATTTCGTCTAGGCTTGGGTTTAACTTATTACTAGGTGTTTGTAAACCCTATAAATACTCTTTTACTTAGTTTTTGATAGGAGTTCAGACTTTGGAGCAAATTGGAGAGCTCATAACATCAAGAACAAGGGTTTTTCTTTCTTCCATTAATTTATTTCATCATTATTTCATTATTACATCAATTCTTTGTGTTGTTATTATGAGTATGCGTGGCTAAATCTATCGTTCTAGGGTTAGAGTATTTCATGAAAGTTGATGTTTGAAGATTGATTTCCATTAATTGAATCCCATAACGGGTTATTTATTCTTTCTTGATTTACTTGTGTAATTGTCAGGGCCCGATTATTACGCATTATCTATGGTTTTTAGATTGAACTCGAAAGAGGGAATTTAATTACGTAATAAGAAAGAATAGAACTAGTTTGTGAACCCGGGCATCGGGGAACCAATTTGTGAGTAGGATAGACATATACTTGCTCGCCTAGTTTAATTAATTACAGAATTCGTTAATGCGTGCACGTGATTCAACCCATAGACATATAGGGATTGAAGTAGCCTGCATAGACCGTGAAGAATCGAAAGGTTTTCACGGGTACATTTAATCTGTTAGTTAGTAACCCGGGATTTAAGAAGTGGAATCAATTGGAAAACTCAACTGGATTGTTCGTAACTCTGACCCTGGACCGTCTCCTTATTACTGATAACACCCAAGTTTTGCTCCATTGCTTGAATTCACTTTTACCATTTTAATTACTGCTCTTTAGTTAATAAACTCATCACTATTGGAAAAGATCCCTGAATAGTTTATATAAATTGTTTGCTAGAATTCGGTCTGAATAGTCCTCGTGGGAACGAAACTCATCTTATCACTTTATTACTTGTCGACCACGTATACTTGCGTGTGCGTTTGGGAGCAACAAGTTTTTGGCGCCGTTGCCGGGGACTAAATAATTGACTGATTTCTTTTTGAACAGTTTATTACTTTCTATTCAGGTTTAATTTTTGTTTTGAGTTTTGTGATGTTTCAGGTATTAGGTCCTGCTTGATCTTTACCTACAGGAATGGCAGAAGAACAAGCTTTAGCTGTGCGAGATGTTGCTCTCCCCAGCCTGGAGGGAGTAGCTTCGAGCATAGTTCAGCCTGAAATCACCGGGCACTTTGAGATTAAGTCCGGCATGATACAACTGTTACATGTGACTGGACAATTTGCTGGATTACTTAGCGAGGATCCACAACAACATATCCAGAATTTCTTGGAGATCAGTGATACTCACACACCGAAGGGAGTTCCTGTTGATTATGTTCGATTGACGTTGTTCCCGTTTTCACTGATTGGGGCAGCAAGGAAGTGGTTAAAGGCTGAAAAGTCTGGGTCTATCACTACTTGGGAGGATTTGGCTAAGAAGTTCTTGGCTAAATTTTATCCATCTGCCAAGACAGCTCGGCTGAGGAGTGAAATTATGTCCTTCCGACAATTAGAAGGAGAGTCTTTGTATTCAGCCTGGGAGCGATTCAAAGCTTTATTGCGAGATTGTCCACACCACAACCAATCCAATGAGGTTGTTGCACACACTTTTGTTGAGGGGTTGAACCAACACACTAAGATCGTGGTTGATGCTGCTGCTGGAGGCCAAGTACTGGCCTTAAATTTTGACCAAATTTATGATTTGCTAGATAAGTTCTCGCAGAGCAATCCTGATTGGCAGGGAGATGGTAGAGCTATTACGCAGAAACCTGCAGGGGTACTTCAGTTAGATACAGTTTCAGAGCTAAGGGCGAGGATGGATGCTATTTCCAATCAAATTAGCAAGTTAGCTCTGCCAAAGGCTCAGCAACCAGTGGCTCCAGTGCAACAACTCCAGAGCTTTTTTGAGGTTTGTGGTCAAGACCATGCTACAGAGGTTTGCTCCTCTAATCCAGAGTCAGTCTATTACGTGGGTAATCAAAACAGGCTGCAGGGTCAAAATCAGTTTGGTAATGGTTATTATCAAGGCAATACGAGAGCCCCGAATTATTACCACCCACTTCCAGCTCCACCACAGCAGGTTAGCTATTCAGTTGAAGAGATGTTGAAGCAGATAATGGCGGGCCAGCAGAGAATGATAGCTGACACTGCAGCCCATGCACAGGCCATACAAGATATTGCCAATGCTCACAAGAACTTGGAGCACCAATTGGGGCAGTTGGTGGCAGAAATAAGCACTGTTAAAAAAGAGCCTGAACAATGTCTTGCAGTGACTTTAATTGAAGGAGGAGAGCTGATGGCCAAGTCCGAAGAGAGAGCTGAAATAGAAAAAGTGGAAAAAGTGGAGAAGGTAAAGAAGAAAGAAGAGAGAAAGGAGGCACCTCTGCCGCCTCCACCATTCCCGCAGAGACTATTACCATCGAAGGATCTGGCCCAGTATCAAAAATTTGTGAGTATGTTGAAAGAGCTTCAAGTTAATATTCCTTTGACTGATGTGTTTGAATTGATGCCATCCTTTGTGAAGTTCTTAAAAGAGATTTTAGTGAAGAAGAAAAAGCCTCAAGAGATAGATACAGTTTAGTTAGTTGAGGAGTGTAGCACAATCTTGAGCAAGCTACCTCCAAAACTTCAAGATCCTGGGAGGTTTACTATTCCTTGTACCATTGGAGGGCATAATATCACTGGTGCCTTGTGTGATTTTGGTGCGAGCATAAATCTCATGCCTCTGTCTGTTTGCAAAAGGTTAGGGCTAGGAGCAATCAAGCCCTCTTCAGTTACTCTTAAGATGGCGGATGGATCACTCACTCACCCCGATGGTAAGTTGGAGGATGTGTTGCTAAAAGTTGGTAAGTTTACATTCTCTGCTGACTTTGTAGTCCTAGATTATGAAGAGGACCGAGAAGCTCCAATCATTTTGGGGAGACCATTCTTAGTCACCTCGAAGGCAATTATTGACATGGAGCTGGGTGAGATGACTGTTAGAGCGCATGGAGAAAAGGTTACTTTCAAGGTTTATAATGAGAAGGAGCACATAGCTAAGGTGGAAGAGTGCTCTATGATTGAATGTGTCCAACAAGAAGATGGAAGTAAACCACATGTGAAGTTGAAGATGGGTTCTCTAAAGGAAGGGAAGAAAGCAAAAGTTCGGCGTAAGAAGAGAAGACATAAAGGCTGGAAGTGAGCTAAAAGTGTCGTCGTGCCACGACGTTAACTAAGGCGCTTCTCGGGAGGCAACCTGAGTTTGTACTTGTATTATTTCATTTATAGTGTCACGTAGTTTTTGTTTTTCCTTGAATTGCAGGTTCATGTAATGTCGAGGCTAAGTGTGGGGTGCCCTCACCCTTGCCTAATATTGATGACCTGATGAGGGAAGTCTGAGTACCTCATACTATATGGAAGCTTGGAGGATGCTAGCACCAAGGACTAGAATCTTCAGGGAAGTTTTCTTTACCTTGCACTTTTTTATTTTTAGCACTGAGGACAGTGCTTAGTTTAACTGTGGGGTGGGTACTACCCTATATCTATTTTTGAGGTTAGGGATGCATGTACCGTAGGATTTTTCTTTTGTCACTTGACTTTATTTTTATTTGTTTCTTACTTTAATATATGAAAAAAAAAAATTAGAAAACCAATGAAAAATTCCAAAAAGATTTTCCTTTTAGTTTTATTAGTGGTACATGTCATCCACCCCGTGGTTTTTCTTATGGCCTCGGTTCTTTTCCACGGGGAGCCTTTGAACCGGGTAGTTTTTATTTTTAGGATTAGGATAGTTAGTTGTAGATGACCCTAGACGTAGGAAATAGGTAGAATGCTAGGTGCCTTTGATTTGTTTGATACCGGTGGACTTGGACTTGATTGCATGTGCTATTTGTGGTGTCCTTGGGTTTTAAATTTTGATGCATGCCAAAAAAAAAAAAATGGAACAACCCTCTTGAGATGCTTGAGTCCACTTGCTTGACTTTATTGTGAACCTTTGTGCATTAGTGCTTAAATTTCCACAAGTTGAATTCTAGATGCTTGATTGAGAGTTGTTGATGGAACCTTTTTGTGTGGATCATGTGCATTGTGTGTGTGAGGCATGTTTTTGTTTACTCCATGTTGCATATCAAGGTCTAGAACTTGCCCCGTGTGTGTGCAAAGCGAAATCCTAGGTTTGCTCTAGTCGGGAAATGATACAAGGCCTTCTTTTGATTTGCCTACCCTTACATATATACCTTGAAAAAAAAAATTTATTGTTGTGATTTCTTTGACCCATTTTGTTGGTACCCACACCCCGAGCCTACCCATTTATTCTAAATTGTCTCTTTTGGCACTTTACTCCTTAAGCACTTTATTGATATTGTGTTGTTATTTTGGAGTTGTGGTTGGATTTTGGGAGGTTTTTGAGTGGAGCTAATGAAGGAGAATAATTGTAAAATTGTGAAGTAGTGAAAAGCATTGGCAAGGTTGGAAAATAATGAAATTGAAAAAGAAAAAAGAAAAAAATAGCAAAGTTGAAAAGAAAAGAAAAAAATTTGTGGAAAAGAAATAAAAAGAGAAAAAGATGTCCATTCCTTGCTAGTGTGTGCTTAAAAGAAAAATGCTACTTGTTGAGAAGGTGTATGAGTGGAAGTGTTGATTGGGTGGCTTTGATGAGATTTGTGCTTGATTTGAATGTGATGTATTAAAGTGCTTAGGGAGGTAGTCACTATTACCATATGTATCCTACCCGCCCCTTAGCCTACATTACGACCTTTCTAAAGTCCTAGTTAATCCCGATTGGAGTGAGCTTACATTAGTGGAGTCCTACACTACGGGCAAGCCTATGGTACATTGTGTGTGACATGTGAGCTTTTCATGAGAGTGAGTGAATTCGTTTGTTATTGTCCACATTCTATTCTTGATATTCATGGTTGTGTGTGATACTTGGGGGACACTCTCTTGCTTCATTTTGGTGAGGGCACATGGTTGCATAGGATAGGTGAAGTTGATGGCTTCTTGATTGAGTAGATAGGTGTGATTTTGTGGGAGCATGGTTGCATTAAGTTGAGTTTGTGTATTTGAGCTAATTTGGGGTGGTTGTTCTCGTATTTTTGGTTTTGGTAAATTGTTGGCATGTTGTGGATCCATAGTAGTCATGTGTGCATTGGTTCAATGGTCGGTATCAACCATAGTCATAGGCAGACCTGTTTTACCTAGGTTGGGAAGTTAGTTGTGACTTGCTCGAGGGCGAGCAAGGGTTCAAGTGTGGGGTGGTGATGTTTGGCATTTTATGCCAATGTTTCCTTAATATTTCCGCATGTTTGAGCTTGTTATTCGCTCGTTTTATAGTTTATGAATGTGATTTTGCACTGATTTTATGTCGTATGATTGTAGGTTGTTATGAAGTGCAATTGGAGCTTTTAAGAGCGTGATTGAGCAAGAAAAGATTGGATTTTGATTGAGGATTGGATCGGGCACACGAAGGCACGACATGACGCGAGTTGCGGACGAAGAAAGCAGCGAAATAAGCCTGGCGCTATAACTGGCGCGGGGCGCCCGTTATAGCGCCCACTTTTCTGGCCCGGTTACTGGCGCGGGGCGCCCCAAAAACGACCAAGTTTCGACGGGTTCTGCTTGTCCCAGCGCTTTACGAGGCGCGGGGCGCCCGTTATAGCGCCCCTGAGCGGATTTTTACTTCCTATTTCGTCTAGGCTTGGGTTTAACTTATTACTAGGTGTTTGTAAACCCTATAAATACTCTTTTACTTAGTTTTTGATAGGAGTTCAGACTTTGGAGCAAATTGGAGAGCTCATAACATCAAGAACAAGGGTTTTTCTTCCTCCCATTAATTTATTTCATCATTATTTCATTATTACATCAATTCTTTGTGTTGTTATTATGAGTATGTGTGGCTAAATCTATCGTTCTAGGGTTAGAGTATTTCATGAAAGTTGATGTTTGAAGATTGATTTCCATTAATTGAATCCCATAACGGGTTATTTATTCTTTCTTGATTTCACTTGTGTAATTGTCAGGGCCCGATTATTACGCATTATCTATGGTTTTTAGATTGAACTCGAAAGAGGGAATTTAATTACGTAATAAGAAAGAATAGAACTAGTTTGTGAACCCGGGCATCGGGAACCAATTTGTGAGTAGGATAGACATATACTTGCTCGCCTAGTTTAACTAATTACAGAATTCGTTAATGCGTGCACGTGATTCAACCCATAGACATATAGGGATTGAAGTAGCCTGCATAGACCGTGAAGAATCGAAAGGTTTGCACGGGTACATTTAATCTGTTAGTTAGTAACCCGGGATTTAAGAAGTGGAATCAATTGGAAAACTCAACTGGATTGTCCGTAACTCTGACCCTGGACCGTCTCCTTATTACTAATAACACCCAAGTTTTGCTCCATTGCTTGAATTCACTTTTACCTTTTTAATTACTGCTCTTTAGTTAATAAACTCATCACTATTGGAAAAGATCCCTGAATAGTTTATATAAATTGTTTGCTAGAATTCGGTCTGAATAGTCCTCGTGGGAACGATACTCATCTTATCACTTTATTACTTGTCGACCACGTATACTTGCGTGTGCGTTTGGGAGCAACAACATTGCGCGCGCAAAGGCATCAAAAGGGCGCCGCGCAACAGTATTAATCAATTCAAATGCTAAAACCAACACATCAGAGAACATACTTTCATCGGGATAATCAAAGAATTCCACCAGCGCATTTTTGCCGCTAATCTTCTTTATCTGGTACAGTAAGAAAGAAATGGTAAATGCATTGTAAAGAAATGGTAAATGCATTGTACTCTACTTCTTAATATTAGTATACGACTCTTGTCATCAAAATGTAATAACCTCAACTAGTAAGACCTAGAGAAATTAACAGTACATGGACTACAAACAACAAGTTGATCCAAATGTAAGTACAGCAACAATGGAATTCGATAAAGAGAGAACTGTCTAAAGGTTTAACGTCGCACTTAGTAGCAGACGTTTTAGCACCTAGAGAACTTAGATAAAGAGTTGTAAACATAACGATTGAGAATGTGAAAGAGCAAAGCCTTGATCTTATAGACTTATGCATTGTCTTATTAACATGATTCATAATCTAAGAATTATAGAATACCATTTCTGCGTAATAACTGCCTAATTTACTTAGTAGTTTCCTTATGCACATTTACACGTTTTTCTAATTACAATTTCCTTGATTATGCGGATGTCCTAGTCTAAATCACATGCATGTTATTCCATTCACATAAACAATGTCCAGGTGCATTTACGGAGCCACACCCCAAACCCCCAGCTGCTCTGGAATGTTCACAAAATATGCTCCAATTGCGCCTCATTATATCTTATCATTAGACCTCCAAGTGCACTGGCGAGTGTATCCACCAATTGGTCAGTCTAACAAAGTGGTAAAGATTAATGCTGACTAAATCCTTTATACAAGGTTTTAGTGCCATTGGAAACATGGAATTGGAGGTGACAAACTATTAGGGTGGAGAGAATAAACTGTCATGTGAGCCACAGTTGGATCAAGAATCAAGGTCCCAAGAAAGGACTGAGCAAGACATACAACTGAACAACCAATAAAGACAAATGAAGAGGTGGAAGGATCTTCAACTACCTATATTTTACCAAACTTTTGGTAAGTTACCTATACCTAACCATACTAAGAACTCATTATACGAAAATGACGATGGACGGAACCTCTGGATCCTCTACATTGCTACCTTCATCCTGCTAGGCGGACAGCCAAGTTTGACGAAGTTATAAATTATATACAACATAAAGGTGCACCGCATTCAACTTACGTAAAAGGATCAAGTTAACAAAAACTTGTTCGGCCAAAACCAGCAACTAAAATAAAAGTTATGCCTCAATCTCGGACAAGCTGGCTCTGCTATATGAATCGTCACTAACTAATACAAAAATATTTTACAAATAAAAAATGTAAAAGTCTCTAGAATCATATTATGCATGTCATACCTTACACCGAAACCATGCACCACGATATCCACACTGGAAAGACCTTGCTTCAGCCGACTGCCCAACCTTGAAGGGCAACTGATTTTTCTTCAGCATGATATCTTCACCAATCAGGAACCTATATCAGACACAATCCTGCAGAAATGTACCTTTTTCATGTACGGTATGCACATACTCAAACACTGACAACATGAACCAATAGAATAACAAATCAGTCTACATATTAAGCAAGAAATTCAGCCGAGAACTAGGATGTGATTACTCAGTTATCGAGATGAAGTGGAAACTATGTACATATAAACTCCTCTTTATGGGTGTGTAGCGCGCCACATCTTCATAACTAGGATGATTATAAGCCTTTTATCCCACGTTCGATCTACTGATGTTGTCTCATCTTCGATAGTACCTTTACTTTTTTCTTCATTTATCTCATCGAAAGGTAAAGCATAAACGAATCTAAACTTTACATACTGGGATAAGTTTAGCATGTACATTTAAAATCACGTGTCATAAATCTCTCACACGGGCAAAATGTCATTCTAGAACTACACACGGCCTGATTCTCGTGAAACTCGAGAAATGTAGGCAACTCAGAGACCGGGGTTCGGCCAAAAACACCCCAAAACTCCCATTCTCCCCTTTCGATTATTTTGTCCACCAGTCGTGACAAAATTGGCTACTCCGTCACTATCTTTGCCCGAAGACTCTTTCATCATCTCCGGGCAAAGAGGGGCAGCTGTTGACCCCCAATTTCATCCCTCATTTTTCTAAAATTGGCTATAATTCAATTTAAGGGTGTAATGTGACTATTTGTGCAAAATATGTATTAGAAATCATGCATTTACGTGTGTTATCCTCTATTTATATATTATATATTTAAGTGTGGCTATCTTACGTAAATTCGCATCATTTAGGCTATTTTTCAAAACTGTGACTATTTGTGAAATTAGTATATTTATAATATTAGTGGCTATATTATATATAATTGCGTCACTTAGCCTACGTGTCAAGTTTGTTTTAATTTGTGATTATTTGTGCAAATTAGTAATTATTTGTGATTATATATATTTAAATAATTTTATGAGTTTATTAAATAATTATTTGTGCATTCTATAAAATATGTATATCTTTATTCTTATTTACACCTTTAAGTTGAATATTAGCCAATTTAAAAGAAAATGTCCACTTCTTATTTTTATTTACTTATTTTCTTTCTCCTTTTGTTAAACCTTTCCTACGAACCTGGACAATTGTCTGTCTTTGTACGTCCATTCCGTTAGAAATCTATTGCTATTTTCTTCCAATCATTTAGTTCAAATTCTTTTGAACATTCGTATAATTATTTTATTCCAAATTTTTTTTTCCATTATTATCAATTTCTCCTTTGTTATGAACCTAGACGAAAAATGTTCGTCTAGATACGTTCACAGTTGTATTTAAAATTTCATTATCTTCCTATTTTATTTTTTGAATTAAATCATTCCTAAATTCCTATAACCATTTCGTGTTGAACCTAGCCTAGTTTCTTAACCAAATACATTTTCCTACATTAAATCATTTTCTTCTAATTTCAAGATTTCTATTTCTACTTGAATCTAGACAAAATGTGGTCTACATTCGTTTTCTTTATTTAACTCCGTCCAAGTTCATCCCCCCATATCTTATCTTCCCTTCCCCGTTTTGGAAACAATTCAAAATCTCTAATCTCCTCCTAACTATTCCCTAATCTCTCCATAATCCCCTCCCTAATCATAATCTCCTACAATCCCTACAATCATTCCCAAATCCTCCAATCATATCTAATTCCCTAACAACTGGTTTTTGAAGTTCTTCTTCTTTAATCTTTAAAGAGAAGACCATTCTCTTCATACACTATCATCAATTATCCAAAAATCAACAGACTCTACTACATCACTGCAGGGACCCCACATCTCCATCTCCATGACATTCTTCCCCATTTTCCAACATATACAGACAATGCACACCACTAAAAGACTCCTTCTCCATTTTGTTTTCCATTCAAAAAAACATACACAATCAGCAATGCCATAAAAAAACCCCAACTCCCACCGTCTTCTCCATAACACCTATCAAACACTCCACACGCAGAGAACAACAACATACTGTACAAATACTCTTCGTCTCCTTTGCCCATTCTCATACCCAAAACACGGCTAGCAACAGATTACAACCATTCATAATACACTCACCATCACCATATACATCTCCACACATCCCCATTACACAAGATCGACAGATCCCACACTCATTTACACAGCCACACATACCAAGAACACCCACTCACACCATCAGAATACACATACCTACAAATGATAGCAGAAACATAGGGAGCCACAGATCGGAAAGATCGAAAGGAGTTGTTGAGATCGGGACAGGGATCATCGGAGATGGGGATTTGCCAATAAGGGTGTGAAGCAGGGTGGCGCAGCGCCGCCGAGGCCGGAGGTCGCTCCCCTCTGCGCTGGTGGCGCTACCCCTTTATTGTCACTATTGTTTCGCTGGAAAACACCATTCCCGGCGTATTGGTTTCGTTGTGTTTATTTCGTTTATTAAGATGACTTTTCTTAGTATTTTTCTGACCATCGCAGGTCCTCCAACACCTTTGCCTGGTTACTGCTTTTTTTTGCGTTCTCTTTCGCTGTGTTACTATTTCGCCATTGGAATTAGCCTTTCCGATATCGGCGGTGTCTTTTGTTCTGGCGATCTGAAGACAAGGGAGACGAGGGAGATAAGTCGTAGTGATGCCTGGGTATCCCCGCTAGCAGTCGCTCCCCTTCTCCTCCGCCCTGCATTGGTGGTGTCGTTCGCCGCTACTGGACTTTTGGTGAACGATTTGATTCTGGTTTATTCGTTCCTCAACTCTGTTTTGTTTGGTCCTGTGTGTTTTTTCCTGATAATTTTGCTTGTCCAGTTGATTTGTAGCATTTTTGTTGACTTCAGTTGACTTTCATCTACGTTGATGGATGTTTATGATAAAGGAGCTTATTTCGGATAATTCTGATTTAGAGCAAATACCACACAATACAAGCTGAATTGGCCAATAAAAATAATAATTTATTTGAGGCCTATACACAACGAATTGACGGATATACAACGAATTGACGGACGTTACACTGTTTATAGGCCAATGAAAACAATTCATAATTAATTTGAATTTGAAGCCTAGGACTGATTTGAACACGATACTACAAGGCCAATGATGTTTGGAGGCCTAAAATCAGTCCCGTTACACTCCCCGAGTCCCTAAAAAGGCTATGATGACGTGTGTGAGCCGTTATGGAGTGTTGGGACTGGCACTTGGCATGGCAACATGACCGGCCGGCATGTTCGCAGCCGTACCGACGTCCATAATCTCTTAGTCGATTCACACAAACCTGAGACGACGTTTTTAAAATCCCTTTCCCCCTTTATTTTATTTTTATTACTAATATTTATATTTTTAATCTATTATTATTATTATTATTATTATTATTATTATTATTATTATTATTAGTGTCACTGTCTTTACTAACACATTTTTTTTATATTTTCGCGAGGTAAATTCGGATGGAAGACGGCCTATTCTTGAAGAAAACACTTAGAGAACCTTTTATTATTATTATTATTATTATTATTATTATTATTATTATTATTGTTATTATTATTATTATCATAACTATTATTATTACTATTATCATTTTATTATTATTATCATTATTATTTACTAACTTAATTTCATTTGTTTTTTGCGAGGTATATTTGGACGAACAATCTTGAAAAAAACGCCCCTGGAAAAAGCCTTTTAAATTATATTACCTTCATTTAAATCACTATTATTGCATTTTGATATACTAACTAATTTAATTGATTTTTGCAAGGTCTACTTCATTGAAGTGCTTGAAGGAAGAAAACAATTAGTAAAAAGAGTTGTTTTATTTGATTTTAATAATTACTTCTAACTTATATATTGCTTAGTTACTTATTTCGAATCCTAATATAAAGTCTGGTCAGTAACCACATGTGGTGGAGCTCGAGAGGTGCCTAACCCCTTCCTCTCGAGTTAACCTGAACCTCTTACCTAAAATATCTGGTTCGTAGACTAAGTTTCGGAGTTAATTGTAAAGTTGGCTAGAAACAAAATAGGTGTCCTAATACACCTTAAAAACTATATTAGGTGGCGACTCCAACATCTAAACTCAAACGAGTTCACCCAGTCAAATCCTAAACCCGACTCGCCTCTAGTTGAGTCCAAAATTGGGTATGACACCTCTTATAGGACTCTACCAGGTAAGTTTTCTTTTTACCTGAACAGACTTTAAGAGCACCCCTTTATGGTGGACTGTTAATCAGATAAACCCAATAATTAAAAAATGGATATGAGATTATATTTGTTTAGGGAATCTAAGATTAAAGAAAAAAGCTATGAAAAAAGACTCAAGAGAGTAAGACAAAACCTGTCTTCGCTCTCCTCTTTCTTGGCAATTTGCAGGAGAATGACGCGCCACCCTATTGCAAACGACGGTCATGCCCCCCCCCCCCCCTCCCAGGAGTTGCTCAACCTATCCCCACTCCCCATGCAAATCCTAGTACAATTGCACCCAACCCATCAATCCCTTATGCTCATATGTTAAAACCACAGGTTCAAAAAGTTGATATTGACCAACGTTTGTTTCGTACTGTTGCTTATTCTCAGGGAACAACTACTCTTACATGGAAGACGTCAGAAGTTGAGAAATCTCTTACAAAAGAGCAGTGATAAGGAAATTTTCGTATTGTAGGCTTGACTTGAAAACTTTACGTAAAATCATCCCGAGCCAATGTAGGATCAAAGGTGATTGCGATATTGGTTACTTGGACAGTAGGCGCATGTTGATTAGACTGATGCTATTGGAAGATTATGTTAATTTCTTATCAACCCCAGCCTATTGGATTAAGTTTAGAGGTAAATATTTTCCTATGAGATCATTGAAGTGGATAAGACATTGGAAGCCTGAGGAGGAGACTTCAATGGCTCTTGCATGGATTAGTTTTCCAAATTTTCCTCCAAACTTTTTGCTGCAGAGTTTATATTTTCCATTGCTTCAGCAGTGGGAACCCCATTTAAAGTTGAAACTCTAACTCTGAATAAGACTAGACCAAGCTGTGTCAGGGTCAAAGTTGAATTAGATTTGTTGTCAAATCAACCTACTCGTGTTTTGATTAATGAGGAGGATGATGACACTGGTGCTATAATCTCTACATGGGTAGATATCATGTATTATTATTTTCCATTGTATTGAAAAAATTATAAGTTGCAGGGTCATGATGAAAGCAAGTGCAAGGTGATTCACCCAGAGCTCTGGGAAAAGCAAAAGGATCATGGTGCCCGGGATGCACATGCAAACGACAAAAGTTAATCCTGCTCTTCCAGCTTCTCCAGTTCGTATCCTAACTAGTGGGAAGGTTGTTGGCAATGTGAGAAAGGAGATGAGTGGAATGACTCAAAGAGTAAGATAACACGAAAGGGAAATGACAATGTTTAGGCTACAAAAAGTGTTGTGAAACTTGATGATAAGTTAGCTTTGGTGCAGACTTGGAATAATAAATTTTCAGCATTGCAAGAGGATGACACTCGGGAAGTTGGTGACATAGGTGACAAGGCACTAGTTGTATCAAAAGATGACGTTCCACGTGCTAATGTTCTGAAAGGAGAAGCTGCAGCAAAGAATGGTGGTAAGAAAAGTGCAACCAAGAATGGCGTTGCCACTCAAAAATCAGCCAGGAAAGGCACCGTTTATATGCCTAAATCGACTGTAGACTGGGTAAAACAGACATGGTTTAATAAAAGGAAGAGAATGATGGGAAAGAGCTTGCTAAACCCCAACCTCAGCAACAGAAGAAGGGTGAAATAGTTGGTGAAATAGCTCCATAGGGAGCTCTTGTTACTGATGCAGCACCTATTTCTGTTGTCCCTATGCCTGTAAAGACGTCCCAACAGGAGGTTCTTTCAAACTCTTTGGTAGACAAACTGATGCCTCGTATCGTGACCATAAGGTCAGCCAACAACACCTCGGGCGCGTCCACACCTTTCTCTCCGTTTCCAGCCATTCACCTGCAACAATCAAAGACTTAATAAGTGTTAGAAATCTCCTCACACACTCCCTCACTTTGTTTGGGTCTCTCTCGGATCCACTCAATTTGCAAGGTAAGATCTCACAAAACTTCTCACAAATGACTCTGTCGGATTGATTGGTTTCCTTAAAGATCTTTTGAGTTCGAAAAGTTTCACAGTCTTCGGGAAGAGTGAATTAATTTTCAACTCGATGGAACAGACGCTATTTAACTGCGCACGGGAGGTTAAGAAATTAACTACGAAATTTTGGACTTCGAATCCCATGCACGAGTTCCTACAAGCTCAAACAATTAGTATAATCTTGGGTAGGAGAAGTACTCAAAGATATACTAATGAGAATTAACAGACACAAAAAAAGAAAGAGAAACTAAGAGAATTCACCCTCTGTTTCCCTTTTGGAAACCTCGGACACTCCACTCCTATATGGAAATGGAAGTGGTCCCTCCTTTATCCACTATACAGACCTAGGGTTTCTCCTTATCAACTTTCCTCTTTCAACTTTCACCAGGGTTTTACAACGGCTCTAAAACCCTTCTTCACCAATGGAACAATGGACTTTCCTTTTCCATCGTACGGACAACCTTAAACTCGTTCACAGCCCAACAACAAGGTAAGATTCAGGTCGTTCTTCCGTCGTGGTTCACACTCGGAACAACTTGAGCTCAAAGCAAAGCCCCGGAAAGCATAGCGTCCATACACAATGTCAAGAATTTCACAAGTTTTCGAAGTACGGATGGTGTTTAACGGTGGAGCTTTAAAGTTTTAAAGAAAGAACACGACCCAAAATCAATCACAAACAACCCCGAAAACAACCAGACTCAAAACTTGGGTTCAAAGTTAAACCCCAGTGTCTGACAGCTTCAAAACCTCGCCGAAACCCTTTCAACAAACGTTGTACGACTAGTGATTCTTGGTAACAACGGTCACTAGTAACAATGAATTCGAGGTTATTTTCTCTAAACAATGACAAAATTTTTAAGTTTTTCTTTTCTTAAATAAAAGAACTAACAACAACACAAACACGAAAACGGAAAGAGAAACCAAGAGAAGCGTACGAAGATAACAAAGAATAGGTTGGATTTATAAGAACAAATTCCAAACCGTGATCTGATACCAAGATGATGCAGCATGTGAAAGTAAACAAAGACTATACAAAGATAAAGATAGATAAAGCTAGACATAAATCCAACTTTATTCATACAATCCCAAAAATCTAGCTTTGGAGCCTTTCAGATAGAAAGTGAAGAAAACCCTACACTATGCATCGATCCTCAAGAAAACTATTATTTCTTGCAACCTGAATGATAAAAGGAAAAGGCTCAATTTGGATTCCACCAAATAAATAAGTTCTGAAAAAGAGTTCCCACTCGGGGTTTGCTCTCGCAAGAGTCACAAGCTTAAAGGCTAATTCAATATCTAAAGACAAACTTAGGGAAATGAACTAGCAGTGGGGCTTATATAGTAAAGCCCGCGGATATCTATTATGAAGCCACAAGTCGGCCCAATAAGCAAGGCCTCGTAGGGTCGAAGCTAAGTAACTCTGGCTTGGGCGCTCTTCAGCCTCGAGCACAAGCTCTGCTCTTCTATTGCTCAATGCTTAGCGCCGGTCTTCAAAGTTTAGATGCTTTCCACCTCAGGCTCGAGTTTGAATATAGAGCTTTCTCATCTAACACCCAGCCACTCAATCTCTGAGTCGTTGTTTCCTCCCAGCCACACTAAGTAAACATGAACGTCGTGTAGAGTCTTAGCTTGACTTTGTGTGACCAGTCTTGATTGCACGAACACATCTTGATCGACACGTATACTGGCTGCATCAATGAGTCATATCATAAATTAGAGCAGGAGGAGTTAGAGCAGGAAAGTAAGAGATCCCATGGTCCGGGGCATTCTAGTACCTCATCTGGAGGTAGGAGTTATTAGCAGAAGAGTAGGCCTCTTGTCAGGCAAGTCCAATCATTGATGCATGGTTTTCAGAGCACGCCTGTTCCTCCTCAGGATCGATTTCCATCCCAGTCTCATCCTCATGATCTTCTATACTTTGAGTAGCACGGGTCTTCTTCTGGATGTTTTATATGTCAGGATCTAGGGCATTATAAGGTCACGCCCTAAAATTTTATGAAGAAGTGTTTATTCAAAGGCTGTGATTGGTATTTTAAAGGTACAAAAACTGTGAGATTCGGAGTCTCCACTTGACTAGTTCAAAAGTGTGTCAAGTCACCAAAGTTATTTAGAGAACATCATTGACTCATCAATTGCCTACATTAGAGAATTTGAGTAAGGATCTCGATTGACTCGCGGGAAGGTATTAGGCACCCTCGAATCCTGTACTAAGCATATCTTCTTTTATTTGTCGCATTTCAGCTTTATGAAAATTGTTAGTCGTATTTCGCTTTAGCCTGTTACTCTTTGATCACTATTTTATGTTATACTATTCTACAAATGAAACATATAGCTATGTACCCAACATCCCTTAAAGAATGGCCAAGTCTTTGTTAAACAATCGTGAACTTAAGTTAAAAGGACTAACTAATTTTGTGTTATGTTTAAAAATCATAAACATAGCCAAATTGCCCACTTAGCTTATGCTTTCTTCGGTTATTTTTAGGGGGATTTACAAAAATACACATACAACTTATTTTATTTACATGACTCTACCCATTACATTTATACCCATAACGTATTTACACTCTAATACCCATTAGCTAATTACCTTCTTAATTTGAGGAACAAAACAAGAAACTCAAGTTCATCTCTCTCCTCATATCTTGTATTATTTTTTTCTCTTTTTTTTGGTCATTATTTTATTATTCTTTTCTCCTTCTCCGTTTTTACTATTCTTGTTTTTTTTTTCCGTTTTTATTCTTTTTTCTTTCTATTTTCTTTCTTTTTTTTTTTCTCCTATTTCTAGCACTATTCATGTCTCCCCATATTTTTATTTTTTAATTTATTTTCTTTCTCTGTAATCTTATTATACTCATTTTTTAAATTTTTTTTTCTTTCTCCAAAAAGGCATACATTGTTCACCAACACAGAAACTGAAATACTTTATTTGCTCGATAGTATCTCGCACTTTTATCCAAACATAACAAGGTATACCGAAAGAGTATACAGTAAACCAAAAAGGTATATTCTGTTTAAAATAACAATAATTGAAATACTCATTTGCTTGATAGCATCGCACACTTTGATCCAAACACAAAAAGGTATACCAAAAGAGAATACAATATACCAAAAAGATATACTTCTTTAAAAATAATAAAAATTAAAATATATATATCTTCTGAAATATTTTGCACTTTGATTCGACCACAAAAGGGTATACCAGAAGAGTATACAGTATACCAAAAGAGTATACTTTGTTCAAAACAACAAAAACTGAAATATTTATTCGCTCGGTAGCATCGCACACTTAGATCCAAACACAAAAGGATATACCAGAAGGGTATGCAGTATACCAAAAGGTTATACTTTGTTCAAAACAACAAAAACTTAAATATTAATTCGCTCGGCAGCATCACACACTTGGATCCAAACACAGAAGAGTATACAGTACACCAAAAGGGTATACTTTATTCAAAGCAACAAAAACTGAAATATTTATTTGCTCGGCAGCATCACACACTTAAATCCAAACACAAAATGGTATACCAAAAGAGTATACAGTACACCAAAAGGGTATACTTTGTTCAAAACAACAAAAACTGAAATATTTATTCGCTCGGTAGCATCGCACACTTGGATCCAAACACAAAAGGGTATACCAGAAGAATACGGTACACCAAAAGGGTGTACTTTGTTTAAAACAACAAAAACTGAAATATTAATTCGCTCGGTAGCATCACACACTTGGATCCAAACACAAAAAGGTACACTAGAAGAGTACACAGTATACCAAAAGGGTATACTTTGTTTAAAACAATAAAAACTGAAATATTTATTCGTTCGGTAGCATTGCACACTTGGATCCAGACACATAAGAGTATACAGTACATCAAAAGGGTATACTTTGTTCAAAGCAACAAAAACTGAAATATCTTTTCGCTCGGTAGCATCGCACACTTGGATCCAAACACAAAAGTGTATAGTAGAAGAGTATAGAGTACAACAAAAGGGTATACTTTGTTCAAAACAACAAAAACTGAAATATTTATTCGCTCGGTAGCATCGCACACTTGAATCCAAATACAAAAGGGTATACCAGAAGTGTATACAGTACACCAAAAGGGTATACTTTGTTTAAAACAACAAAAATTAAAATATTTATTCGCTCGGTAGCATTGCACACCAAAAGGGTATACTTTGTTCAAACAACAAAAACTGAAATATTTATTCGCTCGGTAGTATCGCAGACTTGGATCCAAACACATAAGGATTTACCAGAAGAGTATACAGTACACCAAAAGGGTATACTTTGTTCAAAATACAAAACTGAAATATTTATTCGCTAACACTTGGATCCAAACACAAAAGGGTATACCAGAAGAGTATACAGTACACCAAAATGGTATACTTTTATTCAAAACAACAAAAACTGAAATATTTATTCGCTCGGTAGTATCGCATACTTGGATCCAAACACAAAAAGATATACCAGAAGAGTATACAGTATACCAAAAGAGTATACTTTGATCAAAACAACAAAACTGAAATATTTATTCGCTCGATAGTATTTCACACTTTGATCCAAAAATAAAAGGCATACCAAAAGAGTATACGATATACCAAAAATGTATAGTTTGTTAAAAACACAAAAATTGAAATATCTATGTGGCCGGTAACATCTCACACTTCGATCCGAACATAACAAGGTATACCAAAAGAGTACACAGTATACCAAGAAGGTATACTTTGTTTAAAACAACAAAAACTTGATATTTTTTTTACTCGGTAGCATCGCACACTTTGATCCAAAAACAATAGGCTATACCAAAAGAGTATATAATATACTATAAAGGTTTAGTTCGATAAAAATAGTAAAAACGGTAATATCTATGTGTTCTATAACATCTTCCACTTTGGCTCGAACATAACAAAGTATACCAAAAAGGTATACCCTATACAAAAAAGGTATACTTCATTAAAAATAATAAAAATTAAAATATTTATGTGGTCACTAGGAAAAATAAATAAAACTGTACAAAACGAATCGTATGAAGCATCATAATCCAACTAACTGTACTATCTGATACTCCTAACACTTCATCTGGAATCGACCGTGCAATGGCAGAATATCAGCTAATGGAACCAACACCACGCCATTTGTTAAGCACATCGAAGCCAGCATTAACTCCATTAAGAGTTAACAGTCTCTTATCTGCAAATAGAAAGCTCAATTCTTATGCGTAATCTCAAACAATGAAGAAATTGGTTATCAAAAAACAATTTCCACTCTCTCACCATTTGATGAAGTGAGAGTACGACTATTGATTAGAATTGTTTGTCAGCTGTTGCAAGACCTTTTAATCAAAATTAAGCTTCTTTTAGTAAACCCCTCGAAAGAAATACATTTGGACAACAAACTTTTAAACACAGACTCCACCAGAAGGCATGCTAGAAATTGCAAAATTTGACCCATAGTATGCTTCACTGACATCTCTGTAAATGGTGATAGATTCACTTTGATCTTCTTAGGTGAAGGATTTCATCCTTTCTTTTTCAACCTGATAACACAAGATAATCTATCAAGAACCTCCAAAAAAGGCTCCTCCTCAGGGACATAGTAAGTCACAAATGTAAAGGTTGATACCAGCGCCTCTAACTCTGCTGTTCTCTGTAAAGATAATTGTTCAACACATACACGACGTTAGCATTCTTCTTCAAGCAACCCAGTCATCTAGTACCGTAGCTCAACCATTTCTCAAGCTAAATCTTCTGCTTCTTCTTTGGATTCTAACTTTTCCATTCTCAGCTCTTCCTAACCATCCAAATTGATGGACAAACAACATGAGGCTTTTTCAATGTACAATTATTATAACATTGTCAAAAAAATTCACTAGCAAACTATATCAAATAAGGCTTCCAAACACCAAAAGAGCAACCTCGTGGACAAAACATCCTGCATTCACACAGGGCCCGAGGAAATGACGCACCCCAAGAGGTAATGTACGCTGCCAATACGAGCATCAGTGGTTGTTTTCATGGCTCGAACCCGTGGCCTATACGTCATATGGAGATAACTTTAGCAGTTGCTCCAAGGTTCCCCTTCAACGCTTCCGAACACCAAATCAACGAAATAACGCCCACTTAAAAATGTCTCGAGCAGAAAAAAAATCCATTAATCAACTACAATGCAATACAAAATCCACCATTTTCTTTCGGCTCTATTCTAGCTAATTTTATTCTATTACTCAATAATGTGTCTTTTAAAATAATTCAATCAAAATTTTATAAAAAATAATGTTGTTCAAAAAGCGTCATTTGAAACCCCAAATCACAATAACAAGTTAGCTTACATTGCATAAACTTGGATCCAAAATAAAATCCTAATGAATGTGTACAAATAAAGAAGCATTAAAAAAATGAAAAATAAAGCATGTGGACATTAAACGTATATCACGAATTAGGCAAGGGGATAATAAATTGTGCACCAATTGTAAAATTTCACCCACTTTACTCTATCATACTCAGTTTGCTAACGTGCGCACTCTCATGGCGATTCCTCTTCAATTTTCAAGTATCTCTAATCGTACTGACCTTTTCTTGCCGGAGTCTAGAACTTTCCGGTTACCGAAACCTCTGTCAGTCGTCAGATGCTCCGCCGGCGGCGAAGCTGCTTTTGCATCGTTGGCTACGGCAGATATAGAGTTACACTAAAGTTTAGTTTACCGTTTGAAGATTGGGAATGTTTCGAAAGTTGGAGAGATGTGTTTGAGAAAAAATGGGTATGGAGCTAAATAAACTGGACCGGATGGGTATAGACGTAAATAAATTGGGTCTAATGTGTATTGTGTGTAAAGAAATTTTTAATGGGCATAAAAATATAAATAAGTTACTTTGGTGGGTATGTGATATAAAAATCCCTTATTTTTAGGAGAGTTTACACTTGCGAACTTATTCTGCCTGCTTATTTCAGATCTGACCGCGATGTCATTTTTGCATTTGTTATCCTATTTTTGCTTAGCGGGTTTCAATTTTGTCCCTTTTCACACAACATAAACACAATTTTCAGACCTTTCTTGCTTATACAAGACAAAGCTTAAGCTTGCTTGCTTATACAAGACAAAGCTTAAACATTGTTTACACAGTCACATACATCGTTGCTAAAAAAATGAGATGGCCTACCGTAAACATAATTTGAAGCTTCTCTTTTCTTTTCTCAAAAAATGAGAATTTGTAATGAACAGCAGACATGAACATGAACTTTCTAACCATTGATCGTTATTATCTTTTAGTATAGCAACCAAATTTGAACATGAAAAGTACAATAAGCATAACAAATTTAAACTGATGAACAAAATATACATATGAGAACAAAGTTTATTGCGCTTTGCAACAGGATTATGTTTCATTAGAAAAAAAATTTGGTACAATATCTAAAGAGGAAAAGTACCTACTTGTGTAAAGAAGAAACTTCTTAAGCACAACAATGAAAAATAGTATCAAATGCAGCAGCAACAACCAATGAGGAAAAGTAAAAATTTAGTCACGCAGTCAGTTTTGACCGCGTTAAATGAATACTAGCCAACGATGTAATACTGTTTGAAGACTAGCCATTTCCGGACAAATCACAGTATAAATACTGGGGCTTTGAACAAGTTTTGTTCAAAGCCCCAGTACTTATACTGGGAAGCTGAAGTAAACGAATCCCAGTATAAAATACTGGGGCTTTGAACAAGTTTTGTTCAAGGCCCCAGCATTTTGTTATGGGACTTTATATAAAGCTTCAGTCCCATAACAAAATACTGGGGCTGTGAACAAAACTTGTTCAAAGCCCCAACATTTTGTTATGGGACTGGACCTTTGTTATGAGACTTTGTATAAAGCTTAAGTCCCATAACAAAATAATGTTCAGAGCCCCAGTATTTTGTTATGGGACTAGTCTGGGGTGTTTTTTCAACGCTAATAGAGCTTAAGTGTGCGCGCGAATTTTTGGCTATTCTTCAATGAATTTTGAAACGGTGGATAGTCCCCAATAAACACGTCCAAAAATAGCTAGTGATCAAAATTACCCTACCCCTTAAACTAACCTCACAAGACTTTCTTTTATCTCACACTTTTTTCTCTCTTTTTCCCTTTTTCTAATATTTTGCTCTCAAGAGATAACTCTCTTTTTTTAGATCTATTTCAGCAGGTTCTTGGTAGTGAATGAGGGTAAAATGCTCTCCTAAATAGTCTTGAAGATGAGTGAAAAGTTGGCTAAAAATACAAGACCCATGCCCCTACTTGAGTGCCTTTCAAATCCCTCCTTTTTTAGACTTTTTCAAACACTATTTTCCCACTATTTCAGGTGAAAAAATAGACTTCCCTATTGACCAAAAAAAAAAAAAAAAAAAAAACACTTAATAAAAATAAATAAAGAAAACTCTACATACCCTAAATTCTAGCTATCAAGACCAAAAGAACTAATTCTTAAACAAACTAAGCTAATGTTTCAAATTTCTGTACAATCTAAAGGTTTAAAACCTCTTTAAACTAAACAGGACAGCACACTTAGCATCAACTCAAACCATGAATCATGAAATAGGAATATGCATCTTAAACTTTATATAAGCAGATTTAGGTACCATTTTTCATACTAATACTAGAAAAAAATTATCAAGGAGAGGTTAGATAATTTAAACTAACTTACATGCCATTGAACAAATTTATAGGTTGAAAGCAATTTTACACTTCTAATAAGTGAAACAAGCCGCCAGTATATTGAAACTCTTAAGCATTTAAACTACAACCATAACACTAAGTTACTGCACGCTAGGACAAAAGACAAATTACACGTACAACTTATACCTAAACAAAATAGACATTAGTCGAAGCAGATTGAAGATAAACCAATAATTTAGCTATAAATTCTGACAAAATCTTCACTGAAAGTCACAAACATCATTTGAACATATCAAACAACCCAATGCTTAAGCAAAACCAAGCACTGACAGATTAAACAACACTATGCCTTAACGACCAAAAACAAGCAGATTGGGACGAATGTTCAGCAAGACTAGAACAACATAAACAGTTTTAATATGCACTTTTTTGCTTTTATTCTACATCTTCTTGATGCCTTAATAATATTCCTTACTTCATTAAAAAACATAAATGGATGAAATATGACTTAACAAATGCCACATAGAGAAATATTCAATAATGAGCATATGAACACACTTACTTGAAATAGATATAAACCTATGAATTTTTTTTTTGGTCAAAAGACGATATTATATATATATATTACGTGAGGCTACCAACAGGCAAAGCTACCTGTTGAGCATCATAGTTGCCTAAAGAGGCCAAAATATTACAAGTTTCAACAGAGAGATGTCTAGGGTACAAACACCCTTCAGAATCATTAGATAACAGAGATATAAGAGTAGTAGTAGTGGGTTGAACAAAAACTATTTGAGAAGCATCCTGGATATGCTTAAGTCCCATTTTTGCTAGTTGGTCTGCCACCTTGTTTCCCTCTCTAAAGCAGTGCCTAAGCTCCACCATTACCATTGTTTCCATCAGCTTTCTGCAGTCACAGAATAAAGCACAGTTATTAGTATTAGGCTCTTTTATAGTAGAAACAACTTCAGAGGAATCAGTTTCTATTATGATGGGATAAAATCGATGTTCCTTAATGATATTAAGACCATGCCAAAGAGCTAAAAGCTCCACATGGACAGATCGGGTAGAGTAAATATGGTTGTAAAAACCCAATACCCACTCACCTTTATAGTTACGAATAACACCACCTGTACCACCTTTATTATCTTTACTAGCTCCGTCAATATTAAGCTTAAAAAAACCCCTCGGAGGAGGATGCCATTTTATACTTAGAGTGATGGTAAGGGATTTTGCAGGAGATTTTTGAGTTATGAGGTTGTATTCCATCGTGCGTTTATGGATTAGGGTAAAGGAGACCTCGTTGGAAAGGTTGTTATGGTGATTATTATTACAATTGGTCCAAATATTCCAAAGGAGAAAAGGAAAGAAAGTGTGCCAAGAATATTGATGGTGAGGAAAAACAACATGGCAATTTGAGATCCAGTCTAACCAATGGTATGATTGGTTAATGAAGTGGTGAGGGTTAATGTGGAGCTTAGACCAAGTGTCTTTAACATTCTTGCAGAGGAGGAAGATATGGGGGAGGCTTTCATCTTCGTTAGGGCAGGAGGGACATTTAGGATTTATATTGATACCTATATGAGAAAGATAGGTCCTAGAAGGGAGTCTGTCATGGTAGCAAAGCCATAGGAAGTATTTGATCTTATTTAAGGTTTTGAGGGTCCAGATCCAAGTGAAATCTTTGTATGGGACTGCATGATTTCTGTCAATAATATTTCTCACTGATTTTGTAGAGAACAAGCCATTACTCGAGAGTTTCCAGTAAGGACGGTCCTTTGTAGTAGAAAGGGTGGGTAGGTGTGAACTTAAGATAGTTTTCTTTATGTCCTCAGGAAAGCTAAAAGATATGCGATTGAGATTCCAATTTCCCCTAAGATTTAGGTCACTAATACAGAGTTTTCCTTCCTCCTTCGTAAGGGGGCCATGAATCAGGGATCGAATAGGGGCATCTTTGATCCATTCAGAATGCCAAAAATTTATGGATTTACCATTGCCTATCTGCCAGGAGATTGCAGAGTGACAAAGGTTAAGGCCCGTCATGATGTTTTTCCAAGTGCCTTTATAGGAGGATTTAGTAGTCAGGGAATTTGATTGAGCATTAAAAGTAGTGTACTTTGCAATGAGCAGCTTGGCCCACAGGGAGTCAGGGTTAGATAGGAGACGCCAGGCTAGGCTTGAAAGAAAAGCTACATTTTTTGATTCTGCCTTAATTATGCCTAGACCCCCTTTGGCTTTTGGGAGAGTTAAGGTAGTCCAGTTCAGGAGGTGGAGTCTAGATTTCTCATTGGTGGACCCCCATACAAAGTTTCTTTGAATACGGTCAATCGAGTGACAAACCTTCTTAGGCAATTTGTGAAGTTGCATAATGTGATTTGGTAGAGAGTTTAGAGTTGCTTTTGCAAGAGTAGCTCTCCCGGCCATATTGAGAAGCTTTGTCTTCCAATTTGTTAAGCGGTTATTCATAGAATCCATAATAAATTGGAAATCTTTCGCTTGAGGAGTTTTATCAAAGATAGGAAAGCCCAGGTATTTGCCAAACGATAGAGAGGGTTTGATATTGAGCTTTGAAGAGATGATTTCTCTAACCGTAAGATCACAATTGTTAGGGAAAATAATTCTGGATTTAGCGTAATTTATCTTTTGACCAGATTGATTACAGAAGGAGGACAGAGTATGGTAGACAGAGTCACAATTCTTGCTATCCGCTTTGCAGAAAAAGGTGAGATCATCAGCAAAGAAAAGGTGGGAAAGAGTTGGCCCATTTCTAGAAACCTTAATCGCATCCCAATTTCCTTCCATCACTTCACTATTAATCTTACGAGAGAGCATTTCAAGGCAGAGAATAAAAATGTAAGGGGATATGGGGTCACCTTGGCGAATACCTCTAGAGGGATAGAAGTAGTTAGTTTTCCTACCATTAATAAGGATGGAGATGGAAGAGGATGTAATACAGGACATAATAAGCTTAGTGATATTTCTAGGAAATTGAAAATATTCCAAGGTCTTAAGGATGAAGCTCCATTCAATGCGATCAAACGCTTTTTCAAGATCTATCTTAAGAATCATGTTGGCTACCTTGCCTTTTTTGCTTTTAAAGGCTTTAACAACTTCCTGGATGATGATGGCACTATCAGAGGTTCTTCTGTTCTTAAGGAAGCTACTTTGACAAGGACTAATGATGGAATTTAGAAAAGGCTTAATTCTGTTAGCAACAATTTTAGTGATGGTTTTATAAATAGTGTTGCATAAGCCTATGGGCCTGAAATTTTTAATGCTATTAGCATTGGCAAATTTTGGTATGAGGCAAAGAAAAGTTTCATTTAGATAAGGAGGCATAATACCTGAATTAAAGATATCATGGCACTGTCTCAGGAAAGAGGGGCCTACAATTTGCCAATATTTTGTAAAGAAGAAGGGTTGGAGACCATCTGGACCAGGGGCTTTGAAAGAATTGAAAGACTTGAGTGTAGAAAATATTTCAAGGTCAGTGATGGGGGTATTTAGCTTATCAAGGTCCTTGGGAGAGAAGGAGCCGGTATTAGGATTTCCATGAATACGATAGGAAAAAGTTTCATCAGTTTTAAAGAGATTTCTAAAGTAGTCCAGAATATGCATTTCAATGTCATTTTGATTAAAAAGGATAGTATCATTATCATCCTTGATGAAAGCAATTCTGTTGGTTCTACGGCGGTTGAGGGTAGATATATGAAAAAATTTTGTATTAGCATCACCCTCGTCTAGCCAATTTATTCTAGACTTCATTTTCCAGAAGTCCTCTTCATCTCTCAGAATGTTATCAAATTGAAGCTGTAAATGGGATTCTAAGCTTTGGAGGAAACGACTAGTAGGATAATTAGCAGATTGTTGAATCCCATTAAGCCGAGCTAAAATGTTTTTCTTTTTCTGAAAGATATTGCCAAAATATTCAAGATTCCAAGAAGTGACCTTCTCTTGGAAAATTTTAGTGCAATTATGGAAGTTATTGTTTTGGTCCCATGAATTTGCAATTACATTGATGAGATCCGGATGATTGCACCACATTTTTTCAAAACGAAAAGGTTTTTGGCTAGAGCTTATGTTGTGATTGTGTAATTGGATTAAGAGAGGAGAATGATCAGAGTGGGTACGAGGAAGGTGAGTAACTAAAATATCCGGAAATAGTTGGATCAATGCATCATTTGCAAAGCATCTGTCCAACCTTTCTAGAATAATTTTACCAGGATGCTGCTTATTTGTCCAAGTGTATTTGCTACCTTTAAAGCCTAGGTCTTGAAGATGGCAAGAGTTCATGCAATTCCTAAAAAAATTAGCTCGACTAGGATTAAGCCTTCTACCCCCCCATTTATCTTCAGAACTCATAATCTCATTGAAGTCCCCACCCATTAGCCAAGGAATTTTATAAGAATCATAAAGGCTCATAATATTATTCCAAAGTACTAAACGATCAGAAAATAAATTGCTTGCATAAATGGCAGAAAATAAAAAGGGTTGGGATAAAGAAAATACCTTCACCATGGCATGAATTTCCTGCTCACTAATACGAACATCCTCAACAGAAATTAAGTTAGAGTGCCATAAGATAACAATGCCTCCAGACCTAGTACCAGTGGGACTTTGAATCATCCCAGAAAAATTAAAAGTATCCCTAATACCAGTGTGATCAGTCATGTGAGTTTCCAGGAGAACAACCAAACAAGGACGATGACGATCCAGAGAAGACCTAAAGTTTCTCCTAAAGTTAGCATTATTAGCTCCTCTAACGTTCCAGATCATAAAGTAGTTAGCCCTATTCATAGGTAAATTAGGGTTTGGTGGGGGAATCTCTTGGTTCATCCCCGGCAGATTCACATTGGCCCTTAGAGTAGGGTTCCAAATTATCGCATATTTCGCCACTCTTTGATTCGTAGGAAACCTCAAGTCCATTGAGCATTTTGAGAGGGACAGTGGACAATAGAGTAGGCAAGTTTTTTCTATTATTTCTTTGAACAACATGATTGTTATCTCTCGTAGGCTTGAGAATATGACCTGATGGTCCATTAGCATTTCGTTTTGATTTTGTTCTTGTAGTAGAACCTCCTCTGCTGGTTCTGGATTGTTGGGATCTTGCATGTTCATTGGAGGTTGTTCCTGAGGAGGGATATCCATTTCCTCCTGCTGTGGGTGAGCATTTTGGGGTGGCATCTGCTCCATGTTGACTTGAGGTGGCCACTGATAGAAAATTGGAGGCTGAGGGTTCTCCTCCATTGGATGATAGTAAGGGATATTCATCAGATGCTGCGCATAAGGGTCTAGGGGATTCTGGGGCCCTAGAGGATTCAATACATTGTTGGCCATGTGAAAGTTCAAGTAACTTTGAGCAGCCATTGTCATTGCCTCCGTAAATGCACGAGCTAAGAACTGAGAGTTTTGAATCGCTACAACCACTGGCTGGTTGTTGAAGTTGAAGTGAAACATGAGAGCCCTTCCTCTCATTGAGTGTTCGAGCCACGAAATTGGAAGAACATTCTCCTGTTGAGGCATGGAGAAGAGAAGAGGAGGGAGTGCTGGATTGTTTTGGTGAGGAGGGTTGTTTTGTGGTAGAGGTGGTGGATGTGGATCCATTTGTAAAGCTTGAGGAACTCGAAGGAGAAGTCGATATTGAGTTCCTTGAAGCCGAATTGTTCTCCTTTGGTGATTTAAAGGAATCTCGGCATCATTAAGGAGGGTAAGTGAAGAGGTTTTCGTGTCTTGTGGAGTGGAATTAGAATTAAGTTTATAGGTGGTTTTATCTATGTCCATAGTCGTAGGGTGGCTTGGCGTGGGAGAGGGAGTGAATGCATGCAGATTGATAGGTAGGGTTTTAGGTAGTGGACATTTGGAATGATCATTATTAGGAAGAGAAGGAGGATTGGTTGGAAGAGCCGGTGGAGCAGTGAGGGTAGCCAGGGATTGGTCAGTGGAGCAGTGAGTGTAAACCTATGAATTCATTAAGCTGAAAGTACAATGGCGTCACAATTTAATCAAACAAGAAGAAACAAAGAAAAGACACTAAAATTCAAACCTAAAGCCGTCCAAAAACATAAATATATCACTGCCCCACCTTGTTTCCAAGTTCATCTCCTAAAAACATACACAAAGATACACAAATAAATTCACTTGCTAAAACATACAATTCCATACACTACTTGGCAAATAAAAAATTATTATATCAGAATAATAATTTCATTTCATCTGCTATATACTACAAACTTAAATGACGAAGAAAAACCTCTTAACTTATAAACAAAAAGCTATGGCAAATTCTTCACTGATTCAAAAGGGTAACATTCGAAGCAATATCCATTCGCTTAAGCTCAAGTCATGTATTCATTCCAGCCAATGAACATACAAGATACTTCCTGTCACGACACCTTTTTTAACATACAAAATTAAAATTAAAAAAAATTTGCATATTTAAAAAGGTTACGACGGATGTTAAAGATACACGATTATTTTAAGAGAATTCGGAGTCGCCACTTGACAAGTTAAAGGTGTGCCAAGTCACCAAA
This sequence comes from Petunia secreta, assembly GCA_029990175.1. Taxonomy (NCBI): domain Eukaryota; kingdom Viridiplantae; phylum Streptophyta; class Magnoliopsida; order Solanales; family Solanaceae; genus Petunia; species Petunia secreta. The sequence continues at coordinate 19,376,941 of JARKIP010000009.1, forward strand.
GTGGTGTACCTGGAACACCTTTAACTCGTCTAATGGTCTGCGTTAGAAATTCGGGTAAGGTCCTCAGTTGACTCTCGGGAAGGTGTTACGTACCCTCGAGTCTTGTGCCGAGCACAGTTGCTTTATTGTCGCGTTTTGATTTATTAAACGTGGTTGTTATACCTTTGCCGTTCACTTATTTGTTTAACCAAAATTGTATTAGGTAACCCGCTGGGTATACCTTAGCGCAAACTTGTGACAATCATTTGATTTCGTTTCGCCTAGTAAGTAGATCACTGATCATACTTTATCATTACGCGCAATCGTGGAAGTCTTCTCGCTCCTATTTTAGTTTGCCTAATCGATTTGGTTAAGTGCAAACACTAAATTTATTAAGTGACAAATTGGGACTCCCAAATTTGCCTTTATTGATAAAAAAATGGACTACAAAATTTTTTATATATATGTATATATATAATTAGGTTGTTTGTTAAATTAGAACAACTTTGCAGACTGTTTATGCAAAAGAAAATCTTGCAGCTTAACGTGCTTTTATATTTGTAATTGGGCCAAAAATTATTTGCATTAACAGGCCACAGTAAACTTGTCTTGCGAAAATAGTCACATTCTGATTTTGTCCAAACTAAGGATCACTTCTTGCAAATATAATGTGTGGCCAGATTTTAGACAGACGTCTTAATCATTGCCTATTCGTTTCAGTTTCCAGATTTTATTTATTTTTCGCGTTAACGGTCCTACATTCTACCTGTTCTAGCAAATTTAATCATATATCAGAGTTTTACCGGTTTCCAACATATGAATCACACAACAAATGTCTATTTACAGAGATAAGCAATAAACGAAATGGCTATGACAGTTAAATTATTCTAGCATGGTCACAGTTCCATCACGAGTCTAATTAATGATACACAAGCAAAACTTGGACTTCAAACATGCTTAACTTCATTCACTTTTCTTAGCATGGTCACAGTTCCATCACGGTTTCCAACATATGAATCACACAACAAATGTCTATTTACAGAGATAAGCAATAAACGAAATGGCTATGACAGTTAAATTATTCTAGCGTGGTCACAGTTCCATCACGAGTCTAATTAATGATACACAAGCAAAACTTGGACTTCAAACATGCTTAACTTCATTCACTTTTCTTAACCAACTATTCAAAGATAAAATACAAGGTAAAATTGTGTTTACCTAATGAAGAAAATCGCAAAACAACACCAATAAGAACCAAGCAGCATTAACAAGCAACAACAACAACTAACAGGTCCCTTTTGGTACTCGAACTTGACTCTTTTAAAAACCACTATTTATCCCTTAAACGTCAAGATTTATACCCCAAAAGACCCTTAATGTAAAGGCTTTTGGTTCTAAATCCCTCCTTTAAACTTAACCCTTTTTTCAAGTGTTTTTAGCTCTCATTCAATGTATTTCAGATCTGATTTTTTGTGTGTTTTTCAGCTGGTAGATGTTGTGTTAAATGAGGAGTAAATGCAATCTTATATAGCTGAAAATTGGGGCCAAAAGGTGGAGTGTAGACTTATACAAAAATATAAGCCCACACCCCTATACTTGAGTATTTTCCAGAAATAGTACAGCAGCCCTATGACATCTTTTCAGCCACCCTCTGTTGTCCTAAAAGCTGAAAAAGTAGGTAGTCCTTTCAAAGGACATCCCATTACATCAACAAACTCAACTAAACTAACCAAAATAGTCCCCAAACTAAATGACAATCTGATTTTTAAACTAAATTATGCTTCCTAGCTTAACTAAACAAATCAAACTAAACTTGCAATTAACCCAAGATACAACCAAATTCTAAATTAAGCTAATAGAGTCAAAACTCATATTTTTAAGAGTTCTAATAACTGGAAAAGAGAAAATCAGTCCCCACAAGCTTCGCCACATTATTAAGAAATCGTCATAGCAGCCCACAAATAACCAATGCCACAAATAGAACCCCTTTGTCCCGAATTCGCCATTTAGATGGCTTCATAATCAGCCACCAAACATCATCATCATAGCAGCCTTTAAAAACTCACCACAGCAGCCCTTAAAAACTCACCATAGTAGCCCCCAAACATCATAGAACAGCCCCCCAAAACGCCATCATAGCTCGGTTATCAACAAACAATCAATATCACAAATATAAAGGGAAAAAAAACAAGAAAGTAAGTACCATAACAAAAAAAAGAAAACACGAGCAAGAAAAAGGGGAAAAAATAAGAATCTTTAGCAAATAGGGTATGGAAAGTGATAGAAGAGGGTGAGAGAAAAAGGAAATACCAAACACTTACCGGGAAAAAGCAAAAATCGCCGGAGTTCAAGTTTGACCGAAATTTTGAGGCTTGATCTGCGAAAAAAAACTATGAATTTGGATAAAATAATACCAGAAATAGATGGAGGGCTCGATAGCTTTCCGGAATGGTATAGTTTGTAATTTTTCGACCACCGGAAGGCGGTGGTCTGGTTGCGAAGACACCGGAGCCGCAGTAGAGAGGGGTGGCGGGATTTTTCTGATGTAGAGGGAAAATTTGGCCGAGGTTTGGCCAAGCCAAAGGCTTAGGTGGTGTGAGTGATGAAAAATGGGGAAAGTTAGCTTATATATCTAGGGCTTTGGGTGGACTTTGGTTTATTGGACCGGGTTTAGGATTGGGCTACATTTATTTCTACCAATGGCCATTAAAGACTCTAAACTTTTTAAAACATACATAATTTACTACAATTAAAACCACATAAATTTACAATACTATCACAATTAAAACATAGAATCACAATAAAACCCATAATAAGTAATTTTGGTAATTTTCATATTTTTCAACCCAATTAATGACAATTTTAGTTAAAAAAAAAAAAGCCCAAAAATTTTAGAAAAATTTGGCCAAAATCCTAAGAATCTAACACAACTATTTTGAGCAATTTTTCTGTATTCGTGCCAAAATTAGGTAATTACAGCTGCCCCTCTTTGTTCGGGAACATGAAGAGTTTTTGGACAAAGAAGTAATCGACAACTAATTTTGGCTTTTCGGTTCTAGCCGAAAGCGCGCTTTTCAAAATGGTGACCGTACCTTGAATTTCTGTTCTAACCGAGAAGAAGGCTACCTACATATCCCCGGACTAAGGAATCAGGTCAGTGTAGTTCCTTACGTGCGGTAGTTGGGACTACCGCATTCAAAAAGATAAATAGACTCTTCTAGACTCACTAAGACAACACTAGACATTCTAGACTACTAAGACAAACTAGAGACTCTTCTAGACACACTTGGGGCTGATACTAGACACTCTTAGGTACAGAAAGGCTGTCGTTGCTGATTACTGGTGGTTTGTTGGTGGTCGTTGCTTTACAAGAAATGGAAATACAAGGAAAAAATGTAAAATTACAATCTCTCGCCTAAATCTTCATGCTTCCTTGAGGTAAATCTTGGGTTGAAAGACAATTCGATTGCCCGTTGTATGGGCAAGCACTATCTGAAGCTTGAAATGGTTGCATCTGTTTCAAGCGGGTCTTGACTTAAAGCTGGGGATGGTTGCTATCTTTGAGCGGGACTAACTTGAAAAGGAATCTTTAAGCGCAACTGACTTGAACTGAATGTGAGTGCTATCTTCTAGCAAAACTGACTTGAAAACAAAATGGTGCTATCTTTTAGCAGATCTTGACATGGAAAGAAAATGACGCTATCTTTGAGCGAAACTGACTCGAAAAAGAAATGATCGCTATCTTTTAGCGAAACTGACTCGAAAACAGAAAATGAACGCTATCTTTGAGCAAAACTGACTCGAAAAGAGAATGATCACTATCTTTGAGCGAACTGACTCGAAAAGGGAATTGATCATTATCTTTTAGCAGATCTTGACATAGAAAGGAAATGGCGCTATCTTTTAGCAGATCTTGACATGGACAGGAAATAACGCTATCTTTAAGTGAAACTGACTCGAAAAGAAAATGATCGCTATCTTTTAGCAGATATGGACATGGAAAAGAAATGACGCTATCTTTTAGCGAGACTGACTCGAAAAGGAAAATGGCGCTATCTTTGAGCGAAACTGACTCGAAAATAAAATGATCGTTGTCTTTTAGCAAATCTTGACATGAAAAGGAAAATGGACGCTATCTTTTAGTGATACTGACTCTAAAAGGAAAATGGCGCTATCTTTGAGCGAAACTGACTCGAAAATGAAATGATCGCTGTATTTTAGCAAATCTTGACATGAAAAGGAAAATAGACGCTATCTTTTAGCGAGACTGACTCTAAAAAGGAAAAGATCACTATCTTTTAGCAGATCTGACATGAAAAAGAAATGACGCTATCTTTTAGCGGGAATTGACTTGAAGAGGAAATAGAGTTTCGTCTGATATCTAGCGCAGCTACCCCAATTCAAGTGGTCCTAGCTCTTTCTTGGCAACATAGAAAATGTCACACTGACTTTCTGCATCGTGGATACACCCTGTTTCTGATCTTGCAAATAATCTTAGTGGTTCTTGTTCTATTCTTCACAGTAATAATGGGAGGAACAACGCCTAAAGCTTCTCCCAAACATGTTCACTCTTCATGATACAATTTTTGTATGTCGTTCCTCCGGCCTGATGTGCGGTGCTGGGCTCCGATTATCAAGGGTTGTCATGACTCGCTGAAACTTTTCCATTGTCGAGGGTATGCCCTGCTTGCTGGAATTAAAACTGAATCCTGAAAGACAGAGTTTTGCAATTTTCTTTTGTTGCTCATGTGAGGTTAGTGCCGAAAGGGCGAGGAATTAATGGTGAGGCAAGATATACAAAATAGAATTAAAAAAAAGCTTAAGGGTGAAAGTCGTTTGGACAGGGAACTTCTTTCTGAAAAAGAGAAACTTATCTGGCAATATACTGGCGTCCTTGATGATCGTAGCATGTATCTTGGGTGACCCCGTCCGACCAGTGCCACTTGTTTGTCGAGAGTTGCTCCATGGCAGATATCAAACCACAACCAAGTTGAGGTGACTCTAAGTCGACTAGTAGCGCCCTTTTTGGGTTTTCGCCAACTAGCCTCTCTCTTTAATCTTTTGCCTCACTGTTGTCTTGTGGCTCCTTCTCAGGTTTTCACCAGCAAGACTTCTTCTTCTTTTTTTTTTCAATTTACAACACAAAAATCTCTTTTGATGGCATCATCGACTTGCCATAAAAGAAAATTTGGCATAAGCTCTCCAAAACGCATCATGAGGTGACTGCGTATAATTCACTCCCCTTTGGACATATTTTCTTTAAAAATAGAAACTTCTAAACAGGGGCGCTTTAAGTTTCTCTTTAATCAGAAAAAACATCTATTAAGATTCTTTGGGCGGACGACCGGACCCTTTCGGAATAAATTGATGGATGAAACAAAAAAATTCTTCCCCAGTTTAGCATAAACTGGGGGTCTACATTTCTTTTATATTGGCCGCAAACTTGGAGGCAAATTTTGCATCAATATAAGACAGAAAAAAATGAACTTTCTCCTATCACGAACACAAAGAAAATGGAGAGGAATATTGAATTTCCTCCATTTTCTTAAAAAATAAAACAACTTCTGCCCCAGTTTAGGATAAACTTGGGTCTCTGATTATCTTGGCATATCCCGCAAGCCTGGAGGCAAGCTTTGCGCGAACAAAAGAAGACAGGGAAAGAGGAATATTTTCTTGTTGCGACCGCACCAGAATGGTTGCCTACGTATCTTTTTGAGAGGAATCAGGTCAGACGTAGCTCTAGGCAAATGGCCAATTTTCTTTTGATGTTTTTCAGTTTCATTTCATTTTGGAACAATTACATTGATTTCAACTGAGAACATGTCTCAAAAGTACAATATTCAAAGTGCTAATGAGGAATACAATTTGGGATAGCAAAAAAGAACAAAAGCTTTGTATTTATCCCGATTTTAGAGCCATCTTGGAGTCAAATGTAGTACCTCTTGACCGCGTCTGCATTGATGGGTATTTTGGTTGTCCTGCCTTCCGGGTCCGTAAGGTACAAGGCGCCATTTGGTAATATTTTCTTTACCAAGTATGGCCTTTGCCAATTTGGAGCAAATTTCCCTTTAGCTTCTTCCTGATAAGGGAAGATTATTTTCAAGACTAATTGCCCTTCTTTCAAGTCACGGAGGCGCACTTTCTTGTTGTAGGCTCGGTCCATTCTTTGTTGATACAACTAACCGTGACAAACTGCATTGAGCCTCTTTTCGGCAATGAATGACAATTGTTCCAATTGGGTTTTGACCCACTCTGTGTCCTCAATCTGCTTCCACAATGATCCTGAGAGACGGTATTTCAACTTCAGCGGGTATGGCTGCTTCAGTTCCATATACCAATGAATATGGGGTCGCTCCTATGGAAGTGCGCACAGTTGTGCGGTAACCAAGCAACGCAAAAGACAACTTCTCATGCCATTCACGAGATCCTTATATCATTTTCCTAAGGATCTTTTTGATATTCTTATTGGCTGCTTTGACCGCGCCGTTTGCCTTTGGTCGGTAAGGTGTGTTATTTCGGTGCATGATCTTGAATCTTTTACATACTTCATTCATCAAATGACTTTTCAGATTTTCCGCATTATCGGTGATGATGGTACTTGGGATACCAAAGCGACAAATAATGTTAGCATGAACGAAATCCACCACGGCTTTCTTCGTCACGGACTTTAGAGTGACGACCTCAACCCATTTGGTAAAGTTATCTATTGCAACCAAAATGAATATGTGCCCATTTGATGCTTTTGGTTCAATAGGCCCGATAACATCCATCCCCCATGCTGTAAAAGGCCAAGGGGCTGACATTGTGTGCAACTCTAAAGGGGGCGAATGTATCAAATCACCGTGTACTTGGCATTGATGACACTTTCACACAAAAGTAATGCAGTCAAGTTCCATGGTAAGCCAGAAGTATCCTGCTCTGAGTACTTTCTTAGCTAGCACGTGCCCATTCATGTGGGGTCCGCAGATTCCCGAATGCATGTTATTGAGAATTTTCGTGGCTTCAGTTGCATCCACGCATCTTAATAATCCTAGATCAGGTGTCCTTTTGTAAACCACCTCTCCACTAAAAAAGAAACCACTTGTCAGTCGTCGAAGGATTCTCTTTTGATTGTTTTCTGCCATTGGCGGATACGTCCCATCTTGAAGGAAATTCTTGACATCAAAATACCACGGTTGACCGTCAATTTCTTCTTCAAAAACATTGCAATATGCATGTTGACTTTGGACCTGAATATCTAACTGATCAATATGGGCTTTATCAGGATGGACAAGCATCAAGGCTAATGTAGCCAATGCGTCAGCCAACTTATTATGTATTCTGAGAACATGTCTAAACTTTTAAACATCGAACTCTTGGCAAAGATCGTCCATACACTGCTTGTACATGATTAACTTAAGGTCTCGACTTCCCCATTAACCCTTCATTTGGCATATCAAAAGATATGAATCTGCGATCACCAGTAATTTTTTGATGTCCATGTCTAGCACCATACGCAAACCCATGATGCATGCTTCATACTCAGATGTGTTATTAGTGCAACTGAAGCGAAGTTGGGCTGCCGCCGGGTAATAATGTCCCGTGGGAGAGATAAGGACTGCTCCAATACCATGCCCTTTTGAGTTGGAAGCACCATCAAAGTACATTTTCCACATGTGCTCTTCTTCATTAATCAGTTCTTCAAGCACAACTACCTCCTCATTAGGGAAGTAAGTCTTCAATGGCTCATAGTCATCATCAACCGGATTCTCGGGCAGATGGTCGGCTAAGGCTTGAGCTTTCATTGCAGTTCTGGTGACATAAACTATGTCAAATTCTCTGAGCAAGATCTGCCATTTTACAAGTTTGCCGGTTGGTATAGGCTTTTGAATTATGTACTTCAGTGGATCCATCCGGGAAATGAGATAAGTGGTATAGGACAAAAGATAATGTTTCAACTTTTGTGCTACCCAAGTTAGGGCACAACACGTCCTTTCCAACAAAGGGTATCTGGCCTCGCAATCTGTGAACTTCTTGCCCAGATAATAAATTGCCTGCTCTTTCTTTCCTGAGGCATCATGTTGCCCCAGTATACAACCAAAGGAGTTTTCATTGACTGACAAGTACAAAAACAGTGGTCGGCCAGGCTTAGGCGGAACCAAAACAGGAAGATTTGACAAGTATTGCTTGATCTTGTCAAAGGCTTCTTGGCATTCTTCGGTCCATGCAATTGATGAATTCTTTTTCAACAACTTGAGGATCGGCTCACATATTGTGGTAAGTTGAGCAACGAACCTACTGATGTAAGTTAGCCTGCCTAAAAAGCTTTTAACATCCTTCTTGGTTCGAGGCGGAGGTAATTCTTATATTGCTTTGATCTTCGCGGGATCCAATTCAATACCTCGCCTGCTAACAATGAAACCTAACAATTTTCCAGCAGGCACACCAAATGCACACTTGGCTGGATTCAGCTTCAGATTGTACCTACGGAGCCTTTTAAAGAACTTTCTGAGATCTATCACGTGTTCTTCAGCCGTTCTAGACTTGATAATCATATCATCCACGTACACTTCTATTTCTTTATGCATCATATTATGGAAAATGGCAGTCATAGCCCTCACATAGGTTGCCACAGCATTTTTCAAACAAACCACATCACTCTATAGCAATACGTTCTCCAAGGCTTAGTGAATACCATTTTGTATGCGTCATCTTCATCCATCTGTATTTGGTGATATCCAACATAGCAGTCAACAAAGGATTGTATCTCATGTTTGGCACAATTGTCTACGAGAGTGTGAATGTTAGGCAATGGGAAATTATCTTTGGGACTCGCCTTGTTCAAATCTCGCTAGTCGACACATATCCTTGTTTTTCCATCCTTCTTGGGAACCGGAACAACATTCGCAACCCAAGTAGTATACTGAACCGATTGAATTACTTTTGCATCCAACTGTTTCATTATTTCATCATGGATTTTCTTGATCATATCAGTTTTGAACTTTCGTTGCATTTGTCTCACTGGAGGAAAACCCGGTTGAATTGGCAATTCGTGGACTATTAATTCGGAGCTCAAACCTGGCATCTCATCATATGACTATGCAAAAACATCCCGATATTCAAAAAGCACTTTCCGAATATCGATCTTCACTTCAGGTCGGGCATAGATGCTTATCTTGGTTTCTCTCACATCATCAGGGCTCCCAAGATTAACATCCTCTGTATCAGCCAAATTGGGTTTAGGCTTGCCCTCATGGCATTCAAGTTCCAGGCCTATTTCAAAATCAGCCTGTTCCCCATCATATTAAACCTCGTTAACAAATTCCTCAATGTTTTGTTCATCACTTTCAACCTCAACTATGGTTATGGAGCCAAAATCAGATTCCAGTCCCTGAATGGACGATAAATTCCTTGAACATGTCATGATATCAGGACCAGCAGATATATCACTACAGATAAACAAAAGTAGAATAAAATTAGGAATATGAACAGAGATTGAAGGAAAGCTTGACTTTTAGGCCTTTTATTAATGAAAAAGGGTTTGAATTACAAAACGAGAGATGAGCAAAATAATACAGTTGGCATACAACCCTTAGAATATCTAAGTGTATTCAAAAGAAAACTGTAAAACAACAGTCTATCAAGACCCCTTCGTGATGGGGAAGGGAGTTGCATTCCAGTAGTCAGGTGTACGTCCGGGCCAATGTACTGTATTGAAGCATTGCTGGAGCCTTCGCCCGGCCGCACCATGAAGATTTCAAAAATGCCACCTAGATCAAATGGTGCATCCTGATTTCCTTCGACTGTGTTGACATTTGTAGCGACAACCTTTGGTTTCATGACAAAACCCACAAAAGACTGAGCGAGACACGGAATTGGCTATGAAAGAGACCAAACTTCCGACTTCTTTTTCTTTGCTTGCTTGCGATCAGCTGATTTTGGCTTGAACTCTAGTCCCCACGTGCCTTGCACCTCAATTGGATAAACTGGATTTACCCTGCCTTGTAGTGATGCTCCCAAACCCTTTCCAAATTGGAAACCATGCTTTAACATTTTAGATGCCATCATAATAGATGTCTCTAACACTCTTGGGACGGGTATAGGTTTCCCTTCTGTTACTTTTTCCACATAAACCACGTCGGAGGTTTGATACATGATGGTCGGGCGTGTGGTGACAACTTCAAGGGCTGGTACGTCCAGACTGTTGTTAAATTATAAGTCATCCTCTCCAAAAACTACACCAACTTTATTGTCCCAAGTGAATTTGACTGCCTGATGGACTGTAGAAGGTACAACACAGGCCATGTAGATCCATGGTCTGCCCAATAATAGATTGTAAGATGCATCCGTTTTCATGACTTGAAACTCAATGCTGAAAGTAGCAGGACCAATGGTATACTCAAGATTAATGATGCCCAAAGATTCTCGAACTCCACCATCAAAAGCACGAACAACAGAGGAACTTGCCCTGATTTTGTTCATATCCACCTTTAGACTCTTCAATGTAGACAGAGGGCAAATGTTCAATCCTGCGCCGCCAGCTATTATAACACATGTGACATAGGAGTCTTCACACTTAACTGAGACATGAAGCGCCCGATTATGACCAGTTCCTTCTGCTGGCAGCTCCTCATCGGTGAACGTCACATGATTAGTCTCAAATACTCTGCCAGCAAGTGCTTCCAGATTAGCCACAGTAGTTTGTTCAGGAATGTAGGCATCATTCAGTATTTTCAATAGTGCATCGCGATGTGCTTTAGAGTTCATAAGCAGAGACAAAAGTGATATCTGAGTTGGAGTCTTTCTTAATCGCTCGACGATAGAATAATCTGTCGATCCTATTTTCTACAAAAAATTCTTCAACTTCTTTCTCGGACACTGGCTCTTTGATGGGTCCTTGGTATTCTCGACTTGGCTTTGACTTTCTCAATTCTTCCAGGATAAAACATCTCCCGGACCGAGTTAGACCATTTACATCTGCAACGACATCCATGATTTCTTTCCCGTTGTAAGACACAATTGTTTTGTTGTAGTTCCAAGGAACAACCTTTGTACTTTTGACAGGGAGTTTCGCTGCCTGAGTGATGATAACCGGTTCACACTTCTTTGCCTTAACCTCGAAGACCGGAGTTTTCTGGCATGATGCCGCTTGCACAATATATGCTGGTGCACTGTCATGAACTTTTCCCTGCTTTGCAACTGGAATTGTGAAACTTGGCTCAACGGCCGCATCTTGCTTTGCTTTGTTGACAACAGACGTACCTGACATTCCCCCTATTACAACAATAAATGGCTTATGGCTTTTGATGTCTAGGGAGAGACCAACTGCCATAATCTGCTTGGCGGCTTTCCCTTTCATGTCTTCTTCTATGCATACCATCCGTTCCATGTGTATGTTGTTTTGAACATCATGAGCTGGTAAAGGATTTTGATTCACATTTTGTGTTTCGTCCCCCACGACTTTTATCTGATTGTTGTTGATCATTTCCTGGATTTCCCTTTTGAGTTCCTAGCATGATTCTGTGTCATGTCCAGGTGCTCCAGAATGAAATGCACAATGGCGTGAATGATCAATTCTTCCATTGGGGTTCACTTTTCCCGAGATTGGCTTCAACATATTGGCTTGTTGCAATTTTTCAAACAAATTAGTGTAAGTTTACCCCAATGGGGTGAACTGTCTTTTCTCTTGTTGCATGTTTCTCTGTTGCATGTTTGGATGAAAACCCGGTGGACCTCGTTGTCGATAAGGAATCTCCTACTGAGCTGGTAATTAAGCATGTGCCTGTTGATTTTTATACTGGACTGGAGCAGGGGGTGCACGCCATTGTGGACCAAAAAGTGGCTGAGAATAAGATGTTGCATTGACAGGGAATGAGAACTGCGGCATGGCAAATTGTTGGCCATGAGGTGGATAGAATTGTTGTGACGGGTGTGTGTGAATGTACCCTTGACGGTCATTGTATCTTCCGTCATTTCTTCTCGGTCCAGGACCAACCATAGCAAAAATTTTTGTTTCGACAGCACAACCCTAAACAGGAAATGTATTAAAATAAAATATCTACAAACTGGAATTCAACCTACTTCCTCTCTTTCCTTCATTTTGTTTTGAAATTCGCCCTTTTCCGATTCGGTCAGCATGCCGACCTTTCTTCCTAATTGCAACAAAAAAAAATGCTTCGGACGTATCTCAACGCCAAGGAGTCATCGTAGACAAGTGTGGTACCGGTGTACCGCACCTCACTAAGTCAAAATGATGCAGATAATTGGGCCTAAAGGTTTAACTTTAGGTAACACAACTAACTCGGTGTTTAGACTGGCTCATAACCTGGTGGACAAACCGGGCGGAAAGCGCATCAGGGCCGTCAGGAAACAGTATGTCTGACCTAAAATCCCGTCACGCCTTCCTCCTAAATCACGGGCAACTTTAGTAAGTAAGCCCATATGCCACAAGAAATCTGATAAGTGTACGTGTGCAGGTGTTTCAGAGACTCAGGGAATTGCAGAAGAAGACATTTTATATACTGTTCAACAATATCAAAGCAGTAACATTCAAATTTCATGTGATAACGGCAAGAATATAACAACCAAATATTTAATATATCAAAACATGCAACAATTTTCCAAGCCGGAGATTCTAGTTTTCACTCATTTCCCCAGCAGATTCGCCAAGCTGTCACGACCCTTTTTTAACACACAAAACTAAAATTTAAACAAATTGCATATTTAAAAAAGTTATGACGGATCTTAAAGGTACACGATTATTTTAAGAGAATTCGGAGTCGCCACTTGACAAGTTAAAGGTCAGCCAAGTCACCAAAGTGGTGTACCTGGAAAACCCTTGACTCGTCTAATGGTCTGCGTGAGAGATTTGGGTAAGGTCCTCAGTTGACTCTTGGGAAGGTCTTAGGTACCCTCGAGTCCTGTGCCGAGCACTGTTGCTTTATTGTCGCGTTTTGATTTATTAAACATGGTTGTTATACCTTTGTTGTTCACTTATTTGTTTAGCCAAAATAGTATTACGTAACCCGCTAGGTATACCTTAGCGCAAACTTGTGACTATCATTTGATTTCGTTTCGCCTAGTAAGTAGATCACTGATCATACTTTATCATTACCATTCGCCTTACAATTGAATGTTTTGGGCTCGTTCGCCTTATAAATGAACGTTATGTTACCTGCGTAGGATATAGATTAGCCAAGTCGACGCGCAATTGTGGAAGTCTTCTCGTTCCTATTTTAGTTTGCCTAATAGATTTAGTTAAGTGCAAATGCTAAATTTATTAAGTGACAAATTGAGACTCCTAGATTTGCCTTTATTGATAAAAAAATGGACTACAAAATATTTTATATATATATATATATATATATATATTATAGAGGCTGTTTGTTGAATTGGAATAACTTTACGGACTATTTATGCAAAAGAAAAGCTTGCAGCTTAACGTGCTTTTATTTTTGTGGTTGGGCCAAAACCTGTTTGCATTAACAGACCACATTAAACTTGTCTCTCGAAAATAGTCACATTCTGATTTTTTTCAAACTAAGGATCACTCTTGCAAATATAATGTGTGGCCAGATTTTAGACAGACATCCTAATCATTGCCTATTCGTTTCAATCTGCAGATTTTATTTACTTTTTGCGTTAACAAACGGCTTCCAACATATGAATCACACAACAAATGTCTATTTATAGAGATAAGCAATAAAAGAAATGGCTATGACAGTCAAATAATTCTAGCATGGTCACAGTTCCATCACGACTCTAATTAATGATACACAAGCAAAACTTGGACTTCAAACATGGTTAACTTAATTCATTTTTCTTAGCCAACTATTCAAAGATAAAATACAAGGTAAAATTGTGTTTACCTAATGAAGAAAATCCCAAAGCAACACCAATAAGAATCAAGCAGCATTAACAAGCAATAGCAACTAACAAGCCCCTTTTGGTACTCAAACTTGACTCTTTTAAAAACCACTATTTATCCCTTAACGTCAAGATTTATACCCCAAAAGACCCTTAATGTAAAGGCTTTTGGTTCTAAATCCCTTCTTCAAGCTTAACCCTTTTTTCAAGTGTTTTTAGCTCTCATTCAATTTATTTCAGATCTGATTTTCTGTGTGTTTTTCAGCTGGTAGATGTTGTGTTAAATGAGGAGTATATGCACTCTTATATAGCTGAAAATTGGGGCCAAAAGGTGGAGTGTAGACTTATACAAAAGTACAAGCCCACACCCCTATACTTGAGTATTTTCCAGAAATAGTACAGCAGCCCTATGACATCTTTTCAGCCACCCTATGCTGTCGTAAAAGCTGAAAAAGTAGGGTGTCCTTTCGAAGGACAGCCCATTACATCGACAAACCCAGCTAAACTAACCAAAATAGCCCCCAAATTAAATGACAATCTAATTTTTAAACTAAATTATGCTTCCTAGCTTAACTAAACAAACCAAACTAAACTTGCAATTAACCAAAGATACAACCAGATTCTAAATTAAGCTAATAGAGTCAAAACTCAGATTTTTAAGAGTTCTAATAACTGGAAAAGAGAAAATCAGTCCCCACAAGCTTCGCCACATTATTAAGAAATCGTCATAGCAGCCCGCAAATAACCAATGCCACAAATAGAACCCCTTTGTCCCGAATTCGCCATTTAGATGGCTTCATAATCAGCCACCAAACATCATCATCATAACAGGCCTTAAACCTCACTATAGCAGCCCTTAAAAACTCACCATAGCAGCCCCCAAACATCATAGAATAGCCCCCCAAAACGCTATCATAGCACGGTCATCAACAAACAATCAGCATCACAAAAATAATGGAAAAAAGCAAGAAAGTAAGTACTATAACCAAAAAAATGAAAACACGAGCAAGAAAAGAGAGGAAAAAATAAGAATCTTGAGCAAATGGGGTATGGAAAGTGATAGAAGAGGGTGAGAGAAAAAGAAAATACCAAACACTTATCGGGAAAAAGGAAAAATCACTGGAGTTCAAGTTTGACCGAAACTTTGAGGCTTGATCTGCAAAAAAACGGCTATGAATTTGGATAAAATAATACCAGAAATGGATGGAGGGGCTCGATAGATTTTTGGAATGGTATAGTTTGTAATTTTTCAACCACCGGAAGGCGGTGGTCTGGTGGCGAAGACGCCGGAGCCGTAGTAAGGAGGGGCGGCAGGATTTTTCTGATGTAGAGGGAAAATTTGGCTAAGGTTTGGCCAAACCAAAGGCTTAGGTGGTGTGAGTGATGAAAAATGGGGAAGGAGAGCTTATATATCTAGGACTTTGTGTGGGCTATGGATTATTGGACCGGGTTTAGGATTGGGCAACATATATTTCTACCAATGGCCATTAAAGACTCTAAACATTTTAAAACACATATAATTTACTATAATTAAAACCACATAAATTTACAATACTATCACAATTAAAACATAGAATCACAATCAAACCCATAACAAGTAATTTTGGAAATTTTCATATTTTTCAACCCAATTAATGACAATTTTAGTTAAAAATAAAAGCCTAAAATTTTAGATAAGTTTTTCCAAAATCCTTAGAATCTAACACAGCTATTTTGAGTAATTTTTCTATATTCGTGCCAAAATTAGGTGATTGCACTTCCAATTTCATGCTAAATACTAGACCGAACAATGACAATTAATTAACAAAAGAACAAAGGAAAATAATTTTTTCCCTGACCCATCACTGCCGCACTAAAAATCAACGCGACGTCGCTGCTTTCATCAGGCTGCAATGCTGCCTCACCGTAACCGCTACCTCGCCATTATCATTGTCGCCTCCTCATCATAACAGCAAACACTATGGGCAAAAACACCATGGATAAATGACTCTAGAAATAAGGAAAACGAGGGGTCTTGCCATTCGTGTAAACAGAGAAAAAAGAAGATGAGTTTTATCTACTGTTTCAAAACTAATTGAGAAATAGTCAAAAATTTGTGCGCACACTTATACTCCATTAGCGTTGGAAAATACTCCTGACTAATCTCAGTATTTTATACTGGCACTTTGAACTAACATGTTTAAAGTCTCATTATTTTATACTGAGATTCATGTTCAAAGTTCCTGGACCCTTATATACAAAGTCCCAGTAAACTAACATGTTCAAAGTCCCCAGTAATAATAATGTGATTAGTGTTTAAGTGATCCGATTATTTTATATTGGGACTTTGAACATGTTAGTTTAAAGTCCCAGTATAAAATACTGGGAGTTGTCCGGAGCTGGGTAGTTTTCAAATAATTTTGCGCCACTGGCTAGTATTTATTTAGCGTAGTCCAAACAGGCTACAGAGCTAAATTTTATGTCATAATACCCAATGACCATTAATTTACAACTTAAAAGCTATACTTAATCAACTAACAAGCTAAATAATTAACCAAAATTCACAAAATTCTAATCACACAAATAAACTCAAAACAAAATTTAGACAAATAAATCAAGAAAATATTTTTGTTGTAATTGACTAACTAAAATAGCTTGATAAGATGATAAAAATGTAAAAAAATTAGGCAAACAATATCTATGAAAATTAACACGATATTTTAGCAATTTTTTTTAAATTTGTGTACCAAAATTAGGTGATTATAATAAGAAAGATTGCCCTTATCTTCATCAGTTCGGTGGTAGTCGTTCTTTCCCTCTCCCTCGGCACTGATCCAGCCCCAGGGTGTTCTTTCATTTCCCTAGCCAGCTAGAGGTGCACCACTGCTCGACAGAGGTCGTGGGTATGGTTCTGGTAGTCCCTCAAGACGTGGTTCTTAGAGTGGCAGCTAAGCTCAGCCGCAGAGACATCTATACGCAACGCCAGCTAGGCAGGATACCGAGGTATCTCCAACTGTTGTTACAGTTATTCTATGGGTTTGTGGTCGAGATCCGTATTCCTTGGTCAATCTTTGTTCCACCTATTTCTATGTTTCTCCATATATTGATGCGGGATGTCATTAACATTATATCCGTCTCTGTGATCGATTATGTGTTTTTGCTCCTATCAGAGACTCTATTGTGGTGGATCGAGTCTATCCAGCTTGTACTATATCTTTTGGGGTCGTGGGACCCTGTTGATCTTATGATCCTGGATATTTTTGATTTTGATTTTATTGTCGGCATGGATTTGTTGGCGTCGAGTTACACCTCCTTGGATTTTTATGCCCAGTCTATATCTTATTGTCTCTTCTTGGCTCAACACAGCCAGTGTGGCGGGGTTCTCAATTGCCACCTACATGCCGTATTATCTCTCATTGCAGGCAAGGCGGATGACAAATAAGGGGTGTTTGGCGTATCTTTCCGTTTTCTAAGATACTACTATGGAGATTCCATCCCTCGAGTTAGTTCCTGTTGTTAGGGAGTTCTCTAATGTATTTTCAGATGATATTCTAGGACTTTCTCCTGATCGGGAGACTGAGTTTGGAATTTATGTGGTGCCAGGGATTCTGCCTATCTCTATCCCTTCTTATCGCATGGCTCCATCAGAGTTGAAGGAGCTGAAGGAGCAGTTGCTGGCCTTGCTTGATAAGGGATTCATTAGGCCTAGTGTTTCTCCATGGGGTGCTCCTGTTCTGTTCGTGTAGAAGAAGGATGGGACCATGTAGATGTGTATTAGTTATCTGTATTTAAATAAGGTCACCATCAAGAACAAGTACCTATCGCCTCATATTGATGACTTGTTTGATCAGTTGCAGGGTGCCATATTCTTTTCTAAGATTGATTTGTGGTCTGGTTGTCATCATTTAATGATTGAGGAGTTAGATATTCTGAAGATTGCTTTCTGGACTCGTTATGGCCATTATGAGTTCTTAGTTATCTCTTTTGGGCTGACTAATGCCCTTGTATCCTTTATAGAACTCATGAACTAGATATTCAAATCTTTCTTTGATTCCTTTGTCATTGTCTTCATTGATAACATTCTAATCCATTCTCTCAGTCGCGAGGAGCATGATTATCATTTGAGGGTGGTTTTTCAGACCCTTTTTGATCGTAAGTTGTATGCCAAGTTCTTGAAATGCAAGTTCTGGCTTAATTCTGTGGCATTCTTGGGTCATGTGATATCCAATGAGGGTATTAAAGTGGACCCGAAAAAGATTGAGGCAGTGCAGAATTGGCCTCGTCCTACCACTCCAACGGAGATTCATTGCTTCCTTAAATTGGCAGGTTACTATTAGAGGTTCATGGAGAAATCTCCACTATTACAGCTCCTCTGACTCCTCTGACTTAGAAGGCGGTTCAGTACCGATGTTCCGATGAGTACGAGGTAAGCTTCTAGAAGCTCAAGGCCTTCTTGGCTTCAACTCTAGTGCTATCTATTCCTTCTGGCACCAGTAGATTTGTAGTCTATTTTTATGTGGGCCTCCAATGTGTTCTTCTGCAGCTTGGTGGGAGATTTCTTATGCTTCTAGGAAGATGAAGCCCATTAACAATAATTATCTAACTTATGATCTAGAGTTAGCAGAT
This sequence comes from Petunia secreta, assembly GCA_029990175.1. NCBI lineage: Eukaryota > Viridiplantae > Streptophyta > Magnoliopsida > Solanales > Solanaceae > Petunia > Petunia secreta. The sequence continues at coordinate 19,395,370 of JARKIP010000009.1, forward strand.
GTGGCCTTCACTTTGAAGATCTGGAGGTACTATCATTATGGTGAGCCGTGTGAGATGTATATCGATCACAAGATCTTGAAGTATCTCTTGTCTCAAAAAGATCTTAATGGTCATCATTGAAGATGGCTTAAGTTGATTAAATATTATGATCTCACCATCCGCGATTATTCTGGGAAGGTGAGTGTAGTAGCAGATGCCTTGAACAGGAAGTCCATGGGAAGCATGGCTTTTCTTTATGCTGACATGAGACCTTTGGCACAAGCATTGCAGTCCCGTGGCAACTCTGGTGTGAGATTTCTTCGCCCAGACTCCAGCCAAGTCTTGGCATGTATTGAAGCTTAGTCTTCCTTAGTCAGTCATTAAGGCAAGACAGTTCAAGGATCCTCATTTGCAGGAGTTGTGTGGTCGTGTCCTAAGTGGTGGAGTTTCTTCATTTGAGCTTGATCCAGATGGTGTTTTTCGATTTAATGGCCGACTCCATATCCCGGATGACAAAAATTTGAGGCAGTCAGTAATCCTCGAGTAGCTCGCATTATTCTATTCATGGCTGGCATTACTAAGATGTATCAGGACCTCTGAGAGCTATATTGGTGGAAGGAAATGAAGAGGTACCTTGAATGAATAGAGCCCTTTCTTTTGGATTGAATCAATTGGTAGAACTAATTGAATCTCATTCCAAACCCGACCGAACCCTTTGCAAAATCTGGGTGTCTTTTGAGGAATGTTCGTATAGCATAGGTGATTCTTGACATCGATTCGAGGGTGTATGGAGACTACCTTGAAGGATAGTTCAAGCCTCGTCTTGTTTCTATCTTTTTTTAATTATCGCTTCCATTTTTCCCTACATCAGAAAGGGACATAATGCGCATCAAGCACGAATGCAGATGACCTGATTTTGCTAACGTTCTTGCTCTTGGTGCTGAAGAAAGGATTTCTTCTCATCGGGCTGGCTATTCGATGGTTCACACATACCCTTTCACTCTTTATCTCAACAGACGTGTCCACTTAATCATAGAGTAATTATGGGGATCCATACCACTTAAACTGCAGTAATCATATTTACGATCCCACGTGAATGAGATCATTCCACTTCCCAATATGTCTGCAGCCCAAACGTGTATATATACGTCGTAAGTGAAAAATTTTATTCACAACCTTTTCAAGATCTTCAAGAACTTTTCTTTAAATGATAATCTCGTTTTTATCTTGCTAACACTAACATCACGGCACAATGTCCAAGTTTTCTCCCAGCAAATTTCGGAGTGCAAGATTACCTCACAAATACCTTCAACTTTGAAAATGACGATTGCATTCTAGTCCAAAGGCCTAAAGCAAGAGGGTGAAAGCAGCAATCTCTCCATCGAATCTTACCCTTTTGAAGTCACGTAGAGGGACATAGTGCACATCAAGCATGAATACAGATGGCCTAATTTTGCTATCGTTCTTGCTTCTGGTGGTGAAGAAAGGATTTCTTCTCATCGGGCTGGTTATTCGATAGTTCACACATACCCTTTCACTCTTCATCTCAACAGACGCGTCTACTTAATCATAGAGGACATATATTGTCGTTATAATGTTTGCTTGGGTTAAATAGGATTTTCTGTGTGGCGACAAGTGGCCGTGCTTGATCACTTTCTTGCCTTCTACTCCTCTCATATTCATAAGGTGGGGATGATGATGTTCATGAAACGGGGGAAGAAAGGTCTAGTCCCTCATAGTGAGGATTCGAAGGACAGTAGTTAGGTATACAGCTATGTTGCTCTGCGGACGACCGATTTGGTATCCTCTCTTCCCTTTCCAGAGGTCTTCAATAGAAAGCGCAAGTACGTAAAAACATATCTCCATGCCTTCCAATTATGGTCGCTCGAAACTGATTTTCCTTTTTCTGTGTAGTGAACGTAGTGTCAACCATTTCTTTGAGTCATAATGAACTGACGACTTGAGTCACCAACATACTTTCAAGGAACCATCCCGATTCCCTACCCTTCTTGTCCTTGGCGAATGCATATGGCTGGCGGGCGAAAGATTACGGTAAGTAATCATTGAACCATTCTTTCTACCCAAAATTTCTCTTATATTTTGATTCACTTCTGCTTCTAGGGTTCTTTCATCGTGATATGCCTATGCTGGCAGAGGTTCAGATCGTTGCCCCGTAGATTGGTCCCTACCCGATGTGCTGGCATCCAGTGGGAGAATTTTGGAGCGAGCGAGAAAATCCCATTCCTCGAAGAGGAGGAGGTCTTCTAGGTCGGCCAACGTGCCCATTGCTAATGAAACCCTTGTAATTTCTGATAGTGACGGGAAGTCCCCCGAGTGTCTGTGTCTGGGCCGTTGAGGAAACCCCGTCTAATGCTGTTGAAGCTTTTCCTTCTTTACAAAAGTGTAGATGTCTGATTGAAGAGACTCTCATCGCCGAGGAAGAGGATAGTGCAGAGGATGATGTCTTGATTCTTGCCATGTCTTCTAATTCATAACCTCCAGGTCTGTTACTTCTTGGATTCAGTTTTTTTGAAATAATATTCTTTCCTTGTTATCTTCGGAAGCTGATATTATCCGATCATGTTTAGAACCCGTTGCTGCCTCTCTAACTCCTGAAGGCTCTGACTCTTTTCAACAGCATCCTGGCAAGGAAGTTATCGTAGATGTCATGCATGAACCTGTAGGTGGATCTCGGGAGGTTGTTATCCCTATTGCTGGCGGAGTTAACCTGCTGAATACTCCACGGGTTGTGACGGACCGTACCGCTAAACTGGTTGGCCCTGTAGAACAGGAACACCTCTCTAGCTACAATAATCATGAGTTGCATGAGGTTGCCATGGGCTGCTCCCCTCAGATAAGCTTCCTGTCACTACCATGTCAAGTTTAATATCGTTCTTTTTTTACCAAACTTATGCCTTTGCCATTACCAAGGGATTGATGGTGTATCAAGAGATACTCCACCAGGAGAGCATAGAGGGGAATCTGGTCGATGAAGCGGATGGTCTGCATGGACAAGTAGCTAGCTTGTAGCCCTTTGTAGAAAAGGCTGAGGAATTGAACGGCGAGCTGCAAACCACTCGTGATGCTTATTGTGTGGAGATTCGGAAGAGCATGAACTTTGAGAGGGCGTTAACTGGTATAGTGCGCAAGCACAAGCAAGATGTGGAGGCCCTCAAGTCGTCCCTTACAAATGTCACGGTCTTAGAGCAACTCTACGTCGGTAACGTGAATTGTCTGGAGAGAATCGTGAGAGACATGTAATAGCAACTATCCGGTATATAGGGAGAAAATTAATTCCGCAGAGAAATATGCCGCAGATGCTCAGAGTCTCTCCGCCTTCGCGATGACCTCTGCGAGAAGTGCCTCCTAAAATATTAATAGAAAGAATCTTTGAATGCTCGTCACATATTAGAAGTTGATTATGCCAACGTTGCATCTGCTTTTTCCACTCTTCTCCGGGTTTGTGACGACCATAATCTTGACCTTGTTGTTGAGATTTCCTCGAATACTGGCCTTGTCGCCCAGGCAGATGCTCAACTTGGTCCTGACCTTGAGGAAGGCTCTGAAGAGATGAGAGGCGAAAGAGAGAAGACGCCGGCTGGGGAACCTGTAGCTGAAGAAGCAGGACCTTCATGGAATGTTGCCGATGAAAGAAGTCCCCCGAGAGAGGAATGAGAATCCTCCCCCCCGTTTGATGTTCTTTTTTAATCCATCTGTTGATATAAACATTTATCCGCGTATGCGGATGTTTTAATGTAATTATTGGGCCATTTTTGTGGCGTGTTAAGTTAAATCACTTGTCTTTGCTCATGATGTTTTTTAATTTTCATCTTAAACAATAAGTAATGCTAAGTTTTGCCTCTGTGAGCGTTTGCAGCTAAGAATTAGATGGCTTCCGGTCGTCCTGACTGTTCAAGCTATTTATGAACGTGTGTCAGTGTGCCTGCCTTGAGTAATTACTTTCGTTGTGCACCGATAGACGACGGGTAGCTTACATCCGTAGTAGATGGCTGTTGTTGAACCCCCCAAAAGAATAATAACCCAGAAAGGCTAAATTTTAGGGAATATCAACTGAATAGACTAACTCTTTTGGAGTTTTTGGAGTCGCCACCCAATTTAAGGAAAAACAGGGAACCAGATAAATAAATGTGTGCAAAACTCCATTCTTATAAAAAGGCGGTCTTTCTTTCAGAGATTCTAAAGGTAAGAGGTTTTGCTAATTTCGAAAGAAGGTTTTTAAGGCACTTTCGAAATTCCGTTAAAAACGGTTAATCCTACAGGTTTCCAAAATATTTGCAAGTGCTATTTATGCGCTTTTTCTAAAAATAATTAATTGAACTATTAATTAATTCAACTAATTAAATTTACCAAGTTTTCAAAAGGTTTTATAATTTTATTTAAAAGCTTTAATTATTTTCAAAATAAAATAAATAACTGAATAAATAAAGCGCATTTTTTTTGAAAGGGAGCGATTTGATCATCCTAATTTCTTTGCCAACTCGTATGTGATAGCGCATAAATGGCACTTGCTTAATTTCAACTTTAAAACCCGAGTATCACACCATAAGATGGAACTTAGATTTCAAGTCGCTTTTTGCAAAGTTATTTCGGGACATTTAGAAGTTAATTAAAACTTCTTTATAAATTTTGACTTTTTTAAAAGAAACTACTTCGTATCAATAAGATAAAAGTCTTTTCTTACAGTCTGTTATTAAGCGTGGTTTTTGAAAATTTGCACAAAATTTGCTTAAATGGCCTGATTTGCAATAAATTAAATAACAATTCAAACATTAGAGGTAATGACCATAAAGTGAATCAAATAACTTAAACAAATTATTATATATATTAATAAACAAAATATTTCTACAGAGTTTACATAAATATTCTAAAGGGAAAGAAAGGATAAGAGTTAAAAGATGAAACCCGGGAATTGACAGAACTCGCGGGAGCCTTGATTTCTAAAATTTTCTAAATGCTTTGGAATCCTGAAAACTTGAGCCGAGCTTGACCCCAATGCGACGCAACATAAGCCAACCCCAATTGGTGAGTTTAGCCAACTCGATCCCAAGGTGTTTATGCAAAGAAAAATAAAATGGAAAATAAAGATTAGTAAGTGCCAATCAAAGAAGTGACTATAGAAGAAAATATCACTCATTCATGCAGGCAAAAGAAGAAAAGATCAGATACATAAATAGGCAATTTTTAAGCAAAACAATTCCAGATCAGCCTCCATAACTAGAATAGGAACCAAATGTGGTTCATACATGCAGAGAACCAAGAGAAAGAAAGAAATTAATGCACGAGAAGAACACAGAAAAGGGAAAAGCAATGAACTACTACCTAGAAATTAATCACACGTACTAGCTTTAAACTTCAGCACACCAAGTACTCTTATTTAGGCAAAGGCTCAATTAAACGTTAAAGTCTATATATGGCATGAGATGAATATCGATCAATCTACACAATGCATTCCCATCCTTTATACTTAACAGACTAATAGGAGGAACAATGATACATTAATTCTTTTCAATACTAAGAACAAAAATAACATAACAGCCTGCTTGTTAACATGACACCATATACAATTTGATAGTCAAGATGGCATTAATCTATGAGATATGGGTAGTCAAAAGTTTAACAAAATCTACATCCAAACATAACCTTTGACAAGTTGAAGGATAGCTAGGGAAGTACTTACTAAACAGTAGCCACGACAAAATTGAATTCAACCATTCCAAAATTACTAAACAGTAGCCATGACAACTTCTAGAGAACATGAACATCAAGCTGCCCAAAAGAAAAATTGCTTCAGCCCTAAATCAAGGGCTAAAACCTACCCTGCTGCAATCCTTCTTCAATAGACAAGAAACAAGCTCTTCCCCCTGGACAGATCAGAATCCCGGACCCTATACCTCTATAAAAGGAAACTGCCCAACTTCCTGACACTTCTACTAACAAACTGCACCATCAGAGAAATTCTCCTTGATACTCACAGACCCATATCAGCTAACTGCGACCTCAGCATACCTCCCTCAAACTCTCACACACACCAAACGCTTACAAGCAAGCTCCACCAGGCTCCCTCCACTCACAGAGCAACTACATACCATAACATACTCCTGCTATTACCGATAACTAATTAAACGAATACCAGAACTAACCCTCACACTTCTGATTAAAACTAGACAACTCCACACTAACTACAACTATCAGGAACTACCCCAATCAGAGGCAAACCCAGACTTCTTCACTCATGGAACAACTACCAACTACAAGCAATAACTCCCTCACACACAGAACCAGATCACAGCCAGAGCTAAACTTGGAACAATCAGACCACAAACAACTCCAGACCCTTCCTATTCCTCTTGAACCATTCCATACCTAACTATCACTTTTAATAACCTATGAATCAAGTTTCTGTTAACATTAACTAGACAAGAATCGATAAAGGTTGAAATTTTAACTTCAATATCATCATATAAATGATAAACTGAATAAACCACAAAACAGTCCTTTATTTGATAGTCATAAGCACACAAAGAACTAATTTAAAGATTATATTCTTGGATATTAAGGGTATAGAACCTGTTGATCATTTTAGCAGCCATTTTCCAGGGAAAACACAATATTTATCAGTACACTAATCTTACAAAGAAAAATCAGACTTCTGAATCAAACATAACATGACTTCGAACCAGAATTTCAACAAGCACATCAAAATACTAATGAAAAATGAAGAGACAGAAAATGAAAACAAGTACGAGGAAAAGGCTATTACCTTTTGCGATGCAGCGAGCTGGGGCGAGGATCGATGAGTGCGACTCGAACAATGTAGATGACTTGAATGAAGTCGATGACACGAACAGGAAGCGATATGTCAAACAAAGCTTAAAATGATGTTTTTAATTCCAAAACCGAAACCAGAATGCTGTATAAAAGTCAGTTTATATGCTCTGTCTAATTTAAGAACTCGGAACTTTAAAGCTTAAAGAAAATTCCTCTTCCCCTTCTCTATATATTCACGGCTGTTTCCTGCTTTCCCTATCCCCCCATTAGCGGCTCAGAACGTTTTTGAACCCTCTCTCTGCTGCTACTCTCCACTCCATTAACGGCTGCCGAATCCAGACCTCCTCCTCCCGGCTGCTCTCCTCGCTCTTTCTTTTTATATCAGTCAAACATTTTTAGGGTTCTAGGGTTGTGAGAAAAATCCCCAAAAACCCCCTCCAACGGTACAAAAGCAATAGATAAGGTTGCGAACAAGGATGAGCTGGACTGGGGGACCATCTTTTGCAGATTTGATTTCAAAAATCGGGGAATTGAAACGGGTCCGGGTCTTAGGGAAATTGAAAAACGGGTAAGGGAAAGATTGGGTTCTTGGGGAGAAAAACTGAAATGTGTGTATATATATATATGCTTTGCAGAAATGGTCTTTAATTTAAGATGAAAAACTAATTTAGCCTCTTTTAAATGACAAACTAAGGGAAGGAAGAGATTGCACGGGATAGGCTAGGATTTAGGCTATGCATTTGCACATTTAGCCTATTTTCTTTTAAAGTAAAATTGATTCACTTTAAAACTAAAAATGACCTTAATTTAGAAATAATTAGACATTAATTAGAATTTTCGGGACAAAATTGGGTGTCAACAGCTGTTTGCGCCCACAATAGGATGACTTTAGCCCGCGTGGAAATGGTTCTTTTGAGTTTTGAGAGAAAACATCTTTGCTTAGTACTCGAGCATTTAAGACGTTCTAGAAATACGCAAACATGCGTCCCCATCGGCGTGTAGGTGCAATTTTTGATTTAAGAGATCAACGCTTGATTAATGCCTGGTGGCTGAGTTAGACGTGGTCTAACTCTAAACGAGTAGCGTACCCTACTTTTGTCACGTAAAGTCGGAGTATTACTTCCACTTGTATGTGGCCGTGGATAGGAATAGTTTGATTGTAGATGGATCTAGATAAATGAGTAAAACTGACTAAGTAAGATAGTAGTTTTATTAATATAGGCGTGGAGCCTAAGATGTCGTGGGTGAAGACTCGTAACATGTCCAAAAAAAAAGTATGAAAATACTGTAATATGAGAGAAAGACAATGTGCTAAGTAAATTCTGAAAAAAAAGTACGTCCAATTATCCCTACTCCTTCTCCCCCCCCCCTCCCACCAAAAATACGTCAATCAACCGTACCATCTAAATTGCAGTCTTTGTTGATTGTGGCTTAGAGGTTTTTGGGGTCTCCTAGAATATTCGCATCGGGCACTTACTCGGGGACAACTGCTCTAAGGAATGCGGCCGTATAGCATTCCCTTGCTGCCTTCTGATTACCGTTCACTTCTTTTATCCCCCACTAAGTAGGATACTTCAGTTTCTAATGCCATGTGGATGGTACTACTTGACTTGATGAATCTACGGTTGCTCGACGATCGCATTGTAAGGAACGCCTCCCTTGATTACCTGAAAGGATGAAACGTAATCCATCCCTGAAAAGCAGGTGGTTAAGTTAACTTCACCTATAGCTTTCTCACAAGAATTATTAAAGCCTATGAGCGTGTAGACGCTTGGCATGCTTCGATCTTCAACACCCATCGCCTTCAGTGCATTACCTGAAAGGATGAAATGTAATCAATCCCCGAAAAGCGGGTGGTTAAGTTAACTTCGCCTATAGCTTTCTCACAAGAATTATTAAAGCCTGTGAGCGTGTAGATGCTAGGTATGCTTCGATCTTCAACACCCATCGCCTTCCGTATATCCCATCTGATGAGGTTTACGGTACTACCTGCGTCAACCAATACACATTTCATGTCTGTGTCTTCCATCCTAAGTGTTATGACCAGGGCGTTATGGTGCAGGGTGTTATAGATGGTGTTGCCCTCTTCGCTGAATAGGATCGTCTCATCTCGGGTGAGACCCTGGATCTGTGCTGCCAAGGTATCATCTGACCCTCTGAGAACTGAGGTCGGGTAGATATGGCAGCGCGTCCTCGTTCTAATGTCTAGTGATGGTCTTCTTTCCCTTATCCGTGAGCAGGTGCTTGAGGTACCCCCTTTTCATCAAATTCGTGACTTTTGAGATGAATGCTCTGCAGCCAGCCGTATCGTGTCCATGGTCCCTATGAAATTTGCAGTAGAGCTCCTTATTCCTTCTACCAGGTTCTGCTGTTAGGTTGCTTAGCCAACGGATTTGTGCATTCTTTATATGATCTCTAACGAAATCAACAGCGTTGACTCGTAGACCGAATTCTTTGAATCGATTAGGCACCCACTGCATGCTTATCAATCCCTTGGATAATGACCCCAATGTTCTCTGTCCGTCCTGCTGCTTCTGAAAATCGTGCCTGTTATCTTTTCCTGTTTCGCTTGCCTTTGTCCCCCATTCGAGGTTTCTCCAGGTATCCCCATTTTTGTCCTTGCCAGATGACGTCTTGGATATCCGATCGGGTTTCTTTGGGAGCATAAGACTCCTCGGACTCTAGGTGAAGCTTCTCGGTGTACCTCTAGTGCATGTAGCCCAACTCTGTGCTGATCAGACATTCATTCCATTGAGGCCGATGATACGAAGCCAAGCCAAGTTGCTGCATGATACTTATATTCAATTGGCTTGGTCGGGAGAGAGCAGCCGCTCCAAAGTTGATTGGCCAAGCTCAAGATTCGAAGGCATTTTCTACAAGCTCAAGCCCGAAGAAGGGAGTAACCATACATTTAACATTGACGCTGAACAATGAACAACTAACTGAAGGAATAGCGTCTGAATTTAATTGTTCGAGCTCATGTGTTTGAATCAAAAGGAGCGACTAAACACTTTACTTCGATGAAAAGAATTGAAAGAAACCGAAGGAAGGCGTCCGAATTGAGAGGGTTCGAATTCCAGAAACCGAACACTTAGTTTAGTCAGCCACTACATGGCTTCTTCTTATTGGTCGCATGAGAACATTTTACTATTTTGTCCCTAGAATAGTCTATATAAATTCCTTTACATTTCATTGTAAGTAGTTAGTTTTTGTTGAATGATCAAACATAGCTGTAGCTATTCAGTGTCTCTAATGGAGCCGAACCGATGTGGGATTTTAAGAACTTGTGTCGTTCAGTGTTGAATCATTTGAACAATCTTCTTCTTTGGTCATTCAATTTGCAAGAAGCATGACTTCTTGAGGATTTTTGCTTAGTATAAGTGATTCTTTGACTCTGATTCGATCGAACCCGAGACTGGTTCCTCGACGTTCTTTTGAATCTAAGCAAGATTTGTCTTGCTTCTATCTTTAATTTCTTGTTGTTTCCGCGTTTCATCGTGTTTAGCTTTACCTTCGGTTTGGCTTGCACCATCTTGGTATCAGAGCAAGGTTGGGCTTGTTCTTACCGTCCCAATCCTGTTCGATTTATCTCGTGCTTTTTGTGTCTTTCAGTTTCAGCTTCAATCTCCGTTGTTGATTGTTGTTACTGTTGAGTTATTATCACAAAAAAAAAGTAGAAAAGAAAAATTTAAAAATTCTGGTTTGATTGTTGGTTGTTTGGATTAAACAACCATTGATTCTTGTTCACCATCGTCTAAGGGTTCCAACGAGTACTTGTCGCACATGATTGACGACTAGGGTTTCTCGATATTGTTTTGGACTGTTTGACGTGGTGGCTATTGATATCGAACCCCAGTGAGTTTTGGTTGTTACCATTGGAAACTGGTTGTTCTTGTTAGATTTGGATTGTATTTTGGGCTTGAAACTCAAAGTTTTGTGATTGAGCCACCGTCCGTACGTCGGAAACGTGTTACCTTGTAACAGTGTACAGATGAAGTGAAGTTTTCTTAGCTCAAAAGCTCTAGAATTTATTTCCTCTGACGTTGAAAGTCACCGGAGTGAAAAGCAGCCCAAAGTCTGTTGAAAATCGTGGTCAGTGAACAAAGTTAAAACTTATCCATACATCGGAATTGTTGTCACTGTTCCATTGAAGAAGAAAGGGATAAACTGTTAGACTCAAGCCCCAGGTGAAAAATTATCGGCTTGAAAAGGGAAATTGGATAAGGTAAACCCCTATCTGTACCGAGGAGTGACCGCTTTTGTCCGTGCAAGAGTTAGTGTGATTGAAGGATTTCAAAGAAAGGATCCGAAGGGTAGAATATCCTAGGTTTTCACTTTTCTTGTGTTCGATAAATCTCATTAGTGGATCTCTGGAGAGGTCGTACTAACGCATTTGAGCTTATAAGAACTCGTGCGAGGGGTGATCGAAGTCCGAATTTCGTAGAAAATCCTTTGACTTCCCGAGCGCAGTTAAATAGCATTCGTTCCATCGAGTCAACATCAAATTACTCTTCACAAAGGAGACAATGTAACTTGTCAAATTTGAAGAAACTGAGAGAAGTTGATCAACCGAGGAAGCCATTGGCTACAAGTTCTTGAGTGACCAAAAATCGAACACATAAATTGAGTGGACCCGAGCGCCACCCACAAAAGGTGAGGGAGTGTGTGCGGTGATTTCTAACCTTAACGAATTCTTGGTCTTTGATTTGTGCAGGTACCATGGCTGGGAATGGAGGCAAAGGAAAGGGCATTGAGAACTGTCGTTAGTCGATCTCGTGACTGCGATCCAAGGCATCAGTGCCGAGGTAAGAGGAGTGAGTACTCGAGTAGCTAACCTCGAGCAAGGGAGTGCGTCCGTAACCTTGCCTGGATCCGGTGCTGGAACTAGAAACTCTACTCCGATGAAAACCGAGCAATTTGTTGAGCTCGTTTGACAACAACGATTGAAGGACAAGGCTGTTCTAAATGAAGCTATGGGCAATCCCCAAGCTACACAACACTTGGGTAATCCCCAAGCGCAACAACAAAACTTGGGCTATCCCCAAGCTGGTTATTAACACTCGGGCATTCACCGAGGTGATAGAATGCCACTTTCAATGGCCCGAAGACAAGTTGTGGTCGTTTATGAAGGGGTCGATAATGAAGAATTCTGCAAAGGCACCATTCGCTCAATGAAGGCAGGTTCAACGAGGTCGTAAAAATTTTCGAGCTCGAGGCCGAGCCGCAAATGTTGATCGAAATATTGAGCGTGAGGCTGGTGACTATTATGATGAGTATCTGGAACCGATCCGAGGTGCTCGAGATTCAAACTTGAACAGTGTCAAGGTCACTATTCCACCATTCAGAGGAACTAGTGATCTGGAACAATACATTGAATGGAAGCTTAAGTTGGAGCGAATCTTCGAAACCAATGAGATGACCGAAGGGAGAAAAGTTGCACATGCTATTGCTTCATTCGAAGCATACGCATCTATATGGTGGGAGGCTGACAAAAGGATGAGACGAAGAAATGATTATCCCAAGGTCACCACATGGGCACTGTTAAAAAGAGCAATCGATACTAAGTATATGAATGCCAAGTATCGGCAGGATCAACTTCGAAAGCTCTTCGAGTTGAAGCAAGGGTCCAAATTGGTTGAAGAGTATCATGATGAATTTGAAAGAATTCGAATGGCTCTTGATCAAGAAGAAGATGACGAGCAAGCCATCATCTGATTCAAAAATGGCTTGGTTTGAGATGTGTCATCTCAATTGAGGCTGCATGTGTATCACACGTTGGAAGATTTGTTCCAAGCTACCATCGAAGCTGAGAAATAGGCGAAGGACGACAAAGCAAACCGGTATCGAGGAGTCACTACTAAAACTCCTTTGAAGCGAAGTAAAGAATGGAATAGTTCGAATTCAACAAGTCCTAACAATGTTCGAGAGCCGAAGAAACCCTTCGAGAGGGGAGTGACCGTTAACCAACCAAGAGAAGTGGGAGGTAAAGTTCATCTTAATTCTCTTAGTGCTTCAAGTATTCAGTGTCACAAATGTAGAGGTTATGGTCACATTGCAAAAGAGTGTCCAAATCGCAAAGTAATGCTAATGCTCGATTATGGAACCATCCAAGAGCAAGCGAGTGAGACCGAGGAAGACAATTTCGAGGAGACTGACGGAGCTGAAGATGATGATGGTCATGAAGCTACCGAAGGTGATCATCCAGAAATGTTTCTTGTGGTTCGAAGAAATTTGAGCAGCATGACTCTTGAAGAAGAGGACAAGCAAAGAGAGAATCTCTTCCATGCAAGATGTCGTGTAAAGGGGAAAGTTTGTTCGATGATAAATTATTCGGGTAGTTGTGCAAACGTGATGAAGCAAACCTTGGTTTCACAATTGGGACTACCTACCTCAAAGCATCATCATCCTTACAGATTGCAAAGGTTAAATGAGTATGGATAATTGAAGGTTGTCAAGCAAGTGTAGATCAAATTCAAAGTTGGAGAATATCAAGATGAAATGATGTCCGATGTGATACCGATGCAAGCTTGTCATTTGCTATTGCTTCGACCATGGCAGTATGATTGGTCGGTTGTTCATAACGGACGATCCAACACTTACACTACTAAGCTCGAAGGGAATAGTTTCATACTCAAACCCCTATCTCCGAAGCAAGTCAGCGAGGACTATAAAAGAATGAAGGAATTAAAAGAAGCGGCCAAAGCTAAGCTTCCGATTGGATCGCAAATTGTGGGCAAAGAGAACAACTCATCACCCGAGGTAAGAAATATTTGCACAGTCATGCAACCGGGTGAGTATCTACGAGGCAACGACAACGATCAACTGATGATTTGCCTCGTGCACAAGGGTGTCTTTCTAAACTCTAATGATGATTTTTCTAACGATAACTCTTTGCCTAGTGCTGTACAAAGTATTTTGCAGGACTTCGGAGACATGTTTATTGAAGAAATGCCCGGTGGATTGCCTCCGCTGAGAGGAATCGAGCACCAGATTGTCTTCGTACAAGGGTCTCAAATCCCCAACAAGCCTGCATACCGATGTAATCCGGAAGACACCAAAGAGCTCCAAAGGCAGGTTGATGAATTGCTGAACAAGGGACTTGTTCAGAAGAGCTTGAGTCCTTGCGCCGTTCCTGTTATCCTTGTCCCGAAGAAAGATGGAACTTGGTGAATGTGCGTTGATTGCTGAGCAGTTAATAAAATAACGGTAAAGGATCGTCATCCTATCCCTCGATTCGATGATATGCTAGATGAGTTAAGTGGTTCTTCATGCTTTTCGAAGATAGACCTCAGGTCCGGTTTCCACCAAATCCGAATGAAACCCAGAGACGAGTGGAAAACCTCACTCAAGACTAAGTTCGGTCTCTATGAATGGCTAGTGATGCTTTTGGCCTCTCTAACGCACCGAGCACATTCATACAACCGATGAACCATGTGCTCAAACCGTTCATAAATAAGTTTGTTTTCATTTACTTCAATGATATACTTATTTATAGTAAATCTGTGGATGAACATGTCGAACACCTAAGGCTAGTGCTTGATAAGCTTAGAGAAGAGAAGTTATATGCTAACTTCAAGAAATGTGCCTTTTGTGTTGAACGTGTAGTCTTTTTAGGATTTGTTGTGAGTGCTAATAGTGTTGAAGTCGATGAGTCAAAAGTCGAAACCATCAAAGATTGGCCAACTCATACCTCGGTATCTCAAGTTCGTAGCTTCCATGGTTTAGCTAGTTTTGATGAAGGTTTATTCTTGACTTTAGCACCGTGGCAGCTCCTTTGGCTGAGCTGGTAAAGAAAGACCATCCGTTCGTGTGGGGAGAGTCCCAAGAGAGGGCTTTGCAAGAGTTGAAACGGATGCTTTGTTCTACCCCGTTGTTGTAGCTCCCTAACTTCGGCAAAGCATTTGAGGTCAAGTGTGATGCGTCCAGAGTTGGGATCGGAGGAGTGCTTATGCAAGAATCGAAACCGATCGCTTACTTTAGCGAAAAGCTTAAGGGTGCATCCTTGAATTACTCGACGTATGACTAGGAGTTGTATGCCCTCGTTCGAGCACACACCTATCGGCAACATTATTTGTGGCCGAGAGAGTTTGTGATTAAAAGTGATCATGAGTCTTTGAAACATCTTCGAGGCTAGGAGAAATTAAATCGAAGGCATGCCAAGTGGGTGGAATTTATTGAGAGCTTTCCCTATGTAATTCATTACAAAAAAGGAAAAGACAATGTTGTCGCCGATGCGCTATCAAGGAAATTACCTTAGCGACCACTCTCGTCTCGAGGCTCATGGGATTCGAAAGCATCAAGTCGATGTACGAAGACGATCCTAACCTGAAAAGTGTCCGTGACGCAATCTTGATGGCTACCTCTTCAAGAATGGGAGGGTTTGTGTGCCAGTGTCATTGTTGAGGGAGCTTTTGGTTCGAGAAGCTCACTCTGGAAGGTTGATGGGACACTTCGGTGTCGACAAAACTATTGGTATCTTAACCAAACACTTCCATTGGCCAAAAATGCGAAGAGATATGGAAAAGCTTTGCAATGCTTGTATAAATTGCAAGAAAGCTAAATCGAGGTCCAACCCTCATGGTTTGTATACTCCATTACGCGTTCATGATCAACCGTGGATTGATATCTCCATGGATTTTGTTATGGGGTTACCGAGGTCGGGGGTGGACATGATAGTATCTTTTTCGTAGTCGACCATTTTTTCAAAATGGCTCACTTTATTCCTTGCAAGAAGTGTGATGATACACAACATGTAGCTACTTTGTTTATTTCTAATGTGATGAAATTGCATAGTGTGTGTTGAGAGCTGGTTTTGAAGCATGACAAACAAGAAGGACTCCTAGGTTCTCACTAAGGACCAGGTCCTTAGAATGAAGGGCACAGGTGATCGAAAAGAGTACGGGTTGCAAATCCCTGCCGAACTAGGAGTAGTGGCGCGTGATTGAACATACATCCTAGTCAGACTAAAAGAATTTGTGTCCAGGCTGTGTCTGCGAAGTGTGAAAAGGAGTAGGACTTCAACAAGGAAAGGAGTTACTGGGAATCCTGACTTGCCTTAATTAACAGGATTCCTTGTAGAACTCTACTAGGGTTAAGAAGACCCATATATATGCAAGTAGCAGCAGCAGCCGAAATTGATTATTCACAAATAGAGAGTTGAGAGCATACAAAGGCGATCCAGCATCTTTCTACGTGAGTAATCAGCAGAAGACAACTTGTGTGCGAGCAGAGTAACGAGACTAGATTTTCTGTCTAGGTTCGTCAAATTGCAAGTTGGCTTAAATTATATCTTTCATAGTTTTACCTATTAGCTTATTCAGAAGCACATGTATTAGGTGAACTGTTGTGTAATTACTGAGAAGCTAGAGTTTAGCTTTGAGTAGTAAGTAGGGTCTAGAGTGTAGCCCCTTTGTTACATAGTTTGTAATCAGAAACATTGCTCTTGTGTTAGTGGATTCAGTGCTAAAATCCCAGAGTGTGGGTCGTGATTTTTTCTCCCTTGAGCAAGGAGTTTTTCCACGTAAAAATCCTTGTGTTCTTGTGTGTATGTTTTGTGTGGTTCAGTGTTCCAGGTAGCAGAAGAGAAAATCTGAGAACTAGGTTCTTCTCCAGAAGAACAGGGTTCTTGAACGAAAATCGGAGGACACTATTCAACCCCCCTTCTAGTATCTTAAGGAGGTGCATAAAGTGTAACAAGTGGTATCAGAGCGGGTCTTCTTGTGAGAGGTTAACACCTTAAGAAGGATCAAAATGAGTGCACCACCTACCATCACTGAAGGTCAGTCAGTTCAGAGTCCTCCATAGTTCAACGGTCAATACTATGCTTGGTGGAAAAGCAGGATGGAGAACTACATATGTGCTGAAGACTATCAACTCTGGCTGATAGTCTCTGAAGGAAATCTGATCCCCACCAAAGTAGTAGGTGAAGGAGATGCTGCTAAGCAGGAACCTAAACCAAAAGAAGAGTTCAATGAAACGGATTATAAGATGATTGAAAAAAATCACAGAGCCAAAAGGCTGGTCATTTGTGGTCTTGGCCCTGAAGAGTTCAATCGTGTATCATCTTATAAGATTGCTAAGGAAATATGGGATGCGCTGCAGGTTGCACATGAAGGAACTACTGAAGTGAAGGATTCCGAGCGAAGAATGCTGAAAAGGCAATTTGAACTTTTCACCATGGGTGAGAAAGAATCAATTCAGGACATGATGACGAGGTTGACGATCATCACAAATGAAATGAGATCCTTGGACATGGAATTGCCTGAAATAGAGATGGTCGATAAAGTCCTGAATGTGCTGCCTGAAGCATGGGAACCCAAAATGACTGCTATCATTGAATCCAAACCACTGAAATCGATCAAACTTGAAGAACTAGTTGGAAGCTTGAAGACTCATGAGATGATGAAAGACTCAAAGGCTAAGCCTTTTGTAAAGAAGGACAAGACCCTTGCTCTTGAAGCAACTGAAGAAACTTATGAGTATATTGACCTTCAATCAGTTGAAGCGGCAATGGTGAGTGCCTTAAGACAGAAGCTGAATCTGGGAAGGTTCAAGGGATTCAAGAGAGGTGGAAAAGAGGGGTCTAGCAGGAAGAACATAGTTAACAGTCCTGACTACTCAGGGTGCTTCAAATGCTTCAAAAAGGATCATGCTGTATTAGATTGTCCTATGTGGGAAATAGAATGGATGAAAAATAAAGCATCCAAGGAAAAGGAGAAGGAGACACCAAAGGAAGCTGATAAAGATAAAAGGAAGTCAAGACGACCTCCAAACTTCAGAGCAGAAAGAAGAAAGAGAAAGGAGGCATTCTATGCCACATGGGGACCTACTGACAGTGAATCCGACCATGAAAAGGATTCTGGAGATGACTCACCACTGGCACTGATGGGTATGTCAGAAAATAGTTCTGATGAAGAAGATCTTCGAGAGATGAGAGGAGGAAGAGATCCGTCAAAACCCCCTGTGTTTAACGAAACATACTACAGGAACTGGAAGAAACAGATGAAGACCTTCTTGCAAGCTACAGACTATAGTCTTTGGCTGATTGTGAAAAGAGGACCTCACGTCCCAGTGAAGAGAGCTGCAAATGGTGTCTTAGTTCCAAAGAAGGTGGAAGAACTGGATCCCCAAGACCTTGACTGGCTTCAGGCAAATGCCAAAGCTGAATGGTACTTGAAAAGAGGACTTACCTATGAAGTGCTGGCTAAAATTTCTGAGTGTAAGTCAGCCAAGGAAGTCTGGGAAAAGCTAAAAGAGGCGTACTCAGATGATGTTCAAAAGAAGGACTCAGCTCTCATGGCAACAGATGGAACTGAAGACGTTCACTCTGCAGAGGTATGTCTATCTGAACTAAAAGAAACCTTGCACACATACTCTTCTAAAAATCTGATCTTAATTACTGCTACCTTGATTGAGGGGTATGAAAAGGAGAAGCTTGAAAAAGACAAACTAGCTGAAGAACTAAGTAATCTTAGAACTAAGCACAAGAGTCTCCTGGAACAGAACATTGAACTAGAAGAAGTCAATGCCATTTTGAAAGGACAGACTCTGGTGTCCAACTCTAAAATTACTGATCTTGAACTAGAATGCAATCAGTTAAAAGAAAGTGCTAATGGTAAGCAAATAATAAGTGAAGTTCAAACCTTTTTAGAAAATGAATTAAAAAGGGCAAATGAAATTCTATATCAGGAAACTGAGAAGAACAAGGTCCTAAGTCAAAAGGTTGAAAAAGCAAATTTTGAGCTTACCAGGTTAACTAAGTGGAACAAATTATCAGAGGCAATGAACTGGGTCCTTGAAAATCAAAATAGAGGAAAACAAGGATTAGGATTCAATAAACCACTGCCTCCCTATAACCCTAAAAGCAAGTACGTAGGGTTACCCTGCAACATGCTGTGTACTTTTTGTGGTGAAACAGGTCATATCAAACAAAAATGCATACACGTAAGCAAGGCAAAGGATAAAAACAAAAGAAGTGTTCTACCTAAATGGGCTAGACCGGACCTGATTTATCTATTTTCTAGTAAGAAGGGATCAAGCTTGTCTGAGTTCCTAAGTCTAACCCCTAATTTGTTTTGCAGGCTGGAGTGAGGGAGAACAACCCAAGCTGGATTCTTGACAGTGGTTGTTCGAGGCACATGACAGGAGATAGAAGAAACTTTCTCTCACTTGCAGCATTTCAAGGAGGCAGTGTGGCCTTTGGAGGAGGAAAAAGTGGTCAAATAGTTGGAATTTGAAAGATTGGGAGAACTCTTGATCATGCCATTGAGAATGTTTATTGTGTTGATGGTCTTAGACACAATCTGTTGAGTATCTCCCAACTATGTGACAGAGGAAATGAAGTAAAGTTCACATCTGTAGGATGCATTGTGAAGAACCTACAGAGTGGAGAAATTGTAATGGAAGGAAAAAAGGTGAACAATGTTTACAAGCCATCGCTGAAGTCATTACCTGAAAACAACCTTACATGCCTAAATGTACAGGAGAGTGACTCTCAGCTGTGGCACAAAAGAATGGGACATGCAAGTCTCTCACAACTGAACAAGCTTGTATCAAAGGAGCTGGTTCGCGGACTGCCAAGTAAGAGATTTGAAAACATTAAGATGTGTGATGCGTGTGTGAAGGGAAAGCATGTGAAATCGTCCTTCAAGTCCAAGAAGGTGGTAAGCACATCAAAACCACTGGAACTGCTGCATATGGATCTGTGTGGACCTATGAGAGTCAGAAGTAGAGGAGGAAAGAGATTCGTGTTTGTAATTGTTGATGATTACTCTCGATACACGTGGACTCTGTTCTTGGCAACTAAAGATGAAGCCTTTGACAGCTTTAAAGACTGGGCCGGTGTAGTTCAGAAGAGGTTAAGTCTGGATCTTATCAGCATCAGATCTGATCATGGAACTGAGTTTGAAAACTCGAAATTTTCTGAATATTGTGCAAGGAACAGCATAGATCATAACTTCTCAGCTCCAAGAACTCCCCAACAAAATGGAGTGGTAGAAAGGAAGAACATATCTCTGGAAGATATGGCCAGGACTATGCTGTTGTCAAGTGGTCTTGCAAGAAATTTTTGGGCTGAGGCTATAAATACTGCATGTTACCTGCTGAACAGATGTTCAATCAGAGCAATTCTTGACAAGACTCCATATGAGTTACTCAGAGGTAGAAAGCCAAACATTGCTCACCTAAGACCTTTTGGGTGCAGATGCTTTGTGCACAACAATGGAAAAGAACCCCTGGGAAAGTTTGATGCTAGGAGTGATGAAGCAATATTTCTTGGCTATTCGACTCAGAGCAAGGCATATAAAGTGTTTAATAAAAGGACACAGACAGTGGAAGAAAATATGCATGTGGTCTTTGATGAATAGGACAAGGCACTGGAGGAACATGAGACAGATGATCAAGAAATTGGGCTTAGCAGGGAAGAAGGTGTGCATGAACTGGAAGATTCGGAGACAAGGAGACATCAGGAGAAGATCCAAGTGTATTGGAACAAGGGGTAAATCTGACAGGGGGAACTGCTGATGAAGCTGATGATCCAGCAAGTCAAGAAGAAACTCACCAGGATGATAACGTGAGTTCTTCCAGTCATGTTAAACTAAGGCCATGGAAATACCAAAGATCCCATCCTTTGGAGAATGTCCTGTCAGAACTAGATACAGGAATCATGACCAGGTCAGCCTTGAAGAATTTCTGTGCTTTCTTTGCGTTTCTTTCAACTCTGGAACCAAAAAACGTGAAGGAGGCTCTAGAAGATCCAGTGTGGATTTTGGCTATGCAGGAGGAACTACATCAATTTGAAAGAAGGAAAGTATGGCATCTGGTTGTTGAACCCCAAAAATTACCCCGAAAGGAATAAATTCCGGAATATCGACAGGATGGGCTAACTCTTTTGGAGTTTTTGGAATCGCCACCCAATTTAAGGAAAACAGGGAACCAAATCAGCAAATGCGCGCAAAAACTCCGTTTTTATAAAAAGACGGTCTTTCTTTCAGAGATCCTAAAAGTAAGAGGTTTTATTAATTTCGGAAGAAGATTTTAAGGCACTTCCGAAATTCCGTAAAATACGGTTAATCCGACAGGTTTCCAAAATATTTGCAAAATATGCTTTTCTAGAAAATTTATCCAAAATAATTAATTGAAATGAAACTTGTTTATATATAAAAAAAAATATTTTAATTTGCACGCATTTTGCTAATTGACCTCAGTTTGCAATAAATTAAATCACGACTTCAAAAATAAAAGGCAACGAACATAAAGTAAAACAATATACATACAATCAAATATTATTGATAAATAAATATTCTACACATTTATTTGCATCAATATCTCTAAGGAAAGAAAGGCAAAGTTTAAAGGTAAAACCCGAGAAATGATCAACTCGCGGGAGCCTTGGATTTTCTAAAATTTCTAAGTCTTATTTCTGAACGCTCGAGTCCGAATTCAATCCAAACGACTCCAATGCAACGGAAGTTAGCCAAAAAGCGTTCCCGAATTGCTCGTGCCAAGATGTACCTCGCAATAAAATGGGAATTTAAACTAAATTAGTACAATAATAAAGTGTAATAATTAATAAAAATAACAATAATAAAGTAATAATAATAATAATACTATAATAAAAACATATAAATAATAATAATAATAGAATATATAATAACAATAATAGAATATATAATAATAATAATAATAATAATAATAATAATAATAATAATAATAAAATGGGGGTTTGTTTTGCAAAATTTAGGCTCAGGTTTGTATGGCGCGTCGAATAGAGGCTCGGGATTTGGTACGGTTGCAAACACAGAGCCCGGGCCGTGTTGCCATGCCAAAGCACCAAACCCACTACTCTATTCAACTTGCTTTGCATTAAAGTGCATTCATCATCGCCTATTTGCTTTAGGGACACGGGGACGGGACTGTTCAAGTGTAGTATCCGTTCGAAATCCGTCAATTCATTGGGTAGGCCTCAATACGTATATATATATATATATATATATATATATATATATATATATATTTTCATTGGCCAATTAGCATAGTATTTGCCCAAATCAATCCAATGTTTCGTCATATACCAAATTTATCCAAAACGGGTTCCTGCACTTAGAAAATCCAGTCAATGCATAACAGTAATCCAACCACGTAAACGGGTCACACCAATGATTCAACCGGGTCAAATCACAAGAATCAAGCAACGGGTCAAATGCAAAAATCAAGTAACGAGTCAAAAAATCAGGGAAATGGGTCAGGCAGTCAGAAATCCATCCGAGATTCACACCACCGGAGCAAATTTCAGTCGAAGCAAACATTCAAAAGCTAAAGGACGAAACAGCATATTATTTCCCCCAATTGAGTCATCTATTTGAGCAACATATCACTGCAGTATTCTAAAACCAAGATTAACAGTGGTTCCATCAACAACCACATATGTACTAAAATTGTCGAATCCAATTGGGAGATAATCAGTGGAACAAATGGTGGCAGAAGCGAGTTAACAGCAGCGAGGAGGAGCAACACCGGCCATGGCTCTAAGGTGAGAGACACGACGGCGTCGCTACAACTCCACCATTAATCTCAAATCCAATTACAAATCGTCTAGAAACGAGTAGAATCGACGAGAACAATGACCCCACCGAAGTAATAAAAATGAGGTCGATCGGAAAATGGGTTTTCCGGTGAACATATACGCCGGCGACCCTACTGTTTTTGTGAATCGGTAACTCCCTTGTCAAACAACGTGAAACCCCAAAAAACCCCGATCTCTTCTTTCCCGTTTCTGATCTCCCTTGGTTTCGATCTGCGAACCCCCACTCCCGATCTCCCTTTTGCTCTGTTTCTGATTTCGATTTTCTGGTGGGTTTTGTCGTGTGCTGTGTGTATTGTGTTTGTGTGAGGGGAATAAAAAATGAGAGTGGGGTTTATGGTGAGAGCCGTATGGAAGATGAAAGTGAGAGGGGTAAGTGAGGTGCAGCGGCTGGTGTGTAAAAAATTGGGTGAGTATTCCGATTTTGGTGAGGGAGATGAATAGTATGAGGGGGGTGATTAGTGAGGGAGATAAGCCTGGCCTCGTGGGGTGCCGCGGCTGGGGTTTTGATAAAAAATGTGTGTGTCCCCTTTTATTTTTTGTGTGTAGGGTTTTTTATGTGAGGGAAATGAATAATGGGTCCCTTGTGGGAATGGGCCGAAAATGAGAATTATAGGCGTGTGTATATGGGTTTGCAACGGTGAACTGAATTTAAAAGAAAGAACGAATTTAGCCTTCTATTAAATTGAACAAATAATTATATAGTACGCTACAAATGAAGGGATGACTTACGATTTTGGCCATTTCCTTTAAAATTAGCTATTTATTTGCAATCTTCAAAATTGAACTTAATTTTAAAATTATTATACTTTTAATTAAAATCCGGGACAAAATTGGGTGTCAACAGCTGCCCCTCTTTACCCGGAAAGGATGAAAGATTTTCCAGGGTAAAGAAGTTGACGTGAAACCCAATTTTGTCGCGGTAAAGCCAAGACTTCGATTCCTGGGATCAAAATGCGAGGCTTATGGGCATGGCCGAACTTCGATTTCGAGTTGCCTACATATCTCGGGCTGAAAGAGAATCAGGCCATATGTAGTTCGACGCGATTTGAAAATCAAAGACGAGATAGTAACGACTACTCGAGCGCGGGAAAAGAGGCTTGTAACCACCAAAGTTATGAAAATGTGGTCGACGACACACCCATAAAGAGGGGTTTACACGGACATAGCTTCCACTGCACCTTGATAACCGAGCCATCTTGTCTTCAATCTCAAACCTCAGACTCAGGGTTAACAAGAGACTTACCTCTAGGGTGGATGACTTATGCGGGTGCGATTCTTCAGGTGTTCGTTGACGAGTCCAGCTCATATCAACGATTGCCCCGGTTCATTGCTAAGCAAAGCTCCATTTTATTCTCCAAACGCTGCTGCAGTGCTGCTAAAAATCCTGCAATAATCTCAACAAACGGTAAGCGTGCAACTGCTAATAAATTATAATAATTGGAATAAGAAATAGATAAAGTGATAAACTGTAAATGCGGGTTGCGGTATCATTGATAAGTTCTTTCTTCGATCAACTGACAAAGTACTCCGCCCGGAGAACCTCTAAGCTGATCCTTATTTTCAAATATAACAATGCCAATATTGCAAGACAACCGACATCGCGAAACACTCCGAAAGCGGTGTTCCAGCCAGCTTGTCTTAAACTATCACTAAATGCCAATATTGCAAGACAACCGACATCGCGAAACACTCCGAAAGTGGTGTTCCAGCCGACTTGTCTTAGACTATCATCTACTTGAAAGAAATCTGCATATCCTATTTGTGGGTGGAAAGACCCAGATATCCTATTTGTGGGTGGATAAACCCTGATTGTTCATTTTTAAGGCGAACGGGCCCAAAACGTTCAATATAGGTGAACGAGCCTAAATTTGATGGCAGCCTGCAAAACAAAATTGCAAATTAGATTAATTAAGGCAGGATAATGCAAAACAAATAAGCAAAACTAGGTCGTGTTGCTTGAATTAATAGTGCTGCAAAGCGTTGAATGCCTTAAGTTCTTATTGAATCTGCCGTTCAATTTCTGCAAATTTAAAAAAAATGCGTTAGCAAACGAGTGAATAATGAAACAAAAGCTATAATGAAAAAAGGAAGAAATAGATTTGTGCTGCATATGCGACAAGGCGAATGATCTTTGAGAAAATGATGGTCGTCGGTAGGAACAATAACAAAAGAGCCTTCAATTGCCTATGATAGGCTTCAGAATAATGCCTCCAATTGCTTATGGTAGGCTTCAAATGATAACGATGTCTTCGCTTGCTCACGATAGACTTGATAATAAGACCCCCTGATTGCTTACGGTAGGATCAATAGTAAAAGAGCCTTCAATTGCTTATGATAGGCTTCAGAATAAGGCCTCCAATTGCTTATGGTAGGCTTCAATGCTAATGAAGTCTTCGCTTGCTCACGATAGACTTGATAATAAGACCCTCCGATTGCTTACGGTAGGATCAATAATAAAAGAGCCTTCAATTGCTTATGATAGGCTTCAGAATAAGGCCTCCAATTGCTTATGGTAGGCTTCAATGCTAATGAAGTCTTCGCTTGCTCACGATAGACTTGATGATAAGACCCTCCGATTGCTTACGGTAGGATCAATAGTAAAAGAGCCTTCAATTGCTTATGATAGGCTTCAGAATAAGGCCTCCAATTGCTTATGGTAGGCTTCAATGCTAATGAAGTCTTCGCTTGCTCACGATAGACTTGATAATAAGACCCCCCCGATTGCTTACGGTAGGATCAATAATAAAAGAGCCTTCAATTGCTTATGATAGGCTTCAGTGCTAATGAAGTCTTCGCTTGCTCACGATAGACTCATAATAAGGCCCCCGATTGCTTACGGTAGGCATGACGTAATTTGTAAGTGCAAGCTGCAATATCTTTGATAAATTGTCTTCCCATCCACTGGCGAAGCAATAAAGCAAGTGTGAAGGCATAATGCAAAGCATTTTCAACAATCTTGACAAATCAACTGGCAAGCCGGTCGGACATGAAGCAAGGAGGGTCTTGGGGTTGATTGTCAAACAAATCAGCTGGCAAACCGGTCCGGCACGAAGCAAGGAGGGTCTCGGGATTGACCTGTTAACCTGAAAAGTAAAACAAGACGTAATACAAAGAAAATGCGAAGGCGTAATTTAAAGCGAGTGCAAAGCAATTTGGAAAATCTTGACAAATCAACTGGCAAGCCGATCGGGCACACAACAAGGAGGGTCTTGGGGTTGATTGTCGAACAAATCAGCTGGCGAACCGGTCCGGCACGAAGCAAGGAGGGTCTCGGGACTGACCTGTTAACCTGAAAAGTAAAACAAGACGTTAATGTCAAAGCAAGTGTGAAGACATAATTCAAAGCAAGTGCGAAGCAAAGTAATGTGGGAATGTAGAGCAATGCAAGAGCCATTTGGCGAATCAATAGGCGAGATAGTCCAACAAAGGGGATCCTCGTAGCCAATGGTCAACCTGAAAGAGTAAAGCAAGGCGTTAATTTTAAAGCAAGTGTGAAGGCGTAATTCAAAATAAGTGCAAAGCAAAGTAGGGCGGAAATGTAGTCAGTGCGATAGCCATTGATAAATCAATTGGCGAGACAGTCCGGCAAGGATGGCCTTGTGCGGATTATAGCCTGAAACAAAGCGATGCCCTATTTGGCGTAGTTTTGAAAACACAAAACAAGCCTCGGCTTTGTCGCCTATTAGGAATGAAAGCCATAGGGGTAGAAATGCCGCCTGTTCGGCAATAACTCATGACAAAGCATAATGCTTTAAGTCATGAAAAGGGCAATGCGACGCAATTTGCAAGGCAACTTTGAATGCGCGTTCCATAAACTGTTCATCCATAATGCGAATGATCTTTTCAATGCAAGCTTTCATGTTCCTGCTCTCAAAGAAAATTGTTAGTTCTGAGGAGGGAAGGGGAAGCGTTTGATTTCTGCAGACTTCATCCTGATCTTGCTGCTTCTGCTGCTTCCTCGTCTTCATTGGACTTGGATTTGCGAATTGCTTTCAGAAACTTGGCTCAAGAACTCAAATAGCATAGAATTTGAAAGATAGAGGCAAGATAAAATATTTTAATGCAATATAGCGAGTGAAATAAGCATGCAAATGAAGTCAAAGATGCATTTTGAAAATTTTTGCCTTGACTTAAACTTGTAACATATTTTAAAACAAACTGAACGTCCTTTGTCTTAGACTTTGCACTGTTTGCTTAACCGATTTCAAAATTCTTGCCAACTCATCTTTAATAATCAACGCCGCTTCTTGCAAAATTCTGCCCCAGTTATTATCTTGCGCATCTCTAACTCATTTTGCAAAAATTGCCCCAGTTATCCTTCTTGAGGGAAAATAATAACTTAAATACTAAAGGGTCGAGCCCGATGGGGGAGCCTACGTATCCCTCCTTGGGAATCAGACCGCGCGTAGTTATGCGTCACTGCTTCAACGCCATATACCAACAAAATAAAAGCTGCCCCAGTTGAAGTTCTAACAGATAGTGCGATATCCAAAGAGCGCAGACAATAACTTTCAGTGCATCGTTTTCAAATTGTTCAGTTGTTTTGCCATACATTACAAGCAAAGCTTTGGCAAGTTTATCAATTTTAATTTTAAAATGGAAACAAAGGCAAGCGTAAATAATATAATAAGAATGAGATGCATTTTACTTCAATTTTCATAAATTCAAAATGAGTTGATTCAGATTAACATAAGCTTTAAAGTACAATGCGATTCAGGGCCTCAACCCGAATTAAAAATTGAAAATAATGCTACTAAGTTCAATCGCCAAGTACTTTCAAACAATGCCATTAAGTTCTGGTGCTGCATCGTTCACGAACTAGAGCGTCTACCATCAATCAATTCTCGAATCCCCTTGCATGGTAAATGGTCAGGCACTTCACAAATCCAACATTTGCTAGAGAAATAAACAAAACAAAGAAACCTCACAAAGGGTAATTAAGATAGTTTGCATGTCATTCATAGGATTGCATACAAGCAAGCAACACCTAGTATTTGACGCATTTTGAGCAAATAAAGCAAGGCAAACAATTAATATGTGACAATCACAAGTATTTAACACAGGTCATGCTCTCCACAGAATCTGCACAAAATTCTAAACCCAAATGCCTAAAACCCGAAACAATCCTCCATAGCTTTTGCAAACATCCACACTCCTCCAAGCACAATTCCCAATTGGTTTACAACATCCAGGGAGAAATTTCCAATTGCCTCCACAATAC
The DNA here is from genome assembly GCA_029990175.1 of Petunia secreta. Taxonomy (NCBI): domain Eukaryota; kingdom Viridiplantae; phylum Streptophyta; class Magnoliopsida; order Solanales; family Solanaceae; genus Petunia; species Petunia secreta. The sequence continues at coordinate 19,422,942 of JARKIP010000009.1, forward strand.
CAGACTGCAAATCACGAAAGGCGCCAATTGGCCTTTCAAAATAAAACCTCACTGGTCCTCGGCTTTGGACAAGCCTCTCAGTTTCCTAGGTTTTGCAAGGCTCACAGACCTTGTTCATAGGGCTCCTCACTGGTCCTCGACTTTAATCAAGCCTCTCAGTTTCCTAGGCAGCCAAGACCGCACTGGTCTTCAAGGAGGGACCCCACTTGTCATTCAAAGACACAGGGGCTTCGCTCTCCTAGTATGCGACAAGCATACTTCAATTTTTACAAAGTTGCAGCTGGATAATCAACATAGGCCTGCACACACGCAAAGCCATTCACGAGAAGGACCCCACTGATCCTTTTAAAGACACCAGGGGCTTCGCCTCTTAGATCTCACTACACCAAGCCATCTCCAAAACACAAACCAACCAAATCTGCCGAACCTTCCCCAAACTAAGGTGCATATGCATGCATGACCTAATCTCCTTCTAAGAGTGGGCTAACGGTTGAGGCTGAATCGACCTATGCGGGATAGACCTGGCCTCACAACGCAGTAGAACTGGCCATGACAAAACCAGGCAATCTCAATATCCCGAACTAACTTTTGGTGATACGAAAGAAGTTTCGAAGAGTGAGGTAAGGGCAATGCCCTTCCTGCATAACTACCCGTCAAGCGGGTACCCCGTGATGAAATCGAGGAGGTGAAAGAGAATTGACAGGCTCCATGAGGGAGGAAATATGAACGGAATGCAGATTATACACAAATTAATACAATACATGCTTTATAAGGCAAACCAAACAAACAGATATAATAAAGCAGATAAATTAGGCATGCTAGTTGCAAACAATTGGAAACCTTTATGGTCAAAACCTTTATTGGTCCCCAGTGGAGTCGCCATGCTGTTGAACCCCAAAAATTACCCCGAAAGGAATAAATTCCGGAATATCGATAGGATGGGCTAACTCTTTTGGAGTTTTTGGAGTCGCCACCCAATTTAAGGAAAACAGGGAACCAAATTAGCAAATGCGCGCAAAAACTCCGTTTTTATAAAAAGACGGTCTTTCTTTCAGAGATCCTAAAAGTAAGAGGTTTTATTAATTTCGGAAGAAGGTTTTTAAGGCACTTCCGAAATTCCGTAAAATACGGTTAATCCGACAGGTTTCCAAAATATTTGCAAAATATGCTTTTCTAGAAAATTTATCCAAAATAATTAATTGAAATGAAACTTGTTTATATATAAAAAAAAATATTTTAATTTGCACGCATTTTGCTAATTGGCCTCAGTTTGCAATAAATTAAATCACGACTTCAAAAATAAAAGGCAACGAATATAAAGTAAAACAATATACAGACAATCAAATATTATTGATAAATAAATATTCTACACATTTATTTGCATCAATATCTCTAAGGAAAGAAAGACAAAGTTTAAAGTTAAAACCCGAGAAATGATCAACTCGCGGGAGCCTTGGATTTTCTAAAATTTCTAAGTCTTATTTCTGAACGCTCGAGTCCGAATTCAATCCAAACGACTCCAATGCAACGGAAGTTAGCCAAAAAGCGTTCCCGAATTGCTCGTGCCAAGATGTACCTCGCAATAAAATGGGAATTTAAACTAAATTAGTACAATAATAAAGTGTAATAATTAATAAAAATAACAATAATAAAGTAATAAAGTAATAATAATAATACTATAATAAAAAAAATATATAATAATAATAATAGAATATATAATAACAATAATAGAATATATAATAATAATAATAATAATAATAATAATAATAATAATAATAATAATAATAATAATAATAATAATAATAATAATAAAAAAATGGGGGTTTGTTTTGCAAAATTTAGGTTCAGGTTTGTATGGCGCGTCGAATAGAGGCTCGGGATTTGGTACGGTTGCAAACACGGAGCCGCGGCCGTGCTGCCATGCCAAAGCACCAAACCCACTACTCTATTCAACTTGCTTTGCATTAAAGTGCATTCGTCATCGCCTATTTGCTTTAGGGACACGGGGACGGGACTGTTCAAGTGTAGTATCCGTTCGAAATCCGTCAATTCATTGGGTAGGCCTCAATACGTATATATATATATTTTCATTGGCCAATTAGCATAGTATTTGCCCAAATCAATCCAATGTTCCGTCATATACCAAATTTATCCAAAACGGGTTCCTGCACTCAGAAAATCCAGTCAATGCATAACAGTAATCCAACCACGTAAACGGGTCACACCAATGATTCAACCGGGTCAAATCACAAGAATCAAGCAACGGGTCAAATGCAAAAATCAAGTAACGAGTCAAACAATCAGGGAAATGGGTCAAGCAGTCAGAAATCCATCCGAGATTCACACCACCGGAGCAAATTTCAGTCGAAGCAAACATTCAAAAGCAAGAGGACGAAACAGCATATTATTTCCCCCAATTGAGTCATCTATTTGAGCAACATATCACTGCAGTATTCTAAAACCAAGATTAACAGTGGTTCCATCAACAACCACATATGTACTAAAATTGTCGAATCCAATTGGGAGATAATCAGTGGAACAAATGGTGGCTGCAGCGAGTTAACAGCAGCGAGGAGGAGCAACACCGGCCATGTCTCTAAGGTGAGAGACACGACGGCGTCGCTACAACTCCACCATTAATCTCAAATCCAATTACAAATCGTCTAGAAACGAGTAGGATCGACGAGAACAATGACCCCACCGAAGTAATAAAAACGAGGTCGATCGGAAAATGGGTTTTCCGGTGAACATATATGCCGGCGACCCTACTGTTTTTGTGAATCAGTAACTCCCTTGTCAAACAACGTGAAACCCCAAAAAACCCCGATCTCTTCTTTCCCGTTTCTGATCTCCCTTGGTTTTGATCTGCGAACCCCCACTCCCGATCTCCCTTTTGCTCTATTTCTGATTTCGATTTTCTGGTGGGTTTTGTCGTGTGCTGTGTGTATTGTGTTTGTGTGAGGGGAATAAAAAATGAGAGTGGGGTTTATGGTGAGAGCCGTGTGGAAGATGATAGTGAGAGGGGTAAGTGAGGTGCAGCGGCTGGTGTGTAAATAATTGGGTGAGTATTCCGATTTTGGTGAGGGAGATGAATAGTATGAGGGGTGATTAGTGAGGGAGATAAGCCTGGCCTCGTGGGGTGCCGCGGCTGGGGTTTTGATAAAAAATGTGTGTGTCCCCTTTTATTTTTTGTGTGTAGGGTTTTTTATGTGAGGGTAATGAATAATGGGTCCCTTGTTGGAATGGGCCGAAAATGAGAATTATAGGCGTGTGTATATGGGTTTGCAACGGTGAACTGAATTTAAAAGAAAGAACGAATTTAGCCTTCTATTAAATTGAACAAATAATTATATAGTACGCTACAAATGAAGGGATGACTTGCGATTTTGGCCATTTCCTTTAAAATTAGCTATTTATTTGCAATCTTCAAAATTGAACTTAATTTTAAAATTATTATACTTTTAATTAAAATCCGGGACAAAATTGGGTGTCAACACTGGTTCCTAAGCCGAAGGACAGATCAATAATTGGAACCAAATGGGTATTCAGGAACAAACTAGATGAGCGTGGCATAGTGACGAGAAACAAAGCAAGATTAGTAGTGCAAGGCTATAGTCAAGAACAAGGAATTGACTACGAGAAAACCTTTGCACCTGTGGCAAGGATGGAGGCTATCAGAATGCTAATTGCTTTTGCCACATACATGGAGTTCACACTATATCAGATGGATGTGAAGAGTGCCTTCTTAAATGGATACCTGAATGAAGAAGTCTATGTTATTCAGCCACCAGGCTTTGTGAATAATGAATTCCTTGATCATATTTACAAACTGGACAAGGCTCTCTATGGACTGAAGCAAGCCCCTAGAGCTTGGTATGAAAGGCTATCAGGTTTCCTATTGAATAATGGGTTCTTAAGAGGAAAAATTGACAACACACTGTTCCTCAAAAAGAAAGGAAAGGATCTGTTGGTGGTTCAAGTGTATGTTGATGATATTATTTTTGGAGCCACTGATGAGGGGCTATGCAAAGGCTTTGCTGATCTGATGGGAAGTGAATTTGAAATGAGCATGATGGGAGAACCGAATTTCTTCCTTGGATTGCAAATAAAGCAAATGCCTGAAGGAACTATGATTAGCAGAAGTATGTCAAGGAACTGTTGAAGAAGTTTGACATGGAAGGAGCCAAAGAGATGACGACTCCCATTGCACTTGGGACAAAGCTGGATATGGATGAACTCGGTCCTTCAACAGACGAGACCAAATATAGAAGAATCATAGGATCACTTCTTTACCTCACAGCATGTCGGCCTGATATTGTATACAGTGTAGGACTGTGTGCTAGATTTTAGTCCAAACCCAAGGAATCACATTTGACAGCTGTGAAGAGGATCCTGAGATACTTGAAAGGAACTCAGGACCTCTGTCTCTGTTACCAAAGAGGAGGTACTTTTGAACTAATTGGTGTTGCTGATGCAGACTATGCAGGTCACCTGGTGGACAGGAAAAGCACTTCAGGAATGGCACACTTTTTTGGTCCTTGTTTGATCTCCTGGGCTACAAAGAAGCAAAACTCTGTTGCTTTATCAACTGCTGAAGCCGAGTATGTAGCAGCTGCATTATGCTGTTCACAATTGCTGTGGATCAAACAACACCTGGAGGACTTCGGCATCAAGTGTGGAGCTGTGCCAATTTTCTGTGACAATACTAGTGCAGTGAACATTGCCAAGAACCCAGTCCAACATAAAAGAACCAAGCACATTGATATTAGACACCACTTCTTGAGAGATAATGTGGAAAAGGGTCTAATCACTATGAATTCTTGCAGGACTGAGGATCAAATTGCTGACATTTTTACTAAAGCTTTGAACAAAGTGCAGTTTGAGAGGAACAAGTTGGAATTAGGGATGACCAAAATACACGGATGATCCAGCAGGAAAATCCTCATGATTGGTTAGTAGAGTATTCGATTGTCTATATTTGAATTTTGTCAATTGATATTTAGTCTAACATGGTACTTTTGTTAGTTGACACCCAATTTCGTCCCGAGATTTAATTAACGACTAATTATTTAAATGAGAATCAATTATTAAAATAAATTTAAATTAAAATTAGTTGATTAAAATTAATTAAATTAAAATTAATTAATTAAATTTGGTTAAAGTAAATTAATTAATTTCAAAAGGAAGGCTAAATTTACAAGGCATATCCTAATTTCTGTCCTACCCGCGCAACACCCTCAATTACTCATTTAATCATAATTGAGGGGGCCAAAAACGTTTAAAGCCTAAAATTGAGGCCATTCGCGCAACCCATATACCTGATAAACCCGGCCCAAACCCCTTAACCCATTCTCTCCTAATCAGAAATGCTCATTTCTCCCATTCCCAATTTCCCCTCTTAGAACCCTAATCCCAAATTCCCCTCTATTCTCAGCAAAACGCCAAGAATTCCATCGTCACCAGTGGTCCCGCGACCCTATCCCCAAACGGTGTCGTCCCTATGCCACTCTCTCCTCTTTCTTTCAGCAAATCAGGAAGAAATCGTACCCTTTTCCTTTTTGCTGGACGAATTAGAAGCGAGTGGTACATCCTTTCAATCGCACGCGTCTATTTCAGAAAATCGATTATTTTCTACCGTCGATTCAACTAGGTAACTTTGTTTCACCTTTTACTCAGTTTTTTCACTGTTCTTAGCTTTAGAATCAAGCATATTTATAGGATTTATCCCACATCGAAATGGGAGTGTTTTTTGCACTCTCAAACACCTATAAAAAACCCTTTGAACAGTGGGAAAAAGGGAGAACTTTTTTGGGGATTTTAGCAGTCAGTTTTTGACTAAAAGTCCTAACAGTTTAAGCTTTTCTTTAAGTTGAATATTTTAAGTATTTGAGGTCTAGCTGAGTCGCCCCTGAGTTCACTCAGCTTGTCGAGGTGCTCGCACCAACTCAGATTCGAGCCTCATTTCACTGCCCGCAAAAAGGTCAGTGTCTCTCGCATTTTCTGTTTTATTTGGTATAATATAGTTATTGTTATTGTTGATATTAGCTGAGCTTTGATTAGCTTATGTGTTTACTTTGCTTCAAATGTATAATAAAGACTAGCAGCTGGTTCGTGTTAAGCTTTATTAGTATCCATGATTAACTTTAAATAGTGAAACAGCCTAAGAAAACTCTTGAACTATCTACTAGCAATGTTTGTTTAAAATTGGTCTCGCTTGATTATAATAGAGTTAATTGTATGTCTAAGATTGACCCTTTAAAGAAATGTACAAGCAATAAGTTATTCACCTAGTTCTTCTATTTTCTTGTTCCATGCTTCCTGGTTCTGTTTTTTCTGTGAAGTAAAGGAGCTGTTCAGGTTTATTCAGTTGTGAAAGAGGTGCTGTTAGGTCTGTGAGTTGAAAGGAAGTCTGCATATGGCTTTAGGAGCTTAGGGTCTGGGAGTTTGTTCAGATTGGAGGGGATGGTTGTTCAGGGCAGTGTGAATGCCTGATTGGTGTGTGTGCAGGCAGTGTAGTGGAGTCTAGTGAGTTTGTAGTTTTCTGAGAAGGTATTAGTTGTGTTCAGGTAGTATAGTATAGGCTTGCAGGTTCAGGGAGAGTATAGGGTGGTCTGTGAATGTGAAGGGGTGTTTGCTTGGTTGCCCTGGGTTAGTGCAGGTAGTTTGTCCAATAATTAGAGGTGTTTTTGAGATAGTGTAGGCTTGTTGGTAGGTTCAGGAGGCTGCAGGTGGTTGATTAGAGGATTGTTGGTAATAGTTTTAGCAAGTTGAGAGTTGTTCTAGGCAGTAGAATGGAGTTTTCTAGTTCTTGGATCATTACAGGCAGTTCTTGTAGTAATGTTTCAGGTCTGCAAGGCAATTGATTGAAGTCTGGTTGTTTGTGTGTTAGGGAAGCAGAGTTTGTTCTTTTCCCTATTGCTTAGGGTGATTAGGAGGGATCTGTGAGTGTATTTGAAATGAGTTGATATTCGGGTCTCATTATCTTTTATGCTACTAAGGTTTAGAGTGTTATAACTTTCTTTTGGATAACATGCTATTTCCTGCTTCCAAATTGCATTTGTGTGAAATTAAGGGTAAATCTTGCTGGTGAGAATGTGGGAGGTAATCATAAGTAGTTAAGATTGTTGTTATGGTTGATATATGAGCCCATTTTACATTGTTTCTTTATCATTGATCGAGCTTCAATTGTTTGCTGTCAAGTGGAGAAATGATCAGTAGGTTCCTTCCATAGCTTATCTAGTTTTAAGAGTTTGATCTGTATTGCCTAGATATATATTCTATTGAATACATACCACATTTGACATACACAATAGTTAAAGTTGAAATACTTGTCGTTTTTATGCATTGATTAGCTTCGGATCCCGACTGATGTATTTTTTATCTCATCCTAAGTCATGTAATAGTCTGTTCTTGGTAACCTTGTGGCTGGGTGGTTAGTTGATCTGTTAACAATGTAAAGGAGTCTTGATAGCGTTGACATAAAAGATGTAATCTTCTATTTTGCACTTTTCCTTTGTTAGTATTTGGAAGAGCCATGAACTGGAAAATGTCTCTTTTTCTGGCTATTTAGTTTGTTCAGATTTGCAAATGTTTGTTTGGCTTAGTTGCAATATATGATTAAGGTTCTGTTTGTTTGTCATGGTATGTTTTTTTTTAAAAATAGCATTTTCCTGCTTAGTATTTGAAAGTCATATTTGGTGGTTGAAGTATCAACTTGGTTCGTTCTCCTAGCTATATGGGTCAATTTCATGGTGCTGTGTCGTTTTTTTGTGACTAGGCAATTGAAGTAATTTAATTAGCTTGGCTGATCACTTTATGTCTGCCTTAGCTTTACCAAGAAGTAATATTTCTTGGTGCATTTACTAATCCTTTTCTCCTCTTATTTCTTATTTGCATGGAAATAACCTTGGGACGAGTTCGGCTAAAACTCATTAATTGGGATGTTACATTGCATCGGAGTCATTGGGGTCGAGTCCGGGCTCAAGATTCAAGAAGTGAGGATTATAGAAAGTGCTTTGTTGAGCCGCCTATTATAACTTAGGCTCATGCGCATATAATTGTATAAATTAAATAAATTCAAGGCTCCCATGAGTTTTATCAATCTCCGGGTTCTTCTTCTAAACCTCATCTCTTCCCATCCTTAGAAATTGCATGTCTATAGGAATTTCCCGTAGATAATTATTTATTTGATTGATTATGAATGGATGTTTGGTTATTTATTGAGTTATTTATTGTGAATAAATTATTTTCTTTAGAATCTCCATCTTATTTACGAATTGTGCATCTTTTAGTTAAATAATGCGTGCAATTAAAATTCGAAACTAATAAAAGTAACTCATTTTTTATGAAAATACTTCTTTCCAATTAATTGATTTTCCTATTTTAGCAAAAATTATTCATTTATTTATTTATTTATTTATTTATTTTCTTTTCTTTCTTTCTTTCCTTTTCAAGTCTAAGTTTATTTAAATTCATATTTTTTAAAAGTATAATTTATTATAATCTTAGATTTTTAATATTAATTTTAAACCATTTTATCGACATATTGAAAGTTAACATTTTGAGCTATTTTGTGAAAACCGAAGGATTAACCGTTATTTTACGGATTTTCGAAAGTGCTTTCAAATCGAAACCTTCTTTCGAAAATAGGTGAACCTCTTACTTCAGAATCTCTGAAAAGACCATTTTCCTTAAAACGGAGGAATTGCACGCACTATTTAACAAATTCGTTCCTAATTCTCCTAAATTAGGTGGCGACTCCAAAGAAAGCCCTTTGGAGTCCCATATTGTTGAACATTATACCCGAAACCTATCTTTTCTTAAAAGAAAGGGTAATTTTTTGGGGTTCAACAGCGTGGCGACTCCGCTGGGGATTACCTTAAGGTTCTAACCGCAAGGTTTTTACAAGATAACTCTTTATTTGTTTAATATTATTTGCAAAAAATAGCATGATTATTTAATTTGATTATTTGTAATTGTTTGTCACTGAAAGCATGTCACTACACTTTTATTTGCGCACATATAAAACTGGCATTCCATTCATATTTCCCCCATTCCTGGGAGCTTCTTCATGGTTACTTATACCCGCGAGGTGTATGCATATACACCCGCAACTCACAAAAAACCCTTTAATAAAGAGTGCGCGTACCTGCGGGGTGAGCGGATAGTTTTACTACCGCGTGACCGCTTGCCACTCAAAACGGCCTTGTGTCTAGTAAACCCACTCTAGAGTTTTCGTTAGGAACATGCATGCATAAGCCTTAGATTGGACCCGGTCCTTGGTACCGCCTCCATAGTTAGGAAAACCACCCTTTTTCGTTGACGGGTTTTAACACCCAACAACGATGCATATTATGTGTTTATATGATAACGAAACTCACAGTCCAGACCAAATTTTGCAATGAATGGGGTTTAGAACATTTTGTCATTGGCTTTGTAGGTCAAAAGATGTCAGAATTCAAGAATGTCCAAATGGTTGTTAAGGTTCCTGAGAAATTGAAAGAATGGTGGAGGAACATGAAACAAGATGACAAACGAGAGGCGGGATGGGTTGAGAAGAAGTTGGGGAATTTGATCCATTTGTTAGAGATTCCATCTGATCGTTACTTGATTCAGGCACTCTTGCCTTTCTGGAGCTATTCGAGGGCCGTTTTTCGATTTAAGGATTTTGAGCTTACACCGACCTTAGAGGAAATGGCCGACCTTACCGGGCTACCTTTGAAGGGTCGGGAGATGATCATTCCAAGGAAACAAGGAGGGAGGCATTTCTTGGATGATTTGGGGTTACATAACAACAATAAGTTGGGATGCTTTGCAAAGGAATGGGTTTCTTTAGACTATCTTTATGAGAGGTTTGCACTTGGGGACAGCCACACTGTCCATATTCGGGAATTTGCTTGTTCTTTGGATACCTAGAAGAAAAGGCGCTTCACCGCCTTTGTCATTTCCTTCTTTGGAACTCTGATTTTTCCGCAGGAAGAAGGGAAGATTAGCACCAGCATTGGTTCAGTGGTCCGTATTTTGTTTGAAGGGATTGATAACAAAGAAGTCACTGTGGTCCCGATGATTCTGGCAGAAATGCTTAGAGCTCTAACTAACTGCAGAAAAAAGGGCAAGAGGTATTTTGAGGGCTCAAATCTACTTCTTCAACTATGGGCCATGGAACACCTTTTTAATCGAAAACCCATAGTGGACATAGCCTTATGTGGGGGCAACCCAATCAGAAGCTATCAAGAACGGGTACTTGAAAAGTTTGTTGCACCAGTGGGCCTTAGTGATTGGTTTCGATACTTAGCCGAGCTTGAAGAAGACCATATTTTGTGGAAAGTGTGGTGGCTTGCAATCAAGGAGGGCGTTTATCTTAGATTTAAGGAGAAGTATTACATCGAGCTCATCGGGTTGACGGGCCTTCATCACTATGCGCCTTTAAGAGTCCTTCGTCAGTTTGGGATAGAACAAGTCATACCCCTCACGGCATATACGAGATCCTATGAAATTGAATTTGGCAAAGAAGTAAAAGTTCCAAGGGTCGGAGAAATTTTCAAAGATTGGGATAGAATGGTGAACCAACGTGCTAGTTTTCATCCGGCGGGCCGGACTCCTGAATACTATGCCTGGATTAAAGAAGACATTGCCATCACTCCTAGTCCGGGAGGAAAAGAAGGTTTAGAAGATGTAGATCTAACCTATGGGATGAAGGTCAAGCTTAGCTCCATCACTTTCACTCCTTCTGAGTGGAGCTTCATGGAAGAAGTTGTAGAGACTGTGAAACGAGCCAGGATTAATCCAAACCAAGCTAGCACTTCAGCTTCAGCACTTTCTCCAGTTTGATGCAGTTTAGCAATAGCAGTTATTTAAATTTTCGAAATGTTGTACTCAGACTATGTCTTTAATTTATGTATTTACTTTCTAGCACTTTTCATTCTCCATGTAATGATGATGATGTACTAAAAGCAAGTTATTATCAATGAAAGACTATTATTATTATTATTATTATTATTGTCGTTGTCGCTTACTCTAAAATCGATTATTGCAAAACAGGTGTGGACTACTTTTCGTTATCATTTATTTGCGCGATTAGGCTTACCTCTAGCACAAAGAGGCACCTCACAGGGTAGGACACGCCTGCATCTTTATTTACGCTTGATTACTTGTGTTTGCCACATATCAATTATTTGTCTACTATGCAATAGCTTGCTAAATGCTTATTTGCTATGTGCTAATTGCCGGTAATTCGTTTTGCATTGTTTATTGGGTGACTCAATTTGCTTGATATTGGTATTTGACTAACATTGTGTTTGTTTGCAGGAATTAACCGCTTATTCTCTTTACTCATTTAATTATTTTATTTACTTATAATATGAAAGCATGCATATTATTATTCTAAAAATACTTTTTTTTTTTGAATCTTTATTTGGTCTGTCTTAATTTTACAAAATATTGTTTTTGCATCAAATTTTAATCCTTTTAATAAATAATATTTCTCCGAATTTAATAAGCATTGTTTTGTCCAGTTTTCTTTAACGAAACAAACGCCCTATTTAAACTTTTGGGGTCTTTTTAGTACGGTCTCAATTTCTCCATTTTGGAATAAGTTGATCCGTCAATTTCATCTTTAATAAATTTTTATTAAATTAGGTATGCGTTGCTAAAGGGTTAATTATTTTGAACATCAAGGTCAGGACATATGGCTCGTCAAAATGTCGTGATTGACTTGACTGGAAATGATGGATCCCACCAAGACAAGGTTAACAAGCTTGAAGCAACCGTGGCAAGTTTGGAAAAGAGACTCACTAGCCTTACTGAATTGGTTATCGCGCTCATGGATGCTCGCAATCCAGTGCGTAACGTGCCAAGCCCAGGACCAAGTGCTCCTGTTGCTCCTATTTATATTGTTGCACCTCCTACAATGCAAGTAGCTCCAGCATTTGAGTGTGATGCTCAACAGTTCCCTAATTTGCATGCTTTCCTGTTGGAAAAGGAATTTGGCGGCTCCTCAAAGACGAGCAATGAGAAAAGCAACGGGAAAGGGCTTCCCAATGCTAAAGACAGCAATGGCACAATGATAGATGAGAATGCTCTACTATCACAAGTAAGCTTAGGGGAGGCAGAAAGTGAACATGTGGATGTTTTTGACTCAGCTGATCCACCAATGTATGACGGGAAAGGAAATCCTCGTGATCACTTGAAAGCCTACCTTGGCTGGGTCGTAAGGTATGGACCGAGCAATGAAACCAAGTTGATGATGTTTGCTAGGACACTTATGGAACCAGCTTTGACATGGTTCGCCATACGAGGTCCTTGGAAATTGGACAATTGGGATAAACTAGCCCGGGACTTTGTCGTACATTATGAATTCTCGAACCCGATTCTGGCAAAGGGCAGTCCATTGAAAAGAAAATCTGCAGAACTTCAAGTAGAGCTGGTTGCAATAAGTTCTGACAAGAGAAAGTGTAAATTGGTTGAGGCACAGTCCAAAGACAAAGGAAAAGTTGTCATATCAAAACCTTTGCCAGCCATAGCAGGGGAACCTAGTGCCAATGCACAAGTAATTGTCAATCCAAGCTCACAGTCAAACCATGCCAAAAGATCTGCTTTCGCATTCACACCGCTCCCAGAATCTTACGCACGATTATTTGAAAGGCTCAAGGAGTTCAATTTGGTACATCCTATAGAACCAAAATCATGTCGGTTCCTTAAGCCCGAGAACTTTGGAAAATTCTGCATTTACCATTCAGGAATGCATGGGCACTATATTGGGGAATGCTTTACCTTTAAGGAGAAAGTTGAAAGCTTGATTAATTCTGGCCAGATCAAGGTTCTGCCAACAAACGGCACTGACGAACCTTTTGTCGCAATCTTTCCATATGCAAAAGGAGTTTCCTCGAAGAAGGGCATTTAGGCACCTATCAAGTTCCAGAAAAGCGGTAGAGTTGCAGAAGCAGAAGTTAGTTTATTTGTATTAGTAAGAAGTAGCTATTGTAATTTTCTTTTGTTAGTTTTGTTGAAAGAAAAGAAAGAATATCAAATTATGAATGTTTGAATTTATTTCTATGTAAGCAAACTACTGTAACCGGTTTCCCAAGGCGGGAAACGTAGGCAACTCATATCGAGTTTCGGTTACACCATCATTTGGAAAATCTCTTCTATGTAAGCAGAACTACGCACGGTCTGATTCCCAAGGAGGGATACGTAGGCTCCTCCATCGGGCTCGACCCTTTAGTATTTAAATTTTAATTTTCCCAAAGATAGAAACTGGGGCAAATTTTGCAAAGCAAGTAGAAGACGTGGGAGATTGCAACCGGGGCAGGTTTTGATAAGCAGTTTGAAGTTTTGAAAGTCATAACTGGGGCAATTTTTTGCAAAACAAGTTGAAATGTTGAAGTCATAACTGGGGCAATTTCGCAAAGCAAGTTGAGATGTTGAAGTTATAACTGGGGCAAAATTGTGCAAAGGAAAATTGAAGACCTTGATGTTGATTTCATAGTTATCAGAAGCAGGTTTTCTATGAATTGGTACAGATTGTTGTGCAACAAGCGAGAATCGATAGCCGAGCAAAGCATTGATGTTCAAAATAAGCCGACCATTTTAGCAATTTGTGTCAAAATGGTCTAGCACGCATACTAATTTAGTAAAAACTTTCAAAGTTTGTTTTTCTCAAGTTTCGAACTCTTAAATATTTTACTCATGTGTTGAGTCGAGATTTTGGTCCCATCGATTCGGCCTAATGGCCTATTTTACGTTTGAAATTTTATGCATGCATTATCATTTTACGTATTAACTTGCTTTTGTTCAATGTGTAGAATTCATTTGTTAAAGGTTGGCTTGCGTTGAACACTGAAATGGCTGAAAATCTGCATCAAGGAGAAAATAACATGGCAAAGCAGCTTCAGGCAACCAGTTCTGGTATGGGTATCTTGCAAGTGCAAAATGATGATGTTGAAGAACATGTGGTCCAAAGGAATCGGATTATCAACTTTGTCAATACTAGTAAACCTTTGCCAAATACAAGCTTTACCTCCAATCCGCCTTACTTAACAATGCCTAATTACCCAATGCCTATACATACTATATATCCACAAATCCCACAAGAATATCTTACCAATCCGAATGCTTGGCCAGCTGCAACTTTATACCAACCACCATTTATCAATATGCCTGCTGTGGGGGAGTCAATCAAATCAATTGATAGTGCGTTCACCTGAATTGCCTGAGAAGGAAGTTGAGACAACTTATCCTCATAATATGGATGAACAGATTTTGAGAAAGATCTTGCAAAAAGAATTGCGCTCTAGGAATATTCAGAGCTTCTGCTATGAAGACTTATGCATTCACCCGGACATTGAGCTTCCAAGTGGGTACAACATACCAAAACTCAACACTTTCGATGGAAAGGGAAATCCCTACATTCATTTGAAAGATTATTGCGGCAGATTGATCGGAATTGGGAAGAATGAAGCTTTGCTAATGAGATTGTTTATTCAGAGTTTATCAGGAATGGCACTTGCATGGTATACTAAGCAAGATTTTACCAAATGGCACACATGGGAAGACATGGCTCGAGACTTTGTGGAACAATACAAATTCAACATAGTAAGAGATCCTTATCTAATTGATATGCGTAAAATCAAGAAGATGCCGCACGAATCTGTTGCAGAATTTGCTGTGAGATGGAGGCTAGAGGCTTCTAAGATGCATCCTCCATTGCCTGAAGATGAGTTGATAGCAACTTTCATTGACCTTCAAGAGGGCATATTTTATGAAAGGCTACTTTCTGCCAATTTAAAGGATTTTCCCAGTTTAATCCGGTATGCAAAGATTTTGGAAGAAAAGTTTCAAACCAGAAGGTTGATTGACTATGACACTACAATGCCAGTTTTCAATTGTTCTGATGCACCTGAAAATATTCAAGACTCCCAGCCTTCGCAAGTGCACTACAATCATGATATGCAGAATTCAAGTCGTAAGCATCAATCTTATCAGGCACCATCTGGTCATCAAAATACGAAAAGGCTAAGACCTCGTACTTTCACTCCTCTACATGAATCATTGTCAGCCATATTTGAGAGATTGAAAGCAGAGGGACTATTGCAAGCAAGGAAGGGATGGATCCTAGAAAATCCACCTCAAGGATTCAATTTATCAAAGAGGTGCGCATATCACTCAAATATTCAAGGCCATGACACAGAAGAATGCTTGGCACTTAAGCACAAAATCCAGAATATGATTGAAAATGGCAAGATAAGTGTGAAGCAAGGGCAAACAAGCAATTATGATCCTCCAGCAGCAAATGCAATTATCATCAGAGGTGATTCATCAAAATTGGCACCAGGGCATTTGAAAAGGAAGCGTGAAGCTTAACAAGAAGATCAAATGACAACACTTTGTTTGTTGAAATGGCATTATTGCCCGACTATCTTATGTTTTCCTACTCTTTTGAAGTTTTATGTAATGAACTATCTTGTACCCTTTATTGGGTTTTTAATCCGAAATCAATGAAAATCCATTTTTCCAAATAAACCAAGCCAAAGCAATTTTAGATGACATTTTTTGTACAAAAGAAGAATTTCAAGAGCATCAGACTCTCGCAGCAGCAATACATCTTATTTCCATGCAAGAAGATGCAGATTTGAAGCCACATTAGGTGTTCAATCAAGCCAACCGCTATTTGTTCAAAAACTAACAACTTTTCCTTTGAACACAGGGGGCAAATTCGTTTTGGTGCTACTGCAAAGTTCAGCATAAGGACAGAAGGAGCAAAACAAAACGTTGAGGCTTTTGGGCCCATCTTTTAAAACTCATGATTTTCCTTTGCATGCAGGAATTCCAAAAGCAGTAGAATAGAATTGAACATCGGTTTCAATATGGACTAAAGGCAGCATTCCACGCTTTGCAGCTTTATCAATACAAGCAACACGACCTAGCTTTGCTCATTTATTTTGCATTATCTTAATTAATCCAATTTACAACTTTATTTTGCAGGTTACTATCAAATGTAGGTTCGTTCGCCTTATAATTGAATGTTTTAGGCTCGTTCGCCTTATAAATGAATGTTTTTAGGCTCGTTCGCCTTATAATTGAACGTTTTGGGGCTCATTCGCCTTATAATCGAATGTTTTAGACCTTTTTGCCTTATAAATTAATGATCCGGGTCCATCCACCTGTAAATCGGATATGCAGATTTACTTCAAGTCGCTTTGGAATATTGGATGCTTCAAGACTGGACGTATCATTTGCTTTGTCAAGTGATTCGAGCACAATTCAAGATTAAATCGCAAACTACCACTAGATCATTAAAGCGTTATGTTTTATCATAGTTTATTGCCGAGAAGGCGGCATTTCTACTTCCTATAATTCTTGCAAATTGTTAAACACATCCGTTTCATCTCTATTTTTGCTTTATGCGAACATTTACTGAAATATCATTATTTTGTGTGATTTACAGATATTGACAAATTTGGAGAAGTACCCGCTTTAATGAGTTCTGTATTTTTCGCCTTATCTTATGCATTTTAGGCTCGTTCGCCTTATAAATGAATGTTTTAGGCTCGTTCGCCTTATAATTGAACGTTTTAGGCTCGCTCGCCTTATAATTGAGCGTTTAGGCTCGTTCGCCTTATAAATGAATGTTTTTAGGCTCGTTCGCCTTAGAAATGAACGTTTTGGGCCTGTTCACCTTATAAATGAACAATTCGGGTTAACCCACCAGTAAATGGGAGGTGCAGGTTTTCAAGTTGCGCTAGGACGTTGGATGTTTCGAGACCTGACGCCTAATTGCTTTATCAATAGAATGGAGCACATTCCGAGATCGCATTGTAGACTACCTATTCATGATCTAAAGCATTATGCTTTATCATGGTTATTGCTGAAAGGCGGCATTTCTATTTCCTATATTCCTTGCAAATTGTTAAAGTTACCCGTTTCATTTCTATTTATGGGAAAGTTTACTAAGATTTCATTTTGTGATTTGCAGATATTTCTAAGTCTAAAGAAGTACCTGCTTTAATGAATTTCGCCTCTTTTGCTTGCCTAAATGGTTTAGGCTCGTTCGCCTTATAATTGAACATTTTAGGCTCGTTCACCTTATAATGGAGCGTCGTAGGCTCGTTCGCCTTATAATTGAGCGTTTTAGGCTCGTTTGCCTTATAAATAAACGTTATGTTACCTGCATAGGTTATAAGATTAGCCAAGTCGACTTGAGGCATTATGTCTCGTTAGTCGACTTATTTTGTAGCAACCTTATATTCTGCAATTCGTACCCGCTTTACTTATTGTCTTGTTTTACTGTTTCAGAATAATGATCAGCCTAGAGGTTCCCCGGGCGGAGCACCTTATCAGTTGATCGAAGGAAGAACTTATTGATAATATCACAACCCGTATTTACAGTTTTATGTTATTCTTTATTTCCAATTATCAAAGTTTATTTAGCAGTTGTTTGCTCACCGTTTGTTGAGTTTATTACAGGACTTTAGCAGCACCGCAGCACCATTTGGAGCATAACGTGGAACTTTTTCTTAGCAGTGAACTGGGGCAATTGTTGATATGAGCTAGACTCGTCAACAAGGATCTGAGGAATCGCACTCGAACAAGCAAGTCCTTTCCTAATCTTTCATTTCAGATTAGGCGTCAGTTTGAATTCTTTCCTATTCGTGCGTCATTTTCTGTCAAATCGTGCGAATTTTCGTGTCTAAGTGTTGTTGAACTACATATGGCCTGATTCTCTTTCAGCCCGAGATATGTAGGCAACTCAGAAACCGGAGTTCGGCCATGTCCATAAGCCTCGCCTTTTGGTCCTTGGAAATCAAAAGTCTTGATTTTATTGGGACGAAATTGGTTTCTCGTCAACTTCTTTACCCTAAAAACTCTTTCATCCTTTTCCGGGTAAAGAGGGGCAGCTGTTGACACACAATTTCGTCCCGAGATTTAATTAACGACTAATTATTTAAATGAGAATCAATTATTAAAATAAATTTAAATTAAAATTAGTTGACTAAAATTAATTAAATTAAAATTAATTAATTAAATTTGGTTAAAGTAAATTAATTAATTTCAAAAGGAAGGCTAAATTTACAAGGCATATCCTAATTTCTGTCCTACCCACGCAACACCCTCAATTACTCATTTAATCATAATTGAGGGGGCCAAAAATGTTTAAAGCCTAAAATTGAGGCCATTCGTGCAACCCATATACCTGATAAACCCGGCCCAAACCCCTTAACCCATTCTCTCCTAATCAGAAATGCTCATTTCTCCCATTCCCAATTTCCCCTCTTAGAACCCTAATCCCAAATTCCCCTCTATTCTCAGCAAAACGCCAAGAATTCCATCGTCACCAGTGGTCCCGCGACCCTATCCCCAAACGGTTTCGTCCCTATGCCACTCTCTCCTCTTTCTTTCAGCAAATCAGGAAGAAATCATACCCTTTTCCTTTTTGCTGGACGAATTAGAAGCGAGTGGTACATCCTTTCAATCGCACGCGTCTATTTCAGAAAATCGATCATTTTCTACCGTCGATTCAACTAGGTAACTTTGTTTCACCTTTTACTCAGTTTTTTCACTGTTCTTAGCTTTAGAATCAAGCATATTTATAGGATTTATCCCACATCGAAATGGGAGTGTTTTTTGCACTCTCAAACACCTATAAAAAACCCTTTGAACAGTGGGAAAAAGGGGGAACTTTTTTGGGGATTTTAGCAGTCAGTTTTTGATTAAAAGTCCTAACAGTTTAAGCTTTTCTTTAAGTTGAATATTTTAAGTATTTGAGGTCTAGCTGAGTCGCCCCTGAGTTCACTCAGCTTGTCGAGGTGCTCGCACCAACTCAGATTCGAGCCTCATTTCACTGCCCGCAAAAAGGTCAGTGTCTCTCGCATTTTCTGTTTTAGTTGGTATAATATAGTTATTGCTATTGTTGATATTAGCTGAGCTTTGATCAGCTTATGTGTTTACTTTGCTTCAAATGTATAATAAAGACTAGCAGCTGGTTCGTGTTAAGCTTTATTAGTATCCATGATTAACTTTAAATAGTGAAACAGCCTAAGAAAACTCTTGAACTATCTACTAGCAATGTTTGTTTAAAATTGGTCTCGCTTGATTATAATAGAGTTAATTGTATGTCTAAGATTGACCCTTTAAAGAAATGTACAAGCAATAAGTTATTCACCTAGTTCTTCTATTTTCTTGTTCCATGCTTCCTGGTTCTGTTTTTTCTGTGAAGTAAAGGAGCTGTTCAGGTTTATTCAGTTGTGAAAGAGGTGCTGTTAGGTCTGTGAGTTGAAAGGAAGTCTGCATATGGCTTTAGGAGCTTAGGGTCTGGGAGTTTGTTCAGATTGGAGGGGATGGTTGTTCAGGGTAGTGTGAATGCCTGATTGGTGTGTGTGCAGGCAGTGTAGTGGAGTCTAGTGAGTTTGTAGTTTTCTGAGAAGGTATTAGTTGTGTTCAGGTAGTATAGTATAGGCTTGCAGGTTCAGGGAGAGTATAGGGTCGTCTGTGAATGTGAAGGGGTGTTTGCTTGGTTGCCCTGGGTTAGTGCAGGTAGTTTGTCCAGTAATTAGAGGTGTTTTTGAGATAGTGTAGGCTTGTTGGTAGGTTCAGGAGGCTGCAGGTGGTTGATTAGAGGATGGTTGGTAATAGTTTTAGCAAGTTGAGAGTTGTTCTAGGCAGTAGAATGGAGTTTTCTAGTTCTTGGATCATTACAGGCAGTTCTTGTAGTAATGTTTCAGGTCTGCAAGGCAATTGATTGAAGTCTGGTTGTTTGTGTGTTAGGGAAGCAGAGTTTGTTCTTTTCCCTATTGCTTAGGGTGATTAGGAGGGATCTGTGAGTGTATTTGAAATGAGTTGATATTCGGGTCTCATTATCTTTTATGCTACTAAGGTTTAGAGTGTTATAACTTTCTTTTGGATAACATGCTATTTCCTGCTTCCAAATTGCATTTGTGTGAAATTAAGGGTAAATCTTGCTGGTGAGAATGTGGGAGGTAATCATAAGTAGTTAAGATTGTTGTTATGGTTGATACATGAGCCCATTTTACATTGTTTCTTTATCATTGATCGAGCTTCAATTGTTTGCTGTCAAGTGGAGAAATGATCAGTAGGTTCCTTCCATAGCTTATCTAGTTTTAAGAGTTTGATCTGTATTGCCTAGATATATATTCTATTGAATACATACCACATTTGACATACACAATAGTTAAAGTTGAAATACTTGTCGTTTTTATGCATTGATTAGCTTCGAATCCCGACTGATGTATTTTTTATCTCATCCTAAGTCATGTAATAGTCTGTTCTTGGTAACCTTGTGGCTGGATGGTTAGTTGATCTGTTAACAATGTAAAGGAGTCTTGATAGCGTTGACATAAAAGATGTAATCTTCTATTTTGCACTTTTCCTTTGTTAGTATTTGGAAGAGCCATGAACTGGAAAATGTCTCTTTTTCTGGCTATTTAGTTTGTTCAGATTTGCAAATGTTTGTTTGGCTTAGTTGCAATATATGATTAAGGTTCTGTTTGTTTGTCATGGTATGTTTTTTTTTAAAAATAGCATTTTCCTGCTTAGTATTTGAAAGTCATATTTGGTGGTTGAAGTATCAACTTGGTTCGTTCTCCTAGCTATATGGGTCAATTTCATGGTGCTGTGTCGTTTTTTTGTGACTAGGCAATTGAAGTAATTTAATTAGCTTGGCTGATCACTTTATGTCTGCCTTAGCTTTACCAAGAAGTAATATTTCTTAGTGCATTTACTAATCCTTTTCTCCTCTTATTTCTTATTTGCATGGAAATAACCTTGGGACGAGTTCGGCTAAAACTCATTAATTGGGATGTTACATTGCATCAGAGTCATTGGGGTCGAGTCCGGGCTCAAGATTCAAGAAGTGAGGATTATAGAAAGTGCTTTGTTGAGCCGCCTATTCTAACTTAGGCTCATGGGCATATAATTGTATAAATTAAATAAATTCAAGGCTCCCATGAGTTTTATCAATCTCCGGGTTCTTCTTCTAAACCTCATCTCTTCCCATCCTTAGAAATTGCATGTCTATAGGAATTTCCCGTAGATAATTATTTATTTGATTGATTATGAATGGATGTTTGGTTATTTATTGAGTTATTTATTGTGAATAAATTATTTCTTTAGAATCTCCATCTTATTTACGAATTGTGCATCTTTTAGTTAAATAATGCGTGCAATTAAAATTCGAAACTAATAAAAGTAACTCATTTTTTATGAAAATACAACTTCTTTCCAATTAATTGATTTTCCTATTTTAGCAAAAATTATTCATTTATTTATTTATTTATTTATTTTCTTTTCTTTCTTTCTTTCCTTTTCAAGTCTAAGTTTATTTAAATTCATATTTTTTAAAAGTATAATTTATTATAATCTTAGATTTTTAATATTAATTTTAAACCATTTTATCGACATATTGAAAGTTAACATTTTGAGCTATTTTGTGAAAACCGAAGGATTAACCGTTATTTTACGGATTTTCGAAAGTGCTTTCAAATCGAAACCTTCTTTCGAAAATAGCTGAACCTCTTACTTCAGAATCTCTGAAAAGACCATTTTCCTTAAAACGGAGGAATTGCACGCACTATTTAACAAATTGGTTCCTAATTCTCCTAAATTAGGTGGCGACTCCAAAGAAAGCCCTTTGGAGTCCCATATTGTTGAACATTATACCCGAAACCTATCTTTTCTTAAAAGAAAGGGTAATTTTTTGGGGTTCAACAAGTACACCTGTTCAATTTTTAGCACCAGGTAAGAATAATGTGATCCCATGAAGAACCTACCATGTACTAAGAAGGATCAGTCAAAGCATGAGGAATCATGTCCAGGTACACTCACACTACCCTACATGTTAAAAGTCATAACGGAATTAAAATTGTCAATCACACGTGTGTCAAAGGAGATCCTCCATGTTCTTATAACTATCCAAAATTATAGGAACACATTCCTTTTCTAGGTAGAATTTTAATTGATTTTTTGGACCCCACTACTCAATTAAGTCCATAACCGTCAAAACTCTTAACCCTTCCCGGTTTTCAAAAATTTTCAAAATGCTGCTTTTCTTTTTTATCATTATAACCTTGCCTTCCCAAGGCACTGTCAAGTCACCGAAACCCCTTCCCTCTTAACCTTACCTCCCAACCTCTAAATTCTTCTTTCCAAAATCAAAATTCTCTCAGAACCCTAACACCAGAAAATCCTGTCTATCTCTGTGGATATACATAAAAACCGTATCAAGATGTCTGAGATACCACCACCATCTGCGCTTGCCCAAAGGATTGCAAAGGCCCGAGAAAAAATTCTTCAAAAAGGGGACAAAAAGCTGATAAAGAAATTGAGGTTAAGGACGACTTCCACCACACCTATCGCACAAAGTTCATCACAACCACTACATGAGGTAATCCCCGTTCCTATCTTATCTACACCTGTTACTTCAGTAGATATGAAAAGCCCTGGAATGGCAGAAACTGAAACCCTAGTGTCTGGGTTAGACAAAATAATAGGTGTTGAGCATGTTGAACAAAGAGATAGGGGGAACTCATGTGAGGCAGAGCGTGATCATGTAGGAGATGAACTTAGAGAAGGAATGCATGTGCCTGTGGTAGTTGAGTCTGGTGTAAGTTTGAATGTTGCAGAAACAGTAATAGAGAAGTTCAAGGAGGATGATAGGGATGAGAGAGCTAAGGAAAAATCTGTGCCAGAAAGTCCAGCCGGTAGAGGACTTGAATCTGCTGAAGCCCCAGAGAATTTGGTGCAAGATCCTGTAGCTTGCCCAAATTCAACTGAGGTTGATGATGCAGACATAGATTGGACAGATTCTGAGGAAGAATGAAAGAAGGAGGAAATGTTGGAAAAGACTGAACTAAGAGAAACTCCCAAAGTGGTTGAAGAACCAAAAAGAAAAAGGAAGTTTGGAGAAGAAGATGAAAAATTGGCAGGGGAGGAAGAGGAGGAGGAAGTTGTATTCCTGAAAGAAAATATAGTGGAGCCTGAGAAGAGAAGAAGGTTAGTGAAAGGGGGAAAACCAGTGCTGAAGACAAGGCTGGTTAATGAAGATTTTGATGAGAGTGGCAGTGTTTATAAGGTTGAACCTGTGACCAGAAGGGTTGGCACCAGGTCTGTTTTAAAACAACAATTGGAAAAGGTTGGAAAGCTGGAGAGAATAGTGACAAATGTCAGAGAGAGAGAAGCAAGGAAGAAGGAGGAAGAAAGAAGAGCTGAGAAAACCCAGGAGGAAAGTGATGATGATGCAGGCAGTTATGCTGAGCCTAGTGACTCAGATACTGACAGTGAAACTGAGACAAGAAGAAGAAGAAGAAGAGGCAGTGAGGATGAACCTGACAGAGTGGCTTTCTTCTCTAAACATCAGGTGTTGCATGGCAGCATCCTGCATGATGAGAAAGAGTTTCATTTGAAGCCATTACTCAGAATGATTGGACACCAAGGCTGGTTGGGGTTGTTTAGCAACAAAGACAGGAAGCTGTATGCTGAAGAGGTCAGAGAGTTCTATACGAACTGCAGAGTCAATGCTAGGAGGGTATTCACCACTGTGAAAGGTGTGGAGATTGAATTTGGGAGACCTGAGCTTGGGATAATTCTTGACATACCTGCAGAAGGTTATTGCAGGTACATTAAGCTCAAGTGGCCAAAGAGGACTGATGGAGTCACTCCTCTAGCTGTTGTCAAGAAATTCTCAGGGAAACCCAAGTTGAGAAAGGAGAGGAAGGTAGACAAGAAAGAAATGGAACCTGCACATCAACTGTTGTTTGAGTTTGTGCACATGTTTCTTCTACCAAGAGGAGAGAGGAACTGCGAGGCCAGTGCTTTGGACCTAACCTATATGGATCTGCTGGACAGGGGAGTAAAGATAAACCTGCCTGGGCTGATAATTAGACATATCAAAAGAATTGCTGATACTGAGCAGAAGCCACACTCCCTTGTTCATTCCTATATCATTGAGCAGGTTCTAGAGCACTTTGGGGTTCCTTTAGAAGCTGGGAAGATGCCAACCATTCACCAGATGTTTGGGATTAATGTGTTGAAAAACTGTGACTTCTTCAGAGAAAGCAGAGCTTCAAAGAGACCCATGCAGGCCAAGCAAGAGCAGGAGGAGGAAAGTGAGGATTATGGACCCGAGGAGGCCATTGATGCTGTGAAGGAGCTGGAGACGCATGTCCTGGAGGTGAATGAAGAAAACACAGAGCTCCACAGACAGCTGAAGTTGAAGGATCAAGAAATTGATCGTTTGAAGATAGCTTGCCACAAGTATGAGGCCGAGTTGTTAATGGAAAGGGCCAAAAATACGAAGCAACTTGAGGCACTTCTCAAACACTTCAATGTTCAGCTTTGAATCCTCCTGTCCTATCCCATTCTGCTCTAATTCCTTCTCTTCACCTGTTGTCTAACCTCTCTTATGATCTCCTGATTTCATGTTGTTGGATGTTTAAGACAATTGTTCTGTTGTGCACTAAATATTGGGGTTGTGCTGCTGACACAACCTGGATGATGATTTTAAATTTCCTTATGTTTATGCATGATTCCTGCTTTAGTCTTTGGTTCTGATTGGGCCCTTATTCTTGTTTATATGTGCTATTATTACTGACTTGTTGCCTTGTGCTTTAGACTAAGTTTCACTGGCAAGTTCATGCAGGGATTCGAATCTTTTCGATGATGCCAAAAGGGGGAAGATGGAAATGTTGGATTGTTTGTGACCTAATTCATCATCTGTTTTTTTTAAATACTATTTTTGTTTGTTTGCTGGTACTTTTGTCTACTCAGGTTCTTGGGCAACATTTGTTTGTCATCATCAAAAAGGGAGAATTTGTTGAGAGCTAGTTTTGAAGCATGACAAACAAGAAGGACTCCTAGGTTCTCACTAAGGACCAGGTCCTTAGAATGAAGGGCACAGGTGATCGAAAAGAGTATGGGTTGCAAATCCCTGCCGAACTAGGAGTAGTGGCGCGTGATTGAACATACATCCTAGTCAGACTAAAAGAAGTTGTGTCCAGGCTGTGTCTGCGAAGTGTGAAAAGGAGTTGGACTTCAACAAGGAAAGAAGTTACTGGGAATCCTGACTTGCCTTAATTAACAGGATTCCTTGTAGAACTCTACTAGGGTTAAGAAGACCCATATATCTATACAAGTAGCAGCAGCAGCCGAAATTGATTATTCACAAATAGAGAGTTGAGAGCATACAAAGGCGATCCAGCATCTTTCTACGTGAGTAATCAGCAGAAGACAACTTGTGTGCGAGCAGAGTAATGAGACTAGATTTTCTGTCTAGGTTCGTCAAATTGCAAGTTGGCTTAAATTAGATCTTTCATAGTTTTACCTATTAGCTTATTCAGAAGCACATGTATTAGGTGAACTGTTGTGTAATTACTGAGAAGCTAGAGTTTAGCTTTGAGTAGTAAGTAGGGTCTAGAGTGTAGCCCCTTGGTTACAGAGTGTGTAATCAGAAATATTGCTCTTGTGTTAGTGGATTCAGTGCTAAAATCCCAGAGTGTGGGTCGTGGTTTTTTCTCCCTTGAGCAAGGAGTTTTTCCACGTAAAAATCCTTGTGTCCTTGTGTGCATGTTTTGTGTGGTTCAGTGTTCCAGGTAGCAGAAGAGAAAAATCTGAGAACTAGGTTCTTCTCCAGAAGAACAGGGTTCTTGAACGAAAATCGGAGAACACTATTCAACCCCCCCTTCTAGTATCTCAAGGAGGTGCATAAAGTGTAACAGTGTGCCTCGTACTATTATGAGTGATCGAGACTCAAAATTCTTGAGTCATTTTTGGAAATGTCCATGGGGTGCCCTCGGCAAAAATTACTATTCTCGACGTCTCACCATCCTCAGACTGATGGACATACCGAGGTAGTTAACCGAACATTGGGAGCTCTACTTCGATCTTTGACCAAAGGTAAGGTCAGAAACTGGGTTGATCATTTACCCGTGATGGAATTTGCATACAATCGAACTGTGCATCGAATGATTGGAATGATTCCGTTCGAATGTGTGTATGGTTTTAACCCTTAAATTCCACTTGATTTAACTCGATTGCCTCGAGATTCTTGTATTGATTTTGAAGGTACTAGGCGAGCCGCTGCCTTGATCGATTTGCATGCAAAGGTGAAGAAGAACCTTGAGGAAGGACAAAGTTGCAATGAAGAAAAACAAGGGGAACAAAAAGTTGGAATCAAAGAACGGAGATTGGGTTTGGGTTCACTTCCAAAAGGAACGATTCCTGAACCAAAGGAAAGGAAAGTTGGCTCCTCGAGGGGATGGTCCGTTTGAAGTGCTGAGCAAGATCAACAGCAATGCTTATGTGATCAACCTCCCTGGTGAGTATAATGTGTCCAACACCTTTAATGTTGCTTACTTAACTCCTTGTGTTGTAGGCCAAGTATCGGAGGCTGAGGAGGGCTCGATTTCGTGGACGAAATCGTCTCAAGAAGAGGAGGATGATGTAACCCAACTCTGTGCAGATCAGACATTCATTCCATCGAGGCCGATGACACGAAGCCAAGCCAAGTTGCTGCGTGATACTCACATTCTATTGGCTTGGTCGGGAGAAAGCAGCCGCTCCAAAGTTTATTGGCCGAGCTCAAGATTCGAAGGCATCATCTACAAGCTCGAGCCCGAAGAAGGGAGCAACCACACACTTAACATTGACGCTGAACAATGAACAACTAACCAAAGGAATAATGCCTGAATTTAAGTGTTCGAGCTCATGTGTTCGAATCAAAAGGAGCGACCAAACACTTCACTTCCACGCAAAGCATTGAAAGCAACCGAAGGAATGAGTCCGAATTGAGAGTGTTCGATTTCCAGAAACCGAACACTTAGTTTATTCAGCCACTGCATGACTTCTTCTTATTGGTCGCATGAGACCATTTTACTATTTTGTCCCTAGAATAGTTTATATAATATCTTCTACATTTCATTGTAAGTAGTTGATTTTTGTTGAATGATCAAATATAGCTGTAGCTGTTGAGTGTCTCCGATGGAGCCGAACCTCGATGTGGGATTTTAAGAACTTGTGTCACTTGAACAATCTTCTTCTTTGGTCAGTCTATTTGCAAGAAGCATGCCTTCTTGAGGATTGTTGCTTAGTATAGGTGATTCTTTGCCTCCGATTCGATCGAACCCGAGACTAGTTCCTCGACCTTTTTTTGAATCAAAGCAAGATTTGTCTTGCTTCTATCGTTAATTTCTTGTTGTTTCCGCGTTTCATAGTATTTAGCTTTACCTTTGGTTTGGCTTGCACCAGCAGGGCTAACTATGTTGACACAAGGTTCTGAGTTAGACTCCAATGCATCTCTCTGGCGGCCTGGGATCCTTTTGCGTTCTAATTTTTGCCAATGGCTACCACTGGAATATTATCGAGAACTGGAGGAAACTCCATACGTTCCTTCTGAAACCTGTCGAGGTAGTCTTTTAGTAACTCGTTGTCTCGCTGTCGGATTTCAAAGATATCCTCCACACGCTTCTCCCATTTGCGGGAACTAGAATGCGCTTTCTTGAATAATTCCTGTATCTGAGTGAGTGATTAGATCGAACCCATTGGTAGCTGAGTGTACCAAGAAAGGGCTCCTTTGATCAGAGTTGAGCCAAACCTCTTCACTAGAGCAGACTGGATTTCTTCTTCAGTAATCTCGTTGCTCTTCAAAGCCGTATAGTGCGCAACAATATGCTCGTTTGGATCAGTCGTCCCATCATACTTCAAGTTATCCGGCAGGTGGAAGTGCTTTGGTATGCGGACCAGTGCGAAAGTTGCCTTGTAAGCATGCTTGTAAAAGATCTTCTAATCTATCACGGTAACTTAGGGTGGAGCACCCGGCATGTTACCAATCCAGTCATGGATGGCCTTCATCTCCTTTATGAGATCCTGAGTGACAGGGGCTCCCTTGAGATCTTCATTATTGATTGTTGACGAATCTCCTGGAGCAGCATCCATGTTGAGCCTTCATCTAGGCATAGATGCTGGCGAATTTTTCATAGGCACCGGTCTCTGTGGAGATGCTGGCCTTTGAAATGATCATGTAAACATTATGCCTAGTTTGCGAGACACCCCCTCGATCACGTTGTTGGAGTTTTGTTCCGCCTGTTCCATCATAATTTTTAGAAGATTAGTGATGAAAGTTCTGAACTCAGGATTACCTTCCAGTGAGCGGTTGATCCCTTCGTTACTGGAGATAGGGGTCGGCTTTTGAGAAGGATCTTTTGGTGGCTCGGCTGAATCCTTTTGTTGGACGCTGGGATCGTCAAGATCTTTTGTTGATTGATCCACTCCATCTATGGGTTTTTTGGAATGTTGTTAACGTCGTCAGGCATGATTGCGCCCTTTTCCTTCGTAGAATACCTACAATTGTCTAGGCCCCTAAATTTGTACGTCTAGGTTGAACAATTAATTATGAATGAGGTCAGAAGCAATATGGTAAATTACTATGGAAAAATAAATAAATACAATGAAAATAAGACAAGTAAATAAATAAGAAATAATGGATAAATCATATTATTTAAGAGTAGCCGAAGTTGTTGGCGCATCCACAGATAGTACAATACAATGTAAGGAGGGGTATTTATAGTAGTGATACCCAGTCCTAAATAAGGTAAAATACAAGTACTAATAGGGCCATGGGCCTACAACTCAAGGTGGCTGTATACAAAATCCTAATTAGAATACTGTAAACCCTAGGCGACGAGATGTGTGTCCTGCGCCCTAACGATCATTGGTTCTAGGAGGCGGCGTATATCTTTAGTGCCCGATGACTTGTAGAATAAGTCTAGTCTCGCCAGCTGGACTCGTATCCCCATAATAGCAGGTGGCATATTTTATCCCACACACCGTCTATCGAATGGTAGTTTCTCCTTTAATTTGGATTTTTAAAGCCTCTTCGGTTACTTTTTGCGTGTTTGAATGACATTGAATATAGAATAACTCCAACTATTGGAAATAAACAGTCCACATTTGCACATTCGATTCCTCAAGTAAATGTGAATAATCATGTTTGAACATTTATAGGCTGGAAGATATAAGAGAGGATCATGAAACGGTCCAGCGTAATTATAGCTTGAGATACGAAACGATTCGGTGCAGCAAAAAGCATTCTTAGAAAGGTACATGGAATCAACATAAACCAATTAGATGAAGACACACAGAGTTCTCGAATAAATTAGCATCATTGTTGGTCAAACAGACTGCAAGTTTCAAGGAGTTGGTGAGATATCATTCACATCCGTCTTGTATACCGCTTTTACTTTCTGACTGCTTGCATCAGCACTCAGCTTGAGAGACTAGACTTATCCTACAAGTCATTGGGCATAGAGGATACATGCTTTTTCTACGACTTACGACTATTCAGGTGGTACGGGCGTAGGACGCAAGGCATACATTGCAACGCCTTAGGTTTACAGTTTCCTAGTTAGGGTTTCGTATACACCTCCGCCTTGAGTTTACATGCCCATGACCCTTACTTGTCTTTGTATTTTAATAAGTAGGTTTGGGTAATCTCTACTATAAATACCCCTCCTTACATTATATTGTACATCAAGCGATTCACCACTTAATCCAACTATTCTCAATGAATAAAACTCTTTACTTTCCATCGTATTTTACTGTATTTCTTGTGACCCATTCATAAATTTAATTGTATAACCTAGACGTACAATTTTAGGCATAAACACTTCCGGGACTATGCCCCTATGCAAACCAAAAGACGAGCACATGCAGGAAACCTGATGGGTTGGCATTTTTCTGCTGAGAAACCCTGCATGACAAGAGGATATCATAGCAACCATCGTATTAGAAGAATAGCACACCGTAATTAGTGTACATGCCACAATGAATACATTCCGAAGAAAATCCTGATCGAACTTCGTGACTCGGGGGACTCCTTCCATCCGATCATGGATAGTGAGACAAAAGAGAAGCATTGTGCAAATTTTCTACATGACAGTTTTCTCACGCACCATCCATTCTAGACGAAGAAGTATTTATGAAAATATTGGATCAGGATCAAAGGAAAGTATTTTTAAAGATGAAGGAGTTATTCTCTCATAAGAAAGCTTTTGAAGGGATGTAAAGTTTTTTCTTTAAGGAGATTTGTGATTTCACCACTATCGTGAAGCCCATATTTATAGGCGGAATGAGATGAGGATGAAGTGTGAGACGGCCAAGCAGAATTATGACATAAAGATATGAAACGATTTAGCGCAGAGAAAGGTGTTCTTGGAAAGGTGCATAGAAACGACATCAACCAATCAGATAAAGACACAAAGGGTTCTTGAAGAAAACAAGTGTCAGTCTCGGTCAAAGAGACTGCGAGTTTCAAGGAGTCAATGATATATCCCTTCACTTTCTTTTTGCTTATCTCTTTTACTTCCTGACTGCTTACGACATCACTCAGCAAGTCGGGAGGGACTGACTATGTGGAAAAAACTATGACACCTACTATTACGGGGATACGAGTCCAGCTGGTGATATTAGACTTAGTCTATAAGTCAGCAGGCACAGAGGATACACACCCGCTCCCTGAGCCACGGGCGTTTAGGCGGCACATGCATAGCATGCAAGGTATACATTCCATCGCCTTAGGGTTCACAAATAGGTAGAGTAGTCTTTTGAAAAATAGTAGATCAATCTAAGCAATTAACAGAATAGATGAGGGATAAAGAAAATATATTATAACTCATTATTCAGATAATTCACCAAATCACGTAATCGACATCAACAATTCCTATTCAAGGTAACCAATAAATAACCTCATCTCATAATATAATATATTTGTGGATCAACTCCAAAAATAGTAAAGTAATCATATTTTCCATGCAACAAATAAGTAAGCCATTATAAGAACCAGATACATAGTAACATACACGCGTAATTATCAACAATTGAGCCACAATCCATGTTCCCAAAAATTCTAAATGGGCAGCTGAGTCCAAACATCCGATCATATCATCGAAACATGAACGTAGCTTGTGCTATGCTTAACAATAAGAAAATAACAACAAAAAGCAGACATATGCTTAGCATTTTATGAAAACATAACATATTCTCAAGTATAAGTACAACAACCAAGTGACCTAGAGCATACATATGCACAATATCCTACGTGAAGATATTCAACCAAAGAAATGAATACCTATGTTCAGGGAAGCAAAATATTATAATTAGTTTTTCCCTTTGAATCTCCTCCAAACAGTATTGATCTAAGTAAAAGAACGAAATAAAGAAATTAATTTAGTATATATCGGCTCAAATTCCAGAGCCTAATGATATTCCCAAATCCCAAAAGAAATTACATTCTCGGGTCGCTCACAAAACTGTGAGTCTAAAACTATGAGTAGTTCTAGACAAAATAATAAAAGTAATGTATAATGCAATTTAAAAAAAGATAAGAAAAAAAAGAAAAATGAGAAAAATTTATATACTGTGGCGTCCCGAACTGCATAGTTCAAAGTAAAAGTAAACTCATTTGTTACTTCTGATGTCAAAATCGCCCGTGCCTAGTGAAACTATTTGTTACTAATATCCCTAATACCTATACTAATCTTTTTCTCATGATTATAGTAACCAATGTAGCAAATATTTTGTGAAATGCTTGAGTAAGCTCTTTATGGTGTAACTGCCAAGTTCACTGAAATACAAAAACTACACCTTTAAAGGAATACTATCAGTTAGTTAGAAGGAAACCAAGCAAAATTAATTGTTTGAAATTCTTGTAACAAAGCATTAAATTGTTACCTGATAAGAACTCCCTCGACAAGCTCTTAGTTTGACGCCACCAGATATAAAGCCTTTACCTTCTAAAGTTTTTCAAGGATTCATATATGCATATTATACAAATCTATACTAAATAGATTATTTAAATATAAATCGAGAACTTACTTGTTATTATCGTAAGCGGAAGCAGTAAGATCTTTGACATGGCTGGAATTACTGGTCGTCGGTGGTTGTCACGTACTTGACAGATCAACCCCTTTTTCCACAGTCTAAACATCAGTTTATTTGGTAGAGAGAAAGAGGAAGAGCAGTAGAGAAAGTACGTATGTGTATCTGTAGTCTTTAACTGTATATATAATTGAATATACAATAGTTGTCCTCTTATAGGACTCTACCAGATAACTTATCCTTTTACTTGGATTGACTTTAAGAGCACCCCTTTATGGGTGGACTCTTTATCAGATAAACCCAACATCTCCCACTCACACAAAATGGGAGTGCTCTTATATCGTGAGAAATATATTTTCATCTCATCTCTATAAATATTCATACAGTGAAATAGACCGTGCGACCAGCATTCTATGAGAGCTACGTGCAATACATCTGTTAGGAGTATATAGCCTCTCGTCGAGTATAAACCTGCAAGTAGATTATAAAGTATGCAATACCCTAGATCATATGAATCACATTTTGATATCCTCTCAATATCTCAAATATCATTATTCTTTGTATTCATAATTACAACTCATAAGTTATAACTGGTGCACCTGTGAACACAAATTAATGAGATTCCATTAATGATCTTTCTCTTCTCATGATTCTTTTAACATTAGCTCAACTGCTTTTCTAGATATGTCCCGCCAGACCGCATCCATTTTCATGGTCTTTTGGAAACACACTAAGATAGCTAACATTAGACTAAGTCTCAAGTATCTGATCGGAGTCACTGAGGGTAGACATTTTGAGCCACCATAAGGCTCTGGGTCTCACGTAACAGTAAGTTGAGATTAAACTTATGTTGACCCATGATCGACATTAGCACACATGGTATGAAACACGTGCTACAACATTTTTTTCCTTTACTTAAGGAGCGTATGCCTTTATAAGTAATGTTGTATAGATGAAATTCAGACACCATATGTATCTAAATTCGAGTTCCTTAAATTCACATCTAGCTCATAAAGTAGACTAGGTAAACATCCTTTCACCTTAATAACCTTATGTCATTATTTAAGCGACTCCACTGATTTTAAGCATATAGCTCTCAAATTATCCATTTGATAATTTTTTTTTCTTAAAATAAAGTCTTATCTCCACTTATCACTAAGATAAGGAGGCGGTTGCCAGTGTGAGAAAGCCAACCTCTTGTCTACCCGACATACTAAAATATAATTGAAGAATGTACTAAATATTCAATAAATCATGAATATGTATGTAAGTAAATCAACTTTATATTATTATCAAAGAACATAGTTTTGTGAACAACTGGAAAAACAAAGAATAATATAAAATCACTCAAAGTCTGCGCAAGCCTTGAGACATAGTGTGTCGCACAAATGCATCTCTAACTAAAGGCTTGGTCAGTGGGTCTGCTACCATATCTTCTGTAGATATTTTCACCAGGTTCAACCTCTTGCATTTATACATGTCTCTTGCATAGTTATACTTGATATCTATGTGCTTAGTATCACAATGATGCTCAGGATTTTTGGTTGCATCAACTGCAGCCTTACTATCACAATAGACTAATACTGGTTCATCATCAGTGTTACCCAACAAGCTTTTCAAGAGCCTATTCAACCAAACAGCTTGTGTTGCTTTTGACAGAGCCACGTATTCAGCTTCCATCGTGGATAGTGATACACATGATTGCTACTAAGTAAAAAGACATATCCTGAAGTAGACTTTTTCTCATCTAGATCTCCTCCATGATCAGTATCAGTGTATCCAACTAATAGCAAATCTTTTGCCGCCTTGATAACAAAGTGCGTAGTCAGCTGTTCCTCTCAGATATCTCATGATCCTCTTTACTGTTTGCCAATGTGCTGGACCTGGATCGGATTGATATCTACTTACCAAGCCAACTGCTTGACAAATATCAGGTCTAGTACACACCATAGCATACATTAGACATCCGACTGCGCTTCTATAAGGGATTCGCTTCATCTTTTCTGTCTCTTTAGGAGTCTGAGAACACAAATGATTTCCCAAGTTATGGCCTTTGATGATAGGAGTGTCAATTGGGTTGCTATTCTGCATATTAAATGGTTCAAAAATTTTCTTAATGTAATTCTCCTGAGAGAGATACAGTAGTTTCTTAGGACGATCTCTTGAAATCTTGATTCCAAGAATATATGCAGCTTCACCCATATCTTTCATCTCAAACTGAGATGACAACCAGGCCTTTACCTCATTTAATAACTCCTTATCATTTCCAACTATAAGTATATCATCGACATACAATGTCAAAATTACAAGCTTATTTCTTGATCTCTTGGTATAAACAGAGTGATTTTCATCAACAATAGTAAAACCATTGGATATGATCACATTTTGAAAGTGTATATACCACTGCCTTGAAAATTGTTTGAGGCCATAAATAGACCTCAAAAGTCTACAAACCTTTGGTTCGTGGCCTTTTTCAATAAAACATTCGGGTTGTTCCATATAAATTTCTTCATCTTATTCTCAATTGAGAAAGGCAGTCTTTACATCCATCTGATGTAACTCAAGATCTAAACTTGCTACTATAGCTAGAATCAGGCGAATTGAGTTAAATCGCACAACAGGTGAGAAAGTCTCTTCGTAGTCTATTCCTTCATGTTGTGTATAACCTTTCTCCACCAGTCGAGCCATATATTTTTCAACTGTGCTATCAGCCTTGACCTTAATCTTGAGAACCCATTTGCTCCCAATAGCTCTGCGTTCTTTCGGGAGATCAACTAGTTCCCATATTTTGTTGACTCTCATTGACTCCACTTCATCTTCCATTGATTTTATCCATTTTTCCTTAGAAGGGCATGAGAGAGCCTCTTTTTCATTTTTAGGCTCGTTTTCTACCTGTAACAAAAACATAAAAAGTTCAGCACCTTCGCCATCAAATCGTCGGCGGGGAATATTTTTACGTAAACCACGTCCTTTTTGTGATTGTTCTTCGTTGTTCCCATTTAGATCAACGTTGCTCCCACTTAGATCAAGAACATCTATCATGCTCCCACTTGCAACAAGATCAGTGACCATCTCGCTCCCACTTAGAACAAAATCCATTTGATCACTGTTTGATGTCAAATGATTACTTACATTCGCATCTGATGATGAAGGAGGTTGTTGATGTGAAACTAATTCATCATCTGTTAGCTTCTCCCACTCGAATGAAGTGGTCTTTGTTGATCTTGATCCTCTATCTCAAACAAGGTTAGGTCTTGACCTACCTCTCCCTTGTTAGGAAACTCATCCTCTAAGAATGTGACGTCTCGTGATTCAAATTCAGTTACTCTCCCACTGTCTTGCTGGCCTATAAACACATAAACCTTAGAGGTTTCTGAGTATCTTATAAAGATACTTGTCTTTCCTCTTGGGCCTAATTTTCCATGTTTATGGGAGGAATCATGTGTATGGGCAGCGCAACCCCAATGTGTTAATACACTTAGGTTGGGTGCTCTTCCAGTCCATAACTCATATGGAGTGGTTGCAACTGATTTTGTAGGCGCACGGTTAAGTACATTGGTAGCAGTAAGCAATGCATCACCCCAATAACTAATTGGGAGGTTAGCTTGTGCCATCATTGACCTAACCATTTCTAGAGGCGTCATGTTTCTTCTCTCCGCAACACCATTTTGTTGTGGAGTATTTGGGATAGTCAACTGATGAACGATTCTGTTCTATCACATAACTCGTTAAATTGAGTTGACAAGTACTCTCGACCTCGGCCAGTTCGAAGAAATTTTATCTTCTTGTCTAATTGATTTTCCACTAAGCTCATATAGCGTTTGAAACAACTTATTGCTTCTGATTTGTCGGAAATTAAATAGACATAACCGAAACGTGTGTAGTCATCTATAAACGTGATGAAATAGTACGCTCCATGCCTAGCCTAGCATTCATAGGACCACAGATGTCCGAATGGACTAATTATAAGGGATATTCAGCTCTAGTCGCTTTACCGAAGGGTTTTCTTGCATATTTTACTGCTAGACAACTTTCACAAGTAGACAATTCAACATGTTCAATACCAATAAGCAAACCTTGTTTTGCCAACCTTTTCATTCTTTGTTGGCCAATATGACCAAGTCTAGTATGCCATATGTTTACATCACTATCATATTTATGTGAGGAAACAAACATAGAAAAACTAGCATTATTATTAATTGAATCATAATTTAAATCCATAATAATAAAATCTCCCATCACATGACCAAAATCAAATAAAGTTGAACCTAAAGTCAATTTGACAGAATTGTCATGGAAAAACAATCTAAAGCCAAGCCCAAGCAAAACAATAATAGAAATAATATTCCGATGAATTCCTGGAGCATAGAGGACATCATGTAGTAGTAGGTGTCGACCACCACGCAAGACTAACTTGCATGTACCGATCCCTTCAACAACAACCTTATTGTTGTTGCCCACATAAATCCACTTTGTTCAACGTGAAATACGCCGAAACTCCACAAAGGAATTGTGTTCCCTCGTTATGTGGTCCGTTGCTCCTGAGTCTACAATCCACAAAGGATTAGATTCAGTCAAAAACACTGAACTAGAAACAAAAGGTTCACTAGTTTGATCTTTGTGACATACCTTCCTAGGAGGCTCAGAACAATCCTTAGCATAGTGACCCTTTTTGTCACAGTTAAAGCATTTCACCTTTGCAACATTTGCACGTTTGGGAC
The DNA here is from genome assembly GCA_029990175.1 of Petunia secreta. Lineage (NCBI taxonomy): Eukaryota > Viridiplantae > Streptophyta > Magnoliopsida > Solanales > Solanaceae > Petunia > Petunia secreta. Next base: position 19,459,541 of record JARKIP010000009.1, read on the forward strand.
GTTTGTTATTCCTTTGTTGTTCTTCCCTTGCTCTTTTAGCACGCTAAGACTGAGTTGGTCCTCTTTTCTTACCCCAATTCTTTTTCTTGCCTTTGCCTTAAAGGATGTTGCCATATGCAACTCAGCTGTTGGCTTAGCAGCCTCAAGGGTTAGTGGAAAGGACTTAGTAAGTGAGGCTGGCTAGCCACCTCCAAGAACATATAAACTAGTCAGGGGAAAGAGAGGAGAAAATAACAAATAGAGATATATAAACAATCAGTCACATAATGATCAACAATCTATGCACTGAAGATGAGATGAATACATTATGATGCAATGAGGTCACATGTGCCCAAATGAATGATAACTCTCACCAGTGCAGAACTCTCAGCCGTGAGGTATATAACTGAACATTATCCTTCCTCGGGTCGGGACACTCATCAAATCCGGCGGTATAATATACAATCTGAGCGGAATACACCTGTCCCCTTGAGCAGAATACTCCTGCTCCCAATATATTACCAAGCTTAATCATGAAATGTAGGATGCAATGCAATGTAGTCCAAGACCTGGCATAGTAAACACGCTCTACAATCCTACAAAGATTAATAACTTAATTGAGTACTTCGATTTCCCAAGTTTCATTTCGATAATCGTATCAGAACTTCTATCTTCACCATAATCAAGCCTTAAGCTTAACTCTTGATGTTTACGATAACCTCAGAATACCTTAGTACTTAACTAGATACAACCTCTAAAGCAACGCAATCCAATAAATAACACATTCAATAAATAAACAAGCTATGGCGTAGTAAGTATGTAACGGACTCTACACATACAAGAACGCGTAGGTAGAAGTTCCACAAGGTCGAAGGCCGTCAAAAAGATGGAATAAATCACTTACCTTAACCCTGTTGAGTATTTAATGCCTTTCAAATAACTAAACTTAATCTCCAATAGCATAAGGAGATTCATTATCAGTTCTAAGTAAAGGCCAAGTCCGTAACTTAAGCTTAGTAGCTCATTTATGTAAATTCGGGCAGTATTTCCCCTGAACGAGGGCCTCTTCTAGTACCATATACCAACAAAAACAACTAGATAAATCGAGCAACATATAAGTATCAATAACAAAACACCATATAACAACAACAAGCCACAACTATTTCACGATAAGCGGTAAGCTCAAATTGGAAGCAATATACACCATATCACCCCTTATAGACGTCTTACCTTACTTCAAAATTACTCACAATATGATAAAACGTATTTCTATTAAAAGATCCTGCCCCATATAATTCAAAAATAGCAAGCAAATAGCCCCTAAAATGAACAATTCTCAAATAGCAACTCTACTTACTAGTTCATGTTTATTCCAATCATTTACCTTAACAATTACCAATATAATATTAAGAAGAAGGAAGATGATAATTTATGTAGGTAGCATCCACAACTCAAAATCAAAGTTTTCTTTAGCTTACAACAAGCCTTAACTTCAATACAATACCATACAAGTGTTATCCTTCACTTCTACAATAATTTTAGTGAATAGCGTAGGAAGTTTAGCTTTGGCTTGTGTATGAACCTTTGGGATATGCATAGAAAGGGTTTATAAGTGCTTGGAGGTATGCTCTGTTCAAAACATATTTTAATGAAAACAAAAAACCACTTAAATATAAGTGATAAGCTTTAACCGCCTCAATTCTGCAAGTAGGTGGGTAAGCTGCCGGCTTGGCAGCTTGAGCTGTCCGACTTCGGACACTTGTCTCTCCATACGCAGATATCGTATTAACAAACAGTTTGCAGAGTTAGAAACAAGACACATAGGGATTTAATTCCATATAAAGATCTCCCCTCAACTCTCAGTATATTGGGATAAAACTACATCGTAATATGACCCATTAACATACTTGTGAAGCTGCTTACAGTGCAGATTTTTGCACCAGCAACTGTAGGTCTGAAATTTTGATCCAAATGGGTCTCTAAAAGGCTAGGAATGACGCCAAATTTGGTACATAAGTCACACAAGACTTATGTGATATGCTCACAATGAAGGAACTTGAATCGGATCTGCAGAACTCAAGATACGGCTCCCACGGAAAGAGGTCGATTTCTGAACTTTTGGGATTCTAGCAAAATTGTCCGAACGACTTCAGAATTAACTTTTAAAAGTTTCCACAAGTCAAAAACAACCATACGAACATAAAAAAACTTTCGGATTTCAAATCGGAGCTTATTTTTTCAATCGAGTTCGAAAACCTCTTTTAAGTTTCACCGACATTTGAAACGTAAATCTTTAAAAAACATACCAAACGAAGTCTGAATTAGCTCAAATTTTACAGATAGGTCCTAATGGACCATATGGAGCTTTCAAGGCAGTTTTCATGACAATCGGAGTCTGAACTCCCAAAATGACTTGCTAAGGTCATTTCATTCTCCTCCAGTTAGACTCTCGTTCGTCCTCGAACGAGCCAGAGTCTAGAGCAGATTTCACATGACCGATGAAAATTTTTATACCAACTTTCAACAACTATTCAACGGACATAATTGTACCATATAGAACCAAAAACATAAATATTGATGAGATCTTTCTAAGCTTTAGAAAGTAAGAACATACTTGAGTCATCGAAGAGATGAGGTTATCCCTCATGCATGCAAGACTTAAGCTCACAAGTTTCCTCCTCATGAGAACGATTATTCCATTACAGTCTGGTGCAATGCAAACCCGAAGGAGTTGCTAAGCACAAACGCGGAAGATAAACAAGGAAGATAAAAGATAGAAGCAAGACAAAACTTGCTTCTTTCGAAAGAACAGTGAGGAACCTGTCTCAAAGCTCGATCGAAAGGGGCACAAGAATCACCCTAACTATGCAACAATCCTCAAGAGAACATTGCCTCTTCCAAAATGAATGATCAAAGAGGAATGTTCAATCGGATTAACCGAAAGCCACAAGTCCATAAAATCCCTCACAGGGTTTTGCTCACGACGGAGACAAGAGAAAGGTGCTCGACACTTTCATTAATTTATCATTGTTAAAAAAAACTAGCTGTGTACAATGAAAGGAAACAAGGTTTATATAGGAAATACTAAGGGTAAACTAGTAAAAGGGTCACAGGCGACCAATAGAAATAAGCCACGCAGGGCTGAGTTAAATTGTGTTCGGCAGAATTTGACTTCGGTAAGCCTTGGCTTCGGTTCTCGATTGTCTGCTCGAACACACTCATTGTCTTTGGACGCTCAATTGTCTTCGAGCCCATTGTCCTCGGTCACTTTGCCTTCGGGCTCAAATCTGAAGATAATGCCTTCGGTTCTTGAGCCCGGCCACTCAGCTTCGGAGCAACTGTTTTCCTTCGGCCAGGCTAAGTGAACGTGCACATCGTGCAGCAGCTTGGCTTGGCTTCTTGTCATCGGTCTCCTTGGTGGATCGAACACTTGATCAGCACGTGTTCGGGCTGCATCATCCTCCCTTTCTTGAGAAGATTTTGTCCTCGAAATCAAGCCCTCCTCGTCCTCCGAAGTTGGACCTACAACACAAGGAACTAAGTCAGCAACATTAAAGGTGTTGGACACGTTATACTCACCAGGGAGGTCGATCACGTAAGCATTGTTGTTGATCTTGGTCAGTACTTGAAATGGACCATCCCCTCGAGGAGCCAACTTTCCTTTCCTTTGGTTCGGGAAGCGTTCCTTTCGGAAGTGAACCCAAACCCAATCTCCCTTCTTTAATTCCAGCTTTTTACGCCCCTTGTTTTTCTTTAAGGCAACCTTTGCATAGGCCTCCTCGAGGTTCTTCTTCACCTTTGCATGCAATTCGATCAAGGCAGCTGCTCGTCGAGTACCTTCAAAATCAAGAACAGAATCTCGAGGCAATGGGGTTAAATCAAGTGGAATCAAAGGATTAAAGCCATACACACATTCAAACGGGGTCATGTTGATCATTCTATGCACCGTTAGATTGTATGCAAACTCCATCATGGGCAAACGATCAGCCCAGTTTCCAATCTTCCCTTTGGTCATTGCTCGAAGCAAAGATCCCAAGGTTCGGTTAACTACCTCGGTCTGTCCATCAGTCTGAGGATGGTGAGACGTCGAGAATAGTAGCTTGGTGCCGAGGGCACCCCACAAACACTTCCAAAAATGACTCAAAAATTTTGAATCTCGATCACTCACAATAGTGCGAGGTACACCATGTAATTTTAACACATTAGAAATAAACAATGTAGCTACATGCTGGGCATCATCACACTTTTTGCAAGGAATAAAGTGAGCCATTTTTGAAAAACGGTCAACCACAACGAAGATGCTATCATGCCCTCCCCCCGATCTCGGTAACCCCAAGACAAAGTCCATGGATATATCAACCCAAGGTCGATCAGGCACAGGTAACGGGGTGTACAAACCATGAGGGTTGGACTTCGATTTTGCTTTCTTGCAAACGAGACAAGCGTTGCAAAGTTTTTCCACATCTCGTCGCATTTTGGGCCAATGGAACTGCTCGGTCAAGATACCAAGAGTTTTGTCGACACCGAAGTGTCCCATCAGTCCACCGGAGTGAGCCTCTCGAACCAAGAGCTCTCTCCACGATGACACTGGCACACAAACCCTCCCATTCTTGAAGAGGTAGCCATCATGCCATTGATATTTCTCAACCCTTCGGCCACTCAAGATTGCGTCACGAACGCATTTCAGCTTGGGATCGTCTTCGTACATCGACTTGATGCTTTCGAATCCCATGAGCCTAGAGGCGAGAGTGGTCGCTAAGGCAAATTTCCTTGATAGTGCATCGGCCACAACATTGTCTTTACCCTTTTTGTAATGAATTACATAGGGAAAGCTCTCAATAAATTCAACCCATTTGGCATGTCTTCGATTCAATTTCTCCTGACCTCGGAGATGTTTCAAAGACTCATGATCACTCTTGATCACAAACTCTCGAGGCCACAAATAATGCTGCCAATGGGCGAGTGCTCGAACGAGGGCATACAATTCTTTGTCATACGTAGAGTAATTCAAAGTTGCACCCTTAAGCTTTTCGCTAAAATAAGCGATTGGCTTCGATTCTTGCATCAGCACTCCTCCGATCCCAACTCCGGATGCATCACACTCGACTTCGAATGCTTTGCCGAAGTCAGGGAGTTGCAACAACGGGGCAGAGCAAAGCCTCCGTTTCAATTCTTGGAAAGCCCTCTCTTGGGACTCTCCCCACACAAATGGATGGTCTTTCTTCACCAGCTCGGTTAAAGGAGCTGCCACGGTGCTAAAGTCACTAACAAACCTTCGGTAAAAGCTAGCTAAGCCATGGAAGCTACGAACTTGTGTTACCGAGGTTAGAGTTGGCCAATCTTTTATGGCTTCGACTTTTGATTCGTCGACTTTGACACCATTAGCACTGACAACAAATCCAAGAAAGACTACACGATCGACACCGAAGGCGCATTTCTTGAAGTTGGCATACAACTTCTCTTCTCGCAGCTTTTCAAGCACTTGCCTTAGGTGTTCGACATGTTCATCCATGGTTCTGCTATAAACAAGTATGTCATCGAAATAAACGACAACGAACTTGTTTATGAACGGTTTGAGCACATGGTTCATTAATCGCATGAATGTGCTCGGTGCATTGGATAAGCCAAAAGGCATCACCAACCATTCATAGAGACCGAACTTGGTCTTGAATGCGGTTTTCCACTCGTCTCCGGGTTTCATTCGGATTTGGTGGTAACCGGACCTGAGGTCTATCTTCGAAAAGCATGAAGAACCACTTAACTCATCTAGCATGTCATCTAATCGAGGGATAGGATGACGATACTTTACCGTTATTTTGTTGACTGCTCGACAGTCAACACACATTCGCCATGTTCCATCCTTCTTCGGGACAAGGATAATAGGAACGGCGCAAGGACTCAAGCTCTCACGAACGAGGCCCTTGTTCAACAAATCATCAACCTGCCTTTGGAGCTCTTTGGTGTCTTCGGGATTACACCGGTATGCAGGTTTGTTGGGGATTTGTGACCCCAGTACGAAGTCAATTTGGTGCTCGATTCCTCTCAACGGAGGTAATCCACCCGACATTTCTTCAGGGAATATGTCTCCGAAGTCCTGCAAAACACTTTGTACAGCACTAGGCAAAGGGTTATCATTAGAAAAATCATCATTAGAGTTAAGAAAGATACCCTTGTGCACGAGGCAAATCATCATCTGATCGTTGTCGTTGCCTCGTAGTAACTCACCCGGTTGCATGATTGCACAGATTCCTTTTACTTCGGGCAGTGAGTCTGTCTCTTCGGGCCCCAATTTTGCTCCCATCAGAAGCTTGGCTTTGGCCGCTTCTTTCAATTCTTTCATCCGTTTATAGTCCTCGGTGACTTGTTTTGGAGACAAGGGTTTGAGCACGAAACTCTTCCCTTCGAGCCTTACAGTGTAAGTGTTGGATCTGCCATTGTGAACAGCTGTCCGGTCATATTGCCACGGTCGACCCAATAGCAAATGACAAGCTTGCATCGGGACCACATCGAATATCATTTCATCTTGATACTCTCCGATTTTTAACTTGATCCACACTTGTTTGACAACTTTCAATTCTCCACACTCATTCAGCCATTGTAATTTGTAAGGGTGGGGATGCTTCATCGTAGGTAATCCCATTTGTGAAACCAAAGTTTGGCTCACTACATTGGCACAACTACCAGAATCAATGATCATTGAACACACCTTTCCCCTTACTCGACATCGGGCATGAAAGAGGTTTTCTCTTTGGTTGTCCTCTTCTTCAAGAGTCATGCAGCTCAAATTCCTTCGAACCACAAGAAACATTTCCGGATGATCAGCTTCGGTAGCCTCACGATCATCATCACCTTCAGCTCGGTCAGTCTCCTCGATAAATTCCTCCTCGGTGTCACTCGCTTGCTCATGGACGGTTCCATCTTCGAGCAGAAGCATAACTTTGCGAGTTGGACACTCTTTTGCCATGTGACCATAACCTTTTCACTTGTGACACTGAATATTTGAAGCACTAGGAGAGTTAAGTTGAACTTTACCTCCCACTTCTCTCGACTGGTTAACGGTCACATCTTTTTCGAAGGGTCTCTTCGAATCTCGAACAGTGTTAGCACTTGTTTCGTTTGGACTCTTCCATTCTCTACCTCGGTTCAAAGGAGTAGAAGTAGTGACTCCTCGATACCGGTTTGCCTTATCGTCCTTCACCAATTTTTCAGCTTCGGTGGCAGCATCGAACAGATCTTCCAACGTGTGATACACGAGGAGCCTCAATTGAGATGACACATCCCTAGCCAAACCATTCTTGAATCTGATAATGGCTTGCTCTTCATCCTCTACCAGATCAAGATTCAATCGAACCTTTTCGAACTCATCATGGTACTCTTGGACAGACTTGGACCCTTGCTTTAGCTCGTAGAGCTTCTGCATTTGAGTTTGCCTGTACTTAGCACTCAAATACTTAGCATCCATAGCTCTCATCAACTGTGGCCAAGTATGGACTACCGGATAGGCATTTCTTCTTCTATGCCTCTTGTCAGATTCCCACCATGTTGATGCATAAGCTTCGAACGAAGCAATAGCATGGGCAGCCTTTCTCTCATCGGTCATCTCATTGGTCTCAAAGATGCGCTCCATTTTAAGCTTCCATTCAAGATACTCATCGGGATCACTAGTTCCTTTAAAGGGTGGAATAGTGATCTTGACACTGTTCAAATTTGAGTCTCGAACACCACGAGCCTGTTCGGGAAACTCATCACCACGATCATCAGCCTCACGCTCAATATTTCTTTCAACATTTGCGCCTCGGCCTCGACCTCGGAAATTTCCACAACCTCGGTGAGCTTGCCTTCGTTGAGCGAACGGCGACTCATTCTCATATTCGTCCTCGGGAAATTCCTCTTCGATAACCTCTTCGACAACGGCTCCAATATCTCTTCGGGCCCTTGGAAGTGGTATCCTTTCTCCTCGGGGAATGCCCAAGCTTTGATAACCAGCTTGGGGATTGCCCAAGTTTTGTTGCACTTGGGGATTGCCCAATTTAAGCTCTCTTCGAATGGCCTCACTTGTCAACTGATGTTGTCGTACAAGCTCAGCATACAGCTCAGGTTTCATCGGAGTGGATTGGCTCGTTCCAGCGCCGGACCCATGCATGGCCACGGACGCACTTCCTTGTTCGAGTTGAGCTACTCGAACACTCACTCCTCTCACTTCGGCACTAACACCTTGTATCGCAGCCATGAGATCGGCTAACGACACTTCGGGCCTTTCAATGCCTTTTCCTTCGCCTCCATTACCAGCCATGGTACCTGCACAAGTCAACGACCAAACAAATGTTAGGGTTAGAAATCACCTCACACTCTCCCTCACCTTTGTTGGGTGGCACTCGGGTCCACTCAATTTATGGGTTCGGTTTTGGTCAGTCAAGGACTTGTTAACAGTGGCTCGTCTGATTGATCGGTCCTCTAAGATCCTTCAAGTTCGACAATAGTCACTGTCTCTTCGGGAAGAGTGAAGTGATGTTCGACTCGATGGAACGGACGCTTTTAACTGAGCTCGGGGAGTCAAAAGAAATTTCTACGAGAGTTTGGACTTCGGTCACCCCTTCGCACGAGTTCCTATTAGCTCAAAACGAGTTAGTACGACCTCGAGTAGGACAATTACTCAAAAGATCCACTAACTAGAAATTTGACACGAAAGAAAGTGAGAACCTAGGAGAATCTACCCTTTGATTCCCTTTTGGAATCCTTTTCGATCACAACAACTCTTAATCGTACAAGAGTGGTCCCTCCTTGGTACGGATAGGGTTTTTACCTTATCCACTTTCCTTTTCTCAGCCGACAATTTTCACCAGGGGTTTGGATGTTTAAACTTTTACCCCCTTCTTCTTCAATGGAACAGTAACCTTTGCTCCGGCGTACGGACAAATCAACTTTGGTTCACTGATCACAAATTTCAACAGATCTGGGTTGCTCTTTCAGCTCCGGTTTCAACAGCATCGGAGGAATTCAGTTCAAGTTCTTCGAGCTAAGAACTAGCTCGTTCGAGTCGTACACTGTTACGATTTTGTAACAATTTTCTGGTGTACGGACTACGATTTAAACTTAGAACTTCGACTTTTTAAGCAACAAACAAACCCAAATCACTCAAGAACCACCAATCTTCATCGGTTTCAATCAAACAAGGTGGGTTCAAGTTCCAGCCACCATTAAAGCTCAAAACAGTCCAAATTTTCACCAAGAAACCCTAGTCACGAAATCAGTACGTCGGGTACTTGTTGGAATCAGGAAACAATGGTGAACAAGAATCAATGGTTGTTTATCCCAAACAACCAACAATCAATCACAATTTTTGAATTTTCTTTTTAACACTTTTTTTTTTTGTAAAATAATAACACCAACAGTAACACAGCCAAATCAAGAACACAAAATGGAAAACAAAGACACAACGCACGAAGATAAAGATAACTTGAACAGGATTTGGGGTTGTAGAAACAAGCCCAAACCGTGCTCTGATACCAAGATGGTGCAATGAAAACCCGAAGGAGTTGCTAAGCACAAACGCGGAAGATAAACAAGGAAGATAAAAGATAGAAGCAAGACAAAACTTGCTTCTTTCGAAAGAACAGTGAGGAACCTGTCTCAAAGCTCGATCGAAAGGGGCACAAGAATCACCCTAACTATGCAACAATCCTCAAGAGAACATTGCCTCTTGCAAACTGAATGATCAAAGAGGAATGTTCAATCGGATTAACCGAAAGCCACAAGTCCATAAAATCCCTCACAGGGTTTTGCTCACGACGGAGACAAGAGAAAGGTGCTCGGCACTTTCATTAATTTATCATTGTTAAAAAAAACTAGCTGTGTACAATGAAAGGAAACAAGGTTTATATAGGAAATACTAAGGGTAAACTAGTAAAAGGGTCACAGGCGACCAATAGAAATAAGCCACGCAGGGCTGAGTTAAATTGTGTTCGGCAGAATTTGACTTCGGTAAGCCTTGGCTTCGGTTCTCGATTGTCTGCTCGAACACACTCATTGTCTTTGGACGCTCAATTGTCTTCGAGCCCATTGTCCTCGGTCACTTTGCCTTCGGGCTCAAATCTGAAGATAATGCCTTCGGTTCTTGAGCCCGGCCACTCAGCTTCGGAGCAACTGTTTTCCTTCGGCCAGGCTAAGTGAACGTGCACATCGTGCAGCAGCTTGGCTTGGCTTCTTGTCATTGGTCTCCTTGGTGGATCGAACACTTGATCAGCACGTGTTCGGGCTGCATCACAGTCGAACCATCGAAATCTACTTCGGAAGAAGCTTTCCGACTTCTCTGGAAACTATGGCAATTAGGAAATCCTCATAGGCTAGATTCACACCAGCTGAGTAGGATCTAACTCAATCGCTTTGGAACGATCCAAAATATATTTCTGAAGCATCGATACATGAACACCGAATGAACTAGCATATAAGTTGGTAAATCGAGTCTATAAGCCACCTTACCAATATGCTTTTAGTTTCTTGAAACTCAGCTTACACTTCAATGGCGCTTGAAAGATTTACCCTTGGCATCTAAAGTTTGAGGAAATCTCCTCTACATAGAATTCGACCACCTAACCAATTAGGAATAAGGACTTCCATGTTGTCCTTCCTTAATCCACTCGACCAAGGAAAACTTAGCCATAACATAAGCAGAACGCAGCTTGGACCTGAGCTACCAAAGGACACTCCCCAGTTGCCAAGGAACTGCAAATCTCGAGTTCACAACTTCTATGTCTGTACCACAAGAACCACTGTTTGATGACTTCAATTCACGAGTCAGCCGTCCTTTTCCATTACTGTAAGGGGCTTGGGATGCCAACAATATTCTGTCTAACTACATTGTCATACATCGCAGGCCAAAATAAGAAACACCATGAGCGGCTACAAATTCACTTAAGCTTACTAGTGCTAGAAGAAGGAAGGATAGCACTTAGAATGAGGGTTACAATTACAAGAGCTTTTGAAAGCTAACTTTTTATTACAACCGGAGCTAGGCTATTTCAAAGTCAAGCTAGCCAGGAAACCACGTTATAGGAGATAGACATTGAGTGGAGTAAAGAGATATGGCACAACATTCATGCCTATCCAACCTTCTAATCAGAAGAAAGCCCCAAAAATTCGCCCAAGGACACACCGAAAAATTCACATAAAATAGAGACAAGCTCATAGCATAAAATATCATTACTTGCTTCTCACTCCACGTCGAGACTCTTATATCAATCTTAGCTTATTAATCGCTTAACACTAGAAGGAACAACGACACTCGCAGATGGTGGCGAAGGAATCTGATAATTCTACCATCGCTGGACCCAGGGAGAGAGACAAACTGACTTTTAACACATCAATTAGAGGTGGCATATCACGATGCCAAGAATACAGAAACGATATTCGCTTCCAAATCTGTCACACCCAACCTAGATAAACAACTGAGGTTTCACAATCTCAAATAAAACATACCACAAACTCACCACTACAGATCCTTATAGAAATGACATCCCTAGAAACCATGGAAACATAATAAGACAGGTGAATACCAGATGGACCGAAAGAATCAAATCTTACTCACAGGATGAAATGATCATAGTGGTATCTCGAACCAAAGCGAGATTCACGGATCAAATTTTACTTATTTATAGCTTTTCACTCATAAAGAAGATAATATGCTCTGCAGGTGGAAAATGAAGAACTTACCATATTCATGATACCGAACTAGAAAGAAGACAAACCGACTCGGTACGACCAACGAGGGTGGCATACTACAACGCTAGCTCGATTAAATCCGCACCCATTTAAAAATTCCTTCGTCCGGACTTAGGGGATAATTAGGGTATCATTACCCTCAACAGATGATGCAACCCAAATTGCATCGAGACCATTCACTCGAAGTCAAGCCAAGGATATACAAGACGCTCACCTACACTTGGTTTGGAGAGGCGTGGATGAGACGAGCTCGGGGAAGGACTTAAAGGCAATGCATTGGAGCTCATTCCATGTGGAAACAGGGCAGGAAACAGTGCAAGAAGCAGGGGAGCAAAACAGGGCAAAAACAGGGGAAGTCTGCTGAGCTTACTGCCTAAGACTGGAAACTTGCTCTTCGCGATCGCGTCCATCACTCACGCGATCGCGATGACCATTTCTTTTGCCTGCGCGATCGCGCCAAGACTCGCGCTATCGCGACCTTCTGCATTTTAGTGTTCCACGCGATCGCATATAACTCTGCGCGATCGCGAAGAACACTCGAGTAGCAGCGGACCAGAATGCTAGGAAACATTGTAATGAGGTGCTATAAATGCCCTCTTTCATCATTTATTGTTTTTACACTACTTTGAACACAAAACACATTGAATGAGCATAGCTCTTGACATTGTAACTCTTTTGGCTTGAAATCAATTGGATGAATCCAAGTTGCTCTTCAATCCATCTTCGATCAGTCTATTTGCTTGAGCCTCGTGTCTCTTGAGGATAGTTGCTTAGCGTAGGTGATTCTTTCCAATCGCTCGGGGTGTAACGGAACAAGTTCTTCGTTGCTACTCGACTTTAGTGTGAGTCTCGTCTCGTTTCTTATCTTTTATCGCTTTCGTATTTTCGATTGCATCAGTTGGTATCAGAGCAAGGCTAGGGTTGCGTTCTTACGAGCCCTCGTCCTACTCTTCGTGCTTGTCATCTTTGTTCCGCATTTATTTTCGTGTCCTTGTTCTTGTTATATTGAAAAAGAAGAAAAAAATTCAAAAACTCAAAAACCCAAAAATTTGAAGGAAATCGCTTGATGTTACGATTTTGTTGGTTTTGATTATCGGGGATTGTTTGTTTACGTGAACCCGACAATTGGGTACCAACAAAACGCGTTTTGGAGTTGAAAATCAAAAGTTCAAAAATCGAACCCTAGGTTGGGTATTTTGCAAAAATTTGCCAAAACTTGCTTGATGTTATGATATTGTGATTGTTTGGTATCGGGGATTGTTCACAATGGTTTTCCCGTTGTTTTGATACCAACATAACATCATTTGGAGTATTGTAGTGAAAATCGAAAATTTGGTTCTTGAAGGTTTTGGAAATATTGAAGAACTTGTCAAAAATCTTTGAAAACAAGTTGTTTGATGGTTGTTTTTGTGTATGAACTATTGGGGAATGTTTGTTCCAGCTGAAAAACATCTTTGGAAAGCTTGAAAACTGAAACACATTGCATTTGGGTTGTTGTTGTACCAAAACTGCTGTTTTTTCTGTCGAGATTCTGGTTCAGCTGAACAAACCTGCGCGATCGCGCAAGGTCTCGCGCTATCGCGCCAATTCCGAATTTTTGTTCATCGCGGTCGCGCTCATCTGCACGCGATCGCGAAGTGTGCCAATTTCCAGAATTTCCTGAAGTTGGACAGAATGCTCGCAAAGCCATCGTAACAGTTTCCAACCACCAAAACTCCCATAGCATCATCAAATAAGGTGAGTTTCTAGATCACAAACCAAAATTCATCCAATTCCGAATCCGTTTAGTGGCGATTCGATCTTTGAACATTTTATCGCGCCACTTCCGGTTAGTACTTTGAGGGTAACACTTCTACCCAATTAGTACTAATCCCTCATTCGACTAGGACACTCGTGCCTAGAAGGAGAGTAGATTTCAAAGAAGATTCGTAGTTAATTGTTTGGTTCAAGTGCGCACCAAATAGCTTGGCGTTGATCGAGTCCCATTGAATCCACTCTTCCCGAAGAGCATTTGGTTCTTGTATTTTGGTTTGATCTTTGAGGAGGTTGCGCAACTACGAGGAGGCCATTGATTTCAAGTTTGTGTGAAACCAACCCCAAGCTTGAGTGAACCCGAGCGACAAGCAAAAGTGAGGGAGTGAGTGAGGACTTTTACTCTAATCTTCCTTTCTTGTTTTTGATTGTTGTAGGTACATGGCGGAGGAGAAAGCAAAGAGTACCATTGAGGTTCCAACCGACGTCTTGGCTAGCTTGTTAGCCGAGGTGAAGGCCCTAAACCTTAAAATGGAGGTTCTTGAAAAGGAGAGGACCCCGAGTGTCCAAAAGGACCCCAATGAAGGCACTAGTGATGATTCCATCATGAAGCCGGATCATTATGCGGAGCTAGTTCGTCGACAACGGTTGAGGGATGAGGCTCTTGCTAGAGAAAGAATGTTGGGCAATCCCCAACCCTTGGGCAATCCCCAAGGAGATGTTCCATTCCTAAGGCCATGGAGAAACATTGCACCTCTTGAGCAAGTTGATGAAGCTCAAGAAGGGGAGGGCCTCGGACTTGAAGATGATTACTTTGATGTCCCCTATCCAAATAGGAGGGCGATGAATGGAGGCCGAGGTATAGATAGAGGTCGTGGTCGAGGTCGAGGACCACCAAGAGCTTATTTGGGAAGGAACTTGGGAAGGGAATATGAAGATATTGATGACAACTATGGGGTTCAACCGGAACAACACCGTGGGGGTCGTGACACTAATCTCAATAGTGTCAAGATCACTATCCCTCCTTTCAAGGGGACTAGTGATCCGGAAGCGTTCCTTGAATGGAAGGTCCAACTAGAGCGGGTCTTTGACACAAATGATATGACCGAGGAGAAGAAGGCCACCTATGCTATATCATCATTTGAGTCTTATGCATCTACATGGTGGGAGTCCATGAAGCGATCAAGGAGACGACTTGGGTTGCGGATGAACATTACTTGGGAAGAGTTGAAAGACATAATGAACAACAAATATGTGACTCCCAAGTATCGACAAGAGCAACTCAAAAGGCTCTATGAGTTAAAACAAGGTTACAAGTCCGTTGATGAATATTTCAACGACTTTGAGAAAATTCGGATGGCTCTAGATATGGAAACGGAAGATGAGGAACAAGCTATCATCCGTTTCAAAAGTGGCTTGAGTAAGGAGATTGCATCCCAATTGAGACTTCACATCTTTCACTCCTTACAAGATGTTTGTGATGCCGCGGATGAAGCCGAGAAATGGCTCAAAGAAGAAAAGGCTCCTCGCTATAGGAGTACTACCACCACCACTCCTTCAACTCGCACCAAAGAATGGAAGAGCCCATATGCTAGTGGGGCAAGTGGAAGTCGAGATGTAAAGAAGCCTTTTGAGAAGGCTACCCCAAAGAGCGACCACAAAGAAGTTGGAGGTATTTCTAAAACTACTTTAAATACTCCTTCTTCTTCTTCCTTCCAATGTCATAAATGCAAGGGTTATGGCCACTTTGCCAAAGAGTGCCCTACCCGGAAAACGATGATTGTAATGGATGATGGGTTGGTCTACGAGGGGGAAAGTGAGTCCGAGGGAGAAGTTGAGGAGGAGAGTGAGGAAGTTGAGGGTGAGGGTGAAGAGAGAGTGACGGAGGGGGATGATCCTAATATGTTCCTTGTGGTACGCCGCATTTTGGGAACTATGTTGAGTGAGGAGAGGGAAGATGAACAAAGAGAGAACTTGTTCCATGCCCGGTGTAGAGTGAAGGGACAAGTTTGTTCCATGATTATTGACTCGGGTAGTTGTGCAAATGTGGTGAGCCAATCTTTGGTCTCACAATTGAAGTTGACTACCATTAAACACCCGAGCCCCTACCGTCTGCAATGGCTAAGTGAGTGTGGGGAATTGAGGGTAGTGAAGCAAGTCTTGGTTAGGTTCAAGATTGGAAACTATCAAGATGAACACATGTTTGACGTGGTGCCAATGCAAGCTTGCCATCTTTTGTTTGGAAGGCCTTGGCAATACGACAAACAAGTGGTTCATGATGGCCGGGCCAACACTTACACGGTAAAACATGAGGGAAAAAGGTTTGTGCTTACACCTTTGACCCCGAAGCAAGTAAGTGAAGACTATCGGCGCATGAAAGAGTTGCGGGAAGCGGCTAAGGCCAAGTCCCCGATTGTGACCAAATCCTTGGCCGAGACTCCACCATCTTCCACCGGTCGCATGTGTGCCATGATGCAACCGGGTGAGGTTTTGAGAGGTAATGATGGCACCAAGATGTTCATATGCCTAGTGCACAAAGGTATGGTTTTAAATTCCGAAAGTGATTATTTATCTAACCCTAACCCTTTGCCTAGTGCCATTAACAATGTTTTGAAGGTCTACGAGGACATGTTTCCGGAAGAGATGCCGGATGGACTACCTCCCTTGAGAGGTATTGAACATCAAATTGATTTTGTCCCGGGATCTCAAATCCCCAACAAGCCGGCATATAGAAGTAACCCCGAGGACACAAGGGAGTTACAAAAGCAAATTGATGAATTGCTTACCAAAGGCTTGGTGCGGGAGAGCTTTAGCCCATGTGCCGTGCCCGTGATCCTTGTTCCAAAGAAGGATGGCACTTGGAGGATGTGTGTGGATTGTCGAGCGGTCAACAAGATCACGGTAAAGTATCGACATCCCATACCTCGTTTGGATGATATGTCGGATGAGCTTAGTGGTTCTAGTGTCTTTTCAAAAATAGACCTTAGGTCCGGCTACCACCAAATCCGGATGAAACCGGGTGATGAGTGGAAAACCGCATTCAAGACCAAATTTGGCCTTTATGAATGGTTGGTGATGCCTTTCGGCCTCTCCAACGCACCTAGTACCTTCATGAGGCTAATGAACCATGTGCTAAAGCCATTCATCAACAAATTCGTGGTCGTCTACTTTGACGACATATTGATTTATAGCAAGTCAATAGATGATCACGTTGGCCACTTGAGTCAAGTGCTTGAAGTGCTACGAGCCGAAAAGCTCTATGCCAACTTTAAGAAGTGTGCCTTTTGTGTTGAAAAGGTTGTCTTTTTGGGCTTTGTTGTTAGTGCCAATGGTGTAGAAGTCGATGAGTCCAAAGTTGAAGCCATTAGAGATTGGCCTACTCCTACCACCGTTTCTCATGTGAGGAGTTTCCATGGCCTAGCTAGTTTCTATAGGCGCTTTGTTAGGGACTTTAGCACCATAGCCGCACCACTCACCGAGTTGGTGAAAAAGGACAAGCCTTTTGTTTGGGGAGAGCCGCAAGAGAAGGCTTTCCAAGAATTGAAAGGTAGGCTAAGTACCGCCCCGTTGTTACAATTGCCCGACTTCGGGAAGGCTTTTGAGGTAGAGTGTGATGCCTCGGGGGTGGGTATTGGGGGTGTTCTCATGCAAGAAGGGAAACCCGTTGCCTACTTTAGCGAGAAGTTGAAGGGCGCAACCTTGAATTACTCCACGTATGACAAGGAGTTGTATGCCCTCGTGAGAGCTCTAGCCCATTGGCAACACTATCTATGGCCTCGGGAATTTGTGATCAAGAGTGACCATGAGTCACTCAAGCATCTAAGAGGCCAAGAAAAGTTGAACAAGAGACATGCCAAGTGGGTGGAATTTGTTGAGTCCTTTCCTTATGTAATTCGTTACAAGAAGGGTAAGGACAACGTTGTGGCCGATGCGCTTTCAAGAAAATTCGCTCTTGCCACCACTCTCGCTTCTAGACTTGTGGGTTTTGAGAGTATCAAGTCATTGTACGCTCATGACCCAAAGCTCAAGAGCATTCATGATGCTCTAGTGAGTGGGGAAAGGGTGGAGAAATACCAATGGGTAGATGGCTACATTTTCAAGCATGGGCGAGTGTGTGTCCCCGAGTCCTCTTGGAGAGATGTGCTAGTGCAAGAAGCACATTGCGGGGGCTTGATGGGTCACTTTGGGGTGGACAAGACTATGGCCATACTTAAAGAGCAATTCCATTGGCCAAAAATGAGGCCTCTTGTGGAACGATTTTGCAATGCTTGCTTGGATTGCAAGAGGGCCAAGTCTAGATCCAACAACCAAGGACTATACACTCCTTTGCCCATCCCTATTAGTCCGTGGGTTGATCTTTCTATGGATTTTGTTATGGCTTTACCCCGGACTAGAGGAGGACACGATAGCATTTTTGTTGTCGTTGACCGTTTCTCCAAAATGGCTCACTTCATTCCGTGCAAAAAGACTAATGATGCCCAACATGTAGCTTCCTTGTTTATTGATCATGTCTTGAAATTGCATGGGGTGCCTCGCACCATTGTAAGTGATAGGGACTCCAAGTTCCTTAGCCATTTTTGGAAGTGTTTGTGGGGTGCTCTTGGCACCAAGTTGCTCTTCTCCACGTCCCACCACCCTCAAACCGATGGACAAACCGAGGTGGTGAACCGGACTTTGGGAGCTCTACTACGAGCTATGACCAAAGGGAAGGCCGGGACTTGGATTGATAAGCTACCACTCATGGAGTTTGCATATAACCGCACTTTACATCGCATGATTGGCATGACTCCATTTGAGTGTGTTTATGGTTTTAACCCATTGATTCCTCTTGATCTTACCCCTTTGCCAAGGGATATGGTTGTTGATTTTGAAGGTAAAGCTCGGGCCAAAGCATTGCTTGAACTTCATGCCAAGGCGCGGAAGACGTTAGAAGAGGCCTATGAGAAGATAGCAACCAAGAAAAACAAAGGAAGAAAGAAGGTGGACTTCAAGAAGGGAGATTGGGTATGGGTGCACTTCCGCAAGGAACGATTTCCAAACCAAAGGAAGGGGAAGTTGGCACCAAGGGGCGATGGACCATTCCAAGTGTTGTCCAAGATCAACAACAATGCATACGTGATAGATTTGCCCGGTGAGTATAATGTGTCGACTACTTTCAATGTTAGTGACTTGACTTCTTTTGATGTAGGTGATGATACCTTGGAGGAGGACGCCTCAATTTCGAGGACGAAATCTTCTCAAGAAGGGGAGGATGATGCAACCCAAATTGCATCGAGACCATTCACTCGAAGTCAAGCCAAGGATATACAAGACGCTCACCTACACTTGGTTTGGAGAGGCGTGGATGAGACGAGCTCGGGGAAGGACTTAAAGGCAATGCATTGGAGCTCATTCCATGTGGAAACAGGGCAGGAAACAGTGCAAGAAGCAGGGGAGCAAAACAGGGCAAAAACAGGGGAAGTCTGCTGAGCTTACTGCCTAAGACTGGAAACTTGCTCTTCGCGATCGCGTCCATCACTCACGCGATCGCGATGACCATTTCTTTTGCCTGCGCGATCGCGCCAAGACTCGCGCTATCGCGACCTTCTGCATTTTAGTGTTCCACGCGATCGCATATAACTCTGCGCGATCGCGAAGAACACTCGAGTAGCAGCGGACCAGAATGCTAGGAAACATTGTAATGAGGTGCTATAAATGCCCTCTTTCATCATTTATTGTTTTTACACTACTTTGAACACAAAACACATTGAATGAGCATAGCTCTTGACATTGTAACTCTTTTGGCTTGAAATCAATTGGATGAATCCAAGTTGCTCTTCAATCCATCTTCGATCAGTCTATTTGCTTGAGCCTCGTGTCTCTTGAGGATAGTTGCTTAGCGTAGGTGATTCTTTCCAATCGCTCGGGGTGTAACGGAACAAGTTCTTCGTTGCTACTCGACTTTAGTGTGAGTCTCGTCTCGTTTCTTATCTTTTATCGCTTTCGTATTTTCGATTGCATCAACAGATGTAAACGATCAAAATCTATCCCCTCTACCATAACTAGTCCTCAATTGGAACAACATTCCAGAAGAATCACTAATGCCAGGCAAATTGGAGCCAAAGCGCCAACCATCAAGAGCCAAGCTCAAGAGCACAAGGAGTATACATCAAAGGCTCCCGAGGAGGATCCGAGAGTAATTTGAAGTCATGAACTTGATCACCATTGAGGGAGGACAAACTACGGACCAAGGAGAAACACCTAGAGTCCATTTTGAGCCACTTCAAGACCTACCAGGATGAGGCGGACCGCCTACATAAAGAGGCGGACCGCCTAAAGGCACTAGGCGGACTGCCTAGTGTGCAGCCACCTTTGAAGAGCAGAAATA
Source organism: Petunia secreta (assembly GCA_029990175.1). Classification (NCBI taxonomy): domain Eukaryota; kingdom Viridiplantae; phylum Streptophyta; class Magnoliopsida; order Solanales; family Solanaceae; genus Petunia; species Petunia secreta. Next base: position 19,479,357 of record JARKIP010000009.1, read on the forward strand.
GGGCGGAGCGCCTAGGGGGGGAAGCGGACCGCCTACCACTGTGTTAGCATGACGGGATTTTCCTTCATTTTGATTTGTATTTCCTACTTTAGCCCTACGTGGCCTTTGTTGTTTTAACCCACTTTGGGGGTATTTTCGACATTTCATTAGGCATAGGAGAAGTCTATAAAAGTCTCCCTTACCCATTTTCATCATTTACATCACCTTGAATATTGAAGAAACTTGAGCTATGCTCTCTTTGAACCCTTGTTGGGAACTTGAATTCAATTGGTGGATTCCAATTTGAACGTCATCCATCTTTGATCATTCTATTTGCAAGGGTCGAGTATCTCTTGAGGATAGTTGCATAGCGTAGGTGATTCCTTGACATTCACTTGAGGTGTAGCGAGACAAGTTCCTCGTTACTAGTTAGGTAATCGTTCGAGTCTCGTCTCGTCTCGTCTCGTCTCGTTTTTATCTTTATCTTTATCGCTTCCGCATTTTCATATCGTTTCTAGCTTCCGCTCATTTTTGCCCTACATCAGTTGGTATCAGAGGACGGATAGGTTTTATTCTTACAAACCCTCGATCGTGACTCTTTATCTTTGTGTTTGTCATTCTTGTTCTTGAAAGTTTGAAGAAAAACGAAAAAAATCAAAAAATTGAAAACTACAAAAAAATTGGTGAAACTTGTTGGATTCGAACACCCAAACATTGAAAATCATTGGGGTTTGATATAGGTTTGATTCCCGTTCTTTTTGTACCAAAATATCTTGATTTGGTGTTGTGATTCGAAATTTGAAGAATCAGATCTCAAAATTTTCAAAACCCTAGAAACTTTGCTTCAAGAATCGAAATTGATCTATTGTTGTTTGATTGGGGTTAAAAACTATTGGGGTTTATTTGTATTCATCCTATACACCTTTGGGTACCATTAGATTGCAAAAACACAAATTTGGGTTCTAAAGAATAAAAAACGCGGAGTGCAAAGCTGCAGGATAACCAAGTAGGCGGACCGCCAACATTTTGAGGCGGACCGCCTCCCTCTGTGCAGCTCTCTGTATCTTGCCAGGGCGGACCGCCCACCTGGTGAGGCAGAGCACCTCTTTCTGGAAGCTGTCCGGATTGTAGTTTTTCATAGGTTTTCGCTTTTTGTTGGCTTGTATCCCTTCCGGCTAGTACTTTTCAAGTAACACTCCTACTTTACTAGTACTAGTTCAGTAAGCGCTTTGGGTACTCGTGCTTAGTGGTGATTAGAAATCAAAGAAGACTCGTAGTACATTTTGCTTCAAGTGCTCACCTGTATAGCCTAGCGTTCATTGAGTCCCATCAACTCCACTATTCCCGAAGAGTATTTGGTTCTTGTGAATTTGATTGGTTATCGAGGAGGTTGTTCAACTACGAGGAAGCCATTGAATCGAGTTTGAGTGACAAATCCCCCACCACTAAACGAGTGTACCGAGTCACATTCCAAAGTAAGGGAGCAAGTGAGGTTTTTACTCTAACCTCTTTCATCTTATCTTTGATTTTTGTAGGTATATGGCCGGAGACGTATACGATACCATTAAGGTACCGGTAAGCACTTTGGCCTACCTCTTGGCCAAGGTGATATCCATAAGCTCGAGGTTTGATCGCCTCAAAGAGGAACTGACCCCGAGTGTCCAAAAAGATGCCGGAGAAGGCATTAGTGAAGAAATGTTGGGCATTCCCCAACCGTTGGGCAATCCCCTACAAGTGTGCATTCCCCACGACTTGGGCAATCCCCGAGTAGAAGTAATTACTCGCTCTAGGAGTAGTTCTACTACTCCTAAGAGCCAACCAATGGCAAATGAGGGAGTGGGGAAAGGTGAGCGAGGTGATGATACTCTTGGACCTCATCCCCATACACTTGCACATGAGAGCGAATTGAAAGAAAGAAGAGGAGAGGAAAAACAAATTGAGAGTGAGGGAACCCTTTGTCCTAACCATACGATATCTTCTTCTTCTTGCTATAACTTTTGTGTAGGTACTCTTGGAGGCGAGCTATTGGAGCCTCAACCGTTTCCCTTGGAAGGAAGACAAGACGATGGAGAGCATCATTGTGAACTTCGTGATGGAGGAATTTAATGCGACACTACAAGCTATGTGAGTGCTCACGGGATCGACTCAAATGTAAGTGTTACCTTCCCTTCTCATGACATGTTAATCCCTTGTCTTGTGGAGACTCAAAGCTAGTTGTTGCTTGTAATGCCTATATTGACCTTGCAACTAGTGAAGAGTCTAATGGTCAACTTGTGTTTGCGTGTGACCCGCTAGTAGAGAGGAATGGAAAGTCACATCATGATATGGGCCCGGTATTCAAAGAACCTCTCTCTAGTGAAAATGTATTAGTTGACCTTGCTTGTGACCCTTGTTATGACACCCCACCCATATTTGATAAAGGGAAAGAAGAGTTATGTGACTCTACCCTTGTTGGTATAATTGATTTTGGTGGAATTGTGTGTCGTAGTAAGGGAGATAGTGACCTTGAGGGGTCCAAATTGCATGAATTGGACAAGGTTGTCTATGATGACTCCTCAAGCGAGAGCGAAGGACCTAGTCTTGATACGATTCCTTTGTTTGACTATGCAATTGAGGTGCATGCTTTTATATTCCCATTGCGTGAGGGCCTCTTTAATTGTGAAGGTGATTTGTATCGGACTAGAGTTGAGAATGAGCTAGAACCTCCGTAGTGTGAGGGATTTGATCCCATAGACAACTCTTTGTTTGAAGCTTCGAGTGAGGTAGATGATTCTTCTAGTGACCCTACTCTTGTTGGTTCGGGTTATGATGATGAAGAGGCCATTATTAATGCCTTTCTTGAGAGCTTACCTTGTGAGAGGGGTTGTCTTGAGGAAGAAATTAGAGGTGAGGAGGTATCTCTTAGTGTGAGTATGCGAGCTTTTAAGAAGGGGAGTGGGGTGTTTGATCCTAAATGCGAATTGCTCTACCTTACCTATCCCATTCCACATGTTAACCAAACTTTGAGAAGTGAGCATGCCAAACCCATTGTGCCACATTGTGAAAGCATTGCATTAAAGGTTTGGCGTGTCGATTATGAGCTTAGGGGTCATAGGAAACTTGATTGTGTAATCTTGAATGTTCTATGTCCTAATGGTCTCTTTCCTTGTTATGGTTATGAGTACTTGTCATTGGTGAGCCAAGAACTTGTTGTCTCCTTTGGGGACATAAGCTTTTTGATTAGTATTGATACTTGGCTCTATCACAAGAGTGAATTTTCCGCATCCCTCGCATTCACTCTTGTTGGACTTGCCTACTCGCGCAGTGCGACGTCTTGGTGTGCTAATCTTGAACTTAGGGATCGTAGAGGTTTTGATAGCGTGAATTTGCATATACCGTACACTATTGATCTCTTTGTTTGTTCTTGTGTTGGGTGCACTTCTTTGTTGAACCAAGTAATTGCTAGTTCCTTTGGGAACATGAACTTCTTTATTGCTATTGATACTTGGTTATACCATAAGAGTGTGTTTTCCCACACTTGTGGCACTAACCTACTCTTGTAGTAGGAGTTTTGTTTTTGTTGTGCTTATCTTTGATTGTAGGACTTGATGGTTTGATTTCGAGGACGAAATCCTTTCAAGAAGGGGAGGATGATGCCGGGCAAATTGGAGCCAAAGCGCCAACCATCAAGAGCCAAGCTCAAGAGCACAAGGAGTATACATCAAAGGCTCCCGAGGAGGATCCGAGAGTGATTTGAAGTCATGAACTTGATCACCATTGAGGGAGGACAAACTACGGACAAAGGAGGAACACCTAGAGTCCATTTTGAGCCATTTCAAGACCTCCCAGGATGAGGCGGACCCCCTACACAAAGAGGCGGACCGCCTACACCAAGAGGCGGACCGCCTAGACAAATTCGAGCCTCAGGATCCAAGGAGGCGGACCGCCTAGTGTGCAGCCACCTTTGAAGAGCAGAAACAGGGCGGAGCACCTGGGGGGGAGGCGGACCACCTACCCCTGTGTTAGCATGACGGGATTTTCCTTCATTTTGATGTGTATTTCCTACTTTAGCCCTACGCTTATTGTTTTAACCCACTTTGGGGGTATTTTAGACATTACATTAGGCATAGGAGTAGACTATAAAAGTCTCCCTTAGCCATTTTCATCATTTACATCACCTTGAATATCGAAGAAACTTGAGCTATTCTCTCTTTGAACCCTTGTTGGGAACTTGAATTCAATTGGTGGATTCCAATTTGAACTTCATCCATCTTTGATCATTCTATTTTCAAGGGTCGAGTATCTCTTGAGGATAGTTGCATAGCATAGGTGATTCCTTGACATTCACTTGAGGTGTAGCGAGACAAGTTCCTCGTTGCTAATTAGGTAATCGTTCGAGTCTCGTCTCGTTTTTATCTTTATCTTTATCGCTTCCACATTTTCATATCGTTTCTAGCTTCCGCTCGTTTTTCCCTGCATCAATCACAGAAATATATTAGAGTATATTACATAAGGAAAAGAGAAATTACCTGGGTATATATCATTGGACACCGTGGCATTTTGCCTGCTCGAAAATTCATAGAATTGCCTCTGCGGCTAGACCGATATCTAGGGTCGAGGGAAAGGGGGTCATTCCCCTGCTGTAGAAGAGGACATTCCTTTTTATAATGACTAGGAACGCGACAACGAAATCACCTTGAAACATAATAACGCTGAACAATCTACTGATGGCGATGGAAAGAAAATCGAGGCTGATACTGCCGAGGCATTTGCGCCCTATAAGGATCATGCACCAAGGGTTGAACTAATTTGACAGGTGGCCTCCCCTAGTAATGAAAACCCTCACCCCTTGATGAGGTACTAGAATGACCCCCAAAACCACGGGGCCTCTGACCATCTTCCTACTGATGACTGGGACAATCTTTCTTATGATGGTCAGGGTCACAACAGCGATAATATCCTAAATTACGCTGACAATGAATTAATTGTTATTGATCACGAGGATGGAACCTCTTTAGGTTCCTAGGCTGAACCACTACCTGGCCTGGGTGGACAATATGAGGCATAGCACCTACTACTACCACCTCTGACTAGCCCTTATTCACGAAATTATTATCACGATCCACACCTTTTGCCATCTACCACCTCTGACTAGCCCTTTGACTATCCTGCTTCTTGCTAAGATAATACACACATTACCACTATCGGCGGGTGAGTTAGCTATAAAAATTTAGTCTCACATAAGAATCTGACGCACGATCGGAGAAAGAGAAAGGGGAAACTACCTAAATGCCACCACAACTTCCCGTAGATTAGTATGGACGTCATCATACCCAACAAAGGGACTTTATTAGACATTATCTTAGTTTGGATAAACTCTAAACCAGGCTCTGATGCCAACTGACAAGACTCGAATTTCGGCCAGGTCGTGCGAGCACCCCACAACCTCCCCTAAACCCGTCCGGGAACTCTTTTAAGTCAAAATAACAAATTAAGAAAAAAACTATGTCAACGAGAAGTGATAAGGCTTAGAAAACATAAACATACTTATATACAAATTTAAGCCATACAGAAGGAACTACAACAAACAACCTGATATACTAAGTTTAGAGCTATCCAGACCAGACATCTAAGAGTATAAGGAATATATACATCTCTGAAATGGAGCAAAATATGAATAATATGACAAAATTAGAGTTTGTGGCCATCATAGACAAAGGTTGGCTCACCCTGACAGTTGAACAGGCTTCTGCTCCTCAATCACGCCTAGAGCTCGATCCGGGAGCAAAATGTTCTGAAACGAAATAAATACTGAAGGAACAACAAAAGGGTAAGTTGAAAGGACTCAGTAAGTGGGGTTGGCTAACCATCTACATGAACAGATAAACTAGCCAGGAAAAGAGAGGAGAAAATAACAACCAGAGATATATTGTCACACCCCAACCTTGGCCCATGACGGATAACCGAAACTGAGTGCTGATAATCGCTAAACCTACTAATAATCTATAGATAATAGAGATAAGCTGGCAACCTGGTCATATATAGATACATATTTGTTGAAAGCATAAAGTCTGGAAAAACGATAATGCTATCACATGCTGATATACATAACATACTAATTGAACCATATAGGGACATATCTACAGGTCTCTAAGAGGCTGAGCTAAATATACAAAGGACAGAACAACACCCTGCCATACCTACTAGGTGTCTTTACAACATACCAAAAGTAGTAAACTCCGGAGAGATGTGGAGTGACTCCAACAGCTGGTAGATAGCCTACTAACGTGGCTCAAAGTCTAATCACTCTGCATCTGTACGACATGAGACATAGCGCCCAAGAGAGGACGTGAGTACGATATGTACAAAGCATGTAAGGCATGAGTATATAATATATCATAGCTGAATGAAATTGTAGAGCTTGAATATAAATATGTAAATATGTGCTGGAGCATATCAATATAGCTGAAAATCAGAAACATGAACTAAACATGATCCGAATATAAACTGAAGTTTAGCTGAATCTGAAACTGAAGGCTGAGCTAAACTATACTGATAACTGGTTGTGATATGACTGATAACTGGTAACTAGAAACTGGAACTGATAGCTTTCAACTGATACTGACATTAAGAACTGGTGGTTGATAACTGAGAACTGATAACTGGTACTGAGCTAAAACATAACATTATCTAGCTGGTACCTGTCTTAATTTATATGTTGTATCCCCCCAAATCAGGTAACTGAACATCTAAACTAGCCTCATGTATAGTCATGCAGTGCATAATTTGGCTATATACGTATATATAAAGAACCTGACGGGCGTTATAGGCTATGTCCCCCCAGCTAGTAATTTCTAGTCTCTCTGATCAGAGTGTGAATGACACCAGGTCACACTGGGTGTTTCAACTCCTGCATAAACAAGAGGGGTTGTGTCCCCCAGACGGGTTGTATTACACGTGACCGGAATGTGTGTCCAATGTCCAACATCTTTGAGGGACTCCAAATCACACATAATATGATCACAATATAAACATAAGCATGTATGAGGCATAACACATGTGGCAACGATAGATATGAACTCAAGGTAATAATAAGAAAACCCTAGCTGGAATCATAGACACATCCTGGAATTCAGAATTTGTCCAATTCTTTGAATTTCTATAAAACTTTCAGCAGAGTTTCCCCTAAAACTGGATGATCCGAAAAAGTAAAACCAGTACTATAATATACACGAGAATAGATACCCAGCTAAACTGATAACATAAACAAGCTAAATGCATAAGAAGATGAAACAACCAGACGACATAACAAATCCGCGGACTGAATCTCTGGACAGCACCACTGCCCTGTTTTGCGACCTAATTTTCAAGGTCTTACTCAATGTTATAGACTTTATGAAATGTATGAAAGTTGTAGATATATGTCTCAGAATTCCAGAAAATCTTAAATCGTCTCAATATCAATTTTGCACGAAGAGTTATGCTCAAACAACTAACAACTGTCCAAAGATATAAACAATTTTCCAAATTTTGAAACATTTCGTGTTGCTGTTTTGGACATCTTTCACTTAGGAATTTATTACCGAATTTATCATATACAAGGTTCCCTTGATGCCATACAAGTTTCCCACAAGAAACACCAAGTTTGGAACTAAAACAAGCTTCAAAAGCTACAATGTAGATGCCTTGTTGAAAGAAAGGTCTAGCCTTACATACGTATTTGCTTTTAAACCTTGTGTTCCTTGAATTACACACCTTCCAAAGATTAAACAAGCTATAACACAGAATATAGGCACTTTTATTAGCCATGAAGTAATTCTAAAACTCAAGCTATATATGAAAATAAAGGTAGCACAACGTTACCTTCGTCGCGTAGCGCGTTTTGATGTAATCCGTCTTCAATTTCGAGTTAAGATTGCCCTTCTTCATTTCAAAACCATAAAAATGGCTTCAACCCTCGAGAAGGAACTGTTTCCCTTGTGAGTTTTCTGGATATGACAAGAAAAGAGAAGTTTTTCTTTTATAATAAAAATATTTCACTTCTAGCCATCTTTTGCGCTTGTGTCCCTTCTTCTGACGCTACTCTCATTTTATGCAGATGTTGTATGAACATAAGATCAAAAGTGTAGGAAACTACTCTCCAAGACCTTCTATTTGGTATATGTTACGTCTCCAAAAGACCTCATATAACACACAGAATTAATTGCTCAAAAAGCTTCGTTACATGGCAAATCCTTAGTGGGTTTTTCCGCAACATAAATCCGATTTTTTAAACTTTATATTCTATATATAAATGCCATATATAGTCATATTATGACTTTAAACTTACTTAAATCATTTTTAACATGCCATTACCGTAATATACCTCACTTTAGACATACGAGACACAACTGAAACGACCTCGGTCAGTCGTTTCTGAAGTTAAGACTCTGATTTGAGAGCCGATAATTTTAAAGACTTCGTAAGGTCCATTGGGACTTATGTGTAAAATTTGATCTAAATCAGACCTCGTTTGGTAGGCATCGGAAGAAGGTTTCAGTTTTTATTGTCGATAAATATTAAAAAGAGATTTTCGAGCTCGATTTTGGCGAATGAGCTCCGATTCGAAATCCGAAAGCGCCGTAAGGTTCGTATGATTATTTGTGGCTTTTTTGATTTTTCGAAAGTGAATTTTGAGATTTTTCGGCTAGTTTCTGCTAAAGTGCCGAAACATAAATAAGTTGACCTTTTTCCATTTAATTCGCATATTGAGTTTCGGGAGTCCGATTTGAGATCCGCCTTAGAAAGTGTGTTACATATATTTTGTATAACTTACTTGAGAAATTCGGGACCATTTTAAATTTCGTAGAGTTCCGTTTTAATTTTCGCCGCGAAAAGAAAAGAAAATAAAATAAAATAAAAGAGAAAAGAAAAAGGAAAGGAAATGAGAAATAAAGATAAGAGGCGGTGGACTTTTTATCCTTAGCCTTACCATAAATGAATAGAAACAAAAACCGTACAGAAACATAAAACGAGAGCGCGAAGAAGAAAGGAAAAAAATGCCAGAAAAAGAGAAAAGAGTCGGAGAAAAGTAGATTTTTTACCCTGAAACATTCAGGTAATGATCTTAATATATTAATTTGATTTTATTACGTGTGTTTGAATATATTTTGACCGTAAAAATTGGGATATTAGACATCCTTTTAATAAGTTCAATTGATAGTTTCAAGGGTTAATTGGACCCCGACAATGGAATTGATTATATATTTATACTCAGTAAGTTATGAGAAACATATAAATGTAATTGATTTAGTATTTGGTTATGTAACTTTGAACCCTGTACAGAGGCCTGACCTGCGTATGCGAATAGGGTGTCAGGTTCCTAGCTGGATTGCCCTAAGACGTAAGGAATGAAGCCTTTAGCGTAATTTGATATATTTTTCTGCTAATTGAATACCAAGGATCGTTTGGCAAAGAATCCAAAGGAAAAAGCGGTTGTTAAGTTTCATTTGAAGGAGGTAAGTATTTGTATCAATTTTTTTGGAGGAACTTCGCCTTGTGGATATCTACCACGTGTTCCTTACGTGTGTAGCTGCCGATAGGCGTACTCATTACGCCTTAACTTTGAATTGCTATGCCCTGTTGTTGGTATTCCATTGAGCATATGAGAATTGTACTCTGGCTGCCATTATTGCATATACTTCCCAGTAATCGATGAGAGTCCCGGGCCGGTGAAGAGTCAGTATTGCATATACTTCCTGGTAATCGATGAGAGTCCCGAGCCGGTGAAGGGTCATAATTGCATATACTTCCCTGTAATCGATGAGAGTCCTGAGTCGGTGAAGGGTCATTATTGCATATATCTCCTGGTAGACGATGAGAGTCCCGCGCCGGAGATAGGTATCAGGCATACGTGACTGCATTGCATCATACCACATTGATCCTATTTCATTGCCCCGCATACTGACTATTGCGTGACTATTGTGCTGTATTTTGTGTATGCGGTACGAATACCATGGTCCGGACATATTTCAGTTTGCCTATATGTTTCTGGCTATTTTGTGTCCCTAATTGGTTTATATGCTTTAGTCATATGGATCGAGTTTCACGCAGCAACAGTATAAATATATGGATCGGGTTGCACGCCGCAACAATATAAATATATGAATCGGGTTTCACGCCGCAACAATATAAATATATGGATCGGATTGCACGCTGCAATAGTATAAATATATGGATCAAGTTCAGGTTACACGCCACAACATTATAAATATATGGATCGGGTTGCACGCCACGACAGTATGAATAAATGGATCGGGTTGCACCCCACGACAGTACCGGATTTCGGGTCGTGTCAATTGGTATCAGAGCCCGGTTTAGAGTCTATCCAAACTAAGACAGTGTCTAGTAGAGTCTCGCTGATGAGTACGTATACGTCCGTACTTATCTACGAGGGGCTATGATGGTATTTATGAAGTTTCACTTCCTTTTTTTTTCTAATCGTGCATCGGTCTGGGATGCAAAAGTATTTTCGTTAATTCGTTCGTGGTAATTGTGAACCCTCATGCGACAAATCAGCAAAAGGTAGGAGTTCAGGACGAAGTAGTCTAGCCTGGGGCTAGAGCTACTCAAGCCCCAAGAGTTGTGGATCGTGTTGACTATCAAGTTGCGGAAGCCTCCGCTGTACTAGCACGCAATGGGCAAAGGAGCAGGGCCTTGTGGTTCCCTTGGCTCTCTACGATGCTTTTACGAGAATTTTAGCGACGCAGATATCGCAAGAACCTATTATTCACTAGGCAGCTTATGAGGTCGGCGCATATGCAGATGTTCGGACTTAGAGAGCTCTTGTTCCAGTTCCTGATGTTGCCCCAGTAAATTATGTTCCAGAGGCAGCATGTGTTGCGCCACCAATTGTTCCGGCTATTTAGCTAGCCGAGGTAACAGTTCGATTCGAGTGCCAAAAGAGGTTGCATTATTTTACGCGGTTGAACCTTCCGATATTCTTAAGCAATGCATCAGATAAAGGTCATGGTTCTTTTTAAAATAAAATGATGTCAGCGTATCCTTCAGGCTCTTTATTGTATCGAGCGGTATGGTGTTGATTATACTGCTTTCCAGTTTCAGGGTCCAGCTTTGAATTAGTGGACCGCTCTCTTATTAGCTAACTTGGTTCGATATTTCTTATAAATTCATGAAAAAGTTCCTTTCGTGCTGCCAGAGAGAATGAAAAATGTCGCCAGTTAGTGGATTGGACAGGATAGCCTGTCGGTTTAAGAATATGAGATTAAATACTTTAGGATGGCTGGATATGCACTAGAACTAGTCCATAAACCTTCAGAGAATGTTCAAAGATTTATTGGTGACCTTTCTCCTTTCTTGAGATACTAGATGGATCGAGAAATTGAGGTTAGGACTTCCTTTGATGTCATTGTTGATATTGCTAAGAGGTATTAGGCATACCATAAGTTAGAGCGGGAGAGCAAGAGATCCCACGGCCCTGGCAGCCACCATACCTCCTTTGGAGGTAAGAGTTCTGATTATTTTGGGAGGTTACTTGCTAGGTGATCTCAGCTTGTAGAGCGTGATTCTCTGAGTCTGCGAGTAGTTCATCAGCATTAGACTAAGTTTTCTCTTTTTTGCTTTCAACAATCTGTCCTGCTTCCATTTTTAGCAGAAAGGTTTTATCATTGTCATGAGTACTGTTTATCCTTTGAAGAGTTTTTCCTTACTCCGGCAAGTAGGCAATCATCCTTTCTCTCGTCATCAGGCACCTGCACAGTCGTAGGGGATTTTATTTAGATCTTAATCAGCCAGAGAAATGCCACCATCCAATAGAGGTTGGGAGTGTGGTGGTTTTGGTTCTTATGGAAGTAATTATCAGGGTAGTGGCTCAACTCAGCTACAAAGGTAGTTCTATGAACTGCCAGTCTTGCAGAATGCTGAGGCATCCGATGTAGTAGACCCAAGTATTTCTTCTACCCATATATGTGAATAAGATTTGATTCATCCAGTCGATCTGGAGATGGTGTGTCCTATCATGTTTCCTTGGTTTCTTTTGATTTTGTTTCTATTAAGAATCGGTTGTGGTAGAGGGCTGAACTTCTAGTATTATTTATTCAGGGAATTTGTGAGACCCTACTAGTTTTTCTGGTGTAAATGTGAGAGATTTGGGAGTGAGTGGCGGTATTTTCTGCTTGGCACTTTCTCTTATTATGCCAAGTCAGTTTACCTCTCTTCTCAGAATTTCGTGTTGGTAGGATAATGGGATCCTAATTCTTCACCATCAGCAAGTGTTATCGTTTCTTCCGGTGTAAAGTGATTAGTAAGCAATAGATCTACGTATCTCCTCTTGGTTCGAGACGCTAGTGAAGTTATGTTATTGTATGAGCTTATTCTTGTTATAAAAGGGTTTTCTGGTAAATTGTCAGAGTTTCCTTCTTATTGGGAGGTTAAATTGGCATAGATGTCGTTCCATAAAGCTTATTTAATGTCTATTTCTTCAATTGTTGTTCTTTGGCTTGCATGACTCGATAGTAGTCTAGTTTTTGTAGCCAAGCAAATAAGAAGATGAGCTTCCTAAAGCTCTAACTATTCCTATCCTCAGTTCATTTCCATCTATTCTTTCTTCCGGCACTAGTGAGCTTGGGCGGATAGTAGCCGCTTGTAATATACCCTGTGTTGAGACATTGCGTGTCAAGGTAGCCGGGTAAGCACATTATTGTGTTTCAAGGCTACTAAGGGTAATGGAGAGTTCCGTCTGACCCGTGAATTGAGTTATCAAGTGGTGGTGCTTATGGTAAAGGTATGGAGTTGGGAACTCGAGAGTTGCAGCTGTTTGGCAACTTGAGAGGGTAATTTGGTAGCTTAGGTCTGAAACGCATTATGTTTTAGCTAAATCATTCTTAATCCAGCAGGTTGTGCGAGGATGATTATTCCTATTCAAATTAGCAGTATGAGTTTATGCTCTAAGTGGAGGAGTCTTCCTCCAATACAAAGTGCTAATATCAAATCTCTAAGGCGTTGCTAAAGCGTAAGCTAACTCTTAGTTCCACCAAACTGTTCTATATCGTAAAGTTTATCGACGAGGTGATTCGTCTGTGGAATCATGTTAATCCATCCAGAGTTCCGTGTATCTTTATTTCAAAAACGTAGAACTCTCCTCTCATGATCAATGAAGAAACAACTTAGCCAGAATAAGTTGGGCAATGGCGTTATGATATTATCCATCAATATTTTTATCCCAAAAGTACGATATGCGTGTTATAATTCTAATTCTGTATCAGAAGATAATGTCTGTGAAGTAGCTCATGAAGGTCGTGCAAGTTCTCTTGTTATCTGTGCGAATTTTTCTTTAGACTTAGGCTCGTTCGAGGACGAACGAGAGTCTAAGTGGAGGAGAATGAAACGACCTCGGTCAGTCGTTTCGGAAGTTAGGACTCCGATTGGCGCGCTGATAATTTTAAAATCTTCGTAAAGTCCATTGGGACTTATCTGTAAAATTTGAGCTAGATCAGATCCCGTTTGGTAGGCATCAGAAGAAGGTTTTAGTCTTTATTGTCGATAAATATAAAAAAGAGATTTTCGAGCTCGGTTTTGGCGAATGAGCTCCGATTCAAAATTCGAAAGCACCGTTAGGTTCGTATGATTATTTGTGACTTTTGTGATTTTTCGAAAGTGAATTTCGAGGTTGTTCGGCTAGTTTCCGCTAAAGTGCCGAAACATAAATAATTTGACCTTTTTCTATTTAATTTGCATATTGAGTTTCAGGAGTCCAATTTGAGATCTGCCTAAGCCAGTGTGTTACATATATTTTGTATAACTTACTTGAGAAATTCAGGACAATTTTGAATTTCGTGGAGTTCCGTTTTATTTTTCGTTGCGAAAACAAAAGAAAATAAAATAAAAGAGAAAAGAAAAAGGAAAGGAAATGAGAAAGAGAGATAAGAGGCGGTGAATTTTTTATCCTTAGCCTTACCATAAATGAATAGAAACAAAAAACGTACAGAAATATAAAACGAGAGCGCGAAGGAGAAAGGAAAAAAAATTCCAGAAAATGAGAAAAGAGCCGGATAAAAGTAAAATTTTTATCCTGAAACATTCAGGTAATGATCTTAATATATTATTTGAGTTTATTAAGTGTGTTTGAATATATTTTGACAGTAAAAATTGAGATATTAGACATCGTTTAAATAAGTTCTGATAGTTTCAAGGGTTAATTGGAACCCGACAACGGAATAGATTATATATTTATACCCAGTGAATTATGGACAACATATAAATGTAATTGATTTAGGGTTTGATTATGTGACTTTGAACCCTGTACATAGGCCTGTCCTACGTATCGCGTATGCGAATAGGGTGTCAAGTTCCTAACTGGATTGCCCTAAGACGTAAGAAATGAAGCCTTTAGCGTAATTTCATATATTTTTCTGCTAATTGAACACAGTGGGATCGTTTGGCAATGAATACAAAGGATAAAGCGGTTGTTGAGTAGCATTTGAACGAGGTAAGTATTTGTATCCATTTTTTTTTGGAGGCACTTGGCCTTGTGGATATTCTACCATGTGTTCCTTACGTGTGTCGCTCCCGATAGGCGTACTCATTACGCCTTAGCTTTGAATTTACAGTGTATATTATATGGTATGCCTTGTTGTTGGTATTGCATTGAGCATATCAGCATTGTACTCTGGCTGTCATTATTGCATATACTTCTCGGTAATCGATGAGAATCCCGAGCCGGTGAAGGGTCATTATTGCATATACTTCTCGGTAATCGATGAGAGTCCCGAGCCGGTGAAGGGTCATAATTGCATAAACTTCCCGGTAATCGATGAGAGTCTCGAGCTGGTGAAGGGTCATTATTGCATATACTTACCGGTAATCAATGAGAGTCCCGAGCCGGTGAAGGGTCATCATAGCATATACTTCCCGGTAATCGATGAGAGTCCCGAGCCGGTGATGGGTGATCATTTCATATACTTCCCGGTAATCGATGAGAGTCCCAAGCCGGTGAAGGATCATCATTGCATATACTTCCCGGTAATCGATGAGAGTCCCGAGCCGGTGAAGTGTCATTATTGCATATATCTCCTGGTAGATGATGAGAGTCCCGCGTTGGAGATAGGTATCAGCCATATGTGATTGCATTGCATCATACCACATTCATCCCATTTCATTGCACCGCATATTGACTATTGTGTGACTATTGTGCCCTATTTTGTGTATGCGGTATGAATACCATGGTGTGGACATATTTCGGTTTGCCTATATGTTTCTGGCTATTTTGTGTCCTTTATTGGTTTATATGCATTAGGCATATGGATCGAGTTGCACGTCGCAACAGTATAAATATATGGATCGGGTTGCACGCCGCAACAGTATAAATATATGGATAGGGTTGCACGCCGCAACAGTATAAATATATGGATCAGGTTGCACGCCGCAACAGTATAAATATATTGATCGGGTTCGGATTACACGCCGCAACAGTATAAATATATGGATCGGGTTGCACGCCGAGACAGTATGAATATATGGATCGGGTTGCACGCCGCAACAGTATGTATTTCTGATTGTTGATATGTTTGGGATACTTAAAACTCTAATATGTTCTGTCTATCTTATGTTCCTGGTTGTTTATGAGTTTATGATTCCATACGTGTTTCCAGTTATTATCTTGCTCTGCCTTTTTATAGTTTAAAGAAGATAGATTTGGTTTACCTATTTTTCTTTTCCCTGGCTAGCTATCCTATTCTTTGAGGTGGCTAGTCTGCCCCACTTATTGAGTCCTTTTGTCTCACTCTTTTTTGTTGTTTGTTCTTGTCTATCTGTTTCGTTTTGGCAGGTTCGCTCCAGGATTGAGTTTGCAACGTTAAGAAGGACCGAAGACGACTTCAGCTGTCAGGCTGAGCCAGCTTTTATTCAGGATGGCCACCAGTTTTATGTCTATTATTTCAGTTGCATTTTGCTCCCTTCATGAGGTATTTGTCTTCTTTCGATGACCCTAAACCTAGCATGTTGGGAAGCCAGCTGTAATTTTTTTTGTACAACTTAGAGTTATCAGTATGTCCGTGCTTTTTCTAAGTCTTTTTCTTATTTATGAATTAAATTATATTTATTTTCCTAATTTAATTGGTAAGGGTTCGCCCGACGGGTCTATGGGAGGATGTCGGGTGGCCGCATAGACCTTGCCGGATTTCGGGTCTTGTCAGTTGGAATCAGAGCCCGGTTTAGAGTCTATCCAGACTAAGACAGTGTTTAGTAGAGTCTCGCTGATGGGTACGTATACGTCCATACTTATCTACGAGGGGTTATGATGGCATTTAGTAAGTTTCACTTCTTTTTTTTTTCTGATCGTGCGTCGGTCTGGGATGAAAAAGTATTTTCGTTAATTCGTTCGTTGTAATTGTGAACCCTCGTGCGACAAATCAGTAAATGGTAGGAGTTCAGGACGAAGTAGTCTAGCCTGGGGCTAGAGCTATACAAGCCCCGAGAGTTGTGGATCGTGCTGACGATCAAGTTGCGGAGGCCTTAGATGTACGAGCTCGCGATGGGAAAGGGAGCAGGGCCTTGTGGTTCTCTTGGTTCTCTACGATGCTTTTACGAGAATTTTAGCGACGCAGATACCGCAAGAACCTATTATTCGCTAGGCAGCTTATGCGGTCGGCGCATATGCAGATGTTCAGATTTAGAGAGCTCTTGTTCCAATTACTGATGTTGCCCTAGTAAATTATGTTCCAGAGGCAGCATGTGTTGTGCCACCAATTGTTCCGGCTGGTTAGCCAACCGAAGTAACAGTTCGATCCGATTGCCCAAAGAGGTTGCGTTGTTTTATGCGGTTGAACCTTCCGATATTCTTATGCATCAGATAAACCTCGTGGTTCTTTTTAAAATAAAATGATTTCTGTGTATCATTCAGGCTCTTGATTATATCAAGCGGTATGGTGTTGATTATACTGCTTTCCAGTTTCAGGGTCCAGCTTTGAATTAGTGGACCGCTCTCTTATTAGCTAACTTGGTTCAATTTTTCTCGTAAATTCATGAAAAAATTCCTTTCGTGCTGCGAGAGAGAATGAAATGTGTCGCCAGTTTGAATGGATTGGATAGGGTAGCCTGTCGGTTTTAGAATATGAGATTAAATTCCTTAAGATGGCTTGATATGCACTCGAACTAGTCCATAAACCTTCCGAGATTGTTCAAAGATATATTGGTGACCTATCTCCCTCCTTGAGATCCCAAATGGCTCAAGAAATTGAGGTTCGGGCTTCCTTTCATGTCGTTGTTGATATTGCTCAGAGGTATTAGGCATACCATAAGTTAGAACGGCAAGAGTTAGAGCAGGAGAGCAAGAGATCCCACGGCCCTTGTAGGCACCATACCTCCTTTGGAGGTAAGAGTTCTGATTATTTTGGTAAGTTACTTCCCAGGTTATCTCAGCTTGTAGAGGGTGATTCTCAGAGTGCGCGAATAGTTCATCAACATTAGACTCAGTTTTCTCTTTCTGGCTTTCAACAATCTGTCCTGCTTCCATTTTCAGAAAAAAGGTTTAATCATTATCATGAGTATTGGTTATCCTTTGAGGAGTTTTCCCTTACTCCAGCAAGTAGGCAATCGTCCTTTCTCTCGTCATTAGGCACTTGCACAGTCGCAGGGGATTTTATTTAGATCTTAATCAGCCAGACAAATGCCACCATAAAATAGAGGTTGAGAGCGTGGTGGTTGTGGTTCTTATCGATGAGAGTCCTGAGCCGGTGAAGGGTCATCATTGCATATACTTCCCGGTAATCGATGAGAGTCCCGAGCCGGGGAAGGGTAATCATTGCATATACTTCCCGGTAATCGATGAGAGTCCCTAGCCGGTGAAGGGTCATTATTGCATATATCTCCTGATTGATGATGAGAGTCCTGCGCTGAAGATAGGTATCAGGCATATGTGACTGCATTGCATCATACCACATTCATCCCATTTCATTGCACCGCATACTGACTATTGTGTGACTATTGTGCTTTATTTTGTGTATGCAGTATGAATACCATGGTGTGGACATATTTCAGTTTGCCTATATGTATCTGGCTATTTTGTGTCCCTAATTGGTTTATATGATTTTGTTATATAGATCGAGTTGCACGCCGCAACAGTATAAATATATGGATCGGGTTGCACGCTGCAACAATATAAATATATGGATCGGATTGCACGCCGCAACAGTGTAAATATATGGATCAGGTTCGGGTTACACGCCGAAACAGTATAAATATATGGATCGGGTTGCACGCCGCGACAGTATGAATATATGGATCGGGTTGCACGCCGTGATAGTATGAATATAGGGATCGGGTTGCACGCCGCGACAGTATGAATATATGGATCGGGTTGCACGCCGTGATAGTATGTATTTCTGATTGTTGATATGTTTGGGATACAAAAAAAACTTATATGTTCTGTCTATCTTATGTCCCTGGTTGTTTATGAGTTTATGATTCCATACGTGTTTCCAGTTATTATCAGGTTCTGCCTTTTCATAGTTTAAATAAGATAGATTTGGTTTACCTATTTTTCTTCTCCCTGGCTAGCCATCCTATTCTTTGAGGTGGCTAGTCTGCCCCACTTATTGAGTCCTTTTGACTCACCCTTTGTTGTTGTTTGTTCGTGTCTATCTATTTTGTTTCGTCAGGTTCGCTTTAGGATTGAGTTGGCTACGTTGAGAAGGAGCGAAGACGACTTCAGCTGTCAGGGTGAGCCAGCTTTTATTCAGGATGGCCACCAGTTTTATGTTTATTATTTCAGTTGCATTTTTCTCCTTTCATGAGGTATCTGTCTTCTTTCGTACTCTTAGATGTCTAGTCTGGATAACCCTAAACTTAGTATGTTGGGTAGTCTGCTGTAATTTCGTTTGTACAGCTTAGAGCTATCAGTATGTATGTGCTTTTTTTAAGTCTTGCGAGATGGCATTGCGGTCAACTTTTATTCTGCTTGTTGGAAGGTTCGTCCGGATCTCTTCCCCGGTCAACCCACTCAATATCCGAGAGAGGGTTGGCTTTTGGCGGCCGCAGAGATGGCAGATAAGGCAGCGGATGATACGTACTTGGAAATAAGCAGATCATAGATAAGTTTTTTCATGCCTCGACTCTCCCTCGGTTCGTTCGGAAATCATGGTAGTCTTTTCACGGAGATTATTGGGAACGAAAATGTGAATTTATGAATTGAATCATATTTATTTTCCTAATTTAATTCGTAAGGGTTCGTCCGACGGGTCTAGGGGAAGATGTCGGGTGCCCGCACGGCCTAGCCGGATTCCGGGTTGTTTCAGCAACATATATAAACAACCAGTCACATAATGTTGAACAATCTGTGCAATGAAGATGAGATGAATGCATTATGATGCAATGGGGTCATATATGCCCAAATGACTGATAACCGTCACAGGTGCAGAACTCTCATATATATCATGAGATATATATCTCAATATTATCCTGCCCCGGCAAGGGACACTCTTCGAATCCGGTGGTATAATAAATCTAAGCAGAATACTCCTGCCCCGTTGAGCAGAATACTCTTGTTCCCAATATGTTACCAAACTTAACCATGAAGTGTAGGATGCAATACAATGTGGTCCAAGCCCTGGCGTTGTAAACACGCTCTACAATCCTACAAAGATTGATACCTTAATAGAATACATCTATTTCCCAAGTTTCATTTCAAGAATCTCATCAGAACTTCTATCCTAACCATAATCAAGCCTTAAGTTTAACAATTAATGTTTACAATAACCTCATAATGCCTTAGTATTTAACTAGATACAACCTTTAAAGCAAAACAATCAAGAAATAAACAAGCTATGATTGGGTAGAAGTTCCACAGGCTAAAGGTTGTCAAAGGAATGGAATAAATCACTTGTCTTAACCCTATCGAGCACTTAATACCTTCCAAACCCCTCACACCCAACCTAGATAAAAAACCGGGGTTTCACAATATTAAATAAAACATACCAGAAACTCACCCCACTACCACTACAGATCCTAATAGAAACGACATCCCTAGAAACCATGGAAGCATAATAAGACAGATGAATATCAGATCGAGTGAAGAATCAAATCTTACTCATATGATGGAATGATCATACAGGTATCTCGAACAAAATCGAGAATCACGGATCAAATTTTACTTATTGACAGCTTTTCACTCATAAAGAAGATGATATGCTCTGGAGGTGGAAAATGAAGAACTTACCATACTCACGATACCAAACCAGGAAGAAAGACAAACTGACTCGGCATGACTGACGAGGGTGGCATACTACAATGCTACCTCGATTAAATCATCACCCAATTCGAAATATTTTCTTCTGGACTTAGGGGATTATTAGGGTCTCATTACCCTCAACAGATGTAAAACGATCAAAATCTACCCCATTTACTATAACTAGTCCTCAATTGGAACAACATTCCAGAAGAATCACAGAAATATATTAGAGTATATGAACCTTAAATCAATTCAAGAAGTTAAGACCATTTTACAGATAAGGTAAAGAGAAATTACCTGGGTCTAGACACCATGGCATTTTGCCTGATAAAAAATTCATAGAATTGTCTATGCGGCTGGATCAATATCTAGGGTCGAGGGAAAGGGTGGTCATTCCCCTTCTGCAAATAAGGACATTCCTTTTTATGATGACCAGGATCGCGGCAACAAAAACACCTCGAACCATAATAATGCTGAACAAACTGCTGATGGTGATGGAAAATAAATCGAGGCTAATTCTCTCGAGGCATTGATGCTCTATAAAAATCATGCAACAAGGGATGAACTGATTCGACAGGTGGCCTCCCCTGGTAATGAAAACCCTTACCCCTTGATGAGGTACTAGAATGACCCCTAATACCACGGGGCCTCTAACAATCTTCCTACTGACGTCTGGGACAATCTTTCTTATGATGGCTCGGGTCACAACAGATATAACATTATAAAATACACCAACGATGAATGAATTGTTGTTGATCACAAGGACGGAACCTCTTTGGGTTACTAGGTGGAACCACTACTTGGATTGGGTTGACAACTAGAGGCATAGCATTTACTACTACCATCTCTGACTGGCCCTTATTCACAAAATCATTATCGCGATCCACCGCTCTTGCATTCTTGATGCAATCCATTTTGAGCCTTGACGTGAACCACCGAGAGTCAATCTAAGAGGATGCAAGGGATGCAAAGACAAGAGCTTTGGAGATGATTTGAAGGCTGTATGCTATAGCACCTGTGACGGTGGAGAGCCCCGGAAGGAAGGTGGAGCACCCCAAAGTAGGATGGAGCGCCTCTTAGAACAGGGTGGAGTACCCAAGGTAGGGTGGAGCGCCTCCCAAGAAGGGTGGACACCGCATGCCTCCAAAACACCGAAAACCTCCGAAATACGGCTAAGTACCAAAATGCGAACTCTTTAGACTTTGCTGAGGCAAACAACCTAAAAACCAGGGCGGACTGCCCATGCCTGAAGAGCCTCTAAAGTTTGCCAGAGGCGGACCACCTCCTGAGATTCAGTAGCGACGGGATTCTTTTGACTTTTGAGACTTATTACTAGTTTGACCTTGCATGGTCTTTATTTCATTAAGCCAACTTGTGGGCTATTTTCATAACATTAGTATGTGTGGGGAAAATCTATAAATACTTTACACTTAGGTTTATTTCATTAGTTAGTTTTGATGATAGAAGAATAGACATAGAGAGGTGTTGCCTTGTTGTGGAAGCTTGAAGCTTCAATTTATCTCTTAGACTGAGAACCCATGGATTTAATCACTAGTATGAAGCCTTGATTCGGTTCAAGTTTAACTTTCTTCCTTGGAATCAATCTTCTGTGTATGTTTGATCCATTCTTTCTTCTATTTCTTTTCTACCCATCCTTAACTTTCTTGTTATCTTGTTGATTTCTATCTTTTATTGCTTCCGCGTATTTTATATTACATTAGTTGGTATCATAGCAAGGAAAGGATTTGTTTCACCAATCCCAATCCTGTTATTTGTGCCTTGTATCTTAGGTTTCCTTGTTTATTTCTTTTTTTTTTTTTTTGTAAAAATAAAAGAAGTGAAATGTTGAACAATCACAAAAATAAAGATTGAATCTGATTTCCCAATCATTGATTCTTACTGTGGATTGTTGTGTTATATTTTTCCAATTGTTTTGCACCCTCGGATCTTGATTTTGTGTTATTGTTTAAGATCTGAAAAAAATTAGACCCAATTTTGAAGAACCCTAGTTGAAATTGTTTCAAATATGAGAATCGAAGCTTATTATTGATTGTTTTTTGTTGGAACTTATTGGGGATTGTTAAAACCATTAAGGACATCTTTGGGTATCATTGGGGAGTGAAAGAAAGTGAAAAACAACCGGAAAAGTGCTGAAAATGGGAAAACCTTACCTTAAACGAGGTTGCAGGAAATTGTAGGAAAATTGCTCAGGGTGGAGTCCCTCCAGACAGAGGCAGACCGCCCAGTGTCTCAGGGTGGAGCACCCAAATTTTAGGGTGGAGCGACTAGGCCAATTTCTACAGCAGGGTAATCTTCTCCTAGGCTTTTCGTTGGGTCTTTGTTTATATACTCTTAGTTAGTATTCCTTGGGTACTCTTCCTACTCAACTAGTACTAACCCTTGAGAGTTTAGGAACTCGTATTTGTTAAATCCATTCCAATATTCATAGAACTTTCTTGGCTTCAAGTGCATATTTTAAAGAGTCGTCCGTCCATAGAGTCACATAAACTCCATTCGAACCAATGCTTGGACGTACTAGTTGTTGATCTTAGTACTGTGGTTCTTTAGAGATAACATAATATTTGGGTGGGGGTATTTGGAGTGTGAACTCTAAAGAGCGTGAGTGCCACCACTAAAAGTGAGGGAGTGCAAGTGAGGTTATTTATTCTAGCCTTTTCCCTTCTGCATTGTCATGATATGTCCTTTACAAGTACACGGAGCCATAAGGAGGGTATGGATGGATATGGAGACGAATTGGAGGAAAAGAGCTTTTACTACACCGCTACTTCTAGGAGAAGCTCTTATAGATACCTTGAGGAGGACTACAACCCATCTTGTGATGGTGCCTCTAGTGAATTTGTTACTGATGGGAAACTTAAGGGACACTACTACGATGAGCTTGGATGAAAAAGAGAGTGGAGCCAATTCGTAGTAGGAATTATTGAGAATCATGGTTATGTGCTTCAAGTGGATGAGGGTGAAGCAGGCTGAACTAACCTTTCTGTGGTGAAAGGGTTGGGAATACGTTGTGTTAATAGAGTGGCCCAGTTAATAATTTATTAAAGGAACTATAAAGAAGAAGTCGAGTGCAAAATGGGTCCAATAATGGGATGTTATGTAATATTGGGAAAGCCTTGGCTTCACCAAAGGTACTTCAAGTTCGATAAGGGCCTTGGTATCTATTATGTTAATGCACAAGGGAGGTTGCAAGCACTTCATCCTAAGAGAGAAGAAGTACAAACAAGAAATCCCACATGCATGAAAAATAGTGGGACAACCGTAGAAAGAAGCTCCATGAAAGAAATGGTGCAAACAAGAAGTCCTACAAGCACAAGAATTAGTGGCACAAATGCAACAAGGGTGGTTCACCTAAAAAGAATATGACGTCAAGTGATGGTTCTGTAAGTCCTATATTTCGGGTTGGCGTTAAGATTCCACCTACTCCGGCTAAGGACATTGTTGGGGCTCCTCCCAACTCGCCCGAACATGAGAGACAAAATATTGAGAGGAGTAAGGGAGTGATCGGTGACAATCCTCAAGTGAAAAAAAGGAGAGGATGTGTTGAGTGATGTGAGTGGGTTGTCACATCAATCTAAACTTTACCTTGAAAGAAAAATAAGGGAGAAGAGAGAGGGAAAAAAATAATTGGGAGTGAGGCCACCCTTTGTTCTAACGTTAACTCTTTATTTTCTTCTTCTACTTGTTCTAGCTATAGTTCAGGAATTCTTGGAAGCAAGCCGAAGGAGCCTCAATCATGCTCTAAGGTGGAAAGACAAGGTGATGAAGATCTTCATTGTGAGCTACATGAAGAAGGAGTTGATCATGACACTTCAAGTGCTTTGAGTGATCAAGGCACCAACTCGAGTGCAAGTGTTAGTTCCTCTTTCCATGAGCATGTTGATCCCTTGTCTTGTGAGAGTGTTTGTGAGAACTCGATACTAGTTGAAGATTTACATGACTATAATGTGTTTGAAACTAGTGTAGGGTCTAAAGGTCAGCTTGTGCGTGAGCATGAATCACTAGTTGAGAGGGTTTGTAAGCTGCATCTTGGTGTGAGCCCTGTGTTTAAGGAACCTCTATTTAGTTAAAATTCTATGGTTGACCTTGTTTGTGAGCCTTGTTATGACATGCCGCCCATATTTGATAAAGAGGAAGATGTGTTGAATTATTACCTTGTTCTTTGCTTTGATGATATATTTGATAATGGTGATCTTGTGTGTTGTACTAAGGATGATAGTGACCTTCAGGAGTCTCTAGTTAATGAGATGGATAGGATTATATATGATGACTCCTTAGGTGATGATGAACCTAGTTTTGATACTTCACCTTTGCTTGGTAATGAAGTTGAGATGTCTGCTCTTACTAATCCTTTATTTGAGGGAATTTTTAATAGAGGTGGTGATTTGTATCAAGCTAGAGTAGAGAGTGAGTTAGAACCTCAAAATGAGAAGAGTGGTCTTGGTATTGAGTGTAATGGTACATCTTCTAGTTGTCCTAATCTTGAATGTGTGGGATGTGATGATGAAGAAGCCATAATTGATGCTTGCCCTGGAAATTTGTCTAGTGAGGAGGGTTGTCTTAAAGGTGAATGTGGATGTGAGGAGGAATCTCTCGGTGTGAATAAGAGTGCTCCCAAGAAGGGAGTGGAGTAGTTGATGTTAGTACTATGTTGAACTATTTTACCTGCTCCATCCCAATTCATCTTTATTGGACTTGAACAACATAGCGACCTGATTCCTAAAAAGGGATACGTAGGCAGCCTACTCAAGGCTCACATCATAAGAGAATTTTATTGGACACTGCGGCAGAATTTTTCGAGTTTCCCTAAAAAAATCCATAGAATACATCACAACACACTGGGGCAGAATTTTTGAAGGACCTCAGAAATTCAAAGAAAATGCAAGCAGCACACTGGGGCAGAAATTTTTGAGGAAAGCTCAAAATTTCAAAATGGAGGGTCTTTGAGCAGCAAATGGATATAGATGAGATTATGTCCAGACAACACGTCGCAGTCTATAATTCAATGAAATAAATTTGCATTACTCTTTAACATTATTTTTCTCAAAACATGTGCATATTCCCTTTGTTCTCCCTTTTGCTCACTGCTCGACTAAGGTTTGAGCTCGAAAAGAGAGATATTACAAGAAGACAATTATACAAGATGTAGCAGCAAAGTACAACGAATGTGCAAGTCAACCTCCACCCAAAAACTCACAAATTTTCTTTGATTGCAAGTTTACACAGGTGCCGAGTATACCTAAAAACTTTTCCAAAGCAATACTTATCAGATTAAAGAAGCATAGAATCCATGTCGGTGGATATGTAGGGTCCACGTCTGTGGACATGACATCATTTGACAAAAGCATAGAATCAATGTCGGTGGATATATAGGGTCCGCGTCTGTGGACACGACATCAATTTGAGCATCATAGAATCCACGTCGATGGATATATAGGGTCCGCGTCTGTGGACATGACATCAATTTGAGAGGCATAGAATCTATGTCGGTGGATGTATAGGGTCCGCGTCGGTGGATATATAAGGTTTGCAATGGTGAACATGACAGCAATGACAACAGAGTAGGGTCTGCATTTGTGGGCATAGTTCAACAATTTGCAGCAGAGTAGGGTCCGCATTTGTGGGCATAGTTCAGCAATTTGAAGTGTAAGGTCCGCGTCGGTGGGCATAGCATTTGAAAGGTACATGGTTTGTATATGTGGATGAGACATCAATCGAATAAGCTTAAGAGAAGACAATTACTCAGCTCAACAGGGAAGGTTACTTTATCTTTATCTTTGTTTGCACTTATCTTGGTTTTACTGCAGGAAACTCTCCGATCTCTCAACAAACCCCTGCGTCATTTCCCATACTCTCACACTTGCACCCCAAAACTCTTACCACTTTTTCTGTCCTTCGTGAAAAAATTGGCTGCTCCGTCAACTATCTTTGCTCGAAGATTCTTTCATCATCCCGGGGCAAAGGGGATGTTGTTGACCCAATTTTGTCCCTCATTTTTTCTATAATTGGCCATAGTTTAACTTAAAGGTGCAATGTTGACTGTTTGAGCAAATTTGTATTAGAAGTGATGCATTAACGTGATATCCTCTATTTATACGTTATATACTCAATTGTGGTCATATCATCATTTAGGCTATATGTTAACTATATGATAAGCTCCAACTATTTGTGTAATTTACAGTATTTATATATTTACCTGTGACTAGTTATAATTATTTGATTTAATTTGACCCCAATTATCTTTTACGTGTGCATCTTATTTTCTTACATAATATATATATATATATATATATTTTCATTTATTTGGCACCTTTAGTTAAATAATAGTCCAATTAAACATATTCAGTTCAAATGTCATACATAATATACCACCCATTTTATTTCATAATTTTGGCACATTTATTTGAATTCGAAATTTCAAAATCTCCTTTGAACCTTGACAAAAGTTTGACCAGATACTTCTATTTTTGCACCATACATTTTACTTTCCACATATTCACACTATTTCATGATAATTGAATTCTTTGAAATTCTCTTTGAATCTAGACAAAAGATGGTCTAGGTACACTCTCTACATTCAAAATCTCTTCCATATTTTATTAACTGAAAATCACTCTTTTGTTCTATATACAAATCATCTACCTCCTACCTTGAACCTAGTTAAAAGGTAGTCTAGATACATTTTCTCAATCTCTCTCCCATCTCCCATAATCTCTCTAGTCCTACAAATCGCTCCAACATTCCTATTCTCTAATATTTCCCTCTTCCCCACTTTTGAGTCTATATATATCATTACTACTTAAAGAAAATATCCTCTCATCAAATCCCTTGATTCACTC
This sequence comes from Petunia secreta, assembly GCA_029990175.1. Taxonomy (NCBI): domain Eukaryota; kingdom Viridiplantae; phylum Streptophyta; class Magnoliopsida; order Solanales; family Solanaceae; genus Petunia; species Petunia secreta. Next base: position 19,506,393 of record JARKIP010000009.1, read on the forward strand.
TCATTCAAAATCCCTTCAATTAAGCTCCAAATCTCCCCCAATCTCTCCCCAAAATCACTCAAAATGAAAGATCACACAAATCATGCATTCAATAATTTCCTACCATTCTTATTACCCTATTGCTCTACTATAAATTGAACTCAATTCTTACCAAGGAAGACACAATTTCTTTCTACTTTCCCCTTATCAAGACACATCTATATCTTTTCTCTATACAGCATTTTGTATAATTTAAATTTATTCGAAGACAACTCTGCAAATTTCGAAAATGATTATAACATCAAAGTGGACTTTGTGATTGGTAAGTGACAAAGTATCATTGCTTTTCTTTGAATCTTGAAAAGTATGTTTCTCATCTAATCTTGAATTATGACTCAATTTTATTGTAGTATTTTTAATTTTATTTGACAGTCGTCCTAATATATGAATATTCCTTGAATACATAATATGTTCTTATATTTGATCACAACTAGAATACTTAATTAATCCTTTTGTGATATGCAATTTTTATATATAGATAACGAAATGAGAATTCATTTTAAATTCATTATTCACAGTAGTTAAGTAGATATCTTTTCATTCTTTAGGGATGGCGTGGGGTGTTTAAAATTAAAAGTTATTTTTTTTAATTTTGCGACTAGCCCATTCTTTTAATTTGGAGGCTTATTATTTTTTAATCTTTGAAATTATTTTACTTGATATTATTTGCTTTGATTTGCAAAGCATGACCGTATTTGTTATTTGGCGCCTAGATGTCTAGACTTGGGGCATTAATAAATATAGGGGTTTAGATATATTACACTTTAATTAGTTGTCACAATGGCCTCCAAGACTTTAAGTTGGGATGCTAGAAAACCTTTTAGAACGTTTAAAATATTAGGAACCACTCTAGCTAAATACTTAAAGAGGGTATGGGGGTTAAGGAAATTAAGCCCTCGGATATGATGGAAATTAACCAAGCTATATATGATAGTAGATTCTGAAACTATCTTCTCCGGTAAAAGCTGGGTTCTGATCCGAATAGGATAATGAAACCTAGAGGCTTTTATCATTTAATTTATGGCTATTTGTACAATATATTTATTTATTTAATTAGATTATTCATGCAAGTGTATTAAACTGCCTATATACTTTACAACCCATATCCCTTCTTATTTATTTTATTTAACTTTCGTCCTTTTTCTAAGCAATATGTCACCCTCAAAATTCATTTAATGGAGTTTGGAGCAGCAATGAAGAGCGAAAACTATGGCTTTACACAACGCGACTCGTGAATGGGATAAAATGTTTTATTTCATTTCTTTCTCATAATAGTTTTCAAAATACTTGCATTATTTACTGCTTTATGCATACCTCTACCAGCTCGACCAAGGTCTCGGCACTCATGGTATGCAAGCGCGAAGCAAGCCAAGAATGCACAAAACGAACTACCCTGCACACCTCACCAATCTTTCTGTGGATGCAGGCACAACAAATATGCAACTCGGCAACACATGACACGCATGCTTCGACAAAAGTTATCCAATTCCTCTTACTACATTTAAATTAGCTGAGGGTACAGAGCCCGAGGCGTCGACTGAGGGTACACAACCCAAGTCGATAAGTCATTTAAATTAGCTGAGGGTACACAACCTGAAGCATTGATTGAAGGTACACAGCCTGATATCGATTTGTCATTTAAGTTAGCTGAGGGTACACAGCCCGAAGCGTCGATTGAGGGTACACAGCCCGATATCAATTTTTCATTTAAATTAACTGAGGGTACACAGCCCGAAGCGTCGATTGAGTGTACACAGCCTGATGTCGATTTGTCATTTAAATTAGCTGAGGGTACACAGCCCGAAACGTCGATTGAGGGTACACAGCCCGATATCGATTTGTCATTTAAATTAGCTGAGGGTACACAATCTGAAGCGTCGATTGATACACAACCCGATGTCAATTTGTCATTTAAATTAGCTGAGGGTACACAGCCCGAAGCGTCGATTGAGGGTACACAGCCCGATGTCGACTAATCATTTAAATTAGTTGACGGTACACAGCCCAAAGCATCGATTGAGGGTACACAGCCTGATGTCAATTTATCATTTAAATTATCTGAGGGTACATAGCTCGAAGCGTCGATTGAGGGTACACAGCCCGATATGGATTTGTCATTTAAATTAGTTGAGGGTACACAGCCCGAAGCGTCGATTGAAGATACATGGCCCGATATCGATTTGTCATTTAAATTAGCTGAGGGTACACAACCCGAGGCGTCGACTGAGGGTACACAGCCCGTTGTCGATGTGTCGTTTAAATTCCTTGCGGAGGTACACAGCCCAATGCATTGACTGAGGGTACACAGCCCGATATCAAATCTAACACTTGGCACAGCAAAAGACATGCAGTCAAGCATAACAAACACACCTACATATTGCAAAGAATCCTGGAAAAACAATCCAGCCCGATGGGAAGATACGTTCTACATTTGGTTACATACATATTATTTTGCAGACTCACCTTATTGCAAGGCATACAATCCGGCAACGCTAACATTGCGATCTAACGCCCCGTCGATTCCTGTCAGTCATGGGAACTTATCGAGAGTCGCGAAAAAATTAGTCATTCTGTCAACGTGTTTGCCTGAAGACTCTTTCATAATCCCCGGGCAAAGAGGGGCAACTGTTGACGCCTAATTTTGTCCCTCCTGTTTCAATAGCCCTTATTCAGACAAATTGCACTGATAACCACAAAATTACCCTACGCTCACTCTTATCCTGAGTCATTATCTCACGCACGTACACCAATTAGGCTATTTTAGAAGATTTTACACGAACGATCGCATTTTTACAAAGCTTGCATATATTGTAATAATTTTTCACAACTATTTTTCTCTTAATGAAGACACCTAAATCATTTTAAAACCTAAAATAATAGATTTTTTTAGTTATTTAGCTTTAGTAATTACTTCTATTATTTTTTATAAGAATTTTACATAATTTTTTCACACATTTATACAGAGTTTTTACGCTTTTATACGCTATTTATATGCTATATATACGCATATATATAAACACATTACACATCACATTTACACACACTAGCTCCATTTTTTACACCTCATTGCCAACGTGGCTTCATCTTAGCCGTCCACGTGTACAATCCAACGGCTGAGAATCAAATTTTCATTTTTATTACATTCCACCCCCCAAAACCCTAAAAACCTCTCATTTTCCCCTCAACTCACCTGACCAACTCTCTCTCTCTCTCTCTCTCTTGCGGCGAAACTTTTTGCCACCACTGTCACGATGTTTTTCGGCCAATTTGGCCGGCGAAATTCAGAGAAAATGGCATATTCGAGTTCCCTTCTCACCCGCTACAAAACCTATACAATATTCGAATGAGGTTGACTCTTAACCCTCATCGACGGGGTTCCTACTGCTGGAAAATGTCTCCGACTTGGCCTGAGGATGTCCTAAAAAGACGCTATTGCCTGAAAATGGTGAGGAACCCTTCATGCGAACTCGATTTAAGATGGGTCAATTTGACCCGACTCGGGCGTAAATGGGTAATCCTTTTCCCCTTTTTTCTTTGCTTTAATCTATGTGATATCTATGTGTTAACATACTTAGTCGACTAATTGCTGCGTGTTAAGTTAATTAGGTGAAAAGTTCGTATGATTATTAATCCTTGGTTAGTTTACTAATTCAACTGGATATTACTCTGAATTTTTGCACGTTTGAGTATCCTAGGTTATCTCTATTAGTCTTAAAAGAGTCAATATCGGTTTATGAATTGATCATTACTATCTATGTTTTACAGTGTATTTGTTTCCTTGTTCTATCGAGACACATGATTCTCGTGATTATATGTGTAAAACTGAAATAATGATTTGATGAACATGATTTGAGGGGTCATGATTAGGTTCAATTTGATTCTCTGATTGATACTTGAATGGAAGTTGTTCCAGTGATTGACATAGTAACCATAGAGTTCTGCTTGAAACCTGCTAAGTTGTTGTCTGATTTTTTAACCTAAATTAGTTTGAGACACCCTTTTGCACTAATTTTGAACCTGGCTATGTTATGATTTAAAGGGGGGGCCTATTGGTTCAGATTCATGTCTATGTGATTTCAAGATCCTAATTAGTTCAAATTGAAATTCTAACTAGAAACAAGATTTGAAATTGGTTATTTGATTGACCTAGTATCAACTTGAATCCTTTTAATCTGTTAAGGATATTTTGGAGCGTAAGATATAATTGTACAGTTTGTTTTGAACCTAGACATTTGTCAAGGTAATGAGGGGAAAAGGCATAATTAGTTGGGATCTTATTTCCTTAAAATTGGGAGACTGACTAACCTATGTTTGGAAGGAGTACTTAAGGGAATCCCTTTTAAATCTGGAAGGCAATATTCCCTACCTTTTATATTTTGCCTGTTTGAATTTTGAAGCCCAACCCCTCACCTATATAAACTCATAACTTTTGTTCACTTGGAACAAGTTCAGACACAATTCAATGCACAGAAACATACAGATACACAAACAGACATTGAGACTTCCTCTGTGGAAAAGACATTAAAGGCATAGAAAGTATTGACTGCTTGCTCTAGTTTCTGGGCTCTTTTCTGCATACTGAACACTGGTCCTAGGGGAGCACTGCTTATCTTCTTTACTACTCCCTGTTGGCTATTGTTTTGACAAGGTATAGGTCATGACTCACATTGTTACTTGTCCTTATATTTAAACTGTTATGCATATGTTTATTTATGTGTTTCCTGGGTTGTTTTACCTTTGTCTATGCTACATATTTGGGGCCCTGCTTGGCCCTTACTAATCTCTTTATGTAGCATGTGTAAGGATAGTCTTAAAGACTATACCAGTGTATAATTTACAGGTTTTTAGTGTGTTTAAAGGCCTTAGAAAATGGCCTACTCTTCTCTAATAAAAGTTGAGCCTAGGCAGGCTACTCTCTAGTGCATATAGGGCACCATCTGACCCCTGCTCTTCTCTGTTCTTTTCCCCTTAGAAACTGTCCCCATCTTGTATATTTGATAGGGATCTTGCTTGTATTTGTGATTAAAACAGGTATACAACCTTCAGGTTGTGTACTTGGCTACCCAGGGGCCATTTCTAACTTCCCTCTCCTACTTCCTGTATTAATCATCATGAAAGCATGACCTTATTGCCGAGAACTCACACGACAATGATAATCTGTGTTTACTTAGAATTTGGACGTTGCTAGCATGAACAGGTTTTAATGTTTTAAACCATGACATTCGAAGTTCTTTTTGTGCAAATCAGGAATTTTTTAACAGGGGCTAATTGTGCTATAACTGCTTAAAACCAGACTGTTTCTGTAAATTTAAAAATGTCCCTCTTTGCATAAATGATCCAGGCCTGAAAATATTTTTAAATCTGGCCTTTGTGTATAAAAAAGATTTTAAAACCTACTTCAACCTCTTACACACTAATCTAATAGTGTATAGGTGGGTATAAGTATTGGGGTCAATTATACAACTATACAATACTTTCTAAATCCTAATACTATTAATTATTCATGTATTTTCATGTCTTTACCTATATCTATGTGCGACAGCCCTTTTTTGCATTTATGTGCTTATGTGAAACTCATATTTTTAAAAACAACCCACCTACCTATATCTATTTCCAAAACTGACCCCCACACCAAAATAGACATTAAGGTTAGGGCTCGACAATTAATGACGAGTCACACCGACCCTAATGGCTAACATTTTGTTTTAAAAATAATACCCATTGGGTTTTTGACAAAATTTAAAATTGTTTATGAAAGCTGCCTATTTTCGCAAAGCTGCCTATTCATGCAAAACTGAGTTAAAAGCTGAATTTGCACAAGTGAACTATATTTTAACATTTCTCTCAAATTTATCCATACCTTCGATTAGGCTTTAATATTAGAGGTCATAAGCGCGACTAGGCGTAGAACATAGGCCGTGTGTGCAAAATATTGAAATCTAATTGTGTATGTGCTACTTAAACTTGTCTGATTAAGCTTATTACATACATTGATTGTGAAATTGACCATTCGAGTTAGTAATGCATATGATAATGTTCTATCTTGTATAAGACATCCCAAAATGTATAGACTCGGGCGGGAATCACCTTTCATTGGACTCGAATGAGTACCTAACACCTTCTCCCCCGAGTCATTTAGACTTCTTACCCGTTGAATCTCTGAAACTGGACCAGTTTGATAATGAACTCGACCTTAGATGCTTAGGTGGCCTAATACACCTTAGAAAATTGTATTAGGTGGTGACTCCAACTCTTGAACTCAAACGAGTTACCCAGTCCAATTCGAAACCCGACTCGCTCCGAGCCGAGTCTAAAATTGGGTATGACAGAATGGCGACTCCGCTGGATTCTCGGCCATATGATCAGCTAGGGCTTGAGCTTTTACCGCCTTTTGAGTGACAAAAGTGATGTCGAATTCACTGAGCAGCATTTTCCATTTAGCCAAGTTTCCGGTAGGCATTGGTTTTTGGAAAATATACTTGAGAGGGTCCATCCTTGATATCAGCAATGTTAAGTAAGATGTCAAGTAGTGCCTCAACTTTTGTGCTATCCAAGTCAGCGCACAGCATGTGCGTTCCAGTAATGTGTACTTAGCCTCGTAAGGAGTGAATTTCTTGCTTAGATAGTATATGGCTTGCTCCTTTCTTCTAGTTGAATCATGTTGCCCCAATACACATCCAAATGTCGAATCTACCACAGACAGGTACAAAATCAAAGGTCGCCCAGGCTCAGGTGGAACCAACACAGGCGGGCAAGATAAGTACTCCTTTATCCGATCAAATGCTTTTTGACAGTCTTCCGTCCACTCAATCGCTGCGTCTTTCTTTAGTAGTTTGATGATAGGCTCGCAGATGACAGTGGATTGTGCTATGAATCGACTGATGTGATTGAGCCTTCCCAGGAAACTCATGACCTCTTTCTTGCTCTTCGGCTGCAGAAATTCTTTGATGGCTTTGATCTTGGATGGATCCAACTCAATACCCCTTCTACAGACGATAAAACCCAGAAGCTTCCCTGCTGGAACACCAAAAGCACACTTTGTTGGGTTTAGCTTCAAATTATATTTGCGCAGGCGATTGAAAAGCTTGCGCAAATTATCAAGGTGCTCTGAGCTATTCTTTGACTTGACGATCACATCATTCACGTAGACTTCGGTTTCTTTGTGCAGCAGGTCATGGAACATAGTTTTCATTGCTCTAATGTTAGTTGCCCCAGTATTCTTCAACCCAAATAGCATAACCTTGTAGCAATAAGTTCCCCAAGATGTAGTGAAAGCTGTCTTCTCGGCATCCTCCTCATCCATGAGCACTTAATGGTAGCCAGTGAAACAGTCCATGAAAGACTGTAGTTCATGTTTCGCGCAATTGTCAATCAGGATGTGTATATTTGATAGAGGAAACTCATATTTTGGGCTTGCTCTGTTCAGATCTCTGTAGTCTACAGAAACTCAGAGTTTCCCATCTTTCTTTGGCATTGGGACAATGTTAGCTAACCAAGTTGGGTATTTGACTGTTTTCAAGATTCCTGCATTGAGCTGTTTGGTTACCTCCTCCCCAATCTTCAACAAAACTGACGACTTAAAAGTTCGGCCTTTTTGTTTGACTGGCGGAAATCCCGGATTGATGGGTAATTTATGAGCTACCACATCTGTATGTCAGTCATGTCATCATACGACCAAGCAAATACATCCTCATACTCCTTAAGAAACTCAGTATACCGCTTTTTATCTTCGGTGGTGAGGTGCACACTAATCCTTGTCTCTCATAAAGCAAAAATAGGATGCGACAGTACATACACGAATTTTAATATCTTAGTTACACTGTATTTAGAAATCATGCATCATGTCATATTTAGGAAAATTTCGACTTCGGCTCGTGTCTAAGTCTACTAATTCACCATATTTGAACAAACCAACGGGTTTTCAACCCTAAGGGACGTTTAAATATGTTATGTGTGCATTTATTTAAAGTTAAACGTGTCTAATGTAGACCATTTATTTACATAAAAGTGGGTTTCTCATAATAAAATCAATTATTTATTTTTATTTACCTAAAATTATTATTTCTACATTTATACAACAAAACCATGTATTTTATAAAATTATTTTTGGATTATGAATGAAATTAATTTTTCTACTTTTATGAAAACAAAATCATAGACTATTAGTTTTTTCTACTTTTAATGTAGCAAGATCAATTATTATTCCTATTTACCTAAAAAAATGTTATTTCTACATTTATACCATAAAATTAATTATTTTATAAAAGTATTTCCTGTTAATTTTGGGTTATAAGAACAATTGGGATGACACAAAATACACGTTCAATTTTAAATACCATAATCAAAATTAAGATGACTCAACATTCTTGGTATGTTAAACTCTATTAGCTAACTTCGTCCAAAAGTGTCATCAAATGACGCCTATCATACATCTTCTGTGTGTTGATCTTGTTGGGCCTATCTCCGGCACAAGAGAAGTCCCCTGTACTATAAGGAGTGATATGTTTTGAATTTGGTAATTATTACCGCAACACTGACTTGTTGTTTTCATGCCTAAGTTTTACTCCCACTCCCGAGGTTGATTTGTGCATTCTGGCCGAGCATCATTACCGGACGAGAGCCAAGGGACCAGTTACAACTCCTCCCCCTTCACAAACTAGAAGAAGAGGAAAGCAAAACATTATGTCTGAGCTAAATAATGATGCTCTTAGTGACAATAATGTTGGGAATAATGGGACACCCCCACAAACTTGCCCTGGTTGAGTATGATGAACATGTTGCTACTTTAGAGCAAAGAATTAAAGAACTTGAAGCGAAACTAACAATGGCCAATTTACCTGTTGTTAACGCCGCCCATTCAAGGGAACCAGTCGATCCGAGTGGGTCAGCCCGCCCTAATAGAAATGACCCTATACACCCAACTGATCCCCTGTTGTTTACCAAACGGTCATATTTTTGGAGAAGTAAAAGCAGGTACCCATATCAAATACTAGAATAATAGTTCAAACAACAGTTCTTATTTGATTTATTGATATATACCACCCGCCACCTACCAAGCAGCACCACCAGCTACTTACCAGACGGCACCACCCGCTACCTATCAGACAGCACCAACTGCTACTTACCAATCAACCATATCCACCACTTATCAAGCACCACTCCCTGCATATCCTACTTACCCAAACACAAACTTACCTTACCCATCAACACCACATATCCTCAGCCTTATAATCCCATGTTCACTGCTGAAACCAAACAACTCACTTCACCCGTCAAAGACCATGAAAACTATGAATGAGCAGAGGATGAAGCCAATGATGATGAGACAAAAGAGAAAGTTCGTAAGCTGGAGGCAGCCTTTAAGAAGTTTGAGTTAGGCAAAACCACTAAAGGTTTAGCTTATGAAGATTTATGTATCTATCCTACTTTGAAATTACCTGATGGGTACAAGATACCAAAGTTCGACTTGTTCAATGGCACTGGCGATCCTATATCACATCTGAGAACATATTGTGACAAGTTAACTAGAGCAGGGGAAGACGAGAAAGTACGAGTAAAACTATTCAATCGAAGCTTGACTAGGGACGCTCTAAGTTGGTTTTCTAAACAGAAACCAGGCACATGGCTCGGTTGGGAAGATATGGCAGCAGGTTTTGTAGAAATATTTGGGTACAATACCGAAATGGTACCAGATCGCTCTATTTAGAAAAGTTGAAAAAGAAACCCACAAAGACTTTCAGGGAATATGCTACTAGGTGGAGAGCAGAAGCTGCCAAGGTGAAACCCGCTATGAATGAGAAAAAAATAGTTAACATATTCATTCGCATACAAGAAGATGTCTACTATGACAAGTTGTTGCATATGAAGAACCAAAAGTTTGCAGATGTAATGCTAATGGGAGATGACATAGAAGAAGGTTTAAAAATTGGAAATATTATTAACTTAGCTGCACTACAAGCTGCTAATAAGGCTATCCAAGCTGGAAATGTGAGTCTCACCAAAAAGAAGAAAGATGAAGTTTGTTTTGCTGCAACCATTCAAGACCCTAGTTTCAACCACTATTAGCAAACACCGCCACCATTCTATCCCTAAACTCACATACCACCTTAAAATTCCGTTTACAACACTCAGCTCACTCGACCTATATTCCACACCCCAGCACCAAGCCGTCCATCACACCAGCAAAATACTCAACCCAACTACCGAAATGCATCACCATACCCTCCTAGGCCTCACCCTGATGAAAACCAAAGACCCAAAAGAAATTACACTGCATTAGCTGAATCCTGCACCCAATTGTTCGAGAGATTGAAAGTTGTCGGGCTTATTGTTCCAACACCTCAAAAGGTGCCAGACAATCCTTCACCACACTTTGATTACAGCAAAAGGTGTGCATACTACTAAGGTGGGCCGGGGCATAAGATAGAGAAATGTTTTGCATTGAGAGATAAGATTTAAGACCTAATAGATGAAAAGGTCATACATTTGATGACGCCAAATATGCACAATAAATTCGCTACCGAATCATGGAGATGAGAAGGTGAATATGATTTACTTCGGCGAAGAATGCAATCTGGAAGGTACAATCATAAAGGCAAAAACAGTGTTTGATGAATTTAAGTTTTGCATGGGGTACATCTTGGTTTGCAAAGGAGAGAGTACTACACAGGATACAAGAGGTTATCACTCACTAGAGCAGTTTGTTCCAACTTTGCAACAGGCATCCATCTTTTCAAGGCACATGAAAACTCTCGAGGGTGGAGGACTTGTCAAGGATGTTCATGACGAAGAAAATGATCTGACCGGTCTAAAGGAGCTATCTATGGAGGAATATGATACAGTTCCCGAAAAGCATACTGAGGCCCTGAACATCCTGGAAGCTGAAACTGGAGTTATGCCAAAACAACTGAATCTACAGCATATTCCGAACATGCCGAAAACCTTAGTGGAGCTGGGAAAATTGTTGTTTCCTAAATAAAACACGACTCGGAGTCGTTAGCTTTTGCTTTCTTTGTTTTGCAACTTTTTTTCATCATCGTTTCCTGTCGAAGACTATTTCTCAAGTCAAAAATAAAATCATTTCCTATTTTTTCTTTTTTGTGTATGCATCATTTACTTTCTGCAAAATCATTTTAATTATATTGAGTCTTTGACTGCGATCTGAGAAAGCAATCCAAAACGACGAGTACAAACCAGGCTATGGTGATTTCGACAAAAAACATTTGAGGAACTTCATAGCAGACAACCGAGGCAAGAGCATATTGAGGAAGATGACTTACAATTCATGGCGAAACAGTAGAAATACATATAAGGAGAAGAATTAGACAAACCCAAATGGACTAAAATCATGCTCGAGCAAGTGATGCTCGTGGATAGCAAAGTATCAGCACAACAAGCAATAAAATTACAAAGGCGTTTACCAAGAAAATTAGAGCAAGACAGCTGATCCTAGAATAGAATTCTCTAAATCGAGACAAAATTAACAAGATCCTTTACTCAGATAAAAATCAAGCAACATTCATCTTTATTGGATTTAACTACGTAGCGACCTAATTTCCAAAAGGGGATACGTAGGCAGCATACCCAAGGCATGGTCATATCATAAGAAAATTTTATTGGACATTGGGGCAGAATTTTTTGAGTTTTCCTTAAAAAATTCAAAGAATAAATCACAACACACTGGGGCAGAATTTTTGAGGGACCTAAAAAAATTCAAGGGAAATACAAGCAGCACACTTGGATAGAAATTTTGAGCTTCCTTCAAAATTTTAAAGTGAAGGATCTTCGAACAACAAATGGATATAGAGGAGATTATTTCCAAACAACACGTCGAAGTCTATGATTCAATGAAATAAATTTGTATTACTCTTGAAACATTATTTTTCTCAAAACCCATGCATATCCCCTTTCCTTATCTCTATTGCTCACAACCCAACTAAGGTTCGACGTTCGAAAATAGAGGCATTAATAAGGAGACAATTATACAAGATGCAGCAGCAGAGCGCAGTACAACAAATGCGCAAGTCAACCTCCCCTAAAAACTCACAAATTTTCTTTGATTGCAGGTTTACACAGGCACCGAGTATACTTAACAACTTTTTCAAAGCAATATTTATCATATTAAACAAGCATAGAATCCATGTGGGTGGATATATAGGGTCCGGGTCTGTGGACATGACATCAATTTGACAAGCATAGAATCCATGTCGGTTGATATATAGGGTCCGCGTCTGTGGACATGACATCAATTTGCAGAGCATAGAATCCATGTCGGTAGATATATAGGATCCGCGTCTGTGGACACGACATTAATTTGCAGAGCATAGAATCCATGTTGGTGGATATATAGGGTCCGCGTCTGTGGACATAACATCAATTTGAAGAGTATAGAATCCATGTCAGTGGATATATAAGGTCCGCATCTGTGGACATGACATCAATTTCGCAAGCATAGGATCCATGTCGGTGGATATATAGGGTCCGCGTCTGTGGACATGACATCAATTTGAGGAGCATAGAATCCATGTCGGTGGATATATAGGGTTCACGTCTGTGGACATGACATCATTTGAAAAGCATAGGATATGTGTCGGTGGATATATAGGGTCCGCGTCTGTGGACATAACATCATTTTGACAAGCATATAATCTGCATCGGCGGATATATAGGGTTTGCGGTGGTGAACATGACATCAATGACAACTGAGTAGGGTCCGCGTTTGTGGGCATAGTTCAACAATTTGAAGTATAAGGTCCGCGTCGGTGGACATAGCATTTGAAAAGTACATGGTTTGCATATGTGGATGAGACATCAATTGAACAAGCATAAGACAAGACGACTACTTCGCTCAACAGGGAAGTTTACTTTATCTTTATCTTTGTTCGCACTTATCTTGATTTTACTGCAGGACACTCTCTGATCTCTCGACAAACCCCTGCGTCATTTTCCATATTCTCACACTAGCACCCCGAAACTCTTACCACTTTTTCTGTCCTTCGTGACAAAATTGGCTGCTCCGTCAACTATCTATGCCTGAAGATTTTTTCATCATCCCCGGGCAAAGAGGTGCAGCTGTTAACACCCAATTTTGTCCCTCATTTTTTCTATAATTGGCCATAATTTAACATAAAGGTGCAATATTGACTGTTTGAGAAAATTTGCATAAGAAGTCATGCATTTACGTGTGTTATTCCCTATTTATACGTCATATACTTAATTGTGGTCATATCATTGTTTTGGCTATGTGTTAACTATATGATAAGCTCCGACTATTTGTGAAATTTACAGTATTTTTAATATTTAAATATTTACCTTAACAATTTATAATTATTTGATTTAATTTGACCCCATTATATTTTACGTGTGCATCTTTTTTTCTTACATAAGATATATATTTATATTTTTATTTATTTGACACCTTTAGTTAAATAATAGTCCAATTAAACATATTCAGTTCAAATGTCATACACAATATACCACCCATTTTATTTCATAATTTTGGCACATCTATTTGAATTCGAAATTTCAAAAACTCCTTTGAAACTGGACAAAAGTTTGACCAGATACTTCCATTTTTGCACTATACATTTTTCTTCCCACATATTCACTTTATTTCATGATAATTGAATTCTTTCAAATTCTCTTTGAATCTAGACAAAAGATGGTCTAGGTACGCTTTCTACATTCAAGATCTCTTCCATATTTTATTAACTGAAAATCACTCTTTTATTCCATATACAAATCTTCTTCCTCCTACCTTGAACCTAGCCAAAAGGTAGTCTAGATACATTTTCTCAATCTCTCTCCCATCTCCCATAATCTCTCTAATCCCACAAATCGCTCCAACATTCATATTCTCTAATCTCTCCCACTTCCCACTTTTGAGTCTACATACATCATTACTACTTAAAGAAAATATCCCCTCATCAAATCCCTTGATTCACTCTCATTCAAAATCCCTTCAATGAAGCTCCAAACCTCCCCCAATATCTCTCCCCAAAATTACTCAAAATCAAAGATCCCACAAATCGTGCATTCAATAATTTCCTACCATTCTTAGTATCCTATTTATCTACTTTAAATTAAACTCAATTCTCACCATGGAAGACACAATTTCTCTCTACTTCTCCTTTATCAAGACACCTCTATATCCATTCTCTATACAATATTTTATATAATTTAAATTTATTCGAAGACAACTCTGCAAATTCCGAAAATTATTGTAACATCAAAGCGGACTTTGCGATTGGTAAGTGACAAAGTATCATTACTTTTCTTTGAATCTTGAAAGGTATATTTCTCATCTAGTCTTGAATTATGACTCAATTTTATTATAGTATTTTTAATTTATTTGACAGTGCCTAATATTTGAATATTCCTTGAATACATAATATGTTCCTATATGTGATCACAACTAGAATAATTAAGTAATCCTTTTGTGATATACAATTTTCAGATAACGAAATGAGAATTCATTTTAAAGTCATTCTTCGCAGTAGTTAAGTAGATATCTTTTCATTCTTTAGGAATGGCGTGGGGTCTTTAAAAGTAAAAGTTATTTTTTATTTTGTGACTAGCCCATTATTCTAATTTGGAGACTTATTATTTTTAAATCTTTGAAATTATTTTACTTGATATTATTTGCAAAGCATGATCGTATTTTTTATTTGGCGCCTAGATGTCTAGACTTGGGGCATTAATAAATATAGGGGTTTAGATATTTTACACTTTAATTAGTTGTCTCAATGGCCTCCGAGACTTTAAGTTGGGATGCTAGAAAACCTTTTAGGACATTTTTAAAATATTAGGAAACGCTCTAGCTAAATACTTAAAGAGGGTATGAGAGTTAAGGGAATAAAGCCCCTCAGATATGATGGAAACTACCCGAGCTATATATTTGATAGTGGATTCTGAAACTATCGTCCCTTACGAAAGTCGGGTTCTGATCCGAATAGGATAATAAAACATAGAGTTATTTATTTAAACGTTTAATTCGCTATTTATTATTTAATTTGCGGCTATTTGTGCAACATCATTATTATTTTAGATAACTCATGCAAATGTATTATAACTGCTTATTTGTTTTACAACTTATATCCCTTCTATTTATTTCACCTTTGTCTTTTTCTAAGCAATGTGTTAAACCCAATATAGAAATCGGTCGGAAAACACGTTTAGTGGAACTTAGGAGGTGTTTAACCCCTTCTTTCTAGGTTATTTCGAATACTTACCCGAATCTCTGACTCGTAGACCAACCCGAAGTTAATTCTTTAAAACGAATTAGAAATTAATAGGTGACCTAATATGCCTAGGAAATTTATTAGGTGGTGTATTGGGCAAAAATTGACATGCTCGGTTAGCACCTCGGCATGACAAACCGAAGACAAACGAGCCGATGCTCCGAAGGAGAATGATCGAGGCAGGCGATCAAATCACTGAAGTCGAGTTTCAATGACATCACCGAAGGCAAACCGTTAGCTGAGCTTCGGTGACGTCTACTTTGGCTGAGCAGCAAAGTCCCATCACCGAGGTCGAACACTTGAACCTCGGTGAAACACCTCGGTACAAACGGCTCCGCATCCCACTACTTCAGCCCACTAACTCCCATAATAAATGTCCAGAACGTGGTTAAAGGCATGATCTGTCATGGAGAACGTGGGTAAGGTCCCTTTAGCCTATAAATAGCACTTCATTTTACATTATATTCATTCAGAAATACATACAGAAACTCTGCCAAATTTTGTACTCGTTACGATATATTGAAATAAAGTTACTTTCTCGTGTTTTACGCTTATTTCTTGCATTCCCCTGACTTTGATATGAAGATTTGCTTATATTCTAACCCAAATTCGATTTGTGATCCTAAAACCAATTTAAGCCAATACAAATTGGCACCATCTGTGGGGATATAAGCAGAAACGCTTCGCTCTAGAGTTCAACGTTCTTCTTCGTTAAAGCCCATAGCTTTTCAACGACGATATGGCTGACAGCAGTAGAAATCTTGATGATCAGACTGACGTTCCGTCGAACCAACAGTCTTCGTCCCCTATGACAACTGAGGCCTTCTAAGCTTTTGTTGTTGCTTCGCTCAAAGCTCCTCAAGAACGAAATGATGAGCAAGCACACATCAACGCCGAATTTCGCACCTCGTTTGTGGCGAGGAATAGCGCGGCACTGAACGGCACCCAGCCTTTGGCTCCAAATGGAGGCATCCCGCCCTTCGTTCCTACGGGAGCGATAATAGGGGGACCTCCCAATGGGGCCACGTCTGGGGTTTCGAGAAACATATCGAGCGCAACGCCACACTTCGGAACGATTCCTACCGTGGCTGAAACTACATCCTTAGTCGATGTTGAAAGGTTGACCAGAGAAATTGAGGCGCGCGTTGAAGCTCGCTTGAGGCTCATAAAAAGCGCCTCGAGAGCGTACCGGGGATAACAAAGACCAAAGACGAGCTTGACATAGATCAATATAGGGAGTTGCCATTTATGCCCAAAGCAACTCCACCTCCAACTCCTAAAAACTTCATGCTCATGTTCTTAAAAGAGTATGATGGGACCACCGATCCCAAAGAGCATGTAAGGGAGTACATGGCGATGGTAAAGAGCAATGACTTAATGGCAATAGAGCTCGAGTCAATGTTCTTAAAAAAGTTTGGCAAATCCTTGGAGAAAGGAGCGCTGCGCTGGTACATGTGTCTACCAGCGGGGTCAATTTCCACCTTCAAGGAAATGACCAATGCCTTCGTTAAGGCCCACACCGGAGCTCAAAAAATTCTCCAGAGGAAGGAGGATATATGCGAGGTCAAGCAACGGCCCGGTGAGCCACTTAAGGAGTTCCTTGAGCGCTTTCATGCTGAGCGCATGGAGCTACCTCGGATGGATGATACTCTGGCAATCATGGCATTTGAAAAGGATATCAATGTTCACAATTCTGACGCCGCTGCTGAATTGCGAAAAGAGCTTCAACAATACCAAGTTTTGACATGGGAATATCTACACAAATGAGCTTACTCCAAAATCAGGCTGGAGGAGGCTGAGTTTAAAAGTCGAGGTTATAATTACAAAAACCAAGGCGAATCCTCATATCGCGCCGAGGTGTCGCGAGGAAATCCAAAGGGGAGGTACGAACCATATACCTCCACAAGGCAGCCTGTCAGCCAAAGGTTTGGAAATTCCTTTGGAAACTCATTTACAAGCCCACATATAAGCCAACGGCTCGGAGGAAAGGTTCACTCCAGCACGAACCAAAGGAATTCCTCAGGCCTAGCTTCGGCTTCAAAGAAAGAACTACCTTGGATCCCTAATTACAATTTTAATATATCAACCTCGGAGTTGGTTAACGTAGTCAAGGAGACTGCCAGGGTAAGAGTACCCAAAGACATGAGAACTCTAGCGGACAAAAGAGACCAGATTTGCACTGTGTGTTCCACGCGGGTTATGGTCATCAAACCGAGGATTGCAAAGCATTGCGCCTCGAGGTGGCTCATTTGTTGAAGAAAGGTGTGTTGGCCAAATTCCTTACTGACAAGGGAAAGGACAACTACTCCAAGAACCAAGGCGATGGACAGCCACCTCGGGCTCCACCCCTTGAGAGAGTTGTAAATGTTATCACCAGGGGGTCAGAGGTGAACGGGGTGAATTTTGTGGCTGCAAAGAAATTCGCGGCTGCAAAAAAATTCGCCAAGCTGTCAGTCTCGATGGAAAAGAGAACTCGAGTGGGAGGCTCGGGTAAAGAAATCGTATTTGATGATAACGATTGTGATGAGATGATGTAACATCATCACGATGCCTTGGTCATCATGTTGAGAATCAACGACTCCGATATCAACCGAGTCCTGATTGACTACGGCAGCTCGGTCAACATAATCAGCTACGGGGCCATCAAGAAGATGTGGCTCAAAGGGGAAGTAATCCCCAAAACAACGGTGTTGAATGGCTTTAACAACTCCACGGAGAAAACTTTGGGTGAAATTACACTCAAAACATTTGCTGAAGGAGTTAGCAAAGAAACACTGTTCCAAGTGTTGCCCGAAAATATAGCTTACAATGTGATCCTCGGCAGAACATGGATCCATTACATGGAGGTTGTTCCCTCCACGCTGCATCAAGTGATTAAATTCCCTATGCCTTGGGGGGTTCGATCAATAAAGGGAGAGCAACAAGTAGCAAGAGAATGTTACTCGGTTGCGTTGAGAAGTGGAGTCGCCCCGACCGGGCCAAAACAATAGCAACTAACACAACCGGTGTCAAGCGAGGAGGACCTCCAAGGAGAAGTTGAAAAGATCCGGGTTTGCATTCAAGAGCCTCGGAAACAAAATGCCGAGGACTCAACTATTGAAAAGCTGGAATCTTTCACCTTATTGAAAGATTTTCCTAAAAGAAAGGTATTTGTCGGCTCGAAATTGGACCCGGGGTCGAAAAAAGCAATCATTGAAGTTTAAAAGTCCAACAACGATTGCTTCGCTTGGTCCCATTCGGACATGATTGGTATCGATCCAGAGATCATGACCCACAAGCTGAATGTATTCCAAAGTCTCACCCCGATGAAGCAGAAGAAAAGACCTCACGCCAGGGTTAAAAAGAAAGCGATCAAATATGAAACCACAAAGTTGCAAGAAAATGGTTTCATAAGGGAGGTAAAGTACCCCCGAATGGCTGGCTAATGTGGTCGTCGTACCAAAGAAAAATGGCAAGTGGAGGATGTGCATAGATTACACTGATTTGAACAAGGCTTCCCCCAAAGACTCCTACCCATTGCCACAAATAGACAGGTTAATAGACTCGACGGCTGGACACAAACTATTAACCTTCTTGGATGCTTATTCGGGCTACAACCAGATCCTCATGGATCCGAAGGACGAAGAGAAAACCTCGTTCATCACTGACCGAGGTACCTTCTGCTATAAAGTGATGCCCTTCGGTTTGAAAAATGCTGGAGCGACGTACCAGAGGTTGGTGTGTTGTATGTTCAAGGAGTATATTGGGTAATCTATGGAAGTCTACATAGATGATATGCTCATCAAGTCAATTCGAATGGAGGATCACCTGAATCACTTGAGGAAAGATTTTGCTGTTCTAAGGCAATATGGCATGGAATTAAACCCCGAGAAATATGCCTTCGGCGTAGGCTCAGGCAAATTCTTGGGATTCATTGTCTCTGAACGAGGGATCGAAGCAAACCTAGATAAGATCAAAGCCATCGAGGAAATCCCCGAAGAGTTGACCGGGGTGAAAGAAGTTCAGCGCTTAACTGGCCGAATCGCTGCCTTAAGTCGATTCATCTCAAGGTCCTCGGAGCGATGCCACAAATTCTTCTCTGTTTTTAGGAAGAACAATCACTTCGAATGGACACCAGAGTGTAAAGAAGCGCTGAAAGATTTGAAACGCTACCTGGCTAACGCACCGTTGCTCGCCAAGCCGAAGGATGGTGAAACATTGCTAGTTTACTTGGCTGTATCCGAGGCGTCAGTCAACGCGGTGCTGGTTCGGGAGGAAGATGGCAAGAAATAGCCCATCTACTATGTGAGCAAGACATTCCTCGATGCTGAGACCAGGTACCCACACTTGGAAAAACTGGAACTTGCTTTACTTGTTACTGCCCGGAAACTACGACCTTATTTCTAATGTAACCTAATAGCAGTAGTTTCAACCTTCCCCTTGAGAAGTATATTACATAAACCTGAGTTATCGGGGAGGTTATCAAAATGGGCAGTAGAACTAAGCGAATATGACATCACTTATCAACCCCGAACAGCCATCAAGTCCCAAGTCTTGGCCGACTTCGTAGGCGATTTTAGTGTTGGGATTCTGCCCCAAGCCGAAAAGGAGAACTCAATATCGAAAGGAACTGCTTCGGGGCTGTGGATACTTCACACCGATGGGGAAACTAATTCCAGGGGTTCGGGATTAGGCATAGTGATGAAAGCATCCACCGGGAAGAAAATCGGGCACTCGGTTCGGTTAAAAAAAGTGACCAATAATGTGGCCGAATACGAAGCAGCCTTGGCAGGCTTGGAGTTAGCTAAAGAAATGGGGGTGGAAAGAATTGAGTTGAGATGCGACTCACAGCTGGTAGTAAATCAAGTGCTCGACGAATACACGACTCGAGAGCCCAGAATGCAGCTATTCTTGGACCGAGCACAGAGGATTTTGGCCCAATTCCAAGAATGGAAAATTAAACAAGTGCCTCGAGAGGAAAATACCGAAGCTGATGCCCTGGCAAACCTGGGTTCGGCGGTCGATGAAGCCTACTCGGGGACTGATTCAGTAGTTCGGTCGCTATCTGTACAGATGAGAGAGATGAAATTGCAAGTCAACTCGGTGGACCACAAATGGGATTGGCGGAGTAAGTTTATCTCTTACTTCGACTCGGGGACTGTCCCCCAAGATAAAAAGGAGACCAAAGAAGTTAAGGACTCAAGCGGCTTCATACCATATGATCGAGGGTAATTTGTACAAGAGATTGTATTGCGGCCCGATGGTCAAGTGTTTGGGTCCGAAAGAGGCTAGATATGTGATGGTCGAGGTGCACAAAGGCGAGTGTGGCAATCACTCGGGATGAAAGTCCTTAGTGCGCAAATTACTAAGAGCTGGGTATTATTGGCCCACCATCAGCGCAGATGCAAAGGTCTTCATGCAAAAATGTGATAACTGCCAACGTCACGCACGAATGATCCATCAACAGGCCGAACCCCTACACTCGGTCGTGTCACCATGGCCTTTTATGAAGTGGGGAATCAATATTGTTGGCCCATTACTAAAAGGAAAAGGTGGTATTCGGTTCATCCTCGTACTAACTGATTACTTCACTAAATAGGTGGAAGCAGGAGCTCTCACCGAAGTTAAACAGAAACAAGTAATCGATTTAATCAAGAAGAACATCATCTATAGGTTCGGTGTCCCGAGGGAAATTGCTTGCGACAATAGTAAACAGTTTATGGGAGCAGCCATCACTGATTTCTTCAAACAATGGGGGATCAAAAGAATTGCTTCGGCCCCTTATCATCCAAGTGCCAATGGCCAAGCTGAGTCTTCAAATAGGATTATAATTGAAAGTCATAAGAAAAGGCTCGATGAGAAAAAAGGTCCCTGGCCCGAGGAGTTGCCAGGCGTGTTGTGGGCCATGCGGACAACAGAAAAAATAGCACCGGCGAGACTCCTTTTTCACTTGCTTACGGAATGGACTCCCTTATCCCCATGGAGGTGGGCGAACCAAGTCTTCGGTGCGCTCACACCACCGAGGATGTGAATCAGCAAGCCATGTGTATTGAGTTTGAATTGCTCGAGGAGAAAAGAGAGTTGGCTTTGGTTCGGTTAGTTGCTCAAAAAAGGCAGATCGAAGCATATCTCAATAGGAAGGCCAAACTTAGAGATTTAAAAGTTGGCGATTATGTGCTAAAGGCCACGAATCAATCAACGAAGGAAGAAAATGGGGGAAAGCTCGTTGCAAACTGGAAGGACCTTACCGGGTCAAAGCAATTGTTGGGAAAGGATCTTATCAAATCGAAGATCTGCAAGGCGTTCCCGAACCCTTAAATTGGAACATTTCCAATTTAAAGCGGTATTACTTTTAATCGAGGTAAACATTCCTTTATCTTCTTAAATCCACTCACTGCCTCGAGCCGAAATGTTGCACCCCAAATGTCTAAAGTGACGCATATCATTCTAATGAAATGTTAAGAATGATTTAAGTGAGTTTAAAGTCATAATATGACCATATATGATGTTTATATGTTGAATATAAAGTTTGGGAAAAATCGGATTTAAGTTGCGGAAAAACCGACTAAGGAATTGCCTTGTAACAGAGTTTTTCAACAATTAATTTCATGTATTATATGAGGTCTTTTGGGGACATATCATATACCAAATTGAAGGTCTTGGAGTATAGTTTCCAACGCTTTTAACATTTTCTTCATACAACTTATAGATAAAAAGATATGACCATCAGAAGTCAAGCCAGAAAAAGGGCCATAAGCGCAAAAGAGGACTAAAACTTAAATGTTTCAAGTATAAAAGGAAAAGTCCTCCTCCATCTCGTCATTTCCAGAAACTTAGTGATAGAAGCAGTGTGCTCTTGGGTGCTAAAGACATTTTGATGGTTTTGAAGAAAGAACATTGATCTTAGCTCGAAATTGAAGAGAGATTGCGTCAAAACGCTCTACGCGATTAGGGTAATATTATGCTACCTTCAATTTCGTTTATAATTTTGAGTTTTAGAATTACTTCATAGCTAAGTAAAGTACCTAAATTCTATGTTATAGCTTGTTTAAGCTTTAGAAGGTGTGGAATTCAAAGGAGACAAGGTTTAGAAGCGAGAAACATCAAGGGTATGTAAGACTAAACCTTTCTTTTGGCAAGGCATGTATCTTTTAGCTTATGAAGCTTTTCTTAGTTCTAAACTTAGTGTTTCTTGTGAGAAACTTGTATGGTATCAAGGAAACCTTGTATATACTTAATTTGGTAGTAATATCCAAGGTGAAAGACGTCCGAATCAGCAAGACAAAACGTTTCAAAATCTGGAAAATCATTTTGATCTTTGGACAGCAGTTAGTATATTGATCACAACTCCTTGTACAAAATTGATATTTAGATTCTTAAAGAATCCCCAGAACCCTAAAACATATATATACAACTTTCATGCATACAATCAAGTCTATATCTTTCATCTACACTCTAAAAATTAGGTTGAAAGTCAGGACAGTGGTGCTGTCCAGACATTCTATCTGCGGATTTGTTATGTCATCCAGTTGTCTCATCTTGTTATCCGTTTAACATGTTTATGTTATCAGTTTATCCGGGTATCCATTCCCATGTATAGTATAGTGCTGGTTCTATTTTTGCGGATCATCCAGTTTCAGAGGAAACTCTGCCGAAATTTTTATAAAAATCAAAGAGTTAGACAAATTCTAAGTTTCAGGTTGTGTCTATAATTCCATTCAGAGTTTTCTTATCATTCCTTTGAGTCCATATATCTTGTTGCCACAGGTGTTATGCCTCATACATGCTTATGCTTATATTGTGATCATGTTATGTGTGATTTGGAGTCCCCCATAGAGGCTGGACATTGGACACAAAGTCCGGTCGCGTGTGATACTGCCCGTCTGGGGGATACAGCCCCTCTGGTTCAGGCGAGAGTTGAAACACCTAGTGTGACCGGGTGTCATTCATACACTCTGACCAGAGAGACTAGATATTACTGGCTGGGGGGGATATAGCCCATAACACCCACCAGGTTTGTTATATACGCGTATATAGCCACATTATACACTGCATGATTATACATGAGGCTAGTTCAGTTTTTCAGTTACCTGATTTGGGGGGATACAGCCCATAATGCCAGACAGGTGCTAGTTCAGATGTTCAGTTACCTGATTTGGTGGGATATAGCCTATAACACCAGACAGGTACCAGTTCAGATAACATTTCTTTTTTAGCTCAGTACCAATTATCAGTTCTCAGTTATCAGCCACCAGTTCTTAGTGCCGGTATCAGTTGACAGTTATCAGTTCCAGTTTCTAGTAACTAGCTATCAGTCATATTACAGTTATTTATCAGTATAGTTCAGCTCAGTCTTCAGTTCCAGATTCAGCTAGACTTCAGTTTATATTTAGATCATGTTTGGTACGTTCTTCAAATTTCCAGCTATATTGCTATGCTCCAGCTCATATTCACATATTTATATTCCAGCCTTACAGTTTCATTCAGCTGAGATATATTATATGCTCATGCCTTACATACTTGGTACATATCGTACTCACGCCCTTTTCTGGGGCGCTGCGTTTCATGTCGCGCAGGTGCAGATAGATCAACGCTTGGACCATGTTAGTAGGCCATCTATCAGCTATTGGAGTCACCCCGCTTACTTCCGGAGTTACTTATCCTTTGGTATGTGTACAGTCAGCCAGCTTGGGTATGTTGGGGCCTTGTCCCATCCTTTGTATATTCAGTTCAGCACTCTTAGAGGCCTGTAGATATGTCCGTGTGTAGTTCTATCAGTATGTTATGTATGTCAGCTTGTGTTAGCCTTGTCAGCTTTTTTTCATTGCATAGTTCTTATCAGCTACGTTTATACTTATTCCGTTTATCAGTTATATTCATGGTTAGCAGATTATCAGCAGAATTAATGATGATCGACACTTAGTGTCGGTCATCCATCGTGACCCTAGGTTGGGTCGTGACAAAAGTGGTATCAGAGCAGTTCAGTCCTAGGGTGTCTACAGGCCGTGTCTGGTAGAGTCTTGTTTAAGAGTATGTTTCGCGCCATACTTTTGAACAGGAGGCTACAAGGCACTTCAGGACAGTTGTCTTTCTTTCTTCTCTAGATCGTGCGATAGAGCCATGATTATAGAATTCAGCCCTCTAACAATAGTGTTTTCAGCTAAGCGATGCCGCCGAAAAAAACTAACAGCTGCCAGAAGGGCAAGGCCATTCCTTGCCAGGGTATTAGTAGAGTGCCACCTAAGGTGGATGAGAGTGAGGAGTTCAGACCTGAGGCTCCATCTGAGGCCTCACAGATCCCTTCAGTTCAGGGCGATATTAGAGGGACTACAGCTGCCATACCTCCAGCTCCTCAGCCTGATAGTCAGGGGCACGAAGTGAGGGATGCCATCAGATTAAATACCAGTGTTGTAGTTGCTCAGAATAGACAGCATAGTGCAGATGCCTAGGGAGATACTGTATCCAGGATCAGGGATTTTATCCGACTAGAGCCTCCAGTCTTTACTGGATCCCGTACAGGAGAGGACCCTCAGGATTTTCTTGTGAGGATAGCCAGGGTGTTGAGGGTCATGCACGCGTCAGAGACAGAGTCAGTAGAGTTGACTGCATTCAGATTGCATGACCTAGCAACAGGGTGGTATCAGACATGGGAGTTATCTAGAGGGCCAGATGCTACTCCCGCGACTTGGAAGGAATTCTCAGATGCCTTCCTTCATCCGTATATGCCCATAGAGACACAGAGAGCACGTGTTGATCAGTTCCTGACCTGAGACAGGGAAGTTTGAGTGTAGAAGAGTATAATTATCGCTTTAATTCTTTAGCAAGGTTTGCCCCAACTGTGGTAGCAAGTATGGAGGATAGAATTCACAGGTATGTAGTGGGACTTGGTCCACACCTAGTGAACGAGTGTATGACGGTTGCTATGCAGACAGGTATGACTAAGATGTATCATGACCTTAAGCAGTTTTACTGTTGGGACGGAATGAAGCGTGGAATTGCGGTATTTGTGGCTCAGTGTCCTAACTACAGCAGGTTAAAGTCGAGCATCAAAAACCTAGTGGCTTGTTACAGAAAATCGATATTCCATCATGGAAATGGGAAGCAGTGAATATGGACTTCATTAGATGCTTGCCCCGTACGAGGAGCAAGTATGACTCTATTTGGGTTATAGTTGACAGGCTTACTAAATCAGCTCATTTCTTGCCTGTTAGAACTACTTATACAGCAGAGGATTATGCCAGACTTTATATCAGAGAGATAGTGCGCCTACATGGTATTCAAGTATCTATTATTTCAGACAGGGGCGCACCAGTTTATACCTAATTTCTAGCGATCGTTCCAGACAGGTTTAGGGACACAGGTGAATCCGAGAACAAAATTTCATCCCCAGACATATGGACAGGCTGAGCAGACCATTCAGACATTAGAAGATATACTTAGAGCTTACGTGTTAGATTATGGAGGCAGCTGGAGTGATCATCTACTGTTGATAGAGTTTGCATATAATAATAGCTATCGTTCTAGCATAAAAATAGTGCCATATGAAGCTTTATATGGGATATGGGTGCAAATGCAGATCTCCTATAGGATGGTTTGAGGTTGGCAGGTCTCAATTAATAGGTCCAGATTTAATCCAACAGGCAGTTGATAAAGTCAAGTTAATCAGGGAAATATTATTAGCAGCACAGAGTAGGCAAAAGTCCTATGCAGAAAACTGACGTCGAGATTTAGAATTTCAGATTGGCGATTGGGTATTCCTGAAAGTATCACCTATGAAAGGCGTTATGAGATTTGGAAAAAAGGGGAAGCTTAGCCCTAGATTTATTGGTCCATATCAGGTTAATAGGCGAGTTGGGCGTGTAGCCTACGAGTTAGACCTTCCAGCAGACCTTCAGGAGGTACATCCAGTATTCCATGTTTCTATACTCAGAAAATGTGTTGGAGATCCTTCTAGAGTTGTACCAGTAGATGATATACATATCACGGAGCAATTAACTTATGAAGAGGTGCCAATTGCAATTTTAGATAGGCAGATTCGTCGACTAAGGACGAAAGACATTCCTTCAGGTAAGGTGCTATGACGAAGCAATAATGTAGAAGAAATAACTTGGGAAGCTGGAAATGACATGATAGCCAAATATCCACATCTCTTCACTACTTCAGGTATGTAGCAGATCGTTGCTTAATGCTTCCACATACTTCATTTAACATTCGAGGACGAATGTTCCTAACGGGGGAAGATTGTTACACCCCATATGACTAAAGTGACGTATATCATTATAATTACATGTTAAGAATGATTTAAGTGTGTTTAAAGTCATAATATGACCATATATTATGTTTATATGTTGAATATAAAGTTTGGGAAAAATCGGATTTAAGTTGCGGAAAAACCGACTAAGGAATTGCCTTATAATAGAGCTTTTTCAGCAATTAATTTCATGTATTATATGAGGTCTTTTGGGGACATATCATATACCAAATTGAAGGTGTTGGAGTGTAGTTTCCAACGCTTGTAACAGTTTGTTCATACAACTTGTAGATAAAAAGATATGAGCGTCAGAAGTCAGGCCAGAAAAAGGATCATAAGCGCAAAAGAGGACTAAAATTAAAATGTTTCAAGTATAAAAGGAAAAATCCTCCTCCATCTCGTCATTTCCAGAAACTTAGTGATAGAAGCAGTGTTCTCTTGGGTGCTAAATACATTTTGATGGTTTTGAAGAAAGAACATTGATCTTAACTCGAAATTGAAAACAGATTGCGTCAAAACGCTCTACGCGATTAGGGTAACATTATGCTACCTTCAATTTCATTTATAGTTTGAGTTTTAGAATTACTTCATAGCTAAGTAAAGTACCTAAATTCTATGTTATAGCTTGTTTAAGCTTTGGAATGTGTGGAATTCAAAGGAGACAAGGTTTAGAAGCGAGAAACATCAAAGGTATGTAAGACTAAACCTTTCTTTTGGCAAGGCATGTATCTTTTAGCTTATGAAGCTTTTCTTAGTTCTAAACTTAGTGTTTCTTGTGAGAAACTTGTATGGTATCAAGGAAACCTTGTATATACTTAATTTGGTAGTAAAGTCCAAGGTGAAAGACATCTGAATCAGCAAGACAAAACGTTTCAAAATCTGGAATATCATTTTGATCTTTGGACAGCTGTTAGTATATTGATCACAACTCCTTGTACAAAATTGATATTTAGATTCTTAAAGAATCCCCAGAACCCTAAGACATATATCTACAACTTTCATTCAGACCATGAAGTCTATATCTTTCATCTACACTCTGAAAATTAGGTTGAATGTCAGGACAGTGGTGCTGTCCAGACATTCTATCTGCGGATTTGTTATGTCATCCAGTTGTCTCATCTTGTTATCCGTTTAACATGTTTATGTTATCAATTTATCCGGGTATCCATTCCCATGTATAGTATAGTGCTGGTTCTATTTTTTGGTATCATCCAGTTTCAGAGGAAACTCTGCCGAAATTTTTATAAAAATCAAAGAGTTAGACAAATTCTAAGTTTCGGGTTGTGTCTATAATTCCATCCAGAGTTTTCTTATCATTCCTTTGAGTCCATATATGTTGTTGCCACAAGTGTTATGCCTCATACATGCTTATTCTTATATTGTGATCATGTTATGTGTGATTTGGAGTCCCCAATAGAGGCTGGACATTGGACACACAGTCCGGTCGCGTGTGATACTACCCGTCTGGGGGATACAGCCCCTCTGGTTCAGGCGGGAGTTGAAACACCTAGTGTGACCGGGTGTCATTCACACACTCTGACCAGGGAGACTAGATATTACTGGCTGGGGGGATATAGCCCATAACACCCACCAGGTTTGTTATATACACGCATATAGCCACATTATGCACTACATGATTATACATGAGGCTAGTTCAGTTTTTCAGTTACCTGATTTGGGGGGATACAGCCCATAACGCCAGACAGGTGCTAGTTCAGATGTTCAGTTCCCTGATTTGGGGGGATATAGCCCATAACACCAGATAGGTACCAGTTCAGATAACAGTTCAGTTTTAGCTCAGTACCAGTTATCAGTTCTCAGTTATCAGCCACCAGTTCTTAGCGTCAGTATCAGTTGACAGTTATCAGTTCCAATTTCTAGTAACCAGCTATCAGTCATATTACCGTTATTTATCAGTATAGTTCAGCTCGGTCTTCAGTTCCAGATTCAGCTAGACTTCAGTTTATATTTAGATCATGTTTAGTACGTTCTTCAGATTTCCAGTTATATTGCTATGCTCCAGCTCATATTTACATATTTATATTCCAGCCTTTACAGTTTCATTCAGCTATGATATATTATATGCTCATGCCTTACATACTTGGTACATATCGTACTCACGCCCTTTTCTGGGGCGATGCGTTTCATGCCGCACAGGTGCAGATAGATTAACGCTTGGACAATGTAAGTAGGCCATCTATCAGCTATTGGAGTCACTCCGCTTACTCCCGGAGTTACTTATCCTTTGGTATGTGTACAGTCAGCCAGCTTGGGTATGTCGGGGCCTTGTCCCATCCTTTGGATATTCAGTTCAGCACTCTTAGAGGCCTGTAGATATGTCTGTATGTAGTTCTGTCAGTATGTTATGTATGTCAGTTTGTGTTAGCCTTGTCAGCTTTTTTTCATTGCATAGTTCTTATCAGCTAGGTTTATATTTATTCCGTTTATCAGTTATATTCCTGGTTAGCAGATTATCAGCAGAATTAATGATGATCGACACTTAGTGTTGGTCATCCGTCGTGACCCTAGGTTGGGTCGTGACACGAAACATGCTCCCAGGGCTTCGGTCGAAATGTAATAACTATCTCCTCATTTCATTTCGCTTGACCTTCTCAGGAAGCAGATAAAACGATTTTCAGTGTTCCGATCTTCATCAAGATTCACACCCAAACATTGGGGGAGAGTAAGAGGCAGGTTGCAACCGAGGTCGACACATTGAGACTCCCAACCGAAGTCCATCTATTCGACAACCGGGGACTGACACCCGAGGAATAGATTAGTACATTGTAATTAGGCCCGGTAGTGGCATGTCATCGATGTGTTCTTTACGCCCAAGGTCGGCTTCGACATGGCTCTATGTAAAAAGTCGGTTATAGCCCGGTGGATATTATCAATGAAATAAACTTGATTCTACATCTCTTTGTTTCTATAATCTTGCACTCCGAAGTTGCACTCCAAATGCATTAACTCGAGAACGAAACGTCGTTCTAAGTTCGCATCGATTTATTTAATTAAGCCTTGCAAGCAAATTACTTCTAAGTGTTTGGTTCAAACAAGAATTGACACAAGGTAAAATGCAAAATCACATCATTAAAAGGCTCGGAGGCCGATTGTTTGCATTAAAAACAGACAGACCCGAAGGTCAAAGTTATATATACATCCAAAAGCCCGAAGGCCTGCATCAAAAGGGCACGAGGCCCTAAACAAAAATGTAATAAACAAAAAAATGAACTGTTTGTTCCGAAGGGTCCCCCCCTCGGCATAATCACTGCCCTCTTTGGCACTCTCGCCCCCTTCATCTTCGGGTTCACCATTATCTGAACCCTCGCTCGAGGGAAGATCATCCACAACCTTCTGAGCCTCGGTAGCAGCATCTCTTGCCTTAGCAATCTTCTCTTCGAGTACGATCTGCCCAGCTTGAACTTGCTCAAGCATGCTAAGCCTAGTCTTAAAGACAGCCAATGTTTCCTCAAACTTCGCTCTCGTCGCTTTGGCTTCGACCCGCTCATTGTGGTAAGCAATTTTGCCTTCAAGCTCTGAGATCTTGCCCCGAAGAGATGGCACTTGGTCTACTTGGATTTGCAGCTCAACGAGCTTGGAGTTGTATTCACCAAGCTTACCACTGTACTTTTCACCTGCCTCGAGCACTTCCGTTTTGGCCTTGAAAAGTTCAGCTTCAAGACGAGCATTTTCGAGGCTCAGCCTCGAACACTCAGCGGTAAACTCATTTGTCGCAGCTGAACCCTAGCCTCGGCAGACTCTACAACCCCATGCAGATCAGCCTCAGCTTTAGCCGAAGCCTCATTGGCACGCTCCAGCTCCTCATTCAAAGTTGCAAACTGTGCTTCTAATTCAAAAATCATTCCTCTAAGTCCTCTCTTTTGTTCGCCCCAAGCGGTGGTAGCGGCCTGAATTTGCTTTGCTCACTCGCGCTCGAGGTGAACGGCTTGCAGCAAGAAGACCAAGCTCTGCACAAAGCTAAAACATTAGCATCAGAAGAAAGAAGGGGCAAATTATGCGAACGAAGTGCACGAAAGCTTACCCAAAGGGCAGAAGCAACTGAAACTCCCATCAAACTCATAGGGCTGAGATTCCGAAGAGCATAAGCCTCAGTAGGTCCTAGCATAGCATCAAGGGCAGTGACGTCCTCCTTGGTGAGATCCAGCAAGTTGGCCTCAGGAACAATTTCAAATGCCCGAGGTACGGAGCTGGATGACTTAGCTGAGGCTCCAGAAGCTTTAACTGTGCTCTTGATCAAGCCCTCGATTGCTTTAGCCTTGCCTTTTCTCTTTGCAGCCTCTTGATCAGACTCCTCCACATTAATCACTTCGGTCGCCCTAGGGACCTCGGTAGCCAGTTCTGGAGTCATTTCAAGGTTTGGTTCTAAAGCCACTTCGGGAGCCATAGGGTGAACCTCTTCATCGTCGGGCTCGTCGATAAGACCTCAGCGCTTTGCGGCTACTGCTTCGGCAGCAGAGGCAGCAGCCTCCACAACCCGAGGTCCTTTCGCCTTGGTGGCCCTCTTTGACTCAGCTCTTTTCCTTTTGGAGCCTGGGGAAGGGAGAGGAGCAATCTTATAAGTATGAAAGGAAGCAGGGGCGGAAATGCACAAAAATCGACCTATAAAAACTTCATCACCTTGCGATGTACCTTGGCCCAACGAGCCCTTGGCTTTCTTGTCCTCGGCAAGCTGCTTCGCCAAACTCGCCATCTTAGCGACACCTTCGGTGATGTCAATTACTTTCTTTTCCTTCTTTTTCTTCTCTTTCATATCCTTTTTCTCCTCCCCTTCTCTATCTCCCCTCTCTTCGGTTTCCTCCTCGGCATCCTTCACAACCCTGTTGGAAAAGCCTAAACGGGAAGAGAGAAAGAACATCGGGATGCAATAATTCAAAGCAAGTGTTAAGGAATTATGAGCGCAGACATATAACTCACCATGCCTTTTGCACACCCATCGGTTCCCCTTCAAAGCAGCTAAGATCATCCACTGCCGACGTGTACGCATCACTTGTTCATGACTTTGGCGGCCCACTCGAAAAAATCCCCCAGCGGATTGACTGGAACCTTTTCAGCTGCAAATCATAGAAAAGGTAATATGAGCACAAGCTACAATGATCAAAGGCCGAACAGAAAGCAACAATACTTACGTTGGGCATTCTACGCTTTAGGGAAGCCAGGCTCGGTTAATAACAACCTCGTGGGAATAAGCACATAGCGATCATTCCAACCCCGATCGCCATGATCTTCGCTTTTACTCAGGATGGCGTAAGACCCCCGATGTAGGAGGGCTACCTCCCCAGGTTTATGAAAGTAGGGGTAGTAAAGGGAGATCAAATTTTGGAAGGTAAAGGGTAACTTAGCTGGTCCGCTCAAGTATTCAAGGGCCTGCAAAACTCTCCAAACCCCAGGCCCCACTTGAGCTAAGCACAAATTGTAAGATCTACAAAATGTGTCGATTATAGTATGAACTGGAAAATTAAACCCTATAGTGAAAGGATATGTGAAAACCGTAGAATACCCTTCAATGTGAGTGGAGGCAGCCGAGCCCGGGGCTGGAACTCTAATTTCCACTTTGGAGCCCCATCGGCAATCAGCCCGAATGGTTTCAATCACGTCCTCGGTTATCACACTTGGGGTGACATGCACCGGTATGTTCCTTTTCTTTCCCCTCTGGGCGTCGGATTGAGCGTGTACCTTTAAGTCTTTGTCATTATTGAAACTCGAAGGGATGACCAATTGAGGATCTATTTCCACTTCGAGGGGAATCTTCTTCCTTGATTTCCTTGAGGTGCCAGCTTCGGTCTGAGGCCCCTCCTTGCTGACTTCGGCTTTGCCTCTTTGGCTACTAGCCTCTCTGCTCACTTCGGTTCCGCCCGTTGGGCCACCTACCTCTCTGGCACTGGTGTGTCATCCCCACCATTTCCGTGGTCGTCACCACCAACCTTAGCATCGATGTCATAATTAACCTTTGCCTTGTCGCGGCCAGCTCTCTCCTTATGCCGCCTAGGAGTAGTAGCCGTCGATGTAGCCTCTCCACCGCCTTCGCTTCAATCATCTGCAGTGGAGTCACAGTGGGAAAGATATCTCCGCTCATTACCGCGACGGTAAAATGGTCGGCCCTCTCGCCGGAATCACTAGACCCTTGTCTAGATGTTGCCATGATGTAAATGCTAGGCTGAGAAGAAAATCAAGATCAAGGAAGCTGGTTAAGAAATGGAAGCTTTTACTTCTTGAAATTTCACTGTGTATCAAATATTTTCAGGTGGAGAAGAAAACTGTCGAATGAAGTATTTATAAGGTGTGTACACGTGCAAGTTGTGGAAGCAATGATGACTGTAACGTTAGAGAAAGCGAAAAGTCGGCGCGACCGTTTTGTGGCCAACCAACGGTCGGCACGTAATGTGGAACAATAATCCGAAAGTCGTGCAACTTTTTGAAATTCTTAGATAGGGTTGAGCCACGTCGGCTTCCCGCTTAAATTCATTCCACTCCACGATGACCTCGGCGTTCATCCGAAGAGTGGGGGGACTATCTATATTGGGCAAAAATTGACGTGCTTGGTTAGCACCTCGGCATGACAAACCGAAGACAAACGAGTCGATGCTCCAAAGGAGAATGATAGAGGCAGGCGATCAAATCACCGAAGTCGAGTTTCAATGACATCACCGAAGGCAAGCTGTTAGCTGAGCTTCGGTGACGTCTGCTTCGGCTGAGCAGCAAAGTCCCTTCACCGAGGTCGAACACTTGAACCTCGGTGAAACACCTCGGTCCAAACGGCTCCGCAGCCCACTAACTCCCATAATAAATGTCCAGAATCTGGTTAAACGCATGATCGGTCATGGAGAACGTGGGCAAGGTCCCTTTAGCCTATAAATAGCACTTCATTTTACATTGTATTCATTCAGAAATACATATAGAAACTCTGCCAAATTATGTACTCGTTATGATATATTGAAATCAAGTTACTTTCTCGTGTTTTACGCTTATTTCTTGCATTCCCCTGACTTTGATACGAAGATTTGCTTATATTCTAACCCAAATTCGATTTGTGATTCTAAAACCGATTTAGGCCCATACAGGTGGCGACTCCAAAACTCCAACTCCAAGCGAGTTACCTCAAGCCGAAAACCGCTTATTATTAAGTGGGATGCGGCAAAATCGCCATTCTTTCGCATCCTATTTTTACCCCCACCCGGTTAAGGTTCAAAATAGGACTCGACTTATTGGGTAACTCACGGGTAAAGAGTTGGAGTCTCCACCTAACATATTTTTTAACTAGGCGTATTAGGGCACCTACTTTGTTTCTAGCCAATTTTAACAATTAACTCCGAAACTTAGTCTACGAACAAGAAATTCTAGGTAAGAGGTTTAAGTTAACTCGAGAGCGAAGGGTTAGGCACCTCTCAAGCTCCACCAAATGTGGTTACAGACTGGGCTTTATAATTGGGATACAAACTAGAACTAAATAATATATAAGTTAGGCATAAAAATTAAAAGTGAATAAAAATCGTCTTTTCTACTAATTTTCTTCCATAGAGAATTGCACCTAGCATAATAAAACATATTACTTAGTATATCAAAACAGATTAATAATAATAATAAAATGAAGATTAATAAGGTAGTGCAAATAAAAGGCATTTTTGGAGTCTCGTCTTCAAAATTGTACCTCCCAAAAAATAAATAAAGTTAAGTTAGTAAATAATAATGATAATAATAATAATAATAAAAATAATAATAATAGTAATTTAAAATAAAGGGGAAAGGGATTTTTATAAAAGTGTAGGCTCAGAATGGTGTATTGCATCAAGCAGAGGTTAGGAATGTTGGTACGGCTGCAAACACAGAGCCCGGGCCGGTTTGCCATGCCAGGTACCTTCAAATCCCACCACTCCACTATCGCTTACTTTGCAAAGTAATATGCATCGTCATCGCCTATATGTTTTTAGGGACGGGGAGAGTAACGGGACTGATTTAAGGCCTCCAAACGTCATTAGCCTAAGTGTAGTATCATGTTCAAATCAGTTCCTAGGCCTCAATATATGTATATATATTTTCCATTGGCCAACCACATATCGTAGGATTTGTTCCAAATCAGTTTCAACCTTTTATAATCAAATAAGAAATATCCAAAACATATCACGCGGTTCCCTGTACTCACAAAACATTAGTCAATGCGTTGTAATAAAGTCAGGGATCGAAACGTAAACAAATGGAAAAAATCAACACAGTCAGCGGGACTAAAGCAGTCAAAATTCCCAATCCACACCAGCCGATAACAACAGTGCAGCGAAAGAAAAAATATGCCGGAGACATGGTGTTCTCCGGCGAGATGACAGCAGGCGAAAACAACAGTAACGACGAAGGAAGAAGGAGCGACTTCCGATGGTGGGAACCCCGGTGTCGCTGCTACCTCGCCCTCGAAACTCTCTCTCTCAGTGTTCAATGACAGATCAGGCAGAGCATGAAAATGATTTCCGGCGACAAGACTTACGACGGTGGGGTCTCGCCATTTCTGCCTGGTGGCGATGATGTGACGCCGCTGGTCCTGTCATCAAAAGCCCCGATCTCCCCTATTTCCTTTTTATACCGAGATGTGTTGTGTGCATTCGATCTGTTTCTGTGTGCGACGGTGTGTGGTATATGAATCGCGTGTGTGTGTGTATTGATCTTGTGTGTCGAGAAGGAGAGAAATGGGTGTCGATGTGTGTGTGTTTGATATGGTTGAAAGCAGGGTCTTGAATGGTTGCAGCAAAAGAGACTTCATCTTTCTTCTATGTGGTGAGACTCAAATTTCCAGCTGTTGACACCCAATTTTGTCCCGAAATTTTCAATTAACGTCTAATTATTTTTAAAATAAGGTTAACCTTTAGGATAAATTAAGTTCATAATTTTAAGAGAAAAAAGGTCGTAATTGTTCTTCATTTTAAGTCCTAGCCTATTTACGCAATACGCATTTTCTATTTTTCCTAGCCCAATGCTAAAAGCCCTAACCCTCACCCCTATAAAACCTTAAAGCCCTAGCCTCTCACACCCCCCCCCCCCATTTTTTTTACCCTCACCCACACTATTCATCATCTTCCTCACAAAAAAACCCTATACCCTCACAATTCATCATCATCTTCCTTATACAAAAACCCTCCCCTCCTTTACACATTACAACAACAAAAAAATATAATTCACAATATACACATCACCCCACATACATAGACATCCAGCGTACACACCAACTACACATACAAATAGATATGGAACAGGGGAGGATCATCTTCCTTCTCTCTATTAACACATCCCACACACCCATTACAAAACGCACGCACACCAGAGATCAAAACGAAAAAGGGGAAATCGGGAAATGGGTTTGAGGTAACATCAGGGAAAAAGGCATCACCACCACCGGAGTCGCAGTAACGCCGCCACCAAGCTGGCGTCGCTCCTCCTCCTCCATTTCACTGAGTTTCGGCTCGCCACTATCGCTTTTTTCACCGAAAATAATGGTGGAACTGGTGTTGTTACTTGTTCTTGGCCGAGAATTTTATCTTTTTTCATCGTTTTTCTCAGATCCGTTATTAAATTGAAAGGGAGAAATGGAGATGTCTTGCAGCGACGCTACTGGCTTTCATCCAGTGGTGTCGCTCGTCTTCCTCCTCTGCCGTCCATTGGTTGCGTCGTTTTGCTGATGTCGCTGTTGTCCTGCTGAGAAATCCCTGCCACTAATACATGTCTTTTGCTATGAGTTTTAAATCTGCAGGTTCCCGCGTGAATGTGTGTGTTTGGATCTTAATCCGATGATGGTCTTTGTTGGTCCATTTACTGTGATTGATTGTACAAGTTCGATTGTTTGTGTTGACTGCACGTTAATTTGTTTGATGTGTGTTGTTTGATTTCTGATATGGCCGTAATCTCGGTCTACAATGGTACAATCCCAATTTTGCTTTTGCAAATCCTCCATCAAAAAGGGCCACCTTGGATTCTGTGGTGCTTCACTGATTGGAACAGTACAACTCCCATTGCTCATTGGCCAATGAAAAACTACATATACACGTATTGAGGCCTCGGGATTGATTTAAATATGATACTACACTTGAACAGTCCTGTCCCCGTGTCCCTAAAGCAAATAGGCAATGATGAATGTATGCACTTTAATGCAAAGCAAGTCGTAAATAGAGTGGTGGGTTTGGTACTTGGCATGCCCGGGCTCCGTATTTGCAGTCGTACCAATGCCCCGAGCCTCTACTCGACACGCCATACAAATCTGAGCCTAAATTTTGCAAAACAAAACCCCATTACTATTATTATTTTATTACTATTATTATTATTATTATTATTATTATTATTATTATTATTATTATATATTTTATCATTGTTGTTATTATTACTTTATTATTATTATTATTATTATTATTATTATTATTATATTTTCATTAGTTATTACACTTTATTATCGTACTAATCCAATTTCATTTTTATTTTATTTTTTTGCGAGGTACATTTTGGCACGAAAACTTGGGGACGCGTTTGGCTAACTTACAAATGTGGATATACATTGACTTGGAGTCATTTGGGATCGAGTTTGGGCTCGAGCATTCAAGAAATAAGACTTTAGGAATTTTAGAAAATTCAAGGCTTCCGCGAGTTGATCAATTTCCCGGGTTCTATCTTTAACTTACTTTCCTTTCCTTAGAGATATTTATGTAAATAAATGCATAAAATATTTATTTATCAATAATATTTGATTGTTTGTATATTGCTTTACTTTATGTTCATTGCCTTTTATTTTGAAGTCGTTATTTAATTTATTGCAAATTGGGGCCATCTTAGCAAATGCGTGCAAGTAAAAAAAAATATTTTGCTAATAAGCTTTTATTCGATTAATTATTATTATTATTATTACTATTATTGATTACTATTTTTAAATAATTCTTTCTCAAGAAAACTGCACTTGTAAATATTTGAAAACCTGTCGGATTAACCGTTGTTAACGGAATTTCAAAAGTGCCTTCAAAACCTTCTTTCGAAATTGACAAAACCTCTTACTTAGAATCTCTGAAAGGAAGACCGTCTTTTTTCTAAAATGGAGTTTTTGCACGCATTTGCTAATTTGGTTCCCTGTTTTCCTTAAATTGGGTGGCGACTCCAAAAAACTCCAAAAGAGTTAGTCCATTCAGTTGATATTCCTAAATTTAGCCTCTCGTGGTTATATTTTTAGGGGTTCAACAGCATGGCGACTCCGCTGGGGAGCAATAAAGATTTTGACCATAAAGGTTTCCAATTATTTGAAACTAGAATGCCTAATTCATTTACTTTATTATATTTGCTTGTTTGGTTTGTTATAGAAAGCATGTATTAGATTTTATTTGTGCATATCCGCATTCTATTCATATTTCCTCCCTCATGGAGCCTGTCAATTCTCTTTCATCTCTTCGATTTCATCACGGGGGCCCGCTTGACGGGCAATTATACAGGAAGGGCATTGTCCTTCCTAACTCTTTGAATTTCTTTCGTGTCACCAAAGTTAGTTGGGGTATAGGTTGCCTGGTTTGTGATGGCCGGTTTTACTGGTTTATGCGGCCAGGTTTATCCCGCATAGGTCGAATCAGCCTCAACCGTTTAGGTCATGCATGCATATACACCTTAGTTTGGACCCGGTCCTTGGTACCGCCTCCAGGAATTAAGAAACTGCCCTTTTGTTGACGGGTTATTGAATCCCAACGACACCGCATATTATGTGATCGTGTGGATATTATAACGAATCCCAAACCATTTTCCATGTCAAATTTGAGAAGTTGACAATTATGTCGGTTTATTTTTATCTCATATGTTGTATTGACAAATTGCTTGTGTCATTATAATAACCACATGTGCGTGCAACTTGACGATTAGGCTTACCTCTAGCACAAAGAGGTACCTTACAGGGTAGGACGCGTTTGCATATTTATTTACGCTCAACTAATTGTGATTGTCACATGTTAATTGCTTGCCTTGCTTTATTTGCTCAAAATGCGTTAAATACTAGGTGTTTCTTGCTTGTGTGCAATCCTATGAATGACATGCAAACTAACTTAGTTACCCTTTGAGGTTTCTTTTGTTTATTTTTCTAGCAGAAGTTTGATTTGTAAGGTGGTTGACCATGCAAATCACGCAAGATTCAAGATCTGATTGATGGTAGACGCTCTAGCTCGTGAACGATGCAGTACCAGAAGCTAATGGCATTGTTTGAAAGAACTTGGCGATTGAACTTAGTAGCATTATTTTAAATTT
Source organism: Petunia secreta (assembly GCA_029990175.1). NCBI lineage: Eukaryota > Viridiplantae > Streptophyta > Magnoliopsida > Solanales > Solanaceae > Petunia > Petunia secreta. The sequence continues at coordinate 19,545,159 of JARKIP010000009.1, forward strand.
TAACTCGGATTGAGGCCCTGAATTGCATTGTACATTAAAACTTATGTTAATCTGAATCAACTCATTTTGAATTTATGAAAGTTGAAATAAAATGCATCGCATTCTTATTATATTATTTACGCTTGCATTTGTTTCTGTTTCAAAATTAAAATTGATAAACCTGCCAAAGCTTTGCTTGTGACGTATGACAAAACAACTGAACAGTTTGAAAGCGATGCACTAAAAAGTTATTGTCTGCGCTCTTTGGATATCGCACTACTGTTAGAACTTCAACTGGGACAGCTTTTATTTGTTGGTATAGCGTTGAAGCAGTGATGCAGAACTACGCACGGTCTGATTCCCAAGGAGGGATACGTAGGCTCCCCCATCGGGCTCGACCCTTTAGCATTTAAATTTTTATTTTTTCCCAAGAAGGACAACTGGGGCAATTTTTGCAAAGCAAGTTAGAGATGCGGAAGATAATAACTGGGGCAGAATTTTCCAAGAAGCAGTGTTGGTTAATAAAGATGAATTGGCAAGAACTCTGTAATCGGCTAAGCGAATAGTGCAAAGTCTAAGATAAAGGACGTTCAGTTTTTTTAAAAATATGTTGCAAGTTTAAGTCAAGGCAAAATTTTCAAAATGCATCTTTGACTTCATTTGCATGCTTATTTCACTTGCTATATTGCATTAAAATATTTTATCTTGCCTCTATTTTTCAAAAATCTATGCTATTTGAGTTTATGAGCCAAGTTTCTGAACGCAATTCGCAAATCCAAGTCCTATATATGAAGGCGAGGAAGCAGCAGAAGCAGCAAGATCAAGATCAAGTCAGCACAAATCAAATGCTTCCCCCTCCCTCCCCAAAACTAATAATTTTTCTTTGAGAGCAGGAACATGAAAGCTTGCAATAAAAGGATTATTCGCATTATGGATGAACAATTTATTGAACGCGCATCCAAAGTTGCCCTGCAGATTGCATCGCATTGCCTTTTTCATGACTTAAAGCGTTATGCTTTGCCATGAGTTATTGCCGAACAGGCGGCATTTCTATCTCTATGATATTCATTCCCAAATAAGCAATGAACCCGAGACATGCGTCATGTTTTCAAATCACGCAAAAATAGGCATTGCCTTATTTTTAATTGAAAATCCGCCCAAGGCCATCATTGCCCGATTGTCTCGCCAATCGATTTATCAAATGGCTATTGCACTGGTTACATTTCTGCACTGCTTTGCTTTGCACTTGCTTTAAATTCTGCCTTTGTATTTGCTTTAAATTAATGCCTTGCTTTACTTTTTCAGGTAAACCATCAGTTTCTCGGAGATTATTCGCCTTGTCACATATGCAGCGCAAATCTATTTCTTTCTTTTTCATTATAGCCTTTGCTTTATTATTCACTCATTTTCCAACGCATTTACTTTAAATTTACAGGAATTGAACATCAGATTCAATATGAACTGAAGGGAGCATTCAACACGTTGCATCACTATCAATAAAAGCAACACGACCCAGTTTTGCTTATTTGTTTTGCATTATCTTGCCTTAATTAATCCAATTTGCAACTTTATTTCGCAGGCTGCTATCAAATTTAGGCTCGTTCACCTTATAATCGAACGTTTTGTGCTCGTTCGCCTTATAAATGAATGTTTGGGGCCCGTTCGCCTTAAAAATGAACAATCGGGATTCATCTGCCCGTATATTGGATATGCAGATTTACTTCAAGTCATTTTGGAACATTGGATGCTTCAAGACTGGACGTCTCATTGGCTTTATCAAATGATTGGAGCACAGTTTAAGATCGCATTGTAGATTGCCACTAGATAATTAAAGCATTACACTTTATCACAGGTTACTGCCAAAAGGCGGCATTTCTATCTCCTATAATTCTTGCAAGTTGTTAAACATATTCGTTTCATTTCTATTTCGCTATGAGAACATTTACTAAATTTACATTATTGTGATTTGCCAATATTGCTAATGCATTAATGAATTTTGTGTCTTTTGTTTTATCTTATGATTTGTGCTCGTTCATCTTATGATTGAACGTTTTAAGTTCGTTCGCCTTATAATTGAACGTCTTAGGCTCGTTCGCCTTATAATTGAACGTTTTAGGCTCGTTCGCCTTATAAACAAATGTTATATTACCTGCGTAGGATATAGATCAGCCAAGTCAACTTGAGGCATTATGTCTCGTTAGTCGACTTATTTTATAACAGCCTTACATTCTGCAATTCGTACCTACTTTACTTATTTCCTTGCTTTACTATTTCAGAATAATGATCAGCCTAGAGGTTCTCCAGGCGGAGCGCCTCGTCAGTTGATTGAAGGAAGAACTTGTTGATGATATCACAACCCGAATTTAAAATTTTATGTTATCACTTTATCTATTTCTTATTCCAATTATTACAGTTTATTAGCAGTTGCACGCTTACCGTTTGTTGAGATTATTACAGGATTTTTAGGAGCACCGCAGAAGCGTTTGGAGCATAACATGGAACTTTTCTTAGCGATGAACTGGGGCAATCGTTGAGATGAGCTAGACTCGTCAACGAAGACCTGAAGAATCGCACCCGCATAAGTCGTCAACCCTAGAGGTAAGTCTCTTGTTAACCTTAGAGTCTGAGGTTTGAGATTGAAGACAAGATGGCTCGATTATCGAGGTGCAGTGGAAGCTATGTCCGTGTAAACCCCTCTTTATGGGTGTGTCATCGACCACATTTTCATAACTTGGTGATTACAAGCCTATTTTTCCCGCGCTTGAGTAGTCGTTACTATCTCGTCTTTGATTTTCAAATTGCGTCGAACTACATATGGCCTGATTCTCTTTCAGCCCGAGATATGTAGGTAACTCGAAAACCGGAGCTCGGCCATGTCCATAAGCCTCGCGTTTGATCCTAGGAATCAGAGTCTTAGGTTTACCGTGACAAAATTGGCTTTCACGTCAACTTTCCTTACCCTGAAAACTCTTTCATCCTTTTCGGGTAAAGAGGGGCAGCAGTTGAAACCTAATTTTGTCACGAAATTTTCAATTAATGTCTAATTATTTTTAAAATAAGTTTAATCTTTAGGGAAATTAAGTTCATAATTTTAAGAGAAAAAAGGTCGTAATTGTTCTTCATTTTAAGTCCTGGCCTATTTACGCAATAAGCATTTTCTATTTTTCCTAGCCCAATGCTAAAAGCCCTAACCCTCACCCCTATAAAACCTTAAAGCCCTAGTCTCTCACACCCCCACTAATTTTTTTTACCCTCAACCACACTATTCATCATCTTCCTCACAAAAAACCCTATACCCTCAGAATTCATCATCATCTTCCTAACACAAAAACCCTCCCCTCCTTTACACATTACAACAACCAAAAAATCAGATTCACAAAATACACATCACCCCACATACATACACATCCAGCATACACACCCACTACACACACAAACAGATCTGGAACATGGGAGGATCATCTTCCTTCTCTCCATTAACACATCCCACACACCAATTACAAAACACACGCACACCAGAGATCAAAACGAAAAAGGGGAAATCGGGAAATGTGTTTGGGGTAACATCAGGGAAAAAGGCATCACCACCACCGGAGTCACAGTGACACCGCCACCAAGCTAGCGTCGCTCATCCTCCTCCGTTTAACTGAGTTTCGGCTCGCCAGTATCGCTTTTTTCACTGGAAATAATGGTGGAACTGGTGTTGTTACTTGTTCTTGGCCGGGAATTTTATCTCTTTTCATCATTTTTCTCAGATCCGTTATTAAATTGAAAAGAAGAAATGGAGAAGTCTTGCAGCGATGCTACTGGCTTTCTTCCAATTGTATCGCTCAACTTCCTCCTCTGCCGTCCATTGGTTGCGCCGTTTCGCTGATGTCACTGTTGTCCCGTTGAGAAATCCCTGCCACTGATACATATCTTTTGCTATGAGTTTAAATCTGCTGGTTCCCGCGTGAATGTGTTTGTTTGGATCTTAATCCGATGATGGTCTTTGTTGGTCCATTTACTGTGATTGATTGTACAAGTTCGATTGTTGGTGTTGACTGCATGTTAATTTGTTTGATGTGTGTTGTTTGATTTCTGATATAGCCGTAATCTCGGTCTACGATGGTACAATCCCAATTTTGCTTTGGCAAATACTCCATCAAAAAGGGCCACCTTGGATTCTGTGATGCTTCAATGATTTGAACAGTACAACTCCCATTGCTCATTGGCCAATGAAAAAATACATATACACGTATTGAGGCCTCGGGATTGATTTGAATATGATACTACACTTAAACAGTCTTGTCCCCGTGTCCCTAAAGCAAATAGGCAATGATGAATGTATGCACTTTAATGCAAAGCAAGTCGTAAATAGAGGGGTGGGTTTGGTACTTGGCATGGCAACCACCCCAGGCTCCGTATTTGCAGTCGTACCAACGCCTCGAGCCTCTACTCGACACACCATACAAATCTGAGCCTAAATTACAAAATGAAACTCCATTACTATTATTATTATTATTATATATTTTATCATTGTTATTATTATTACTTTATTATTATTATTATTATTATTATTTTATTTTCATTAGTTATTTCACTTTATTATCGTACTAATCCAATTTCATTTTTATTTTTTTTGTGAGGTACATTTTGGCACGAAAACTTGGGGACGCGTTTGGCTAACTAACAAATGTGGATATACATTGACTTGGTGTCATTTGGGATCGAGTTTGGGCTCGAGCATTCAAGAAATAAGACTTTAGGAATTTTAGAAAATTCAAGGCTCCCGCGAGTTGATCAATTTTTCGGGTTCTATCTTTAACTTTGTCTTCATTTCCTTAGAGATATTTATGTAAATAAATGCGTAAAATATTTATTTATCAATAATATTTGATTGTTTGTATATTGCTTTACTTTATGTTCATTGCCTTTTATTTTGAAGTCGTTATTTAATTTATTGCAAATTAGGGCCATCTTAGCAAATGCGTGCAAGTAAAAAAGAAAATATTTTGCAAATACGCTTTTATTCGATTAATTATTATTATTATTACTATTATTATTTATTACTATTTTTAAATAATTCTTTCGCAAGAAAACTGCACTTGTAAATATTTGAAAACCTGTCCGATTAACCGTTGTTAACGGAATTTCGGAAGTGCCTTAAAAACCTTCTTTCAAAATTAACAAAACCTCTTACTTAGAATCTCTGAAAGAAAGACCGTCTTTTTCCTAAAATGGAGTTTTTGCATGCATTTGTTAATTTGGTTCCCTGTTTTCCTTAAATTGGGTGGCGACTCCAAAAGAGTTAGTCTATTCAGTTGATATTCCTAAATTTAGCCTCTCGGGGTTATATTTTTGGGGGTTCAACACCAGCCTGGATAGCCTTATTAGCAGCTTGTGCTGCAGCTAAGCTAATAATCTTTCCACTTTTTAAGCCTTCTTCTACGTTATCTCCCATCAACACTACATCTGCAAACTTTTGGTTCTTCATATGCAACAACTTGTCTTAATAGACATCCTCTTATATGTGAATGAATATGTTAACTATTTCTTTCTCGTTCATAGCGGGTTGCACCTTCGCGGCTTCTGCTCTCCACCTAGTAGCATACTCCCTAGATGTCTCTGTGGGTTTTTTTTCAATTTTTCTAAATAGAAATGATCTGGTACCATTTCGGTATTGTACCCAAATATTTCTACAAAGTCCGCTGCCATATCTTCCCGACCGAGCCATGTGCCTGGCTTTTGTTTAGAAAACCAACTTAAAGCATCTCCAGTCAGGCTTCGGCTGAATAGCTTTACTCGTACTTTCTCGTCTTCCCCTGCTCCAATCAACTTATCACAATATGTTCTCAGATGTGACATAGAATCGCCAGTGCCATTAAATAAATCGAACTTTGGTATCTTGTATCCGTCAAGTAATTTCAAAGTAAGATAGATACACAAATCTTCATAAGCTAAACCTTTAGTAGTTTTGACTAACTCAAACTTCTTAAAGGCTGCCTCCAGTTTACGGAATTTCTCTTTTGTCTCATCATCATTGGCTTCATCCTCCGCCCATTCATTGTTTTCATGGTCTTTGACGGGTGAAGTGAGTTGTTTGGTTTCAGCAGTGAACATGGGATTTTAAGGTTGTGGATCTGTCATATCAGTGTGAGGTAGGTTTATGTTTGGGTAAGTAGGGTATGCAGGAGGTGGTGCTTGATAAGTAGCTAGTAGTGCTTGATAGGGAGGCGGTGCTTGGTATGTGGCGGTTGGTGCGCTTTGGTAGGTAGCAGGTAGTGTTGTTTGGTAAGGAGCTGGTTGTGTTGTTTGGTAAGGAGCAGGTGGTGCTGCTTGGTATGTGGCTGGTGGTACTGTTTGGTAAACAACGGGGGGATCAGTTGGGTGTATAGGGTCCTTTCCATTAGGGCGGGCTGACCCACTTGGATCGACTGGTTCCTTTGAATGGGCGGAGTTAACAACAGGTAAACTGGCCATTGTCAGTTTCTCTTCAAGTTCTTTAATTTTTTGCTCTAAAGTAGCAACATGTTCTTCATACCCAACCAGGGCAAATTTGCAAGGTGTCCCATTATTCCCAATGTTATCGTCACTAAGAGCAGCATTATTCAACTCAGACATGATATTTCGCTTTCCTCTTCTTCTAGTTTGTGAGGGGGAAGAGTTGTAACTGGTCCTTTGGCTCTCGTCTGGTACTGATGCTCGGCCAGAATGCACAAGTCAACCTCAGATTGGGAGTAAAACTTAAACATGAAAACAATAAGTTAGAGTAGAGGTAGTAATTACCAAATAGAAAACATATCACTCCTTATAATGCAAGGGACCTCTCTTGTACCGGAGGTAGGACTAACAAGACCAACACTCATAAGATGCATGATAGGTGTCATTTGGACGAAGTTGGCTAATGGACTTTAACATGCCAAGGATGTTAAGCCTTCCTAAGTTTGAGTATGATATTTAAAATTAAATGTGTATCATGCGTCATCCCATTTGTTCTCATAACCTAAAATGAACTAAAAAAATAATAATTTTATAAAATAATTGATTTTGTTGTATAAATGTAGAAATAACTGTTTTTTATAGGTAAATAGAAATAAATAATTGATTCCTATAACAATTTCTATTCATAGGTAAACAGAAATAAAATAATAGATTTTGTTACATAAAAGTAGAAAACTCAATTTAAAGTGTATGTTTTCTTTGATCTTCCAAATCTTCGTGGCTTGTGACAACCTCCAACCAAAATAAATAATTGGATGATCCACACTTTTTGAGATCAAATGGTCTACACTAGAAACATTCAACTTTAAATAGATGCACACGTAACATATTTAAATGTCCCTTAGGGTCGAAAACTCATTCGGTTCATTCAAATATGGTGAACTAACAGACTTACACATGAGCCGAAATCAAAATGGTCATAGATATGACATGATTAAGAGTAGGCTAATCTAGACAAGGACATGGTCCCCTCAAGGCGGACAACTGATGCAGCCCGAAGTGCTGATCAAGTGCTCGATGATCCACCGAAGTCAATGAATGATCCACCGAGGCCAATGACACGAAGCCAAGGCAAATTACTACATGATATGCACATTCAGTTGGCTTGGTCGGGAGGAAGCATATGTTCGGAAGAAGATTGGAAAAGTGCTAGAACCGAAGGCTACATCCTCAAATTTTAGCCAGAGAACAAAGTGACCGAACGTCAACCCTTGGCGCTGAGCAGCACAAAGCTGGACACTACAAATTGTGTCCGAAGTTAAGTGAGCGCCAATATGTTCGAGCAAGCAACCAAGCATCGAAGTCAACGCTGCCGAACACTCACTTATCTGAGGATAAATGTGTTCGAGCAAGCAACTGAGCATCGAAGTCAAGGCTGCCGAACACTCACTTATTTAGCCCTGTGTGGCTTGCTTTTATTGGTCAATTGTGACTATTCTTACTAGTTTACCCTTAGTATTTCCTATATAAACCTTGTTCCATTTCATTTGTAGAGGTTAACCTAGATTTTGAAGAATATTGAATGAAATTACCGAGAGCATTTCTTTTTGTCTCAGATGTGAGAAAACCCCGACGTGGGCTATTGGACTTGTGGCTTTCGGTAACTCTGATTGAACATTTTCTCTTTGATCATTCAGTTTGCAAGAGGCAATGTTCTCTTGAGGATTGTTGCATAGTTTAGGTGCTCTTTCCTTCTACTTGAATCGTATCGAGACCAGTTCCTCAGTGTCGTTCAAGCAAGAAAAGCTGCGTCTGGCTTTTATCTTGTTATTTTTTTCCGCTGTTGACCTCGGTTGCTAAGCTACAAATTTAGCTTGCACCATCTTGGTATCAGAACACGGTTTTGGCTTGTCTCTACAACCCCAAATCCTGTTCAATGTTATCTTTAATTTTTGTGCATTTGTATCTTTGTTTTCCATTTCGTGTTCTTGTTAGTGTTCTTGTGTTACTGTTGGTGTTTGTTGTTGTGTTATTATTTTACAAAAAAAAAGTAAAAAGAAGAAAATTCAAAAATTTGTTGATGGATTGATGTTTGGATTAAACCACCACTGATTTGTGTTCGCCACTGTCCGGTGAATCGTTTGAGTACCTGTCGTACATGATCGACGACTAGGGTTTCTCGACGTTTTCTTGGACTGTTTTGACGACTGGTGGTGTTGATATCAAACCCCAGCTGATTTTGGTTGTTATCGTTGAAGGTTGGTGGTTCTTGTTTGATTTAGGTTGTGTTTTGAGCTAACAATCGAAGTTCCATTGTTTGAACCACCGTCCGTACGCCAGAAAATTCTTACATTGTAATAGTGTACGAACGAAGCAAGCTGTGTTCTTAGCTCAAATTTCTAGGATAGATTTCCTCCGACGTTGATGTTACCGGAGTAAAAAGGCAATCCAAAATCTGTTTAAACCGTGGTCAGTGAACGAGTTAAAATTTATCCATACACCGAAGCAAAGATTCACTGTTCCATTGAAGAAGAAAGGGGTAGAGTTTCAAAATCTAAAACCCCAGGTGAAATTTTTTTGGCTTGAAAGGGGAAATTGGATAAGGTAAAACCCTATCCGTACCAAGGAGGTACCACTTTTGTCCGTACCAAGGTTGAGTGTTCGGAGAAAAAAATTCAAAAGTGGAACCGAAGGGTAGAATCTCGTAGGATTTCACTTTTCCTTGTGTTCGAAAATTCACGATAGTGGATCTCTAGAGTAATCTCTTCTACTCGAGGTCGTATTAACGAATTTGAGCTTTTAGGAATTCGTGTGAGGGGTTGTAATCACCTAATTTTAGCACCTAAAATACAAAAATGCATAAAATACGTGTGTTAATTGTTATGTGATTTTACCTTTTCTTTGGCTATTTTTAATTAATTCTTTAGGGAAAAATACTAGAAAATTATCAAATATATATATTTGTTATGTGTCTAACTGTGTTTTTACATTTTGACTGTGATAATCTAGTATTTGCATAATTTTAAGTGTTAGTTAATTAGTTTACTTATGAATTGCGTGTGCGTTAGTTAATATATAACCTGTAATTAGGACATTTGTGAAACCCAAAAGCAGAACTAATGAAGCCCAAAAATTTCAGCCCAATTCATTTGACCCGATAAGATCTGGCCGTTCATTTGCTTTGATCCAACGAACCCCATTCACCCACCCCTATCACCTTTTAAGACACCAAAACCCTTTCATTTCTCCATTTACACCATTTGAGTCTCATGACTAAGGCCACTCTACCCAAAATTTTCCCTACACCGGAAACTCGCCAGCCACCGTTGCCCCGCCGTTCTTCCACCGATCGGCCGTCGCCGGCCACCACCTCCGGTGGCCGGAAAATTTAAAAAGTTATACCATCCGACTCCTTTCGGCCTCCTGATTCCATTTCCGTAACTATCTTCTTCAAATTCGCAACGGTTTGGCGTAGATCGGATTTCGAAATTCGGCCAAAATTCAACTCCGGCCAACCTCCATTTTTTCCGGTAAGTTTTTGTTTCCTTCTCTTCCCCTCACCCTTATCTATCTCTTCCCATACCCCATTTCCAAAAAAAAACCCCATCCCCTGCCCGTTTCTTAATTCCCTTTTCTGATTTTCGTTTATTTCTTCTCTTTTCTTCTTCTCGTTTTATAATAATGTTGGCTATTTTGTTTCGGGTCGTGTAGGGGCTGCTTTGATTGGTTTTGTTGGTTTGTGTTTGTAATAAATGATGGTGTTGATAAGGCTGGTCCGTTGGTGATGCGGAGGTCGTGGTGGTGTGTCGATGCCGAGGATATAGCCAGGGGCAGTGTCCGCGCGGCAGTGAGGCAGTAATAACGCTGCTACAGTGGCGTCACTGTGATTTTATATTGGTGGACTGATTTGGCATTGGTGGCTTCATTTGTTCGGAACTCACGAGTTAGTAGGAAAAACCATTCTTTTGTTTCCTTTATTTAGCTTAATTTCATAATTTAGTGTAGTATTAATATGAAAGAAATGAAATTTTCTGTTTCTCTTGTTAGTTTAAGTTTATAGTTTAGTTTTCAGTATCAACATGAATTCATCTTGTATGTCGTTTCCTTTGCTACATTTAGTGCATATGTATGTATTCGTTTCCTGATCTAACCATGAGATTTATTACTAGGAGATGAAGCATGTCTTAGTTTTGTTTTAGTTCTATTTAAGTGTGAAAATTACTTTAGTTTGTTTACTTGTTTTTGTCCAAGCATAAACTAGTAGTAACCTATTTTGTTGTAGTTTCTTCAGGCATAAAGTTGTGTGAGTAGAGTTTAGTTAGTCTTTGGGTTGAGGTTGGGATTTTTAGTTAATGTTATAGGAATTGAGTCTTGTAAGTTTAAATTTGAAAAACATCAGATTTTGTGCTAGGGAAAAAGTAAAAAGAAGAGTTAAGAAAAAGAGTCAAAAGTCAAATAGTAAGACAAAGAGTAGCACAAAAGGGATAAAATTTCAGCTTGCTTTTTGGTTGGTGAGGCCCTAAGATAAAAATGGTAACTTGCATTAAATGGTCTTGGTTATTGTATATTCTTTTGCTGAAAAGTGTACTTTGGCACATGGGTGCTTGTACTTTGTTCTGAAAAAGCAAATGGGTCACATGTGACCTTTGTCCTTTAACCCACCTTTGTTGCTCTATTTAAAGAGAGCATTTGGACTCTCTTTAGAGGGAGAGATAGGCAGACACACACACAAAAGAGAGGCAGATTTGAAAAGAAAAAAGAACACACACATCTGAAAAAGAAAAATCACTCTTTCTCCTCTAAAAATGGAGCAACTTTCAGATTTGAAGACTATGGTAACTTTACTTTAGATTTAAAATTGTGAGAGCAAAAATAGGGTAGAAGAGGGTAAAATATCAAAAACACTTTAGAAAAAGGTTAGAAGAAAAAGAGTTGGTGTTTGGAAGCTACAGAGTCTGTAGGAAGCTTGTTGCTGTTCTGGGTATGTTGCTGAGCTTTGCTTAATTGGAGTTTTATCACACTTGGTACTTTCTATTTCTTTCTTTTAATATTGTAAGAATTTATTGCTACTTATTTGAATGAAATGTGTCATGAGGCCCAAATTTGGAATGAGATTGTTTTAGCTTTCACCTTAAGAGCATGTAGCTTAACTAGAACATCATGTATGCTTTACAAGTCAATACCCCATATAACATAGGTGGTTTTTGTATGTGAAAAGGAAAATTAAAGTGCAAGCTGTAAAACTAGTTGTGATTTAGTTTGAAACGTAAAGAATTTGGCAACTGGGACCATTTTATTTCATAAAATAAGCAAACTTAGGACTCATTTGTAAAAAATAGCCTCCCAAGCAAATGTTTAACTTGAATAAAAGTGATAAAAATTTGGAAAGGTAAGGCAGATTCTAGGATTCTCATCAAGTGTTGATACCTAACTTCGTTTTTTTTTTAACTAGAGCTAGAAAGAAATAGAGTAAGCATAAAGATCTTGTGTGAATGTGGTTGGATTTGAAATCAGAATGTGAAATGGGATGTTTGTGCAAACATCATCATAAAACGTGACTAAAAAAAGATCTGGTCTGAACTCGTAATAGAAATGGTGAGTGTTTCCTAAAATGACCAGACAAATATGGATCGAGTTTAATCAAATATCATTGGTTCGCGATGGAACTCATTTTAAATCAAGAGATTTCGAACGGGTGAAGTACCTGCGCGATTTAATTGATTTAAGTCGAAAGATTTCGAACGAGTGAAGTTCTCGCGCGATTATATTCGATTGGAGTGTTCAATTGTCAAACGGTAAAAAATTAATAATAAATTGAAGCGTAACAAAATCAAGGCAAATATAATAAATTTCAAAAGAGTCGAAATGCGTCAACAAAAGCAACTGTGCTTGGCACAGGACTCGAGGGTGCCTAACACCTTCCTTCGAGTCAACTGAGATCCTTACCCGGAACTCTGACGCAGACCACTAAACGAGTCATAGGTGTTATAGGTACACCACTTTGGTGACTTGGCACACCTTTAACTTGTCAAGTGGCGACTCCGAAATCTCTTAAATATTACTGTACCTATCAACACCGTCATAACCTTAAAAAAACTAAAAAGTTTTTTCTTTTTTAAGTAAAAAAGGGTCGTGACAACTTCGCGACTCCGCTGGGGAGGAAAGTGAAAAACTGAGAGTCTCAGGCTTTAAAATTTGTCGCTTTCGGCTTTGAATATTGTTTGTATATATTGCCTTTAATGTTACTGCTTTGGTATGTTTGAATTGTATACACACAACTGTCTTCTCTCGTACACCTCTGAGTCTTCTGGAACACTGCACACATGCACGCCAGTTTCGCTTCGGCGTCTGGAATTTCTGTCGTGTCTCAGGACACAAAAAGTTAACCTTTCTTAGGAGGAGGTGCGTTGGGTCAGGCCGTTAGACGTTGTCGACCGGTACCCCCGAGGCACTTCCAAATTGCTGAACCACTAGATCATAAACCCAATGAGTCACCTAGAGTTGAACCTGTGCTTTTGTGTAGGCCGATTTATCTGCATGTCATTAGACTTGGTGAGGTGCGGTATACCGGTACCGCATTTGTCTAGGCTGACACCCTCGTGTCAGGATGGAGCCCGCGTCCCCAAACGACACGTCATGAGTATATAATGTGTTGCATTTGTTCTAGTCTAAGGGTTGTTATGCTGACCGATCACCGAGGGACGAGAGCAAAATTTTGAAAAAAAAAAAGAGAAGTGAAAATGATAGAAAAATTGGGTTTAGTCTCGTGTTTCGAAATATTTTTTGTTTAGTTGTCATTTTACGCCGTTATAATGGCGAATTTTTTCAAGAACCCTTAGAGTCTAATTTTGTGTCCGGGTTTGATCTCAAGTATTAGAAAATAATTTGTAATGGTTTTGCGCCGTTATAATAGCGAAATTTTGGCACTCTTTTGTGTTGAGTTTGTGTCCAAATCAAGTCCATATTTTGAAGATAATTTATCGGGGCTTTACGCCGTCATAATGGCCAATTTTAGAAACCAATTTTGTGTCTAGTTTGTGAAATATTTTTTTGTCGTTGGGTCGTCCTAATTGCCAGATTTTGTAAATACTCTAACGATTCTTTCTCGAATTAGATCAAAGAATTTGTTTTAAAAAAAATTAAAAATTAAAAAATAAAAATAAAACAAAACAAAAAAAATTTGTGTCCGTCTTTGTGTTGTCGTAATGTCCGATTTTGGAGTCACCTTTAGGATAAGAAAAATAGTTTGTTTCATAATCTGTTCTTAAGTTCCGTTTCGAATCTCCGGTTGAGTCTTAATTTTTTTAAAAAAAAATGTTTATTTCAGGGTCTGATGCAGCCCGACCACGTGCTGATCAAGTGATCGATCCACCGAGGAGACCGATGACAAGAAGCCAAGCCAAGCTGCTGCACGATGTGCATGTTCACTTAGCCTGGCCGAAGGAAAACAATTGCTCCGAAGCTGAGTGGCCGAGCTCAAGAATCGAAGGCATTATCTTCAGATTTGAGCCCGAAGGCAAAGTGACCGAGGACAATGAGCTCGAAGACAATTGAGCGTCCGAAGGCAACAAGTGTGTTCGAGCAGACAATCGAGAACCGAAGCCAAGGCTTACCGAAGTCAAAGTCTGCCGAACACAATTTAATTCAGCCCTGAGTGGCTTATTTCCATTGGTCGCCTGTGACCCTTTTACTAGTTTACCCTTAGTATTTCCTATATAAACCTTGTTCCCTTTTATTGTAAGGATACCTAGATTTTGAACATTGATTTATTAATGAAAGTGCCGAGCACATTTCTTGTCTCCGTCGTGAGCAAAACCCTGTGAGGGCTTTATGGACTTGTGGCTTTCGGTTAATCCGATTGAACATTCCTCTTTGATCATTCAGTTTGCAAGAGGCATGTTCTCTTGAGGATTGTTGCATAGTTTAGGTGATTCTTGTGTCCCTTTTGATCGACCTTTGAGACAGGTTCCTCACTGTTCTTTCAAAAGAAGCAAGTTTTGTCTTGCTTTTATCTTTATCTTTTGTTGTTTAACTTCCGCGTTCGTGCTAAGCAACTCCTTCGGGTTTGCATTGCACCATCTTGGTATCAGAGCACGGTTTGGGCTTGTTTCAACAACCCCAAATCCTGTTCACGTTTATCTTTATTTTCGTGCGTTTGTGTCTCTGTTTTCCGTTTCGAGTTCTTGACTTGGTTTTGTTACTGTTGGTGTTGTTATTTTACACAAAAAAAAAAAAAAAAAAAAAAAAATAATTTGTGCTTGATTGTTGGTTGTTTGGGAAAACAACCATTGATTCTTGTTCACCATCGAGTTCCGAATCCAACAAGTGCCCGACGTACCAATTTCGTGACTAGGGTTTCTTGGTGAATTTTTGGACTGTTTTGAGCTTTAATGGTGACTGAAAACTCGAACCCCACTGTGTTTGGAAGAAACCGGTGAAGAATGGTGGTTCTTGAGTGATTTGGGTTTGTTTGTTGCTTAAAATTCGAAGTTCTGAGTTTAAATCGTAGTCCGTACACCGGAAACTTGTTACAAATCGTAACAGTGTACGACTCGAACGAGCTGGTTCTTAGCTCGAAGAACTTGAACTGAATTCCTCCGATGCTGTTGAAACCGGAGTCGATAAAGCAACAAAGATCTGTTGAATTTCGTGGTCAGTGAACCGAAGTTGTTGTGTCCGTACGCCGGAGCAAAGGTCACTGTTCCATTGAAGAAGAAGGGGTAAAGTGTAAACATCAAAACCCCAGGTGAAAATTTGTCGGCTGAGAAAAGGGAAAGTGGATAAGGTAAAACCCTATCCGTACCAAGGAGGGACCACTCTTGTACGGACAAGAGTTGGTGTGGCCGAGGAAGATTCCAAAAGGGAATCAAAGGGTAGATTCTCCTAGGTTCTCACTTTCTTTCGTGTGAAAATTCTAGTTGGTGGATCTTTCGAGTAATTGTCCTACTCGAGGTCGTACTAACTCTTTTAAGCTGATAGGAATTCGTGCGAAGGGGTGACCGAAGTCCAAACTTTCGTAGAAATTCTTTTGACTCCCCGAGCTCAGTTAAAAAGCGTCCGTTCCATCGAGTCGAACATCACTTCACTCTTCCCGAAGAGGCAGTGACTATTGTCGAACTTGAAGGATCTTAGAGGACCGATCAATCAGACGAGCCACTGTTAACAAGTCCTTGAGTGATCAAAAACCGAACCTATAAATTGAGTGGACCCGAGTGCCACCCATCAAAGGTGAGGGAGTGTGTGAGGTGATTTCTAACCCTAACATTTGTTTGATCTTTGACTTGTGCAGGTACCATGGCTGGTAATGGAGGCGAAGGAAAAGGCATTGAAAGGCCCGAAGTATCATTAGCCGATCTCATGGCTGCGATACAAGGCGTCAGTGCCGAAGTAAGAGGAGTGAGTGCTCGAGTAACTCTCCTCGAACAGGGAAGCGCGTCCGTGGCCATGAATGGGTCCGGCGTTGGAACGAGCCAATCCACTCCGATGAAACCTGAGCTGTATGCTGAACTTGTACGACAACATCAGTTGACAAGTGAAGCAATTCGAAGAGAACTTAACTTGGGCAATCCCCAAGCTGCTTATCAAAACTTGGGCATTCCCCGAGGAGAAAGAATACCACCTCCAAAGGCCCAAAGAGATCTTGGAGCCGTTGCCGAGGAGGTTGATGAAGAGGAATTTCCCGAGGACGAATATGAGCGTGAGCTGCCATTCGCTCAACGAAGGCAAGCTCACCGAGGTCGTGGAAATTTCCGAGGTCGAGGCCGAGGCGCAAATGT
Organism: Petunia secreta; assembly: GCA_029990175.1. NCBI lineage: Eukaryota > Viridiplantae > Streptophyta > Magnoliopsida > Solanales > Solanaceae > Petunia > Petunia secreta. The sequence continues at coordinate 19,561,337 of JARKIP010000009.1, forward strand.
TGGAAGAAATATTGAGCGTGAGGATAATGATCGAGATGATGAGTTTCCCGAACAGGCTAGAGTTGTTCGAGACTCAAACTTGAACAGTGTCAAGATCACTATTCCACCCTTTAAAGGAACTAGTGATCCCGATGAGTATCTTGAATGGAAGCTTAAAATGGAGCGCATCTTTGAAACCAATGAGATGACCGATGAGAGAAAAGCTGCCCACGCCATTGCTTCGTTCGAAGCTTATGTATCAACGTGGTGGGAATCTGACAAGAGGCATAGACGAAGGAATGACTATTCCGAAGTCAATACTTGGCCGCAATTAAGAAGAGCAATGGATGCTAAGTATTTGAGTGCCAAGTACAGGCAGACTCAAATGCAAAAGCTCTATGAGTTAAAGCAAGGGTCCAAGTCTGTCCAAGAGTACCACGATGAGTTCGAAAAGGTTCGATTGAATCTTGATCTGGTCGAAGACGAAGAGCAAGCCATTATCATATTCAAAAATGGCTTGGCTAGGGATGTGTCAACTCACTTGAGACTCCACGTGTATCACACGTTGGAAGATCTGTTCGATGCTGCCACCGAAGCTGAAAAATTGGTGAAGGACGACAAGGCAAACCGGTATCGAGGAGTCACTACTTCTACTCCTTTGAACCGAGGTAAAGAATGGAAGAGTCCAAACCAAGCAAGTGCCAACACTGTTCGAGATTCGAAGAGACCCTTCGAAAGAGGTGTGACCGTTAACCAGTCGAGAGAAGTGGGAGGTAAAGTTCAACTCAACTCTCCTAGTGCTTCAAATATTCAGTGTCACAAATGCAAAGGTTATGGTCACATGGCAAAAGAGTGTCCAACTCGCAAGGTTATGCTTCTGCTCGAAGATGGAACCGTCCATGAGCAAGCGAGTGACACCGAGGAGGAAATTATCGAGGAGACTGATCGAGCTGAAGTTGATAGTGATCATGAGCCTGCCGAAGCTGATCATCCGGAAATGTTTCTTGTGGTTCGAAGGAATTTGAGCTGCATGACTCTTGAAGAAGAGGACAACCAAAGAGAAAACCTCTTTCATGCCCGATGTCGAGTAAGGGGAAAGGTGTGTTCGATGATCATTGATTCCGGTAGTTGTGCCAATGTAGTGAGCCAAACTTTGGTTTCACAAATGGGATTACCTACGATGAAGCATCCCCACCCTTACAAGTTACAATGGCTGAACGAGTGTGGAGAATTGAGAGTTGTCAAACAAGTGTGGATCAAGTTCAAAATCGGAGAGTATCAAGATGAAATGATATTCGATGTGGTTCCGATGCAAGCTTGTCATTTGCTATTGGGTCGACCATGGCAGTATGACCGAACAGCTGTTCACAATGGCAGATCCAACACTTACACTGTGAAGCTCGACGGGAAGAGTTTCGTACTCAAACCCTTGTCTCCAAAACAAGTCACCGAGGACTATAAACGAATGAAAGAATTGAAAGAAGCGGCCAAAGCTAAGCTTCCGATGGGAGCAAAATTGGGGCCCGAAGAGACAAACTCACCGGCCGAAGTGAAAGGAATTTGTGCAATCATGCAACCCGGTGAGGTCTTACGAGGCAACGACCACGGTCAGACGATGATTTGCCTCGTGCACAAGGGTATCTTTCTAAACTCTAATGATGAATTTTCTCATGATAACCCTTTGCCTTTGTTTGTTCGTAAAGTTTTGCAGGACTTCGAGGACATGTTTCCCGAGGAAATGCCAGGTGGATTACCTCCGTTGAGAGGAATCGAGCACCAAATTGACTTCGTGCCAGGGTCTCAAATCCCTAACAAACCTGCATACCGGTGTAATCCCGAAGACACCAAAGAGCTCCAACGGCAGGTTGATGAATTGCTGAACAAGGGCCTCGTTCGAGAGAGCTTGAGTCCTTGCGCCGTTCCTGTTATCCTTGTCCCGAAGAAGGATGGAACATGGCGAATGTGTGTTGACTGTCGAGCAGTCAACAAAATAACGGTAAAGTATCGTCATCCTATCCCTCGATTAGATGACATGCTAGATGAGTTAAGTGGTTCTTCATGCTTTTCGAAGATAGACCTCAGGTCCGGTTACCACCAGATCCGAATGAAACCCGGGGACGAGTGGAAAACCGCATTCAAGACCAAGTTCGGTCTCTATGAATGGTTGGTGATGCCTTTTAGCTTATCCAATGCACCGAGCACATTCATGCGACTGATGAACCATGTGCTCAAACCATTCATAAATAAGTTTGTTGTCGTTTATTTCGATGACATACTTGTTTATAGCAGAACCGTGGATGAACATGTCGACCACCTAAGGCAAGTGCTCGAAAGGCTTCGAGAAGAGAAGTTGTATGCCAACTTCAAGAAATGCGCCTTTGGTGTCGATCGTGTAGTCTTTCTTGGATTTGTTGTCAGTGCTAATGGTGTCGAAGTCGACGAGTCAAAAGTCGAAGCCATCAAAGATTGGCCAACTCCAACCTCGGTATCACAAGTTCGTAGCTTCCATGGCTTAGCTAGCTTTTACCGAAGGTTTGTTCGTGACTTTAGCACCGTGGCAGCTCCTTTAACCGAGCTGGTGAAGAAAGACCATCCATTTGTGTGGGAAGAGTCCCAAGAAAGGGCTTTCCAAGAGTTGAAACGGAGGCTTTGCTCTGCCCCGTTGTTGCAACTCCCTGACTTCGGCAAAGCATTCGAAGTCGAGTGTGATGCGTCTGGAGTTGGGATCGGAGGAGTGCTGATGCAAGATTCGAAGCCGATCGCTTACTTTAGCGAAAAGCTTAAGGGTGCAACCTTGAACTACTCTACGTACGACAAGGAATTGTATGCCCTCGTTCGAGCACTCGCCCATTGGCAGCATTATTTGTGGCCTCGAGAATTTGTGATCAAAAGCGATCATGAGTCCTTGAAGCATCTCCGAGGTCAGGAGAAATTGAATCGAAGACATGCCAAGTGGGTTGAATTTATTGAAAGCTTTCCCTATGTAATTCATTACAAAAAGGGAAAAGACAATGTTGTGGCCGATGCGCTATCAAGGAAATTTGCCTTAGCGACCACTCTCGCCTCTAGGCTCATGGGATTCGAAAGCATCAAGTCGATGTACGAGGACGATCCCAAGCTAAAATGTGTTCGAGACGCAATCTTGAGTGGCCGAAGGGTTGAGAAATATCAGTGGCATGATGGCTACCTCTTCAAAAATGGGAGGGTTTGTGTGCCAGTGTCATCGTGGAGAGAGCTCTTGGTTCGAGAAGCTCACTCAGGTGGACTGATGGGGCACTTCGGTGTCGATAAAACTCTTGGTATCTTGACCGAGCAGTTCCATTGGCCCAAAATGCGACGAGATGTGGAAAAGCTTTGCAACGCTTGTCTCGTTTGCAAGAAAGCAAAATCGAAGTCCAACCCTCATGGTTTGTACACCCCGTTGCCTGTGCCTGATCGACCTTGGGTTGATATATCTATGGACTTTGTCTTGGGGTTACCGAGGTCGGGGGGAGGACATGATAGCATCTTCGTTGTGGTTGACCGTTTTTCAAAAATGGCTCACTTTATTCCTTGCAAAAAGTGTGATGATGCACAGCATGTAGCTACATTATTTATTTCTAACGTGTTAAAATTGCATGGTGTACCTCGTACTATTGTAAGTGATCGAGACTCGAAGTTCTTGAGTCATTTTTGGAAGTGTTTGTGGGGTGCCCTCGGCACCAAGCTACTATTCTCGACGTCTCACCATCCTCAGACTGATGGACAGACCGAGGTAGTTAACCGAACCTTGGGATCTTTGCTTCGGGCAATGACCAAAGGGAAGGTTGGAAACTGGGCTGATCGTTTGCCCATGATGGAGTTTGCATACAATCGAACGGTGCATAGAATGATCAACATGACCCCGTTTGAATGTGTGTATGGCTTTAATCCTTTGATTCTACTTGATTTAACCCCATTGCCTCGAGATTCTATTTTTGATTTTGAAGGTACTCGACGAGCAGCTGCCTTGATCGAATTGCATGCAAGGGTGAAGAAGAACCTCGAGGAGGCCTATGCAAAGGTTGCCTTAAAGAAAAACAAGGGGCATAAAAAGTTGGAATTAAAGAAGGGAGATTGGGTTTGGGTTCACTTTCGAAAGGAACGCTTCCCGAACCAAAGGAAAGGAAAGTTGGCTCCTCGAGGGGATGGTCCATTTCAAGTGTTGACCAAGATCAACAACAATGCTTACGTGATCGACCTCCCTGGTGAGTATAACGTGTCCAACACCTTTAACGTTGCTGACTTAGTTCCTTGTGTTGTAGGTCCAACTTCGGAGGACGAGGAGGGCTTGATTTCGAGGACGAAATCTTCTCAAGAAGGGGAGGATGATGCAGCCCGACCACGTGCTGATCAAGTGATCGATCCACCGAGGAGACCGATGACAAGAAGCCAAGCCAAGCTGCTGCACGATGTGCATGTTCACTTAGCCTGGCCGAAGGAAAACAATTGCTCCGAAGCTGAGTGGCCGAGCTCAAGAATCGAAGGCATTATCTTCAGATTTGAGCCCGAAGGCAAAGTGACCGAGGACAATGAGCTCGAAGACAATTGAGCGTCCGAAGGCAACAAGTGTGTTCGAGCAGACAATCGAGAACCGAAGCCAAGGCTTACCGAAGTCAAAGTCTGCCGAACACAATTTAATTCAGCCCTGAGTGGCTTATTTCCATTGGTCGCCTGTGACCCTTTTACTAGTTTACCCTTAGTATTTCCTATATAAACCTTGTTCCCTTTTATTGTAAGGATACCTAGATTTTGAACATTGATTTATTAATGAAAGTGCCGAGCACATTTCTTGTCTCCGTCGTGAGCAAAACCCTGTGAGGGCTTTATGGACTTGTGGCTTTCGGTTAATCCGATTGAACATTCCTCTTTGATCATTCAGTTTGCAAGAGGCATGTTCTCTTGAGGATTGTTGCATAGTTTAGGTGATTCTTGTGTCCCTTTTGATCGACCTTTGAGACAGGTTCCTCACTGTTCTTTCAAAAGAAGCAAGTTTTGTCTTGCTTTTATCTTTATCTTTTGTTGTTTAACTTCCGCGTTCGTGCTAAGCAACTCCTTCGGGTTTGCATTGCACCAGGGTCCCACTTTATTTGTTTTGTTTAAGGTCAAGTCAGGGTGCATACGATAAATTGCAATTAGCTAAGTTGTATTTTGCGTTGATCCTGGTAGAATAATTTGACTCCGCTAAAAGTCGAGTCTCATTATTTTCACCATCCACTGTATCCGCCCATTATCATCAGTCTGCTTATGTCTTTTGATTCGTGGGTCGCGTTAAATATTATTTTGAGTTTGTCTGTTAAAATCATGTTTGTTGAATCAGAAAGGAATTTTTGAAAAAAAATCAAACAAATGAAAGAAAATTGGGAAAAAAAAAAAGCTTGTCTATTGAGTCGGTCTAGTGTCGTAGTTTAAATTTGTCTATTACTTTGATATAAAAAAAATAAAAAATCCAAGCTCGCCTTTGTTTGGGATTACATGTCATTTGTGATTTTCTTCTAATTTTGATCAAGGCGCATAAGCAGTCTTTCGGGTATATGATCGGTACACTCGGCTTACGCCGTTAACCGTTTCGGGATGACGCATAACAACCTTAGGCTGCAATCTGTGATTCTTTTTGTGCTAGCCTGCTTTGTTTCAATAGTTTGGAGTTGGAGATTTGGTACGGAATCCTGGCATCGACCCATCCGTACAGAATTAAATCAAAGGGACCTGTGACTTCACCCCTAGCCATGCCATCTGATGGAGAGAGGTCCGAGACCGGTGCCCAGGAACTCTTGGCACTGGAAAATGAGAGATTGACTGGGGAGGTTAATACTTTGAAACAACTCGTGGCCGACATGCATCACGCATTGACCACAGGACGGGCACCTCCTCCTATTCCAACCGACCTAGATAGGGTTGTGCCGACAACGGTACAACGAGCACCGGGCACATCTACGGCAATTGAGAATCCCACTTATCCTACTGGTCTTGCCCCTGTCCGTGGCGTAACAAATGAAGTTGAAGTGCGTCCTCATGCACCACCTCCACCAGAGGGACAATATGGCCCACCTCCAGCACAAGTTCCAGTTTTTCAGGGCCCAGCTAGGCCAGTCACGGCCAGGTGCAACAACGACCCACATCTTCAAGTTGGGGACCAACACTATGATCCGCCTCATGAATCCAATTTCCGGCAAAGTGGTCCATATAATCAGGGTTTCCATCACGAGTCTCAAGTTGAGCTCAATCGGTTGGGAAAAATGGACGAGAGCGAGGTTTTGCGCAAATTGAAGGGTTTAGAACAAGCTGTGAGAATTATGCAGGGATATGGAGATCATTTCAACACTTCTTTCAAGGATCTTTGCCCTTTCCCTGAATTGCAATTGCCAGAGGGATTCACGGTGCCAAAGTTCGATCTATACATTGGGCAAGGAGATCCAAGAGTTCATATGAAGACCTACTGCAACAAAATGAGAGGGGTCAAGAAAGACAAGCTGTTGATAGCCTACTTTTCCGAAAGCTTGGGGGGTGCGGCTGCTGAATGGTTCATGAGGCAGGATGTAACTAAATGGTTGGCATTTGATGACATGGCGCAGGCATTCTACGACCAGTACAAGTACCACATTGAATTTTTGCCAGATCGATCCTCTTTGGATGCGATAAAAAAGAAGCCAAGTGAAAGCTTTAGGGAGTACGCCCTCAGATGGCGCGAGCAGGCCGCTCGAGTGAGCCCCGCAATACCGGACGACGACATGGTCCGTTTGTTCATCGAGACGCAGGATGAGGCGTTCTATGGTGCATTGATCGCCGCCTTTGGGAAACCGTTTAGTGAAGTCGTCAAGATGGGAGAAATGATTGAAAGAGGAATCAAGGCAGGCAAGATTGTCAGCCAAACAGCTTTGTGAGCCCAGGAAGAAGCCTTGGGAAAGAAGAATCAAGATGATGTAGCCATGGTGGGTTCGGGTTCACAAATGTGGAGCGAGGAAAGATACAATCAAACCCACTCATACCAAGCTCCACGAGTACACCCTCCACAACACTACTACACCCCACAAAATCCGCAGTATTCCGTCCCTCCACCCCAATACTTAATCCAAACAGCACAGCCATATGCTCTAATATCATCTTATCCGCAATGGCGTGCTCCAGCCCCACATCCTATTCACCAAGCTCCATATAACCAATTCCAGCCTCCACCGAACCTTCCCCACCGACCAAGAGGTCCTCCAGGCTTTCGCCCAAAGGTTGAGTATAAAAAGGTGCATCAAGTGAAAAAGGATGACTTCACGCCAATTGGAGAATCGTAAGCCGAACTTTTTCAGAAGTTGCAAGATTTGGACATACTGAAACCGATCAATGGAGGAATGCATCCTAGGGATAGGATTGACGACTCTCGTCAATGTGCTTACCATTCAGGTGCACCGGAGCATGACACTGAGGATTGCCATTTTCTCAAGAAGGATATCCAAGCTTTGATTGATAACGGTCGGATTCAAGTTGAGGGTTCAGATGTACCAGATATAAATCGGAACTCACTGCATGTCTGTGATGATGTGCATATGGTGGGTATGGTGGACGTAGAAGATTTGAGAGCTGAATCTGCAATGTCGATAGTACCTGTTGGTGATGTGTCAATTTGGGCTAACCAAATGCTTGTGACAGTGAACTGCGTTCCTGAAATCGAGCTTGGGGTAGTAGACAGAGTACGAGGTGGTGAAATGAAGAAGACGAACATGTCTCTTGAGAAGCCAATTCCAAATCTTACTCGGTCATTCGTCAGCCCCAAAGAAGTGAAGTCCACCTTGATGGGACTTGGAGAAAATAAGGGAAAGAGGAAGAAATTGCCAGATTCAGGTGCATCCTTCTGAGGGGCTCAAGAACGCATGAAAAGCAGGAAACTGGCCCTGACTTGCATTTGAGTGACTGTGAAATTGTGTAGCTTGTTTTGCTAATCTTTCTGTGTACTTGGTTATTTAAGGGTTGTAACCCAAGTGCATTATTTTGCTTATTTTGATGCTCAAACCCTTCTATCTTTAATTCAATAAAAAGCGAGATCTTTCTCTCGTCTCGACATTATTTCTCTTATTTTCTTTCTCGGACTTATTTTCTTAGTATTCTATCTTATGTTTTGTCGGCCTTAATAATATGACATGCGTGCGGAATTTATGTCTTGATCTAAATACGTGGTCGGACATTGTGAGCTATCTGAGTAGTAACGAGAGACAAAAGAGGGAGCGAAATAAGTTGGAAATTAATCTGTAGTTATCCGATAAGGGAGATCGGTGAGAAGTTCAAGATCATGCGCGGTCGCTTCGACCGAAGTTGAAATACCAGTTTTGAGTACCATCAGTGAAGTAGAAGTCGATGACACGCGTGGATAAGTCTAGATCAATTCTTTGAATCATTATTTGTGCGAGGCATTCTCGGGTCGGGATGACGAACGGCTTTCGTTTCTGCTACCCAAACACAATACCAATTTTCTAGCCCTTTGAGCCTTGAGTGTTTTTCTTTGGCTACCCTCCTTTGGAATCAATGTGGTTGAAACTGGAAAAAATGAAAAAAAAAAAAAAAAAAAAAAAAAAAAAAAAAAAGGAAGAAAAAAATATTTGAAAAGAAACTAGAAAATCTACCTCAGCTGGTAGAGCTACGTCTGACCTGATTCCTCTCAAAAGGATACGTAGGCAACCATTCGGGTGCAGTCATAATAGGGAAAAGTTCATTTTTTCCCCCTATTCCATATTGACGCAAAACTTGCCTCCAAGTTTGCGGCCAACGTCAAAAGAAATTTTGTCCCCATTCTATGCTAAACTGGGGCAGAAGTTTGTATGTTTTTGTACCATCTATTCATATGTTTCATAAGATATCAGTCTCGAAATCGAGGAAGAAACTCAAAGCGCCCCAGTTTATCCTAAACTGGGGCAGAAGTTTAGTTTATTTTTAAAAGAAAAGGAGAAAGTCAATTCCTTTTGCTTTCTTTGTGTTCATCTCGGGGGAAAGTCTCAATATCCCCTATGTTTGCATATCAGAAAATTCAAAAGATAATTCCTCGGGTTTTCAATAAATTGAGGCCTCAGTTAGTTATTATTTTAAAAAGAAATGATTCCAAGGGTTGTAATATTTTACCAAGTCGTTTCATGAGATGCTTTCATACCGCTCTTCAAAACAAAGAAAAAAAAGAGAAAAGAGAAAAAGAAGGAGTCCCTAATTTGCCTAAACTGGGGAAAAGTTTGGTTTATTTTTCAAAAGCGGTGATTTCAAATCTTGTAATGCTCATTCTAGTCGTCTCATGAGATGTTTTGAGTTTTTGTGTTGCATCCTTCTCTTCATAGCCTAACCAGATCCAATATTACAGTCCAAATAAAGACCCTTCTGACCGATCATTGAGAATGTCAAGCTGAGTAGGGTATCAAGGGATAAGATCCACGCTGTAAAGTCGCATTTTTAAACCGACAATCGCATTAGGAGTTTGGAGCACCAAGGTCATTAAAGGAGAAATTCTCCAGGGAATCAGGATAAAGGCCAAAATTGAAGAAAGAAAGGAAAGACGGGGTTGAGCAGCAAGGAAAGATCGGAGGTCGATCGGGAAAGAGTGAAAGAAATGAAATGAAAAAAAAAAAGACAAAAAAAAAATGAAGTCTTGTCGGTGAAAACCTGAAAAGGCGCTGCAAGGCAATAGTGAGTTAAAAGAACAAAGAGAGAGGCTAGTTAGTGAAAACCCCGAGGGGCACTATTAGTCGAATGAGGGTCGTTAGATTTGCCATCAAACAAAATTTGAAGAATGGGAGCAAAATCAGGGATAGATCATGTGAACGGATGAAAAGTTGATTCCAAAATGCATGTCATGTTTTATAAGGTCGTTATTTCACCTCCGGATAAGTTCTTCTTTTTCTGGAGACATCTTTCATTCAATGTCTCCTCTTGAAATTCTTTCATTTTATTTTCTTCTCATTTCTTTCCTAGCAATAGAAAGCTTCGCAAAGCTCATTTAAAAGTTTCATAGTCGTGCTAGAGCAAGTCAGGACCAACTTAGATAATTGGAGCCCTAATGTTTCACATCGGCACAAAGAATGTCACACTAAGGAGTGTATTATAAAGGAGATCATCAAAGGATATGCAGATTTCAAGATGCAGTTAAATTTCAAATCAAAGCCTGCAAAGCAGCAATTTCAAGCTTTCAACAGTCAAAGCCCACCCGAGCGGCAATTTCAAGTTTCAGTAATTTCATTCAAGTGAAATCCCGTCAAAGCGGCAATTTCAACTTTCAAATCAAAGCCTGCCAAGCAGCAATTTCAAGCTTTCAACAGTCAAAACCCGCCCGAGCGGCAATTTCAAGTTTCAGCAATTTCTTCCAAATCAAAGCCTGTCAAGCAGCAATTTCAAGTTTTAAGACCCACTGGATCAGTTGGAGCTTCAGACCAGTTCATCAGCCTGTGGAGAATGAGGGAGTACTTTTAGAAGCTGAGGCACCCACCTGGAGAATGAGGGAGTAGTTTAGAGAAAGTCGAGGCACCCACCTGGAGAATGAGTGAGTAATTTTTGAGAAGTCGAGGCACCCACCTGGAGAATGAGGGAGTAGTTTAGAGAAAGTCGAGGCACCCACCTGGAGAATGAGGGAGTAGTTTAGAGAAAGTCGAGGCACCCACCTGGAGAATGAGGGAGTAATTTTTGAGAAGTCGAGGTACCCACCTGGAGAATGAGGGAGTAGTTTAGAGAAAGTCGAGGCACCCACATGGAGAATGAGGGAGTAGTTTGAGAAGCTGAGGGAGTAGTTTAGAGAAAGTCGAGGCACACACCTAGAGAATGAGGGAGTAGTTTAGAGAAAGTCGAGGCAGCCACCTGGAGAATGAGGGAGTAGTTTTGAGAAAGTCGAGGCACCCACCTGGAGAATGAGGGAGTAGTTTAGAGAAGGTCGAGTCACCCACCGGGAGAATGAGGGAGTAGTTTAGAGAAAGTCCAGGCGCCCACCTGGAGAACATGGAATCCGTTTCTGTAAAGAAGCAAGACCTAGCAGAGTGATGGTCTCCAATTCAGCAAGAACAAGACCCATCAGAGAGATGGTTTTAATTTTCAGCAAGAACAAGACCTATCAGAGTGATGGTTTTCAATTCAGCAAGAACAAGACCCATCAGAGTGATGGTTTTCAATTCAGCAGAAGCAAGACCCATCAGAGTGATGGTTTTCAATTTCCAACATAAGCAAGACCCATCAGAGTAATGATTTCTAATTTTCAGCAAAAGGCAAGACCCACCAGAGTGGTGGTTCCAGTTTTATCTTTCAAGTCAAAGCCCGTCAAAGCGGCAATTCTATTCATGTCAAAGCCCGTCAAAGCGGCAATTTCATTCAAGTCAAAGTCCATCAAAGCGGCAATTTCATTCAAGTCAAAGCCCGTCAAAACGGCAATTTCATTTTTTCAAATCAAAGCCTGCCAAGCAGCAATTTCAACTTTCAAGTCAAAGCCCGACCGAGCGGCAATTTTAAGTTTTTAAGACTACTTTGGTAGTGGGAGCTTCGGACCAGTTTATCAGCTTGGGAAGCATGAAGAAGTTAGCTTAGGAATTGTAATTTTACATTTCAAATGTTGTATTTTCATTTTTCCTTTGTAAAGCAGTGACCACCAGCCAGCTAGCCAGCAACCAGCGTCAGTGACCAGCAGCAACTACTCTAGTGTGTCAAAGTGTCTTGTGTCAGTCCGGGTAAGTCTAGGAGCGTCGAGTCAGTCCCAGTTAGTTCTGAGAGTGTCTAGAGTTAGGCTGTGTATGTCTAGAGAGTGCTTAGTGTTAGTATAGGAGAGTCTAGTGTCTATTTATATGCGGTAGTCCCAGCTGCCGCACGTGAGGAACTACACTGACCTGATTCCTTAGTCCGGGGATATGTAGGTAGTCTTGATCTGGTTAGAACCGAAATTCTAGGTACGTTCACCATTTTGAAAAGCATGCTCTCGGCTAGAACCGAAAAGCCAAAATTAGTTGTCGATTACGTCTTTGTCCGAAAACTCTTCATGTTCTCGAACAAAGAGGGGCAGCTGTAATCACCTAATTTTGATATCTAAAAAACAAAAATGCATAAAATACGTGTGTTAATTGTTATGTGATTTTACCTTTTCTTTGGCTATTTTTAATTAATTCTTTAGGGAAAAATACTAGAAAATTATCAAATATATATTTGTTATGTGTCTAACTGTGTCTTTACATTTTGACTGTGATAATCTAGTATTTGCATAATTTTAAGTGTTAGTTAATTAGTTTACTTATGAATTGCGTGTGTGTTAGTTAATATATAACCTGTAATTAGGAAATTTGTGAAACCCAAAAGCAGAACTAATGAAGCCCAATATTTCAGCCCAATTCATTTGACCCGGTAAGATCTCAGCCGTTCATTTGCTTTGATCCAACGAACCCCATTCACCCATCCCTATCACCTTTTAAGACACCAAAACCCTTTCATTTCTCCATTTACACCATTTGAGTCTCATGACTAAGGCCACTCTACCCAAAATTTTCCCTACACCGGAAACTCGCCAGCCACCGTTGCCCCGCCGTTCTTCCACCGATCGGCCGTCGCCGGCCACCACTTCCGGTGGCTGGAAAATTTAAAAAGTTATACCATCCGACTCCTTTCGCCCTCCTGATTCCATTTCCGTAACTATCTTCTTCAAATTCGCAACGGTTTGGCGTAGATCGGATTTCGAAATTTGGCCAAAATTCAACTCCGGCCAACCTCCATTTTTTCCGGTAAGTTTTTGTTTCCTTCTCTTCCCCTCACCCTTATCTATCTCTTCCCATACCCCATTTCCAAAAAAAAAAACCCCATCCCCTGCCCGTTTCTTAATTCCCTTTTCTGATTTTCGTTTATTTCTTCTCTTTTCTTCTTCTCGTTTTATAATAATGTTGGCTATTTTGTTTCGGGTCGTGTAGGGGCTGCTTTGATTGGTTTTGTTGGTTTGTGTTTGTAATAAATGATGGTGTTGATAAGGCTGGCCCGTTGGTGATGCGGAGGTCGTGGTGGTGTGTCGATGCCGAGGATATAGCCAGGGGCAGTGTCCGCACGGCAGTGAGGCAGTAATAACGCTGCTACAGTGGCGTCACTGTGATTTTATATTGGTGGACTGATTTGGCATTGGTGGCTTCATTTGTTCGGAACTCACGAGTTAGTAGGAAAAATCATTCTTTTGTTTCCTTTATTTAGCTTAATTTCATAATTTAGTGTAGTATTAATATGAAAGAAATGAAATTTTCTGTTTCTCTTGTTAGTTTAAGTTTATAGTTTAGTTTTCAGTATCAACATGAATTCATCTTGTATGTCGTTTCCTTTGCTACATTTAGTGCATATGTATGTATTCGTTTCCTGATCTAACCATGAGATTTATTACTAGGAGATGAAGCATGTCTTAGTTTTGTTTTAGTTCTATTTAAGTGTGAAAATTACTCTAGTTTGTTTACTTGTTTTTGTCCAAGCATAAACTAGTAGTAACCTGTTTTGTTGTAGTTTCTTCAGGCATAAAGTTGTGTGAGTAGAGTTTAGTTAGTCTTTGGGTTGAGGTTGGGATTTTTAGTTAATGTTATAGGAATTGAGTCTTGTAAGTTTAAATTTGAAAAACATCAGATTTTGTGCTAGGGAAAAAGTAAAAAGAAGAGTTAAGAAAAAGAGTCAAAAGTCAAATAGTAAGACAAAGAGTAGCACAAAAGGGATAAAATTTCAGCTTGCTTTTTGGTTGGTGAGGCCCTAAGATAAAAATGGTAACTTGCATTAAATGGTCTTGGTTATTGTATATTCTTTTGCTGAAAAGTGTACTTTGGCACATGGGTGCTTGTACTTTGTTCTGAAAAAGCAAATGGGTCACATGTGACCTTTGTCCTTTAACCCACCTTTGTTGCTCTATTTAAAGAGAGCATTTGGACTCTCTTTAGAGGGAGAGATAGGCAGACACACACACAAAAGAGAGGCAGATTTGAAAAGAAAAAAGAACACACACATCTGAAAAAGAAAAACCACTCTTTCTCCTCTAAAAATGGAGCAACTTTCAGATTTGAAGACTATGGTCACTTTACTTTAGATTTAAAATTGTGAGAGCAAAAATAGGGTAGAAGAGGGTAAAATATCAAAAACACTTTAGAAAAAGGTTAGAAGGAAAAGAGTTGGTGTTTGGAAGCTACAGAGTCTGTAGGAAGCTTGTTTCTGTTCTGGGTATGTTGCTGAGCTTTGCTTAATTGGAGTTTTATCACACTTGGTACTTTCTATTTCTTTCTTTTAACATAGTAAGAATTTATTGCTACTTATTTGAATGAAATGTGTCATGAGGCCCAAATTTGGAATGAGATTGTTTTAGCTTTCACCTTAAGAGCATGTAGCTTAATTAGAACATCATGTATGCTTTACAAGTCAATACCCCATATAACAAAGGTGGTTTTTGTATGTGAAAAGGGAAAATAAAGTGCAAGCTGTAAAACTAGTTGTGATTTAGTTTGAAACGTAAAGAATTTGGAAACTGGGACCATTTTATTTCATAAAATAAGCAAACTTAGGACTCATTTGTAAAAAAATAGCCTCCCAAGCAAATGTTTAACTTGTATAAAAGTGATAAAAATTTGGAAAGGTTAGGCAGATTCTAGGATTCTCATCAAGTGTTGATACCTAACTTCGTTTTTTTTTAACTAGAGCTAGAAAGAAATAGAGTAAGCATAAAGATCTTGTGTGAATATGGTTGGATTTGAAATCAGAATGTGAAGTGGGATGTTTGTGCAAACATCATCATAAAACGTGACTAAAAAAAGATCTGGTCTGAACTCGTAATAGAAATGATGAGTGTTTCCTAAAATGACCAGACAAATATGGATCGAGTTTAATCAAATGTCATTGGTTCGCGATGGAACTCATTTTAAATCAAGAGATTTCGAACGGGTGAAGTACCTGCGCGATTTAATTGATTTAAGTCGAAAGATTTCGAACGAGTGAAGTTCTCGCGCGATTATATTCGATTGGAGTGTTCAATTGTCAAACGGTAAAAAATTAATAATAAATTGAATCGTAACAAAATCAAGGCAAATATAATAAATTTCAAAAGAGTCGAAATGCGTCAACAAAAGCAACTGTGCTTGGCACAGGACTCGAGGGTGCCTAACACCTTCCTTCGAGTCAACCGAGATCCTTACCCGGAACTCTGACGCAGATCACTAAACGAGTCATAGGTGTTATAGGTACACCACTTTGGTGACTTGGCACACCTTTAACTTGTCAAGTAGCGACTCCGAAATCTCTTAAATATTAGTGTACCTATCAACACCGTCACAACCTTAAAAAAACAAAAAAGTTTTTTTCTTTTTTAAGTAAAAAAGGGTCGTGACAGGGGTGACCGAAGTCCAAATTTTGTAAAAAAAATCTTTGATTCCCCGTGCTCAGTTTAAAAAACGTCGATTCCATCGAGTCGAACTTCACTTCACTCTTCCCGAAGAGACAGTGACTATTGTCGAACTTGAAGGATCTTAGAGGACATTGATCAATCCGACGAGCCACTTCTAACAAGTCTTTGAGTGACCGAGGACACTTACCCCCAAACTGAGTGCAACCGAGTGCCACTAAAAAGTGAGGGAGTGTGTGAGGTTGTTTCAATAACATTTGTTTGTTTTGCAGGTACAATGGCTAACGAAGGAGATGATCCCATGAAGAAGGCCTTGGATACTATCATGTCCAAGTTAGAAGACATAACCTTGAGACTTGAGAACGTTGAAAGAAGGACCCCCGAGCGTCCAAATTGAATCCGGAGAAGGTACAAGTCGAGGTTCTACTAAGACTCCCAGACATTTTAGGGAGGTAGTCAAGAAATATGAGCTAAAGAATGATGTAGCTCCACAAGAGCATGAGTTGGGCACTCCCCAATAAGTGGGCATCCCCCACAATTTGGGAATTCCCCACAATTTGGGCATTCCCCAAAGAAATGCTCCACTTCCAAAACCCATTCGAAATGTTCCACCACTCGAGCAAGCTGATGAAGCTCAAGATGGGTAGGCCGAAGATGGAAATGATGACTATAGGTATGATGCTCGTTGGAGGTCGGAATGCAAACGGAGGTAGAGGCCGAGGTCGAGGGCCATACTTCGGTTATAAAGGAGGGAATGCAATGAGAGATCATGGTGTTTTTTGTGATAACCTGGGAGGTCAATCGGAGACCTACCAAGGAGGTCGAGATCACTTCAACCTAAACAGTGTGAAGATCAATAGGCCCACATTCAAAGGGTGTAGTGGTACTTCCAAGTACATCGAATGGGAAATGACAATGGATCGAATTTTTGACACCAATGACATGACACAATTGAAGAAAGCCACCTATGATATATCATCTTTTGAGTCTTATGCATCTATGTGGTGGGAAATAGTGAATAGATCGAGGAGAAGGTCAGCTTTGCCTGTAAATCTTACATGGGAAAAACTGAAGCGGGTAATGAGAGAAAAACATGTCAACGCCTCATATCGTCATGATCAACTCAAACGGCTTTACGAGTTGAAGCAGGGTTCACAAATGGTGGATGATTACTATCATGAATTCTTACAAGTTTGAATGGTCTTGGATATGGAAGAAGAGGATGAAGAACCAGCTGCTGTTCGATTCAAGAATGGGTTGGGTCGAGATATAGCCTACCAATTGAGATTTCAAAGGTTCCAATGTCCATTTGAAGTGTATGAAGCTGCAGTTGAAGTTGAGAAATGTCTTAAGGAGGACAAGTCCAACCATTACCGGAGTACAACTACTACCACGGTAAATAAACCGAAGGAGTGGAAGAGCCCGAACACTAGTGGCACCAGTGCAAATCGAGAAGTGAAAAAGACTTATGAAAAACCGACGCCAAATGTGGGAGATAACTCTAAGACTAGTTGAATACTCTATCATCTTCTTCTAACCAATGCCACAAGTGTAGAGGATATAGATATTTTGCTAGAGATTGTCCTACTCGGAAGGCTATAATTCTCATCGATGGAGAACCCCACGAGCTGGATAGTGAACCCGAGGAGGAGAAAAGAGATGAAGGGGAATTGACTCCCGAGGGTGAAGATGCGGTCGAGGATGATGACCCTCGAGAATTTCTTGTTGTGAGGAGGAGCTTGAGTGTAATGTTAGCCGAGGACGGTGAAAATGTACAATGAGAGAATCTTTTTCGTACTAGATGTCGAGTCATGGGTGTGGTCTGCTCTATGATCATTGACTCCGGTAGTTGTGCTAACGTCATTAGTCAAACATTAGTTTCCCAATTGAAGTTACCCACCTTAAAGCATCCGAACCCATATCGGTTGCAATGGCTTAATGAATGTGGTGAACTAAAAGAACAAGTGTTGATTAAGTTCAAAATTGGAAACTACTTTGATGAGCTCATGTTTGATGTGGTGCCAATGTAAGCTTGCCACCTTCTATTTGGGAGGCCTTGGCAACTTGATCAGAATGTTGTACATAATGGTAGAGCTAACACTTATACTGCTACTCACGAGGGAAGAAGGTTTGTGCTTAAACCGTTGATACCAAATCAAGCCAGTGAGGACTATAAAAGAATGAAGGAGCTGAAGGAAGCGGCCAAAGACAAAAACCCCATCGGAGGACCAATTGTGGCCGAAGCCAAAGCTCCATCACCTGAAGTCAAAAATATTTGTGCAATCATGCAGCCAAGTGAAATTTTACGAGGCAACGACACCGGTCGAATGATGATTTGCCTCGTGCATAACGGTATACTTTTAACTTCAAATGAAGATTTAAATAACGATAACCCTTTGCCTTTGTTTGTTCGTAATGTTTTGCAGGACTTCGAGGACATGTTTCCTGAGGAAATATCAGGTGGATTGCCTCCATTGCGAGGAATCGAGCACCAAAAAGATTTTGCACCGGGGTCACAAATTCACAACAAGCCTGCCTACCGGTGTACCCCGAGGACACCAAAGAGAATCAACGACAGGTTGATGAGTTGTTGAACAAGGCCTTGTTCGGGAAAGTTTGAGCCCTTTGCACCGTTCCAGTGATCCTCGTGCCGAAAAAGGATGGAACTTGGCGAATGTGGGTGGATGGCCGAGCAGTCAACAAGATCACGATGAAGTATCGACATCCGATACTAAGGTTAGATGACATGCTCGATGAGCTAAGTAGTTCTTCTTGTTTTTCAAAAATTGACCTTCGGTCCGGTTACCATCAGATCCGAATGAAACCCGGAGATGAATGAAAAAACGCATTCAAGACCAAGTTTGGTCTGTATGAGTGGTTGGTGATGCATTTTGGCCTCTCCAATGCACCGAGCACGTTCATGTGCTTAATGAACCATGTGTTTAAACCGTTTATAAATAAGTTTGTCGTCGTTTACTTTTATGACATACTTGTTTATAGTAAATATGTGGATGAACATGTCGAACAACTAGGGCTTGTGCTTGAAACACTTAGAGAAGAAAAGTTGTATGCTAACTTTAAGAAGTGTGCCTTTTGTGTTGAGCGTGTAGTCTTTCTGGGATTTGTTGTGAGTGCTAGTGGTGTTGAAGTCGATGAGTCCAAAATCAAAGCCATCAAGGATAGGCCTACTCCTACTTCGGTGACACAGGTGCGAAGCTTCCATGGCTTAGCTAGTTTCTACCGAAGGTTTGTAAAAGACTTTAGCACCATGGAAGTATCTTTAACCGAACTGATAAAGAAAGATAATCCATTTGTTTGGGAAGAGTCCCAAGAGAGGGTCTTCCAAGAATTGAAACGGAGGCTTTATTCTGCCCCATGGTTGCAACTCCCTGACTTCGGTAAAGCGTTCGAGGTCGAATGTGATGCATCTGGAGTTGGGATCATTGGAGTGCTGATGCAAGAAGGAAAGATGATCGCTTACTTTAGCGAAAAGCTTAAGGGCGCAACCTTAAATTATTCAACATATGACAAAGAGTTGTATGCCCTCGTTCGAGCACTCGCCCATTGGCAGCATTATTTATGGCCTCGAGAGTTTGTGATTAAAAGTGATCATGAATTTTTGAAACAACTCAGAGGTCAGGAGAAGTTGAATCGAAGACATGCCAAATGGGTTGAATTCATTGAAAGCTTTCCCAATGTAATTCATTACAAAAAGGGAAAAGACAATGTTGTGGCCGATGCGCTATCAAGAAAATTTGCCTTAGCGACCACTCTCGCCTCGAGGCTCATGGGATTCGAAAGCATTAAGTCAATGTATGAAGATGATCCCAAGTTGAAATGTGTCCATGACACAATCTTGAGTGGCCGAAGGGTTGAGAAATATCAATGGCACGATGGCTATCTCTTCAAGAATGGGAGGGTTTGTGTGCCAATGTCATTGTGGAGAGAGCTCTTGGTCCGAGAAGCTCACTCCAGAGGCTTGATGGGACACTTCGGTGTCGACAAAACTCTTGGTATCTTAACCGAGCAGTTCCATTGGCCAAAAATACGACGAGATGTGGAAAAGCTTTGTAACGCTTATCTCGTTTGCAAGAAAACTAAATCGAAGTCCAACTCTCATAGTTTGTATACCCCGTTGCCTGTGCCTGATCGACCTTGGGTTGATATATCCATGGACTTTGTATTGGGGTTACCGAGGTCGGGGGAGGACATGATAGCATCTTCGTTGTCGTGGACCAATTTTCCAAAATGGATCACTTTATCCCTTGCAAGAAATGCGATTGTGTACAATATGTTGCTTCCTTGTTTATTGATCATGTGTTAAAATTGCATGGTGTGCCACTTACAACTGTGAGTGGTTGAGATTCGAAGTTGTTGAGTAATTTTTGGAAATATTTGTGGGGTGTCCTCGGCACCAAACTACTATTCTCAACGTCTCACCATCCTCAGACTGATGGACAGACCGAGGTAGTTAACCGAACTTTGGGAGCTCTGCTTCGAGCTATGACCAAAGGCAAGGATGGAAACTGGGCTGATCGTTTGCCCATGATGGAGATTGCATACAATCGAACGGTGCACCGAATGATAAATATGACCCCTTTCGAATGTGTGTACGAGTTTAATCCTTTAATTCCACTTGATCTAACCCCTTTGCCTCGAGATGTTATTATTGATTTTGAAGGTACTCACCGAGCCAAAGCTTTGCTCGAGTTGCACGCCAAGGCAAAGAAGAATCTTGAGGAAGCTTATGCCAAAGTGGCATTGAAAAACAATAAGGGGTGAAAGAAGTTGGAGTTGAAGAAGGGAGATTGAGTTTGGGTTCACTTCCGAAGAGAGTGATTCCCGAACCAAAGGAAAGGAAAGTTGGCACCTCGAGGTGATGGTCCATTTCAAGTGCTGAGCAAGATAAACAACATTGCTTATGTGATCGACCTCCCAGGTGAGTATAACGTGTCCAAAACCTTCAATGTTGCTGACTTAACTCCTTGTGTTGTAGGCCAAGCACCGGGGACAGATGATGAAGCGATTTCGAGGACGAAATCTTCTCAAGAAGGGAAGGATGATGCAGCCCGAAGTGCTGATCAAGTGCTCGATGATCCACCAAAGTCAATGAATGATCCACTGAGGCCAATGACACGAAGCCAAGCCAAATTACTACATGATATGCACATTCAGTTGGCTTGGTCGGGAGGAAGCATGTGTTCGGAAAAAGAGTGGTAAAGTGCCAGAGCCGAAGGCTACATTCTCAAATTTGAACACCAACCCTTGGCGCTAAGCAGCACAGAGCCGGACACTACAAATTGTGTTCGAAGTTAAGTGAGCGCCAATGTGTTCGAGCAAGCAACCGAGCATCGAAGTCAAGGCCGCCGAACACTCACTTATCCAATGATAAATGTGTTCAAGCAAGCAACCGATCATCGAAGTCAAGGCTGCCGAACACTCACTTATTCAGCCCTGCGTGGCTTGCTTTTATTGGTCACTTGTGACCGTTCTTACTAGTTTACCCTTAGTATTTCCTATATAAACCTTGTTCCATTTCATTTGTAGAGGTTAACCTAGATTTCGAAGAATATTGAATGAAATTGCCGAGAGTATTTGCTTTTGTCTCAGATGTGAGCAAACCCCGACGTGGGCTTCTGGACTTGTGGCTTTCGGTAACTCTGATTGAACATTTCCTCTTTGATCATTCAGTTTGCTAGAGGCAATGTTCTCTTGAGAATTGTTGCATAGTTTAGGTGCTCTATCCTTCTACTTGAATCGTACCGAGGCTAGTTCCTCGATGTCGTTCAAGCAAGAAAAGTTGCGTCTGGCTTTTATCTTGTTTTTTTTTCCGCTGTTGACCTTGGTTGCTAAGCTACCAATTTAGCTTGCACCAACAACCAAGGGGTGGGAACGTTTAGAATTGTTGGTTGTACCACGGACCAACTAGATTCTAATCGTTCCTCCTAAAGGGTCTTTTGATCGTGAGACGATCGTGAGATCCACGTAATCGTTTGTGTGTGTGCAAGTGTCAATTTTCCAGGAGTGGAGGAGTTTGAAGGGAATGCAACAAATAATTCAATGATAAACTATATATCATGTTATCAAAAAATTACAGAACATAAAAGATTACAAACCTGCAAATAGAAAAAAGTTAATATTGAATACAAAATAATCAAAGCAAGAATAAACCCAATATAAAAATCGTAATGGTTAGAATATTTAATCCCCAGCGGAGTCGTCATTCTATCGCATCCTATTTTTACCCGAACCGATTAAGGTTCGAAATAGGACTCGGCTTATTGTGTAGGGGATTAACTCGTTTGTAAATAACTCAAGAATTTTGTATATGTTTTCATTTTCGAAATAGGACTCGACTTAAAGGCAAGTGGGGTATGACAGAATGGCGACTCCGCTGGAGATTAAATGTTCTAACTATTATGATTTTTTATTCGATTTATTCTTTCTTTCAATATTTTGTATTCAATACTAACTTTTTTCTATTTACAGGTTTGTAATATTTTATGTTCTATAATTTTTTTGATAACATGATATTTAATTTATCATTGAATTGTTTGTTGCATTCCGTGCATACTCCTCCACTCCTGGAAAATTGATACTTGCACACACACAAATGATTACGTAGATCTCACGGTCGTTTCACTCTCGAAAATCCTTTAGGAGAAACGGTTAGAATCTAGTTGGTCCGTGGTACAGCCAACAATTCTAAACGTTCCCACCCCTTGGTTGTCCGCCTGGGGAACCATGTTCTTGTCTAGATTAGCCAACTCTTAATCATGTCATATGTAGGTTAATTTTGACTTCGGCTCATGTCTAAGTCAACTAGTTCACCATATCTGAATGAACCGAATGGGTTTTTGACCTTAAGGGATATTTAAATGTGTTACGTGTGCATCTATGTAAAGTTGAACGTGTCTAGTATAGACTATTTGATCTCAAAAAGTGTGGATCATCCAATTATTTATTTTGATTGGAGGTTGTCACAAGTCACGAAGATTTGGAAGATCAAAGAAAACATATACTTTAAATTGATTTTTCTAATCCTCTTTGAAAGACACATAGCCATCGTGACAGAAAAATTGCAAGAAAGGATGATAAGTGCACTCAAGGTTTTGGTATTCGACAAAAGCCAACATCCTTTGTCATCGCTACACAATCTGTTCCTTACACAACGCTTTCACCACTTTTCATCGACATTCAATTCCTCATCTCCCGCTTAAAAAAGCATTGGGCATTTGACCAAAATTCTTGCCTTGACTGCTACATAAAGCATCTAGGCAATCTCTTGTGATATCTATGCACTCTATCACAATCCAAGCGCTAATCCGTCATCCACGGTCTAGGCTTTCTCTTAAGCTTACGTGTCATTTTTGCTTCAAAGTCTTTGCTAATATGCCCACAATATTTTGTACATTTCACCACTTTGTTATGGTTGCTTCGCGTTTGGACACCGAAATTGGTCGAGAATCTACATTTAGAAAAGCCAAAATGGCAAGCCAAGGTGAAAACACTTTCTCCTACCACAAAGTCCTTTGAACCATCCCAATGCCGTACAACCTGCATTACACTCACACGAGAGTCACAACAAAGAAATCCGATCACTATACAACCGAGGCTGGCAAAACTCACAGCCTTACACTACACCCAACTTACACAATAAGCAACCTCCTCTCTGTCAAGACTTCTAATCAAAACCTTATCATGCTCAACACAATCAAAGACATACAAAAAGATAAAACCTCACACCTTTATTCCTTTAGCTCAGTCAAAAGGTATTGCGTCCAACAAACAAACTACTTCTGGATACCCATTCCTAAATTCGATCCAACAAGATCTACACCCATCACTCAAACATTCCATACCATGACACCCCAAGAGATCCAGCACTGAAACACAAAGTTCAGAGTATGATTGACCAAAGCAAAACAACGGTACAACAAAAACCAACAAAGGGAAACTCAAACTCCCTACCCACAAACACACTTCTACAAAGGCCAATCCATCAATGTTAGCTCCATGGCTTTCGAAAAAAAAAGCGTAGGACATGAACATCATAAATACAATTTTAGGCAATCTCCAAATCTAGCAAAATCCAAAAATCAAACCCCAGTCTGAGTATGCAAGCATCCATATACTCATAGTCATCAATACACTCAATCGTCACACCAAATGACGAATGCAGATTTCTATCTAATATATTTGGTGTTCAGTGCAATGCAACCACCTTCCCTTGGTGATCTGTCATAAACAATAAACTGGGGTAGAATTTTTGAGGATCCCGTCAAAAATTCCAAAAGAAGCAAACTTAATACTGGGAAGAAATTTTTGAGGGAAAAGTCCTTACAGTAGCAATACAATAGCCTCCTTAGCACATCGCATGACATAACAATAGCATTTTACTTGTTGCACTTTACTCTTGATGCATCGACTGAGGGTACACAGCCCGATGTCGAATTTCGCACTTTCCTTTTACGGAGGGTACACAGCCCGAAGCGTCGATTGAGGGTGCACAGCCCGATGTCAATTTGTCATTTAAATTAGCTGAGGGTACAAAGCCCAAAGCGTCGGCTGAGGGTACACAGTCCGATGTCGATTTGTCATTTAAATAAGCTGAGGGTGCACAGCCCGAAGCGTCGACTGAGGGCACACAGCCCGATGTCAGTTTGTCATTTAAATTAGCTGAGAGTACACAGCCTGATGCGTCGACTGAGGATACACAGCCTGAAGTCGATCTTGTCATTTCAACTAGCAGAGGGTACCCAGCCCGATGCATCGACTGAGGGAACACAGCCCGATGTCGATTATGTCATTTAAATTAGCTGATGGTACACAACCTGAGGCGTCGACTGAGGGTACACAGCCCGATATCGATTATGTCATTTAAATAAGCTGAGGGTACACAGCCCGATGCGTTGACGGAGGGTACATAGCCTAATGTCGATCTTATAATTTAAATTAGCAGAGGGTACACAGCCCGATGCGTCGACTGAGGATACACAGCCTGAAGTCGATCTTGTTATTTCAACTAGCAGATGGTACACAGCCCGATGCATCGACTGAGGGAACACAGCCCGATGCATTGACTAAGGGTATATAGCCCGATGTCGATCTTGTCATTTTAATTTTGCAGAGGGTACATAGCCCGATGCATCGACAGAGGGTACACAGCACGATATCGAAACTGATATAGCGGAGGGTATACAGCCCAATATAAAGTCTGACATTGTAATAGGTAGACAGTCCGGCGAAAGGACAACATGACAAAGGGTGCAAAACCAAAATGAAAGAATGATAGGCAACCCTGTATGAAAAGATACACAGCTCAATACAAAAGGATTATACGGCCCGACGTGACAAGCACACATTTAAATGACGAAAAGCAATGGACATACAATCCGACGTTGCATTGGCAAGATGATCCAACGACAGCTCGGTGTGACAAAGCAATCACCTACTGAAGAGAAGCACTTAGCAAATGTATATCCCCCAGAGGAGAGGCCCACATCCCCTAGCATTGAGCACCTGAAAGCAAACGACTACGTGACAAAGGAGAGCTCAACTCAATGGGGAAGTTTACTTTACCTTTATCTTTATCTCAAATTGCATTTATCTTGATCTTGTTGTAGGGACTCCCCGATCTCTCGATGAATCCTTGCACCATACTCTCACACCTACTCCCAAAATCACTACAAATTATGCAACCGCAAAACCTCAAATACACAAAGAGCGTCATCCCAAGACCCAATTCAAAAGGCCTAATCCTACAGACAATGCTTTTGCTACTCCCGCAACTTGCCTAGTTTTCTGAGTTCCAAAGCGTTCAAAGCTACAGCTCCATACCCGTACCAATACCTACCTAATCTTTTCTCGCCAATTGGGTGTCAACTCCATACTACTTCTAATTCGTGCCTACCTATTTGAATTGTGTGTATTTATTGTGCTTTATGCCTCAATGTTCCTCAGTTCATTCAAGACAATGTCGAAGCCAAGATGACTCATCACACGGCCTAATTCTCATGAAACCCGAGATATGTAGGCAACTCAGAGACCGGGGTTCGGCCAAAAACACCCCCAAAGCTCCCATTTTCTCGTTCCAAATTATTTTGCCTTCCAGTCGTGACAGAATTGGCCACTCTGTCAATTACGTAATTACATCACTTAGGTTTAAGTGTTTTCAGTATGTGCCAAATTGTGATCATTTGCGGAAATAGCTACAGTTATAACATTTATTAATTTGTATGACTATTTGTGTTTAATTATTTTAATTTGACCCTCATTATTTTATACGTACATTTCCTCACTTTTATACGTAATATATATTGTTTATATATATTTATTTATTGTGCACCTTTAAATTAATTTTTAGTCTAATTCAATATTTCACTCAGAAATCCTTTTTCAAAAATCCTATAATTATCTATCATATTGAATCTGGGCAAGTTTCTTAACCAAATATATTTCCTATATATGTTTTCATATTTTATTTTATTTATTAAATATCCCCAAAATCACTCTATTTTCCTTTTTTTTTTTCAAAATTCCAATTTCCCCCAAATCTCCTCAATCTCCCTAAATATTTCCCTTAATCTCCAAATCTTCCTTCCCAAAATTAATCTCAATCACCAACGGCTCTCTTCTCGTTGGGTGCATATATGCTGCACATCGTTTACAGTAGAAGAGAATATCGGGATACTCTTTCCCTCTCCCCTCTATATACACGGTACCATTACCTTCACAGTACATACATTGCATCCCCTCCTTTGTCTTCTTCTTTCTTTACCTATAACACCATCCATACACACACTATCACGCACCCAAAAAATCAACCGAAAACACATAGAGTTCACACACGACGTCTCAATATACAGACCTCCACATCCAAAATATCTATACACACACAGATAATACAACACCGTCTCTCTCCTTACCATCACCACCAACGCACGATACAGTACAATACACACATAAATAAAAAAGTAGAGCATCATACCCATCTTCGTGCCACCACCAAGAAACATCCAAACATTCAATACCCACCATGAAAAATCTCTAGCATCAGCCACATACAGACGCTGAACCCCTCCCCCCCCCCCCCTCCTCCCCCATCTTCCCCGGCAACACCACATACAAATCAACATTAACCAACATCAACACTCTCTTTTCCAACCTCAAACAAAAATCATTAACATACACCCGATGTGCAGTGATATCAAAGAATCAAGGGTGAGAGAGTTAAAATCAGAGAAAGGGAGATTAGGCATTTGGGTGTTGAAACAAACAGTGGTTGGTTCGCCACCACCATTGGAGAACTCAATGTCATTGAACCTTGATCCTTTCATTACTGGGTCTGAGTCGTTGATAATGGAGGTCGTAGCGACGCCGCTGTGCGCTGGTGTCGCTCCTCCTGGACATCGCCGGCATTGACCTTTTGTGGGCTGCGCCATAGTTTCTGTCGTCGTTGGCTTCTGGCATTATCTGTTCCCATTGTGATTATGATCGGTTCTATCCCATGTGTTCTCGCTGGTCTGTTGTATTGGTTGATGTTATGTTTGCTTATCTTTTACAGGTCTTGCTTGATATGCTTATGGGATTAGTTGAAGACTTTTGTCTTCTTCCTGATGTTACTGTTGGCTGTATGGTTCATGGGTTTCAAATTTTTTATTGACACAGCTGGGTCCCTTAGGGAGAAATTTGTTCAGCTCTGGCTTTAGTTTGATGATTTGATTAGTATTACACTTGATCTGTTATGTTCGCTGCTTAATTTTGCAGATATTGAGATTGTAACTTGACCCGTCACTTGTTGGAGTATTTGGTTATGCAGTTTTGACCCATTTCACTGTATTTGTGATTTGAACAGATACTATCAGGCCAATGAGGTTTGGAGGCCTAAAATCAGTCCAATTACACACGCGGTCCCTAAAAAAATAAATAGGCAATGACGATGCATATCACTTTGCAAAGTAAGCGATAGTGGAGTGGTGCGATTGGAGGTGTTTGGCATGGCAAACCGGCTCATGTTCCGTGTTTACAGCCATACCAATATCCCTAACCTTTGCTTGATGCAATACACCATTCTGAGCCTGCACTTTTATAAAAATCCCTTTCCCCTTTATTTTAAATTATTATTATTATTATTATTATTATTATTATTATTATTATTATTATTATTATTATTATTATTATTATTATTATTATTATTATTATTATTATTTTTACTAACTCATTTTCTTTATATTTTTGTGAAGTAAAATTGGTTGAGAGACGACAATCTATTTTGGAAAAGAAAAATTTGAAGAAAAATATTTTATTATTATTATTATTATTATTTATTTATTTATTTATTATTACTTTATTATTATTTTACTAACTCATTTAAATATTTTTGTGAGGTGCAATTTTGAAGATGACGCTATGAAAACACCTTTTAAATGGCACTACCTTCACTTAATTTTTATTTCGTTATTGTTATTAATTTATTTTGACATACTAACTAATTTGCTTTGTTTTGCTAGGTGCAATTCTCTAAGGAAGAAATTAGTAGAAAAGACTATTTTTATCCACTTTTAATTTCTTATGCCTAACTTATACATTGTTTAGTTCTAGTTTGAATCACAATTATAAAGTCCGGTCGGTAACCACATTTAGTGGAGCTTGAGAGGTGCCTAACCCCTTCCTCTCGAGTTAACTTGAACCTCTTACCTAGAATTTCTGGTTCGTAGACTAAGTTTTGGAGTTAATTATTAAAATTGGCTAGAAATAAAGTAGGTGCCCTAATACGCCTAGTTAAAAAATATGTTAGGTGGCGACTCCAACTATTTACCCGTGAGTTACCCAATAAGTCGAGCCTTTTTTCGAACTTTAATTGGTTCGGATAAAAATTGGATGCGACAGAATGGCGACTCTGCTAGGAATTTTAAAAGAGGAAGAAGATGGGTGGGTATTGATCTTGGTCCGGCGAAGGTACATCTCCCACTGGTGGTGGAGATGTATCGTCACCATTTCTGATTCGTATGGTGTGTGTGTATGTATGGTATGGAGGGGTGTTTGTAGTTGATCCCTTTGTGTGTGTGATGTATCCGTTCTTATGTGGAAAATAAAAGAGAAGGAAGTATCCCCATTTTTTATTGTATCGTTTGTGTCTGCCTGATGGTGTGTAATAAAGGTTAACAGTGTATGTGATGTGGAGAATAGAGAAGATGGAGTTGATGATGATATTGTATGTGTGGTAGGAGAGTGGGGGACAAGAGGGAGTGTGGGGGTGTGTGTATTTTCTTGCCTATGTTGGTATAAAAATAGTGTATGAAGGAGAAAAAGAAAGTCAGTGTGACCTCTGTGATGTTTGTAGAAGAAGGTTAAAAAGGAGTCCGGGTCTGCCGTATGTACTGTGTCTCTGATTTATGTGCATTGTACTGATGATCCCCTTTTGCCAAAATGAAGGATGTGTGTATATAGGATTTTGAAAAATAGCTGTTGGTTTAATTGGAGGTGATTGGGAATAATTTTAGGGATTTTGAGGAAAAATTAATTAAGAAGATTGGGGAGGGATTTTAGGGATAACAAAAATCAAGGTAAATATTTGGGAAATATTTCTTTTCAAAATTCAAATGATGAGAATGTATCTAGTTAAGAAACTTGCCTAGATTCGCCACGAAAAATAGGATTTAGGAATGAAATATTTAATTAAACTAAAAATTAATTTAAAGGTGCACATTAAATAAAATATAAATAAATAATGTATATTGCGTATAAAAGTGAGAAAATGCTCATATAAATAATTGAGTTCAAATTAAAGTATTTACGAATAAATAATCACAAATAGTTATAAAATTTTTATTTTATGCAGTAAATTACGCAAACAATCATCTTTTCACAAATAGCCCGAATAATGTAAATTATGTAATATATATATATATATATATATATATATATATATATATATATATAGAAGATAACACACGTAAATGCACACATATAAGAGATTAAAATGTGAATTAAACTAATTAAATAACTACATATATTAATATGCAAAATTTTCTAACTCAAGGATGCATCATGTCTATATTTGTCCTAGGACTCAACAGACATGATGCATGACTTACTTTCATATGCAGGGAGTGGTGCTTGACTAGAAAGATAACAACTAGCAAGTTCATTCACAAAATAATCTTCATTTTTAAGCTCATTCAACTTATGCCAAACATCCATTGACAATTTATCACTCTTAACATTGGAAGCTCTAGCAAAGTCTACTTTAAATGTATGCTCAAAACTAGGAATAGTGCAAGTAAAGAAATTGACACTAAAACTAGCTTCTATTACTTTACCACTACAATCAGTAAAAATTTCGTGTAGGGGCCTGTTTGGCGCGCGCTATTGATTTGTAGCCGTCAAAAATAAATTCGCTGAGAAATAGCCACCTCCGGACAATTCCCAGTATAAATACTGGGAAGCTTCAATAAACTAACCCCAGTATTTTTATACTGGGGCTTTGAACAAGTTTTGTTCAAGGCCCCAGCATTTTATTATGGGACTTTGTATAAAGCTTCAGTCTCATAACAAAATGTTGGGGCTGTGAACAAAACTTGCTCAAAGCCCCAGCATTTTGTTATGGGACTGAAGCTTTATATATAAAGTCTCATAACAAAATAATGAGATTTATCCGTTTGATGGGACCTTTTTTATGGGATAAATCCTATTATTTTGTTATGGGATAAATTCACATAACAAAATAATGAGACCTTTGAACATAGTAGTTCAAGGTTCCATTATTTTGTTATGGGACTTTGTATAAAGCTTCAGTCCCATAACAAAATACTGGGGAACTAGTCTGTGGTGTTTTTCCAATGCTAATGGAGCTTAAGTGTGTGTGCGAATTTTTGGCTATTCTTCAATGAATTTTGAAATGATGGATAGTCCCCAATGAGCGCATCCAAAAATGGCTAGTGATCAAAATTTCCCCTGCAATCACTAGTGCCTTCCTCATTCTTTAAGGAGCAATCTTCATTTTTGGAGGACTTTCAAACATGAGACAAGCTTTCAACAAATATTTTGGGAGTTAGCTTACTATCATCCACACAATTATCATACTTAAGCAGGTCACAAAGATCGTTTTCAACAAATAGTGGGTTGGCAATACTAAAATCACCTTCCAACACTTTTTCTTGCTTATTTTCAACAAATAATGGATTTTTAAATATTTTAAAACCTTGACACGTCCAATGAAGACGAGGAAGCAGCAAAAGCAGCAAGATCAGGATGAAGTCTGCACAAATCAAACGCTTCCCCCTCCCACCCCAAAACTAACAATTTTTCTTTGAGAGCAGGAACATGAAAGCTTGCAATGAAAGGATCATTGGCATTATGGATGAACAATTTATTGAACGCGCATCCAAAGTTGCCTTGCAGATTGCATCGCATTGCCTTTTTCATGACTTAAAGCGTTATGCTTTGCCATGAGTTATTGCCGAACATGAGGCATTTCTACCTCTATGATTTTCATTCTCAAATAAGAAATGAAGTCAAGACATGCGTTATGTTTTCAAATCACGCGAAAATAGGCATTGCCTTGTTTTAAATTAACAATCCGCCTAAGGCCATCATTGCCTGATTGTCTCGCCAATTGATTTATCAAATGGCTATTGCACTGACTACATTTCCGCATTACTTTGCTTTGCACTTGCTTTGAATTATGTCTTCGCACTTGCTTTACAATTAACGCCTTGCTTTACTCTTTCAGGTTGACCATCGGCTATGAGGATTCCCTTTATTGGACTATCTCGCCTATTGATTCGCCAAATGGCTCTTGCATTGCTCTACATTCCCGCACTGCTTTTTTATGCGCTTGCTTTAAATTATGTCATCTCACTTGCTTTAAAATTGATGCCTTGCTTTACGTTTTTCATGTTGACCACCAGGCGGGGCTTCTCTCTTGTTGGACTTTCACGCCTGTTGATTCGCTAAATCGCTTTTGCGTTGCTTTACATTTCACGCTAAATTGCTTTGCGCTTGCTTTCAATTATGACTTTGCGCTTGCTTTATATTATGAACCGCTTTACTTTTAGCTTAACAGGTTAACAGGTCAGCCCCGAGACCCTCCTTGCTTTGTGCCGGACCGGATTGCCAGCTGATTTGTCGACAATAAACCCCAAGACCCTCCTTGCTTCGTGCCCGACCGGCTTGCCAGTTGATTCGTCAAGATGTTCAAATTGCCTTGCACTTGCTTTCAATTATGACTTTGCACTTGCTTTATGTTGTGGACCGCTTTACTTTTAGCTTTTCAGGTTAGCAGGTCAGCCCCGAGACCCTCCTTGCTTTGTGCCGGACCGGATTGCCAACTGATTTGTCGACAATCAACCCCAAGACCCTCCTTGCTTCGTGCCCGACCAGCTTGCCAGTTGATTTGTCAAGATTGCTCAAAATGCTTTGCACTTGCTTTTAATTATGCCTTTGCATTTGCTTTGTATTACGTCTTGTTTTACTTTTCAGGTTAACAGGTCAGCCCCGAGACCTCCTTGCTTCGTGCCGGACCGGATTGCCAGCTGATTTGTCGACAATCAACCCCAAGACCCTCCTTGCTTCATGCCCGACCGGCTTGCCAGTTGATTTGTCAAGATTGTTCAAATTGCTTTGCACTTGCTTTAAATTATGCCTTCGCATTTGCTTTGTATTATGTCTTGTTTTACTTTTCAGGTTAACAGGTCAGCCCCGAGACCCTCCTTGCTTCGTGCCGGACCGGTTCGCCAGCTGATTTGTTGGACAATCAACCCCAAGACCCTCCTTGCTTCGTGCCCGACCGGCTTGCCAGTTGATTCGTCAAGATTGTTGAAAATGCTTTGCATTATACCCTCGCACTTGCTTTATTGCTTCGCCAGTTGATTGGAAGACAACTTATCAATGATATCGCAACGTGCACTTGCAAATTTGTATCATCAATATTTGATTATTTTTTACTTTTGATTATCAAGCTTTATTAGCAGTTGCTCGCTTACCATTTATCGAGTTTATTACAGTACTTTAGCAGCACCGCAACAGTATTTGGAGCATAATGTGGAACTTTTTCTTAGCAGTGAACTGGGGCAATCGTTGATATGAGCTAGATTCGTCAACGAAGATCTGAAGAATCGCACTCGAACAAGCAAATTCTATCCTAATCTTTTGCTTCAGATTAGGACGTTAGTTTGAATTCTTTCCAGTTCGTGCGTCCTTTCCTATCAATCATGCGAGTTTTCGTATCTAAGTGTCATTGAAATACATATGGCCTGATTCTCTTTCAGCCCGAGATATGTAAGCAACTCGGAAACTGAAGTTCGGCCATATCCATAAGCCTCGCATTCTGATCCTTGGAATCGAAGTGCTAGGCTTTGTCGTGACAAAATTGGGTTCTTGTCAACTTCTTTACCATGAAAACTCTGTCATCCTTTTTCGGGTAAAGAGGGGCAGCCGTTGACACCCAATTTCGTCCCAAAGTTTAATGAATCAGTTATTAAAATAAAATTTAAATTAAAAATTAATTAAAATTATTTAAAGTAGATTGATTAATTTCAAAGGAAAAGGCCAAAGTGTGCAAAATACAGCTTTAAGCTAAGCCCATGCGTGCAATTATTGTTTCCTTAACCTATTCTAAAAAGGGGGCTAAAATTGCTAAAAAACTTAAATCTAGTCTAGTTACGTAACACTACATATAACCTGTAACACATACACTTCACACGCGCATTTCCCATATCAGAATCCTCAATTTCCCTTTGACCCGTTTTCCCTAATCCCTACCCGATTTCCCCAAAATCCCCTTCTCTTCTCAATCCTCATCACACAAACAGCCAAGAACAGCTCAGCTGGTCCCCTCCACGTTTCTCCTCATAACTTTTCCGTACAAGATCCGTTGGCAAGCTATCTCGTCCGTTTATTTCAAATCAAGGTCGAATCCGAGCCCTTTGATCATTTCTCTTGAAGATAATGACGAGAAGGGGTAATTTTGACCCTTCTCACCCTTATCTCACAAGAAAATGGATCAAAAGGAGGAGGAGTATTTTCGGAATTACACCAGAGGTAAAACCCTAGAGTTTTTTACTATAAATTTATCACTTTAAGGGTTTTAGAGCAGGCTAGATTCTTGGTAATGAGAAACGGCAACATCTAAAATATCTTAGCATTTTTGACTCACTTTTTCCTACAAAATAAACATATTATTATTAGGATAATATTCATTAAGAAACTCTAGTTCTTTTGGATTTCCTGCTGTTTATCTGTCTTCGGTCGTTTTCGTTCGAGTTGTTACTTTTCAGGCTTACGCCCTGTTCACTGCTCGAAAGCAGGTAACACCTTAACTTTTCCCTTACTGTGCTTCTTTTCTAGTATAAATTCAGTTGTATGTGAATAGTCCTTGTATGAATCATATGTCATCCAAACTTGAATGTCTTGTTTATAAACTGTCGAAAATAGTTGTTTGTTCCAGTTTTTGCAATAAAAAGGTTGGATTTTGAGACACATTTAATCATGAAACTGTAAATAGTCTCAGCAATGGTTATTCATGTTGCTGGGCTGTTTTCTGTTGAGCTGGATGGAGTATGAAAGAGTGTAGTTTGGGTCAATGGAAGTGTGCAGGTGGTGTTTCAAGGTCGAGAGGTCTGCGAGAGGTGAGAGAGTTTTTGTGAGGTAGCATTGAGTAGTTGCAGGTGTTAAGCAAGATGTTTGATGGGGTGGAGGTTTATGGGGGAGTTTCAGGTGATGTCTCAGTGAGAGAAGTTCAGAGGGCCTGTGAAGGTGCTGCAGTTCAGGGCATGTAAAAGGGGGGCAGTGGAGTTGTGAAGTTGATTTCAGAGGAGGTCCATGCTGGATGCAGATTTGTGCAGGTGGTTGTGTGTTAGTGTAGGAGTTTGTTTCAGGTTGGTTATGCAGGTTGTATGGAGGAGTCTGGGATGGTTGTTGATGCTGGTATTTGGTTCAGGGAAGCTGCAGCTTACTAGGGCAGTTCAGGGAGTTGGTGCAGGTCTTGGAGAAGTTTTTTTTTTTTTGGAGGAGGCAGTTTAGGTAGGTGAAGTTGAAGTTAGTTTAAGGGCAGTTGTTAGGGGTAGTCTAGGAAGAGTTCTTGGGAGTGCTTTGGTGGCTGGAGGTTTGTTTGGTAGTCATAGGTGTTGTGCAGGTATTTAAGAATGTAGCAGGGAGTTGGTGCTGCAGTAGGATAATTTATATGAAGTAGAGTTCAATGGTCTGTTACGAGTGTTTTCTTGAAAAAGGGAAATGCTGAGGTGAAGATGTGTGTATGCATTGCAGATAAGTGTGAAGGTGCAGACTGATTAGTAGTTGTTCAGGTGGACAAGAAGTTGTTTTGGGGCTATTATCCAGTGGTTTGTTGTCGGATGTTGAGTTATTTCAGGCTTGAATGGTTAGGTGTCAAGTATGTCCAGGTCTCTGTTGTCTTGATGTATGCATCACATTGTCCTGGTCATTTCCTTTAGTGTTTGAGTTAATTTCTTTTGTCATGAGTTGTTCCTCCTTTCCAGTCTTAGTACTGATCTCCTTAAGTCATTTCTGGTAAGTTGTAATCCTTAGTATTGTTATCGGTTAATGAGGAATCATGTTCAGCAAAGTAAAGCAAAAGCTGTGTCTAGTTTTTAATGGTCTTTGTTGTCAGTTTCAAAAGAATAGTTTTCTTTGTTCCTGAAATGTGCGAGTTTTGTATTCATACTATCTGGTAAGAAATCAAAAGGGGTTCTCTGCATCATTTTCTTGGATATATTTGAAAGAGTGGAGTTTGTTCATTGTGAGCTTTGTTCTGGGATTTAGATGAATCATTGGAGATAAAGTTTTACTTGTGCCAGTATATCGAGTTAAACATGGTATCAGTTTGGGATATTAGTTTCTAGCCTTTACAATGTGTGATGGAGACTTTGACAATTAATTTCGCATAAGATTAACTGAAGAAGGTGCATCTGAGGATCCATTAAAATTGCTAAGAGTCATCGTCTTTGTTAAATATAGTTTGTGAATATAAAGCTCAAATCCAGTTTTGTTCAGTATACACTGTGACCACTCTACACGCTTAATTGGCTAACTAAAAGTTGCTTTGGAAAGAAATGGAAATACTTAGCTAAAATGCCTTTGATGTTTGAACATAGTAACGTCTGTTATACTTAGAACAATTTTAGTTTCTCTGTTTGTAGATTGCCTGGTATGACCATGTTTGTTTATTTTTTTAGCTTCCTTTTACTTGAATATGTACTCATCCTCATTTCCCTATGTTTCTTTGCATAATACACCTACTTGGGACGAATTGCTCAACTCACAAATTGGGATTGGTAATTGGCATTCGAGTTGTCCGGGCCCCGCACTGCATTTCGAGTTCAAGTTTTTGCTAAAAAATAGATGAATGAAAACTTTGTAAAGTTCAAAGCTCATGTCGAGCTTGCTATCGGGGTTCTATCTTCTAAACTCTTTCTTTCCCTATTCCCGTTAGAATCCATGTTATAAGATCCCTGAAAATCAGACTAGGACTTTGCATGTTAGAAGCTTGGTAGGATAGCCGCTCTATTATAGTTATTATTTTTTCGCATGTTTATAATTGTTTATGCAATTGCTTATCCCGTTTCTTTGGGTTGCGCCAATTAGTTTAAGGTATTAAGAACCGTTTGTCAATTAATGAGTGCAAATTAAAATTCAATTAAAATTTGTATCTTTATTTTATCATTATTTATATTTAAATTATTTATTTATCAATTTATTTATTTTATTAAATATTCAGTTATTTATTTATTTATTTATCAATTTATTTATTTTATTAAATATTCAGTTATTTATATATTTACTTATTATTCACTTTTTTATTTATTTATCTTATATTTTTTCTAAAATCTCTAAGTTATTTATTGTATTAAAATTCATGAAAACCGCCGAATTAACCGTTTTTAGCGGATTTTCGAAAGTGCTCCTGTAATAGGGACGTTCTTTCGAATTTAAAAGAACCGCTTACTCAGAATCTCTGAAACTTATTTTTTTTTAAATAAGGGAATAAAATGTACTCTTTAATTAACTTAGATTCCTAATAATCCTTAAATTAGGTGGCGACTCCAAAGAAAGCTCTTTGGAGTCCTATTTTATTGAAATTAAATCCCGATGCATACTTGTGTGCATTTTCGGGAGGGTTTAACAAAGACTATTTTTAAGATTTCTACAACAGATTTGAAAATTTTCTATTAATCTTGAAAACCAACACTAAAATGATATTCTTACCCAGGAAAAATAAAGATTTGCTCTAGCTGTTTATGAGACTATTTAACAGGGGCAATTGGGATAATTTAATGGAAATTGAATAAGAGAAATTGAAACAATTTATGAACAAGAGCAATTAAGATTATTTATGAAAAGGAGGCAGGAGCAATTGAAATGGAAGCAATGAAGGCGGAAGAGGACAATCTTAGACTGAAGCAATTCTTTCTTCAATACATCAGAATTTCAAGGGTGAACCAATGTCGTCCTTGCAACCATAAATATATTGGCTACTACTGGTTCAAAATCGGACCACTTTTGTATTTTTTTGTTTGGCTTGGATTGTGTATTAATGTTTATGTTTAAGCATTGAGGATTTGAGGGTAAAAGGGAGTAGGCAGTAAAAGGTAGTGATGAAGTTAATGGTGATTCTAGCCATGGACTTCTTCTTTGTGAAGGTGATGCTGATCTTTCGAGAAAAGTTGTGAAGGCTGCGGTGGTTTTGGAGAGGTGAGACCGGTGGCTTTGCAAGGTGACGGTGCCATAAAATGAATTAAGGTGGGCGTGAGTGAAAAGGAGGGTGACGTGGCATATAGGAGGGTGAAATAAGGCTGGGGTAGTGAGGTGGCATGCCATGTGTCATCCACCTCACCCAATGTCAGGACATGTGTTGTTTTAATAGTTTGTTCTTTTCCACGGAAGAAAATTGTTAAAATTAGGAGCAAATTTGATAAGGATAGGGGTATATTTGTTCCAAAAAATATAACGGATGATAAATAAATAATTTATGATAATAGAGGGAAAAATTGACCCTTTTTCGATTATTTAACCATAGGCCATAGTAAATAGTTACTCTTTATACAAAAAGACACATGTCTATGTCTTTATTGGTTCGCTATAAAGATAGGTAGGAGTAAAAACTTTATCAAGTTACCTATGTAATGTTGATCGCTCGTTAAACGTTTCTCTGGTAAACTAGGATTGCAAGTCTTTGATGCTACAGTGAACGAGGTAATTTCTAGGCCTCAAAGGGTGAACCTCGGTTCTCTTTTGCTAGGGTTTATCCTTTTACTGTAACTGTTTTATTATTGATTTAATTACTGTTTTTCAATTATGGTTTCAAAACATGACCCATTTGTTAATCTGTAAACAGCACTAATGCTGGCATTAAATTAGGCTGACTGCATCACACCCTTCGGGGTGGGGTTCTTCATCGGATCCCTTTGTGCACGGGGCTTTTTTTTTTTTTTTTAATATAAAATATATTGAGTTCAGATAAACCCATTGAACAATATTGCATCTAGGGTAGGATGTACCATATGAGCTACATGCGTTAAGATATTAAGTTTCGAACCCAATAACTCTAATTGTCAGTCGGTTTAGTGACATCCTGAACCCATAAAATTGGAAGTCTAGATTTTCATCTGTAGATTGATCACTCTATGTACAACAACATACCTAGTGTAATCCCACTAGTGGGGTCTGGGGAGGTTGGGGTATGTATAAGCAGACGTTACCCCTACATTGAGTGAGGTAGCCAGGCTTCATAGACCCTCCGCTCAAGAAAGTATTTTTTGAATTTGATCACTCTATCTGCTTAAACCAATTAGGATGTTTTAGATGATTAGTAGCTGGAATTCAAGCTTGCTCCACTTCAATATTTGTGGCTAAACATTAGACTTGGTATAGTAAAAAATTTCCCTGATTTGGTCAATAACCTATTAACTTTTTGTGGCTTGGAAGGTTTTCTTTATTGTGTCCACAATATTATCTTCATGGTCCATAATGTTATAATCTGAATCTGTCGTTTTTTGGTTGCTCTCTTTATGGCTCTTGTAATAGCCTATAGTAACTTGAAAGCTAACTCTTGCGTGCTGTGCACAGCTTTAGACACTAGTAAAGTTACAGATAAATGTTCCCTCATCTCTCTTGTTTGGTTTTGGTTAGCTGGTATTAAAGAGCACTCGTTTAATGCACATTTGAAACCTGAAGTTAAGTGTAGCGCAGGATGGGTGTTTTGCTGCACTTACGTGGTACATTAATGAGTGCACCTAGTCGCGCATGTGTTTTTTCCTTAGGGTGTGATGATGATATTAACTGTAGTTGGAAAGATGATAAAGAGACATTGTGAATACATATTTAAGTAATCAGTACTGGGAAATATAATATAAAAGAGATTAATCACAAATCCGAATTAGAAAAATTAAAATTCGATATAGTTTAGCACTTATATGACATCAGTTTTACTTCTTATACTGGGAATTCCATTGATCATATGACTGATAATTGAGTTTTTCTTCCTTGCATTACATGTTTAAGAAATTTTAATTCTTCAATTGTACTTATTTTTGCTATAACAGGTGTTTAAATTGTCTGTTACGCTTAAAGCCCCAAAAAACCTTATTTATTCACTTTTCACCTTTTACAGAACTGAGGCCAGCAGATACCATAACTGAACTCTATGCTCTGTCATCTGTGTGCCTATATTTTGTTTATAAAGCATGCTGCACACTTCACAGACACCTGGGTGCATTCTTATTTTGGTTGCAAGCTTCTCCAAATTCCATGTAACCATTCCACAACATCTTTCACGTTCGACATAGTTAATCTCTTCAATAACAATTATTAGATCATTGTAACCATGGCAAAATAACTAGATACTTTTGGTGGTATTTAGAAAAGTTTGTAGCGGTTTAGCTTGGAGTCTTATTTTCAAGGAGGACTGTTGATCTTTGAGATCACTTTGGTTACTTTTGGAAAGGCCCTCACGCCGTTTGTTCGTAATTGTTATTTAGAAGAAAAGGAAGTGTAGTTTTTCATTAATAGTTGTGGTGTTTAACCAGTTTAATGGGTTTGCTGAAATTGCTTATCAGGACAAATCTTCTCACTTTTTTTTTCTTTATGATCTGTAAATGTGTTACTTTTAGAGTAAGTTCTGCAGTGTATAAGCAGTTTAATTGGTTTTCTGAAGTAGGAGAAGAAACAAAGAAACAGAACAATGTGGTACCATGTTGCCAAGCCATCTCAATTTTTGGCGATCACTGGCAGAGGAATTGATGAGTTGAAGATTGCAAAGAAGGCTCTGGTATGGCCATTCCAGAAATGCCAGGTTATTGATGTTACCCCTGTAAATTACACCTTTGAAGTCAATGCCATGAGCGTGGAAAAGCTACCTTTCCGACTCCCTGCTGTTTTTACTATCGGTCCCCGGGCTGATGACCACAGTAGCCTTGTCAAATACGCGCAGCTTCTTTCTCATCAGGAACGCGATTCTCATGTTGTAAAAGAGCTTATTCTAGGCATCATTGAGGGAGAAATGCGTGTCTTGGCTGCTTCAATGTCAATGGAAGATGTATTTAAAGGTACAAAACATTTCAAGCAGGAAGTTTTTGACAAGGTTCAGCTGGAGCTTAACCAATTTGGGCTTCTGATCTATAATGCTAACATTAAGGAACTAGTTGATGTCAGAGGCCACGAGTACTTTTCATATTTGGGCCAAAAAATACAAGTGGAAGCAGCAAACAGGGCAAAGGTTGACGTTGCTGAAGCAAAAATGAAGGGAACTGTTGGAGCCAAGCAGAGTGAAGGATTGACTCTTCAAAATGCTGCAAAGATTGATGTTGAGACGAAGATAGTAACCACCCAAAGACAAGGTCAAGGGAGAAAGGAGGAGATCAAGGTGGAATCAGAAGTCAAAATTTTTGAGAATCAGCAAGAAGCTGAAGTGTCTGAGGCAAATGCAAAACTAGCAACGACAAAAGCATCATGGTCTCAGCAGGCAAAGATGGCAGAGGTGGAAGCTGAAAAAGCTGTGGCAATACGGGAGGCGGAGTTACAGCAAGAAGTTGAGAGAAGGAAGGCCTTGACTCAGACTGAGAACCTAAAGGCTCAATTCCTCAGCAGGGCTAATGTGGAGTATGAGATTAAGGTGAGTCTAATAAGTATGCTTCAGTTACTTTGTTCCATTTCAAATGGTACTCTTTCCTTTTTATATTTTGCAAAAACGGACACCTTTCTATAATTGAAAAACTTTTTAACTTTGTACTTCCTATTTCACCTTAATGACATGCCCTTATAGCCATAAAATGCCCTGACTTGTTTAAGACCACAACATCTGATGGTACCTTTGGTGTGTGCCAAAGTATTTCTTTTTGTTTTTCTTAGTTATGTATCCGGTCAATCACCGCCATATGAAATGAAATTAAATGGAGGAAGCATATTTTGTTTCTACCCATTGATGTTACCAACCGGATGGCATCACTTGATTTTATTTCACTTTGATAAATCAATGGTCTCGAAGAGATTTACAGATGAAGGCAAAGTTCTAAGACCCTCAGCTTATTAGAACCTTTCTCTGGTAAGCATTTAATAAATCTGCTTGGATTTGTTTTACCCCAAAGTGCCTTTCAGATGATATTCGAATCTTACTTTATTGTTTATGTACTGATTTTTCGTAATATAGCTGACTTTTTGTGAAAATCCAGGTGCAAGAGGCAAATTGGGAGTTCTACAAAAAGCAAAAAGAAGCTGATGCAATGTTGTATGAGAAAAAGAGGTTAGCAGAGGCTCGGAGGATAGAAGCAGATGCTGAAACATATGCTGAAAAAAAAGCTGCTGATGCTGCACTATATGCCAAGAAGAAAGAGGCCGAAGGACTTGTGATTCTTGCAGAGGCACAAGGGATTTACTTACGGACCTTGTTGCTAGCACTGGGAGGAAAATACATTGCATTGAGAGATTACTTGATGATTAATGAAGGGATATACAAGGACATCGCCAAATTTAGTGCAGACGCTATCAGAGGACTGCAACCGAAGGTCAGTATTTGGTCAAGTGGTGTAAGTGAAGGGGTGATGACTGATGGAACAAAAGCAGGAAAATAGAACTGGTGCTATGAAAGAGATAGCCTCACTTTACAGTGCCATCCCTAACTTGCTGTAGACTCTGCATGAGCAAACTGCTTTGCTGCCTCCCCCATGGCTGGTTACTTGCAGCACCATTCTTGCCACATCAACTGGAACAACGTAATGGTTTTTCACATAATCATATTGGCGAGCGCTGGTAAATAATCTAATAGACTGAACACATCTTCGACACAATAATACTGCACGAATATGACGCAGGTAGTACATATGGTTGGTTAGGGTAAGTGAATAAACTTTTTATAATAACTGAGTAAAGCTCATTGAAACTAAAAAATGACATAGTGTATTAAACTTGAGTCATCAAACCAATTTTTATATTTAAATAGATATAATTTTCTTAATAACTAAGTAAATCTCATTGAAACTAATAAGAAATGATAAATCTTCTTTCTGGTTTCAGAATGTTTCTGCACCGTTTCAACTGTTTCTGCAGCACCGTATCTAACTGTTTCTGCACCGTTTCTACTGTTTCTGCAGCACCGTATCTAACAGTTTCTGCACCGTATCTGACTGTATCTCACTGTATCTACACTGTTTCAGCACTGTTTCAGATTATTTCAACACCGTATCTAACTATTTCTTGACTGTATCAAGCTGTTTCTTGATTGTTTCAGCATTGTTTCATCCCGTTTGTGCATTGTTTCTCACGGTTTCTAAGCTATTTTCACCTTTTTAACATTATTTAATATTATTTTTTATATTTTATTTCAAAATTTTTCAGAAACGGTTTCAGACTGTATCATATCGTTTCATCACCATTTCAGACTATTTCAACTCTGTTTTCAAACTGTATCACTATTGTTTCAATGTCGTTTCAGACAGTATCATATTGTTTCAGATGTATCAAAATGTTGCAACAACTGTTTCAATATTTCAACAATGTTTCGAACCGTATCATATTGTTTCGATGCCATCAGTCGTGAGCAACAGAAAACAAGAGTTCAATTTATTAATCTGACAAATCCGTACAAACAGGAACAGAAACAGAAATGAAATATGAACAATTTTGAAGAAACAGAAACGGAACCAAAATGAAACAAATCTAAATAACAGAAAATGATACTGTTTCAAAAAATCAAAACTTTAAATCAAGCTCCATCCCCAAATCTGATTCAAATCGGATCCAGACCGTTTCAAATCCATTTCAAACTATATCATTGTGTCTTTTGCTTTCATGAATTGCATCTTTAAGATTAGCTATTGACCTTGAACAACCAGACCATCGCCGGTGACTGTAACAGTTACTCCTCGCCAGACTGTTTGTCGTAGCCTTAGGGTTCCTCCATTCCAGCATCAACAACATCACTATTCGCATCGAGGATCTCAACGGGAGTAATTGTATCCTGCGCTAGATCCACAGAGGCTTCGTAACAGAAACAGAGGAGACCAGTCGTAAAAGGGAAAGGGTAATCGGCTCTCCGTCGTGTTGTAGCTGGTTTCCGGTGAAGATCCGGTGAAGATAATGACGGTAACGGGCCGGTTTTTGTGAGTTCGTTTGAATCGAAATCAGTGACGGATCGAGTGAATCCTCCACCATCGCTACTGCCGGAGTTGATAGTATTGGTATCGTTGCTGTGGTTAGTGTTGGTATTTCCGTCGTGGAACTCTGGTGGTAGCTCTGTATCTATTTGGTCTGGTGGTTGTGGTTTGGATATGGGAGAGGGTGGCGGCTGATTTGCTTTGGGGAAGGGGAGAAAGTAGTTTTAGGGTTTTTAGGAGAGTGGGTGTAAGTTATTAAAAATGAAATGTATTGATTATTGAAGAAATGTGCTAAAAAAAATATTGCTATGTATGGTAATTTTAAAAATATTGCTATTTTTGTGTAATTAGGGGTGTATTTTTGTATATATGTGTAAAAAACCCTATTTGCAAAATATTCTTTTAATTGCACGCATTTGCTAAGACGGCCCCAATTTGCAATAAATTAAATAACGACTTCACAATAAAAGGCAATGAACATAAAGTAAGGCAATATACAAACAATCACATATTATTGATAAATAAAATATTTTTTACACATTTATTTGTATAAATATCTCTAAGGAAAGAAAGGCAGAGTTTAAAGATAAAACCCAAAAAATGATCAACTCGCGGGAGCCTTGGATTTTTCTAAAATTCCTAAATCTTATTTCTGAATGCTCGGGTCCAAATTCAAGCCAAACGACTCCAATGCAACGGACTATCCCCATTTGTAAGTTAGCCAAAAACGTTCTCGAATTGTTCGTGCCAAGATGTACCTCGCAATAAAAATGAGAATTAAACTGGATTAGTACGATAATAAAGTATAATAATTAAGAAAATAAAATAACAATAATAAAGTAATAATAATGATAATAACAATAATAATAATAATAATAATAGTAATAATAATAATAATAATAATAATAATAAAGGGGTTGTTTTTTTGCAAAATTTTTAGGCTCAGGTTTGTATGGCGCGTCGAATAGAAGATCGGGATTTGGTACGGCTGCAAACACGGAGCCGGTCGTGTTGCCACGCCAAGTACCGAACCCACCACTCTATTCGATTTGTTTTGCCTCAAATGCATACAATCATCATCGCCTTTTTCTTTAGGGACACGGGAACGGGACGGTTCAAGTGTAGTATCATGTTCAAAATCCCGAGGCCTCAATACATGCATGTGTATTTTTTTATCGGCCCGGTGTAGTATCAAGTTCAAATCAGTCCATATGCATAGGTCTCAAGTCAGTTATTTTAATAGGACTTGCTCAATTCCAATATCAGCCAAGCTAATTCCAGTAACACCATGGTCAAAGATCCCCAAACAGATTCTCAACTAGTAAGTCAAGGTTCAGAATCAAAATGCAACATCCTTGGCATGGAATTTCAACAGCTTCACAAACAAACCCAGTCAGCAAAACACAAGGAAATTGCAAGTGATGATCAGTGAAGAAACATTAACGATATTCCACCAAAACAGAGGAGCATCGACGGCTAACACTCAGCCGGATCTCCAACGAGCTCACTTTAGTAATTTTTGTATCAGTCAGCGCAAAGGACCTCAACCACAACAGTGAAAGAAAACCTGTGAACAAGCAAAGAACCCATAGCAGTAATGAGCACACAAGATTAACAGATAATGCTCGAGCAAAATAGAGGAGAGCCAAATCAAACGATTAATTGTCACAGATTAAGAAAACGATCATAAATGTCATAGAAAACGTAGGCAGGGGCATCGGCCACCCCTAGATTTCCCGGTGAAGCAGCAGTCGCATCAGACAGGAGCCGGAGGAGCGACAACCAGGCTCAAAGAGCGGCGTCACTGCTACTCCGGTGACGACGACCGGTGACTTCACCGTTTCCGTCATCTTAAAGCACGTCCAGATCTCCCTTTTCCTTATACCCGTCAAGAACAAATAAAAAAAAATAAAAAAATGTCCAGAGACCCCCCTTTGAATCCCGATCTGTTCCTG
The DNA here is from genome assembly GCA_029990175.1 of Petunia secreta. Taxonomy (NCBI): domain Eukaryota; kingdom Viridiplantae; phylum Streptophyta; class Magnoliopsida; order Solanales; family Solanaceae; genus Petunia; species Petunia secreta. Next base: position 19,606,228 of record JARKIP010000009.1, read on the forward strand.
TTTCAGATCTGGTTTTCCGGTGAGATTGTCACCGGCGGTGGAGCTTTGTCTCACTGTTTTGTCCCTTCCTTTTGGTGTGTTGAGAGGGTTTTATTTTTGGTTGGAGAGGAAAAGTGTAGTGAAGATAATGATAATGGTGAACCTTTTTTGTGAGTGGGAGAGATAGAAAGATGAGGAGGGGAGTGTAAGGGAGATGAAGTGAGGGGGCACGGCTGCCCTACTGTAATATATGTGTAGGGTTTTTGTATATAAGGAAGATGATGATTAATGGGCTGGGGCTTTTGTGTGTGGGCTTTTAGAAATGATCATAAATTGAAATTTAAAACAGATTTAGCCTTTTAATTAAATTAAGCAAATAATTATATAGTATGCTGCAAATGAAGGGATGAGTTGCAATTTTGGTCATTTTCATTTAAAATTAGCTATTTACTTGCAATTTTCAAAAATTAAACTTAATTTTAAAATAATTATACTTCTAATTAAAATTCGGGACAAAATTGGGTGTCAACAGCTGCCCCTCTTTACCCGAAAAGGATGAAAGAGTTTTCAGGATAAAGAAAGTTGACGTGAAACCCAATTTTTTCACGGTAAAGACAAGACTTCGATTCCTGGGATAAAATGCGAGGCTTATGGACATGGCCGAACTTCGGTTTCCGAGTTGCCTACATATCTCGGGCTGAAAGAGAATCAGGCTATAAGTAGTTTGACGCGATTTGAAGATCAAAGGCGAGATAGTAACGACTACTCAAGCGCGGGAAAAGAGGCTTGTAATCACCCAAGTTATGAAAATATGGTCGACGACACACCCATAAAGAGGGGTTTACACGGACATAGTTTCCACTGCACCTCGATAACCGAGCCATCTTGTCTTCAATCTCAAACCTCAGACTCAGGGTTAACAAGAGACTTACCTCTAGGGTGGATGACTTATGCGGGTGCGATTCTTCAGGTCTTCGTTGATGAGTCTAGCTCATATCAACGATTGCCCCGGTTCATTGCTAAGAAAAGCTCCATGCTCCAAATGCAGCTGCGGTGCTGCTAAAAATCCTGTAATAATCTCAACAAGCGGTAAGCGTGCAACTGCAAATAAACTGTAATAATTGGAATAAGAAATAAATAAAGTGATAACAAAAATTGTAAATGCGGGTGGTGATATCATCAAAAGTTCTTCCTTCGATCAACTGACAAGATACTCCGCCCGGAGAACCTCTAAGCCGATCCTTATTCTGAAACAGTAAAACAAGACAATAAGTAAAGCAAGAACGAATTGTAAAATGCAAGGCTTTCATAAGATAAGTCGACTAACAAGATATGGTGTCTCAAGTCGAGCCGCCTATCTTTATCATCTACTTCAATTATAACATGCCAATATTGCAAGACAACCGACATCGCGAAACACCCCGAAAGCGGTGCTCCAGCCGACTTGTCTTAGACTATCAATCTACTTTAAATATAACATGCCAATATTGCAAGACAACCGACATCGCAAAACACTCCGAAAGCGGTGTTCCAGCCGACTTGTCTTAAACTATTAATAAATGCCAATATTGCAAGACAACCGACATTGCGAAACACTCCGAAAGCGGTGCTCCAACCGGCTTGTCTTAAACTATCAATAAATGCCAATATTGCAAGACAACCGACATCGCGAAACACTCCGAAAGCGGTGTTCCAGCCGGCTTGTCTTAAACTATCAATAAATGCCAATATTGCAAGAAAACCGACATCGCAAAACACTCCGAAAGCGGTGTTCCAGCCGGCTTGTCTTAAACTATCAATAAATGCCAATATTGCAAGACAACCGACATCGCGAAACACTCCGAAAGCGGTGTTTCAGCCGGCTTGTCTTAAACTATCAATAAATGCCAATATTGCAAGACAACTGACATCGCGAAACACTCCGAAAGCGGTGTTCCAGCCGGCTTGTCTTAAACTATCAATAAATGCTAATATTGCAAGACAGCCGACATCGTGAAACACTCCGAAAGCGGTGTTCCAGCCGACTTGTCTATCAATATCGCGAGGTAAATTCTATAACAATGTTAAGATTTTGAGAAAAGAAAAGCACCGCCTTTTCGGCAATAAACCATGACAAAGCATAATGCTTTAAATCATGAAGGGGTAGTCTACAATGCAATCTCGGAATGTGCTCCATTCAATTGATAAAGCAACGAGGCGTCGGGTCATGAAGCATCCAACGTCCTAGCTCAACTTGAAAAGAAAACCTGCATATCCTATTTACAGGTGGATGAACCCGAATTGTTCATTTATAAGGCGAACGGGCCCAAAACGTTCATTTATAAGGCGAACGAGCCCAAAACGTTCAATATAAGGTGAACGGGCCTAAATTTGATAGCAGCCTGCAAAACAAAGTTGCAAATTGGATTAATTAAGGCAAGATGATGCAAAACAAATAAGTAAAACTGGGTTGTGTTGCTTGTATTAATAGTGCCGCAAAGCGTTGAATGCCTTCAGTTCTTATTAAATCTGATGTTCAATTTCTGCAAATTTAAAGTAAATGCGTTAGAAAACGAGTGAATAATAAAGCAAAAGCTATAATGAGAAAAGGAAGAAATAGATTTGTGCTGCATATGCGACAAGGCGAATGATCTTTGAGAAACTGATGGTTGACGGTAGGAACAATAACAAAAGAGCCTTCAATTGCCTATGATAGGCTTCATAATAATGCCTCCAATTGCTTATGGTAGGCTTCAAATGATAACGATGTCTTCGCTTGCTCACGATAGACTTGATAATAAGACCTCCGATTGCTTACGGTAGGATCAATAACAAAAGAGCCTTTAATTGCCTATGATAGGCTTCAAACTAATGCCTCCAAATGCTTATGGTAGACTTCAATGACCCCCGATTGCTTACGGTAGGATCAATAACAAAAGAGCCTTCAATTGCTTATGATAGGCTTCAAAAAAAGGCCTCCAATTGCTTATGGTAGGCTTCAATGCTAACGAAGTCTTCGCTTGCTCACGATAGACTTGATAATAAGACCTCCCGATTGCTTACGGTAAGGTCAATAACAAAAGAGCCTTCAATTGCCTATGATAGGCTTCAGAATAAGGCCTCCAATTGCTTATGGTAGGCATGACGTAATTTGTAAGTGCAAGCTGCAATATCTTTGATAAATTGTCTTCCCATCCACTGGCGAAGCAATAAAGCAAATGCGAAAGCATAGTGCAAAGAATTTTCAACAATCTTGACAAATCAACTGGCAAGCCGGTCGGGCATGAAGCAAGGAGGGTCTTGGGGTTGATTGTCGAACAAATCAGCTGGCGAACCGGTCCGGCATTAAGCAAGGAGGGTCTCGGGACTGACCTGTTAACCTGAAAAGTAAAACAAGACGTAATACAAAGAAAATGCGAAGGCATAATTTAAAGCAAGTGCAAAGCAATTTGGAAAATCTTGACAAATCAACTGGCAAGCCGGTCGGGCACATAGCAAGGAGGGTCTTGGGGTTGATTGTTGAACAAATCAGCTGGCGAACCGGTCCGGCACGAAGCAAGGAGGGTCTCGGGACTGACCTGTTAACCTGAAAAGTAAAACAAGACGTAATACAAAGAAAATGCGAAGGCATAATTTAAAGCAAGTGCAAAGCAATTTAGCGTGAAATGTAAAGCAACGCTAAAGCGATTTAGCGAATCAACAGGCGTGAAAGTCCAACAAGGGAGAAGCCTCGCCTGGTGGTCAACCTGAAAGAGTAAAACAAGGAATGAACTTTTTAAAGCAAGTGCAAAGCAGAGTAGTGCGGAAATGTAGTCAGTGCGGTAGCCATTGATAAATCAATTGGCGAGACAATCCGGCAAGGATGGCCTTGTGCGGATTATAACCTCAAACAAAGCGATGCCCTATATGGCTTAGTTTTGAAAACACAAAACAAGCCTCGGCTTTGTCGCCTATTAGGAATTAAAGTCATAGGGGTAGAAATGCCACCTGCTCGGCAATAACTCATGACAAAGCATAATGCTTTAAGTCGTGAAAAGGGCAATGCAACGCAATTTGCAAGGCAACTTTGAATGCGCGTTCCATAAATTGTTCATCCATAGTGCGAACGATCTTTTCAATGCAAGCTTTCATGTCCCTGCTCTCAAAGAAAATTGTTAGTTCTGAGGAGGGAAGGGGAAGCGTTTGATTTGTGCAGACTTCATCCTGAACTTGCTGCTTCTGTTGCTTCCTCGTCTTCATTGGACTTGGATTTGCGAATTGCTTTCAGAAACTTGGCTCATGAACTCAAATAGCATAGAATTTGAAATAGAGGCAAGATAAAATATTTTAATGCAATATAGCGAGTGAAATAAGCATGCAAACGAAGTCAAAGAAGCATTTTGAAAATTTTTCCTTGACTCAAACTTGTAACACATTTTAAAACAAACTGAACGTCCTTTGCCTTAGACTTTACACTGTTTGCTTAACCAATTACATAATTCTTGCCAACTCATATTTAACAACCAACGCCGCTTCTTGCAAAATTCTGCCCCAGTTATTATCTTGCGCATCTCTAACTTGCTTTGCAAAATTGCCCCAGTTGTCCTTCTTGGTGGAGAATAAAAATTTCAATGCTAAAGGGTCGAGCCTGATGGGGGAACCGACGTTTCCCTCTTTGGGAATCAGACCGTGCGTAGTTCTGCACCACTGCTTCAACACCATACACAGACAAATAAAAGTTGCCCCAGTTGAAGTTCTAACGGAAGTGCGATAACCAAAGAGCGCAAACAATAACTTTCAGTGCATCGCTTTAAATTGTTCAGTTGTTTTGCCATACATTACAAGCAAAGTTTTGGCAAGTTTATCAATTTTAATTTTAAAATGGAAACAAATGCAAGCGTAAATAATATAATAAAAATGAGATGCATTTTATTTCAACTTTCATAAATTCAAACTGAGTTGATTCAGATTAACATAAGCTTTAAAGTACAATGCGATTCAGGGCCTCAACCCGAATTAAAAATTGAAAATAATGCTACTAAGTTCAATCACCAAGTACTTTCAAACAATGCCATTAGCTTCTGGTGCTGCATCGTTCACGAACTAGGGCGTCTACCATCAATCAAATCTCGAATCCCTTGCATGGTAAATGGTCAGACACTTCACAAATCCAACATTTGCTAGAGAAATAAACAAAACAAAAGAAACCTCACAAAGGGTAACTAAGATAGTTTGCATGTCATTCATAGGATTGCATACAAGCAAGCAACACCTAGTATTTAACGCATTTTGAGCAAACAAAGCAAGGCAGGCAATTAACATTTTAACACAGCTCATGCTCTCCACATCATCTACACAAAATTCTAAACCCAAATGTCTAAAACCCGAAACAGTCCTCCATAGCTTTTGCAAACATCCACACTCCTCCAAGCACAACTCCCAATTGCTTTACAACATCCAGGGAGAAAATATCCAACTGCTTCCACAATACCAGATTGCAAATCACGAAAGGCGCCAATTGGCCTTTCAAAATAAAACCTCACTGGTCCTCAGCTTAAGACAAGCCTCTCAGCTTCCTAGGTTTTGCAAGGCTCACTGACCTTGTTCATAGGGCTCCTCACTGGTCCTCGGCTTTAATCAAGCCTCTCAGTTTCCTAGGTAGCCAAGACCGCACTGGTCTTCAAGGAGGGACCCCACTAGTCATTCAAAGACACAGGGGCTTCGCTCTCCATGTATGCGACAAGCATACTTCAATTTTTTTTTTGTCTATAAAGTTGCAGCTGGATAATCAACATAGGCCTGCACACACGCAAAGCCATTCACGAGAGGGACCCCACTGATCCTTTTAAAGACACCCGGGGCTTCGCCTCTTAGATCTCACTACACCAAGCCATCTCCAAAACACAAACCAACCAAATCTGCTGAACTTTCCCCCAAACTAAGGTGTATATGCATGCATGACCTAATCTCCTTCTAAGAGTGGGCTAACGGTTGAGGCTGAATCGACCTATGCGGGATAGACCTGGCCTCACAACGCAATGCCCTTCCTGCATAACTACCCGTCAAGCGGGTGCCCCGTGATGAAATCGAGGAGGTGAAAGAGAATTGACAGGCTCCATGAGGGAGGAAATATGAAGGGAATGCAGATTATGCACAAATTAATACAATACATGCTTTATAAGGCAAACCAAACAAACAGATATATATATATATATATATATATATATATATATATATATATATATATATATATATATATATATATATATATATATATATATATATATATAAAGCAAATAAATTAGGCATGCTAGTTGCAAACAATTGAAAACCTTTATGGTCAAAACCTTTATTGCTCCCCAGCTGAGTCGCCATGCTGTTGAACCCCAAAAATTAACCCCGAAGGATTAAATTCCGGAATATCGACAGGATGATCTAACTCTTTTGGAGTTTTTGGAGTCGCCACCCAATTTAAGGAAAACAGGGAACCAAATTAACAAATGCGTGCAAAACTCCGTTTTTATAAAAAAGACGGTCTTTTCAGAGATTCTAAAGATAAGAGGTTTTATTAATTTCGTAAGAAGGTTTTTAAGGCACTTCCGAAATTCCGTAAAATACGGTTAATCCGACAGGTTTTCAAATATTTACAAGTGTGCTTTTCTTTCAAAAAGAATTATTAAAATAGTAATAATAATAATAAGAAGAATAATTAATTGAATAAAAGCTTATTTGCAAAATATTCTTTTAATTGCACGCATTTGCTAAGACGGCCCCAATTTGCAATAAATTAAATAACGACTTCACAATAAAAGGCAATGAACATAAAGTAAGACAATATACAAACAATCACATATTTTTGATAAATAAAATATTTTTTACACATTTATTTGTATAAATATCTCTAAGGAAAGAAAGGCAGAGTTTAAAGATAAAACCCGAAAAATGATCAACTCGCGGGAGCCTTGGATTTTTGTAAAATTCCTAAATCTTATTTCTGAATGCTCGGGTCCAAATTCAAGCCAAACGACTCCAATGCAACGGACTATCCCCATTTGTAAGTTAGCCAAAAGCGTTCTCGAATTGTTCATGCCAAGATGTACCTCGCAATAAAAATGAGAATTAAACTGGATTAGTACGATAATAAAGTATAATAATTAAGAAAATAAAATAACAATAATAAAGTAATAATAATGATAATAATAACAATAATAATAATAATAAAATATATAATAATAATAATAACAATAATAGTAATAATAATAATAATAATAATAATAATAATAATAATAAAGGGGTTGTTTTTTTTGCAAAATTTTTAGGCTCAGGTTTGTATGGCGCGTCGAATAGAAGATCGGGATTTGGTACGGCCGCAAACACGGAGCCGGTCGTGTTGCCACGCCAAGTACCGAACCCACCACTCTATTCGATTTGTTTTGCCTCAAATGCATACAATCATCATCGCCTTTTTCTTTAGGGACACGGGAACGGGACGGTTCAAGTGTAGTATCATGTTCAAAATCCCGAGGCCTCAATACATGCATGTGTATTTTTTCATCGGCCCGGTGTAGTATCAAGTTCAAATCAGTCCATATGCATAGGTCTCAAGTCAGTTATTTTAATAGGACTTGCTCAATTCCAATATCAGCCAAGCTAATTCCAGTAACACCATGGTCAAAGATCCCCAAACAGATTCTCAACTAGTAAGTCAAGGTTCAGAATCAAAATGCAACATCCTTGGCATGGAATTTCAACAGCTTCACAAACAAACCCAGTCAGCAAAACACAAGGAAATTGCAAGTGATGATCAGTGAAGAAACATTAACGATATTCCACCAAAACAGAGGAGCATCGACGGCTAACACTCAGCCGGATCTCCAACGAGCTCACTTTAGTAATTTTTGTATCAGTCAGCGCAAAGGACCTCAACCACAACAGTGAAAGAAAACCTGTGAACAAGCAAAGAACCCATAGCAGTAATGAGCACACAAGATTAACAGATAATGCTCGAGCAAAATAGAGGAGAGCCAAATCAAACGATTAATTGTCATAGATTAATAAAACGATCATAAATGTCATAGAAAACGTAGGCAGGGGCATCGGCCACCCCTAGATTTCCCGGTGAAGCAGCAGTCGCATCAGAGAGGAGCCGGAGGAGCGACAACCAGGCTCAAAGAGCGGCGTCACTGCTACTCCGGTGACGACGACCGGTGACTTCACCGTTTCCGTCATCTTAAGGCACGTCCAGATCTCCCTTTTCCTTATACCCGTCAAGAACAAAAAAAAAAAAAAAAGTTCAGAGACCCCCTTTGAATCCCGATCTGTTCCTGTTTCAGATCTGGTTTTCCGGTGAGATTGTCACCGGCGGTGGAGCTTTGTCTCACTGTTTTATCCGTTCCTTTTGGTGTGTTGAGAGGGTTTTATTTTTGGTGTTACCCGTTGGAGAGGATAAGTGTAGTGAAGATAATGATAATGGTGAACCTTTTTTGTGAGTGGGAGAGATAGAAAGATGAGGAGGGGAGTGTAAGGGAGATGAAGTGAGGGGGCACGGTTGCCCTACTGTAATATATGTGTAGGGTTTTTGTATATAAGGAAGATGATGATTAATGGGCTGGGACTTTTGTGTGTGGGCTTTTAGAAATGATCATAAATTGAAATTTAAAACAGATTTAGCCTTTTAATTAAATTAAGCAAATAATTATATAGTATGCTGCAAATGAAGGGATGACTTGCAATTTTGGTCATTTTCATTTAAAATTAGCTATTTACTTGCAATTTTCAAAATTGAACTTAATTTTAAAAGAATTATACATTTTGTTAGCTCGGATAAGCTTGGAGTTTTGACTGATGACTGAGGAACGGATTCAAAGGACCTGTTCCTTTGAATCACTGCAGCAGAATAGATATTTCATGCAAAATTGTTTAATTGAAATATTATTATTTATCCTAAAACTGACGTATATCTTGGTAATTATGCAGGCCTAATCAGATACGAAAAGATTGCATAACTAAGGGATAAAGGATTCGGATTCTAGAAGGTAGAATCCAATTAGGATTCAAAGTCAAGGGAGCTTTGGAATTCTAATTCATTAAGACTTCTTGGCTGCTGGAGGCTATAAAGCGTGAAGACTACCAGCCATAGAAGAATACACAAATACAGAGAGCATCGAGAAAAAGCTGAGAAGAATTATTAGCTTATTTGTGTAATCAGTTAGCTACAGTAGAACTAAGTGAGAACCTGTTACTTAGATTGAATCTTGTAAAAGTTCGAGTCTTAGTTCAAGTGTAGTAAGCAAAACTCGAGTTGTAAACTTTCTGGTTCAAGTCGTGGACTTGACACAACTTCACTGATCGTGAGAAAGATCACTAAAGGATTAGAGTTAGTCCTAGGTTAGTAAGAGTGAGTCTTGTAACCAAGTGGGTCTTTTTACATAGTGAAGTTGAAATCCTACTTGAGAAGTAGGTCGTTGTTTTTTGATCCCGTGTCTAGGGGTTTTTCCACGCTAATATCTGGTATTCAATTACTTACAGTTTTAATTCCGCACATCGTAGAGTAAAGGAGCACATTTTAAGGAACTGGTCCTTAAAACAGTAAAGTGGTGTAATCGTGGGAAATAACAATTGGTATCAGAGCTTAGTTATCCTTGAAAAGGCTAACACCTAGGATTATATGAGTACATCACGAGAGAACAGTGAGGGCCAGTCAATGGTTAGAGCACCTTATTTCAATGGGAAATACTATTCATGGTGGAAAGAGAGGATGCGCGATCACCTTCAAGCAGAAGATTATGAATTGTGGGACATAGTAACTGAAGGTCCCATGATCCCAATGAAGAAGGATGCTGATGGGAAGGATGTTCCCAAAACCAGGAAGGAATGCAATGCTGAAGACATAAAGCAATGGGAAAAGAATGCAAAGGCAAGGAAGTGGCTGGTTGGTGGACTTAGTCCTGACGAATGCACTAGGATCAGAGGGTATGCCACTGCAAAGGAGATTTAGGATGCTCTACAAGTTGCACACGAAGGAACAAGTCAGGTAAAAAGGTCCAGAGGTACACTTCTTTATGCTGAATATGAAAGCTTTAAAATGAAAGAAGAAGAATCAATCTCTGAAATGTATACTAGATTTAATGCCATTGCTTCTGAACTTATCTCTTTGGGAAGGGTTTTAACCGTGGAAGATAGAGTAGAAAAGATTTTAACTAGGGTTCTTCCAGATTCTTGGGAGATCAAAGCTTGTGCTATAATTGAAAGTAAAGATTTAACTACTTTATCCTTAGATGAGCTTATAGGCAATCTAAAGACTTATGAACTGAGGAAAAAGGTTAAAAACATAGGAGCACCAGTTAAAACTGAACCTAACCTAGCCTTGACTACTGGTGATAAAATCATTGATGATAAGGAACTGGTCCTTATCGCTAAAAGTGTTCAGAAATATTTGAATAAGAAAAGGGACATTAGTGGACAGGGCAGGTCTACTAACATGAAACAAGCTGGAGAATGCCACAAGTGTGGAAGCTCGGAGCACTACATCAGCAAATGTCCAATTATGGAAGGAGAATGGAGGAAGAAATTCATTGATGAAAGGAAGAAGGCTAGGGAACAGGTCCATAAGAGAAGTGGAAATCCCAAAGCGCTGGTCGCAGGATGGCAAGACAGTGAAGACGAAATAACTGATGATGATCTGGATGAGGATCTTGCTCTAATGGCACTTGGAGATTCAGAAAATGAAGAGGATCCTGAGGTATTTGTTTCTAAACTCAAAGAAGATGTAAAAAGCATATCTAGAGAAAAGTTTGTTAAAGTATTGCATATTGTGCTAAATGAATTTAAAACTCTAAGGGATGATAATCACCAACTGCATGATAAAGTCGACTGTTTAGAAACAGAATGCAAAGAGGAAATAATTAAAAATGATTTTCTAGAAAGGAAGATTAGCATGCTTGAGGAACAGGTCCTCACACTTGAAACAACTGCTCAGGAATTAGAAAATGTTAAAACAGTTGTAAAAGGTAAAGGTATTGCTAATTCTCATCAGATCATTGCTGAAGAGAAACTGAAAGACACAGTTGATGAACTGTGTAAGAAAGATGAAAAGATAAGATCTTTAGAAGAAGACTTGGTTAAAACAAAAATGGAATTAAGAAAAACTGTAGAATGGAACAAGTCTTCTGAAGCACTAGAATGGTTACAGGAAAATCATAGTAGTAACAGGAAAGGTATTGGATTCATGAAAGCACAGAGTTCATCCAAATGGAATCCAAAGAGTAAGTACTTATCATTTTCTGAAAACTGGCTATGCACTTACTGTGGGAACACTGGTCACCGAAAAGAAAATTGTCAATCTTTAAAAAGGGCTGCCCAGAGGAATAGGTCCTATAAACCTGTTCAAAATCCTGTGAAACAGAAGAATAGGTCCTACAAACCTGTTCAACATTCTGTAAAAAGGGAAAATGTTCACACAAAGAAACCATTACCATTCTGGGCTAGGAGAGATCTGATTCATCCTTTTTCAAAAGGAAAGGAACCCAAACTAGTTTGGGTTCTTAAGACTAACCCCTAGTTTTCTTTTGCAGGCTAGAGTGAAGGAGACAAACCACAAATGGTACATGGACAGTGGTTGCTCAAGACATATGACAGGGCATAAGGAACTGTTCCTTTCACTCTCAGCCTTCCAAGGAGGAAATGTTTCCTTCGGTAATGGTAAGAAAGGGGAAATTATTGGAATTGGAAAGGTAGGTAGGTCTGAAGGTAGGTAGGTCTAATTCACACTGTATAGATAATGTATTTCTAGTAGATGGGCTGAAGCATTGCTTATTGAGCATATCTCAATTGTGTGACAAAGGTAATAATGTTAATTTCTCTTCTGCTGGATGCACTATGACTAATCAAGCTTCTGGAGAGGTTATTTTGCAGGGAAACAGACATGGAAACATTTACAAAGTAGACTTGCTGACATTATCTGATGGAAGCTTGAGCTGCTTAAGTGTGGTGCAAAATGATCCCCTCCTATGGCACAAAAGACTAGGACATGCTAGTTTTGAACAAACTTGTGTCAAAGGACTTGGTGATAGGTCTTCCTAACATCAGGTTTAATGAAGAAAAAGTATGTGAAGCATGTGCCAGGGGGAAGCAGGTAAAATCCTCCTTCAAATCGAAGAAACAGGTAAGTACCACTAAACCTTTGGAACTGGTTCATATGGATTTATGTGGCCCTATGAGAACAATGAGTCGTGGAGGTAAGAAGTATGTTATGGTATTGGTGGATGATTACTCCAGATTTACATGGACTATATTTCTTGCATCTAAAGAAGAAGCATTTAATGCATTTTCAATTTTTGCTAAGAAAGCTCAAAGAACTCTAGATAATATTGTTGCCATTAGGTCAGACCATGGAACTGAATTTGAAAATAATATGTTTTCCAATTTTTGTAATGAAAATGGCATTAATCATAATTTTTCCTCACCTAGAACTCCACAACAAAATGGTGTAGTGGAAAGAAGAAATAGGACTCTAGAAGAAATGGCAAGGACTATGTTGATATCTGGAAATCTTCCACAAAACTTTTGGGCTGAGGCTATTAATACTGCATGCTACATAGTAAATAGATGTATGACAAGACCTTTAATAGAAAAGACCCCATATGAATTGCTTAAAGGAAGAAAACCAAATATTTCTCATCTTAGGGCTTTTGGTTGCAAATGTTTCATACACAACAATGGGAAGGATGCCTTAGGGAAATTTGATCCTAGAAGTGATGAGGGAATATTTGTTGGTTACTCTTTAAATAGTAAATCTTATAGGGTGTTTAACAAGAATACATTGAAAATTGAAGAAAGCATGCATGTTAAATTTGATGAAACTGACAGTCTCACTTAAGAACAGGTACAGGAGGATGAAGAAATTGGAATGCTGAAAGAGTTTGAACTTAATCCACAAATGCAGATTCTGGATATGAAAAGTGAACTGCAAGGAACTGTTCCTCAGGACAGAACTGAGAAGAGTAGCACTGAAACAGGGGGAACAAGTGTTGGTTCCACCTCACAAACTGGAAACACTACTCTATCAGGAACTGTTCCTCAGCAGAGGACTTCTGACAATGGATTGACACCCAAGCCTTTCAAGTATCAAAGGTCACATCTTGTGGATCAAATAATCTTAGATAAGGCTGCCGGAGTTCAAACTAGATCAGCAGTCAAGAATCACAATCTGTGTGCCTTTAGTGCCTTCTTATCTCTTGTTGAACCTAAAAATGTGAAAGAAGCACTAAAGGATGCAGATTGGATTAATGCTATGCAGGAAGAACTGAATCAATTCCAAAGGAGTCAAGTTTGGCATCTGGAACCCAAGCCAAGGAACAGGTCCATAATTGGAACAAAATGGATTTTCAGAAACAAACTTGATGAGGATGGCATGGTAACAAGAAACAAGGCTAGGCTAGTTGTTCAGGGATATAGTCAAGAGGAAGGCATCAACTATGATGAGACTTTTGCTCCAGTTGCAAGACTGGAAGCAATAAGACTTCTTATAGCCTTTGCTACATACATGGAATTTACACTACATCAAATGGATGTTAAGAGTGCGTTTCTGAATGGTTACTTGAAAGAAGAAGTGTATGTCAAGCAACCTCCAGGTTTTGAAAGTGAACAGTTCCCTGAACATGTGTATAAGTTAGACAAGGCCTTGTATGGGCTCAAGCAGGCACCAAGAGCATGGTATGAGAGGCTATCAAAATTTCTACTCCAGCATGGATACAAGAGAGGTAAAATTGATAGTACTTTGTTCTTAAAAGAAAAAGGTAAGGATCTCTTAATTGTTCAAATCTATGTAGATGATATAATTTTTGGTGCCACTTGTGAAAATTTAAGTAAGGAATTTGCAAACTTGATGGGGAGTGAATTTGAGATGAGCATGATGGGTGAACTCAATTTCTTTTTGGGTTTACAAATTAAGCAAACCTCAAATGGAACTATGATCCATCAACAAAAGTATGTTAAAGAATTACTTAAAAGGTTTGATATGGATAATGCTAAGGAAATTGACACACCTATTGCCACTGCCACAAAATTGGATCTTGATGAACATGGAATGTCAGTTGATCAAAAATTGTATAAGGGTATGATAGGTTCTTTACTTTATCTAACTGCTAGTAGACCTGATATTGTGTTCAGTGTTGGTTTGTGTGCTAGATTCCAATCAGATCCTAAAGAATCTCATTTGAAAGTTGTTAAAAGAATATTGAGGTATCTGAATGGAACAGGTCCCTTGGGACTTTGGTATCCCAAAGGTGGTAGTTTTAATCTTGTTGGATATACTGATGCTGACTATGCAGGTTTCCTTGTTGATAGAAAAAGTACCTCAGGTATGGCACATTTTCTTGGTGAGTGTTTGGTTTCTTGGGGAACTAAGAAACAGAATTCAGTGGTACTTTCCACTGCTGAGGCTGAATATGTTGCAGCTGCTTCATGTTGTTCACAGTTGTTATGGATCAAACAACAATTACAGGATTTTGGTGTTGATGTAGGAACTGTTCCTATTTATTGTGATAACACTAGTGCTATTAATATGACAAAGAATCCAGTGCATCACAAAAGGACTAAACACATTGATATAAGACATCATTTCCTAAGAGACAATTATGAAAAAGGGTTGATCACCATAGCATTTTGTCCCACTGAAAAGCAAATTGCTGACATTTTTACAAAGCTCTAGGTAGAGATGATTTTGAAAGGAATAGATTAGAATTAGGGATGATTAAATTCACATAAAATCATCAATGCTTTACTTCATAATTGGCTAGAAAATTGCTCCTAAAATGAATTTTATTCAAGTCATTATGAATAATTCAGTCCAGTTTAATACTTAAATGTATACTCTTATGCCATATATCTTATTAGAGTTGCTAAAATTTAATGATGTTACCCTTATGCTCTTAGAATTTCAGATGATCAAAATATTGCAAATTGGAAGGACACTGAATTTTTGTGTTAAAAACAGGTATGTACTCGTTATTATTTAGTTAATTTAGAAGTATAAAGGCTATAGGTAACTTGTGATTAGGATAAATCCCACTAAGTTTCCTATCCATATCCAAATTGTAAAAGAGTCCCATCGGAGGAACAGTTCCTATTCTGAAAAGGTAATCTGCAGCCTAACGACTCTTTTTCTCCGGGAGACTCCCAAGAGTCCTTAACCGTTGCATGTTGATGATGAGGTAAGTTGATCGTTTTTCACTCAAACTCCACTACCTATTTCACTCTATAAATACACTTTCTCTTCTTCCTTATTCTTTTACATTGTTCATCAATTAAAACTTTCAAAATTTCAGAAAGAGTAGTAAATTATTTGTTAATTCGAATTGCAAAAATGTCTCTTGTTTCTGATAACTCTTCAACTGCACCTGTTGATGACCAACCACAAAATCTTAATCCTCCCTCACCCATGGAAACCACTGACCTAAACCCTGAAGTTCCTGAACCAATTCCAGAAATACCTGAATCTGAATTTCAGGGGGAAGGACCAGTTCCCACGGCTGAATCAATTGCTGAACAGGCTGAGGATTTGTCACGTGCTATGGTGTTGTATCAGTATGAGGTAAACTTCACCTATCCTTTGAATGTGGTTATAGACGAGGAAGAAAAGGGAGAGGGGTCTGGGGCTGCTCTTGAGGGGGAACATATTACGAGTTTGGAAACACCCATGCATGGGTCATCAGGGTCTCCAGAGGCTGCTCCTAGAGTACCCATGGAGGATGTGATCGATGTTGATGAGGCTATCAGTGATAGTCATAGGCCTTTGGTAGACTTGATCAAAATTAGGAGTATGCAAAGAAAGTTAGCTAGAAAGGGACCTATTGATGCTCATGTAACTACTGAAATTGCTGCTAAGTTGAAGAAAATAGGTGATAGTTATAAGCCCGGAAATAGGAAGAAAGTTGAGAGTTCCTCAAAGGCAAAAGGACCTGTTCCTTCTGTCTCAACCCCTGCTTCTGGGGTAGGAGGACAAGAAGTGCTGCCAAAGCTGCTGATGAATAACTAGTTGCTGCCTTGGAAAGGAGCAGAAAAGGGAAAGGAAAACAGGTGGTTGAGGAGGAAGAAGTGGATGATATTGATCTTGCTGATTTTTCTGAGGATGATGAGATGGTAGATGCTGAGGAGATTGTGCCTCAGTCTAAGAAAAGAAAAGTTCATGAGAGGAGGGTGACAAGAAGCTCAGTTAAAGCTGCTGAGAAAGTTGCTAAGAGGACCAGGTCCTCCAAAAGAGTGGTTGTTTCTGAAGACTCTGCTAGTGACAGTGATGAGTCTGTTGCTGGGGATGAGAGTGATAGTGATGCTGAAGGTGATGAGTCTGTGCACTGTGTTCATAATGACATGCTGACCAGGAAGGTTTTAAAAGGTCGGGTTATGTCTGATGTGCAAGAAGAAGGAATGTTGTGGCTGCTGCAAAAACTGCATGCTCAGGGTTGGAGGGACATGGTCCTTAAGATCTCTGGGAGGTGTGCAAAGGGGATGGTGCAAGAGTTCTACAAGAACTGCTCCATCAGAGAAGATAGACTTACTACCTCTGTCAATGACAATGTCATTATGTTTGATACAGGGAACTTGGTGAGCTGTTGGGGATTCCTGCTACTGGGTATGCTAGCTATGTCAAAACGGTTTGACCTGACTTGACAAACTTGCCTACTGATCTAGAGATCACTAGGAAGTTTGCTGAGAATGATGGTGAAGAGAAACCCAGGGCTGTGCACAAGAGTGAGATGCACCCACAGCACCAAGTATTGTTCGATTTTGTGAACAAGATTGTGATGTCAAGGCAGGAGAAAAGAGGAGTTGCCAGTTTCATGGACCTGGTCCTTATGGAACTGTTGGACACTGAAAAGCAGATCAATTGGCCCAGCTTTATGATCCACCTGATCAAAAGGGTGATTGCTGGGAAGAGAAAGCACTCTCTGCCGTTTGGTTTCATCCTGACTGATATATTTGCAAAATTGAAGATTCCCCTGGAAGGGGTTGTGAAGCCTACAAAGAAGGAAAAGTTTGGTTGTGCAACTTTGATAAGCTGTAATTTGCCAGTTCAGGCTGATCCTCCACAGGCTGGTGTTGGGAGGCAGGCACTGAACAACAAAGTGAGGGCACTTAGGCAACAGGTTGCTATTCAGGCTGCTGAGATAGCAAGGTTGGAAGAGGAGAAGAATTTCTGGAAGGCAGAGGCCTCAAAGGCAAAGGAGACCAATGAGGGAATGCTCAAGCAGATGTTTGAGCTGCTTAACAAGTCTCAGGGACCTGGTCCTTCCACATCCTGACCACCTTAGCCTTAGCCTTTAGCCATCTTTTGTCCAGTGGGATCTAGCCTAGCCTAGTGCCTTAGCCTTTTTCTTCTTTAATTTTTTGGATAATTCTGTAGTATGTGCTTGTATCCCCTTATTTTAATATTTGATTAAATGAATTGTCTTCAATAGCTAATATCATTGTCTTGCAGTTGCTTTAATTTGATTTATGTTTGCATTCTGAGTTGCCTCAATGGCCATGTGCTGATTAATTCTAACACTTGAGTTATATTTTTTATGCAACCTTTTCAATGATGCCAAAAGGGGGAAGAGTAAGTCTGAGTGTGATTTTGCATGATCTTATACCTAATGACAATCTGTTCCTTAATGATGAATTAATTCTCCACTGATTGAGTGTCTTTTTGAGCTGAAATTGTACTTCAGGACATTAAGGAGATGAAGCTATGAGTATGAATTTGTCATCATCAAAAAGGGGGAAACTGTTAGCTTGGATAAGCTTGGAGTTTTGACTGATGACTGAGGAACGGATTCAAACGACCTTTTCCTTTGAATCACTGCAGCAGAATAGATGTTTCATGCAAAATTGTTTAATTGAGATATTATTATTTATCCTAAAACTGACGAATATCTTGGTAATTATGCAGGCCTAATCAGATACGAAAAGATTGCATAACTAAGGGATAAAGGTTTCGGATTCTAGAAGGTAGAATCCAATTAGGATTCAAAGTCAAGGTAGCTTTGGAATTCTAATTCATTAAGACTTCTTGGCTGCTGGAGGCTATAAAGCGTGAAGACTACCAGCCATAGAAGAATACACAAATACACAGAGCATCAAGAAAAAGCTGAGAAGAATTATTAGCTTATTTGTGTAATCAGTTAGCTACAGTAGAACTAAGTAAGAACCTGTTCCTTAGATTGAATCTTGTAAAAGTTCGAGTCTTAGTTCAAGTGTAGTAAGCAAAAATCGAGTTGTAAACTTTCTGGTTCAAGTCGTGGACTTGACACAACTTCACTGATCGTGAGAAAGATCACTAAAGGATTAGAGTTAGTCCTAGGTTAGTAAGAGTGAGTCTTGTAACCAAGTGGGTCTTTTTACATAGTGAAGTTGAAATCCTACTTGAGAAGTAGGTCGTGGTTTTTTGATCCCGTGTCTAGGGGTTTTTCCATGCTAATATCTGGTGTTCAATTACTTACAGTTTTAATTCCGCACATCGTAGAGTAAAGGAACACATTTTAAGGAACTGGTCCTTAAAACAGTAAAGTGGTGTAATCGTGGGAAATAACACATTTAGTTAAAATCTGGGACAAAATTGGGTGTCAACAGTTGCCCCTCTTTACCCGAAAAGGATGAAAGAGTTTTTAGGGTAAAGAAAGTTGACGTGAAACCCAATTTTGTCACGGTAAAGACAAGACTTCGATTCCTGGGATCAAAATGCGAGGCTTATGGACATGGCCGAACTTCGGTTTCCGAGTTGCCTACATATCTCGGGCTGAAAGAGAATCAGGCCATAAGTAGTTCGACGCGATTTGAAGATCAAAGGCGAGATAGTAACGACTACTCAAGCGCGGGAAAAGAGGCTTGTAATCACCCAAGTTATGAAAATATGGTCGACGACACACCCATAAAGAGGGGTTTACACGGACATAGTTTCCACAGCACCTCGATAACCGAGCCATCTTGTCTTCAATCTCAAACCTCAGACTCAGGGTTAACAAGAGACTTACCTCTAGGGTGGATGACTTATGCGGGTGCGATTCTTCAGGTCTTCGTTGACGAGTCTAGCTCATATCAACGATTGCCCCGATTCATTGCTAAGAAAAGCTCCATGCTCCAAATGCTGCTGCGGTGCTGCTAAAAATCCTGTAATAATCTCAACAAGCGGTAAGCGTGCAACTGCAAATAAACTGTAATAATTGGAATAAGAAATAAATAAAGTGATAACAAAAATTGTAAATGCGGGTGGTGATATCATCAAAAGTTATTCCTTCGATCAACTGACAAGATACTCCGCCCGGAGAACCTCTAAGCTGATCCTTATTCTGAAACAGTAAAGCAAGACAATAAGTAAAGCAAGAACGAATTGTAAAATGCAAGGCTTTCATAAGATAAGTCGACTAACAAGATATGGTGTCTCAAGTCGAACAGCCTATCTTTATCATCTACTTCAATTATAACATACCAATATTGCAAGACAACCGACATCGCGAAACACCCCGAAAGCGGTGCTCCAGCCGACTTGTCTTAGACTATCAATCTACTTTAAATATAACATGCCAATATTGCAAGACAACCGACATCGCAAAACACTCCGAAAGCGGTGTTCCAGCCTACTTGTCTTAAACTATTAATAAATGCCAATATTGCAAGACAACCGACATCGCGAAGCACTCCGAAAGCGGTGTTCCAGCCGGCTTGTCTTAAACTATCAATAAATGCCAATATTGCAAGACAACCGACATTGCGAAACACTCCGAAAGCGGTGTTCCAGCCGGCTTGTCTTAAACTATCAATAAATGCCAATATTGCAAGACAACCGACATCACGAAACACTCCGAAAGCGGTGTTCCAGCCGGCTTGTCTTAAACTATCAATAAATGCCAATATTGCAAGACAACCGACATCGCGAAACACTCCGAAAGTGGTGTTCCAGCCGGCTTGTCTTAAACTATCAATAAATGCCAATATTGCAAGACAACCGATATCGTGAAACACTCCGAAAGCGGTGTTCCAGCCGGCTTGTCTTAAACTATCAATAAATGCCAATATTGCAAGACAACCGACATCGCAAAACACTCCGAAAGCGGTGTTCCATCCGGCTTGTCTTAAACTATCAATAAATGCTAATATTGCAAGACAACCGACATCGTGAAACACTCCGAAAGCGGTGTTCCAGCCGACTTGTCTATCAATATCGCGAGGTAAATTCTATAACAATGTTAAGATTTTGAGAAAGGAAAAGCACCGCCTTTTCGGCAATAAACCATGACAAAGCATAATGCTTTAAATCATGAAGGGGTAGTCTACAATGCAATCTCGGAATGTGCTCCATTCAATTGATAAAGCAACGAGGCGTCGGGTCATGAAGCATCCAACGTCCTAGCTCAACTTGAAAAGAAAACCTGCATATCCTATTTACAGGTGGATGAACCCGAATTGTTCATTTATAAGGCGAACGGGCCCAAAACGTTCATTTATAAGGCGAACGAGCCCAAAACGTTCAATATAAGGTGAACGGGCCTAAATTTGATAGCAGCCTGCAAAACAAAGTTGCAAATTGGATTAATTAAGGCAAGATGATGCAAAACAAATAAGTAAAACTGGGTCGTGTTGCTTGTATTAATAGTGCCGCAAAGCGTTGAATGCCTTCAGTTCTTATTGAATCTGATGTTCAATAAATGCCAATATTGCAAGAAAACCGACATCGCGAAACACTCCGAAAGCAGTGTTCCAGCCGGCTTGTCTTAAACTATCAATAAATGCCAATATTGCAAGACAACCGACATCGCGAAACACTCCGAAAGCGGTGTTCCAGCCGGCTTGTCTTAAACTATCAATAAATGCAAATATTGAAAGACAACCGACATCGCGAAACACTCCGAAAGCGGTGTTCCAGCCGGCTTGTCTTAAACTATCAATAAATGCTAATATTGCAAGACAACCGACATCGTGAAACACTCCGAAAGCGGTGTTCCAGCCGACTTGTCTATCAATATCGCGAGGTAAATTCTATAACAATGTTAAGATTTGAGAAAAGAAAAGCACCGCCTTTTCGGCAATAAACCATGACAAAGCATAATGCTTTAAATCATGAAGGGGTAGTCTACAATGCAATCTCGGAATGTGCTCCATTCAATCGATAAAGCAACGAGGCGTCGGGTCATGAAGTATCCAACGTCCTAGCTCAACTTGAAAAGAAAACCTGCATATCCTATTTACAGGTGGATGAACCCGAATTGTTCATTTATAAGGCGAACGGGCCCAAAACGTTCATTTATAAGGCGAACGAGCCCAAAACGTTCAATATAAGGTGAACGGGCCTAAATTTGATAGCAGCCTGCAAAACAAAGTTGCAAATTGGATTAATTAAGGCAAGATGATGCAAAACAAATAAGTAAAACTGGGTCGTGTTGCTTGTATTAATAGTGCCGCAAAGCGTTGAATGCCTTCAGTTCTTATTGAATCTGATGTTCAATAAATGCCAATATTGCAAGAAAACCGACATCGCGAAACACTCCGAAAGCAGTGTTCCAGCCGGCTTGTCTTAAACTATCAATAAATGCCAATATTGCAAGACAACCGACATCGCGAAACACTCCGAAAGCGGTGTTCCAGCCGGCTTGTCTTAAACTATCAATAAATGCCAATATTGAAAGACAACCGACATCGCGAAACACTCCGAAAGCGGTGTTCCAGCCGGCTTGTCTTAAACTATCAATAAATGCTAATATTGCAAGACAACCGACATCGTGAAACACTCCGAAAGCGGTGTTCCAGCCGACTTGTCTATCAATATCGCGAGGTAAATTCTATAACAATGTTAAGATTTGAGAAAAGAAAAGCACCGCCTTTTCGGCAATAAACCATGACAAAGCATAATGCTTTAAATCATGAAGGGGTAGTCTACAATGCAATCTCGGAATGTGCTCCATTCAATCGATAAAGCAACGAGGCGTCGGGTCATGAAGTATCCAACGTCCTAGCTCAACTTGAAAAGAAAACCTGCATATCCTATTTACAGGTGGATGAACCCGAATTGTTCATTTATAAGGCGAACGGGCCCAAAACGTTCATTTATAAGGCGAACGAGCCCAAAACGTTCAATATAAGGTGAACGGGCCTAAATTTGATAGCAGCCTGCAAAACAAAGTTGCAAATTGGATTAATTAAGGCAAGATGATGCAAAACAAATAAGTAAAACTGGGTCGTGTTGCTTGTATTAATAGTGCCGCAAAGCGTTGAATGCCTTCAGTTCTTATTGAATCTGATGTTCAATTTCTGCAAATTTAAAGTAAATGCGTTAGAAAACGAGTGAATAATAAAGCAAAAGCTATAATGAGAAAAGGAAGAAATAGATTTGTGCTGCATATGCGACAAGGCGAATGATCTTTGAGAAACTGATGGTTAACGGTAGGAACAATAACAAAAGAGCCTTCAATTGCCTATGATAGGCTTCATAATAATGCCTCCAATTGCTTATGGTAGGCTTCAAATGATAACGATGTCTTCGCTTGCTCACGATAGACTTGATAATAAGACCTCCGATTGCTTACGGTAGGATCAATAATAAAAGAGCCTTCAATTGCCTATGATAGGCTTCAAAATAATGCCTCCAATTGCTTATGGTAGGCTTCAATGACCCCCGATTGCTTACGGTAGGATCAATAACAAAAGAGCCTTCAATTGCTCATGATAGGCTTCAAAATAAGGCCTCCAATTGCTTATGGTAGGCTTCAATCCTAATGAAGTCTTCGCTTGCTCACGATAGACTTGATAATAAGACCCCCCGATTGCTTACGGTAAGGTCAATAACAAAAGAGCCTTCAATTGCCTATGATAGGCTTCAGAATAAGGCCTCCAATTGCTTATGGTAGGCATGACGTAATTTGTAAGTGCAAGATGCAATATCTTTGATAAATTATCTTACCATCCACTGGCGAAGCAATAAAGCAAATGCGAAAGCATAGTGCAAAGAATTTTCAACAATCTTGACAAATCAACTGGCAAGCAGGTCGGGCATGAAGCAAGGAGGGTCTTGGGGTTGATTGTCGAACAAATCAGCTGGCGAACCGGTCCGACATGAAGCAAGGAGGGTCTCGGGACTGACCTGTTAACCTGAAAAGTAAAACAAGACGTAATACAAAGAAAATGCGAAGGTATAATTTAAAGCAAGTGCAAAGCAATTTGGAAAATCTTGACAAATCAACTGGCAAGCCGGTCGGGCACATAGCAAGGAGGGTCTTGGGGTTGATTGTTGAACAAATCAGCTGGCGAACCGGTACGGCACGAAGCAAGGAGGGTCTCGGGACTGACCTGTTAACCTGAAAAGTAAAACAAGACGTAATACAAAGAAAATGCGAAGGCATAATTTAAAGCAAGTGCAAAGCAATTTAGCGTGAAATGTAAAGCAACGCTAAAGCGATTTAGCGAATCAACAGGCGTGAAAGTCCAACAAGGGAGAAGCCTCGCCTGGTGGTCAACCTGAAAGAGTAAAACAAGGAATGAACTTTTTAAAGCAAGTGCAAAGCAGAGTAGTGCGGAAATGTAGTCAGTGCGGTAGCCTTATAAATCAATTGGTGAGACAATCCGGTAAGGATGGCCTTGTGCGGATTATAACCTCAAACAAAGCGATGCCCTATATGGCTTAGTTTTGAAAACACAAAACAAGCCTCGGCTTTGTCGCCTATTAGGAATTAAAGTCATAGGGGTAGAAATGCCGCCTGCTCGGCAATAACTCATGACAAAGCATAATGCTTTAAGTCGTGAAAAGGGCAATGCGACGCAATTTGCAAGTCAACTTTGAATGCGCGTTCCATAAATTGTTCATCCATAGTGCGAATGATCTTTTCAATGCAAGCTTTCATGTCCCTGCTCTCAAAGAAAATTGTTAGTTATGAGGAGGGAAGGGGAAGCGTTTGATTTGTGCAGACTTCATCCTGAACTTGCTGCTTCTATTGCTTCCTCGTCTTCATTGGACTTGGATTTGCGAATTGCTTTCAGAAACTTGGCTCATGAACTCAAATAGCATAGAATTTGAAAGAGAGGCAAGATAAAATATTTTAATGCAATATAGCGAGTGAAATAAGCATGCAAACGAAGTCAAAGATGCATTTTGAAAATTTTGCCTTGACTCAAACTTGTAACACATTTTAAAACAAACTGAACGTCCTTTGCCTTAGACTTTACACTGTTTGCTTAACCAATTACATAATTCTTGCCAACTCATCTTTAACAACCAACGCCGCTTCTTGCAAAATTCTGTCCCAGTTATTATCTTGCGCATCTCTAACTTGCTTTGCAAAATTGCCCCAGTTGTCCTTCTTGGTGGAGAATAAAAATTTCAATACTAAAGGGTCGAGCCTGATGGGGGAGCCTACGTATCCCTCCTTGGGAATTAGACCGTGCGTAGTTCTACACCACTGCTTCAACACCATACACCAACAAATAAAAGTTGCCCCAGTTGAAGTTCTAACGGAAGTGCGATAACCAAAGAGCGCAAACAATAACTTTCAGTGCATCGCTTTAAATTGTTCAGTTGTTTTGCCATACATTACAAGCAAAGCTTTGGCAAGTTTATCAATTTTAATTTTAAAATGGAAACAAATGCAAGCGTAAATAATATAATAAGAATGAGATGCATTTTATTTCAACTTTCATAAATTCAAACTGAGTTGATTCAGATTAACATAAGCTTTAAAGTACAATGCGATTCAGGGCCTCAACCCGAATTAAAAATTGAAAATAATGCTACTAAGTTCAATCGCCAAGTACTTTCAAACAATGCCATTAGCTTCTGGTGCTGCATCGTTCACGAACTAGGGCGTCTACCATCAATCAAATCTCGAATCCCTTGGATGGAAAATGGTCAGGCACTTCACAAATCCAACATTTGCTAGAGAAATAAACAAAACAAAAGAAACCTCACAAAGGGTAACTAAGATAGTTTGCATGTCATTCATAGGATTGCATACAAGCAAGCAACACCTAGTATTTAACACATTTTGAGCAAACAAGCAAAGCAGGAATTAACATTTTAACACAGCTCATGCTCTCCACATCATCTACACAAAATTCTAAACCCAAATGTCTATGACCCGAAACAGTCCTCCATAGCTTTTGCAAACATCCACACTCCTCCAAGCACCACTCCCAATTGCTTTACAACATCCAGGGAGAAAATATCCAACTGCTTCCACAATACCAGATTGCAAATCACGAAAGGCGCCAATTGTCCTTTCAAAATAAAACCTCACTGGTCCTCGGCTTAAGACAAGCCTCTCAGCTTCCTAGGCTTTGTAAGGCTCGCTGACCTTGTTCATAGGGCTCCTCACTGGTCCTCGGCTTTAATCAAGCCTCTCAGTTTCCTATGTATCAAGGACCGCACTGGTCTTCAAGGAGGGACCCCACTAGTCATTCAAAGACACAGGGGCTTCGCTCTCCATGTATGCGACAAGCATACTTCAATTTTTTTTTATAAAGTTGCAGCTGGATAATCAACATAGGCCTGCACACACGCAAAGCCATTCACGAGAGGGACCCCACTGATCCTTTTAAAGACACCCGGGGCTTCGCCTCTTAGATCTCACTACACCAGGCCATCTCCAAAACACAAACCAACCAAATCTGCCGAACTTTTCCCCAAACTAAGGTGTATATGCATGCATGACCTAATCTCCTTCTATGAGTGGGCTAACGGTTGAGGCTTAATCGACCTATGCGGGACCTGGCCTCACAACGCAGTAGAACTGACCATGACAAAACCAGACAATCTCAATATCCCGAACTAACTTTTGGTGACACGAAAGAAGTTTCAAAGAGTGAGGTAAGGGCAATGTCCTTCCTGCATAACTACCCGTCAAGCGGGTGCCCCGTGATGAAATCGAGGAGGTGAAAGAGAATTGACAGGCTCCATGAGGGAGGAAATATGAACGGAATGCAGATTATGCACAAATTAATACAATACATGCTTTATAAGGCAAACCAAACAAACAGATATATATATATATAAAAAAACAAATAAATTAGACATGCTAGTTGCAAACAATTGGAAACCTTTATGGTCAAAACCTTTATTGCTCCCCAGCGGAGTCGCCATGCTGTTGAACCCCAAAAATTAACCCCGAAGGATTAAATTCCGGAACATCGACAGGATGAGCTAACTCTTTTGGAGTTTTTGGAGTCGCCACCCAATTTAAGGAAAACAGGGAACCAAATTAACAAATGCGTGCAAAACTCCATTTTTATAAAAAAGACGGTCTTTTCAGAGATTCTAAAGATAAGAGGTTTTATTAATTTCGGAAGAAGGTTTTTAAGGCACTTTCGAAATTCCGTAAAATACGGTTAATCCGACAGGTTTTCAAATATTTACAAGTGTGCTTTTCTTTCAAAAAGAATTATTAAAATAGTAATAATAATAATAAGAAGAATAATTAATTGAATAAAAGCTTATTTGCAAAATATTCTTTTAATTGCACGCATTTGCTAAGACGGCCCCAATTTGCAATAAATTAAATAACGACTTCACAATAAAAGGCAATGAACATAAAGTAAGGCAATATACAAACAATCACATATTATTGATAAATAAAATATTTTTTACACATTTATTTGTATAAATATCTCTAAGGAAAGAAAGGCAGAGTTTAAAGATAAAACCCAAAAAATGATCAACTCGCGGGAGCCTTGGATTTTTCTAAAATTCCTAAATCTTATTTCTGAATGCTCGGGTCCAAATTCAAGCCAAACGACTCCAATGCAACGGACTATCCCCATTTGTAAGTTAGCCAAAAGCGTTCTCGAATTGTTCGTGCCAAGATGCACCTCGCAATAAAAATGAGAATTAAACTGGATTAGTTCGATAATAAAGTATAATAATTAAAAAAATAAAATAACAATAATAAAGTAATAATAATGATTATAATAATAATAATAAAATATAATAATAATAATAATAACCATAATAGTAATAATAATAATAATAATAATAATAATAATAATAATAATAATAATAATAATAATAATAATAAAAAAGTGGTTTTTTTTGCAAAATTTTTAGGCTCAGGTTTGTATGGCGCGTCGAATAGAAGATCGGGATTTGGTACGGCTGCAAACACGGAGCCGTTCGTGTTGCCATGCCAAGTACCAAACCCACCACTCTATTCGATTTGTTTTGCCTCAAATGCATACAATCATCATCGCCTTTTGCTTTAGGGACACGGGAACGGGACGGTTCAAGTGTAGTATCATGTTCAAAATCCCGAGGCCTCAATACATGCATGTGTATTTTTTCATCGGCCCGGTGTAGTATCAAGTTCAAATCAGTCCATATGCATAGGTCTCAAGTCAGTTATTTTAATAGGACTTGCTCAATTCCAATATCAGCCAAGCTAATTCCAGTAACACCATGGTCAAAGATTCCCAAACAAATTCTCAACTAGTAAGTCAAGGTTCAGAATCAAAATGCAACATCCTTGGCATGGAATTTCAACAGCTTCACAAACAAACCCAGTCAGCAAAACACAAGGAAATTGCAAGTGATGATCAGTGAAGAAACATTAACGATATTCCACCAAAACAGAGGAGCATCGACGGCTAACACTCAGCCGGATCTCCAACGAGCTCATTTTAATAATTTTTGTATCAGTCAGCGCAAAGGACCTCAACCACAACAGTGAAAGAAAACCTGTTAACAAGCAAAGAACCCATAGCAGTAACGAGCACACAAGATTAACAGATAAAGCTCGAGCAAAATAGATGAGAGCCAAATCAAACGATTAATTGCCACAGATTAATAAAACGATCATAAATGTCATAGAAAACGTAGGCAGGGGCATCGGCCACCCCTAGATTTCCCGGTGAAGCAGCAGTCGCATCAGAGAGGAGCCGGAGGAGCGACAACCAGGCTCAAAGAGCGGCGTCACTGCTACTCTGGTGACGACGACCAGTGACTTCACCGTTTCCGTTATCTTAAGGCACGTCCAGATCTCCCTTTTCCTTATACCCGTCAAGAACAACAACAAAAGAAAAATGTCCAGAGACCCCCTTTGAATCCCGATCTATTCCTGTTTCAGATCTGGTTTTCCGGTGAGATTGTCACCGGCGGTGGAGCTTTGTCTCACTGTTTTATCCGTTCCTTTTGGTGGGTTGAGAGGGTTTTATTTTTGGTGTTACCCGTTGGAGAGGAAAAGTGTAGTGAAGATAATGATAATGGTGAACCTTTTTTGTGAGTGGGAGAGATAGAAAGATGAGGAGGGGAGTGTAAGGGAGATGAAGTGAGGGGGCACGGCTGCCCTACTATAATATATGTGTAGGGTTTTTGTATATAAGGAAGATGATGATTAATGGGCTGGGGCTTTTGTGTGTGGGCTTTTAGAAATGATCATAAATTGAAATTTAAAACAGATTTAGCCTTTTAATTAAATTAAGCAAATAATTATATAGTATGCTGCAAATGAAGGGATGACTCGCAATTTTGGTCATTTTCATTTAAAATTAGCTATTTACTTGCAATTTTCAAAATTGAACTTAATTTTAAAAGAATTATACATTTAATAAAATCCGGGACAAAATTGGGTGTCAACAGTTGCCCCTCTTTACCCGAAAAGGATGAAAGAGTTTTCAGGGTAAAGAAAGTTGACGTGAAACCCAATTTTATCACGGAAAAGACAAGACTTCGATTCCTGGGATCAAAATGCGAGGCTTATGGACATGGCCAAACTTCGGTTTCCGAGTTGCCTACATATCTCGGGCTGAAAGAGAATCAGGCCATATGTAGTTCGACGCGATTTGAAGATCAAAGGCGAGATAGTAACGACTACTCAAGCGCGGGAAAAGAGGCTTGTAATTACCCAAGTTATGAAAATGTGGTCGACAACACACCCATAAAGAGGGATTTACACGGACATAGTTTCCACTGCACCTCGATAACCGAGCCATCTTGTCTTCAATCTCAAACCTCAGACTCAGGGTTAACAAGAGACTTACCTCTAGGGTGGATGACTTATGCGGGTGCGATTCTTCAGGTCTTCATTGACGAGTCTATCTCATATCAACGATTGCCCCGGTTCATTGCTAAGAAAAGCTCCATGCTCCAAATGCTGCTGCGGTGCTGCTAAAAATCCTGTAATAATCTCAACAAGCGGTAAGCGTGCAACTGCAAATAAACTGTAATAATTTGAATAAGAAATAAAAAAAGTGATAACAAAAATTGTAAATGCGGGTGGTGATATCATCAAAAGTTCTTCCTTTGATCAACTGACAAGATACTCCGCCCGAAGAACCTCTAAGCTGATCCTTATTCTGAAACAGTAAAGCAAGACAATAAGTAAAGCAAGAACGAATTGTAAAATGCAAGGCTTTCATAAGATAAGTCGACTAACAAGATATGGTGTCTCAAGTCGAACCGCCTATCTTTATCATCTACTTCAATTATAACATGCCAATATTGCAAGACAACCGACATCGCAAAACACCCCGAAAGCGGTGCTCCAGCCGACTTGTCTTAGACTATCAATCTACTTTAAATATAACATGCCAATATTGCAAGACAACTGACATCGCAAAACACTCCGAAAGCGGTGTTCCAGCCGACTTGTCTTAAACTATTAATAAATGCCAATATTGCAAGACAACCGACATCGCGAAACACTCCGAAAGCGGTGTTCCAGCCGGCTTGTCTTAAACTATCAATAAATGCCAATATTGCAAGACAACCGACATTGCGAAAGACTCCGAAAGCGGTGTTCCAGCCGGCTTGTCTTAAACTATCAATAAATGCCAATATTGCAAGACAACCGATATCGCGAAACACTCCGAAAGCGGTGTTCCAGCCGGCTTGTCTTAAACTATCAATAAATGCCAATATTGCAAGAAAATCGACATCGCGAAACACTCCGAAAGCGGTGTTCCAGCCGGCTTGTCTTAAACTATCAATAAATACCAATATTGCAAGACAACCGACATCCCGAAACACTCTGAAAGCGGTGTTCCAGCCGGCTTGTCTTAAACTATCAATAAATGCCAATATTGCAAGACAACCGACATCGCGAAACACTCCGAAAGCGGTGTTCCAGCCGGCTTGTCTTAAACTATCAATAAATGCTAATATTGCAAGACAACCGACATCGTGAAACACTCCGAAAGCGGTGTTCCAGCCGACTTGTCTATCAATATCGCGAGGTAAATTCTATAACAATGTTAAGATTTTGAGAAAAGAAAAGCACCGCCTTTTCGGCAATAAACCATGACAAAGCATAATGCTTTAAATCATGAAGGGGTAGTCTACAATGCAATCTCGGAATGTGCTCCATTCAATTGATAAAGCAACGAGGCGTCGGGTCATGAAGCATCCAACGTCCTAGCTCAACTTGAAAAGAAAACCTGCATATCCTATTTACAGGTGGATGAACTCGAATTGTTCATTTATAAGGCGAACGGGCCCAAAACGTTCATTTACAAGGCGAACGAGCCCAAAACGTTCAATATAAGGTGAACGGGCCTAAATTTGATAGCAGCCTGCAAAACAAAGTTGCAAACTGGATTAATTAAGGCAAGATGATACAAAAAAAAAAGTAAAACTGGGTCGTGTTGCTTGTATTAATAGTGCCGCAAAACGTTGAATGCCTTCAGTTCTTATTGAATCTGATGTTCAATTTCTGCAAATTTAAAGTAAATGCGTTAGAAAACGAGTGAATAATAAAGCAAAAGCTATAATGAGAAAAGGAAGAAATAGATTTGTGCTGCATATGCGACAAGGCGAATGATCTTTGAGAAACTGATGGTTGACGGTAGGAACAATAACAAAAGAGCCTTCAATTGCCTATGATAGGCTTCATAATAATGCCTACAATTGCTTATGGTAGGCTTCAAATGATAACGATGTCTTCGCTTGCTCACGATAGACTTGATAATAAGACATCCGATTGCTTACGGTAGGATCAATAACAAAAGAGCCTTCAATTGTCTATGATAGGCTTCAAAATAATGCCTCCAATTGCTTATGGTAGGCTTCAATGACCCCCGATTGCTTACGGTAGGATCAATAACAAAAGAGCCTTCAGTTGCTTATGATAGGCTTCAAAATAAGGCCTCTAATTGCTTATGGTAGGCTTCAATGCTAATGAAGTCTTCGCTTGCTCACGATAGACTTGATAATAAGACCTCCCGATTGCTTACGGTAAGGTCAATAACAAAAGAGCCTTCAATTGCCTATGATAGGCTTCAGAATAAGGCCTCCAATTGCTTATGGTAGGCATGACGTAATTTGTAAGTGCAAGCTGCAATATCTTTGATAAATTGTCTTCCCATCCACTGGCGAAGCAATAAAGCAAATGCGAAAGCATAGTGCAAAGAATTTTCAACAATCTTGACAAATCAACTGGCAAGCCGGTCGGGCATGAAGCAAGGAGGGTCTTGGGGTTGATTGTCGAACAAATCAGCTGGCGAACCGGTCCGGCATGAAGCAAGGAGGGTCTCGGGACTGACCTGTTAACCTGAAAAGTAAAACAAGACGTAATACAAAGAAAATGCGAAGGCATAATTTAAAGCAAGTGCAAAGCAATTTGGAAAATCTTGACAAATCAACTGGCAAGCCGGTCGGGCACATAGCAAGGAGGGTGTTGGGATTGATTGTTGAACAAATCAGCTGGCGAACCGGTCCGGCACGAAGCAAGGAGGGTCTCGGGACTGACCTGTTAACCTGAAAAGTAAAAGAAGACGTAATACAAAGAAAATGCGAAGGCATAATTTAAAGCAAGTGCAAAGCAATTTAGCGTGAAATGTAAAGCAACACTAAAGCGATTTAGTGAATCAACAGGCGTGAAAGTCCAACAAGGGAGAAGCCCCTCCTGGTGGTCAACCTGAAAGAGTAAAACAAGGAATGATCTTTTTAAAGCAAGTGCAAAGCAGAGTAGTGCGGAAATGTAGTCAGTGCGGTAGCCATTGATATATCAATTGGCGAGACAATCCGGCAAGGATGGCCTTGTGCGGATTATTACCTCAAACAAAGCGATGCCCTATATGGCTTAGTTTTGAAAACACAAAACAAGCCTCGGCTTTGTCGCCTATTAGGAATTAAAGTCATAGGGGTAGAAATGCCGCCTGCTCGGCAATAACTCAAGACAAAGCATAATGATTTAAGTCGTGAAAAGGGCAATGCGACGCAATTTGCAAGGCAACTTTGAATGCGCGTTCCATAAATTGTTCATCCATAGTGCGAATGATCTTTTCAATGCAAGCTTTCATGTCCCTGCTCTCAAAGAAAATTGTTAGTTCTGAGGAGGGAAGGGGAAGCGTTTGATTTGTGCAGACTTCATCCTGAACTTGCTGCTTCTGTTGCTTCCTCGTCTTCATTGGACTTGGATTTGCGAATTGCTTTCAGAAACTTGGCTCATGAACTCAAATAGCATAGAATTTGAAAGAGAGGCAAGATAAAATATTTTAATGCAATATAGCGAGTGAAATAAGCATGCAAACGAAGTCAAAGATGCATTTTGAAAATTTTGCCTTGACTCAAACTTGTAACACATTTTAAAACAAACTGAACGTCCTTTGCCTTAGACTTTGCACTGTTTGCTTTACCAATTACATAATTCATGCCAACTCATCATTAACAACCAACGCCGCTTCTTGCAAAATTCTGCCCCAGTTATTATCTTGCGCATCTCTAACTTGCTTTGCAAAATTGCCCCAGTTGTCCTTCTTGGTGGAGAATAAAAATTTTAATGCTAAAGGGTCGAGCCCGATGAGGGAGCCTACGTATCCCTCCTTGGGAATCAGACCGTGCGTAGTTCTGCACCACTGCTTCAACACCATACACCAACAAATAAAAGTTGCCCCAGTTGAAGTTCTAACGGAAGTGCGATAACCAAAGAGCGCAAACAATAACTTTCAGTGCATCGCTTTAAATTGTTCAGTTGTTTTGCCATACATTACAAGCAAAGCTTTGGCAAGTTTATCAATTTTAATTTTAAAATGGAAACAATTGCAAGCGTAAATAATATAATAAGAATGAGATGCATTTTATTTCAACTTTCATAAATTCAAACTGAGTTGATTCATATTAATATAAGCTTTAAAGTACAATGCGATTCAGGGCCTCAACCCGAATTAAAAATTGAAAATAATTCTACTAAGTTCAATCGCCAAGCATACTTCAATTTTTTTATGGGTCTCTCCATGTATGCGGCAAGCATACTTCAATTTTTTTTATAAAGTTGCAGCTGGATAATCAACATAGGCCTGCACACACGCAAAGCCATTCACGAGAGGGACCCCACTGATCCTTTTAAAGACACCCGGGGCTTCGCCTCTTAGATCTCACTACACCAGGCCATCTCCAAAACACAAACCAACCAAATCTGCCGAACTTTCCCCCAAACTAAGGTGTATATGCATGCATGACCTAATCTCCTTCTAAGAGTGGGCTAACGGTTGAGGCTGAATCGACCTATGCGGGATAGACCTGGCCTCACAACGCAGTAGAACTGGCCATGACAAAACCAGGCAATCTCAATATCCCGAACTAACTTTTGGTGACACGAAAGAAGTTTCAAAGAGTGAGGTAAGGGCAATGCCCTTCCTGCATAACTACCCGTCAAGCGGGTACCCCGTGATGAAATCGAGGAGGTGAAAGAGAATTGACAGGCTCCATGAGGGAGGAAATATGAACGGAATGCAGATTATGCACAAATTAATACAATACATGCTTTATAAGGCAAACCAAACAAACAGACATATATATATATATATATATATATATATATATATATATATATATATATATATATATATATATATATATAAAGCAAATAAATTAGGCATGCTAATTGCAAACAATTGGAAACCTTTATGGTCAAAACCTTTATTGCTCCCCAGCGGAGTCGCCATGCTGTTGAACCCCAAAAATTAACCCCGAAGGATTAAATTCCGGAATATCGACAGGATGAGCTAACTCATTTGGAGTTTTTGGAGTCGCCACCTAATTTAAGGAAAACAGGGAACCAAATTAACAAATGCGTGCAAAACTCTGTTTTTATAAAAAAGACGGTCTTTTCAGAGATTCTAAAGATAAGAGGTTTTATTAATTTCAGTAGAAGGTTTTTAAGGCACTTTCGAAATTTCGTAAAATACGGTTAATCCGACAGGTTTCCAAATATTTACAAGTGTGCTTTTCTTTCAAAAAGAATTATTAAAATAGTAATAATAATAATAATAAGAATAATTAATTGAATAAAAGCTTATTTGCAAAATATTCTTTTAATTGCACGCATTTGCTAAGACAGCCCCAATTTACAATAAATTAAATAACGACTTCACAATAAAAGGCAATGAACATAAAGTAAGGCAATATACAAACAATCACGTATTATTGATAAATAAAATATTTTTTACACATTTATTTGTATAAATATCTCTAAGGAAAGAAAGGCAGAGTTTAAAGATAAAACCCGACAAATGATCAACTCGCGGGAGCCTTGGATTTTTCTAAAATTCCTAAATCTTATTTCTGAATGCTCGGGTCCAAATTCAAGCCAAACGACTCCAATGCAACGGACTATCCCCATTTGTAAGTTAGCCAAAAGCGTTCTCGAATTGTTCGTGCCAAGATGTACCTCGCAATAAAAATGAGAATTAAACTGGATTAGTACGATAATAAAGTATAATAATTAAGAAAATAAAATAACAATAATAAAGTAATAATAATGATAATAATAATAATAATAAAATATATAATAATAATAATAACAATAATAGTAGTAGTAGTAATAATAATAATAATAATAATAATAATAATAATAATAATAATAATAATAATAATAATAATAATAATAATAATAATAAAGTGGTTTTTTTTGCAAAATTTTTAGGCTCAGGTTTGTATGGCGCGTCGAATAGAAGATCGGGATTTGGTACGGCTGCAAACACGGAGCCGTTCGTGTTGCCACGCCAAGTACCAAACCCACCACTCTATTCGATTTGTTTTGCCTCAAATGCATACAATCATCATCGCCTTTTGCTTTAGGGACACGGAAACGGGACGGTTCAAGTGTAGTATCATGTTCAAAATCCCGAGGCCTCAATACATGCATGTGTATTTTTTCACCGGCCCGGTGTAGTATCAAGTTCAAATCAGTCCATATGCATAGGTCTCAAGTCAGTTATTTTAATAGGACTTGCTCAATTCCAATATCAGCCAAGCTAATTCCAGTAACACCATGGTCAAAGATTCCCAAACAGATTCTCAACTAGTAAGTCAAGGTTCAGAATCAAAATGCAACATCCTTGGCATGGAATTTCAACAGCTTCACAAACAAACCCAGTCAGCAAAACACAAGGAAATTGCAAGTGATGATCAGTGAAGAAACATTAACGATATTCCACCAAAACAGAGGAGCATCGACGGCTAACACTCAGCCGGATCTCCAACGAGCTCATTTTAATAATTTTTGTATCAGTCAGCGCAAAGGACCTCAACCACAACAGTGAAAGAAAACCTGTGAACAAGCAAAGAACCCATAGCAGTAACGAGCACACAAGATTAACAGATAAAGCTCGAGCAAAATAGAGGAGAGCCAAATCAAACGATTAATTGCCACAGATTAATAAAACGATCATAAATGTCATAGAAAACGTAGGCAGGGGCATCGGCCACCCCTAGATTTCCCGGTGAAGCAGCAGTCACATCAGAGAGGAGCCGGAGGAGAGACAACCAGGCTCAAAGAGCGGCGTCACTGCTACTCCGGTGACGACGACCGGTGACTTCACCGTTTCCGTCATCTTAAGGCACGTCCAGATCTCCCTTTTCCTTATACCCGTCAAGAACAACAACAAAAAAAAAAAAAAGTCCAGAGACCCCCTTTGAATCCCGATCTGTTCCTGTTTCAGATCTAGTTTTCCGGTGAGATTGTCACCGACGGTGGAGCTTTGTCTCACTGTTTTATCCGTTCCTTTTGGTGTATTGAGAGGGTTTTATTTTTGGTTTGAGAGGAAAAGTGTAGTGAAGATAATGATAATGGTGAACCTTTTTTGTGAGTGGGAGAGATAGAAAGATGAGGAGGGGAGTGTAAGGGAGATGAAGTGAGGGGGCACGGCTGCCCTACTGTAATATATGTGTAGGGTTTTTGTATATAAGGAAGATGATGATTAATGGGCTGGGGCTTTTGTGTGTGGGCTTTTAGAAATGATCATAAATTGAAATTTAAAACAGATTTAGCCTTTTAATTAAATTAAGCAAATAATTATATAGTATGCTGCAAATGAAGGGATGACCTGCAAACCTATTTACTTGCAATTTTCAAAATTGAACTTAATTTTAAAATAATTATACAATTAATTAAAATCCAGGACAAAATTGGGTGTCAACTATAATAATATTAGGGGCGTATGCCTGCGCTAAGCGCAAGCCCAAAATATTTTTGGTTATTCTTTTACCATTTGCTTTTGACTACCTGGTTTGTGTAATCATGTAGTAATAGATATTTTATGATATATATTTAATGCTATATAAGGGTTATTGTTACTTCATTCATTTCAATATACGTGAACTTGTTTGGTTTATTCATCGAGTATAAGCACATCAAATTAAGATCACGCTTCATGATGTACCATTATTTTATTAAGAAAAGAAAGCAATCATACTCATTACATTAGAAAATAGCTTGTGGACCAATTACAGCAACAAAATAGGTACTCCAAAGAGAACATTTATTGGTACAAAAAGAATAAAAGAATTTTATAGTAGCCCCTCATCTCATAATTTAAGCAACCAATCCCCATAACCAACAGGTTATCCAGACTCCTAAACCTACCCTTACCATCAAGTTCAAGAGTTTGCCATGGCTTAGCATTGTTTGCTGAAGCCCCGGACATGCATGAAGAGGTGCTAGATGACACTGCAAAACCATCAATATTGACGTTTCTGTAATAGGCAGTGAAAGAAGCTAGTGCCCAATCTGTCTTAACTCTGCCTCCTTATGTAGCCCACTCATCTGCATTCCACAAGCTGCAGTAGAACTTTCATTGCTTGGGTCTTGGGGAAAGGAATTCCAATGCTTTCATGGTTGTTGAATACTCTAATGGGGCTGTTATCCACTAAGAACCTGATTATAATATCAGAGCGTCAGGTTATAATTGATATAAAATAAAATTTATACTGCTAAAAAAAGTTTGAATTTGGATTTATCTTGTATAGTAGTACTATTTAATAGTATATACTATAGTGTATTCATTTTACTATATATGTGTCATTTAATCTGTTATAGCCAGTTGCGTCTGCTTTCTTTTCTATGTAGATGATCGGTTATTTTAGTTATCATTAAGATAATCTAAAAGTTCTTCAGAGACAATATTTAGGCTAGGTGATTGTGTAACTTACACTATGCGATGAGGGTTCCAAACAATGGTGTAAGTGTGAAATGCGGCAGTTGGGTCGAACCAAAGGTGGAATTGTTGTTCTTTGTTTCCTTTGCCTTGTGTATAAACATTGGTGTGTACTGTGTAAGGCTGGCCAGAAACATTGCCCAAGAATTCAAAATCAATCTCATCATGTCCTTCTCCTTGTGAAGACAATTGTTGAATGAAAAGAACAATACATGAGCACTGTGACATATAAGAATTAGCTAGGATATATTAGAGTTCAAATATTAGTACTAAGAGAAACTTGCAAAGAAAGTGATAACAGTGCCAGCAGAGTTTCCAGGCACAAGTTTAAGTTGCATGTCAAATCTTCCGAAAAAATACTCATTCTTGGATGGGAAACCAGAGCCTGATAATTTATCAAGAGTGAGAGCAAGACAAATCACTGCATCTTTGTAGAAGTTACCTGCTGAGGCTGATATTAAGATGCCCATTAGCATACAAAGCATAAGCATTGCTGATGAAAATTTAGAAGCCAGTTTCCTAAGCTGAACTGTTCAGAAAAGGGAAAGTGTGAGTTGTGATGTTTTGGTTTGGTAAAAAGGAGTCCTTTTATAGGTGTATTATGAAGCTGAACATAGTAGGAAGGATCTAAGTAATATGGGCAACTAGAGTAAGGGTTAGTAGTGAGCTGGAAAGCTTAGTTTATTCAAAATTATTGGAACAAGAATAATTGATTGGGCGTGTGGGGTACTGTTCTTTTGGATGAAAATGAGGTTATAAGTTCTGTGTTTTCTTTAAGATATATACCAACAAATGGCTTGAAAAGATAGGATTAGGTGGAATATACAATATGTAATTATCTTTTCTATATTACATTATTTAAAGGGAAGCAAAAATGAAACAAAGAAAAGAAAATAATAATAAGAAGAGGGAATGGATCAGGTAGCATAAACTTATTTAGTCCCACATCGGATACGAAAGACCATTCCATGTTCTTTATAAGCAAGTCAGAAGCTTTAATACGTTAACTCCCTAAAGCAAGTGGTACGACACCCCAGAGATCAGCAAGTGGGGTCCACGTTCTAAATGAGTGTGTTGTGGTACAATAACTGCTTCTTGAAGTACAACACAGTCATTCTGTAATGTGAAATTCCTATTATACCCTTGGTCGGCAAGCAGGTTGACGGTGACCTACTTATTGTCATTTATAAAGGAGTAGTAGATTTAGAAGATTTAGAGTTGTCTTAGTAGAATTGTCTTTCGGGAATTCGTGTAATCTTAGTAGAATTGTCTATCTTCAATTTTATAGGGTTATTTCTTCTATTCAAATTGCAAATATACATAGGAGACAATTCCCTCCAATGTTGATTCTATTGTGTACTTATATGCTTGATCAGACAATTGCTTCTATCGTTAAATTTCTCTACATTTTTTTAAAATTTTTATTTTTTCTGCTCTGGACTATGAATCTTGTAAAATGTTTATTTTTTCTGCTCTGGACTATGAATCTTTTCTCTTCAATGAACCTTGAGCAATGCTCGTCAACTTAAAAGAAACCGACACGGTAGTGTTATATGTTTTTGGTCAAAGTATTGAATGGACTGAATATATCGCGTAACAGTGGAAACTATGAGGAATCATATGCATGTCATATATCTTTAGTTAGACTGAATTAAACTGGAGATTCATAATGAATCATAGTTAATATTGATTTATAACTAACTAATGTAAAGACGAAATAAGAACAAGAGTAATGATAAGAATAGTAAGTAAAAATTATATTATGATGGGAGTACAATATGATATAGTTTGGATATGTATTTGTGGATGCCTTTTTAAAATGTGAACCAGAGTATTTATAGTGCAATGAGATGACACGGCCGCTCAACATTTATGAGGCCACGTCCTACGATCTGGTTGTGGGAGACCCTTGATTTGCTGCCCAATTAATGCAAGATCGTGGGACAATTTCAATTACAGACAGGCTGAGTTATCTAACTCGGACACTCAACACTTTTTTCTTCGCGGACAGTGTAGCTCCAAAGCTTGTCTTCGACGACTTCATGACAAGGCTCTCCGTCGGCCAGACTTCTGTGTTCCGCGCTCTAGCTACCACGTGTCCGTATCAGAATTTCACCAATACATATAATTCCCCCACTTCTTGAGTGATTCACAAAGCGCTCAAAGAGTGGAATGATATAGGCTGGAAGATGATGTGGCAGTGCACGAACCTTATAGTTTGAAATGACAGTTGTCATTTCACATTCCTATCCATTCCATGTAGCATCTGCTGAGAGGCCGTGACATCAGCACCAGTTCTCGAGGTCATCATGACTTCTCTTGTATAAGAAAACCCTTAATGAGATTGAAAATGAAATGGATTCTCTCTCTTGGGTTATGTGCAAAAACTTTCCAACTTCTCAGGCGATCAAATCTGAAGCTCGTCCTGATCAACTTCTAAATATATTTCTTCTCTCTTAATCTATATCTTAATCTTTCTTTATCTCTCTCATCTGTTATTTGTTAATCGATTTATTATTACAATCACCAAGTAACTTAAGCCTAGTTTACGGCGACGAAAAAGGTGTTTTGTGATATAACTGATCAAGGAATATGGTTAGAAATGTGGTGTTTTTTGCAGGCGGTAAGTCTTTTGAAGTCAAACGATTGGTATGAACTTATTGAAAGGGGAAAGAATTTTGTTAGGAGATTGTTTGTGGATACATAGAACATAATTGGTATTTGCAAGTGTTTGAAGACTGCTTCTGACGGGAAAGGGAAAATACGTAGAAGATGGAAACATGTTGACCAACTGTACTCTTATCATATCTTCCAAAATTTTAATGTCTATGGCAGGTATGTAAGAATAGTGGCACAAAAAGGAAAGATGAAAGACACCATTATCATTCCAGAAGTTGCTCCAGATACAGGTTGGTCTGATATTGCTGGAAAAATTGTCAGGTTTGTCGAAAAAGAACCGCTTCAGAAGAGCAGTCAGAGTTCTGAGCAGAAAAGGGGTAGTTATGCAGAGGTGGCAGAGATAATGAGTTGGCCAAGAAATGATGTTCGTATTATGGAAGGTTCGAGGAATCAACATAACACAATCAGCATTGACAAGAACTCCCTGAAATCACGTGTGGAATATCTGCAAAAGTACCTCATAGGCTATTTTGGCAATAAAATCATAGCCATTCCCAGCAAAAGAGAAGTACAGAATTGGGCTGATCATTCATGGAAGATTCCTGTCACAGTTAATGTCAAAGAATTAAATGGTGTATATTTCATCTTCGAATTCCCATCAAGGGAGGAGGCAGAAAGAATTAAGAAGGGCAGTTGGATATCAAAGATCGAAAACTTCAGTTGGAATGGCGGTCGCCAATCGCCTTGTGTCATCGAAAAAACTGGTGTCCTGATCTTGTGTGGGTTAAGCTCTTGGGCTTTCCACAGTATCTCTGGTCTCAAAATGTTTTCCGAGAAATAGGGGAGAGACTGGGTGGTTTCATTGATGTGGATGATGAGACTAGAGAAATAGTTCATATGATGTGGGCCAGAATTTGCATACGGTACTCAGGCGTGAAGATTCCGGCGAATATAGAACTGGTGGTGGATGACCTGACTTTTATTGTTCCTGTTTCTGTAGAATCTACAACTTGGGTTGAGCAGTCTGACCGCCGGAGAGAAGTGAGAGACGATAAAAAGCAACCGGAGAAGATGAAGCAATCATTATATATTCGCAATCATCAGATTACTTACCCAATTAATAGGGGTCTTATTAATGGTAACCATAATTTTTATTTTAAAAGTTCTAATTATGTAAGAAGACGTGAATGGGAAAATTATTCTAGACAAGCTGGTTTTCCTATTAATGAGCAGAGGCCCAAAAAAATGAAACAAATTTGGAGGTCGAAATTAATAACTGGCCCAAGTTCTGATCCTGGAAATAAAATTACTAATGACGTGGCACCTACACGTGAGAAAACAAAATAACTTGAGGACACTTCTTCTCTCTTTTCTAAACATAACGGTGTAGACTCACCTTTTGAGAAAACTCATGTTCCTCTTTCTTTGGTGGAGCCTATGCATGCCAATTCTAATCCTAAACCAACAGAGAATTTAGAGAATGAGCAGATGCTTTAGCCTATGAGGAACCAAATTAATTTCAACATGTCGGGGCTGTTTGTTCCAGAAACTGTATATCAAGGGTTAGTTGATGCTGCTCCATCTATGGAAATTGTGGAGAGCGAAAATGATTCTAATGAACAGATAGAATAGAATTCACATGTGATTGATACCCCGACAGATATTTTTATGTTGCCATGGTACGAAAACGGCCCCTCCAAAGTTCAGGAAAGATTAAATTTTATTGAAGCATCGCAGTGGGTTAAAAGGAACATGCTAAGGCTTTGCCAACAGTTAGGGGTTAAAGCAGATGATCAGGAGGATGACCTGCTAAATTTGTTGTTATGAATTGAACAGAGCAAGGTGGAAAGACCAAGACCTCGAATTGCAGCTTCAATATCAAAGAAGTAAAGTCAGAGAGAATTTGAGGGCCTAAAAAGTTTTGAAGTCAATTATGGGGATGATACAAGGGGCAGAGAAAGAGGCAAGAATATAAGCATATCAAACAAATGAAGTTAAAAATTTTATGCTGGAACGTGAGAGGGTTAAATAATGTAGATAAGAGAAGGTTAGTCCGGACATTTCTAAAAAAATAGAATGCAGATTTGGTGTGTCTAAGTGAGACTAAAATCAAAAGTTGCAATTGCTCATTGATAAGGCAAATTGGGGGCAGTAGATGGCTAGACTGGATGGAATTGGAGTCATAAGGGAATAGTGGGGGAATTCTAATAATGTGGGATAAGAGGAAGTTGACGTGCAATGATAAATTGTTAGGATGTCATTCTGCAACAGTTTTTTTGAAGAAAGAGATACTGGATTTAAATTCTTCTTCTCTGGTGTTTATGGGCCCATGAGATAGGAAGAGAAGGAAAGAATTGTGGAAAGAATTAGCGGCAGTTAGAGGCTTAGAAGACCTGCCATAGGTAGTTGGGGGCGATTTTAACATCATCAGATTTTGTGAAGAGAAGATAGGCAGGGCAAGGAACACTAGGGCAATGAGAGATTTTTTGAAATTTATTGTTGACTTGTCTCTCGTTGATCTTCCTTTACATGGTGGACAATTCACATGGTTTAGAGGAAATAACGAAGGGACAACCTCTAGATTAGATAGATTTCTGTTTTCACACCAATGGGACGAGTCGTTCAAGGCCCTTAAACAGAGGGTTCTGCCTAGATTAGATATTTTTGACCATTCCCTATTTTGCTGGAGTGTGGAGAGTGGGAAAAAAGAAAAGGTTACTTTAAGTTTGAAAATATGTGGCTTGAGCATGAGAATTTTTTGGAGACAGTGGAAGGATGGTGGAAGTCTTATAGATTCCAACGAAGATCAGATATAGTTTTGGCAAAAAAAACTAAAAGCATTGAAAGAAGATTTGAAGAAATGGAATAAGGTGGTGTATGGGAACTTGGAGGAAAAGAAAAATCAGATCCTTAAGAAATTGGAGGAGTTAGATCAGTCTAACAACTCAGGGAGTGGTTATTGTGAACATGAGTCTGTAAGGGTTTCTCTCACAAAACAGTGGGAAGATATAGCCAAGGCTGAGGAGATATCATGGAGGCAGAAGTCCAGGTTCTTATGGATCAAGCAAGGAGACAAAAATACTAGATTTTTTCACTAAGTGGCTAATGCTAATAGGAGATATAACTGGATCAACAAAATTGAAATTGATGACAACATTGTAGAGGAAAAGAGCCAGATTAGAGATCGCATTTTGAATTTCTACAAGGATCTCTTTACTGAAAGAGAGAGCTGGAGACCTTTTTGGCACGATCCTGATTTGGCAGCCCTTAATGAAGAAGAAAAACTGAGACTTCAGAAACCTTTTGAAGAAGAAGAGGTGGTCCGAGTAATCAAACTGATGGAGGGGGACAAGGCTCCCGGTCCCGATGGATTTAATTTGAATGTTTTTAAAAAATACTGGCACATAGTAAAGGATGATATCATGAAGACACTAGAAATTTTTAAAAAGAAAGTGAATTTACCAAAAGTCTTAACACTACCTTCATTGCTCTAATCCCCAAGAAGAAAGGTGCTACTAATGTCAAGGACTATAGACCAATCAGTCTTTTTGGAAGCGTCTACAAGATCATTACAAAAATTTTTATAGAGAGGATGAAAGGGGTGATTGATAAACCGATCTCAAAAAGCAAAAATTCTTTTATAAAAGGACGACAAATAGCAGATGCTGCATTCCTAGCAAATAAAGTTCTCGATCATTACCGGAGACAAGGAATCCCTGGGGTGGTTTGCAAACTTGACATTGAAAAGGCTTATGATCACGTAAATTGGTCATGCCTTTTAAAGATGCTGGAAATGATGAATTTTGGAGACAAATGGATCCGTTGGATCAAGTTTTGTATATCTACTGCCAGATTCTCTATACTAATCAATGGAAGTCCTGTA
The DNA here is from genome assembly GCA_029990175.1 of Petunia secreta. NCBI lineage: Eukaryota > Viridiplantae > Streptophyta > Magnoliopsida > Solanales > Solanaceae > Petunia > Petunia secreta. Next base: position 19,650,047 of record JARKIP010000009.1, read on the forward strand.
GGTTTCTTTGGCTCGCAAAGAGGGCTAAGACAGGGTGACCCCTTATCTCCTTATCTCTTTTTATTGATAATGGAGATTCTTAGTTCGATGCTCAAAAATGCAACTAGGAGAGGCTAGATTAAAGGCTTCTCTATTGAAGATGCACAAGATAATAAAGTGGAGACTTCTTATATTTTGTATGCAGATGATACACTTGTGATGCGTGGGGCAGACAGAGATCAAATTTTGCGTCTTAGAGGGGCTTTGTTGGCTTTTGAACAAGTGTCGGGTCTTAGGGTTAATCTGGCTAGAAGTTCAATGTTCTCTGTTAATGGTGATGATAATGTTGAGCTGCTGGCTGAAATAAGGGGTGCAAATTTGAAAACTTCCCTACAACATATTTAGGTCTGCCTTTAGGAGCAAGATATATGGAAAATTCTGTCTGGCAAGGAGTTGTGGAGAGATGTGAGAAAAAACTTGCTCCCTGGAAGCAGCAATATCTTTTATTTGGAGGAAGATTAACGCTTATTAACAGTGTGTTGGATGGGATTCCAACTTATTTGATGTCGTTGGTACCCATTCCTGTTAGTGTGGAAAAGAAGCTGGATAAAATTAGGAGACAATTTTTATGGGATGGTAATAATGAGATAAAGAAATTTCACTTAGTTAGATGGAACACAGTAACCAAGCTTAAGGAGGAGGGCGGATTGGGGGTTAGAAATTTGAAAGCTCATAATCAAAGTCTCTTGTGTAAATGGATTTGGCGTTTTAATGATGGGAAAGCAGCAGCGTGGAAGGATTTAGTGGAGATAAAATATGGCAGGGAAGGTTTATGGGCACCAAAGGCAGTCAAGACTTCCTACGGTCTTGCTGTATGGAGACAAATTACCAATCTATGGGTTGAGTTTAATAAGAATGTGAGGTTGGTGGTTGGCAATGGTCAGAAAATTAGACTGTGGAAGGTTAATTGGGATGACAACGGCTTAATAAAAGATCAGTTTCCCAGTTTGTATAGAATTACACGGAACCCTGATGCTTTGCTTGCTGAGGTGATTGAAATTGATGGCTGGATTTTCAGTTTAGAAGGAACTTCTTTGATAGGAAAATGCGAGAAGTGGAATTATTTTTGCAAAAAATGAGCATAACAGAGGTTCACCTGGAGAAGGAAGATTCCATGAGATGCATTGCTAATAATAGTGGTATCTTCACGGCCAATTCCTATTATAGGAAACTCATCAGATCTAATACGGCTTACGGAGTGACATGGCCTTGGAAAGGAATCTGGAATACCCATGCACCTACTAAAGTGGCATGTTTGGGTTGGTTGGTGACACATCGGGCATGCCTTACACATGAGAATTTAATGAGAAAAGGAATCATTCTCTGTAGCATGTGTTATCTTTGGGAAAGAGATTGTGAAACTGTTGACCATCTTTTCATTCATTGTCAGTTTACTTGGAAGATCTGGACTATGTTCTTGGCCATTTTTGGTGTGCAATGGGTGATAGCAGAGAACTTTAAGGACCTTTTGTTGTGCTGGAATGCAGCTTTTCGTGGAAAAAGTCAGAAAAGTCTTTGGGCAACCATTCCTTTAAGCATTGCATGGTTTATTTGGAATGAAAGGAATAGCAGATGTTTTGATGGAAAAATTGAGCCGCTTCATGCAGTTAAATATAGATGTATTCATAACCTCTATTATTGGAAGAAAGGGAGCTATGTTTTTAGTTTTGGATTTGATAGACTTGCTAGATTTTGTGAACTTATGATGTAGTAAGCTTACAGTATCCCCTGGATATTTTTTTTCCTATCAATAAAATTTACCATTTCAAAAAAAAAAAAAAAAAAAAACCCTTGGCATGACCAACTTAGTCTTTTCATTTTCAATTTCATTTACACGGTAGCGTTCAAGAAATCCGGCAAACAAATCAAAGTTTTTCTCTCAATTTCCAATTCTTAATCATCTAACACTTCCAAACTTTTACTAGAGAAGATGTCTTCCAGGAATTCTGCTTAAAATTCCACTAGTCACTCGGGTGACAACGCCATTGATACCGCTGCAACAGTCGCTGGCAGTGGCCCTAGTGCTGGTACGGTGTCGCTTGAAGTTGTTCAAGTGACGGACTCCAATTGAGAAACTGTCTCAAAATTGGCCCAATTAAAGCAAAGAAGAAAAGACAGCTACCATCTCTTCTTATGTTTCTAAAGAAAAAATGGATGAAGAAGAAGAAGGAGAGGAAGTGGGAGAAGAAGAAGAAGAGGTGACGGGAGGAAAAAAGAAAATTGCTGATACCTAAGAGGTTGAGGCTTCCGATATCATTCCAACCATTTTTGATATCTCCAAGGACATCTTTTTCTTCATCCACAGACCTCCCATCACCTGACAAATGGAAGGAACGTTGTCGCCAACTCTACTCCTTCTTTAATAACACAAGCTCACCTTCCCTAACTCTGTGCTGATTGTGGATGGGGGAAAACATTCCAATCCTTATCCCGAACACCACCAGCAGAATCTCGACCATATAGTGGGGCAATCTTTCGTCTACATATACCTGTTCACACTGGGGTTAAACCTCTCAGTGAACGATTTGATAGAAAAATTCTGGCGTGCTTACAACATCTGTTTAACGCAACATGGACCCACTGTTTGGGGTGTGATCGGGTGCGCCAATTATCTGTAGGGGAGTGTGCCTTTCACTTTTAAACACTTATCTCAGTCTATTATCACAGTTTTATAAGGGTAGCATCGTGACGCTAGGTAGCCATAATCAGTATGCACTTTTTCGAACAGTGAGGATATCGGCAACCACGGATGGGAAAATGTGCGTTGGGGTCCTTACCCTCCGAGTCTCTGCTGAACCCGGATTCTTTGAGAAGTGGAATCTTAAACGTAAGTGACTTCTACCCTTCTTTTTTCGTACTTGCTCTTTTCCCTTTCTCTTGGTTTACCTGATATAGTGTATTTATTGAAAACCAATAAAGTGGCTATTGAATCCGTGCCCGATCCGGTGAGTTGGGTTCAATCTATCATCAATCAATGCCCCCGGCAAGATAGGACGCGGAGATTTGCTTCCACAAAAAACGGCTGGGTAGCGAAGAGATATGGTGAGTCCTTTCCCATACTTAAAATTCTTTTTAAGAAATTGCTTTAGATTCCCTTTCATAAAAAGCTTTTCCCATTGTAGGTCTTCCCATCAAGGCGTCTATCATGAAGAAGAAGAAAATAGAGACTAAAGGGAAGAAAGGTTGAAATGGGAAGAAGGGAAAGAAAATCCCTAATGTAGATGAGAACATGAAGGAGATGGAAAGTTGCGGCCCTCCAACTAAAGCCACCACGGGGTCGGCTGGTACTTCTGCTTGGGGAGTTAGCTCTTCGAGTGACGATATTTTGATTTGGGGAGGTCGTCACTAGACCTCTCGCTGCGGAGTCTCCAGCCACTGTCGTTCCTCAAAAGTAGAGAAAGAAGGGGGCTATCATGAAGGTAGGTCGGGCCGTGCGCCCCCGTATTGAAGTTGAGACTGGTTTGGTAACGGAACCTGCTCCTCAAACCCAGCATCACTTAGTTGACAAGAGCAGCAACGAGGACCTCATAGCTCCCAAGCAGGTGGATGTTGTTGTCCTCGAGAAGTCTGGGGATGGGGCCGAAAATACCAAGGGTTAAAAGAAGGTTGATGAAGCTGAATTTCATCCACCCTCGGTTGAGGAGAGAATTACCGAGGTGGTAGCAAAAGTAAATGCCGAGCCTTTCGGTGACCCAGCCACCTAAGATATGATGAGAAGAACTCCAATCGAGATCCCTCGGGATATGGATCTTTTCTCAAATTCTGTCAAAGTGGCTAAGTATTTTGACCAACTAGTCGGTCCTCTTGAGAGGAAACGTGTTGAGCCAATGGGAACAATTATGACTAGGAGCATCTTCATCGCACTTCGGGTAAGTTTCATCTTTCCCATTTCTTTGTGGTTCTGTTTTCACATTCCGTTCTCTTACTCCTACTTTTGCAGAGCTTTATGTATTTGCTCGAGGCTGTGGAGCGTGAGGGGTGCCATACTACCGAACTTGCCAAGCTGAAAGCCAAGATCACGGAGCTGAAATAAAAGCGTAAAGATGAAGTGTCTTGTCTCAAGGCTCTTCTGGACGAGAAGGAAGCCATGTTCCAATAAAAAACCCGCGCCTCCGAGGATTCTTAGAAGGAGCTTGAGATTTTTAAAAGAATCTCTTGCCTGGGAGCAAACCAAAGCCACGGGGAAGATCAAGGAGCTGGAAGATTCACTTGAGCACGACAAGTCAATGGCTCAAGTTGGCGGAATAAGCGCTTGAAATACAATGGCTGACAAACCAAACCTACCAACTCCCTTCTCTCACCTCCGAGTTGGCTCGGCTCTGGGAGGAAAATGCTGCTTTGACCGTTCAGGCGGTACAGGCGTAGGACAAAAGGCATAGATCCTGCCGCCTTAGGGTTATAGTCTCCTAGTTAGGATTTCATATAAACCACCGGGTTGAGTTATAAGCCCATATCCTTATTAGTCTTTGTATTTTTTACCTTAATTAGATTAGGGTATCCACTACTATAAATACCCCTCCTTACATTGTATTGTACATCATCGTGATTCACCACAAAATCTGGCTAATCTTAAGGGATAAGACTGCTTTACCTTTCTTTCTTTTTATTTCTCTCTTTTACTTATTTACTTTTCCATCGTATTTATTGTATTGCTTGTGACCTCATTCTTAATTAATTGTTTTACCTAGGCGACCGATTTTAGGCATAAACAGTTTGGCACTCACCGTGGGCCCCAGGCAATTGTAGGTATTCTACGAAGGAAAAGGTGCAATCATATCTGGTGATAGTAGCAACGTTCTGAAGAACACTATAGACGCAGTAGATGAATCCGTGAAGGATCCTAATGATCCCAGCGATCCCAGCGTTCAGCCTAAGGATCCCGTTGAGCAATCGAAGGACCCTTCCCAAGAGCCAAACCATGTCGCTAGCGATGGTGAAGGCGACCAACTGCAGGAAGGTAATACTGAATTTTGAGGTTTTCTTGTTAATCTCCTCAAGACTATGTTAGAGCAACAACATTGGAACTCGAACAATGTGGTCGAGGGGATATCCCAGAAGTTAGGGGCGATGTTGGCTGGATCGTCTTAGAGGCTAGCATCCCCGCGAGGACCAGCGCCCACGAACCATTCACCAGCATCCATCCCTAACCGCAGGCTAAACATGGATGCCGCCCCTGAAGGTTCATCAACAATCAACAATCAAGACCTTAAGAGAGCGCCTGTCATCCAAGACCTCATAAAGGAGTTGAAGGCCATCCATGACCTAATTGGTAATGTGCCGGGTGGTCCACCCCAAGTCACCATGGTAGATAAGCAGAAGTTTTACAAGCATTCCTACAAAGCAAGTGCTGCACTGGTCCACTTACCAAAGAACTTCCGTCTGCTGGATAACTTGAAGTATGACGAAACAATCAATCCGGATGAGCATGTTGCTGCATATTACACTGCTGTAAAGAACAACGAGATTACCGAGGAAGAGATTCAACTTGCTCTGGTGAAGAGTCTTGGCTCAACTCTGACCAAAGGCCCCCTTTCTTGGTACACTCAGCTACCAATGGGCTCCATCGAATTATTCACTGAGATGCATGATCTATTCAAGAAAGCGCATTCTGGTCCTTGACTCGTACCCCTTGTGCTTTCGAGCTTGGCTTTTGATGGTTGTCGTTTAGGCCATTTTATATTGCATCATCCTCCCCTTCTTGAAAGGATTTCGTCCTCGAAATCGAACCATCGAAACCTACAATCAAAGCAAGCACAACCAAAATTTCCTACTTCACAAGTAGGTTAGCTTAACAAGAAAAAGGTGCAAGGTGTGTGGAAAACACACTCTTGTGATAGAGCCAAGCATCAATTCCTAATAAAAAAGTGTATGTCCCCAAAGGAGACAACAAGGTCTTGGCTCGACAAGAACAAGCACCCACTTTCAAAACAAGCAAAGAGATCAAAGTCATGCAACATGTAGCAATCAAATGTCCTATGACCCCTAAGCTTAACATCAACACACCAAGCCTTCAAATCAAGTTTATCACAATGTGACACATTGGCTTTGGCATGCCCAACACTCAAGGTGTGCTCAACACATGGGATGGAGTAAGAAAAATAGTTCAACTTACAACTAACATCGACCACTCCACTCCCCTTCTTAAGAGCATTCTTACACACACCGAGAGGTACCTCCTCACCTCCCAAATCAACCCCCAGACAGTCCTCCTTATTGCGCAAACTCCAAAGGAAGGTCTCTAAAATAGGTCCTTCATCATTATAGTCCACAGAACGAAGGCTAGGACTACTAAAAGATAGGTCAACACGACCAATACCAAGACCACTCTCCTCACTCGGAGTTCCAAACGTTGGATCATCCATAGAGCCTATCTTGACAAACCATGGAGGTTCGACTCTACTACCGACCCTAGTCCGATACAATTCACCACCACAAATGAGATTGCCTTCAAATATTAGAAACGTAAAAGCATGCACCTCAAATTCATGGTTACACTAAAGCATAGTATCAAGACTAGGTCCTTCAACCTCACTCGAGGAGTCATCGAAAATGAATCGATCCATCTCACACTCTAGAGACTCCTCAAGGGCACATCCATCCTCACTACGACTCAATAGACCACCACTATCAATTAAGCAATCAAAGGGAAGAATAAGATTATCATGCAATTCATCTTCACCTTTATCAAATATGGGTGGGGTGTTATAACAAGTTTCGCAAATAAGGTCAACTACGACATCTTCACTAAAGAGAGGTTCAATGAAATCCGAGCTCACATCATGATGTGGCTTTTCAACCCTCTCAACTAGTGGTTCAATTTCACACACAAGTTGACCCGAAGGCTCTACACTAGTTGCAAACACATTATACTCATGCAAATCATCAACTAGCATAGAGTTGTTACAAACAAGATCACAAGACAAGGAAGTATCATGCTCAAGGGAGGAAGAACTAACACATACCTTTGAAGTGTCATGAACGTCTCCACCTTGTAGCTCACATTCGGCATCTCCTTCACCTTGTCTTTCCATCTCAGAACATGGTTGAGGCTCTATCGGGTTTGCCTCCAAGAATCCCTACACAAGAATTCAAACACATAGAAGAAAAAGGTAAAGGGTTAAGGTTAGAATAAGGGGTGCCCTCACTCTCAATTTTTCTTTTTCCCTCTTTCCCTCATTTTATTTTCAAGGTCGGGTGTAGATTCGGGTGGTGACAACCCACTCACATAACTCAACACAATCTCTCCTTTTTCTACTCGAGAGTTGTCACCGGTCGCTCCCTTACTCCTCTCTATCTTTTGACTCTCAAATTCGGGTGAATTGGGACGAGGCCCAAGAATACCCATGGCCGGAGTAGGTGGACTTTTCACGTCAACCCGGAATCTAGGACTAGGAGACTCATCACTTGACGTCTCCTTCTTCTTCGTTGGTGAACCATTTGGAATTGAAACTTGTGGTTTCGGGTTCACCTTGTTGATGTCTATCAACCCTTTTCTAGCACATGTCCCACCATTGCTTGTGTTTGTAGGACTTCTTGTTTGCACATTGTCAACCATGGAATGAAGTTCTTGCTCCTTGCTCCCTCGCATGGCCAAAGAAGGTCTACTAGTAGGCACTTGGCTCCTCGCCCGATAAGGCACAAAGTCATAAACTCTTTGCCCTACGCCCACAAGATACGCATCCTTCACCACACTATATCGCACCCTCTTCCCCTCCAACCACGGCTCTCCTATCCACACATCAACATGACGCATGGGATACACATCACACCAAACATAGCATTTATAACCCCTATGAGATATAAGTACTCGAGCCTCCTTAGAAACCCACACTCCATCATACTCATAAGGATGCTCTAGCTTATGGCATGGTATCCTAAGCCTATCAACCAAAGAGGTGCTAATACAATTGGCATCGGTACCACCAATCTTGAGCAAGTATCCTCCAATACCATCCACCTCAACAACGAACCTACATCTACCCAAGTCTTGCACATCGGCACCCAAATGAGAATTTGGACGCCCATAAGTGTCAACACCAACAACTTGGGTCTTCCTTATCCCTCCACTAGTGGCAACACCACTAGATTAACCTCCACTTCCCGTCACTCTCCCAAAATTAGCAATGTTGTTGGAAGTCAAGGAAGGAACCTTGCCATGGAACCCATAAGTGCCTCTCGCCTTGGTTCCATAGCCCATAGCACTACTCCTACTACAACCATCCACGCCCCTCACGGCATACAACCCCTTTGTAGAAAAAACAACACCATCTATCATACCATCCTCCACATGGGAATTAGAAGCATTAGGTCGCTTAGCGTACCTAGAAGATGCAAGCTTCTTCCTTCCCACGGAACAACCACCACCACCTCCCATACTAATGGAAGGTCCTCTACTACTCCCTTGTACACCGTTAGCAACACTAAGAGAAGATGCATAAGGATAACCCATATGTTCAACATCATTATCAACTCTACCTATGTCACTATCATCAATATCAAATTCTTCACAAGAAGAGTAAGTAGGATCATCATACCTTGAAGCGTCACCATCCTCGGGTTCTTGACTAGAAGCATAAGGATCAACAAATTCATCTTCATGAGCTTCATAGTCTTCTTCACTCTCTCGACCATCATAGTGAACCGCTTCATCAACATAGGAGCCATGGTTTCCATCATCATAGTAATGGCCATCATCACCCTCGTAGGAACCATAGTCTCCATTATCACCATACGAGTCATAGCAACTCGCATCATCGCCACATGAGCCACAATCTACTCCATCATCATTATCTGACATTGTTGCAATCACCAAAGAACAAAACCTCCCAAAAGTCACTCCCTCACGTGTATCACTCAATATATGTACACTCAAGAGCGAGGCCTTATCAACTTGGGAACCAAGGAAATCACAACTAGCATGTCCAAGTTAAAGTTCAGAATGGAATTAATGAGACTCGATGTACGGACGGCTATTTAAAGTGCGCACTTGAGGCCAAAGGAGTTCTACGACTCTTCTTTGAATTCTAATCTCCTCTACCCACGAATACCTAATACGCTAAAGGATTAATGTCTTTCAAGTAGGCCAATTACCTTCAAAACACTAACCAAGAGGTATGGGCGAAAACGGGACACAAAAGATTTGACTCGAATTGGTACTAAACGGATTCGGAATCGGATGAAATTTCGTTTGAGATCTAGAAACTCATCATATTTAATGAACCAATTGGAGTCATGATGTTTGGAAACTGTTTGGGAGTCATTGCGAGCATTCTGTCCAAAACTAGAATTTTCTGGAAAAATTGTTTCTTCGCTATCGCGTGTTTCAAGTCGCGATCGCGATGGGAAAAACTTCCCTCAGCGCGATTGCGCCAGACCTAGCTCGATCGCGCAGGTCTGCAGTGCAGAACCAGAATCCCGACTGCAACTTCAGTTTTTGGCACCCAAAACCACCCCGACTTGACTTTTACTCAGTCCCAACGATACCCAATGGCGTTTTCAACTATAACAACCAATTCCCAATGGGTTTAAACCTCTAACAAACAACAATAAAGCTTCGATTCAAGTTTGAAGCGTTTTTAAAGAAATTTTCAACCTTTGGATTTGATTTTTGAGTTTTTGAATCGTAACACCAAAACACGAGATATAGGTATCAAAACGACGGGAATACAACAAGGAACAAACCCCACTACTTTTAAACACTCGGGGATTTGTATCCAACCCGCTCGACCAAATTTTGTCAAGTTTTCTACTTTTTCAATTTTTTTGTTTTTCTTCAATTTTTCAAGAACAAACAACAACACAATAACGATACTAACACGTTGAACAAGGAACGGGAGTTTGTAAGAACATAACCCGAGCCTTGCTCTGATACCAACTGATGCAACCCAAAACGAGCGGAAGCTAAACACGATACAAATAATGCGGAAGCGATAAAACACAAGATAGATGATATCAAAGATATCAGGAAACAAGGATTGGGGAGTCAAGAAACGAGAAGAAAGAACGGATAAATTATAATTCAATGAATTCACGCTAGTGGTGAATCTCCATAGATTCCAAGTCGATGAGATACATGAAGCCTCAGGCTTCGGACTAGAAAGGCTCGGCCTTCTTTAATTCTCTCTTCTCTCTATTCAATTCAAGCTAAACTAATGAAATGAAGAGCTAATTTGCTATTTATACATTTACAATGATAAATGGACAAAAATGCCCCTGAAGCTGATTCTGGTCCGCTGCTACACATTAACCCTTCGCAATCGCGCAAGGGAGCATGCTATCGCGCAGGCAACTCGTCAAAGCATCGCGATCGCGCCAAGGGGCTCACGATCGCGCAGGTCTCCAGCATTCCTCAGCTTCGCCTTCGCGTGCAGTGGTGCGCTGTCGCACAGGGCAGTCAACTACTCTTCGCGATCGTGCAGGTGAGGTTGCGATCGCGCAGAACAAATCATCTCCGGCAGGCAGTGAGCTCCCAGTGTGCTCCCCTGTTTTGCCCTGTTTTGTGCTGCCCTGTTTTCCTCCGTCATTGGCGCTCCAGTGCATGATCTTCAAGATGTTTCCGGAGGCCTTGACTCGTATTCCTTGTGCTCTCGAGCTTGGCTTTTGATGGTAGTCGTTTAGGCCATTTTATATTGCATAAGGTTTTCACCCACATCATCTCAGGCCTAACACCCCTTTATCAATAAAACTACTATTTTTACTTAGTCAGTTTTACTTATTTATTCAGATACATCTACGATCCAACTATTCATACCTCAAAAACGTTTGAGTACAGGTCTAACCTCCCCCATCTTGCCTACTGCACTTGAAGAGAAACTTGAAGACTCGCCGCAAAGCCTAGAAAGAAAACTTGACCATCCGAGTCAACCTCAACTAGTCAAACCAGAGTGTACGACCCCACAGATCTTCAAGCACAAACATGAGCTCACCAGGAACGGAGAGGCTTGAGCTGGGAATCTACGACAAAGGAGCATGTTTTCTCGGGTATCCCACAACAAACGGCCGATGAAGCATTGCAATAGCGGTTCAGCTGATGCAGATAACCAAGGTGAAAGTCATGAATCACGAGGGAATCCAAAGCTCAATGACACTTTAATCACCTGACAACGTGAAGCTGTATCCTCTTGCCTGCCATGAAATAGAGTCAGACAAGTAGGCTTCAACCCTACTCCATCAAAGAGGCAATCTAAGTGCCAGAGAAATCCTGGTGGAGAAGCCATACGGAAGCCGAAAGGGCTAAGCGGCCTGACCCCGCATGACTAGAAGAATATCACAACAATCGCTGTGTTAGAAGATGAACGCATCATAATCAGTACACATGACACAATGAAGACATCCCATAGGACGCCATTAGAATCCGATCAAACTTCATGACTCAGGGGATTTCATCCGTTTCCTCATGAACGAAGGAAGAAAACGAGGTAACTATAGACGAATTTCCTCCTATAGTTTCCTCATGCATCATCCATTCGGAACGAAGAAGGTTTTCTAGGAATATCAAACCAGGATCGAAGGTAAACATTTTTGAAGAAAAAGAAGCTTCTCGCTATCATAAGGAATTTTTGAAGAAGTATTTTTCTGAAGAGGAGTTTGTGATCTTTCCATTGTCACGAAGTCCCTATATATAGGCAGAAACGGTCAAGCATCATTATTGCTGGAGATATATGAAACGGTCAAGCATCATTATTGCTGGAGATATAGAACGATTTTGAGCAATTACTGGCAATTCATAGAAAGGTGCATGGAATCGACATCAACCGATTGGATGAAAGCACGCAGAATTCTTGAAAAAATCAACATCATTCTTGATCAAAGAGACTGCGAGCCTCAAGGAGTCAGTGAGATATCTTTTCACATGGCAGAATACATACATAGCCCCTCGAAGTTGGCCCAGATTTCCACTTAAACACTCATACTTACGAAATGATCAGATAGACACTTCTACTTGACACAGGTGTGTCTCATGGACACCTGGTGCTGACATGGCACCTCGTGTGTGTTTCACTTGAACTGTAGCACGTGAAAGCCTTAAAATTATTTTTTCTCTTTTGTTTTAAATTAAAGTAAATCATTCACGTGGGCCCTAGGTCACCAATTCTTCACCGCAGCTCCTCCGCTTGAAACCACCGGTTGCAACCATGTAAATAATCTATAGGCGCAACCATTCAATCCCCATGAATTCGCCCCCACTTCTTCAAAAACCAGTTGTCCTCTCCATCGTTTTCCTTTGATTAGTACTAAATGAAGCTGAAAAGCACTCCAACGAGTAGTGAACGGAGCTCTGGAAATGGCAAACGGAACTCTGTAAAACATACTCTATAGGCAGCGTACGAAGCTCTGAAAAATCCATTCCGACGAGTCCATTCCTAGATCCAAAAACATATTTTCGTGTCATTCTAATGTGAAATCAAGAACACTTAGAAGCAATCACTTCGGAATAAAAAGACTTAAAATGGATAGTAATCAAAATGGAATTTTAAGAAAAACCAATCAATTAATGCTGAAAATTTTGAATTCAAGAATATACAGAAGGACCAATATGAATGAAGCAATTAAGAGGACATATTCTGAAGTACAAAGTCACGATGAAAAGGCCAGATTTTTAAAGAGACTAGCAAGAAACCTGTCATGATGATGACCACAATGAAGAAAAAAACAGAGGGAATTGTCCAAGTTTGAGAAAATCTATGATTTGGGTATTTAGGATTAAACAATTTTAGAGATGAGTTTTGATTTTTACTTTGAGATTTTTGGACTAGAAATGGAAAAGGAAGGTGAAAATTTGGAAATTGGAGGCCGGGGGAGGTGACGAGAAAGATGAAGTTTCCGGTGGGAGAAGAAGAGGGAGGAGGGGGAGGTGTGAGGAGGAAGATGAAGTTTTGGAATTGGTTTTATTTTATTATATTTTATGCCTTTTAGTTTTTGTTTTCCTTTTCATTTTAAAAGACTATATGTAGATTTAATTTTTTTTTTCAAAAAATTACACGTGTCACAAGCTGATTTTGTAGCTCGCCACGTCATCCGCGATTGTTGTTCACGTATAAGGTCTGCTCAACACGAGTATTTACGAGACACACCTGTGTCAAGTAGAAGTGTCTATCTGATCATTTCGTAAGTATGCGTGTTTAAGTGGGAATCTGGGCCAACTTCGAGGGGCTATCTATATATTCTGCCTTTTCACATCCATCTTGTGCACCGGTTTCACTTCCCGACTGCTTGAATCAGCACGCAACAAGTGGGGGGGACTGACAGTGTAGGCAAAAATATGCCACCTACTATTATGGGGATATGAGTCCATCTGGCGAGACTAGACTTCTCCTACAAGTCTCCAAGCGCAAAGGATACACGCTCGTTCTACGAGTTACGACTATTCAGGTGGTACGGTCATAGGAAAAAATGCATACATCCTGTCGTCTTAGGATTACAGTCTCCTAGTTAGGATTTCGTATAAACCACCACCTTGAATTCTAGGCCCATAGCTTTATTAGTCTTTGTATTTTACTTAAATTAGGACGGGGTATATTATCTGTTACTCCCTCCGTCCCAATTTATGTGGCACCATTTCCTTTTTTGTTTGTCCCAAAATAAGTGGCACCTTTCCTTATTTGACAACTATTTAATGCATCATCTCTATTTTACCCTTGTTGGGACCTACATACTTTTAAACATACCAACAACTCTTTTATTACTCAAATCTTATCTCTCTTACTTTTTCAAGGGTAAAATTGATATTTAACAAGGTCAACCTCTATTTTCTTAAACTCCGTGCCCGATCAAATGGTGCCACATAAATTTGGACGGAGGGAGTACTATAAATACCCCTTCTTATATTGTATTATATATCATCGCGATTCACCACAGAATCCGGCTAATCTCAAGAAATAAGACTGCTTTACCTTCTTGCTCATTATTTCTTTCTTTTACTTATTTACTTTTCCATCGTATTTACTTTATTTCCTATGACCTCATTCTTAATTAATCGTTTAACATAGTCGACCGATATTAGGCATAAATAGACTGCAATTGGGAGATTATCCAGATTCGGTTGGATGCCCTCACGGAGTGCCGAGCTGGGACCTTGGATTTTGATGAAGAAATTGCTAAGGTTGAGGAGCGTGTTGCCAAGGCTTGGGCAATCATCAAGAGCTTCCAGTCGGGTGACGACTCAGATGAGGGTGATGATGAAGATGAATATGGAGAAGATGGGGAGGAGGAGATCAGGGCCTCTGAGGATGGAGAGGGTTCTCCTCGGGGAACTGACAGTGACCCTCAAGCTCCAACTTCTGCTACTCCGTAGAGAGTATTTACTTCTTTTTACTGTCGTTGCCGTATAAGGCCGAGTTGTAAGCAATGTTTGTCGGGTTTGAGTGCCCGTTCATATAATGAAACATGTTTTTCATTCTTTGTGCTTGCAAATCATCTCTTTGGGACGTATGTGTTGAACCTTCCTAAAAAATAAATGCACACAAGTATGCATCGGGATTTGATTTCAACAAAGTGGAGACTCCAAAAGGCTTTCTTTGGAGTCGCTACCTAATTTAAGGATTATTAGGAACCTAAGTAAATTAAAGAGTGCAATTTTATTCCTTATTTAAAAGGAAATTATTAAAATCAGAGATTCTTAGGTAAGTGGTTCTATTAAATTCGAAAGAAGGTCCCTCCCGGGAGCACTTTCGAAAATCCGCTAAATGCGGTTAATCCGGCGGTTTTCACGAATTTGTTAAGGATAATAAGTATATAAAGCTAATTAAGATTTTAATTATGCCGATACTTACATAGATAAATGACCAAATATAAGGTTAATTAAATGGATAATTAAATAATGAATCAATTGATTAATTAATAGAATAAGTAAAGGTTAAATGAAGTTAGGTAATTAAATAAAAACAAACTAGATAAATAATTGGATAGTAATAAAGGATTAGTTAATTGATTGTATAAATAGATAAATAAGCAAATAAATAACTTAATTAAATAAATGAATACTTATCAATTTTAATTAAATAAAGGAGTAAATGAATAATAATCGATTAATTAAGTAAATAAATAAATAAGTAATTTAATTGATTAAATAAATGATTAATTGAAATTAAATAAATTAGATTAAGTAGATAAATAAATAAAGGATTAAAATTTAATTGATTAACTAAATAATAAATTATATTAAATAAATAAATAATTGAATATCCATAAATAAATAATTCAAATGCAAATTATGACGAAGGTACGATTTTGATCGAATTTTATTTGCACTCATTAATTGACAAATGATTCTAAACATCCATTAATTGGCGATTCGCAAAGAAATGATACAAAGCGTTCATATATAAAAAAAAAAAATTTAAGTAATTTACAATAATTATTCACAATTCAAATATCATTTCTATTCAACAGGGCTCCTAATCCGGTCTATGGGAAGTCCTATACAACATGCATTCTCTAAGGGAGCGGGGAAAGATGGAGTTTAGAAGATAGAACCCGGAAGCGCAAACTCATCATTGAGCCTTGGACTTTGTGATTTTCATTTTTCCGTTTCTTACATTTTCGGGGATATCAAGTCCCGAAAATGCGGAGCGGATCAAATAACTCTGAATGCAGGTCATCCCCGTTTGTGAGTTTTAATCAACTCGTCCCAAGTGATATTTTATGCAAAAGAAAGGGAGATAAGAATTAGTACACGCAGGACAAAACTTGAAAGAAAAAGGTCTGGACAAGTGTAGTAACAAACAGACTTGGATATGCCATAAATGCAAATCACTAGATCAACTCACTTAGGAAAGTTAAACACCAGAAAGTATTGAAGTTTAAAATGAATTTTATACAGAGGAACTAGCCAAAAGATGTATCAGCATTCGACAAAGAGAAGTTACGAATCTAGCTGACAAGACACATTAAATTGATGCATTTAGCCATCATCAGTCGCTTCGAGCTTAACAGGTTAACTCTGCTCCCGCATACATATTTCTCACTTATAAAGACAATAATTCAACTGATACCATAAGGCTATGCAAAGAAAGTCAGAGACTCCTAAAACATATATTTATCCTTTAGCAGACAAGATCAATGATTTAACAATCTATCATTAAGCATTCTAAAGCTATGGCAAGGTAATTTTAGGGAAGAGGCATGCTAAGTTAATGACAGGACTTGAACAATTTTTCTAGGCGATATTAAGGCAGACGACTAGCAAAATATCACAAGGTGGAAGGAATATCCCAAGCAAGTTTATGTAGCAACTAACACCCTTTAGAACAAATCATGTTTGAACACAAGTCAAAGCTTCAAGTTTTAACACATCTTAAAAAAATAAAAGAGAAAACTGGACAAACAAGGAGAACTAGGGAAACAGGAACAAATAAATACTCAAGTTCCAGACAAGATAAGGAACTAAACCAGAACCTAAGCAAGATATTAAAACAATGAGTTTAAGGCAGAACCAAACTAGGACTTTGCAAACATATTAGCCTACACTAGAACAGACTCGAACTTGCATCATTAAGACTGCTTAAACTTAAGGACTTCATGAAACAACCTAGGAAGAGAAACTAGAAGAAAAATAAAGCTAAACTACATCATTCCTCAATTGAACATCACCTCCACTGCCTGCACCAGCCTCCTAGCTACTTGAACCACCCTTTTTACTCCTTGAGCAACATCAGACCACTACCACTCCAAACACCACCTGAACTCCTGCTAACACCCACATCAAACACCAGGAAACCCCTGAAACAATCATCCTACATACTCTTCTAACACTGGCACACACACCAGACCCCCAATCAACCTTCAGGACCACTACCCCTTCCTATCAGCTTCTCCAGACTAAATTCCTAAACAAGACTTCTCTATCCTAAAGCACCCTAGATCACCTCATGCATACAAAGCATACCCTGAAACATCCAAACAACTCTCCTGAAAACTCCCTTAAAACAAACCTGCACTCCCTCACTGAACCACTGGCACCACTTAAACTCCCTCAATTCAACTTCTAAACTCATATACTACTAGGAAGAAAACAGGATACCAAAAGAAAAACAAACTTCATGCCTGGAGCAACTCCTAAACCCCTGCTACTCCCCAAACTCACAGCAAACACAGCAGCAAACTTACCATAGCAGCCCCTATTACTTCCCACACTTCTGCTTCAAAACTCACCAGAACAAACTCCCTGGACACCTCAAAAAAATAGGCTAAGAGACTCACTAAACACCTTTAAACAAATAGCAACATCAGGCTATGCAATTTCCCCAAAACAAAGAGAAAACAAAGCTCATTCAATCAACTGAGTATGCATTCAAGACAGAGGATTATCATAGCTCCACTAAAGAAAGAAAACTAATTCAAATAACAACTTCACACTGATTTCATTCTTAAGACCACACTTTATTCAACTAAAGGTTTCAATATCACTTTGGGGTGAGGATTCAACTAACAGGGACAGGAAAACAAACACAGAATCAACTTCATATGAACAAACTCAATATTGTCTAAAACAAGAAACCGAAACTGAAAATGAAAGGCTGAGCTTTTACCTTGCTCGGAGCAGTGAACAAAAAGCGAGGGATTTGAATATGCGCACTTGAACAAAAGCGACTCGAACCCAAGCGGCCACGCGAACAAGGTCGACGACTTAGATATTGAAGAAGCGATAAGCAAAATGAAGCGATAACAAACACGAAACTAATGTTTGAATCTCAAACAGGAACCAAAAATGCTAAATGTCCTTTTTCTTTTAAAGATTAAAACTGAAATATATGCCTATAGTTCTGCCTCTTTTTTATTTCTCCAAAAACTAGCCCCCCTACAATGAAAGAAATAAGGAATATATATACCTCATCCCTTAGGGTTTCAGATTCAGATTTTTCTTCACTTGTGACCCAAAATCGACATATTACCTATGAGATAAGGGTTGGAATCGTCCATTCCCGCAGAAATGGTACAATTCGTGTCCTTATCCCAAAGGAAAATGATAGTTGGGATCAAATTAAAGGCTCGGATGAACTCGTATAAGAACAAACGCGTGGGATGTGTCCAGCGAGGCATCGTACGGAAGAAGAAGACAAGAAAAACAAGTGCTTGTCGTTTTGAATGGATTTAGCTGCGTTTTGGGTGAGAATCGCCAAAAGGGTCACGGGTCAGAGGGATTGAAAACGGGTTAGGATTAGGGGAGATCGGGTCTGGGTATGAACTGAAATGGGCAATGTATGCGTGTAGTGTATATAGGGATTGCATAAGTATGCTAGGTTTAAGAGGTAGGAGCAAAACTAACCTCCTTTTTAAGATAACTAAATAAGTAGAAATATTGCGCGGGTGGGATAGAATTTAGGGTAGGTCTTGTGATTTTAGCCTTTCTTTTAAAATTAATCAATTACTTTTAACTCTTCAAAATTAATTTTAATTTAGACATAATTAGACTTTAATTAACATGCCCGGGACAAAACTGGGTGCCAACAGTATGCAAAACACTTTGTATATTTTTTGGCTTGCAAGCTTTACTTATTTCAAGTTGCGTAGGACTTAGAACTGCTGTAAGATATTAATGCGGACCAGAACGATGTCTCGTTCCCGTGTTGGGGCATAAAATTAGTTTCAACTATGTAATAACTATAAGAAGTTAAGTCATGAGGCAAATAACTTTGGATAATATCTATTTCATTGAAGATAATAAGTTGTATCCGGCATACATCAAGCGAGACCTTGAAAGACTTAGGCATAATTTAAACATCACCGCTACCGGGCGCTATTTACATAGAGAGAAAACAAGTTCCCGAGTCTGTCGGCAGTCCTCGGTATAAGGATTGCAAGTCTTCGGGTTTGTCGGTAGTCTCTGGTATAGAAAAATTGCACGTCTTGATAGGCATCATTGCACCGTGTTGGACTTTACACCATCTCTTCCACCCTCTTGTGGTCAGGTACGAATGATAAGGATCCGAGCACTGTGCTATGCTCCCTCTGCTTCCTGAAAAGGTCAAGCAAAGAAAACGGGGGGTTAAGTAATCATTCGAATTAAGCATCGGAGCGTATTGAGGCTCGCAGTCGTAGGTGAGTATAAATAAAACCAGTGGACAAGGTTAAGTACCTTAAAATCAGAAGTAATATTGCCTTAAATTGGAAACGTTCCAATTTGATGGGACGGACTTTCCATTCATTGCCTCCAGTTGATATGTTCCCATACCGACTATATTTGCAACTCAATACGGACCTTCCCAGTTGGCCAGCAGGTTCCTAGTATTGCATTCCTTAGATATCTGTGTCACTGCTTTGAGCACATAGTCTCCAACTTTCAGCAACAATCTTTGCAACGACTCCCACCAGATGGAAGAAAGGATGAATGCTATGAATGCCCGATATATGGTCGAAGTAGACCGTGGGAATCTGGCGGCTTCACTTGCTACCCTTCATCGGGTTTGTGATAACCCAACTTGGATCTTGCTACTGAGATTGCTTTGTTGACTAGGCTTGTGGACCAAGTAGATGCTCAGTTAGGATCCAACCTCGAGAAAGGCTCTGAGGAAGCCAGTGGTAAAGAAGGAGATTACATGCTAGCTGGAGAGCCTGCAATTGGTGAAGCGGGACCTTCGCAGGGTGTTTCCACGGAGGGAAGTCCTCAAAAAGAGAATTGAAGTAGCCCACTTTGTTTTTGTTATATTGTTTTGAACAATTGCCTGTGTTTTCAGGCATAACCATGAAGTTTTTGCCCTTTAAGGCTTGTTATCTTGATGATCTTAATTATCTGTTATTTTGGTTGTGGTGAATTTTAATTTTTCATCGTAATCAATTTTAGATGATGGCTTATGAAGTCGTGCCTATAAGGGCATGTACGCCAATGACTTAGGCGGCTTTTATTATGTAACAGACCCCCTATTTATTCTAATGTTTAGAATGTTTTATAGTGAGCCTGCTTGGGCATGTACTTTCGCTGATTGTGCGCTGGCTTAGATTGCATCTATGATAGACGAGTTTGATTAGGGTAATGCCCACTCTCACAAAGGGACATCTTTGGCAAGTTATATGTAACGGGCCATTTTTGCGTTCAAGCTAGAACGATTGTGCTAGTCCACTCAAGTGCTTATGTCCTAAATGGCATAATGTAGGCGGGTGTTCCCACCGACATGCTGGTGCAAGTATTGAATTGACGATTTCAACTTATGAATAACGGCTGATGGCTTAATTAGAAGTGATCTAGCTTTAAGATAAAAAACTTGAAAAGAAACTAAAACGTAATTAAAGTAAAAACTGAAACGAGTTGTACTTCCAAATGTCCCATTACGTCTCCCTCCCCCCTAAAACTTTCAATCAGCCAAATAACCAGAATTTTCGTCTTGGATAATTGAAGTTTTGGGGTCTTCATTCGCTTTTAGGAGGCTCACCTTTGTCACTGTATTGGGGACAGATGCTCAAAGGATAAATGTCGTATAACACTCTCTTGCCATGTCCTGACCTCCATTGATCCCCTTCACCCACATTTAGTAGGGTACTTGAGCTTTTGGTGCAGGGTGGAAGGTACTGCTTTCATCTTGTGTATCAATGGCCGTCCCATGATGGCGTTGTAGTGGACCCCTCCCTTGATCACCTGGAACGACAAGATGTGATCTGCTCCTGGTGTGCGTACTACAAGATTTATTTCTCCAACAGCTTTTTCACATGAATTGTTGAAACCAGCTAATGTTTAGATACTTGGGGTTTCTTTGCCTTCAATTCCCATTGCTTGTATGGTATCCGACTTGATAAGATTTTCCAGCGTCGACTAGGACACGTATGACACCTGTGTCTCCTATTCACAGTGTTATGACCAAGGCATTGTGGTAAGGAGTGCCACAACTGATGCTATTCTCATAATTGAAAAGGATCATTTCACATTAGGTGTGGCCCCCATCGAGCTCTGCCTCACTTTGATTTAGGCCGTGAGGAAACATTGGGCCACTAAGTATTATGTTGATGGACCTTTTTGGCTCTAGCAGATCTGGAGGACCCTCCGAGCTCCTGTTCTTGGCAATTATTTGCTTTTCTCTATTTGTTAGCAAATCCTTCAAGTATCTTTTGTTGAGTAGACCCATCACTCCTAGGATCAAGGCCCTGCAACCTGCAGTCTCATGCCAATGATATCTGTGAAAATCATAAAAGAGATTCACGTCCCCTTTTCTAGGTTCTGCTCTCATATTGCTAGGGAGGCGTACGTGGGTATTATTCAGGTTATCCTTAGTGAATTCCACGATATTGACACTCAGTCCCTGTCGACTGATTTCCTCAGCGACAAGACGAGCGCTACAGTTGAAGTTGAGGATTTTTTGGGCTCTAAATGTAGTTTCTCATTATACTACTGTATAGAGCATTCCATGTCGTACTTTCTTTTTTGTTTCATGCCTTAGCTGAATCTATCTCTTCGAGTCGTTGCAACACTGGGTGCTGAGTAAGACTCCATTGCAACTCTCAGGTGGCCAGCAAACGTCTGGAGTTCAGACTCTTGCCGAAGACTACCACAACGATATTATCGGAATTGGAGGAAGCTCCATGCGTTCCCTTTGAAATCTCTTCAGGTAGCCTTTCAGCAGCTCGTCATCGCGTTGCCGGATCTCAAAGATATCTTCCATGCGCTTCTCTCGCTTGTGGGCTCCAGAATGCGCCTTCTTGAATATAACAAGCATCTGCGTGAATGACTCGATTGATACCAGTAGTAGCTAGGTGTACCATGCAAGAGAACTTTTAGTTAAGGTCGAGCAAAAACTCTTCACTAAAGCAGATTGGCTTTCTTCAAATCTTGGTGCTCTTGACAAATGTGCAATAAGCTGTAATGTGCTCATCCAGATCAGTAGTTCCGTCATACTTAAGGTTATCAGGCAGGTAAAAGTGTTTGGGTACGCAGACCGATGCAACACTCGCTTTATATGCATGTTTGTAAAAAAAATTTCTCATCTACAACGGTAATCTAGGGTGGAGCACCTGGCACGTTACCGATCCGATCGTGGATGACCTCAGCTTTTTCAGGATGTCCTGAATGATAGGTGTTCCTTCGAGACCTTGATTGATGGCTGTTTTAGAGCTTCCAAGGATGGCCTTCATGTTGAGTCTTAGAATAGGAATTGAAGCTGGTGATTCATTCACGGGCGCAGGTCCTCGTGGGGATGCTGGCCTATGGGACGAACCAGCGAAAGCTGCTCCCAATTTCTGGGCCAGGCCTTCGACCAAGTTGGCCGAGTTTTGCTCCGCCCGTTCTGCCTGGGTTTTGAAGAGATCAGCAAGGAAATCTTCAAGCTTGGAGTTTCTTCCACGCAGTTGGTGATCTTCGCCGTCACTGCCTATGGACATAGGATCTCTGGTAGGGTCCCTTTGGCTATCCGTTTGGATTGCTGGGATCCTTTGCGGAGTCATATACCATATTAGCAATGTTCTTTGGAATATTATCATTGTCGTCCGACGTGACTGCGCTTTTCCTTCGTAGAAACCTATAATTGCATGAGCCTCACAATGGGCACCAAACTGTTTATGTCTAAAATTGGTCATGTAGGTTAAAATTAAACTTATGGAAGGGTCACAAGCAATACGGTAAATACGCAGGAAAGTAAGTGAAAATTGAAAGAAACGTAATAAGCAAGAAAAAATAATTGTATTTCTTGAGAATAACAGAATTTTGTGTGAATCGTTTGATTGTACAATACAATGTAAGGAGGGTTAATTATAGCTATGATTTACCCAGTTCTAAGTATGATAAATACAAAGACTAATAAGGTCGTGGGCCTGTTTTCTCAAGGCAGTGGTATATACTAAATCCTAACTTGGAGACTGTAAACCCTAAGGCGGCAGGATGTATACCTTGCATCTTATGGTCCATATCGACTGAGCGGTTGTGGCTCGAGGAGCATGTGTGTATCTTCTGTGCGCGGTGACTTGTAAGCTAAGTCTAGTCTCGCCAGGTTGACTCGTATCCCCGTAATCATTAGTGGTGTATTTTGTCCACATATTGCTATCACTCCTGATGATATTTCTTGATTCTGCATTGTATGTCGTTGGTCTTCAATAGTTGATATAATTCTCCCTACTTATGAAGAAAGGGATCTCCACTCATCATGATGGTTATTCGATGGTTCATACTTACTCTTTTACTCTCCATCTCAATAAGTGCGTGCACTCAATTGTTTAGGAAATATGCCATCGATATGACATCTGTTTAGGCCAAGTCGGGCCCTCTCTTTGGCGTTTGGTTGCCGTATTGGATCATCTGGCCAACCACGCCGTGTTGGATTTGAATTTCTGGCATCTCTATGCCTTCTACTCTTCTCATCTTTATAAGGCAGATATGCTGACCTATAAGAGACGAGGGAGGAAGGGTATCGTCTCCAATAGCGAGGACTCTAGAGACCACGGCTGGTACCACCAGTACGTGACAGTGCGGACTCCGAGCATAGTCTCGACCCACATCTTTCCAGAGGTTTTTCATAGGAAACATAAGTCTCTGTACCTTTGGATTCTGCTTACTTTGATCACTATACCCTATGTTATCCTTCGGCTTTTTAATGAATTCCATGAGTGCTCTCTCGGTCTCTCATGATGCATTGGCCGTATGGGTCACCACGAATCTTGCCAAGAATCCTGTTAAGATGATGAATTTCGTGTCCCTAGCCGGTATGAACAGTCGACCGGCAAAGGATCATGTTATTTTAAAGCATCCACAAATCCTATTTCACAAATTTTCCTGATATCTCCTTCTTACAGTACTCTCCCGTCGCCCTATGCCTGAGCTGAGGGAAATTCAGATTGTCGCTTTGTACATTGCTTATTTTCCTGATGTACTGACTTCTTCTGACAGGGTCATAGTTAATGAAACCCTCCAAATCATTT
This sequence comes from Petunia secreta, assembly GCA_029990175.1. Taxonomy (NCBI): domain Eukaryota; kingdom Viridiplantae; phylum Streptophyta; class Magnoliopsida; order Solanales; family Solanaceae; genus Petunia; species Petunia secreta. The sequence continues at coordinate 19,673,918 of JARKIP010000009.1, forward strand.
CTGACACTAAGAAAGCCCCCTGAGTGCTCGAGATTGGGGTTTTAATCCTCTTGATGCTGCCGTTATTCTAGAATCTGGCCCTTCTGTGCACAATCGTAGACACCTTGTCGATAAAGGCCCTGAGGTCGAAGAGGAGGCCAATGTAGAATGAGTTTGTCCTACCAGTGGCTCACTTCGAAGCTCCGATTTCAGGTTGGTTTAACCTTTTTCTCCCTTCTATTGATTCAGCCGCTTCGCGCATTCTATTAATTGTTCCTCATTGAATTTTCCTAGAATCAGCTACCGTTATCCCAGCTCCTGAGTTGATTGACCGTTCTTCTCAACACCGTCCTAACAAGGAGGTGGTTGAAACTGGTGCCGCCGTTCCAGAGCCCGTTGGGGGATCCCACGAGATTTTTATCCACATTATTGCAGGAATTAATCTGTTCCAAAATCTGGGCGCCGCAACTTATCACACTGCTGAGGTGGTTTGTTTGTCTAAACAACGATACCTCTCTGGCTACAGCTATCATGACCTGCTAAAGGTTGCTACAGGGTGTTCCCTTCAGGTATACTTTGTTTCCTCTTCTAGCTTTGTCACTTTAAGTTGAATCCCCACTTTCTTCTGAACATCCTTATGACATTCATTCAGGGGCTAATGGTCTATCATGTGGTCATTCGTCGGGGGAGTGTTGATGAGCACCTAAGAGAAGAGAATGATACTCTTCGGGGCCAGATTGCTAGTCTGCAGCCTCTCGTAGCCAAAGTTCAGCAGCTAAATGAAGATGTCCTGGCCATGAGCAATGCTCACGTTTCAAACAAATGTGGGCCAATCAGCTTGACACCACGATGGGTGCCGAGGTCCATAAGTACAAGAAGGAAGTGATGGCGCTATCTCATCTATCCATGAAGATAAAGTCGTGGGACAAATTCATCATGCCTAGGCGACCTGCTTGGAGGCAATTGATGTTGCTCTATGACATCAGTTATCTGCACTAGAAGAAAGGGCTAAGGCTGTCGAGAAGGAATCTTCTGACGCTAGGACCCTTTCTGCTTTTCTTCAGGATGAGAATGACAAACTACAAGGCAAAGTGATTTCCTTAGGAAGGTTCATGATAAACTCTGCGATGACACCCACCAATTGATTGAACAAATTAGTGCCCTGCGAGCCAGGCTTATGGCCGAGCTGGATCGTGCCAACTTGGCTGCTGCACTCGTCACCCTCCGCAGGATTCGTGGTAGCCCTGATATTTACATGGCTTCCGAGATCACTACAACGACCAATTTAGTGGCACAAGCAGATGCTCAGTTGGGAGCTGACCATGAGGATGGCTCCAAAGAAGCCAGCAGTGATGGAGGTGATAACCTTTAGATGAGGAACCTACAGTTGGTGAAGCAGGACCTTCGCGGAGTGTTTCCACAGAGGCATGTCCCTGAGAGAGAGAGAGAACTAATTCTCCCCTCCCATGTATGATAGAGTCTTGAACTCCTTCCTATATTTTGGGCGTTTGAAATGAATTCCGAATGAAGTTCACCCTTTTATGGCTTTGAACTTCTATTCTACCATTCTTCCATTATTTGATGTTCGCTAGTGACGATTTTAGCTTATTTTTCATAAATACTGGTCTTGGAAAGCTTAAGTTTTCATAAAGTAAGGTTGTTCCCATACATGCATATATGCACCGAGAGTTAGACGACACTTGTTAAGTTGGTATCAGACAGCGTGCTTTATTTAATGCTTAGAATGTTAGTGTTTTACTATGAGCCTGATCGGGCATGTAAATCTATTGATTACTGATTTACACCATCGGGTAGTGGCTTATGTTGCATCTGTGATAGACGTCTTTTGATTAAGGCAAGGTCCACGCCCTCAAGGGGATGCCTTTAGCCTGTTATATGTAACGGGACATTTTTGCGTTCAAGCTAGAACAACTTTGCTTGTCCACTCAAGTGCTTAACTCTTTAACGACACGATGCAGGCGGGCGTCCCTACAGATTTTTTGGTGCAAGTGTTGAATAGACGATTTCAGCTTACGATAATGCATGGTGGCTTAACTAGAAGTGATCTAGTTTTGAGAGAGTAGTTTACTCTACCTTGTAGTGGAAAATGAGTGTATTACTTCGACTCAAATATGCCTGGGCTATGAATAGTTTGATCGTTGATGGATCTAAATATAAAACTGACTAAACTAGAATAATAGTTTTATTGAATAAAAGAGAGGTTGCTAGGCCCATACTGTTGTGGGTGCAAACCTGTAATATAAATGAAAGGCAAGAAAGTACTAGGACTAAGTGGAAATTTGAAAGCTAATACTTGAGAAACTAAAGGAACTAATTAAGGTTAATAACCAAAAAGAGTTAATACTTCCATATGTCCCACTCCTATTCCCCCAAACTTTCAATGAACTAATTGATTGAGAAATTGTCTTAGTTGATTGAAGTCTCGAGGTCTTCTCTGTCTTCATAAAGGCTTGCCTCTTCCAGTATTTTAGGTTTGGCCGCTCCAAGGATAGTCGTTGTATAAAATTTCCTTTACCCCCACTTACTTTTTATGTATCTGTTTTATTCCCCATTCAGTAAGGGTGTTTATGCCTAAATTTGTACGTCTAGGTTAAATAATTAATTATGAATGAGGTCACAAGAAATATGGTAAATTATGATGAAAAAGTAAGTAAATATGATGAAAATAAAGACAAGTAAATAAATAAGAAATAATGGAGAAAAGCAATATAAATCTTATTCCTTGAGAGTAGCCGAAGTTGATGGCGAATCGTGTGATATGTACAATACAATGTAAGGAGGGGTATTTATAGTGGTGATACCCAGTCCTAAATAAGGTAAAATAAAAATACTAATAGGGCCATGGGCCTACAACTCAAGGTAGTGGTATACTAAACCCTAATTAGGAGACTGTAAACCCTAGGCGACTAGATGTGTGCCCTGTGCCCTGTGACCAAACTGCCTAAACGATCGTTGGCGCGAGGAGCAGGCGTATATCCACAGTGTCTGGTGACTTGTAGGATAAGTCTAGTCTCACTAATAGGTGGTGTATTTTTGCCCACGCAGTCAGTCCCCTCACTTGCTGAGTGCTGACACAAGCAGTCAGGAAGTGAAAGCGGCCGTGGATATGAAAAGATATCTCACTGAGTCCTTGAGACTCGCAGTCTCTTTGACCAAGAATTATATTGAACTCTTCGAGAACTTCGCGGGCTTCCTTTTGATTGGCTGATACCTGTCTCGCACACCTTTTCATGAACTTCCATTAAGTGCTCCAAATTATTTTATGTCTCTAGCAATAATAATACGCGACCGTTAGTGCGTCATCCTTATACCTTCCTGCCTATAAATAGTGACTTCATGGCAATAGAAAATCACAACTCTTCTTCAGAAAATAATTCACTTCTTTAGCAACTTTTTATGATAGTGAGAAGCTTCTTTTTAAGGATGTTTGCATTTGATCCTGGTTTGATATTCCCAGAAAACCTTCTTTGTTCTGAATGGATGTTGCATGGAGGAGGAAACTCATCTGCATTTGTCTTCTTTTCTCTCTTCGTTCATGAGGGAATGAATGAAGTCCCCCGAGTCATGAAGTTTGATCAGAATTCTAATGATGTCCTTCGGGATGTCTTCATTGTTTCACGTTCACTGATTACGGTGTGCTCACCTTCTAACACAGCGGTTGCTGTGATATTCATCTTGTCATGCTGGGTCAGGACACTTAGCCTTTCAGGTATAATGAAGCTTCTCTGCTAGGATTTCTATAGTGTTTAGGTTGCCTCTTTGACGGAGTAGGGTTGAAGCCGATTTGTCTGACTCCCTTTCATGGTAGGCAAGAAGATGGAGCTCTGGGTCGTAAGCGGATTAAGAATCACCAAGTTCTAACTGCGCCTGCGGTCTTAGGCCGTCTCTTGGTTCTGCTGGTATGGTCTTGTCGGCGGTTCAATGCCTTGTCGGCCGTTGGCCGAACATCCGAGGGAAAAGGCTCCCCTATGATAGGTTCCCTGCTCATGCCTTTCTGCTCTCGGCGAACTCCTGTTTGCGCTTGAAGGTCTACGGGGCTGTGCACTCCGGTTTGTCCAAGTGGGGTTGAAGCGAATGGTCGAGCTTCGCTGCTAGTCTTCTAGTTTTTCCTTCAAGTTCAACCGACGAGGTGAGAGAAGGTCAGGCCTGTACTCAGGTGCTTCCGGGATCCCTTGCTTTGATCAAGCAGACTTGCTTTGGTTGCACCAGCGGCTGTATACCTTGAAAGAATGCTCCACCAACATATCTTGGGCTATCAGGAAAGAAGAACTCCGGATTGTTTACGACGTTAGCTAGAATCCAGATGAAGGTTTTTTTAGCCATGTTAATCATGAGGAGCTCTTTGTTTTTAGTCTTCCCTTTGCTTTTTTTTTTCCTACAATTGTTATGAACAAATGCTGTATTCAGGAAGAACTAAAATATATATTATGAGCCTATGAGATACTTGTTATTAATGAAACAAATGTTCATCAGTATTTCATACGTACTTGTGTTATTACGCGTTTTGTAATGTGTAACCAATCAGTATGTTTGTGCACCTAGATATTAGATGGCTTCCGGTTGTCCTGACTGTTCTAGTTGAAGAACGTGTGTCAGTGTGCCTGCCTTGAAGAATTACATCCATTGCGTACCGATAGACGGCGGCTAGGTTGCATCCATAGTAGATGGCTGTTTACGCCAACATTGGGATGACTTTATCTCGTGTGGAAACAGTCCTTTTGTGTTTTGAGACAAAACGTCTTCACTTAGTACTCGAGTATTTAAGACTTTCTGGCACTACGCGGACAGGCGTCCCCACCGGCGTGTAGGTGCAATTGTTGATTTAACGAGATCAACGCTCGATTAATGCCTGGTGACTGAGTTAGACGTGGTCTAACTCTAAGCGAGTAGTGTACTCTACTTTTTCTAGCGAAAAGTGAGTGTATTACTTCAACTTAGGTCTGGCTAGGCCTATTAATAGTTGGATCGTAGATGAATCTAAATAAATGAGTAAAACTGACTAAGTAAGATAGTAGTTTTATTGATATAAGAGGCACGGGGCCTGTGATGCTATGGGTGAAACCCATAACATGTCTGATAAATAACATAACCAAAAATAAATAAAAATAAAGTCAATGCTTTCTCAAGCAAAAGTACTTCATGTTTGATACTTGAAAGATTCAGGGTCATTCAGCTGGGCTTCCCTATTTAAGGGTGATAAGCCTTGAAAGTCATCCCCCAGGTCGTTGACGACCCTGTGGTACAGCTGCTCGCCGATCAAGCAATAGTGAACCGCCTGTTTCCGCAAGTAAATTCTTTCTGACTTGTCTTCAGAAAGATCTCCTTTGCTAAGATAGTTGACGCATCACGCTGCCTTGCGAAGGATCCTGAATCTGGAACTTCAAGGTTCATCAAGCATGTGGCAGTTAATTCAACTGTCTTCTGCCAGTCGTCCAAGTCTCCGGATGCTTCGGCGTCTCTTGAAATTTCTTCTTGCTTGATGAATTCCCATGCAAGAAAAGTTTTCAGGATTGCCCTGATTTTCTTCTTTGGATCTGACTCGCATATGTCCTCGACTATGAAGATTTCCTTTAGTTGATTAACCATCAGCTGAGATTTGTTCTACAAGCTGATCTCCCTGGCCCCTAGTGTGTAGGCTAAGTCAAGAGCTTCAATTATGGCTTCACACCCTGCTTTGTTGTCATCAGCTTTCATGGCCTGGTTGTAGATCATTCCAAATGACGTTCTGATCCACAGGTTGATCTTCTCCCCGTTGGGATTCATTCCTATGTGAATTTCCCAACGACCGTACTCAATTTCTACTTTATTCCTGAGTGACTCTTCAGCCTTCCATTCCAGTTATTCTGCCAAATCTGAGGTAAAATCTTCCAACGCCTGTGTCTTGATACCTGTATGGATTTGATATATAGCGTCATACTCTCCCAGCTCTTCCGCCCACTTTTCCATATCTTTCAACATACCGGGCTTAGACATAATGGCTCGGATCGGTGTCGAAGAGACTAAACTAATAGAGTGCTCCTAAAAATACGAGCGCAACTCTCGTGTAGCCATTACTATGTATGCTACGAACTGGAGCGGTAAGGGCAGGAACTTATCTATGCATTGCGACATCCTGCTGCCGTACTTCACGGGAAACTGCCGCCCGTTCTTTTCTCGTACAAGGACTGCATTCCAAGCTATCTCAGATATTGAAGTATATAACAGTAGGTGCTCACCTGTCTCTGGCTCGGTTATGACTGGAATCTGCAGGAGTTGGATGTTCGTCTAAGCCATCATCAAGTAACATTATAACAGCCAGAGGGGTCCTCCTTACTTCCGTAGTACATCAGAAAGACGACACCAATTCAGTCACTCTCAGGGCTAGTCGATCCATCAGCGCCAATCGATCATGCAGCTCACTGAGTTCCTCCCTAACCATTCACACTAAGGCTTCAATAACTTTTGACTTAGAAGATGTAATCCCGTCTTGAGTAAGGCGACATTCCTCAGGGAGAGGCCACTCACCTCGTAGTTCAGTGACCCTGTGCACGGTCAGGTACTTGAACACCTGATGAAGTGTTGAGGGCACTCCCCTGACATTGTGTATCCGGGGCCGTCCCAGGATTACATCGTACGGGAGATTTCAATTCATCACCTACAAAATGGTTGTGCTCGTCACGCCTGGTATATGGACCGGCAGAGCTAGTTCTCCAGTAGATGCTTCCTGGATTCCGTAAAGCCCATTACGTTTCGAGTACTCGAGGATAGTTGAGGGCAATGGCTGATCTTGTGTAATATCTCCCCCCGGATAATATTAGCATTGCTCCCTGGGTTGATAAGAGCTAGCTGGATATGGACACCAGATACTTCCACAGGTACAACGAGGTCTCTTTAGTCGTCTGCTTGCTCCTCCAAGCCAAATGGGATCAACTCAAACGTTATCCCGGTCATTGCAGTCCCCCGGGCCGTTCATCCACAAAGATCGCATTGATGGTCTTCAGGTTTTCAGACTATGAATTCTTAAAACGAGGGGCCCTTATTCCAGCAACTCCTCAAGATGTCCTTCCTTTAGCAAGTATTCAATCTCGATCATCAAGGCGTTGCAGTCGACCGTTGCATGGCCCCCGCTGTGATGAAAGTCATAATAGGGTGTTGTATTTCTCCCTGTAGATCTGTTCGTGTTAAGTGGCCATCGGACCCTGAGACCCAGTTTACCAAAGTGATTGGCGACTAGGTCCACAACATTGACACGAAGACCAAAGTCCCTGAAATTCTGGGGTTCAGTTCCTTCTTTAATTACCGTGAAAGACATGATGTAGTCTGCTCTAGGCATGTGGACTGCAAGGTTTAGCTCTCCCACGGACTTCTTACAAGAGTTGTTGAAGCCTTCCAAGGTGTAGGTGCTTGGAATCACTTGGTCTTCAATGCCCATGGCCTGTACGGTCTTCCACTTGATCAGGTTTATAGCACTGCCAGCATCGACCAAGAAGTGCTTGACATCTGTTCCACCCATCCTTAATGTTATGACTAAGGCGTCAGGAAGGGGAATATCATAACTAGCGCAGTCCTCGTCAGCGAAAAGGATTATTTCTTCACTGGTGTGGACTCATTTGGGTTTTGCCTCATTCTGCTTGGGGCCATCAGATAGTATGGGGCTGGCAATTATGACAATGATAAACCTTTTAGGCTCCGGCAGGTCTAGAGTACCTTTTAAGCTCCTGTTTTGGCGTACGTCTGGTTCCCTCTTTCTATTAGCAGTTCTTTCAAATGGCCTTGTTGAGCAGACTCATTACTTCTAGGATCAGGGGCCTGCAATCTATAATTTCTTGCTCGTGATCTCTATGGAACTTGCAGAAGAGGTTTGGATCCCTCTTGCTGGGCTCCGCCGTCATGTTGTTAGGCCAGCGTATGGGGGGTATTTTCAGGTGATCTTTTGTGAATTCCACTATGTTGATGCGCAGTCCCAGCCCCTCAAATCTATAGGGAGCTCTTTCGATGTTAAGCAATTCTCTCTGAGCATTCAAAGTTTCCTTCAAGGCGTCTTTATATTTCACAACAAGCTTCAGAAGATTGGCCCTGTAATCTCTCCTGCTCCGCTTTCCTCTGTCCCCAACTCGAGGCTCTTCTACATGCACCCATTTTTGGCTCTGCTAGTTGATGACTTCGATGGCTCTTCGGGTAATGTATCGAGGGTCGAGTATGGTTCTTGCTTGAGAAGAAGCTTTTCATTGTACCGCTGATGTAAGGCATCTATTGCAGCTCTCGTATGGCTAGTGATCCTCGGGAGTTCATTCTCTTGCCGAAGGCTACCATAGTGATGCTATCGAGTACTGGGGAAAGCTCCATGGGGTGCGCCTTCTTGAAGAGATCCTGCATCTGGATAATGATTCAATTGATCCCAACAGAAGTTGAGTGTACCATGTAAAGGCCCCCTTGGTCAGGGTAGAACCTAACCTTTTTATCAGAGCAGACTGAGTTTCTTCTTCAGTGATTTCATTGCTCTTGGCAGCAATGTAGTTTGCAGTGATGTGCTCATCTAGATCAGTGGTTTTGTCATACTTAAGGTTGTCTTTCAGGTGTTGACACCCAATGTTTTCCCTCCTATTTTTAAAGCAATAGTTTTCAAATTATACCTACGATCGCGCGTTTATTCTCGCCCCTTCCATTCTATCAAATTATCTTCCCGTACTAGTTTAGTAATCAAAGTCATTTTTTAAAATCTCGTCATAAACCATAGCCATTTTTACAAAATGCGCGTTTCTAACCAAAATTCCGCAATTACTTCTACTTTTTTACAAAATTACCTAAATCGTTTAAATCCCAAAATTATATTTTTTATACACTTCCCTAGTCATTCTAATGCTTTAAAATTAATTCATAATTTTCCTACGATTTTATACCTATTTTATACAATTTTTAAACCTATTTTATACTAAAATTACGCCTGATATACATTATATATACATTTCAATATACACCTCACACCCGCACCTCACTTATCCACGTAGACACCACCTCAGTGCCACATCACGTCGACGTGGCCTCATCCTGGCCCTTCGTTCCATTGATCCAATGGTCAAAAACCAAATTTCCATTTTTAACTATGCTCGACCCCCTAAACCCTAAAACCTATTCATTTTCCTCAAAAATATCGGCTGCCTCTTCCCTCTTCTCTCTCGCGAGAAAACGTAGCGGTTCCCTGTCAATGGCCATTTCCAGTCGAATTCGGCTGCAAGACATCGTGAAAACTACAGCGTCGTATTTCTTATGCCCTCCGCTACAAAACCCATACATCTATGTTCACACTTGGCGAAGGTCAAGATCAACTTCGAGCTTCGGCTCTTGTTTTTGTCACTGGAAAATAAGAACCCCAGCAGTGTCTCGTGAAACCTAAGAATTTCCAAACTAAGGACGAGGACCCCCACACATGTGTGACCGCAAAATTGACCTAACGTAATCTGATTCCAATTCTTAAACAGTAACCCTTTTTTTTGGTCGTGAATGCCTCTTATGCCTGATTTGGTTAATTTTACTGATTAACTATGTATTAGCATGACTATTTGATTATTTGCTCCATGTTAGTCGATTAGGGAAACGTCTTCATAATTTGATTATTTTGTTTAGTGTATTGGTTAATATTTCTGTGAGCTTTTGGAATGCCTGGATTTAACATATCTATTACTTCAATTTTTATGACACTTCATTAAGTTCAACACTTTGAATCCAAGATTAATGTTTGCAATCGTTTTCCTATCTAAATACATAACTCTTTTTCTTTGAAGACTGAATTGTTAAAGACTGAATTTCTTATAGTAGTCTAGCATACGTGATTAGAGGATCCTAATTTTCTAAATTAGAACTCTTTGATTGGAAATCTGTTCTAGTAATTGGTTAGTATCAATTTAAAATTTGATTGGAATTTTTCAATGCAATCAAGGGGATTCTGAGCCTAAATCCGCCTAGAGCATCCTTGTACACTATTTTCTTAATCTAGACAGGGTTTGAGTTAAACGGGGAAGTCCAATTTGATTTAGGATTGGGTTTTACCTTTAATATTGGCAGGCTGATTGATCTAATTTTGGAAAATACACTTAGGGGTGACTGCCGTATACTGGAACAATATTTCCTTACCATTCTTAACCTTTACCCCGTTTAGTTGATGTCCCTACACTTACACCTATATAAACTTTGCCTCTCATTCACTAGAGACAATTCAATAACCGAGAACACACTAAAAACTAAAAAGAATTGAAACAGATAGGGCATTACACTCTTCTGCTTCTGATTATCTCTCACATCAATTGGGAGGTAGTCTGCTCTTTGTTACTTCTGCTCTTGTTCTTGTTCCTTGCACTCAACATTGTTCTATACATTGTCTCCTGTGTTTGCTATACTCCCTGAAAAAGTATATATATTTCCAGTTCTTTATCATCAACGCCCATACTACTTGCCTATCTATGCTTGTTTCTTGCTTGTTCTTCTCTTTGTTTATACTGTCCATACTTGTGTGAAACTTTTTCATTCTATGCTGGCTTTGGGTCCTTGTTGGAGCCCCTGCTAACTCCTGAGTTCAGCTTTAAATGGATGGCCATGACAGGCCATACCGACTTTATTTAGTTGCAGATTTAGGACTTTGAGAAGCCCATCAGTTGTACTATACAGTGACTACTTAAGCAAAGTTATTTGAGGCCCCTGCAATGCTTGAACTCATGGGAGACAGTCTACTTTGTCTTTCTGTATACCTCTGCCCCTTCGAAATTGTCCCCACTATGTATACTCATTAGGATTCCTGTTTGTATCTGCCTAACAGAGGGAAAACATCTACTAGGCTGTGTATATGGGCTGCTCAGGGGCCTCCTCTTAACTTTTCTCTCCTATTTGCTGCATCACTCAAAAATCATGATGTTCTTTTGAAATCTGTGTAGCATGTTCTGGATAAAACTAAGTTACACCACCTCTTTTAAAATCTGCATGTTTTGAGTATAATTCCTGAACGATAATATTGCCTTACCAATTACTTCTCAAAGGTCTTAGAATTTTAACACTTAAAAGCATGTTTTTTCTTTGACGTTAAATCTGAAACTTTGCATAAAACCGAGGCTATTTGTAAAACATACTAAAATTTGGACTGTTTCTGTTAAAGTTAAACTGCCTCTATTTGCATAAATGGTCCAGACCCAAAACTATTTTTAAAATCTAGCCTTTATATGTGTTTAAACGATTTTCATTACTTTAAAACTCTTATACACTAATCTAATAGTGTATAGGGGTGTATAAGTGATAGGGGTCGACTATACCGCTATATAAAAATTTTTCTAAAGCCTAAACTATTTAACTACTCATGTATTTTCATGCCTATACTTATAATTATGTGCGACAGCCCCCCATATTTGCATTTCTGTGCTTTGTGTAACCCACTTCTGAAAAACAGTCCCTTTACCTAAATACTTTTCAAAATTGACCCCTACACAAAAATAGCCATTAAGATTAGGGCTCGAAAATTAATGACGAGTCACGCTGACCCTAAATGCCTAACATTTTGTTTTAAAAACAATACCCATCCGGTTTTAACTAAAATCTGAAATCCTTTATGAAAGTGGCTAGTTTCGCAAAATCGACTGTCTGCATAAAATTGTTTCGATGGCTGAAATTATATAAATAAATTGAAATTGAAATATCTTTTATGGGTTTAACATTATGTATGATTAGGCATTTAAGCTAGAGGCCTTGAAACGCGATTAGGCGTAATAGGTCGTGTATGCAAAACGTAAGGCTTATTTGTATGTGTGTTGTTTAAATTTGCATAGTTTCATAAATAAGACACGTAATTAACCTCTCAAGTTAGTATTGCATGATATTTTTCACAACTTTAACATCTCAAAATATAGACTCGGGTGAGAACCACCTTTCGTGGGACTTGGGGGGAATGCCTAACACCTTCTCCCTTGAGTCATTTGGACTTCTTACCCTTTTCGAATCTCTGAAACCGGACTAGTGTAACAATGAACTCGACCTTAGACGCTTAGGTGACCTAATACACCTTAGAAAACTATATTAGGTGGCGACTCTAATTCTTGAACGCAAACGATTTACCCAGTCAAATCCGAAACTTGACTCGCTTCGAGTCGAGTCTAAAATTGGGTGCGACAGAATGGAGACTCCGCTGAGGATTTTTAAAGTCTTAACTACAACGAGTCTTTATTTTGGGATTTTTATTGTTTATTATCTTGTTATTCATTATTATTATCCGGAATTAACTTCATTTTTTTTGTTTTGTTTCTTTTTATTTTATTTTAATTTTTGGTTGTAATATCTTTTTAATTTTGTAATACATCTTATTTGACATACCTCCTCATCAACGTTCACTCGTGCGATATACTTGAAAAACAAAATGGTTGCGTCGGTTTGATGGCCGCATCACTTCTACAAAACACCCTTCGAAAAAGTTTGGGATAGGTCGAGTCTGTGGTACAGCCGACGGTCCCAAAAACTTTTCCACCTCCAAATTGTCCGTTTGGAGGAACCTTGTCTAAACCAAATCTTAGTGGAGATGATAGGAACTCATGCATCATGATACCATGTTAGTTGACTTGTTTCCAAGTCCAAAATAGGCCAAATTGTTCAATAATCTAAATGGGTTTTTAACCCAAAGAGTGTTTGCATTTCTGGAAAATGAACATGTAGCGGTCATATTGTTCTCAAAATAGGGATGGGGTGTTTATTTAACTTTCTTATTTATTTATAGGTCTTTATGGCTTAAAAAAGTCCAAGGTTTGGTATGGTCATGGGTGTTCCTCCTTTACCGGCACGATGGTGGAGCAATTTAGGAGGCCATGGTCATTTGCGGGTACATAAATACTTGGGGCATCTAGCTTTATTGATGGAAGTGGAACCGTGTCGTGGGGTTATCGAGGCGGCGATTACATTTTCGGATGAGCAAAGAAATGTCTTTAGGTTCAATGGCGTAGAGTTGACACCTTTGTTAGAAGAGATAGGAGGTTTTATAGAAGATTCGGGTATGATTAGAGAAAAGCGTACATGGCAAGAAATGACAATCATCATCCCAAAGTTTCTTATTTTGAGTGACTTTCGCAAGTTGCTTGGCCTTGCGGGAAACTATGCGGTGACTTTCATACAAAGGGCGGTACACCTTTGTCTTTTCTATATGGGAAGTTTGGTCATGATGGTGCTTTTGACCAAAAGCGTGAGGATTTCACTTCCTATGATGATTGGCATAAAGGAAAGATTTTTGCCTTCATAGCTTGTTTTTTCGGTGTTATGGTGTTTCCTTAAAATTCAAAGCATTACATTGGGGTACAGTTGATCAAGGTAGTGGAAGCTGTGATGAACGGGGTTGACAAACGAGAATGCACTTTGGTACCTATGATTTTGGCCGACATTTATAAAGCTTTGGGCTTTGTAAGAAGGGGGCTAAATATTTTGAGGGGTGCAACTTGTTACTACAACTTTGGTTTAAGGAGCATTTAGAAATAGTGAGAGGAAGCGCAGAAATACTCAAAAAATCAGGCATTAATCACGCTATGGAGTTAGAACCTTGAAACAAGCAAGTAGCGTTGAAGGTTGGCTGAAACTCTTTAACAGCATAACAGATGACACAGTGCAATGGATGTTCACTTGGTTCCCGACAAAGGAATTCACAACTCGAGCTAACGACACTCCTTTTTTGACTCTAATGGGGCTACGAGGCCTTCAACCATATATCCCTGGAAGAGTCATGAGGCAAGCTGGCAGGAAACAATGCATAATTCAAATGGTTTTCACCGGACGATATTAACTTGATTACACTGAAGAGAAGATTGCTTTGGCTGGGGAAATCATCGATAGTTGGAAAAATTGTTGCGTAATGGGTCCAAAATCTATAGAACCAGATCGTTATAAGGCAGGCTGTGAACCACACTATGCAGACTGGTTGCAGGCAGAATTGAGAGGGACGGTTACACTGGGACCAAATATGAGCGACACTATCAAAGACAAAGAAGTAGAGGCACAAATCAAATACAAGTGGCTAATGCGCAGGGTATCAGAATCGGAAACGGAAACGGAGCACCAAAGAAGGACAGAGACATGGAAGAAATGTGCACTTAACTTAGAAGGAAAAGTAGAGGGATTGTTGGAGAAGCTCGGGTGATGGAACGCCGAATGCAGCGCCGTAGACATACTTCATTTGTTTGCAGCCAAAGGTCACTTAGCGGAGGCTTTGGAGGAAGCTCAAGAGATAGTGAGAGAAGCAAAGAAAGCCGGGCTAGAGGAGGAGCCCAATGTCTAGTTTCGTTTTGTCTTTTTATTTGCAAAAGTTTTATGTATTAAAGTTCAAGTTATATAATGAAGTTTTGGGGAAATTTCGAGAAAAATTGACGATGCATGTTTATTTTTCTTCATATCATTTAAATATAGAAAGGCCTTACGTCCATAGCGCGTTAAGGTCTATTAGGAAACCTTGTCCAAACGTCAAAAGGGTTCTTAACCCGAGAAATGACAAAAAATTGCATCCCTGTTTGGATTCGAAGAAATATTTGCACAAAATATTGATCGTTTGCTTAAACATGATCAAGACTATAAGAATGTTTTTGCCTTTACCTTTTCTTGTTTTGGCTGCAGACTATGGCTGCAAGAGGTACACTTCAGTTCGAGATTGTTTCCCGACCTCCTCATTTGATCAGACTCTGGTGGGAAGATCTGGCTATTATTAGTAAGGCTCACGTTCAAAAGGTGTTGGGAGAGTTGGTGTCTCTCAAGGCCTACACTGCCATGCCTGGTTTGGTCGAGACTGCTACATATTTCTGGGACTACAAGAGGGATGTGTTTCATTTCAATAGTTTGGAGTTGGCTCAAATGTTGGAGAAATTTGGAGGACTAGCAGGGTTAGAGCCTGGGCCCGAGACTATTATTTATCCCCGAGAAGTGGACCCTAAGGAGTTCATTGAATTGTTGGGTGCTCTTTATGATCCATATGTCGAAGGGGTGCATGATGGGAAAGTCACGTTGGAGTACTTGCATTCTAAGTTTGGAGATCCAACACTTAGGCATGATTGGACGGGGGCATGGGAAATTCAAGACTGGGAGTGGACTGAATCCAATGCTTTCATCGTTGCTTTTTTGGGAAGCATGGTTTTCCCCGAGAAGGAAGGAAAGATCGACATAAGGTTGGGAAGAGTAGTAGAGGGATTGTGCAAGGGAGCTCAGAAACGTCAAGTAAGTTTGGTTGCAATGATTCTGGGAGAAATTTATAGGGCTCTAACCAAATGTAGGAGATGAGGAGACTTCTTCGAAAGGTGCAATCTGTTGCTATAAATATGGTTGATAGAGTATTTGCACAGTGTCGCTATCAGTCCAGTAGCACCAAAACCGTCGTGGAGAGGAGGGATCCACTCACATAGCACCCGCATGGCTGGAACAACTGCATGGAAAGACCCTGCAAACATGGAAGGATGGTACACCAAGCCCGAGGAGTTGCAAGAGGTGCAATGGATGATTGAAAACTATGCTGGCTTCACCGTTTCAATACAAGGTCAAGACATCACTTTCTTGATATTGATTGGATTCCGAGGGACTCGTCATTATGCTTCTCTAAGAATACTCCGACAAGTAGGGATGACACAACAGACCCCACAGTTGACTGAAGGAAGAAGCTTTAATGTTGACATAAATGACATCGAGCATCCAATGGTGGGGAGGGACTATCTTGACAATGTGGGAAAAGAGGTTCACTATACAATTTTTTCATAGCCGAGACAGTAGAGAGAACCCCGCGGCTACTCTGGCTTATCCTCAATGGCTCAGTGAAGGTAGGGAAAGGTTCCGGTCCAAGACTACACTGAAAAGGAAAACCAAGGCTCCAAGTGTCATTGAAAAATACAAAAGGCTGCGACATGAATTTAACCAAAGTAAGAAAGAATTAAGGGTAACACCAGAGAGAGAAATGTGGAGGCAAAATAAGGACAAGATCAAAGGGGACGAACTCAAGTATTGGACAAGCATGGTCATGGCTGAAAGGCAAGCTGCTTGGAATCTACAAGATCTGCTCAAAGGATGGCGAGAGTACTTTAAGGCAGTGCCGCTGAAGAGAAGGAAGCAATAGGGACAGAAATCTGTTAATTCTTCACAAAAGCTCTGGGGGACATGCAAGCTAGGAAGGATCTGATGGAGATGTTCTCCGCTCCTACACCTATAAGCCTGGTTCACAAGCCTAAGGAAAATTCCAAAGAGAAGAAAGAAGATGCTGGAACTGACGCTTGATTCAAAACCTCTTTGCTTGGCATAGTAGTCTGGTCATCTTAAGTCGAGTCATCTTTTATTTTTGTCTTTGTTTCCGTTCAGTCGAGTCATTTTCTTAAGTTAGTGTTTGTAATAAAGCCAAGCAAATTAAATAAAATTTCGTCATTTTTTTGTTTTAGGCTTGTGTTGATTATGTTTATGCAAACGAAATGACGCATTATGTGCAAACATTACTTCGGATCTTCGATAGGCCTACCTCTGGCACAAAAGAGGTCCCCTGCATGATAGGATGCGATTTTTATTTTAATACTAATCTATACTCACATTTCTTCTTTGTTTTTGGTATGTCAGTGCCCAAGTCCCTGAAAGTTTGGTTTGTGCATTCAGGCCGCAGCGCAATACCGATTGAGATCCTGAGGATCAATCCCAACACCTCCCCCTCTACCTACAAGGACAAGGACGAGACGTAATAACATGGCTGTGTTTGACAAAGTTGGAAATGGAACTCCTGAAAAGCAAGGTGTGGTTGCCTATGAAGACTATGCTAAATTGGAGCAGAGACTGTTCGAGCTGGAGAGTACGATCCCTGTTGCCCATACTGATGAGATTGTTGAACCAAACAAAACCACCTGCCCTCACGGCAAAGATCCACTATACCCTGAAAAAGACATTCCTTACCCAAGCTACACCGCACCCCCGAAAGCACCATAAAACAACTTACCCTCCTTCACCGTTGAAACAAAAACCATCGCATCACCCACCAAAGATCATGAAATGTATGCATGGACCAAGGAACACCCAGAAAACACCAAGGAGCAAGTCCAATGGTTGGTAGAGAAGTTCAGGAAATTCCAAGGCACCAAAGGAACTCGAGAGTTGGCCTATGAGGACCTCTGCATGTACCCTGACTTGAAGTTGCCCGAAGGCTATAAGACACCCAAGTTTAATATGTTTAACGGCAGGGGTGACCCGACAGCTCACTTGAGGTGCTATTGTGACAAGTTGGCTAGGGTTGGACATGATGAAAAGATCCGCATGCAACTGTTCAACCGCAGTCTGACTAAAGATGCACTGATATGGTACTCAAAGCAGCAAACAAAGAAGTGGACGAGCTAGGAAGCGATCGCTGGGGACTTCGTTGACAGTTTTGGGCACAACACTGATGTCATGCCCGATCGGTTCTATTTGAAGAAATTGAAAAAGAATCCCACCGAGGCCTTTAGAGAATTTGCAACTAGGTTGAGAGCCGAAGCTGCTAAGGTCCAACCTACCATAGAAGAAGCCGAGATAGTGGCGACCTTCATCCGCATACAAGAAGACGTCTACTTTGACAAGATACTGAATCTACAAGACAAGAAGTTTGGAGAGTTGATCAAGATCGGGGATATGGTTGAAGATGGATTAAAGACTGGCAGGATCGTTAGTTTGGCTGCACTACAAGCCACTAACAAAGCTTTGCAAACTGGGAACACCGCTACATCAAGAAAGAAGAAGGACGATGTCTCCTTCGTGGCTGCATCACTCGACCATTTTCCTACCCATAACCACTACTACCAAATACCTCCTCCAGCATACCCATGCATTCCACCCACATCCACCTACCCAGTATACAATACTCAGCCCATGTTCTAAAACCCACCACCACAAAGACCCCCATATCCGCAAAGCCCCAACTACCAAAACACTAATGCCTATTTACCAAGATCTCACGCCAACAACAACCCAAGACCAAAAAGAAACTATACCCCATTGGCTGAGTCTCGCACTCAGTTGTTTGAGAGACTCAAAGCAGCCGGTCACATACAACTCGTACCATTCAAGATACCTGATAAGATGACTCTGTATTTGATCAAACCAAAACCTGTGCTTAACACTCTGGAGGGCCTGGTCAGGGTACCGAGAAGTGCTACGCGGGACAAGATACAAGACCTGATCGATCAAAAGGTGATACACTTGAAAACTCCAAACGTGCACAACAATCCCCTGCCTAACCATGGAGACAATAGGGTGAATTTGATCGAGTTGGATGAAGAATGCAGCATGGAGGGAACTATTGTTAAAGCAAAGGGAGACGTACTTACTTCAGTTGCTCAAGCTGCTACAGTACCAGAGCCTATCGAGGTAAAATTAGCTCCAAAATTCTATGTTGATGTGGTTCCCCCGTACAACGACAAGGCGGTACCATAATACTATGAATTGGAGAAGAAGAACAAATCAACAGTTGAGACTGTTGCTGCACAAGGAATGACTAGGAGTGGGAGGATTTATACTCCTGAGCATCTTGTTCAGGGAAGGCGAGGTATTAGCGAGGAAGAGCCCGAAGAATTGTGGAAGAAAGTGAAAGAAAAGGAGTACTCCGTGGTTGAACACATGGGCAAGATGCCTGCACAAATCTCTGTTTTAGCTTTACTCCTCAAGTCGGAGAGCCACCGAAACACTTTGATAAAAGTGTTGGACGAAGCACACGTCCCGGTGGATACCTCAGTTGAAAACGTGGCTAGCATGGTCGGAAAAGTCATGGAGGCCAACCAAATTGCTTTTCATGAGGATGAGTTCCCACCTGAAGGGTTAAGCCACAACAAAGCTTTGCATGTTACTATCAAATGCAAGGACTAGTTCGTAGGAAGAGTTTTGATCGATGGAGGTTCCGGTTTGAACATATGTCCAATCATCACTCTGAAAAGAATGAGAATTGATCAAAGCAAGATAAGAGAGAGCGATATGAAGGTGAAGGCGTTCGATGGATCGCAAAGGAGCACCATCGGAGAAATTGACTTAACTATCATGGTCGGTCCCGTGGAGTTCACTGCCGAATTTCATGTCATGGACATCTCCGCTTCCTATAACCTGCTGCTGGAAAGACCTTGGATTTACATGGCTGGAGCAGTGCCTTCTACATTGCACCAAACAGTTAAGTTCGAGTGGGACCACAACGAGGTGGTAGTGTTCAGTGAAGGGAACAATTCCATTTACAATGAGCAAACCATACCAGCAAACGAAGGAAATGCTCTTGATGGGAAGACCTTCTATACTGTAGAGCTCCTGGGAGCAGTGCAAGGTACTCGGGGAGGACGTCGCAAAAACTACAACCCGTGTTTGAATCCCACAGACACAATCTAAGGAGGTTATAATGCATATTTCGCTCTTAAGTTGGTCAACACACCGCCTGGGATTGAAGAGAAGAAGAGAAACTTCTACAGTGCCTACTGGAATGGTCGAGGCAATGGCTATGAAGGGAGAAACTTAGTATGGGAACCAGTCATATCTGATTGGGGAGTGCCCTCACGTGAATTTCGTGAGACCTTGCCGGCTAAGGCAGGGAAGCGACCAGTGTACCCACCTGATGCTCGTCCTAATTGGAAGCGCATCTCTGAAGAAACAAAAGAAAAACAAGTATGGCTACCTAAAGCACTCGAACCTATGGAGGTGGTGATCGAAGAGCCATATGTAGTCCCACAACCTGCAAAATGGCCTAGAGATTGGGTTGTAGGCATCATGATAAAGCAAGGTTACCAACCTGGTAAAGGTTTGGGCAAGAACTTGGATGGCATGGTCGAGCCGATCAAAATTGTGATGAGGCCCGATAATGAAAAGGCTGGCATATGGTATGTTCTAACGAGAAGAGCATGAAAGAAGCATCACTGGACTTCAAGTTCTATAAGAAAAGCACCAAGACTCTCTTACATATTTTCGTCTCGTCTGGATACTTGGATGTCCGAAAAGGGGACGTGTCCGCAGCGTAAGGGGTGGAACCAAAGATAGCTGATGTCGAAGAGGACCTACTGGCGGGAGTGTAAAAACTGTTCATATCTAATGAAGACTGTTGTGTGATCCTAGAAGAACATGTTGAACCTCCTAGGCTGACAAAGGCTGGATCTGGAGCTGCATTGAACAACTGGATCAGCAACCGCGCCCGAGCTTATCGTGGACCTTGGTAGAGCTGGGGGGATATAATCTATTTTATGTTTCTATAATAAAACTCGACTTTGAGTCGTGGAATTTGCATTTGCCTTTCTTGTTGCATATGTCTCCCTACAAACTTTATTTTGCAACGATTCATAAATAAAATATCGCACTATTTCCTCTTTAACTTTTGTTTTAATCTTTTAATTTTGCAATATTTTATTTCTCAGCATTCAAACCAATAACCCCATTGAGTCCAAAATCGCAACGTGTAATGAAACATTGGAGCTTGAGGAAACTAGAGTTGATTATGATGATTTTCATGAAACCACATAAGAAGAAATTGAGAGATTTGAAAACAAGCCTAAGCCAAAGAGGAAACTGAGGTAATAAACCTATGAGATGTGGAAATTGTAAAAGAGACAAGGATCAGTGTGCATCTCACCGCCAAAGATAAAAAGTGGTACACTGAATTTCTTAAAGAATATGAGGACGTATCCATCTGGTCGTATGATGAAATGACTGCTATAAGCACGGATGTGGTAGCTCACAAATTACCTATCAATCTGGGTTTCCGCCGGTCAAACAAAAGGCCCAATCGTCAGTTTTGTTGAAGATTGGGGAGGAGGTAACCAAGCAGCTCAATGCAGGAATCTTGAAGACAGTCAAATACCCAACTTGGCTGGCTAACATTGTCCCAGTGCCAAAGAAAGATGGGAAACTCCGAGTTTGTGTAGATTACAGGGATCTGAATAAAGCTAGCCCGAAGGATGATTTTTCTTTGCCAAATATACATATCCCAATTGATAATTGCCAAAACACGAGCTATAATCCTTCGAGGACTCTTTCGCCGGTTATCATCAAGTGCTCATGGATGAGGAGGATGCCGAGAAGACAGTTTTCACCACATCTTGGGGGACTTATTGCTACAAGGTTATGCCATTTGGGTTGAAGAATGCTGGGGCGACTTACATAAGGGCAATGACAACTATGTTCCCTGACTTGATGCATAAAAAGATTGAAGTCTACGTAGATGATGTGATCATCAAATCGAAGAAAAGTTCAGAGCACCTTGACAACTTGTGCAAGTTCTTCAATCGCTTGCGAAGGTATAACTTGAAGTTGAATTCAACAAAGTGTGCTTTTGGTGTTCCAGCAGGGAAGCTTTTGGGTTTCATCGTCAGTACAAGGGGTATCTAGTTAGATCCATCCAAGATCAAAGCCATCAAGGAATTGTCGTCGCCAAAAAAGTAAGAAAGAGGTTATGAGTTTCCTGGGAGGCTCAATTATATCAGTCGATTTATAGCACAGTCCACTGTCATCTGTGAGCCGATCATCAAGTTATTAAAGAAAGACGCAGCGATCGAGTGGACGGAGGACTGCCAAAAAGCATTGATCGGATAAAAGAGTACTTGTCTTGCCCGACTGTGCTGGTTCCACCTGAGCTTGGGCAACCTTTGATCTTGTACTTGTCTGTGGTAGATTTGGCGTTTTGTTGTGTATTGGGACAACATGATTCAATTGGAAGAAAGGAGCAAGCAAGATACTATCTAAGCAAGAAGTTTACTCCTTACAAGGCCAAGTACAGATTGTTGGAACGCACGTGTTGTGCGCTGACCTAGATAGCACAACAGTTGAGACACTACTTGACATCTTACTCAATATTGCTGATATCAAGGATGGACCCTCTCAAATACATCATCCAAAAACCAAAGCCTACTGGAAGTTGGCTAAATGGCAGATGCTGCTCAGTGAATTCGACATCACTTTTGTCACCCAAAAGGCGATAAAAGCTCAAGCCCTGGCTGATCACATGGCCGAGAATCCGGTGGGAGATGACTATAAGCCACTGCACACTTATTTTCCCGACGAAGAAGTCATGTTCGTAGGAGAAGATATCACCGAAGAGTATAATGGTTGGAGACTATTCTTCGATGGAGCAGTGAATTTCAAAGGAGTTGGTATTAGAGCGGTGTTAGTCTTGGAGACTGGTCAGCATTACCCCGTCACAGCCAAATTGAGGTTCCCTTGCAGCAACAACATGGCGCAATATGAAGCCTGCATCTAGGGTCTTAGGTTGGCAGTAGACATGAATGTACAAGAGCTGCTAGCAATCGAAGATTCAGACTTACTGATCCACCAAGCCCGAGGAGAATGGACAGCAAAGAACTCCAAGATACTTCCATACCTTGAATGCATAAAAGAGTTGAAACAAAGATTCACCAAGATAGAGTTTCGGCATGCACCCAGGCTGCAAAATTAGTTCGCGAATGCTTTGGTTACCATATCTTCCATGATCAAACATCCTGACAAGAACTACATTGACTCAATACCCGTGGCAGTAAGGAATCAACCAGAATATTGCTATCACATAGAAGAAGAATCAGATGGAAAACCTTGGTTCTATGACATCAAAGGGTTTCTTAAAGAAGGCATCTGCCCAAAGGATGCGACAAACCTCAAAAAGAAGACCCTGGGGAGGTTGGCAAATGGTTTCTTTTTGAGCGGGGAAGTTTTGTACAATAGAACACCTGACTTGAATTGTTGAGATGTGTGGACGCCAAAGAAGCTGCTAGATTGTTGGAAGAAATACACTCTGGGACGTGCGGCCCACATATGAACGATTTCGTGCTTGCAAAGAAGATTTTAAGGGCTAGCTATTTCTGGATGACAATGGAGAATGATTGCATAAAGCACGCAAAGAAATGTCATCAATGCCAAGACCCCGGAGATATGATTCGAGTGCCTCCTAATGAACTGAATATCATGAGATCACCTTGTCCTTTTGCTGCTTGGGGAATGGATGTCATAGGGCCAATCGAGCCAGCTGCCTCCAACGGACATCGTTTCATATTGGTAGCCATCGACTATTTTACCAAATGGGTGGAAGCTGCATCATACAAGTCAGTGACAAAGAAAGTGGTGTCGAACTTCGTCTGTGATAAGATGATCTGTCGATTTGGCATTCCTGAGTCCATCATCACCGACAATGGGTCCAATCTCAATAGTGACTTAATGAAAGCGACCTGTGAGGTTTTCATGATCAAACACCACAATTCCACCGTATATAGACCTCAAATGAATGGTACGGTCGAGGCGGCCACCAAAACATCAAGAGAATATTTTGCAAGATGACAGACTATTCAAAGCAATGGCACGAGAACCTACCTTATGCTCTGTTAGGGTACCGCACCACAGTGAGAACATCAACAGGGGCTGCTCCTTACTTGTTGTGTATGGCACCGAGGGGGTGATACCAGCGCAAGTCGATATACCATCTCTGAGAATCATCAAAGAAACACAGTTGAAGGACGCTGAATGGATCAAAGGAAGAATCGAGCAATTGGCCCTCATTGACGCCAAGAGGCTAAATGCAGTGTGTCATGGGCAGTTATATCAGAAGAGAATGACCAAAGCATTTAACAAGAAAGTTCGAGAAAGATCCTTCGAACCTGGGCAATTAGTACTGAAGAAGATATTTTCAAATCAAGAAGAAGCAAAAGGCAAATTTGCACCAAATTGGCAGGGGCCGTACACGGTTCACCGAGTTCTGAATGGAGGAGCATTGATACTGGCAGAAATGGATGGAGAAGTTTTGCCAAAACCAATCAACTCAGACGCTGTCAAAAGATACTATGTATAAGAGCTTGTACTAGTTAGTGATTTTGCCATTCTGCAATATATTATGTAATCTGAACTACGTCACGACCTGATTCCTCAAGGTTCGGTTGCATAAATACAAAAATTTCATTTTTCCATAAAGCAAACTCTGGGGCAGAATTTTGGAGGAACTCTAAAAAATTCCTACAGGACAAACTTAGTCGACACCGGGGCATAAATTTTTAGGACCTCTCAAAAATTTCAAACGCGAACTGGGGCAGAATTTTGAGGTAGCCCTCAAAATTCATTTGATGGAGTTTAGAACAGCATGAAGGGCAACAACTATGGCTTTACACAACGCGACTCGTGACTCAGTGGGATAAAATATTTCACTTCGTTTTTTTCTCATAAAATTTTCTTCAACATATTTGCATTAC
The DNA here is from genome assembly GCA_029990175.1 of Petunia secreta. Classification (NCBI taxonomy): domain Eukaryota; kingdom Viridiplantae; phylum Streptophyta; class Magnoliopsida; order Solanales; family Solanaceae; genus Petunia; species Petunia secreta. The sequence goes on from JARKIP010000009.1 coordinate 19,698,073, forward strand.
TTATTGCATTATACATATCCCCACTAGCTCGGTCAAGGTCCAGACACTCATGGGTAGCAAGCGCAAAGCGAGAACCTGAGGGAAGAGAATGAGGCCCTGCTGGGGCAAGTTGCTAGCCTTCAGCCTTTTGTGCAAGAGGCTGAATGATTGAAAAGGGAGCTTTACACTACGCGCAAAGCTTATCAGTAGAAGTCCCTGAGAGGCAAGAATGTTGATGAGGCCTTGAGCAATAAGATCCGCAAGCACAAACAAACTGTGGAGACCCTCCAGTCTCTCTTACGGAGGCCAAACTTGCCGAACATCTTCTGCGTAAAAATATAGTCCGCCTGGAAGCAGCTATGGAGGCCCTTCAAGAGAAGCTATATTGGGTGGATGAGAGGATTGGAACTGCTGAAAAGAGTGTCAATGATGCCAGGGTCTTTTCTACCTTCCTTCAAGATGAGAATGATAGACTGAAGAGAAAAGGCCCGTCACTAGAGCGGACCCGTGATGAACAAGTGAATACCTTGAATGCTCGTCGCATAGCTGAAGTTGATTATGCTAACATCGCAGCTGCCCTTGACACCTTTCTCCGGGTTCGTGACGACCCTAATGTGGACCTCGAGGATGAGATTGATTCATTGACCGAGCTTGTAGCCCAAGCGAATGCTCAGATGGGGTCCGACCTTGAAGAAGGTTTCGAAGAGGCTAGTGGTGAGAAAGAAGATGAAGCGTTTGCTGGAAACCTGCAGCTAGGGAGACGGGACCTTCGCGAAGTGTTATTGCCGAAGGGAGTCCCCTGAGAGAGAGGAATAGAAATCCCCCCTAATGCTTAAGATTTTTTATAGCATCATTGTTTTGAACAATTACCCATGTTTTACGGGCGTAATGATATGATTTTTGGCCTATTTTGAGGCTTTTAACTTGAATTACTTGTTAATTTGTTTGTGATTATGGTTTGCGTCGTAAATAATTAAGTCATTTCTTTGTTAAATTGAATCCTCATGAGCGTGTGTGCTTAGAGGTTAAGCGGCTTTTAGACGTCCTATTTGTTCCGATGTCTAGAACATTTGTCAGTAAGCCTGCTTGGGCAATTACGTCCGTTGAATGCACCAATATTTGACGGCTTACGTTGCGCCTGAGATAGACGGCTATTTTGCACCCATAATTGGACGACTTTAGCCCGTGTAGAAACAGACACTTTTGCATTCAGAACAGACATGTATCCAGTGTGCCCGGTGGCTTGTAGGATAAGTCTAGTCTTGCCAGCTGGACTCATATTCTCGTAATAATAGGTGGCATATTTTTTTCCACACATAAATGATCATGTTAAAACGAATAAATAATGAAATAAGTGGATTTGCATTGGCATGTACCTTTTGCATAGAGAAATAGGAAGATCGAGATTTTTTTGAGGTTGATCGAATGTACATGAATTTAATGGCGAAGGACCTTGTGCATGACATGTATCATTAGTTTCACGCCTGCTAAAGTAAACTTGTACAACTAGCATACTTGCTGGAGTAGAGGAATTAGTAGCTGACTCATAAGATATGATAGCTGGTTGGTGATCAATGTAGGACTCGTAGATGTGAGATAAATATCATCAATTGATTTTTTAGTCAAAGCACTAATGACATGGTAAATTAACCGCTTATTTCTCTCCTCTTGACTTATAGAAATGTGAGGTGCACAGAAGAATGATATTTTATATGCGAACACAACATTAGTTGACACATGATACTTACCAAGCTCCGGAGAGTAGCAATGATACCTTTTTTGAAGGCGAAAATAGCCTTAGAAATCATATTTCAAGGCCATAGGTTCAACTACGTAACAGATTGTCGCGCATCTTGGACATAACATGTACTTCCAAATATCTCAAGCTCCACCAAAAATAGTTACATATTCAGAAAGAAAACACTCTAAGACATACTACCAGCAAGCGCTACAGATGGTAACGATTAATTCGGGAACAAGCTGTGCAGACTACATTAGCCAAAAACTATTTAGGAATCTGCATTTGAAACAAGAATCCCTACTTGTCTCAGGTAGATTCTTATTCTTCCTCCTATTAGCTTTATTATTAGAGGATGTATCAACACAAGAAGACTTGTGCAACATTTCATGTTGTCTCATTTAAGACTAAATCTGCCGGGCATGTATTCTTTAGCGTCTTAAGGGGGTATAATATGGGGGTCAATGATCTTACTAGGCATTTTTCTCATCTCTGCGTAAATTTTTTTGTTGAATCAATGTTGGACTGTTATCAATTCAAAAGTGGGCAGCTAAGCAGATCAAATTGGTGGACTTAGGCCTTTGGTTGATCTCAACATAAGCAAAAGGATGAAGTGGCCTTTTTGAAAATATATGACTCCATAACCAACGGTTTGCTCCCCCCCCCCCCCCCCCCCAATACGGTTTTGAAAAAATAACCACGTTAAGTTTAATGCAAAAATTCTGGACAGAAATACCCATATCAATCTCTTGGAATGGGGCCAAGACTTGCCCTTGGACCCCTCTCTATTTGCCAACTCTTGTCCTTGAAGTATTTGCAAAAGAAAACACTTGCAAGCATTTGGTTGTAAGTATTGGCAAAAGGCAACACTTGCCCATTTTAATCTCTTCTTGCATTTTTCCCATAGAACTTGCAGTGTTGGCAAGACAACACTTACTCTTGACCTTGCCTAAAACCCAACACTAGCAAATTTGTACTTTGAAGTCTTGGTCCCGTGCCAAAATAAGTTTTTTTTTTTTTTACCAAAACATTGTTAAATGAGGTCAAACTAGCAAAACCACTCCTTATGAGGGCAGCCGGTGAAATGTTTTGGGATGAAGCAGCCCAATAACAAGTTGGATACTTTCCTATAAGATACAGGCTAATCGATTGTAGCCGGCAAAAAGGTAAAAATTTCGCCCAGCAACCACTTTTAACACTGGTATTTAGTTTGAGGCCACTATTTTCTTTGGTCTTACACTAGAGGCCACTTTTGGGCCTTTACTAAATAAATGTTGACTTAAGTTCTGATAGTTGACCGAAGTTCAGTCCATACGGCCCCTGGACTGAAGTTCCATCTCTTAAGGACTGAACTTTCAGTCCATATGGCCATGGACTGAACTTCAGTCCATGGTATGGCCATGGACAGAACTTCAGTCCATGGCCATGGATTGAAGTTCCATCTTAAGGACTGGACTGAACTTCAGTCCATATGGCCGTGGATTGAAGTTCAATCTTTAAGGACTGGACTGAACTTCAGTCCATATGGCCGTGGATTGAAGTTCAATCTTTAAGGACTGAACTTCAATCCGGCCTCTGGACTGAAGTTCTATCTCTTTAAGCAAAAGTGGCCACAAACTAAATGTTTTGGTATTAGTAACCTGTGCTCAAAGATCAGTGGCAAAAGTGGCCTTTCGTGCACTTAGCCCGGCAAAAAGAGCTCTATTAAATACTCCCTCCGTCCCAATTTATGTGGCACCATTTCCTTTTTTGTTTGTCCCAAAATAAGTGGCACCTTTCCTTATTTGACAACTATTTAATACATCATCTCTATTTTACCCTTGTTGGGCCCTACATACTTTTAAACCTATCAACAACTTTTTTATTACTCAAATCTTCTCTCTCTTACTTTTTCAAGGATAAAATTGATATTTAACAAGGTCAACCTCTATTTTCTTAAACTCCGTGCCCGGTCAAATGGTGCCACATAAATTGGGACGGAGGGAGTAGATATTTTGTCATAAGTAGCTAGTTTTAAAAATTATTTACACCATTCGGGCAGCTTTTTTGAAACCCAAAACAATAGCAAATTAAGAATTACCAATATAGCAGAAATCCGAAAGAATTGTCTGTTCCTAGAATTTCGTTGTACCATGTGGAACATATCCCAAACATATTTGCTTCCTTACTTATCAACCTGTGTAGTCTTTCCCCGTTAGATTTCGTCTTTATCTTAGTTTTCACTACTTTCCTATAGCCATGCCAATTAAGTAGTTTATTTATGCTATTTACATAGTATAATAATGATATTTTATAAAGTTTGAATGTATATAATGTTTAGTTTTAGTTGTATGTGTGGTATAACAATAGTCATAATCATGTATTTTTAATTCAAGAGATAAATATATTATATATTATCATAAAATAAATATAGAAATTAAATACCTAGAATATATCAAATAAATAATTACATTAAAATAACACATCCCGGTACAATTTAAATATACCTTGTATATTTATATAATTTTTTTTTATAGTATTATCAAAATACCAATTATATACTATGAGATAAATTTATTATGTATAATATTATAAAAGAAATATAGCAGTTAAATACCAGAAATATATCAAGTATATAAATACATTAAAATAGTACACCCCAACATATTTTGAATATACCTTGTATATTTCTATGTCTTTTAATAGTTAAAATACTATCAAAATAACAAGTATATACCTTGATTATGTAAAGTGTTTAATTGTAAAAGTCCTATAACAACTAAAATAACGACCAATACAACATATAATATACCTCTAATACATCATGCATTAGTGAAATTAGATTTTATAAATAGAAAACAAGAATAAGGTATTTGGTGCATCAATCACATTGGTTGATTACTCAAAACACAATGTAATTCTCCAAAAATATTCTTATAATGAGCAAAGAGAAAAGCAGTAAAGAGAATTGGGTGTTAGGAATGAAGATGTGAAAACTTATAAGGTTAAAGATAATTATAATAAATAAGGGATAGGGGTGGGAATTGGTATTATAATCAAGAGAACATAATGTTTAATATTAGCAATTTTTTTCAGAATCTATATAATACGAACCATGTCCAGGCGAAATTACGCCATAATGAGGTCTATACCTTAGCAACTATAGATGTCAACCAAGCTAATAGGGAAATTTCTATTTCTGAAACTAAGAAAGTAATTTTCTTCTTTAAGTCATATAAATCTCCAGGGCCGGATGGAATACTTCCTTTCTTCTATCAAAAATACTGGAATTAAACGAACGATATGCTTATCAAATTTTGTAAAGACACATTTTCTAGTAAGAAATGGAGAAAATGAACCAAACATAAATATGCCTTATTCCAAAGTCCAAAACCTTGAAACTATAAAGCAATTTAAGCCAATTAGTTTGTGTAGCACTGCCTACAAAGTGATCACTAAGATTATAGTAAATAAAATTAGTGCTTTTCTCCATAAAATAATTCATCCAACTCAAATTAGCTTCCTTAAGAGAAGAATAGCTTCGGATAATTCCATTATAGTTCAAGAAGTGTTAAAGCATTTTAAATCTACTAAGGAAATTAAAGGGAAAATGATGGTTAAGATTGAGTTACAAAAGGCCTTCAATAAATTAAAATGATCTTTTATTAGGTTTGCACTTATCTCTTTCAAATTTCCTAAAGACCTCATTGACTTGATAATGTCATGCATTACTAATTCTTCTACCACAATCCTAGTGAATGGAACTAAAAGTAATTCTTTTAAGCCGAGTAGAGGAATTCATAAAGGCGATCCCCTTTCACCGTATCTATATATAATATGTATAGAAATGCTTTCAAGGGTTATGAATTATGAAGTTGAATGTAAGAGATGAAAGCCTATCAAAATTTCAAAAAATGGGCCACCTCTTTCGCATTTCTTCCTTGCAGACGATCTCATTCTCTTAATGGAAGCAAGTCATTCTCATTCTCTTAATGGAAGCAAGTCATTCAAACTGTGATACATTAATAAACACATTTAATAGATTTTGTGTAGCACAAGGCCATTCGATTAACTTTTCAAAATCTAGGGTCATCTTTTCTGTTAATACTCTTAATGCGGATATACAACACATTAGCAATTGCCTTGCTATGAAACATAGTGAAGTTGGGATGTATTTAGGTTTTCCTATGATTAAAGATAAAATATCCAAAAAAATATTTTCAATTTATTATAGATGGATTAAATAGTAAGCTGAAAGGATGGAAAACAAATTTTCTAAACATAGCAGGTAGAACCACCCTTATAAAATCGATGCTAGCTACTATTCCAAATCATGTTATACAAACTTATAATCTTCCTATAGCTACTACAAATGATATAGACAGCGTGCAAATGAATTTCTTATGGGGCAGTAAATCTATAAAAAAGAAATGCCACCTCATTAATTGAAAAGTTATAACTAAACCTAAAGAAAAAAGAGGGCTAGGGCTCTACAATACGAGAGCAAAGAACCTGTCCTTACATGCATCGAAGGCCTGGAGACTAAAGAAAAACAAGGTCTCACATTGGAGTCAAGTCTTAACAGGTAAGTTTGTAGAAAACCCTACTCACTCATTCTCTAGCTCTCATATATGGAAAAACATAAGTAGAGGATATAATGTATGTAAAAAAGGGATCTAATGGGTGATAGGAAATGGGGAGTGCATAAATGTATGGGACGATAGTTGGATAATTCAAAATATTACCCTTAGGAATAGCATTCAAGGTCCCTTAATGAAGCATGAGGGTGATATGGTAGTTAAAGATATCATCAGAAATAATGTAGTCGATACTGAATGCTTTTCTTTTGAGCTGCCAGATAGTATCATTATCAAGATCAAGAATACCTACATTCAAAGTACTCCAACTATTGATAATTTTGTATGGATGCATGGGCAACTAGGTAACTTTAGTACAAAATCTGCCTACAATATTATAATCAAGGAAGTGGATCAAAATGTGGAAAAAAATCAATTTAGTTGGCTATGGAAATTGAATACACTAAATAAAATCAAAACTTTCCTTTGGTTAGTTGTGAACAACAAAGTAGCCACGAACAATTTACTATTTTGAAGGAATATCATAGCTTCTGATAGGTGCCCTATTTGTGATAATGAGGCTAAAGATGTTTATCATATGTTTCTTAGGTGCACTTTTCAAAAAAATCATTTGGAGAATTAAATTTAAAAAACTTGCCTGATGGGAATGGCAATGCATCCCTAGATAATTGGCTATCCTATCAATCTAGATCCAAGGTTAATTTCAATGCATACATCAAATAGAGGGAAGTCATTCCTTTTATTTTATGGGGCATATGACTTGAGAGAAATGATAGAGTCCATAAGAGGTATAGGGAGCCATGTAGTTTAAATAGAATAGTTAACACATACTATGGAATTCAAGCTTCTAACTGATGAGAAAAATTAAACTCTTAAAGAGACTATCTACATCAAATAGGAACCTCCAGAGCTGAACTGTCTAAAGTTTAATATAGATGGCGCTTGCGACCAGAAGACATGAAAGGGGGGATAAGGGGGTATTTAGAGATTGGAATGAGAATTGGATTGTGAGATTTAACAAACTCATTCAAGTTTCAACTGGAATTTATGCTGAACTGCTAGCAGTGTACCATGGCATCAAATTATCTATTGAAAGAAACATATATGTTTTGAATAATAGAAACTGATTGCCAGGATCTTGTCAACATGATATCCAGTGGTGAGGGTCCTTTTCTAAACCTAATACTTGATTGCAGGTTCTTATTGAGTAGCACAGGAGGACCAAGACTACAACACAGCTACAGAGAAGCAAATATAGTTGCTGATAAAATGGCCAAGATGGGTTGTAGTCTATATTTTGAACATCTTAGGGTTTATCATGATCTTCCTAATTATGTAATAGCTACTTTACATCAAGATAATCTTGGCATGATGGTGCAAAGATCAGTTAGTACTTTATCTTCTATGAACAATAGTAATAAGGACAATCTAAGTACTATGTTGCCAAGGTCGCTCCGATCATGCAATAGTTAGGATGCTGTTTCGAATAAATATCGTTCATTATCCAAAAAAAAAAAAAAAAAAAAAAAAAAAAAAGGATATCGATGAAGCTAGAAAGGAGGAAAATTGAGATAATAATGGTAGACATTGATATAATAATAAAACCAAATCCCTTAATTAGTGGACAGCTTTAAAGACACGTCTCTTAGATGTACAGGTAACTTTGCTATTTTTTAAAAAAAATTTAATGCTTTTAAAATTAAGTAGTAACACTACTATTTATGTAAATATAATACAATTCTAAAGTGTCTAAGAGTGTAAAACTCTCTATTAAATAGGACACTAGTTCAGGATAGAGAGTTATGCAAATTGTGAAAATACATAAGGCAAAGTCTACTTCTCATCCCTTTTCTTCTGAATCTCCTCATCTCCATTCTTAGTTATCCTTCTAATTCTTCACTCCCTTTCTCCTTTATCATTACTGCTATTGTTTCATCCTAGTGTAATATGCTCTTTTCAAGTATTAATCAAAAGAACTTGTTTCACTATTTGTCGAAGTGTTAAGAGTTCACTTCATGGAAATTAGTGACCTTGTTTGAGGTAGGCTACTGATCATGCTGAGGTGGGCCAACCATATTTTATTCATGGTGACAACGGTATACCTTTACTATTTATATTTTTAATTACTTTAGGTTGCACCCTAGTATTCATTACTCAGCTTTCTTCTCCTAGGGGCCATTCTTCTTCAAGTAGCGTTAAGAACTTCAGGCCTTTACGCAGGCAACCAACTCCTGTGTTTGTCCCGCCTCCCTCCTCACCATCCTTTTCTTCAATACTTAAACCACCCAATCATTCAAACCCTACACAATCTTTACCTTCAACATCTGCAACTTTTCTTAATGGAGAGCCTCATATTAATTGAATTTCAGATGAGATTGAGCAGTTTATCGTTCGTGAGAATTCGCATTTTGCCAACACTGGGAAATTTAGTTATGGTGGGCTGGAGTTGAATGATCTTCGAAAACTGATTCCCATTCAATGTGAGATAAAGGTGTTGACACCCAATTTTGTCCTAAATTTTTAATTAATGCTAATTATTTAAATAAAAATAAATTTCAAAATTTTAAGGTAAATTAAGAAAATTTAGAAGAAAAAGGCTAAAATGCAATGCATAGCCCAATTCAGCCTACCCCATGCAAACCTTTCCACTTACCTAAATTATCGTAAATGAGGGCTAAAGTCTCTCATAGTCCTAAATGCCAACCTATCTTTGCAAACACTCATATACATTACATACACACACAATTCACACCTATACTCCCTTCCCAATTCAGCCTAAGCTCGTTTCCCCTTACCCAAATCCGAGCCCGCGATCCCTAGCCCTAAACCCCCAAAATTCCCGATCTTCCCCTCCTAAATCAGCAAATAGCCAAAATCCTTGTGTACCTGCTGGTCCCCCACCCTTTACCCTCTCTCCAGTATAAGTATTCGATCTTAACCATGGGTTTTGAATGAGTTTTGATCTGAGCCGTGGATAAATCTAAATGGGAAAATCCTTACAGATAAGGATAAAACTTGTACAAATTCTTACGATTTTGGACAAATTTTACCCTTATTTTTATAGAGGAAGTGTCCTATTTTGGAGTCCAGAATTTCACAAAAGGGAAAACCCTAGATATTCAGGTATAAATTTATCACTTATGTATATTTTTTAACGGTTCGAAGTTTTGGTCTAAGAAAAATGGCAGCTTATATATTTTCTGAATTTTTTTAACTTGAAAAAAAAGGCATACAGTTACTGGTTTAAGGTTTTCGTTTGAGATTCTACACATTACTTGTTTTGTGTTCATATGGTCGCTTGTTCAAGTGTATTTTCAGATCATCGCTTAAATTCACTGCACCAAAACAGGTAACATTCCATTTCATTCCCTTATTTACTTGGTTATGTATTCTTTGTTTAAGTTTACTATAAATATTGATGATAATATTGCGTGAAAGTCACCGGACTATAACTGAAAGTCTCCGAACTATCACTGTAGGTGTTTGTGCGTGAGAAGTTGTTTTCCCGAATAAACTTCAAGTCTTGATAAGCATGTTGCATTTTTTATTTGAATATGAACTTACAGTTATTTAAGGTTTTAAATTATTGTTATGCCTAGTAAAATTGTTCTTTGAGCTAAAGTTAATAACTTTATGGGCGCTTGAATCCATCTTAGTTAAAATCTAGTTCCTTTCAGCTTTAAAATGATAAAACTGGCATAGAACTTCTCTGTTAAGTTTGTTTATAGCAAAAGGGTTGAATCTTTGTATATGTTAAAATAAAAAAGCTGGATCTTTTGTTAAGAAATATTGGTGTTTGGTTCATGCTCTATTCTTTGCTAGTTATGTTGTTTCAGAGAGGGTGTTTTTGTGTGTGTGAGAGGGTCTTGTTTGGAGCAGGTAGTGCAGTGGAGTTGTAGGGTGCAATCTGGTGAAAGAGGGAGTTCTGGTGTGAGAGTGTGTGAGCTGGTTGGTATCAAGTGAGCAGCGTGTATGCGTTCATCTGTATAGGTACAGGGTTGTATAGGTGCAGGGGTTGTGGTAGGTCTGTGTGAGTGAGGAGGGTATGTATTGGTTGCAGCTTAGTAAAGGCAGTGTGGAGGTGTTTTCAGATGTGTGTAGGTGCTGCAGATAGTAGCAAAGGGGGTTCTGGTGTATTGGCTGATTAGCTGCATTTTTTTTTTGTAAAAGGTGAAGTATGTTTGGTGCATACCAAAGAGTGAAGCCCCTGGTGTCTTTTAAAGATCAGTGGGGTTCCTCTTATGAACACCAATGAGGTCTTGGCTACCAAGGAAAACTGAGAGGCTTATCCAAAGCCAAGGACCAGTGCGGAGCTCTATGAGCAAGGTCTGTGAGCCTTGTAATGCCTAGGACCTGTCAGGCTTTTGCATAAAGCTAGGGATCAGTGAGGTATCTCTGTGAAGGTCAGCGAGACCTTTATTTGTTTATGCTTGGTTGTTGCAACGTGCAGGGCCATCGGATGAGTATGCAGAGGGTTTGAGGTTGGTTTGTGCAGGGTCAGGTGGTGTTTGCTGAAATCTAGAAGAGCTGCCGGTGTTAGCCGGGTAGCTTAAAGGTTCTAGGGAGATGCAGGTGAGTTTAGAGGTTGTTTTAGGTGTGGTTTTGAAAGGTGGTTCAGGGGATGTGTTGGTATGTGAGGAGGCCTGGTTGAAGCTGCTTTGGTAATTGCTGGCAGTGGTGGGGTAATATAAAGAAGCTTAGGAGAGTGGTCTAGATTTGTATGGAATATGCTAAGCCTGGCAGGTTGTTCTCAGATTGGATTTTGGTTTGTGGGAAGGTATTTGGAAGATTCTTATGGTGTGTGCATGATGTAGTTGTCTGTGCAAAGATAGAGGTATGTGCAGGGATGTATGTGTGTGGGCAAGGATGTAGGTGGGTGTGCAGGGATGTAGTTGTGAGTGTTTCAGTGTGTATGTGTGTGCATCTGCTGGTACATGGTTTGTGTCTGGTTGCTTGCGTATGGGTGTGTGAGTTTAAGTGGCCTGTGAATATGATGGTGTATTCAAGGAGAGTGGTATGATAGGGTGGTGTACTTGTCTGGCATTGGCTTTTTTTACATTAAGGGAATTTGGAATGAAAATTTAAAAATGCTAGAAGTTCACATTAGCAGTAATGCAAGAAATATTATGTGCTAGCTGACAGTGATATTAGTCTTCTGTGCAATCAAATAATCTTTATGCTTCTAAGAGCGATTTTTTTTAATACACTTTTCAAAGTTACTTGCTAATCCTCATTATTGTTTATTTTGGGAATGTAAACTCTCGGGAACGAGTTGGTAAAAACTCACAAACTAGGACGGCTATTTGCATTGGAGTTGTTTGATCCGCATCGTATTTTCGGGCTTACGTTCCCCGAAAGGAAAACAAAAGAAAACTTTAGAAATTCAAGGCTCAAATTATGAGTTGCGCTTCTAGGTTCTATCTTCTAAACTCCCTCTTTCTCTATTTCTGTTAGAATCCATATTTTAAGATCCCTGTAGACCGAACTAGGAGCTTGCATGGTAGAAGCCTAGTAGGATAGCCGCTTTACTATAAAAATTATTATCTTATCGCATGATTAGAAATTGCTTTTATGTAAATTATTTATTCTCGTTTCTTTGGGATTCGCCAATTGATTTAAGACATTAAAAATCGTTTGTCAATTAATGAGTGCAAATAAAATTCAATTAAATTTGTACCCTTTTATCATTATTCATATTTAATTATTTATTTATCTATTTACTTATTCACTTATTTATTTACTTATTCATCTATATCCCTTTATTTATTTATCTTATATTTTTATATAATTTTTAAAAAAATTCTAAATTATTTTATCTTTATTAAAATTCGTGAAAACCGCCAGATTAACCACTTTTAGTAGATTTTTGAAAGTGTTTTTTTAATAAACAAAGACCTTCTTTCGAAAATAAATGATCTACTTACTCAGAATCTCTAAAACTTATTTTCCTTTTAAAATAAGGAAGAAATGAATTCATTAATTTATAATTGGTTCCTAATTATCCTAAATTAGGTGGCGACTCCAAAAAAGCCCTATGGAGTCCTATTTGTTGAAAATAATCCTGATATATACTTGTATATTTTTTGGGGAGACACCAACAGCGTGGTGACTCCACTGGGAATATTTAATGGTTCTAACCATAAGGCTTTCACGAAATTATTTGTTTTTATATTGAAATTGTATATGTGTTTTAATCGTATGCCGAAACTAGTATGCGTAGCTTAATTAATTATGTGTTTGTATGTTGAAACTAGTATGATTACCTTTATTGTTTATTTGCAAGCATGCTTAGTTACATTAATTGATTATTTGCAATTTTGTGTCACGAAAATCATGTCACTACACCTTATTTGTGCACATATATAAATTGGCATTCCGTTCATATTTCCCCCACTCCTGAGAACCTCTTGAATACTCACTCAAAATATCCGCGAGGTGTGTGCATACGCACCCGCACTTTCTTCCACTAAAGAACCCTTTGACGAGTTGGTATACCGGCAGTTGTCGTGGGAGTAATTCGACTGCGACGCCACCTGACACTCACCTGCTAGCCTCAACCGTTAACCCACTCTTAGACGGAGCTTTTAGTAGCATACATGCATTTACACCTTAGTCTGGACCCGGTCCTTGGTACCGCCTCCATAGTTAGGAAACCTCCCTAACGTCAACGGGTTCTCGAAACCCGTTGACAATGTATATTATGTGCTATGTAATAACGAATCCTCAGTCCTGGCCATGTTTTGAGCATAATCAGATTTATAATTTTGTCTCTATTTTGTCTTTTATGTTAGAAAATGGAAGAATTTAGCAGAATCTATATGTCCACAAAGAATTTGAGATCATGGTGCAGAACTTTGTGAACAAGACAGAATTGCAGTCCGGAAAAATTAGGTAGATTGGTTGATTTGCTTTAAGTCCCTACAAATGCAATCTGGTTCAGGCTCTTATCCACTTTTGGGTGTCCAACACGAGATGTGTTAGAATTTTGAGTTGACACAAATTTTGGGAAGAATTGTTGGGATAACAGAGTTGCAGTGTCAAGACAGAGAAATGATTCTCATTGATTGGAAAAGTGGCAATCGAAAGAAGTGTCAATGGTGTGTCGAAGATGTATACCAACGATGTACACCGAAATATTTTGCATTGATTAGAGGTTATCGAAGCTTAATTCTAGTTTATCGGAAAGAGTTGATTTGGAAGACGCTGATATGATAAATAAGATAAACCAGTCAAGAGCAGATCGGTCATAGCAATACATCCACTTCAGCACGATGCAGTATTCAGAAAAGGATGCAGTTTTATTCTATCAAATGTATTTTAATTTGTCCATATTTTAGTGCATTTTCAAGAACAATGTATTGAAAAAAAAAGAGAGAAGTTATTTTTGAAAGACAGTTTTGCATTATTATCAATTATTGTTATTATTTATTGCTTACTCCAAATTTGAATGGCTCAAAACTGGTTTTGACTACTTTTCGTTACCACTTATTTGCCGATTAGGCTTACCTCTGGCACAAAAGAGGCACCTTGCAGGGTAGGACACGTTCGTATTCTATTTTACGCTTAACTAATTGTGATTGCCGCATGACAACTTGTTTAAAATGCAAAGAGCTACGTGACGCGCACTACATGGTTGTGTGCAATTTTGCCAATAACATGCAAACTAACATAGTTACCTTTTGAATTTTTTTTTTTTTTAAAAAATTTATTCCTCAAAAAGAGTTTGATTCGTGTTGACTCCTGAGTTGGTTAAGCATCTGATCCAACGCAGAGTAAGGAATGGCCAATTTGACTGATGACCAGAGTGGTACCAAAAATGTCACTAAACCGGTTGACCATCCTGAATATTCAAATAAGCAAACAATTACCGTTTATGATGAACAAATTGCTAGAATGGCTAAAGAAATGGAATGTATGCAAGCTGAGATGGAAAGATTGAAGGAACCGAATCGCGTGGCAACGCTAACTCATGGACCAAACTCGTCTCAGTCCTTAAACCAAAACACATATATCGTGCAACCCCCTGCAAATCCAAATTTTGGATCCACTAGTTTGAACACGCCAATATTCCTAAATACCGCTTATGTACCTCACACCCAGTATCCATACCTACCAGCCATGAACACTTCTCACCATGCACCGCCTAATGCTCCCATCCCAGTGGTTTCTACACCGACACCTGAGCATGAATACATGGTTCGAAAAATGAAAAGTCTTGAACCGTCTATGAAGAACTTGCAAGGTTTGGGAAAGCACCAAGTTATCTCATAATAGAATCTCTATTTGTATCCGATTCAAAGTGCAAAAATTTGACATGTACAACGGTCATGGAGACCCATTTGTTCATCTGACCAAGTACCTTAACTAGATGAGAGGTGCAAGAGGCAAAGAAGAACTTTTAATGGCTTACTTCAGTCATAGTCTGGAGGGCGTTGCGGCTGAGTGGTTTGCACGACAAGATATAAGCAAATGACATGAATTTGATGACATAGCCAATGATTTCACAAAGCAATTCGAGTACAATATCGAAATGGTTCCTGACCTCATAACCTTGTCCAATCTGAAGATGAAACCAACAGAAACCTTAAGATGAATATGCATAAAGATGGCAAGAACAGGCTGCAAGGATGCAACTACCAATGACTGAGAAAGACATGGTGCAGTACTTCATCCGAGCCCAAGATGATTCTTATTACATGCATTTGCTCTCTATGATGGGTAAACCCTATTCTGAACTTCTTATGATGGGAGAAATGGTTGAAGAAGGGATTAAGATAGGGAGAGTTGTAAGTTTTGTTGCAACGAAAGCAACTACGCAAGTCATCCAGACTGGTTTGGGAAATTTAGAGGAAAAATAGAAGGAAGTTACTGTTATTACTACCAAGAACTCATTACCTCAGCCTACTCACCAAAGCATTCCATCTCCATGTTACAATGCTCAACCCGTTTACTACCAGCAATCACTTGGCCACCAATCAGTAATTACCGATCCCCAAGTATGCACTTTTCAAAATTGCCCAGCCGTACCAAAGCCACGCACTAATCCTGGCAAGAGGACACTCAAAACCTACACTCGTTTAGCGGAACCTTACAGTCTGCTTTATGAAAGGCTAAGGGCAGCTGGAGTGATTCACCCTATTGCTGATAACCCCTAATTCTCTTCCAAAATGGTTCGATGGAACAAACATTGTGCCTATCATTCGGGGGCTCCAGGGCATGACACTAAAAATTGCTATTGTCCAAAAAATGCAGTTGAAACTTTAATCCGAGAAGGTTCGATTCAACTCATCGGGAATGCATATGCTGATAACAACCCTTTGGAATATGATGAGTATGGCATACACTTGATGTCAGTTGATGAAGCAGAAAAAGAGATCATTGTGATCCCAGAGAGCCAAACAAAGCTACCAACTAAGATGAAATCACAAAGTTACAAAGTCGGGAGGACCAAAAGCTTTCAGCACAGAGGACAAATCTACACAAGTCCAAACTGCGGCAAGTTTTATTTAAGAAATTTTCCCTGCCAAAGAAGTTAAAAAGCAAAATCTGGCCAATAGCCATCAAATCAACTTTTGACAAGAAGCATGCGAACTACGCGTAACCTGTTTCACAGGGTTGGGATGCGTAAGCAACTCACACAGAGCTCGGTTACACTAGTACAGGAATTTCCCATTTCCTCTTTTATGTAATTTTGAACTACTTTTGGCCGATTCCTGGAATGACAACAGGATAAGTAAGCAATCCACATCGTATTCGGTCAAATATTGTAATGCTTTAAGCTTATATATCTTTTGATTATGTAATTCTGAACTACACATCTCGGCAGATGTGTGGGCATTCCAATTCGGCTTCGCATTTAGATTGTCATATTCCCCAAAAGCTTTATATATGCAGAACTATGCACAGTATGATTCCCAAGAAAGGATACGTAGGCTCTTCCAACGGGCTCGACTCTCTAATATTTAAATTTTCATTTTCTCTGGAAAGGCAGTTGGGGCAATTTTCATAAAGAAAGCTGAAGATTTGAGAAATGGCAATTGGGGGGGGCAAATTTTGCAAAGTCAGGTTGAAGATTTGAAAGATACCAACTGGGACAAATTTTTTGAAGGCGAGTTAAAGATGTAAAAGATCATAATTGGGGCAGATTTTTGCAAAAGGCGGTATTGCCTTATGGAAGATGAATAGACAAAATTCTGAGAAGTGGTTTTTCGGGAATGGTGCAGAGTTGCAAGATATTAGACGTTTAACGTGTTCAGATATATATGTCACAATATATAATACAACAGAGTTCGTTAGCCAAGTCTCAAAAACGGATCACAAATTTAGGCAGAGTGAGAAGAAGGAACCAGTTGCAGAATGAAGGCTCGAGTGAGCATGAATCAAACGCTCCCTCATCCCTCCCAAAACTAACAATTTTTTCTTTAAGTGTAGGAATTCTCAAATCAGCAAAGTGAGGAAAACTAGAAACCATCAATTCCTTAGATATTATTTGCCAATACACATTGGACAATGTTGCCAAGATAATTGATCGAGATTGGAAGCGTCATCTGATTCATCGCATATGCGAAACGATTTTATTTCTCTCTATTTCTGCCCATGCTTAATCAAAGCTTGTGACACGACCCGGAATCCGATTAGGCCGTGCGGGCACCCGACATCCTCCCCTAGATCCATCGGGCGAACCCTTACCAATTAAATTAGAAGAATAAATATAACAATTCATAAATAAGGAAAAGACTTTATAAAAAAATACAGACCTACTGATACTTCTAAGCTGTAAAAAAGAAATTACAGCTAACTATACAACATATTAGGTTTAGGGCTATCCAGACTAGACATCTAAGAGTACAAAAGAAGACAGATACCTCCTCAAATTAGCAAAATGCAACTGAAATAATAAACAATAAACTGGTGCCCATCCAGAATAAAAACTGGCTCACCCTGACAGCTGAATTCATCTTCGCTCCTTCACAACGTGGCGAACTCAATCCTGGAGCAAACCTGCCGAAACAAAATAGATAGACAAGAAACAAACAACAAACAAGGGTGAGTCAAAAGGACTCAATAAGTGGGGCAGACTAGCCACCTCAAAGAATAGGATAGCTAGCTAGGGTGAAGAAACAGATAAACCAAATTTCTCTTATTTAAATTATAAAAAGGTAGAGCCAGATAATAACCGGAAACACGTATGAAACCATAAACTCAACTAGGAATACGAGCCAGAAACATATCAACAAATAAGCAATGCACGTATAAATCGAATAGTAGTTATGTACCACAAGTGTACACAATGGTATGAAATGAAATGAGATACAACGAAATGAAATATGATCGAAAGGGTCACATGTGCCCGTAATCCCATCTCGAAGCGAAATACTCCTGCATTCGAGGGGAATCCAATCTGATAACCAACTGGAGCGGAATACTCCTGCTCCTGGGGCAGAATACTCCTGCACCCGATATAATATAAACCAGAGGTGGAATACTCCTGCACCCGATCATTTTGAAAGACCCAATCACATAATTTCATTATTTCCCTTCTAAGCCTTTTATTTGACTATCAATTATGTTAGTCTTTAGGGGTTGGGTTCTTTAGAACAAAAATAGTAAAGCAATGCTTGCTATCAGGGAATGCTAATATAGTTTTGAAACAAGCTTCTAAGATTGTTGCCAAAGTGAACCTATTAAGCCTAACACTCTCATATCACGAAATAAATAAATCTTTTACTGCCACACCATTGAGTTATAACCTTACGATCATATTGAAGACACAAATCTCTCTCAGAAATTAAATCAAACACATTGTGAGCCCAGGTAAATACACAAATTTCAAATAGATAAGAAACCCCATATATGCAAGTTTTTTTCTACCCCACCGCTAATCATTTCACCATGAGAGCTTAATTACCTTCCTCCAAATACAACTTAGAAAAAACTCCCAATTAGCCCACACAATTGGTCTCTTGTTGGAACCATATTTCAAATCTTTACTCAACATTCTAGACCCATAAGAAAACTAATGAAATAAAAGTAAACATCTATAGAATATAAAGTAAGTTTCGTCTTACCAGCCTTTAATTTAAAAAATAAAGTAGACTTATATGTTTATCCCAAACTATTACTCACACGCTTAATTCACACCTTACCATTACAAGCTATATTATTAAAAATAAATATCATGTAAAAATATATTACTGCAACTTTGAGAAATTAATGGGTAATTAACGGAACCTGACTTGGAACATAACAGATCTACTATAGAAATGCATGTTCTTGGAGTGACTTTTGCAAAATAGACAGGAATTATTGACTCTTGGGTTCAAATTAAGAGAATGAAGCACAACAATGTAAGTTGATTTTTCCAATAAAATAGAAAATCGTGAACTTACCCTAGGACGAACATCAGTGTTGTAATGTTTATTCGAACCCTTCAAACTCAATCCGGCTAATATTTCGAGAATATTTTCAAATCCAAATGATAAATAAAATGAATCCATCAGCTTACACTTTGAAAGATCAATACAAAAGAAAAGCTTGCGAAATTTAAGATTGCAGAAAAAAATGGGGAAATCAAGAATAGAAAGCAATTGAGAAAGAGAAGGAAAAAGAGTGAAGCAGATAAAGAAATTAGAGATTGAAAAATGGGCAAATGGAATGGGACGTGAAAATTAATGTTGAAGTGAAGAAGTGGAATCCATTTGTCCAACAGATTTAAAAAAAGATACACGTGTCATTCACATGTCATCCAGCAGAGAAAACTAGTGATGGTTTTCTATCAACTTCATCAAATGTACATACTTTTAATTCAAAATGTACAAGTTGTTAATATCGTGTTCGTACAGGGCAAGTGCGGCTTATATATATGGTAGAGATATGTTGATATAGAGTTATCCTGGATGGTTGTGTTACGTTCTGGTAAGTGGTTCTCTTAGCAAGTAGTTGATTGGTAGGTTCTTGTTGAGTTACGATTATGGAAGACTTGTAGTCCTGTTGCAAACTCAACATGTTGTATATAATTCAATAACGATTGATGAAAATTGAATATATTTATGTAAGTTGTGAATTATTAGTAACACTGAGAAGTCACATTTGATTCTGGAGAAAGACCTGAGGTAAGCAGACTCAAAGATTTCCCCAAAATTCATGTCTTGACATGGTTTGAATTATAATGAATAAATGTGAATTTCATATCCATGGCAACAAGAGGGTTGGGATTGCTTTGTGATTTAGATACATAAATTGTATAAGTGTTATTTGATGTTATCTGTTAATATACACATGTGATTTACGCTCTAAATTCTGAAGTGGTACAAATAACACTTACTTAGATATATTAAGTTGTGAACTCGTCTATTAATTACTTTGAGTAGAGAACTCATATTTTTATATTTTTGAGCTCTGTAATCACTTTTTAAATGCTTGGAGCTTTGAATAGAAGTATTAAATGTTAAAGTACATGTCTAATAAATTTTCGTGTTGATGAACGTTCAAGATAAGGAAATGGCTATATGAAGCTACAGCTTCTTTGGGTACTTTAATCCTTTATGTTATAAAGTTGCCTATGACAGATTTTGTGATGAACATTACTCACAAGCGGTTAGGGATCTATGACGGATAGAGGCTATGGCCAAGGAAATAGCATTGTTTGAAGGCAACAACACTTGGACATTTGAGCGACTACGACCAGAAAAGAAAACAATTAGTTGTCGTTGTGTTTACAAGATCATATATAAAGCAAATGGGTTTGTGGAACGGTTAAAGATGAGGCTCTTTGCAAAAGGCTTTATAAAAAGGGGGCGGTTCAATGAGACTTTTTCTCCAATATCTAAAATGGTGAAAATAAGATGCCTGCTAGCAATTGCAGCTACGAAGGATATCGACAATCAGTTCTTGCACGGAGACTTATAAGAAGAAGTATTCATAGATGTATCTACCGGCTTCAAAGTGTAATATAATTTTGTATGTAAGCTGAATAAATCTAAGTAGTGTTTATGGTAAACATCAAGGAATTTGTATAACAAATTGTTTGGTGCACTATTGACGTATGGCTTCAAGCAGTCTTCCGCAAAACATACCTTGTTTGTTCAGAGAAATGGTGACTTTTTAGTCATTTTCATATATGTTGATGATCTTTCGGTTGTTTGCGATAATCATGTTGCTTGTAAAAATTAATAACATATCTTAGTGAATGTTTTAAATTAAAGATTTAGGTCATTTTAAGCATTTTTTGGCAAGAGGGTGATTTCTTTTTCGCTAGAGAAAATATGTTTCATATATTTTATAGAGATAGAGATGATTCAGGCCAAAGGATCACATTTTCCCATGGAACAACGCCTTCGTTTATCACATGATTTGGGTACAAAAGTTAAGGATCCACGAGCTATCGACGTCTTCTTGGTAAGTTGTTCTATACATATTTTATACATTTTTTGAGCCAATTTATGGTAGATCCACGTTAAGGATATTGGGAAGCAGCAACAAAAGCAACTAGATAGTTAAATTTTGAATCTTGGATAAGGTATCCTTCTTCCAGTTAATACTGATTTGGTTCTTGAAGAATTTGTGATTTAGATTGCCTCCTGCCTAATAATCAAAAAAACAATAATTAATAGAGTTCTTCATTGACTTGGGGAAAGCATCAGTGTCTTGGAAGTCTAATTAGAAACAGTTGACTTTTGCAAGATCTTCCGGAGAAGCAGAATATAGGGCCATGGCCAAGGCAACCAGTGAGATAATTTGACAGTCTAGGTCAAGGTCAAACTCACCCACACACATAATTATGACAACCAAACTGCTTACAGTTTACACGTCATAGCCAATTTGCTTTACCATGAATGTACGAAGTACATCGAAGTTGATTGTCATTTCGTAAGTGAGAAAAATCAAATTAGAATAATTTACACAAGTTATGTGCCAAACCGAGATTCAAAAGCAGTCATATTCACCAAGGCTCTTGGGCAACACAATTCTCGGACATTTCAAGCAAGTTGGGAATTTTCAATGTGCATGCAGCAACTTGAGTGCTGGGTATTGGATAATGTATAAAATCTAATAAAAACCTAGCAGTACCATGTAGAAAAGCTTTATCACAGCAGCTAGATTTGTATTGTTAGATTAGATAGATATTACTGACTAATGTATTGGGTAAAAATCATCTTTCCTACGTGGCGCCTACGTGGCACCTCGGTGGCATGACGAAATGATGACCGAGCAAGTGTTAGTGTTGCTCCCAAACGCACACGCAAGTATACGTGGTCGACAAGTAATAAAGTGATAAATCGAGTATCGTTCCCACGAGGACTATTCAGACTGAATTCTAGCAAACAATTTATATAAACTATTCAGGGATCTTTTTCCAATAGTGAGGATTTTATTAACTAAAGAACAGTAATTAAATGGTAGAAGTGAATTCAAGTAATGGAGCAAACCCTGGTTGTTATCAGTAATAAGGAGACGGTCCAGGGTCAGAGTTACGAACAATCCAGTTGTGTTTTCCAATTGATTCCACTTCTTAAATCCCGGCTTACTAACTGATAGGTTAAATGTAACCGTGAAAACCTTTAGATTCTTCACGGTCTATGCAGGCTACTCCAATCCCTATATGTCTATGGGTTGAATCACGTGCACGCATTAACGAATTCTGTAATGAGTTAAACTAGGCGAGCAAGTATATGTCTATCTTACTCACAAATTGGTTCCCCGATGCCTGGGTTCACAAACTAGTTCTATTCTTTCTTATTACGTAATTAAATTCCCTCTTTCGAGTTCAATCTAAAAACCATAGATAATGCGTAATAATCGGGCCATGACAATTACACAAGTGAAATCAAGAAAGAATAAGTAACCCGTTATGGGATTCAATTAATGGAAATCAATCTTCAAACATCAACCTTCATGAAATACTCTAACCCTAGAACGATAGATTTAGCTACTCGTACTCATAATAACAACACAAAGATTTGATGAAATAATGAAATAATGATGTAATAGATTAATGGAAGGAAGAAAAACCCTTGTTCAAGATGTTATGAGCTCTCCAATTTGCTCCAAAGTCTGAACTCTCTCAAAAACTAAGTAAAAGAGTATTTATAAGGTTTACAAATACCTAGTAATAAGTTAGACCCAAGCCTAGACGAAATAGGAAGTAAAAATCCGCTCCAGGGCGCTTAACGGGCGCCCCGCGCCTCGTAACGCGCGAACCAAGACAGTAGCCATCGAAACTCTTCCGTCTTTGCCACGCGCCGCGCAGCCAAACGCGCCAGAAGCTGGGCGCTTTGGCTGGCGCGGCGCGCCTCCTGTGGCGCCCAGCCAATCTGCTCCTCTCCTTGCTCCTTTGCTCGCTCATGTCGTGCCTTCGTGTGCCCAATCCAATCCTCAATCAAAATCCAATCTTTTCTTGCTCGATCATGCCCTTTAAAGCTCCAATTGCACTGCATAACAACCTACATACACACGACATAAAATTAGTGCAAAACCACATTCATAAACTATAAAATGAGTGAATAACAAGCTCAAACATGCAGAAATATTAAGGAAACATTGGCATAAAATGCCAAACATTACCACCCCACACTTGAACCCTTGCTCGCCCTTGAGCAAGTCACAACTAACTTCCCAACCTAGGTAAAACAGGTGTGCTTATGACTATGGTTGATACCGACCATTGAACCAATGCACACATGACTACTATGGATCCACAAACATGCCAACAATTTACCAAAACCAAAAATATGAGAACCACCACCCCAAAATGGCTCAAATGCACAAACTCAACTTAGTGCAACCATGCTCCCACAAAATCGCACCTATCTACTCAACCAAAAAGCCACGACTTCACCTATCTCATGCAAACCATGTGCCCTCACCAAAATGAAGCAAGAGAATGTCCCCCAAGTATCACACACAATCATAAATATCATGAATAGAATGGGGCAATAACAAACGAACTCACTCACTCTCATGAAAGTCTCACATGTCACACACAATGTACCATAGGCTTCCTCGTAGTGTAGGACTCCACTAATGTAAGCTCACTCCAATCGGGATTAACTAGGATTTTAAAAAGGTTGTAATGTAGGCTAAGGGGTGGGTAGGATACATATGGTAATAGTGACTACCTCCCTAAGCACTTTAATACATCACAATTAATTCAAACACCATTCTCATCAAAGCCACCCAATCAAAACTTTCACACACACACACACCTTCTCAACAAGTAGCAATATTTTTCTTTAAGCACACACTGGCATATTCTTTTCTCTTTATTTCTTTTCCAATTTCATTATTTTCCAACCTTGCCAATGCTCATAAACAACTACTACACAATTTTAACAAGTATTCCTCTTCATTAGTTCCACTCAAAAACCTCCCAATATTCAACCACAACTCCACAATAATATCACAATATCAACTAAAGTGCTTAAGGAGTAAAGGGCCAAAAGAGAACAATTTAGAACAAGTGGGTAGGCTCGGGGTGTGGGTGCCAACAAAAAGGTCAAAGAAATCACAACACTTTTTTTTTCCAAGGTGTATATGTAAGGGTAGGCAAATCAAAAGAAGGCCTGTATCATTTTCCCGACTAGAGCAAACCTAGGATTTCGCTTTGCACACATACGGGGCAAGTTCTAGACACCAATATGCAAACATGGAGCAAACAAGAATATTCCTCACACAAACATTACACATGATCCACAAAAAAGGTTCCATCAACAACTCTCAATCAAGCATTTAGAGTGCAACTTGTGGAAAATTAAGCACTAATGCACAAAGGTTCACAACAAAGTCAAGTGAGTGGACTCAAGCATCTCAAGGGGGTCGTTCCAATTTTTCCTAGGCATGCATCACAATTAAAACTCAAGGACACCACAAATAGCACATGCAATCAATTCAAGTCCACCGGTATCAAACAAATCAAAGGCACCTAGCATTCTACCTATTTCCTTCGTCTAGGGTCACCTATACTAACTATTCTGATCCTAAAAATAAAAAACTACCCGGTTCAAAGGTCTCCCCGTGGAAAAGATTCGAGGCCATAAGAAAAACCATGGGGTGGATGACATGTACCACTAATAAAACTAAAAGGAAAATATTTTTGTAATTTATCATTGGTTTTTTAATTTTTTTTCATATATTAAAGCAAGAAACAAACCAAAATAAAGTCAAGTGACAAAAGAAAATCCTACGGTACATGCATCCCTAACCTCAAAAATAAATAAAAGGGTAGTTTCCCACCCCACACTTAAACTAAGCACTGTCCTCAGTGCTAAACATAAGAAAGTGCAAAGTAAAGAAAACTTCTCTGAAGATTCTAGTCCTTGGTGCTAGCATCCTCCAAGCTTCCATGTAGTATGAGGTACTTAGACTTCCCTCATCAGGTCATCAATATTAGGCAAGGGTGAGGACACCCCACACTTAGCCTCAACAGTACATGAACCTGCAATCCAAGGAAAAACAAAAACTACGTGACACTATAAATAAAATAATACAAGTACAAACTCGGGTTGCCTCCCGAGAAGCGCCTTAGTTAACGTCGTGGCACGACGACACTTTTAGCTCACTTCCAGCATCTATGTCTTCTCTTCTTACGACGAACCTTTACTTTCTTCCTTTCTTTGAGAGAACCCCTCTTCAACTTCACATCTGGTGTACTTCCATGTTCTTGTTTGACACATTCAATCATAGAGTACTCTTCCACCTTAGCTATGTGCTCCTTCTCAGTATACACCTTGAAAATAACCTTCTCTCCATGCGCTCTAACAGTCATCTCACCCAGCTCCATGTCAATAATTTCCTTCGAGGTGACTAAGAATGGTCTCCTCAAAATGATTGGAGCTTCTCGGTCCTCTTCATAATCTAGGACTACAAAATCAGCAGAGAATGTAAACTTACCAAATTTAAGCAGCACATCCTCCAACTTACCATCAGGGTGAGTGAGTGATCCATCCGCCATCTTAAGAGTAACTGAAGAGGGCTTGATTGCTCATAGCCCTAATCTTTTGCAAACAGAGAGGCATGAGATTTATGCTTGCACCCAGATCACACAATGCACCAGTGATATTATGCCCTCCAATGGTACAAGGAATAGTAAACCTCCCAGGATCTTGAAGTTTTGGAGGTAGCTTGCTCAAGATTGTGCTACACTCCTCAACTAACTCAACTGTATCTATCTCTTGAGGCTTTTTCTTCTTGACTAAAATCTCTTTTAAGAACTTCACAAAGGATGGCATCAATTCAAACATATCAGTCAAAGGAATATTAACTTGAAGTTCTTTCAACATACTCACAAATTTTTTATACTGGGCCAGATCCTTCGATGGTATAAGTCTTTGTGGGAATGGTGGAGGCGGCAGAGGTGCCTCCTTTCTCTCTTCTTTTTTCTTTACCTTCTCCACTTTTTCAATTTTTTCTATTTCAGCTCTCTCCTCGGACTTGGCCATCAATTCTTCACCTTCAATTAATGTCACTGCAAGACATTGTTCAGGCTCTTTTTTAACAGTGCTTATTTCTCCCACCAACTGCCCCAACTGGTGTTCCAGGTTCTTGTGAGCATTGGCAATATCTTGTATGGCCACTGCATGGGCTGCAGTGTCAGCTATCATTCTCTGTTGGCCCGCCATTATCTGCTTTAACATATCTTCAACTGAATAGCTAACCTGCTGTGGTGGAGCTGGAAGTGGGTGGTAATTATTCGGGGCTCTCGTATTGCCTTGATAGTAAGAATTACCAAACTGATTTTGACCCTGCAGCCTATTTTGATTACCCATGTAATAAATTGACTCTGGATTAGATGAGCAAACCTCTATAGCATGGTCTTGACCACAAACCTCACAAAAACTTTGGAGTTGTTGCACTGGAGCCACTGGTTGCTGAGTATTCGGCAGAGCTAGCTTGCTAATTTGATTGGAAATAGCATCCATCTTCGCCCTTAGCTCTGAAACTGCATCTAACTGAAGTACCCCTGCAGATTTCTGCGTAATAGCTCTACCATCTCCCTGCCAATCAGGATTGCTCTGTGAAAATTTATCTAGTAAATCATAGATCTGGTCAATTTTTAAGGCCAATACTTGGCCTCCAGCAGCAGCATCTACCACGATCTTAGTATGTGCATTCAACCCCTCAACAAAAGTGTGTGAAATAACCTCATTGGATTGGTTATGGTGTGGATAATCTCTCAATAAAGCTTTAAATCGCTCCCAGGCTGAATACAAAGACGCTCCTTCTATCTGCCTGAAGGACATAATTTCACTCCTCAGCCGGGCTGTCTTGACAGATGGATAAAATTTAGCCAAGAACTTCTTAGCCAAATCCTCCCAAGTAGTGATAGACCCAGACTTTTCAGCCTTTAACCACTTCCTTGCTGCCCCAATCAGTGAAAACGGGAACAACGTCAAGCGAACATAATCAGTAGGAACTCCCGCTGGTGTATAAGTATCACTGATCTCAAGGAAATTCTGAATGTGTTGCTGCGGATCTTCATGAAGTAATCCACCATATTGCCTAGTCACATGCAGCAATTGAATCATGCCGGACTTAATCTCAAAGTGCCCGGTGATAGCGGGCTTAACTATGCTAGACGCTACCCCCTCCAGGCTGGGGAGAGCAACATCTCGCACAACTAAAGCTAGTTCTGCTGCCATTCCTGTAGGTAAAGATCAAGCAGGACCTAATACCTGAAACAGCACAAAACTCAAAACAAAAATTAAACCTGAATAGAAAGTAATAAGCTGTTCAAAAAGAAATCAGTCAATTATTTAGTCCCCGGAAACGGCGCCAAAAACTTGTTGCTCCCAAACGCACACGCAAGTATATGTGGTCGACAAGTAATAAAGTGATAAATCGAGTACCGTTCCCACGAGGACTATTCAGACTGAATTCTAGAAAACAATTTATATAAACTATTCAGGGATCTTTTTACAATAGTGAGGATTTTATTAACTATAGAACAGTAATTAAATGGTAGAAGTGAATTCAAGCAATGGAGCAAAACCTGGTTGTTATCAGTAATAAGGAGACGGTCCAGGGTCAGAGTTACGAACAATCCAGTTGAGTTTTCCAATTGATTCCACTTCTTAAATCCCGGATTACTAACTGACAGATTAAATGTACCCGTGAAAACTTTTCGATTCTTCACGGTCTATGCAGGCTACTCCAATCCCTATATGTCTATGGGTTGAATCACGTGCACGCATTAACGAATTCTGTAATGAGTTAAACTAGGCGAGCAAGTATATGTCTATCCTACTCACAAATTGGTTCCCCGACGCCCGGGTTCACAAACTAGTTCTATTCTTTCTTATTACGTAATTAAATTCCCTCTTTCGAGTTTAATCTAAAAACCATAGATAATGCGTAATAATCGGGCCCTGACAATTACACAAGTGAAATCAAGAAAGAATAAGTAACCCGTTATGGGATTCAATTAATGGAAATCAATCTTCAAACATCAACCTTCATGAAATACTCTAACCCTAGAACGATAGATTTAGCTACTCATACTCATAATAACAACACAAAGATTTGATGAAATAATGAAATAATGATGTAATAGATTAATGGAAGGAAGAAAAACCCTTGTTCAAGATGTTATGAGCTCTCCAATTTGCTCCAAAGTCTGAACTCTCTCAAAATCTAAGTAAAAAAGTATTTATAAGGTTTACAAGCACCTAGTAATAAGTTAGACCCAAGCCTAAATGAAATAGGAAGTAAAAATCCGCTCCAGGGCGCTATAACGGGCGCCCCGCGCCTCGTAACACGCGAACCAAGACAGTAGCCATCGAAACTCTTCCGCCTTTGCCACGCGCCGCGCAGCCAAACGCGCCAGAAGCTGGGCGCTTTGGCTGGCGCGGCGCGCCTCCTGTGGCGCCCAGCCAATCTGCTCCTCTCCTTGCTCCTTTGCTCGCTCGTGTCGTGCCTTCGTGTGCCCGATCCAATCCTCAATCAAAATCCAATCTTTTCTTGCTCGATCATGCTCTTTAAAGCTCCAATTGCACTGCATAACAACCTACATACACACGACATAAAATTAGTGCAAAACCACATTCATAAACTATAAAACGAGTGAATAACAAGCTCAAACATGCGGAAATATTAAGGAAACATTGGCATAAAATGCCAAACATCAGTTAGCAAGCCGCAAGCCGAGGAGAATCATAAATGGCCGAAGTCAGAGACCGAAGCTCATAGCCGAGGATAGAAAGTAAGGTGTTTGCCTTTGTGAAATGTCACCTCGGTCGATTGTTTAGTCAAGCACCCGAAGCCAACAGTCAATGCCCTGGTGAATTGGATCGTGTACAGTCAACTGGTCGCCTCTAATTTCGGCCCACTAACCCCACTACTAGATATGGTGATCGTGGGTTTAGGCATGGTAAGTCGTGGGAAATATGGGCAAGGCCCCTTGTATCTATAAATAGCTCCTCATTTTACATTGTACGCATTCAAAAAATACATACTGAAACTCTGGCAAAATTTGTACCCATAGTTATATATTGAAATCACTTTATTCTCTTTCATTTACGCTTACTATTTACTTTGTTTCGACTTTGATACTAAGAATTGCTTGTACTCACTACCCAAATTCGATTTGTGATCCTAAACCAGTTTTAGGCCAATACAAATTGGCATCGTCTGTGGGGATACAGGCAGAAATGCTTTGTTCCAAAGTTGAACGTCTTCTTTAGTAGAATTCCGCTGATTTGCAGTTAACTCCCGATAGACAGACTAGCGATCAGTCGAATCCGAATTCTTCAGCTCCAATGACGACTGAAGCCTTTCAGGCCTATGTTGTCGCTTCACTAAGAGCTCTTCTAGAGTAGCAGGCCGAACAGGCCAACATTTATGCTGGGTTTCGCGCCTCGTTGAAGGCAAGGAATAGCTCAACCCCGAATGGAGCCCAGCCTGTGGACCCAAGTAGAGGCATCTCGCTCTTCGTTCCTACGGGCACGATAACAGGGGGACCTCAACTCTGATGTCGTTGCTGAGTTGCGAAGGGAGCTTCAGCAATATCAGACCCTGAAATGGGATGATTTGCACAATAGAGCTTATACCAAGATAAGGCTAGAAGAAGCCAAATGGAAATACAATGGCCGAAGCCACAACTATAAGAATCGAAGCGAATCCTCTTATCGCACCGAGGCTCTGCGAGGAAACTCGAAGGGGAGGTTTGAGCCATACACCTCGTCGTCTCGGCAGCCTGTCAGTCAGAGGTTGGGAAATTCGCTTGGAAACTCGTTTGGAAACCCACATGTGAGCTAACGGCTCGGAGGAAAGGTTCTTCCTAATTTGAACCAAAGAAATTCCTCAGGGCCAGCTTTGGTCTCAAAAGATGAAGAATTACCTCGGATCCCTGACTACTACTTCAATATATCGACCTCGTAGCTGGTCAATGTAGTGAAGGGAACCGCCGGAGTAAGGATACTAAAAGACATGAGAACTCCAGCGGACAAAAAGGGATCGAAATCTGCATTGTGAGTTTCATGCAGATTATGGCCACTGCACCGAGGATTGCAAAGCATTGCGCCTCGAGGTGGCACACTTGTTGAAAAAAGGGTGTGCTAGTTGAATTCCTCACCGACAAGGGGAAGGACAACTACACCAAGAATCGATGAGATGGACAACCACATCGGGCGCCACCCCCGGAGAGAGTCGTGAATGTCATCACCGAGGGGGTCAGAGGTAAATAGGGTGAATTTTGTAGCGGCAAAGAAGTTCGTAAAGTTGTCAATCACCATAGAGAAAAGAACTCGAGTTGGAGGCTCGGGTAAAGAAATTGTGTTCGATGATGAAGATTGTGATGGGATGATGTTCCCCCTTCACGACGCGTTGGTCATCATGTTGTGAATAAATGACTCGGATATCAAACGAGTCCTGATTGACCCCAGTAGCTCGGTCAACATAATTAGCTACGGGGCCATTAAAAAGATGTGGCTGAAGGGTGAAGTTATCTTTAAGGCGACAGTGTTGACTGGCTTCAACAACTCCATTGAGAAAACATTGGGTGAAATCACACTCAAGACGTTTGCTGAAGGAGTTAGCAAGGAAACACTATTTCGAGTCTTGCCCGACGACATGTCGTACAATGTGATCCTCCGTAGACCATGGATCCACTCCATGGAGGCTGTCCCATCCACTCTTCATCAAGTGATCAAATTCCCTACCCCATGGAGAGTTCGGTCAATAAAAGGAGAGGAACGAGTAGCAAGAGAATGCTATTCGGTGGTACTGAAGAGTGGAGTCGTCCCGATCGGAAAAAAACAATAGCAACCAATGCAACCGGAGTTAAGCGAGGAAGACCCCCGAGGAGAAGTGGAGAAGATCCCAGTTTGCATTCAAGAACCTCGAAAGCAGAAAGCCGAGGACTCCATCATAGAAGAGCTGGAATCTTTCATACTATCGAAAGATTTTCTAGGGAGGAAAGTATTTTTCGGCTCGAAGTTGGACCCAGAGTCGCAAAAAGCTATCATCGAAGTCTTAAAGTCCAACAACGATTGCTTTGCTTGGTCCCGTTTGACATGGTTGGTATCAATCCGGAGATCATGATCCACAAATTGAATGTGGATCCCAAATTCACCCCGGTGAAGCAGAAGAAAAGACCTCACGCGGGTCAAAATGAAAGCAATCGAAGATGAAACTATGAAGCTGCAAGAGAATGGCTTCATAAGAGAGGTGAAATACCCCCGAGTGGCTGGCTAATGTATTCGTCGTGCCCAAGAAAAAGGGCAAATGGAGGATGTGTATAGACTACACTAATCTAAACAAGGCTTGGCCCAAAGACTCCTACCCGTTGCCACAAATAGCCAGGTTAATAGACTCCACGGCTGGACACAAACTGTTAACCTTTTTAAATGCTTATTCAGAGTACAACTAAATCCTCATGGATCCGAAGGACGAAGAGAAGACCTCGTTCATCACTGACCGAGGTACCTTTTGCTACAAAGTAATGCCCCTCGGTTTGAAAAATGCTGGGGCAACATACCAGAGACTAGTGTGTCGCATGTTTAAGGAGTACACTGGAAGGTCTATGTAAGTCTACATGATGATATGATAATCAAGTCCATTCGAATGGAAGATCATCTGAATCATTTGAGAGAAGCTTTCGTTGTTCTGAGGCAATATGGCATGAAATTGAATCCTGAGAAGTGCGCTTTCGGTGTAGAGTCGGGCAAATTCCTGGGATTCATAGTCTCTGAACGAGGCATCGAAGCTAACCCAGATAAGATCAAAGCCATCGAAGAAATCCTCGATGAGCTAACCATTGTAAAAGAAGTTCAGCGCTTAACTGGCCGAGTCGCTGCCTTGAGTCGATTTATCTCAAGGTCTTTGGAGCGATGCCACAAATTCTTCTCGGTCTTAAGGAAGAATAATCACTTCGAGTGGACACGGGAGTGTAAAGAAGCGCTAAGGGAGTTGAAACGCTATTTGGCTAATGCGCCGTTGCTCGCCAAGCCTAAAGAAGGTGAAACTTTGTTAGTTTGCTTGGCCGTATCCGAGGTGTCGGTCAGTGCTGTATTGGTTCGAGAAGAAAATGGCTAGCAATAGCCCATCTACTATGTGAGCAAGACACTCCTCGATGCTGAAACCAGGTATCCTCATTTGGAGAAACTAGCACTTGCTTTAATTGTTACTGCTCGGAAACTACGACCTTATTTCTAATGTCATCCAATAGCAGTAGTTTCCACCTTCCCCTTGAGAATCATATTGCACAACACCTGAATTGTTCCATAATATTCAAACAATATCTTAATGAATATACATTGAACTACAAAGACTTGCTAATTAAGCTTATACTACACAAAATAATTAACTGTAAACACATAATATTAAACAATGCAAATACAGAATATGATTCTTGATTATTAAAAATCCAAGATAAAATAGAAAAAAACCTTACCTTTATCCTTTATACAGCTATTTTGAACTAAGTTGTTGACTTAAGACTCAAAGAATCAAAAACCCCACCAAACAACCGAGGCAAGTATCCGCTTCTCCACAAAAGCGAGGATCACGGAGACCGAGGATGGTGTGATCGCTTCATTCTTTTGGAGACTAGCATTTTATCTACCGAACTTGATTTCTCAGAGAGGTGGAATCGTACACGTAAGTGCTCCTTCATTCCCAATTTCTCCTTCGGTAACCATTCTTGTTTGCTAATCTTAACACATTTTTTGTTCTTCAGCTAACAAGGTTGCTATCGTCCCCCCTGAGGGTTTGATCGAGTGGGTCAAAGCCGTGACCGGGGCCCGTAAATGCCCCATTCGGTCATGGATAGAAATGGCTGCTGAATTCGGCTGGCAGTGTAAGAGGCACGGTAAGCTTTTACGGTTTTTTACTTGGTGTGTTGTTCGAAGCTCTTGATTTGGTTATTAATCCTTTTTCCCTCGGTGCCAGGTTTTCCAAATCGTGCCATCAACACAAAGAAAAATAAGAAAAATAAAGGGAATAGAAAGAAAAAAGATGATAAAGATACCGAGTCGGATGATGATCTGGCTTCGGTAGCAGGTCTGGCTGGTGACCTGAAGGAACTTAAGGCTTCAAAGCCTTTTAAGGTTTCAAAGGGGTCCCCGGGTCAACGACCCTCAAAAGGTAAACACTGCCTTCGACCAACTCATTGGTCTTTACTTTTCTTCGTTCTTTCACTTAAGGTTTTTCTACGCTGTTCTTGGTAGGCATGAAAAGGAAGAGAGCGGTTTCCAAGAAACTCTCCCACTCTGTAAATCCTCACACCGAGGTGGCAAATTCTCCTCGACCCGAAGCGGTGGCGGAAATGCGCCGAGGGCTGATTGATGAGCCCAGCGATGAGGCTGCCGAGGGCTTGGAGGCTCGAAAAGAAATCGAGGTTTTGGATCTTGAAGATCAAGAGCACGACTCCGAAGCGGCAGTTACTAAGGCCAAAGGTAAGGCCAAAGTTAGGGAAGTTGGGACTGCTGTCATTGAAAAGGGGACAGATGTCGGCGCAGTCAGGGCGCAATCTGATCCCGCGAGGCTTTCGTCCTCGGTGGGATCTTTACGAAAGCTCGAGGTGCCGACCTCTTCAAACCTGTTGGCGAGATTCCGAAGTGACATTCTGAGCCTTATGCCTTTGCTCGGTCCAACAGAGGACAACATCGTGCATCAGTTTCCTCCTGCTCAGCTAGTTAGCAACCTCGCCGCCAATGCGCTCAGAGTAAGTTTTGTCGTCTTTGAGTTTACCTCTGTCCTCGATCATTTGCTTACAAATGTTCTTTGATGATTTCTACTCAAGGCTTTGTTTTTTCATTGAGAGCCATCGAGCTTGAAACTTCTAGGAATGAAGAGGTCCAGCGTGTAGCTAGTGCTTGGGACAAGCAAAGGGACAGCTTTAATGCACAAATAGCTGAGTTGAAAGCTAAATTGTCCAAGTCTCAATCCGACTTGCGCGAAGCTGAGGCTGCCTCCGAAGTGAAGATTCAAGCCCTCGGTGACGGTTTCCAAGTTGAGTGCACGAAGCTAGAAGCCAAGTCGCAAGGATCAATGCAGAGCTAGCCCAAGCTAGGGGCAAATTTGAAGAAATGGCCAAGAAGCACCATGAGTAGCTAAGAGGCCATGTGCTTCATATTTAGAGGTTGGAAGGTGAAAACTCCAAGCTTCCAGCTTGTGAGGCTGAGGTTAGATCACTTCGGGAGGAGATCACTGACCGCAAAGCTAGGTCCAAGATCAAGGCCAAGAGGGTGGAGTTAGATAAGCGCTGGGCTGTTACCAAGTCTCGGCTGAAGCTGCTCAAGCAATGTCGTGCTGGTGAGCTTAACTTGGAAGAAGAGATCGCCAAAGCTGAAGAAAAGGCGGCCCAAGCTCAGGCTATTATCGACGACCTTCCCTCAAGTGAAGCTTCGAGCGAGGATGAAGAAGAAGATGAAGGTGATGAGGATGCCTAGGGGGCTTCCTAGGAGGGAGACGATGATCCCGAGGCCTAGATTCCTGCTTTTACTTCTTGTCTTTATTTTTGTGTAAGCCTTCGGGCTTTTTGATGTACATGCTTTGGACCTTCGGGTCCTTTTGATGTAAACAATTTGCAGCCTTCGGACCTTTGAATGAAATGATTTTGCATTTCTTGTTTTAAGTGTTAGTTTTTGTATGAACCGAACACTTAAAGTAACATGCTTGCAAGACTTGGTCAAATAAAACCGATGCAAACTTAGAACGACGTCTCGTTCTCGAGTCAATGCATTTATAAGTGCAACTTTGGTGTGCAAGATCGTAGAAACAAAAAGATATGGAATCAAGTTTATTTCATTGGTAATATCAACGAGCCACAATTAGCTTTTTACATAAGGCCAAGTCGAAGTAGACCGTAGGCGTAAAGACAAATTGACAACTTGCCGCTATCGGGCGTAATTACAATGTACTAATCTATTTCCTGGGCGTCAGTCCCCGGTTGTCGTATAGATAAACTTCGGTTGGGAGGCTCAGTGTCAACTTTGGTTGCAACCCGCCTCTTACTTCCCCCCAGTATTTCGGTGTGAATCTTGATGAAGATCTGAGCACTGGAAATCTTTTGATCCACTTCCTGAAAAGGTCAAGCAAAATGAAACGAGGCGCAAGTTAGTACATTTCGACTGAAGCCCTAGGAGCATTTTTCGGCTCGAGGCTGAAGGTAAATTTTAAGTGATCAAGGAATGCTTACCTCGACTTCAAAAGTAGTACCGCTTCAAATTGGAGATGTTCCAATTCAAAGGTTCGGGTATGCCTTGCAGATCTTCAATTTGATAAGATCATTTCCCAAAAATCGCCTTGACTCTGTAAGGTCCTTCCCAGTTTGCAATGAGTTTTACCCCATTCTTTTCTTTGGTTGATTGGTTCGTAGCCTTCAACACATAATCGCCAACTTTAAAATTTCTAAGTTTAGCTTTCCTGTTGGGATATGCCTCGGTCTGCCTCTTTTGTGCTGCTAACCAAACCAAAGCCAATTCTCTTTTCTCCTCGAGCAAGTCCAACTCTATGCGCATGGCTTGCTGGTTGGCATCCTCGGTAGTGTGAGCGTACCGAAGACTTGGTTCGCCCACCTCCACGGGGATAAGTGAATCCATGCCATAGGCGAGGGAAAATAGGGTTTCACCGGTGCTGTTCTTCTCTGTTGTTCGCATAGCCCACAACACACCTGGTAACTCTTCGGGCCAAGGGCCTTTTTTCTCATCGAGCCTCTTCTTGAGATTTTTAATTATTACTCTATCTGAAGATTCGGCTTGACCATTGGCACTTGGATGATATGGGGTCGACGCTATTCTCTTTATTCCCCATGATTTGAAGAAATCGATGATGGCTGCTCCCATGAACTGCTTACCGTTGTCGCATGTGATCTTCTTCGGGACACCAAACCTGTAGATGTTGTTCTTCCTAATAAAATCAATTACTTCCTTTTGTTTAAACTCGGTGAGAGCTTCTACTTCCACCCACTTTGTGAAGTAATCGGTTAGGACCAGAATGAACCGAACACCACTCTTCCCGTTTGGTAAAGGGCCAACTATATCCATCCCCATTTCATGATGGGCCATGGTGACATGACTGAATGCAATGGTTCAGCTTGTTGATGAATCATTCGGGCGTGACGTTGACACTTATCACATTTTTTCACGAAGACCTTTGCATCAATAGTGGGCCAATAGTACCCAGCTCTAAGTAACTTGCATACCAAAGAGTTTCCCCTCGAGTGATTGCCACACTCGCCTTCGTGTATTTCAGCCATCACATATCTAGCTTCATCTTGACCCAAACACTTGACCAATGGACCGTAGTAAAATCTTCTATATAAATTTCCCTCGATCATTGAGTACCAGGCTGCTTGGATCCTTAACTTTTGGGCCTCTTTCTTATCTTGGGGGAGAGTCCCCGAGTCGAAGTAAGAGATAAACTTACTTCGCCAATCCCATTTGTGGTCCACCGAGTTGACTTCCAATTTCATCTCTCTCATTTGCGCGGAAAGCAACTGAACCACTGAATCTGTCCCCGAGTGCACTTCGTCAACCGCCGAATCCAAATTTGCCAAGGCGTCGGCTTCGGTATTCTCCTCTCGAGGCACTTGTTTGATATGCCACTCTTGGAATTGAGCTAAAATTCTTTGTGCTCGAGTCAGGAACTGTTGCATTCTGGGCTCACGAGCCGCATATTCACCGAGCACTTGGTTTACCTCCAGTTGTGAATCACACTTTAACTCAATTCTCTCTACCCCCATTTCTTTTGCTAACTCCAAGCCTGCTAGGGCTGCTTCGTATTCGGCCTCATTGTTGGTCACTTTTTTGAACCGAACCGAGTGTCTGATTTTCTCCTCGGTGGGCGCTTTCAATATAATGCCTAATTCCGAACCCTTGGAATTAGTCGCCCCATCGGTGTAAAGTACCCATAGTCCCGAATCTGACGCCTTCGATATTGAATTCTCCTATTCAGCTTCAGGTAAGATGCCAACACTAAAATCAACTACGAAATCAGCTAAAACTTGGGATTCTATGGCCGTTCGGGGTTAATAGGTGATGTCATACTCACTTAATTCTTCTTCCCATTTAGATAATCTCCCCGGTCTTGTGAAAGTAAGGGTAATAAAGAGAAATGAGGTGCTACTAAGTAAAGTCCACCTTGGCCTCCTTACTCAACCAAGCCAAGAACTGCACGACCCTCCGAACACCGGCGCCCAATTGAGCCAAGCACAAGTTATATGCTCGGCAGAAGTCGTCGATGACCTTGTGAACGGGGAGAGTGAACCAAATGGTGAACGGATAAGTGTACGCAAAAGACAGCCCCTCCACGTGATGGCAAACCCTACTAGATAGATCGGGGATGATCACTTTCACCTCGGGCTCAAAGGCACAATCCTTTCGAACTCTGTCTATGTGAGCTTGAGTAATTCGGGTCGGCGTTGTATTTACTAGTACATTTCTGTTCAACTCTTCCTGATCAGCAGATTGCTTTTGTAGTTTAAGATCTTTACCATGTCAAAGTGTGAAGGGATAATTTGATGGGGCTCGAGCTCTTGCTCGAGGGGAATCTTGGGAAGTTTTTTTAAGGACCCGAAGGTCCAGCCTCGGCATCGTGCTCGCCCCCGGTAGCAGGCATCTCGCCCCCGGTCTCAGTTTCGGCCTCAGCGTCATCCTTGCCCTCGCCCTCGCCCTTACCCTCGGCGTCATCGCCTTCACCATCGTCATCCCTATGGGTGACCCCTTCAGCGTCAGCGCCAACTACCACCATGGCTTCATCATCGATGACGTTATCCCCCTCCTCTATGCTGACACCTTCGCTTACTTCAGCTCTATTACGCCCGGCTCTCGCCTTGCGCCGCCTAAAGCCACTGGCGCTTGGGGTTACTTCTCCACCGCCCTCCGCCTCTATAACCTGCAGCGCCGGCACAGTGGCGATAATGTCGCCACTAGTTATAGTGGCGGGGAAGCGTGAAATTCTCGCCCTTTCACCTGAGTCACTTGAATCTTGTCTGGAGTGTGTTGCAGACATGGTTATGGCTTTAAATGCTAAAGATTTCTGGAAAGAAGAAGATGGTCAAGATGAAGACGAGAGGTTTTCTCT
The DNA here is from genome assembly GCA_029990175.1 of Petunia secreta. Lineage (NCBI taxonomy): Eukaryota > Viridiplantae > Streptophyta > Magnoliopsida > Solanales > Solanaceae > Petunia > Petunia secreta. Next base: position 19,735,885 of record JARKIP010000009.1, read on the forward strand.
CTTTAATCACTGTTGCTCACAGATGTTGGAAGTGATGAAAAGAACTTCCAAGGGAAGTATATATACAAGTTGTTGGGGGGCAAGTTGAAAAAGAAATCATCATTGTAATGTTGGAAAGCGCGAGAAAAAGGCGTGACTGTTCGGTGCTCCATGAGTGGTCGCCACGTGTTGATGAACAGTAATCTGAAAGGACGCGGACCGTTGACAAAAATTTATAACGCTTGGATAGGGTTGAGCCACGTCATTCTCCCGCAGAATTTCATTCCACTCCTCGGTAACTTCGGTAACTGACCGAGGAGTGGGGGGACTATCTGTATTGGGTAAAAAATATCTTGCCTACGTGGTACCTCGGTGGCATGACGAGATGATAACCGAGCAAGTGTTAGCAAGCCGCAAGCCGAGGAGAGTCATAAACGGCCGAAGCCAGAGACCGAAGCTCATAACCGAGGATAGAAAGTAAGGTGTTTGCCTCGATGAAATGTCACCTCGGTCGATTGTTTAGTCAAGCGCCCGAAGCCAACAGTTAATGCCCCGGTGAATGAGATCGTGTACAGTCAACTGGTCGCCTCCAATTTCGGCTCACTAACCCCACTACTAGATATGGTGATCGTGGGTTTAGGTATGGTCAGTCGTGGAAAATGTGAGCAAGGCCTCTTGTATCTATAAATAGCTCCTAATTTTACATTGTACGTATTCAAAAAATACATACTGAAACTCTGGCAAAATTTGTACTCATAGTTATATATTGAAATCACTTTATTCTCTTGCATTTATGCTTGCTATTTACGTTGTTTCGACTTTGATACTGAAAATTACTTGTACTCGCTACACAAACTCAATTTGTGATCCTAAACCAGTTTTAATCCCATACAACTAGAAATCTAATGGGACTCTAGTAGTTGGAATGTAGGGTTTATCTTCATAATAACTATATGCAGATACACCTTTTGCTGCACATTTGTCAAGTTTGCATTCTTCTGTAATTCATGTATCAATAATTCATATATAGCTTATTTTTCTTCCAAACGACTCATAATTTTCTATAAATTAGGTCAACAGGCTAGAACTTCTCCGCCGTTTCAAATATTTGCTTCGTAATTGAGATAATTTATCTGAAGGATAGTATACCTTGAAATACCCACATGCTGAAATAGATACTACTACGATTTACGGATGTTTTCTTGTAGAGCACGTACAATATTATATTAGGTACTCATGATCTTTTAGGGACAAGTTGCACAAAAGATACGTGGCGCATGCATCTGTTTCTGTCATTGTATTAACTTTTGTACTCCCATTCTCTCAATGTTATTTCCTGGCATTTTCTTGTTTAGTGTTAACATTAAGAATTCTTTAATATTTGTTGGTTTCAATTGTATATTCTTACTTTTACTACAATAAGTAAAATTATTTTGGTTTCGGACTTTTCTCAAGAATTCCACTTGTATGCAAAATTATTGAACGCGGAAATGAATGCATGTATGGATTAGAAAAAGAGAAAGGAATATATGCACTTGATTGTAATCATTATTTTTAAATTTCATATCGCTTTTACTCAGAGGCGGATCCAGAATTTTAGGGTAGTGGGTGCCATTTTTTGTATCTACACAACGGTCAAATGGAAAGGGTGAGTCGAGTCTGTCAGATTTGTGTTAATCCAACTAAGTTGATTAAGCATTTTATTCGCAGTAAACAAGCAATTTAAGTTTAACTCATTTTTTCTTTTTCAAACTTGTTTAACTCAATATTATGAAGAACTTTTCCCAAAAAGAGAAAGAAAGAGCACACCAAGAAATTACTTAAAAGTACCTTCATTACCATATATATTTTTTATTTGACTATACTAATTTTCATAATCTCGAGTTAATTTTTTTAGCTTAATTTCCAAGTTTTATTGTAATTTTTTGCACAATGAAAACTCCAAGTTTAAAATCTAGGAGAATTACTCTAAAGATTTATTACACAAGCTACTTAATTTTTTGAATAAAATATTGTTCAAATTAATATCCAATATGTACAGATTAATATTTTATCACTGAAAAGAGAGAAACTACATATTAGTTAGAATTTATTCAAATTATTTATAAAAAATAAGCTGATCATAAGATAAGTTTAATGATAGAAATAAAGTAGATAAAAGAATAACAAAAAGAGAAAAAAAAAAAAAGAAGAAAAAAGGAGAGATAAGGAGTGATTTAGGAAATAAATTGAAAAAAAAAAAGATAAAGGGGAGATAAGGAGTGTTTTGGCAAATGAATTGAAAAAGAAAAAGGAAATGGAAGAAAGATTACTAGGATGGGGCTAGTACAATCCGTGCTTAAATGATAGAAAGCAAATAGAAAAGACAAACAAATTTCACGAAAAGTAGTTGTGGGGTTTTGAATCTGATGCAATATAAAATGGCCTAAACGACAACCATCAAAAGCCAAGCTCGAGAGCACAAGGGTTATGAGTCAAGGCCTCCGGAAACATCTTGAAGATCATGCATTAGAGCGCCGAGGACGGAGGAAACATGGCAGCAAAACAGGCAGCCCAAAACAGGGCAAAACAGGGGAGCACACTGGGAGCTCACTGCCTGCCGAAGAAGATTTCCTCTGCGCGATCGCGACCTCACCTGCGCGATCGCGAAGAGTAGTTGACTGGCCTGCGCGATAGCGCGACACTGCACGCGAAGGCGAAGCTGTGGAATGCTGGAGACTTGCGCGATCGCGAGCCCCTTGGCGCGATCGCGATGCTTTGACGAGTTGCCTGCGCGATAGCGTGCTCCCTTGCGCGATTGCGAAGGGTTAATGTGTTGCAGCGGACCAGAATCAGCTTTAGGGGCATTTTTGTCCATTTATCAATGTAAATGTATATATAGCACAATTGCTCTTCATTTCATTGGTTTTAGTTTTGACATTGAATAGAAAGAAGAGAGAACATTGAAGAGGCCGAGCCCTTCGAGGTTGAAGCTTGAAGCTTCGTTTATCTATGTACTTGGAACCTATGGGGATCGACACCTAGTTGGATCCATTGTAAGGTTCAAGTTTCCCTTCTCCCTTTTGAATTCAATCCACGTAATTGAATTGAATTCGTTTCTTTCTTCTAATTTCTTGCCTTCCCAATCTTGATTTCTTGTTATCCTCTATTTGCTTCCGCTCGATTATCATATGATTTAGCTTCCGTATTTTCCATTGCATCAGTTGGTATCAAAGCAAGGCTCGGGTTATGTTCTTACAAACCCCCGTTTCTTGTTCATCGTGTTAGTATTATTGTTGTTGTTGTGTTGTTCTTGAAAAATTGAAGAAAAACAAAAAAATTGAAAAACTAGAAACTTGGCAAAATTAGGTCGAGCGGGTTGGATACGAATCTCCGAGTGTTAAAAAGTATTGGGGTTTGTTCCTTATTGTATTCCCGTCGTTTTGATACCCATATCTCGTGTTTTGGTGTTACGATTCAAAATTTTCGAAAAATCAAAAATCTAAAAGTTTGAAAATTCTTGAAAATGCTTCAATCTTGAATCGAAGCTTGTTGTTGTTGTTTGGGGTTGAAAAACTATTGGGGATTGATGATATTAGTTGTATACACCTTTGGGTATAGTTGGTTTTGAGTTTCGGGTTGAAATCGAGCCAAAATTTTGGCCAAAATCGCCAAAAACCCGTTTTTGAGCTGTTGTGAAAGTGCAGAAATTAACCCTTCACTATCGCGAAGAGCAATTCGCGCGATAGCGAAGAACAAAATTATTTTTTGAAAAATTAACCCTTCGCGATCGCGCGCGTCTGGTCGCGATAGCGAAGAACAAAAAAATTTTCAGAATTCCAGTTTTGGGACAGAACGTTCGCAACGGCTTCCGAACAATTTCCAAACATCATGACTCCAATTGGTTCATTAAATATGATGAGTTTCTAGATCACAAACGAAATTTCATCCGATTCCAAATCCGTTTGGTGCCAATTCGAGTCAAATCTTTGGTGTCCCGTTTTCTACCGTATCTCTTGGTTAGTGTTTTGAAAGTAATTGGCCTACTTGAAAGACACTAATCCTTTAGCGTATTAGGTATTCGTGCGTAGAGGAGATTAGAATTCAAAGAAGAGTCGTAGAACTCCTTTTGGCCTCAAGTGCGCACTTAAAATAGCCGTCCGTATATCGAGTCTCATTAATTCCATTCCGAACTTTAACTTGGACATGCTAGTTGTGATTACCTTGGTTCCCAAGTTGATAAGGCCTCGCTCTTGAGTGTACATATATTGAGTGATACACGTGAGGGAGTGACTTTTGGGAGGTTTGGTTATTGATGATTACAACAATGTCGGATAATGATGATGGAGTAGATTGTGGCTCATGTGGCGATGATGCGAGTTGCTATGACTCGTATGGTGATGATGGAGACTATAGTTCCTATGAGGGTGATGATGGCCATTACTATGATGATGGAAACCATGGCTCCTATGTTGATGAAGCGATTTACTATGGTGATCATGAGATGCAAGAAGACTATGAAGCTTGTGAAGATGAATTTGATGAATCTAATGCTTCTAGTCAAGAAATCGAAGATGGTAACGCTTCAAGATACAATGTTCCTACTTACTCTTCTTGTGAAGATTTTGATATTGATAATAGTGACATAGATAGAGTTGATGATGATGTTGATTATAGAAATTGTTCATATGCATATTCTCTTGGTGTTGCTTGTGGTGTACAAGGGAGTAGTAGAAGTTCTTCCATTAGTATGGGAGGAGGTGGTGGTTGTTCCATGGGAAATGGGAGGTTTGCATCTTCTAGTTCCCATGAGAAGGGTGGAAGGAGAAATGGTGTTGCTCTTACCGTTACGGGGGTGCATTGCTCTAGTAGTGGTGGTAGGAGTGGTGCTACGGGCAATGGAACCAAGGGGAGAGGCAATTATGGGTTCCATAGTGGTACTCCTTCCTCGACTTTCAACAACACTTCTAATGTTGGAAGAGTGACGGGAAGTGGAGGTTATTCTAGTGGTGTTGCCACTAGTGGAGGGATAAGGAGAACCCAACTTGGAGGTGATGGCTTTCTTGGGTTTGATACTATACAAGACATGAGTGCATGTAGGTTCATTTTTGAGGTGAATGGTAGTGGAGGACGCTTGCTCAAGATTAGTGAAGTCTACACTAATTATGTTAACGACTCTTGGGTTGATAGACTAAAGATACCACGGTATAAATTGAAACATCCTTATGAGTATCAAGGTGTTTGGGTCAGTAGTGAGGCTCGGATACCCATATCTCATGGGAGTTACAAGTAATATGTTTGGTGTGATGTGTTTCCCATGGAGTATTATGGTGTATGGCTAGGAAAACCGTGGGCGCAAGGCACGAGGGTGCGGTATGATCTCGTGAAGGATGTGTACCAAGTGAGCAAGAGGGAAAGAACTTATGACTTTGAACCTTGCCGGGAAAAGTTTAAGTTCCATCCTAGTACATCGTCTCGGCCTATGCAAGAAGAAAAGGAGCAAGAACCTCATCCTAGGGTTAAAAGAGTGCAAACAAGAAGCCCTACAATCACAAACAATGGTGGGACTAGTGCAAGAAAAGAGTTGGCAATTGTCAACAAGGTGAACCAACCACAAGTTGCAAAACCAAGTGGTTCACCAATGAAGAAGAAGGAGACATCAAGTGATGAGTCTCCAAGTCCTACATTCCGGGTTGATGTAAAAAGTCCACCTACTCCGGCTATGGGTATTCTTGGGCCTCGACCCAACTCACCCAAATTTGAGAGACAAAAGATAGAGAGGAGTAAGGGAGTGACCGGTGACATTCCTCGAGTGGAAAAAGGAGAGGATGTGTTGAGTGATGTGAGCGGGATGTCACCACCCGAATCTACACCTAGCCTTGAAAGAAAAATGAGGGAAGAGAAAGAGGGAAAAAAGAGTGAGGGCACCCCTTATTCTAACCTTAACCCTTTATCTTTTTCTTCTATGTGTTTGAGTTCTTGTGTAGGTATTCTTGGAGGCAAACCGATGGGGCCTCAACCATGTTCCAAGATGGAAAGACAAGGTGAAGGAGATGCCGAATGTGAGCAACAAGGTGGAGACATTCATGACACTTCAAAGGTATGTGTTAGTTCTTCCCTCCTTTAGCATGATACTTCCTTGTCTTGTGATGTTGTTAGTGAGAACTCTAGGCTAGTTGATGATTTTTATGATTACAATGTGTTTGCAACTAGTGTAGAGTCGAATGGTCAACTTGTGTGTGCTAATGAACCACTAGTTGAGAGGGTTGAAAAGCCACATCATGATGTGAGCTCGGTTTTCATTGAACCTCTCTTTAGTGACAATATTGAAGTTGACCTTGTTTGTGAACCTTATTATGACACCCCGCCCATATTTGATAAAGGAGAAGATGAATTGCATGATAATCTTATTCTTTTCTTTGCTTGCTTAATTGATAGTGGTGGTCTCTTGTGTCGTAGTGAGGGTGGGTTTGATCTTGAGGAGTCTCTAGAGTGTGAAATGGATCGATTTATTTTCGATGACTCCTCGAGTGAGAGTGAAGGATCTAGTCTTGACACTATGCTTTTGTGTAACCATGAATTTGAGGTGCATGCTTTTACATTTCTAATGTTTGAAGGCAATCTCATTTGTGGTGGTGAATTGTATCGGACTAGGGTCAGTAGTAGAGTCGAACCTCCATGGTTTGTAAAGTTAGGCTCTATGGATGATCCAACGTTTGGAACTCCAAGTGAGGAGAGTAGTCTTGATATTGGTCGTGTTGACCTTTCTTCTAGTGGTCCTAGCCTTCGTTGTGTGGACTATAATGATGAAGAACCTATTTTGGAGACTTTCCTTTGGAGTTTGACTAGTGAGGAGGATTGTCTTGGGGTTGATTGGGGAGGTGAGGAGATACCTCTCGGTGTGTGTAAGAATGCTCTTAAGAAGGGGAGTGGAGTAGTCGATGTTAGTTGTGAATTGAACTATTTCACTTACTCCATCCCATATGTTGAGCACACCTTGAGTGTTGAGCATGCCAAAGCCGATGTGTCACTTTGTGATAAAATTGATTTGAAGGCTTGGTGTGTTGGTCATGGGCTTAGGGGTCGTGGGGAATTTAATTGCTACATGCATATCCTTGATCTCTTTGCTTGTTTGAAAAATGAGTGCTTGTTCTTGTCGGGCCAAGACTTTGTTGTCTCCTTTGGGGACATAAGCTTTTTAATAGGTATTGATGCTTGGCTCTATCACAAGAGTGTGTTTTCCACACCACTTGCATTTATTCTTGTTAAGCTAACCTACTTGTGAAGTAGGGCGTTTTGGTTGTGCTTGTTTTAATTGTAGGTTTTTATGGTTCGATTTCAAGGACGAAATCCTTTCAAGAAGGGGAGGATGATGCAATATAAAATGGCCTAAACGACAACCATCAAAAGCCAAGCTCGAGAGCACAAGGGTTACGAGTCAAGGCCTCCGGAAACATCTTGAAGATCATGCATTGGAGCACCGAGAACGGAGGAAACAGGGCAGCAAAACAGGCAGCCCAAAACAGGGCAAAACAAGGGAGCACACTGGGAGCTCACTGCTTGCCGAAGAAGATTTCCTCTGCACGATCGCGACCTCACCTGCGCGATCGCGAAGAGTAGTTGACTGGCCTGCGCGATAGCGCGACACTGCATGCGAAGGCGAAGCTGTGGAATGCTGGAGATTTGCGCGATCGCGAGCCCCTTGGCGCGATCGCAATGCTTTGACGAGTTGCCTGCACGATAGCGTGCTCCCTTGCGCGATTGCGAAGGGTTAATGTGTTGCAGCGGACCAGAATCAGCTTCAGGGGCATTTTTGTCCATTTATCAATGTAAATGTATATATAGCACAATTGCTCTTCATTTCATTGGTTTTAGTTTTGACATTGAATAGAAAGAAGAGAGAACATTGAAGAGGCCGAGTCCTTCGAGGTTGAAGCTTGAAGCTTCGTTTATCTATGTACTTGAACCTATGGGGATCGACACCTAGTTGGATCCATTGTAAGGTTCAAGTTTCCCTTCTTCCTTTTGAATTCAATCCACGTAATTGAATTGAATTCGTTTCTTTCTTCTAATTTCTTATCTTCCCAATCTTGATTTCTTGTTATCCTCTATTTGCTTCCGCTCGATTATCATATGATTTAGCTTCCGCGTTTTCCATTGCATCAGAACCTGCGTCAACAGGGGAATTCGGGACGCCTTTATCACTGGCACCGCGAACATTTCAGTGACAAAAGGTGCCACTTTTAAATATTTGTACACTTTCTTTGATAAATCTACATATATATATATATATATATATATATATATATAAAGACTCGACCGAAGCTAGCGGGTGCCGTGGCACGGAGATCCGCCCCTGCTTTTACTCTAGTTAGTTCTCTTATATCAAAATCAATATCAACTGAAAGCATATCAAGGTTAATTATAGATAATATTTTAACAATTTAGAGTTCGACAAATATACATTTGTGGGTGTTCTTTTTTTTTTTGGGGGGGGGGGGGGGTGTGGGGGGAAGCGGTGTGTGTTAAAACGCAGGAATCTACTAAAAATGAAAGTACCATCTTTTAAATATAGAACTGAAAGCTAAAATGCTCGATTATCTTCAAATCGTGTCAAATTATCGACTAGCTAGTTCTTCTTAGTCGTTATTTTGTTTATATATTCACTTTAAAATGAAGTTTTTTTTAGCAAAAAAACAGTTTTAAGAAAAATAACAATAAAGAAGAGATCGCATAGGTCGAACATTATTCTTCTAACAAAGCACCTAAACTTATTCCTTAGTCGAGAACCCGTTGTTTAACGTCCTCGGTATGCTTAGCGTCCTCAGTCTTCCCCTGTAGTGTTTGACTTCAAATATTTGACCTACATTAATGATTAGTATCTCAGTTTTTTATTTTATTTTAAAACATTTCCGTTTTATATATTCCAAACGTACGTGAATACCTTTTACATTCTTCATATTGATTTTGTCATCTACCTTCATTGACTTACTACATTGTTGTGTATCATTTAATTTTTCAATTTCATGTTAAAGTCCATTAAATTCCGAGAAATCACTGATTTGCGCATAAAAGATTATTCACACGGAACCTAATGAAAAAGAAATTAAGAACGCCGATATTTACCAACTTAATTTGACCTCTTCCACCAAAAGAAAAACAAATAACAAAACGAGTTCTGTAATCTTGAATTTGACATGTCACGGCCAATCCTGAAGATACCTTGTTTAGCTTATGTCTTCTCCTTTTTGTTGGTCAATATCAAATCAATCTTAAAAAGACTTTGTAACACTTGTCAGTTTCCACGCACGTCAACGGTATACTATTTAAACAAGTTTTATGTACAAAAGTCAGTAGAAATTAGACAATGTCTTTTATGCCTTTAATATTCAACCTTCATCATTAAGACATGCAGTTTGGTGCCCAAGCATGCATATTTCCGTGTTTTTTGGTATGTTAAAATTTGAAGTAAAAAATTTCAATTTAACGTTCCTACTTAGGTACTCCTTTCTAGTTCTTACCATGGGCCATGGCCAAGTCAACATCTATAAACAACACATTTATCCCAGGTCAAACATGAGAAGTTCTTAGTCTTTGAATTCCCTAATTAAAGTATGTCCATGCCTATATATATTCACCTACTTTTTATTTTCATTCCCATAATCTCAACAACCTCTATAACCTTTCTACATTCAAAACGCTCTTCCAAGCTCACCAAACACCAAAGTCCAGGAAGGGGTTTCAAGCTATAATATTACATTAAAAAGCATGTTTCTTCCTAGAGTATTGGTTACATTCTTATTCATTTTCTCCATTTTTTCCACCCCAAATACTTTATTATTAGCAAAAGCAGCAAGGCCATTGAAGCAAGAATCCAACCTTCTAACATCATTGCCTAGGGGACCAGTTCCACCATCTGGTGCTTCTCCCTGCACCAATATCCCCGGCCAGGGTGGCGGTGGTACATGCCCTTGAATCGATAAATGTCGCTGTTCATGTCCACTCCGTGGTGCCTAAGGAAGCTAAATGGAAAAGCTTCCTTGATGCTGCATCGTTAGATAATTTCAGTAAATTCTTTTAACTGTAATAGCTTCACAATTTTTTCTATTTTTTGGTTTTATTCATTATATATTGCTTCTGTAAAAATATTCTTTTTCTTACTTGGAGAGACCATGGTAAAGCTTTGGTCGCAAATCCAAGTAATTGATGTAAATAAGGAAGTGCATTAAAAATAATTTCAAGGCAATGAAATACTTTGTCATTTCTTGTGGAGGGTGAATCTTCATCAATTCATGATCTATATCTGAAATGAGTTTGAAATTAGCCAAAAGAGTACCAGCAGCATGAAAAATCTGTAAAAATAATAATACGTAGGAATTAAGTTCAAGTGTGAAATGAATGGACGGTTTTTCCTTTTCTCCTTTCAACCGTGGTTATCCAAATGGAATAACAATTAAATAAATGAATAAATAAATAATTTTCTATTAACTTCCCTTCTTTCTTTTGTTTTTTCAATTATTAACTATTTGTTCTTTTTTCTTTCTACAAAATTAGTCTCGTGCGGATAATATTAAAGCGTGTCAAATAATGATTTGGCTTAAACCAATAGATTATATATATTACTTTAATAAAACTAAAACCGTCGTCTTACTTCTTAAAATAACATACTTGCAAAAATAGATTGCACATTAACAAAATCTCTCCAAAATCAAACGAAACAAATCTTATAGTCATCAAATAATATACTACTTAATTTTATTTGTTAGATTATTCACTACTCAGTATTATTATATTTCTAATATGACTTTTATTAACTTGTTACGTAACTTGTTATTCTTCCACTACTCTCATTTGAATATAGCATACATATATATTTTTGTTTCTTTTGATTTTTTTTTCATGTTTAAATTTTATCCTGTTGTACACATTAGTTCGATATATATAGCAAGGACCGAATAGTAACTGGGAATTTTTTATTATTAGTACTTTTTGAGTCTTCTATTGTAGGACAGGTGACTCAAGTTTTTAGTATTAGCTATAGGTTTTTTTTTAAAGATTAATGCTAATAACAAATATATTAAAATCCCAATGTTTTCTTATTTACACATAGCCCCCTGCCTCCTCACCTCCCCCTTCCCCCCTCATCCCCCTCCTCTCCCTCTACCACTCTCCTCCTCCTTTTTTCATCTCCACCTCCTCCATCTCCACTTCTATGCCTCATCTACCTCTCTATATCCTCCACCATCACCACCTCCTCCTCACCCATCTCCGCCTCTTTCTTCGCCTCCTTTACCTTCTCCTCCTTCTCAACTACAAAAACTCCTCCTAAAATCAAACAAGAAACAACAGCAGATTCAGTTATTGCAACAACTGCGACAGTTGTTCAACAACTTTGATGATTGTTGCAATTTGTTGCAACAATTACAGAAGTTGTTGCAATAAATACAGTAAATTATTGCAACAACTTTGAAAAGTTGTTGTACAAATAAGAATTTGTGTGACAACTTTGAATTTGCTGCAACAACTTTGGAAATTTGCTGCAACAAATTAGAATTTGTGCAACAATTTTAGAATTTGTTGGATCAATGTCAGAATTTCCTCCAATGGTTAAAAATTTATTATTTCTCAAGTCTTCTCCACAGATCTTCACGATCAAACTAAAAACATACTTTACATTAAGAAGGAGGAGGAGAAGAAGACGACAATTACTGTAAATTCAAAAGAAGAAAGAGATAGGAGAAGATGATGATGATGAAGAAGAAGAAGAAGAGGAGGAGGAGGAGAATGAGTAAGGAAAAAGAAGAAAAAAGCGGAAGAGAAATAAAAAAGGAGCAAGGAACAAGAGAAATGAAGAAGAAGAAGATGGAAGATAAGATTTTAAATTTGAAAATATGAGATTTTGGAAGGGCGTGATCTTTAAATTTTAAAATTTTCAGATTTTTCATATTACCCTAAAGTTTTAATAATTTTAATTGGACTTCAAAATTCCTTAAGTAGTATTAGTTATGTTTGACCCAGTCAAAGACACCTTTTCTTAAATGAAGACTTGAAGGGTACCTTCCCCAAAATCTTCTCTAGTAACTTAGTAGAGCATAATGCATATAAAAACTTCATACACAGGCTAATTTGTACACTAAGAAATCAATTAGTGACCTTTGACCAAATCAAAAAGAAACCATACCCTCCAATATCACAAGATGCGATGTGTTGAAATCTGAAGATTAATCCAGTTTCAGCTAAGAGGAAACCTACTCAAGCTAAGAGCAAAGATTGAGCTAAGATATTTTTGGTAGAGAGAGAAACTTGCTCATTTAAGTATATGTGTAAATCAGCTATTACAACTACTTATATAGAATATTGACAAAGATAAAAATATCTTCTAACTACCATCTAACTACTCTAGTTACTTCTAACTAACCTGCTCTAACTGTAGTTAATTTAACTACACTAACTGCTACCACACTAACTGCCAGTGTGTTGCTCTAACTTTCTACACTCCCCCTCAAGCTGGTAGGTGCGAAGACATTGAGCACTCTCAGCTTGGAAACTAAGTATTCATGTTGAGCTCTGTTGAGTGCTTTTGTCATAATGTCTGCCTGTTGTTCCTTTGATCCCACATGTTGAGTCTGTACCATTCCCTGTTGAATTCTTTCCCCGATGAAGTGACAGTCTATCTCTATATGTCTTGTTCTTTCATGAAATACCGGGTTTGCTGCTATTTGAATGGCTGCTTTGTCATCACTAAACAAACCAATTGGCAACCTTATTTTAACTCCCAGTTCTTTGAACAAGTCTGCTAGCCAAACTAATTCTGATACTGTAGAGGCCATGTTCTTGTATTCAGCTTCTGCAGAGCTTCTTGACACTGTACTCTACTTCTTGGACTTCCAGGATATCAGGGACTCTCCATATTTCATAAAAAAACCAGTTACTAATCTTCTAGTGTTTGGGCATGAGGCCCAGTCTGCATCACAGTATGCTGATGCTATAGACTTTCTTTCACTGCTCATCAGCACTCCCATTCCAGGTTCTCTTTTTATGTACTTCACTACTCTTAAGGCTGCTTCCCAATGGGACTTTTTGGGGTCCTGCATGAACTGACTTAAGGTCTGTACTGCAAATGCAATATCCAGCCTTGTTAAAGTCAAGTACAATAACTTCCCTATCAACCTTTGGTATTGTTCCCTATTCTCCAGTAGCTCATCACCCTTGACTCCCATTAGATCATCTAGCTTTTTTGTAGTAAACTTCTGATTGCAATCAAGAGGTGTCCAAGCAGGCTTAGCCTCACTCAGGCCTAAGTCCGTAATTAATTCGAGCGCATACTTTCTCTTGTTCATTACTATTCCTCCTTTTGATCTGCTAAATTCAACCCCAAGAAAAAACTTCAACTCTCCCAGGTCTTTGATTTTGAAAGCCTGCTGCAATTTTTTCTTAGTTGCCTCTATCTGCTCAATGCTGTTTCCTGTGATCAACATATCATCTACATATACCAAAATGATCACAGTATTTCCATTTTGCTTCTTGGTGAACAAGGAGTAGTCTAAGCAGCTTTGTTTGAACCCCTGCTGAACTAGTGCACTGGTCAGTTTCACATTCCATTGTCTGCTTGCTTGTTTCAAGCCATATAGTGATTTGACAAGTCTACACATAGTGTTTGATTTCTCCCCCGGCTAGCAAAACTTTCTGGCAATTGCATATATACCTCATCATATAAATCTCCTTGCAAAAAGGCATTGTACATATCCATTTGATGAATGTGCCATCCTTCTTGTGCTGCAACTGAGATCACAGTTCTTACTGTTGCTATCTTGACTACAGGTGAAAAGGTTTCATGGTAATCCAGACTTTCCTTTTGATTGTAACCCTTAGCAACCAACCTACCTTTGTACCTTTCTACTGTTCCATCTATCTTGTATTTAACCTTGAACACCCACTTGCATCCTATTGGTCTTTTCCCAGGTAGTAGCTTAACAATCTGCCAGGTCTGATTGTCCTCTAGTGCTTGGATCTCAGCCTTCATTGCTTCTATCCACTTTGGATCTTTAGATGCTTCTTTGAATGTTCTTGGTTCTACAATAGCTGTATGAGTTGCAAGACAAAGCTGGTACTTCTTTGATAGCTGCTGATAGTTCAAGGAATTTGTGAGAGAGTAGGGTCTGGATTCTTCTATCTGTGCACTAGCTGTGATGAAGTCTATCATCCAGCTAGGATTCCTCCTTGCTCTAGTCGACTTCCTTTGAGGAGTGTGTGCAGGTTCTGCATCTGCTGCTAACACGACCCGGAATCTGGTTAGGCCGTGCGGGCACTCGACATCCTCCCCTAGACCCGTCGGGCGAACCCTTACCAATTAAATTAGGAAAATAAATATAATTCAATTCATAAAGAAGAACAAGAGTTAGAAAATGCACAGACGTACTGATGCCTCTAAGATGTACAAAAGAAATTAGAGCTGACTATCCAACATACTAGGTTTAGGGCTATCCAGACTAGACATCTAAGAGTACAGAAGAAGACAAATACCTCATGAAGGGAGCAAAATACAACTGAAATAATAAACATAAAACTGGTGGTCATCCCGAATAAAAGCTGGCTCACCCTGACAGCTGAAGTCGTCTTCGCTCCTTCACAACGTGGTAAACTCAATCCTGGAGCGAACCTGCCGAAACGAAATAGATAGACAAAAACAAATAACAAACAAGGGTGGGTCAAAAGGACTCAATAAGTGGGGCAGACTAGCCACCTCAAAGAATAGGATAGCTAGCCAGGGAGAAAAGAAATAAATAAACCAAATTTCTCTTATTTAAATTATGAAAAGGCAGAGCCAGATAATAACTAGAAACACGTATGGAATCACAAACTCATTAACCACCAGGAACGTAAGATAGCTAGAACATATAGGTATTCCGAACATATCAACAATGAAAAATACATCCTGTTGCGGCTTACAACCCGATCCATATATTCATCCTGTTGCGGCGTGCAAACCCGATCCATATATTTATACTGTTGCGGCGTGCAACCCAATCCATATATTTATACTGTTGCGGTGTGCAACCCAGTCCATATATTTATACCATTGCGGCGTGCAACCCGGTCCATATATTTATACCGTTGCTTTTCGGCTTTCCCGTCTCCGTTTTGTTTCTCTGTCTCCCGTTACATTTTGCTTCTGTTTCTGTATATTACTACACAGCCACCCGTCCTTAGCTTTCTAAGGACCCACCGCCAACTTTTGTCTTATTTTCTTTTTTTTTTCCTTTAAAATTTGCTGCTACGGTAAAAATTAAAACGGTATCCTACGATATTCGAAATAATTCCAACTTTTGCATACCAGTTATACAAAATATACATGACATACTCATCAAGGCGGATCTCAAATCGGACTCCCGAAACTCAATATACAAATTAAATGGAAAAAGGTCAAATTATTTAACTTTCGGCATTTTAGCGGAAACTAGCCGAACAACATCGAAATTTACTTTCGAAAAATCACAAAAGTCACAAATACTCATACAAACCTAACGGTGCTTTCGGATTTCGAATCGGAGCTCGTTCGCCAAAACCGAACTCGAAAATCTCTTTTTAATATTTATCGATAATAAAAATTGAAACCTTCTTCCGATGCCTACCAAACGAGGTCTGATTTAGCTCAAATTTTATAGACAAGTCCCAATGGACCTTACGAATATTTTAAAATTATCGGCATGCCAATCGGAGTCCTATCTTCCAAAACGACTAACCGAGGTCGTTTCAGCTGCAACAATATACTCTTCAGTTGCTTCTCCCAATGCTTCATGACTCTCCAAATTGTCTGGGGCATGTTGTTGTTCCTGAGAAGGAGCCTCCTCTGGTAAGTTAGCCTATATTGGCACCTCATCCTCTCCAACTACAAGTTGTGGGTCAGCTGGTATTTCTGTATCTGCTTCTGGTACACTGTGGTCCTGCAACTCATTTAGGAAAAACTGATGCATCTCATCTCTGTTCTTCTTGAATGGAAAATCGATTCTCTAAAAATTGCATCTCTGTTAATAAAGAAGAGCTTGTCCTTTAAATCATAAAGTATGTAACCCCCTGCTGGTTTCTAAATAGCCCATCATCACAGCTGCTACTGCTCTGGCTTCAAACTTGTCATGGTTGTTCAACCTTTTGGCATATCATAGACAACCCATTGTTCTCAGGTGATCTAAGCTTGGCCTTTTTCCATGAAATACTTCATGAGGGCTCTTTCCACCTAAGACTTCTGTAGGTAGTCTGTTCATAATGTATACAACTGCCATGATTTAGTGCCCCCAGAATCTTAGTGGAATACCTCCCTGAAATCTGATTCCTTTAGCAAGCTCTAAGATATGTCTATGTTTCCTTTCTGCAATTCCATTTTGTTGAGGTGTATACACACATGTTTTCTGATGCACTATTCCATGAGATTCAAAAAGAGAGTTGCAGTCTGAGTTGACAAACTCTCTTCCATTATCTGACCTTATTGTTTGTACATTCACTCCAAACTGTGTTTGTACAAGCTTGAGAAACTTTCTTAGCACAATGATTACTTCACTTTTGTGTTTAAGTAAATGCACCCATGTCATTCTTGAGTTGTCATCAACAATGGTGAGGAAAAATTTATTTCCATTAAATGTTTGAGTACAATAAGGTCCCCACACATCTAAATGTAACAATGCAAATGGAGTCTCTGCTCTATGTACACTATTATGGAAAGGTAAACGAGTATGCTTGGCTAAAGGGCATACTGTACAATTTTCACTGACATGTTCTACCTTTTTAGTCTCTAAACAAAAAATCGTCTTTATTACTCCAATTGATGTGTGTCCCATCCTTTTATATCAAAGTTCCAAGTCAGTTGTCTCCTTTCTTGAACTCATCACTACATCTGTGTTCTTGTGACCTTTTCCAGGTGATTGTGGTAGCAAATAAAGCCCATCTCTTTCTCTACCAGTCTGCATCACCTTCCCAGTGTAAAGGTCCTGGAAAACACAAAATTTTGGAAAAAAGGTGACTGAGCAATTCAAGTCTCTTGTTATCTTGGATACTGATAATAAGCTATACTTAAAATCTGTAACAACGAAGACATCGTTCATCATCTTTTCTCCCAGAACTTGACATTTTCCAGTTTGAGTCACATGAGCTACCTCTCCATTTGGTAGATGTATTTTCTTAGCATCAGGTCTACTTACCTGCTTCTTGTCATGCACAATGTCCTTTTCTGGTGTCACGTGACTTGTGGCACCTGTATCTATAATCCATTCTATGTCATTTGATTTAACAAAGAATGCATTAACCATACCTTCCATATTCACTGACTCCTCCATCCTGTTTCCCTTATTGATCATCCTCAGTATTTGATTGAACTGATCTGCTGTAAAGCATGATGTCTGCACTCCATCATTGTATCCCATCTTACCAGGGTTCTGCATTCCATCACTATATCCCATCTTACCAGGATATCCAAAGTATTGTTGTTGTGATTTTCCTGATTGTACATTAACATTTCTCCCTATATTATATTGCCCACTCACTGACCTTTCATCAGCTACCATTTTTCCTTTCTCAAATGCTCTATTCACTTCACCAAACTCATAGTCTCTATTGATGTTTGCTACTGCATTGTGAGCTGAATTATGAACTGAACTGCCTGCATTCTTCCCTTTGAGCTTATAGTCATCAGGATATCCAATCAACTTCCAACATCTATCCCTAGTGTGGCCTCTCAAATTACAGAAGTCATACTAGAGATTGTAATTCTTCCTTTGTTTCTGTGTGTTGCCCTTTCTAGCACTCATTAGGGCATTCATTTCTATATTCTCATGTACTGTACTCAAGTGAGCCATGGTTCTCTGACTTTCTCTATCTACAAGCATTGCATATGCTTGATTAACAGTATGGACAGGAGTCATCATCAATATCTGTTCCCTAGCCTGATCATAAGTCTTATTTAAACCCATTAAAAACTGTAGGAGTTTTTGTCTACGCATATGATCAACATAATCCTTAGACCTCTCACAATCACAGCTAGGGTTGGGGGTTATGCACTCATACTCATCCCATAATAATCTCAGCTTTGAAAAGTACAGAAATTGAGTTGATACCTTGTTGTGCTGTAGCAATCTCCTTGTGTAACTGAAAAATTCTCGATTCATTCACCTTATCGAATCATTCTTCTAGAGTCCTTCCAAACCTTGCTTGCATTTGTTGAATACACAATTCCACTAAACAATTCCTTGCTGACACAGTTCATTATCCATGAAAGTACAATCGCGTTGCATCTTTCTCATTGATTTGCTAACCCTAGACCATAATTCTCCTTTTTGCAGGTTCCGTCGATCATTCCTAGCTTATTTCTTCCCAAAATAGCTATTTTCATCGCACGGCTCCACACAGAGTAATTTTCTGATCCAGTCAGCTTAGTGCAATTAGGATTGCCCCTGATGTGTCATTCGCATGAAGAAAAAGTGGATGATTGTGATCTAATACCTCAGGTGTTTCATTTCTGGTTTGCTCCGCCGTGATCTCCACCGGAATTGCCCCATTTCCTGCTTGAATCTGATTTCCTTGAATCACCATTGCAGATTTCTAGGTTAATCTTCAATAGTTGTTTGATTTTCTTCTTTCGATCACAATAATGATCTTATCGCTCTGATACCATGTTGAAATCTGAAGATTAATCCAGCTTCAGCTAAGAGGAAACCTACTCAGGCTAAGAGAAAAGATTGAGCTAAGATATTTTTTGTAGAGAGAGAAACTTGCTCATTAAGTATATGTGTAAATCAGCTATTACAACTACTTATATAGAGTATTGACAAAGATAAAAATATCTTCTAACTACCATCTAACTACTCTAGTTACTTCTAACTAACCTGCTCTAATTGTAGTTAATTTAACTAACTGTTAACTACACTAACTGCTACCACACTAACTGCCAGTGTGTTGCTCTAACTTTCTACACGATGGCTGAATAATAGTGAGAAAAAAATTATTTTGTTGAAGACTGTTTACCGTGAGATGTTAGACTATCGCAGCTTACGAAGAACATAATCATGCCATGCCTGATTTCACAGAGATCATGTCTCTGCAATGAACTAAGTAAAAGAGCATAATACACAAAATAATATATTTCTGAAAGTAGATAAAACTAATACATAAATATATAGATACAGTTAAAATATAAGCGTGTTTCATGACAATATTGGTGAATCATACAATGTGAGTGTTTGCGGCAGCATCAGACTAATACTCCGTTCTTTTTTGTCTACATCTCTACTCGGCCTTGCAAAAGAAGTATACTTGTTAAATTAAGTTTATTTTTGCTAGCAGATATATACATGGGATTAGTATAATTTCCTTTTGTCCGCGAAGATCTATGATTAGAAACTATGAGAACCTGTTCATTCAATAATTTGGCACAAATAGAAAAGTCTAATAGCATGAAGGACTTGTTTTAAGCTAGTCATTAATTAGTCTTTTTTTTGGTAATTAGACTTTTAACAATCATAAAAGAAGATAATTACAAATTAGAGCAAGACTACACACAGTCTGCTTGTTCTAGTCATACCGACTCACTAACTCTATTTCCGGTTTCCTTTCTAAGTAAAATAGGTCATTATAAAGAAGATCTATCCGCCCAACATTACATTTAACTATGAACTCTATCTACTAAGAATACAGATTTTGCATCAGCTTTTTTATTGGAGCAGCAACTCTGATGTTACAGGAGTTGGCTACTTCCATTGCGAAGCTATCCCATTCTTCGCCGCTTTCTCAGCTGCTCTGTTATTTCTTTGTCTCCATATGATATAGGTGAATTCAGGTGTATACTAATTGAGCACTTGAGCTTACTTTGTCATGCTCTTTGTCCAGTAGCGGATCCAGAATATTGTTATGGGGTATCAAAATAGGAAAAAGACATAAGCACCGCACCCCCTTCAACTATGGCCAAATTCTCAGTTACACACTTTATTTTTGCAAAAAACCTATTATCCCCTTGAACTATTTCATAATGAAATAAAAACACCCTTAGATGATAAGGTGACACAAAAAGTGTGCTCACTCTCTTGATGGCATGTGAGGGAGAAAAATGAGAGTAAAACTGCTTAGTTTAGACATGTGTCATACTTTGATATGAGATTATATGTCTAAGCAATTAGTAAATATCAATAATAAAACTTAAAGTAATTATTTATTTCCTGTACATTTTTTTATTCAAACTCTTTTTTTATTCTTTTTGCTTGGAATGATAATTAGTTAGTCCAACATATCTAAGCCGGTACACCACCACCACCCCCAAGTGTTCCTTCATTCAATTTTATAATCGACTGACTATCTTCTTCATTTTATACTAATAGCCTAATATACACGAACATCACCGGTCATCTTCTCCGGCTAGTTTACAAAAAAGTCAAAAGTCATCCATTGGAGCATTGCTTTGAAGCTACAAAAAAAATTGTTCAAACAACTTAGTAATTGCAGATTCATTCAAAAAAATATTGAGTAAATGCAAAGTAAACCAAATAGGTGAAATATTTTCAAGAAAATTTTTCTATTGCGGGTCCATACTTGGCATCAAAACACGACCAAGTTATAGAGGAGGCCAACTCATCGAAAAATTATCCGACCGGAAAAATCCATCTTTTCTGGTCATTCCTTATAAAATTTTTGTCGTCAGATTCCACCATTTATGCACTTGTTCTTTTGCATAATCACCAGTTCAATGAATAATCCAAGATTTTATAACACAATTGATGGCTTCCTTGTAGTGATTACTTAATTAAAGACAAAAAAAATAAGATTTGGTAAAAGAGAGTGTATGGGCCTAAACTGATTTAGGATCACAAATCGAATTTGGGTTAAGAATACAAGCAAATCTTAGTATCAAAGTCGAGACAATGCTAAGAATAAGCGAAAATACAAGAGAATAATGTGATTTCAATATATATCTGTGAGTACAAATTTTGCCAGAGTTTTTGTAAGTATTTATGAATAATTAAATTGTAAAATGAGAGACTATTTATAGGCTAATAATGATACGAGGCCATGATCCCACGTTTTCCACCAAGATCTGCATGTTACCACTTCTCTGATACTCGGGTTAGTGGGCCGAAATAGAAGGGAGCCAATTGACTGCTGACGACTCCATCCCCCGAGGCTTAAGCCATCAGCCTCGGGTCATGGCTTTGCGATCGACCGAGGTGATATTTCGCCAAGGCAAACGTCTTGCTTTCTTTCCTCGGTTATTGGCTTTGGTTCTTGACCTCGGCGACTTACAACTCGCTTTGGCTCGCAGCTTACCGACGCCCGTTCGGTCACCCTCAAATTACATCACCGAGGCGCCACGTAGGCGAGTCGATTTTTACGCAATACAGATAGTCCCCCCACTCCTCGGGCAATTACCGAAGTTACCGAGGAGTGGAATGAAATTCCGCGGGAAGATGATATGGCTCGATCCTATCCAAGCATTTCAAAATTTTGTCAATAGTGCGCGTCCTTTCAAATCACTATTCCTTGAAATGTGGCGACTGTTGATTGGTGGTTCGAACGGTCACGCCATTTTTCTTGCTTTTTCTAACGTTATACATGATGACTTTCGCCTTCCCAATTACCTATAAATACTTCCACTCTAAGTTTCTTTCATCACTTTCATCCTCTGCAAGAAACAGTACTGAGAAGAGAGAAAAATATTTATTTTCATCTTGATCAGCTTCATATTTTCAAGAAATATTTGCGTTCAAAGTTTTAACCATATATGAAACACATTCTACACAAGATTGCAGTGAATCAGATGAGAGGATGAGGATTTCATGCTTCGCCGCTGCAATAGCTAGCAGCGACGTCATCGCTACCATGCCGGTGCTGCAAGTTATCGAGGCGGTGGGGAAGCGACGTCAGGTGTCTGCGGCTCTAGGCGGTGCAAGGTGAGAGCTGGGCGCGATAGAGCTGAAGTGAGTGAGGGCGTCAGTATAGAGAGAGAAGATGATATCATCGGGGATGACGCTATGGTTGTGGTTGCTGCTGATGCTGAAAGGGTCAGCAATAGGGATGACGGTGGCGAGGGCGATGACACCGAGGATGAAGATGACAACGTCGAAGCCACTACAGAAACGGGGGGCGAATTCCCCGCTACCGAGGGTGGGCACTATGCCGAAGTTGGACCTTCGGATCCTGAAAAGAAGCTCCCAAAAATTCCCCTCGAGTAAGAGCTCGAGCCCCACCAGATCTTTCCTTCACACTTCGATACTGGTTAGAATTTGAAGCTGCAAAAGCAATCCGCCGACCAGGAACAGCTAAATAGGAATGTACCAGTGCATACAATGCCAACTCTTCTTACTCAAGCCCACATAGAACGAGTCTGAAAGAATTGCAACTTCGAGCCCGAGGTGAAAATAGTCATCCCCGATCCAGCTAGCAGAGTCTGCGATCATGTGGAGAGGTTATCTTTTGCGTACACTTATCCATTCACCATTGGGTTCACTCTCCTCGTTCATAGGGTGATTGATGAATTCTGCCGAGCATACAACTTATGCTTAGCTCATTTGGGCCTTGGTGTTTGGAGGGTTGTGCAGTGTTTGGACTGGCTGAGTAAGAAAGCCGAGGTAGATTTTACCCTACAACATCTCATTTCTCTCTACTACCCATACTTCCACAAGGCTGGGGTCGTGGCATTGAACAACCGTTGTAAGTACGCGCTTCTCCACAAGAGCGAGGATCTTGGAGACCGAGGATGGTGTGATCGCTACATTTTCTTGGAGACTAGTGTCTAATCGACCGAGCCAGATTTTCAAGAAAGGTGGAATAAAACACGTAAGTGTTCCCTCGTTCTTAATTTTTTCCTGGCAAACGTTCTCGTTTTCTAACCTCAACCCATTCTTTGTTCCTTAGCCAACAAGGTTGCCGTCGTCCCTCCAGAGGGTCTGACCGAATAGGTCAAAGCTATGACCAGAGCTCGTGCGCGTCCCATCCGGTCATGGATGGAAATGGCTGCTGACTTCGGTTGGAAATGTAAAAGGCATGGTAAGTTGCTTACGACCTTCTATCTAGGATGTCATTCGAAGCCTTTGATTTTGTCTTTAATCCTTTTCTCCTCGGTGTCAGGTTTTCCAAATCGTGCCATCAACTAAAAGAAGGATAATAAAAAGAAAGGAAAAGGGAAGAAGAAAGGTGAAGAAGATACCGAGTCTGATGATGAACTGGCTTCGGTAGCAGGTCTTGCTGGTGACCTGAGAGAACTCAAGGCTTCAAAGCATTCAAAACCTTCAAAAGGGTCCTCGGGTCAAGGATCCTCGAAAGGTAACATTGTCTTCGTTAATACAATTGTATTTACTTCTCTTCGTTTTTACGCTTATGGATCTTCTACATCGTCCTTTGCAGGCGTGAAGAGAAAGAGGGGCGGTTCAAAAGAAACCATCTCGTTCGATGAATCCTCGTACCGAGGCGGCGACCTCCCCTCAGCCCGAAGCGGTTGTTGAAACGCGCCGAAGGCTGATTGATGAGCTTAGCAATGATAACGCCGAGGGCTTGGAGTCCAATAGGGAAATTGAAGTGGTGGATCTCGAGGACCAAGAGCGTGACTCCGAGGCGGAAGTTTCCAAGGCTAAAGGCAAAACCAAAGTTGGGGAAGCCGGGGCTGCTGATATTGAGAGGGAGGCAGATGTCGGCACTGTCAAGGCGCAATCTGAACCTACAAGGCTTTCGTTCTCGGCGGGATCTTTGCGCAAGCTTGAAGTAATGGCCTCTTCGAACCTCTTGGCGAGAACCCGAAGTGATATCATGAGTCTCAAGCCCTTGCTCGGTCCAACGGAGGACGCCATCGTGTGAAAATTTCCTCCACCTCAGTTAACCAGTACCCTTGCTGCCAAAGCACTCAGGTAAGCCTTGTCATCTTTGATTTTACCTCTGTCTTCGATTGTTTGCTTATATTGATTATTTAATAATTTCCATCTAGGGCTTCGTTCTATCATTGAGAGCCATCGAGCTTGAAGCCTCGAGGAACGAAGAGGTTCAGCGCGTTGCTCGTGCTTGGGACAAGCATAGGGACAGCTTCAATGCTCGAATATCTGAATTGAGAAAGCTAAGTTGTCCAAGTCTTGCTCCGACTTGCGCGAAGCCGAGGCTACCTCCAAAGCGAAGATTCAGGCCCTCGGTGATGGTTTCTAAGCTGAGCGCGCGTGAGGCTAGAAGCCGAAGTCGCAAGGCTCAATGCAGAGTTAGCCTAAGCTAGGGGTAAATTTGATGAAATGGCCAACAAGCACCATGAGCAGCTAAGTAGCCATGTGCTTCACATTCAGAGGCTGGAAGGCAAAAACTCCAGGATTCCAACTCTTGAGGCCGAAGTTAAATCGCTTCGGGAAGAAGTTGCCGATCGCAATAATAGGGCCAAGAGGGCGGAGTTGGATAAACACTGGACAATTATCAAGTCTCGGCTAAGGCTGCTTAAGCAATGTTGCGCCGGCGAGCTCAACTTGGAGGAAGAAATTGCCAAGGCTGAAGACAAGGCAGCCAATGCTCGAGCCATTATTGATGATCTTCCTTCAAGTGAAGGTTCGGGCGAGGAGGATGCCGAATATGATGAAAAAGAAGATGAAGACGAAGGTGATGAGGATACCAAGGAGGGGATCTCCGAGGAGGGAGATGACGGGCCCGAGGCCTAGAGTTCCTGCTTTCACTTCTCATTTTGTTTTTATAGGCCTTCGGGCCTTTTAATGTATATGTCTTGGACCTTCGGGGCCTTTTTTGATGTAAATAGTTTCATAGCCTTCGGGCTTTTCAATGAATGGATTTCGTATTTTTTGTTTAAGTGTTTGCTTTTGTATTGCCTCTTGAGAGACTTTGAGCCGAACACTTAAAGCAATTTGCTTGCAAGACTTAATCAAATAAAATCGATGCAAACTTAGAACGACGTCTCGCTCTCGAGTCAATGCATTTAAAGTGCAACTTCGGCGTGCAAGATCATAAAAAAATAAGATATTGAATCAAGTTTATTTCATTGATGATATCAACGATCCATAATCGAATTTTTACATAAAGCCTAGTCGAAGTAAAACTTAGGCGCAGAAAACAAATCGACAACATGCCACTATCGAGCGTGATTACAAAGTACTAATCTATTTCCTGGGTGTCAGTCCCCGGTTGTTGAACAGATAGACTTCGGTTGGGAGGCTCGATCTCAACCTCGGTTGCAACCCGCCTCTTACTCCCCCCTAGTGTTCGGGTTTGAATCTTGATGAAGATCCGACCACTGGAAATTGTTTTATCCGTTTTCTGAAAAGGTCAAGCAAAATGAAACGAGGAGCAAGTTAGTACATTTCGACCGAAGCCCTAGGAACGTTTTTCGGCTAGAGGCTATGGGTAAATTTTAAATTATCAAGGAATGCTTACCTTGATTTTAGAAGTAGTACCGCTTCAAATTGGAGATCTTCCAATTCAAATGTTCGGGTTTGCCTTGTAGATCTTCGACTTAATAAGATCCCTTTCCAACGATTGCTTTAACTCTGTAATGTCCTTCCCAATTTGCAATGAGTTTTCCCCCATTATTTTTCTTTGTTGATTGATTCGAAGCCTTCAACACATAGTTGCCAACTTTGAAATCCCTAAGTTTGGCCTTCCATTTGAGATATGCCTCGATTTGCCTTTTTTGTGCTGCTAACCGAACTAAAGCCAACTCTCTTTTCTCCTCGAGCAAGTATAACCCTATGTGCATGGCTTGCTGATTGGCGTCCTCGGTAGTGTGAGCGTACCGAAGGCTTGGTTCGCCTACTTCCATGGAGATAAGTGAATCCATGCCACAGGCAAGGGAAAATGGGGTTTCACCGGTACTGTTCTTCTCCGTTGTTCGCATTGCCCACAACACCCCCGACAACTCTTCCGGCCAAAGACCTTTTTTCTCACCAAGTCTCTTCTTGAGATTTTCAATTATTATTCTGTTTGAGGATTCGGTTTGACCATTAGCACTTGGATGATAGGGGTTCGACACTATTCTTTTTATTCCCCATTGCTTAAGGAAATCAGTGATAGCTGCCCCCATGAACTGTTTACCATTGTCGCAAGTAATATCCTTTGGGACGCCGAACCTGTAGATAATGTTCTTTCTGATAAAATCAATTACCTCTTTCTGTTTAACCTCGTTGAGAGCTCCTGCTTCCACCCATTTTGTGAAGTTATCGGTTAAAACGAGAATGAACCGAACACCACCTTTTCCCTTCGATAAAGGGCCAACAATGTCCACTCCCTACTTCATGAAGGGCCACGGTGACACCATCGAATGCAAAGGTTCAGATTGCTGATGAATCATTCGGGTGTGGCGTTGACACTTATCATATTTTTTCACGAAGGCCTTTGTATCTGCGCTGATAGTGGGCCAATAATACCCAACTCGAAGTAATTTACGCACTAAGGATTTTCCCCCCGAGTGGATGCCACACTCGCCTTAAAGTATTTCAACCATCATATATCTAGCTTCGTCTGGACCCAAACACTAGGCCATCGGGCTGCTGTACAATCTTCTGTATAAATTCCCTTCAATCATAGAGTATGAAGCCACTTGAGTCCTCAACTTTTTTGCCTTTTTCTTATCTTGGGGGAGAGTCCCTGAGTTGAAGTAAGAGATAAACTTACTCCGCCAATCCCATTTGTGGTCCACCGAGTTGACTTCCAATTTCATTTTTCTCATTTGTGCAGAAAGCAACCGACCCACTGAATCAGTCCCCGAGTGTACCTCGTCAACCGCCGAACCCAAGTTTGCCAGGGCATCGGCTTCGGTATTCTCCTCCCAGGATACTTGTTTGATTTGCCATTCTTTGAATTGAGCCAAGATTCTTTGTGCTCGATTCAAGAATTTTTGCATTCTGGGCTCACGAGCCGTATATTTACTGAGCACTTGGTTTACCACCAGTTGTGAATCACACCTTAACTCGATTCTCTCTACCCCAATTTCTTTGGCTAACTCCAACCCTGCTAAGGCCGCTTCGTATTCGGCTTCATTGTTGGTCATCTTTTTTAACCGAATTGAGTGCCTAATTTTCTCCTCGGTGGGTGCTTTCAACACTATGTCTGATCCCGAACCCTTGGAATTAGTCGCCCCATCAGTGTAAAGTACCCATAGTCCTGAAGCTGACCCTTTCGACATTGAATTCTCCTTTTCAACTTCGGGTAGGATCCCAACACTAAAATCAGCCATGAAGTCAGCCAAGAATTAGGATTTAATAGCCGTTCGGGGTTGATAGGTGATGTCATACTCACTTAACTCTACTGCCCATTTAGATAACCTCCCCGATAACTCTGGTTTATGCAATATGCTTCTTAAAGGGAAGGTGGTAACTACTGCTATTGGATGACATTAAAAATAGGGTCGTAGTTTCCGAGAAATAACAATTAAAGCAAGTGCTAGTTTCTCCATATGAGGATACCTGGTTTCAGCATCGAGGAGTGTCTTTCTCACATAGTAGATAGGCTGTTTCTTGCCATCTTCTTCTCGAACCAACACATCACTAACTGACACCTCGGATAGAACCAAGTAAAATAGCAAAGTTTCACTATCTTTTGGCTTAGCGAGCAACGACGCGTTAGACAGATAGCATTTCAACTCCGTTAGCGCTTCTTTACACTCTGTTGTCCACTCGAAGTGATTATTCTGTCTTAAGACAGAGAAGAATTTGTGGCATCGCTCCGAAGACCTTGAGATAAATCGACTCAAGGTAGCGACTCGGCCAGTCAAGCGCTGAACTTCCTTCACCCCAGTTAACTTCTCGAGGATTTTTTCGATGGCTTTGATCATCTTGTCTGCATTAGTTTCGATCCCCCATTCAGAGACTATGAATCCCAAGAATTTTCCCGACCCCATACTGGAGTCACACTTTTCGAGATTCAACTTCATGTCATATTGCCTCAGAACAGCGAAAGCTTCTCTCAAATGGTTTAAATGATCTTCCATCCGAATAGACTTGATCAGCATATCGTCAATGTAAACCTCCATAGACTTTCCAATGTAATCTTTGAACATGCGGCACACCAGTCTTTGGTATGTCGCCCCAGCATTCTTCAAACCGAAGGGCATTACCTTGTAGCAAAAGGTGCCTCGGTCAGTGATGAACGAGGTCTTTTCTTCATCCTTCGGATCCATGAGAATTTGGTTATACCCCGAGTAAGTATCCAAAAAGGTTAATAGTTTGTGTCCAGCCGTGGAGTCTATTAACCTATCTATTTGTGACTATGGATAGGAATTTTTGGGGCAAGCCTTGTTTAGATCAGTGTAATCTACACACATCATCCACTTGCCGTTCTTTTTGGGCATAACGACGACATTAGCCAGCCGTTCGGGATATTTCACCTCTCTTATGAAGCCATTTTATTTCAGCTTCATAGTTTCATCTTCAATTGCTTTCTTTTTGACCCCAACATGTGGTCCCTTTTTTTTTCACCGGGGTGAATTGGGGATCCACATTCAATTTGTGGGTCATGATCTCTAGATCGATACAGACCATATCTGAATGGAACCAAGCAAAGCAATTGTTGTTGGACTTCAAGATTTCGATGATAGCTTTCTTCGACTCTGGGTCCAACTCTGAGCCGATAGACACTTTCCTCTCTGGAAATCTCTCGATAACATGAAAGATTCCAGCTCCTTTATGGCGGAGTCCTCGGATTTTTGCTTCCGAGGTTCTTGAATGCACACCAGGATCTTCTCCACTTCTCCTCGGGGGTCATCTTTGGAACTTGATCCTCCCTCTTCGTTCGACCCCGGTTGCATTGGTTGCTATTTCTTTGGTCCAGTCGGGACGACTCTACCCTTCAATGCAACCGAGTAGCACTGTCTTGCTACTTGTTGCTCTTTTTTATTGGCCAAACTCCCCATGGGGTAGGAAACTTGATCACTTGATGAAGAGTGGATGGAATAGCTTACATAGAATGAATCCATGGTCTACTGAGGATCACATTATATGCCATGTCCTCGGGTAGAACTTGGAACAGTGTTTCCTTGCAAACTCCTTCGGGGAACGTCTTGAGTGTGATTTCACCCAATATCTTTTCGGTGGAGTTATTGAAGCCAGTCAACACAGTTGCCTTAGGTATAACTTCTCCCTTTAACCACATCTTTTTAACGGCCCCGTAGCTGATTATGTTGACCGAGCTACCGGGGTCAATCAGGACTCGTTTGATATCCGAGTCATTTATTCTCAACATGATGACCAAAGCATCGTGATACGGGAACATCATCCCATCACAATCGTCATCATCAAACAAAATTTCTTTCCCCGAGCCTCCAACTCGAGTTCTTTTCTCCATGGTGATTGGCAGCTTGACGAACTTCTTAGCAGCTGCAAAATTCACCCCATTCACCTCTGACCCCCCCGGTGATAACATTCATGACTCTCTCAGAGGGCGATGCCTGAGGTGGTTGTCCATCACCTCGGCTCTTTGTGTAGTTTTCCTTCCCCTTATCAGTGAGCAATTCACCTAACACGCCCTTCTTCAATAAATGTGCCACCTCGAGGCGCAACACTTTGCAGTCCTCGGTGTTGTGGCGATAATCCGCATGAAACTTGCAGTGTAGATTTTGGTCCCTTTTATCAGCAGAAGTTCTCATGTCCTTTGGTAGTCTCACCCCGGCTATCCCCTTTACTATATTGACCAGCTCTGAGGTCGAAATGCTGAAGTTGTAGTCGGGGATGCGAGGTAGCTCCTTATTCTTTGCAACCAGAGCTGGGCTCGAAGAGTTCCTTTGGTTCGTATTGGGGAAAACCTTTCTGCCGAGCCGTTGGCTCACATGAGAATTTCCAAACGAGTTTTCAAGCGAATTTTCCAGCATTTGGCTAATAGGCTGCCTCGATGAGGTGTACGGTTCATACCTCCCGTTCGAGTTTCCTCACGGCGCCTCGACGCGATATGAGGATTCGCTTCGGTTCTTGTAGTTGTGGCTTCGGCCACTATTTTTCCATTCGACTTCCTCCAGCCTTATCTTAGTGTACGCTCTATTATGCAAATCATCCCATTGCAGGGTTTGGCATTGCAGGAGCTCTTTTCGTAACTCAGCAGCGGCCTCAGAGTTGCGAACATTGATGCATTTCTTAAAAGCCATGATGGCCAAAGTGTCATCCATGGGAGGTAACTCCATGCGTTCGGCATGAAAGCGCTCGAGGAAGTCTTTAAGTGGCTCGCCGGGCCGTTGTTTGACTTCGAACATATCATCCTTCCTTTGGAGGATCTTCTGCGCCCCGATATGGGCTTTAACGAATGCATTAACCAGCTCCTTAAAAGTGGAGATCAACCCCGATGGTAGATGCATGTACCATCGTAGTGCTCCTTTCTCTAGAGATTCGCCGAATTTTTTCAAGAACATCGACTTTTTCTCTATCTCCGTTAAGTTGTTTTTCAGCACCATTGACTTGTATTCGGTCACATGTTCTTTGGGGTCAGTCAGTGGTCCCATCATATTTTTTCAAAAAGAAGAGCTTGAAATTTTTTAGAGTTGGGGCTGGAGCAGCCTCTGGCTTAAACGGCAACTGCCTATATTGGTCAATATCAACAGTATCTTGAGCCTTAGTCACCCCTGGGACACTTTCGAGGCATTTTTCTACGCGCGCCTCGACGAGCCTCGACTTGGGTTTCAATCTCTTTGGTTAGTTTTTCAACGTCTACCGAGGAGGTAGTTTCTGCCGCGGTGGGAATCGTCCCGAAGTGTGGCGTGGTGCTCGGTAAAGTACCCGAACCCCCAGATGTGGCCCCATTTTGAGGTCCCTCTGTTATTGCGCCCGTAGGAACGAAGAGCGGGATGCCTCCATTTGGAGCCACAGGTGGGACTCCATTCAAAATTGAGCTATTCCTCGCCTCTAACGAGGCACGAAATTCGGCATTAATATTGGCCTGCTCGACTAGCTGCGCTTGAAGAGTTTTCAGTGTGGCAACAATGTAAGCTTGAAAAGCTTTTATTGTCATCAAAGATGAAGAGTTTGGGTTCGACTGAACGCTAGTTTGTCCATCGGTAGTTAACTGTGGTTCAGTAGGATTTTTGCTATTGTCAGCCATATCGTTGAGTGAATAACGTGAATTCAAATGAAGAAGACGTTCAACTTTGGAACCAAGCATTTATGCCCGTATCCCTACAGACGACACCAATTTGTATGGGCCTAAACTGATTTAGGATCACAAATCGAATTTGGGTTAAGAATACAAGCAAATCTTAGTATCAAAGTCGAGACAATGCTAAGAATAAGCGAAAATGCAAGAGAATTACGTGATTTCAATATATATATGTGAGTACAAATTTTTTCAGAGTTTCTGTAAGTATTTCTGAATGATCACATTGTAAAATGAGAGACTATTTATAGGCTAATAATGATACGAGGCCATGATCCCACGTTTCCCACCAAGATCTGCATGTTCCCACTTCTCAGATAGTGGGGTTAGTGAGCCGAAATAGAAGGGAACCAATTGACTTCTGATGACTCCATCCACCGAGGCTTAAGCTATCAGCCTCAGGTCATGGCTTTGCAATCGACCGAGGTGATATTTCGCCGAGGCAGATGTCTTGCTTTCTTTCCTCAGTTATTGGCTTTGGTTCTTGACCTCGGCGAATTACAATTCACTTCAGCTCGCAGCTTGTCGACGCCCATTTGTTCACCCTCAAATTGCATCACCGAAGCGTCACGTATGCGAGTCGATTTTTACCCATACAGAGAGTAAAACGAATTGTGCAAGAGCTTCATGCTAAATAAGAAACAGGAATGCAATATAGATATTTCAGGCGTGCGTGCTTCACCACTACAACAAATATAATATTTAGCTACGAATGTTTTAGCTACGGCACAAAAAGTCGTCACCAATTACTCACCTTTCGTGACAAAAATTATATTTCGTGTCTAAATAGATGAGCTGCTATCTTTAGTGATAAAACTCGAATTTCGTATCAAAAATTTTGTCCACTAAAGTTTCCCACAAAAAACAAGAGTCTGCGCCATTTATAAAGTAATGTTAGTCACAAAATTAACGTAACCAGTGTCATATTTTTTTGTCACTAAAAATATTGCCAATTTGTGACAAATACATTATTTGTCTTATAGTTAGTTTAATTTTTGGCACGAAAACTTTTTGTCACAAAAACATTTTGTTTCAATATTGACAATTTACATTAGTAGTTACACATTGTGAACTTCAGCTATAGAAGTTTTTATTTATTTGTTGCCTAATTTTTTATCATTAATAGTATGAATATAGGGACGAATATATTATTGTCTTTATTTAACCTATAATTTAGCCATCAAATTTTTATTTATTAGTGACCAAAACTTTCGTCACTAATACTGCACATAAATAATGACAATGCTTTATCGTCTCCTTTAACTAACTATTTAGTCACAATGTTTTATATTTATATGTTTCTAAACAATTGGAAAAAGAAAAGATCTCAAAGAGGTACTACTTGTTCCTTTATTTGCGTTAGAAATTTTAGAAAATCGATAAAAAAGTATTTTTCATTTTGCTAATTTTATTTCCAAGGAATTAAAAACATTTAACTCTTTTCTCTTTTATACATGTTCAAGAAATTAGGAATTTTATTTTTTATTTTTTATCTACGTTCGAAATTTTAAATAATTTCTTTTTAACTTTTAACATAGTTTTAACTCTTCTAGAAAATTGTAAACTTTATCTAATATAATTAAATCGAATCACGAACAATTTTATCAATTGAAAATATCGAATTGAGTGAATCGATCTTTTATGCTACCGGCAAATGAGAAATTTTGATCACTAGGCATTTTTGGACGCTCTTATTGACTATCCACCGTTTCAAAATTCATTGAAAAATAGCCAAAAATTTGCGCACACACTTAAGCTCCATTAGCGTTGGAAAAAAACCCCAGACTAGTCCCATAACAAAATACTGGGGCTTTGAACAAGTTTTGTTCAAAGCCCAAGTATTTAGTTATGGGACTGAAGCTTTATACAAAGTCCCATAACAAAGGTCCAGTCCCATAACAAAATGCTGGGGCTTTGAACAAGTTTTGTTCACAGCCTCAGCATTTTGTTATGGGACTGAAGCTTTATACAAAGTCCCATAACAAAATGCTGGGGCCTTGAACAAAACTTGTTCAAAGCCCCGTATTTTATATTGGGGTTAGTTTATTGAAGCTTCCCAGTATAAATACTGGGGCTTTGAACAAAACTTGTTTAAAACCCCAGTATTTTATACTGGGATTTATCCAGAAGTGCTATTTCTCAGCGAATTTATTTTTAACGGCTACAAATCAATTAGCGCACGCCAAACCGGCCCCTACACGAAATTTTTACGGAAATTTTGATCACAAGCCATTTTTGGACGCGCTCATTGGGGAATATCCACCGTTTCAAAATTCATTGAAGAATAGCCAAAAATTCGCGCGCACGCTTAAGCTCCATTAGCGTTGGAAAAACACCCCAGACTAGTCCCATAACAAGATACTGGGGCCCAAGTATTTTGTTATGGGACTGAAGTTTTATACAAAGTCCCATAACAAAGGTCCAGTCTCATAACAAAATGCTGGGGCTTTGAACAAGTTTTGTTCACAGCCCCAGCATTTTGTTATGGGACTGAAGCTTTATACAAAGTCCCATAACAAAATGCTGGGGCCTTGAACAAAACTTGTTCAAAGCCCCAGTATTTTATACTGGGGTTAGTTTACTGAAGCTTCCCAGTATGAATACTGGGGCTTTGAACAAAACTTGTTCAAAGCCCCAGTATTTATACTGAGATTTGTCCGGAAGTGGCTATTTCTCAGCGAATTTGTTTTTAACGGCTACAAATCAATTAGGGCGCGCCAAACAGGCCCCTGCACAAAATTTTTACGGAAATTTTGATCACTAGCCATTTTTGGACGCGCTCATTGGGAACTATCCACAGTTTCAAAATTCATTGAAGAATAGTCAAAAATTCGCGCGCACACTTAAGTTCCATTAGCGTTGGAAAAACACCCCAGACTAGTCCCATAATAAAGGTCCAGTCCCATAACAAAATGCTGGGGCTTTGAACAAGTTTTGTTCAAAGCCCCAGCATTTTGTTATGGGACTGAAGCTTTATACAAAGTCCCATAACAAAATGCTGGGGCCTTGAACAAAACTTGTTCAAAGCCCCAGTATTTTATACTGGGGTTAGTTTACTGAAGCTTCCCAGTATTTATACTGAGATTGTCCGAAAATGGCTATTTTTCAGCGAATTTTTTTTAACGGCTACAAATCAATTAGCGCGCGCCAAACAGGCCCATACACGAAATTTTTACGGGTTGAGCGCAACAATACTTTCCATACCACCATGTCGGAGTCAAGCCCAACCAAGTTTGGGCTGAGCACATGATCCTTAATGTGGTACGCCTGATTAAAATATAGGGAAATTTACGCCCCATGAACGTTGACCAAGAATAATTACTTTTTCTGTACACCTTTTCATATTTCTTTCTTTCCATATACATTTTGCCTTTTTTAAATATACTTTAAATATATATTTAATATTTTAAATACTATTGATATATATATTCAATATTTTAAATATATAGTAATTAATATATTTAATATTATTGATAATTAATATTATTGATATTTAATATATTTAATATTTAGTATATTTAATATTATTGATATTTAATATTTTAAATATTATTGATATATATTAAATTTTTTAAATATATATTTTCAATATATATTTAATATT
Source organism: Petunia secreta (assembly GCA_029990175.1). Taxonomy (NCBI): domain Eukaryota; kingdom Viridiplantae; phylum Streptophyta; class Magnoliopsida; order Solanales; family Solanaceae; genus Petunia; species Petunia secreta. The sequence goes on from JARKIP010000009.1 coordinate 19,770,524, forward strand.
TTAAATATTATTATATTGATAGGACTCTATCATTAAGCCAAGTCTATCATTAAGCCTAAAATCATGCAACTACCATATTTAATGGTAATCTATTTTTTTAACATTGATTGTTTCCTTTAATTAAGGAATTTAAATATTAATATTGATTGTTTACCTATTTTTCGGGACTTTATAATATATAAATATTAATATTAATATTAATATTAAAAAATGTATTTAATATATGTTAAATTTTTGGATATAAAAAGTTATGGACACCTAAAAGTAATTATTTCTTGATGGGCGGATATATATGTAAAGAGCCCTAAAATATAATAGTAGCTTATATTGATGATTGACATATGTGATTGAATGATACTAATTATTAGTTTAACTAAAATATAATTTTTAATTTCGTTGATTATGTGTTACACATACCTTTGAACTTCTAAAGTAAAATATAAATATATTAGTAATTAATCAAAAAATTGTACTAAATTAAATTTCATTATTTAATCTTTTTTAAAAAGCACCTTACGTCACTCATAAACTAGCAAGAATTATATATCATTAAAAATCTATTATCCCTAACATATATAAGCGGGAGTTGCCCGTACGAACACTGCAAAAATAAACTGTACAATTAGTAACGAGAATTATTGTAATTTATACTTGGGTCAATTTTATTTGGTATTTCTTATTGTGCCTTGAATATACGTGTAGTCCAATCACACATACCAAACACGAGTACGAAGGTCACCATCTGTCAAAACTCATCGGCAAATATAAATACACAATTGCGTCTCACAGTTTCGGATCAACTTCAAACTTCTTAAGTCAATGCAGTCACCTGAGCTCCTCACTCCAATTTCGGCTACTATTTTTGGTTAATTTTTGTTTTTTTTTGTTTGTTTTTTTTTTGGTTTATTTGGTGATTGTTCATGTGGAATTAATGACTTTTGGGGACTTTACTCATGCATGTTTAGAATACATAATTAAGTTCAGGCTTGTGAGTAATCGTATAATTTATTCTTGGAATAAATTTGTAAATTCTACTCTATTTTTCTAACTAAAAGTTGTTTGAGATGAAGCTTCATTCACATTATTTGTGCATTCTATAGATAGTTGATGTTATTACATTAGATTCTTATGGGTCTGTATTAAATTTGGGCATTTTTAAATTTTTTTCTTCTTTTGGTTTGTTCCCTGTTGGATTCTGCACATGCATGTCAATAATTTGTCTCGATTATCCATGTTTAATAAATGATACACATGTAGAATTGTGAGTAGCAGTGCAGTTTTATTGTTGAAATTATTTGGTATTTCATCAGCAGACACTTAAATGTTGAATAAAGAGTTGAATTATGATGCCATCAATTTAATGGAAAATTTTTGGACTATAAACAAGAAAAGAAGCAATACATACTCCTGTGAACCTCAATCCTAATTATCGTCGCAATTGTGTTGTTATTCCCTCTTTGACACGACTCGGAATCCGGCTAGGCCGTGCGGGCACCCGACATATTCCCCTAGACCCGTCGGGCGAACTCTTACCAATTAAATTAGGAAAATAAATATAATACAATTTATAAATAATAACAAGACTTAGAAAACGTACAGACATACTAATACCTCCATGCTGTACAAAAGAAATTACAGCTGACTACCCAACATACTAGGTTTAGGGTTATCCACACTAGACATCTAAGAGTACAAAAGAAGACAGATACCTCCTGAAGGGAGTAAAATGCAACTGAAATAATAAAAAATAAACTGGTGGCCATCCGGAATAAAAGCTGGCTCACCCTGACAGCTGAAGTCGTCTTCGCTCCTTCACCACGTGGCGAACTCAATCCTGGAGCGAACCTGCCGAAACGAAAGACAAGAAACAAACAACAAACAAGGGTGAGTCAAAAGGACTCAATAAGTGGGGCAGACTAGCCACCTCAAAGAATAGGATAGCTAGCCAGGGAGAAGAAACAGATAAACTAAATTCCTCTTATTTAAATTATAAAAAAAAGCAGAGCCAGATAATAACCAGAAGCACGTAAGAAACTATAAACTCAACCAGGAATGCGAGCCAGAAACATATCAACAAATAAGCAATGCAAATATAAGCAGAACAATAGTCATGTACCGTAAGTCTACACAATGGTATGAATTGATATGAAATGAAATGAAATGTTATGCAATGGGTCACATGTACCCGTCATCCCATCGCGAAGCGGAATACTCCTGCATTCGAGGGGAATCCAATCTGATAACCAACTGGAGCGGAATACTCCTGCTCCTGGGGTGGAATACTTTTGCACCCGATATAATATAGTCCAGAGGCGGAATACTCCTGCACTCTCCTAGGGCAGAATACTCCTGCGCCCAATATAATGTAAAGTTGAGGTGGAATACTCCTGCACTCAGTATCTCACATAAGAGCGGAATACTCCTGATCCTGGGGTGGAATACTCCTGCACCCAATATGATATAAACCAGAGGCGGAATACTCATGTACTCTCCTGGGGCGGAATACTCCTGCACCCGATATGATATGCAATGCAATGCATATGAATGCAATATGATGAAATAATAATCCTTCACCGGCGCGGAACTCTCATCGACAGCTGGGAAGTAGATGCCAACTCACAGCCAGAATACAATGCTCAGATCCTCAATGCAATACAAACAACGGGACATAATATTTAATACACAATGTAAATCCAAAGCTAAGGCGTAATGAGTACGCCTATCGGCAACTACACATGTAGGGAACAAGTGGTAGAAAATCCACGAGGCCAGGTGCCTCCAAAGAAATGGATATAAACACTTACCTCTTCCAAAAATTAGCATTGCTAATCAACAACCGCTTTATCCTTTGGTTTCATTTTCAAACGATCCCACTCTATTCAATAAGCAGAAAAATATATCAAATTAGGATAAAGGCTTCATTCCTCACATCTTAGGGCAATCCGGTTAGGAACCTGATACCCTATTCCCATACACAATACGCAGGCCAGGCCTATGTACAGGGTTTCAGGTCACATAACAAAACCCTAAATAAATTATATTTATGTGTTGCCCATAACTCACTGAGTACGAATATATAATTAATCCCATTATCGGGATCCAATTGACCCTTTAAACGATTAATTGAACTTATTAAAGCGATGTCTAATATCCCAATTTTTATCGTTAAAATATATTCAAACACACATAATAAACTCAAATAATATATTAAGATCATTACCTGAATGTTTCGGGGTGAAAATTTCATCTTTTCTCCGGCTCTTTTCTCATTTTCTGATATTTTTTCGTTGTGTCATCTCTGTTTTTCGTTTCTCTGTTTCGTTTTGTTTTCTGTTCTTGTTTTGGTAAGAAAGCTAAGGGATATATATCCCTTAGCACCGCCCAACCCATGTCACCTTTCCTTTTCTTTCTTTTCCTTTTCCTTTTTCTTTTCTCTTATTCTTTTATTTTCTTTTCTTTTCGTGACGAAAATTAAAACTGTACCCTACGATATTTGAAATAATCCCAAATTTCACATACAAGTTATACAAAATATATGTAAAATACTAGCCAAGGTGGATCTCAAATCGGACTCCTAAAACTCAATATGAAAATTAAATGGAATAAAAGTCAAATTATTTAACTTTCGGTATTTTAGCGGAAATTAGCTGAACAAACTCAAAATTTATTTTCTAAAGTTCACAAAAGTCATAAATAATCATACGAACCTAACGACACTTTCGTATTTCGGATCGGAGCTCATTCGCCAAAACCGAGCTCGAAAATCTCTTTTTAATATTTATCGACAATAAAAACTGAAACCTTCTTCCGATGCCTACCAAACGAGGTCTGATTTAGCTCAAATTTTACAGACAGGTCCTAATGGACCTTACGAATATTTTAAAATTATCGGCACGCCAATCGGAATCCAAACTTCCGAAACGACTGACCGAGGTTTGTTTCACTCTTAATATCCGACCAGTATATTGGTTAGCAAGGTTTCTCCAACTACATAGAAAAAGTTGTATACAAGTTCAACAATATTCTTTTGGAAAAGTTTGTCCAGTTCTTTTAAGGAAGCGCTATTCTTTTAATTGTTCAATTAGTGAGAGGTAGTTTACCAAAAACATTTTGCTAACTGACGATTAATTTATAAGGTTGAAAGCTAAGATCAACTATTGATTGCTTGTCATAGGGGAGTCAACAGCTCCTTAAAAATTAAGTCAAGACATATGAATGAGCTATAACCTACTTTTCTTAACTTGATTTATACTTTTATTTGACAGTTGATTGAATTGTGTTACACTAAACATTTTTTTCTGGCATATATGTTGCATACTGCATTGTCAAAGCACTTGATTGTGCATTTAACTTTTCATTTGTAAAATCAGATGAAAAAAATTATATGTACCGCGTTCTGTCGACTATGTTGTCTTTGATACGAAGGTAAGTGGATTTTTCATCCACCTCATATAATCAGACGTTTTCTTAATATATACTATGATCAGTTATTACATATTTAAATGTTGATACTTTTGTACTCTATATCTTCTTAGCAGTCAAAGATTTCTCGAAGGGAGATGACTTCCATGTGCTAATTTCTAAACAAGATTCTTCGAAGTACGGATTCCTTTTCTATATATTTTTATGATATCAATTTGTTAGATCGTTCAAGAAATATATGAAGAAACACATTTAAATTTCTGAAGCACCTAAATTAGAAGAGTGTAGTCAACCACGTCCTCCTTTAATGATGCTCCTACAATTTACAGTTTGGAGCCTTTTCTGGAGATGTGATATGCGGAGAAGTAAGAGTGCACAAAGTACATAAGACAAATCTTTTTCATTCATTTATTCTCTTCTCTATCTCTGGTGTTGGGAAGAATATATTTCACCGTAGAAATACTAATGGTTGTGCAAATTGTCTAATCCTTTCTGATCTGTTGAAAGCTAACGTTTGCTTGGTCATCTCTAAAGTTTCTATTGACGTGGTCATAACTTTCCAATAATTTGCTTTCACCATTCCTATATCTCGCACAAAGATAAATGAGTATGCCAAAAAATTTCAGAGAAATGAACACAATTTTTCATAAGTAATTACTTGCTTTCAATATGAGTAATTTGAGATGGTGTGAAATTTGTAATTTCAGAATTTAATAGAATTTTTATTTGAGATATGGACCTAAGACCAATTGCAAATTGTGGTTTTTTTGAGTTCAAAGAAAAGATATGTGCGATGACTTCAATGTAGCAACCACTTGGATATTGATCTTTGGGTGGATCATATTGGATAGGCAAAGTAAAAACTTCTCAATTATTGAGTAAATTATAAGAACTTCCCCTCTTTTGCCCTCAACTTATTAGTTTGGATTTTCATTTTCTTATTCTGATTGTTGCTTGCACTATTTTGCATTTGTTCTTTCATGTTGTTCCTTATTGGATTTTTATAATTTACTCATGCATGTTTGGAGATGTATACTTCAGTGCGCTTGTGAGAAATAATGTTAAATTATGTGTTCTTGAGAAAGATACATAAATGATGCTGTATTTTTCTAAGATTAAGCTTATGTTACATTGTGTTCATTCTATTGATGTTTACTGTTATTTTGAAAGTTTCTTATAGGTCGAGATGGTCGAGTAGAGAGTTGAAATATGGTGCCAATGAGAGATTTTGGTGAGGTAATGGTAATAACACATGAATGAATTTCGTTATACCAAATTGGAGCCGGATAACCCAAAAAACTACCTTTTTCAACTTAAAAGCAAAAAAAATTCAGACATCAAAAGAGTGAAAAGAAAAAAAAGCGGAGAAGATACTTGACAAGCTTACCAAAAGAGATAAGACACTTCAGAGCAGTGAAGGAGGAAGAGAACTGCATAGAGCGTTTCTACTTTGGGTTACAAGGTGTTTGATTTAATTCTTGAGATATCTATTTTCTTTGCTATTGATGATAGCAGGTTTCATAGCTTCAAGGTGTGGTAGTAAAGGGATTTTGTTTATTTTGTAATAGCAAGAGCTAGGCTTTATATGTTCACTTGGCAAAAATTTCAGAAGGTTGTAATTTATAAACTAAACTTTCTGCTTTGGAGCTTGTTGTTGAGGTTTTTAGGAAAATTGGTTTTGTTTCATGCTCAAAGGAAAGCAAGAATATTTAATTGATAGCATGGTTTTAGGTTGAATAGAATACGGCCGGTAGAATTGGCCAGTTTTAAGTTTTATAAATGGCTTTATTTCATGTTCAGTTCAATGCTTCTAAGCAGGTTAGTCACCATTTGTTTTTTAGAATCTTTTATTGATGTTCCGTAGATCAATTAGCTAAATTTTTGTTTTAGCTTCTTTTTTGTTCTCGGGTAGCTCAAGTGCACCAATTATTTTCTTCTGTGTGTTTCTTCTTCTAAGCAAGATTCAATGGACAGATATTGTTCGTGCTTAGCTGTAATATTTGTACTACCTTATGTTCATTGTCGTGTTTGTTCGGAAACTTTCAGCTATAAGAAGGTAAGACTACAACTCGCTTTTGAACATGAACATGCATCTTGATTCTACTTGTGAGTATGTCAATAGTACTACATATTTGTCATTTATATAGAGTATATATTTGTCCTCTTCCTAGGTTTCTATATTTTATTCTTTGGAGAATGTTTCGTATTTTCCATTCCATTATGTTGATAGACGTAAATATGTTTTTATGTAAGTGATGGAGAGCTAAAATAAATGTTGCTCTCTGTATAATAATGTGAGCTTATTCCAGAATCCACACTCTCATTTGTAAAGGTAGGATGTACCCATACATTTTTTTTAAATACTCTCTTTTTGTAGTACTTGAAGAAGCATGCTATGAAAGGGTTAATTTTTTCTTGAGAATATTTTTAACAGATTAAGACTTCAATCTTTGACACTGTAAAATTGGGAAGTAGACACTTGGCCTCTGCATTGGTTGCCACGTAAATCTTGCAAACTCTTGTGCTGGTCTTCAAGGTATTGTTTTTGGTTATATGTTTTTATGTTTTCATCCAGCCATTCATTACTTTCTTTTTAACCAAGGAAGTGACTTGAAAATGTTAGCTGTCAAAGCTTTGCTTCCACTAGATTATGTGTTGCAGCAGTACTATGATGCCTTTTGCTTGGCTTCCACTAGATCAAGTGTTGCAATAATACTATGGAGCCTTAAGCCTCTTAACAAGGAAAGAATCTGGTGCAAACATTGCCTAGTGAAGTAGGGTATGCAGTGCAATTTATAAAACAAGGACTTAAACGCCAACCAATTTTCTAGCAACTGTGGAGCTCTATAACAAGGAAGGCAAAAACTATGGAGGATGCCGGATTGATTATTGGAATGAGATTGTTATGTTCTCTTCTTTTAATTGCTCCTTCGCATAGTGTAGAATTTTATCTCAAGTTTTTGTACTATGTTTATTGTCCACAATTGAAAAAGTACATGACATGTTGGGCCCGTGCTTTCACCCTTCTAGTATATCAATAAACAACAACTACAACAAATTTGTTAATAAAGATAAATTATCAAATTAATCTATTACCAATTTTTCAATAAGCAAGCTGAATGTATTACTTACACGACTCAATCGAGCCGAGTCAAGTTGGCTCAGTCGAACCTCAACTTTATCGAGCCGATTTTTTACTGAACTTTAATTGAGTTGAACCAAACTTTGATTGAAAATGTGACGAACCAAATCGAGCTGAGTCGGCTCACCAGTATTGTAAAAGTATGAGAATTTAATATGAAAGGGTGATCAATTTTTTGCGATTTGATTTGGTTTGATTCGTCGGTTTGGTTTGTATATCCATACTTCCCACAACAATAAAGAGAACAAATTTGTACCAACAACCATAATTATGTAAATGATTTGGCCAGATCAGGTATATGTACTCGCTTTCTTGTAGGTTAATTCTTCCATGGTGACTCAACCATTGGTCAATTTTCTAAACTAGATTAGTTATTTAAAAGGAGTATTGAACTTGAAATATAAAACAAACAAAAATACTTTAAAATTTAGTTGTTATAGATTTTAACTAGCCGACAGTGTACGAAAAAAATTTAAACAATCAATGGATATAAATTAAACTCTTTTAATAAATGGTATAAATTGATTAAATTACTGTTATATAGTAAAATCTTTAGCACTGGTTTCTCCTAGCTAGGAATATTTTCAATCTTTCTTCCATTTTCCTGGGCTATATAATCAATAAATTAAAGTGCAAATGCATAAAATTATATTATCATGGTTGCAAAGGATATTTAATAGCTCATAAAATAGGCTCATTTCCTCAACAACATTCATTAGTTTTAATTTTTTCAAATTTTTACAAAAAATTTAAGCGGCAAATCTCCCACATTTTTTCATCCCAAACCCATTTTTATTTAAGAGTTAAAATCTCAAATGGTCAATTAACTTTAGAAAATTAACCATCAAAGTCACTTTGTGTTGGTTGGTCCCAAAATGGTCACTCAACTTAGGAAAAATATCTCCAAAAGTAATTCTGGCCGGTTTTTGCACTGTCACCCACCAGAAATCTGACGTAGCTTTTTAAAATATTTTTATATACCCGTATATCCCATTTTCTTTGCCATGTAGGACTTTTTTAATAGTTACTAATTTTCTGTCACGTGCAATGCACGTGTATTTATAATAATCAGTACCAAATTTATAAAATTTTATAATAAGAATGTGTAGTTGCTCGTAAATTAAAAGAAAAAAAATTGTAACTATAAAGTACTGATATATCGAATCCTTTCCGATAGATATTTTTTATTTTCGCAATATATAATCATACTAAAAATTACTATTGTACGAAGATAATATTTGAACAATTTTAACCATGCAAATTTTATAATATATTAAGTACGAAGGCCAAATAATTGTTTGCCATACTGCTAATTCCTAATGCATAATAACAAACAGCAATTAGCACAAAAAAAACCAAGAAAAGGTATTGATATCAAGCTGAATACTTGATATATTATAAATTTTGCATGACTAAAATTGTACAAATATTAATTACTAGCCTTTGTACAATAGTAATTTTAAGTATGATTATGCATTGTGAAAATAAAAATATCGATCGGAAAGGATTCGATATATCAGTACTTTGAACTTACAATTTTTTTTAAAAAAATTTATGAGCAACTATACATACTTATTACAAAATATTTATAAATTTTGTACTAATTATTATAAATTCACGTGGATTGCACGTGGCAGAAAACTAGTAACTAGTAAAAAAGTCCTACATGGCAAAGAAAGTAGGACCTATGGTTATATAAAAATATTTTAAAAAACCATGTCAGATTTTCGATAGGTGAGTGAGCAAAAGCCGGCCAGAATTACTTTTGGAGATATTTTCCTTAAATTGAGTGACCATTTTGGGATCAACCCAAGCAAAGTGACTTTAATGGTTAATTTGCAAAAGTTGAGTGACCATTTGAGAACTCCTTTATTTAATAACTACCGCCTCCCATCTTATTCTTCCCCAATTTCTCCCTCTCCTATTAATCTACATTTGTACATCATACTCTCCCAAATCCCAATCCTATAACCAACAAGAAGATTAATGTACTAGTATGTTAAAAGAAGATCTTGATTGAAGATAAAGTCAAGGTATGCCACATTATTTCTACTCTTATTTTTTATACTATTCTTATTTTCATTTTCTCTTGGTATATTTATCATATGGAATTCTTTTTCCTTCATGTGTAAATTATTCACAATTAAATTTCTCTGTATGATATATAATATGTATGAGTGTCTTTTTTTTTTTCTCATTCTATTATTTGTTTCACTAATAAATTTTAAATTTATTGTTAACGTTAGAAAATATTTTTTGTGTATATCATGATATCACAAAGTATGTCAGCATTACATTAGTATAACTTTTTTTATTTTGTTTTTATTCAGGTATGCGAAGATATACATTCATTCAAGAATAAAGTTGGAAAATATATAAGTGGTGCTACATTAGCACACAAGGAGCAACATATTTTTGTCTTTTTCAGTTATTAATATTTATGTATTTTGTATATTCATGTCAGATTTTTTTCTTTGGTATGATGTATTCATGTCAGATTGTTTATACTTACAACAACAACAATAACATACCAAGTATAATTCCACAAGTGGGGTCTGGGGAGGGTGAGATATATGCAGACCATACCCCCACCGAGGTGGAGATGCTGTTTTTGATAGACCCTCATCTCAAGAAATAATAATCTGACAACATGCTAGCAAATATAAGATGAACTACCCATGACAAAGAAACTACTGACAAAAAAACTACTGATAGCTAAAGTAAACAGATAACAATGTAAATAGTACAGATTCAGAAAACAGTAAATAAAGTATCTAAATAGAACAAATGATACTAAGACACACACTTCTCGGTGATCTAGAGATGAGTCATGTCCTGACGAATCAACTCACCCCAATTCTTTTTTGGTCTACCTCTATCTTGATATAGACTGATGCAATCTAAACTAGCGGAAGCAAACTAAACGATACGCGGAAGCAAGTAAAACGAGATAACAAGAAATCAAGACTAGGAATGCAAGAATTTAGAAGAAAAAATCGAATTCAACTCACAAACATTGATTGAATTGAAAAGGGAGAAAGGGAAACTTTAATCTTACAATGGATTCAAACTAGGTGTCGAATCTCCATAGGTTCCAAGTAAAGCGATACACGAAGCTTCAAGCTTCAAACTCGAAGGGCTCAGCCTCTTTAATATTCTCTCTCAATTCTATCTTCAATAATGGATAGCTCCTGAATGGAAGACATGAGGGAGTATTTATAAGTCTTCCTACCCCTCTAGTGAAATGATTAAAAAGCCCCCAAAGCTAATTAAAACATACAAGGCCACTTAAGGGCAAAATTGGAAGTTCAAGCCAAAATTAGAGGTCTTCTACGATGTGGGCGCTCCGCTTAGATCTTGGGCCCTCCGCCTGAAAATCTTACTGATCAAAATGGTGCCACAGCTAGGCGCTCCGCTTGGAACAAGTGGAGTCTGGGCGCTCCGCCTAGAATTCAGGCACTTCTCCTGGAACAAGTGGAGTCTGGGCGCTCCGCCTGGAACATGTGGAGTCTGGGCGCTCCTCCTAGAAGCTGGGCGCTCCGCCTGGCTGAGCTGGGTGCTCCTCCTTCCTTGGTGCTCCGATGCATGATCTTCAAGCCGCTCCCGGAGACCTTGACTTATAATCCTTGTGCTCTCAACCTTGGCTCTTGATGGTTGGAAACTAAGCCAATTTGGATTGCATCATCCTCCCCTTCTTGAAAGGATTTCATCCTTGAAATCAAACCATCAAAGCCTACATCTAAAACAAGCACAAATAAACAAAGCTTCCCACTACAAGAGTAGATTAGTGCCTAAAGTGTGGAAAACACACTCTTATGATAGAGCTAAGCATCAATAACAATTAAAAAGTTCATGCCTCCCATAAAGACAACAAGTACTTGACTCGACAAAAAAGTGCATTTAACACAATGACAAGCAAAGAAACCAATAGGACACGGAACATGCAAGATGTAGCAATCAATTCCCCTATGATCTCTAATCTTACTACCAACACACCAAGCCTTCAAATCAATATCATCACAAGGTGACACATTGGCTTTGGCATGCTCAACACTCAAGGTGTGGTCAACATATGGGATGGAGTAAGTAAAATAGTTCAGTTCTCAACTAGCACCGAATACTCCACTCCCCTTCTTAGAAGCACTCTTACACACACCGAGAGGTACCTCTTCACCTCCAAAGTCACCTCCAAGACAATCCTCCTCACTAGACAAACTCTAAAGGAAGGTCTCCAAAGTAGGTTCTTCATCATTATAGTCCACACAATGAAGGCTAGGACTACTAGAAGATAGGTCAACAAGACCAATATCAAGACCACTCTTCTCACTTGGAGTTCCAAAAAATGGATCATCCATAGAGTAACTTTATAAACAATGGAGGTTCTATTTTACTACCAACCCTAGTCTGATACAATTCACTACCACAAATGAGATTGCCTTCAAACAATGGAAATGTAAAGGCATGCACCTTAAATTCATGGTTAAATAAAAGCATAGTATCAAGACTAGGTTGTTCACTCTCACTCGAGGAGTCATCGAAAACCAATCGATCCATCTCACACTCTAGAGACTCCTCAAGGTCACAACCATCCTCACTAGGACACAAGAGACCACCGCTATCAATTAAGCAATCAAAGTGAAGAATAGGACAATCATGCAATTCATCTTCTCCTTTATCAAATATGGGTGGGGTGTCATAACAAAGCTCACACACAAGGTCAACCACAATATTCTCACTAAAGAGAGATTCAATAAAAACCGAGCTCACATCATGATGTAGCTTTTCAACCCTCTCAACTAGTGGTTCATTTTCACACATAAGTTGACCCAAAGGCTCTACATTAGTTGCAAACACATTATATTCATACAAATCATCAACTAGCATAGAGTTTTCACACACAATATCACAAGACAAGGAAGCAATATGCTCATGGGAAGGAAAACTAACACTTACATTTGAGTTGCATCCGGGCTCACTCAATGTACTTGAATCATCATGGCTAGCTTCTCCTTCTTGTATCTCACATTCAGAATCGCCTTCACCTTGCCTTTCCTCTTTGGAACATGATTGAGGCTCCATTGGTTTGCCTCCAAGAATTCTTACACAAGAATTCAGACAAGTAGAAGAAAAAGATAAAGGGTTAAGGTTAGAATAAGGGGTGTCCTCACTCTCAATGATTCTTTTTCCCTCTTTTTTTTCCTCATTTTTTTCCAAGATCGGGTGTAGATTTGGGTGGTGACATCCCACTCACATCACTCAACACATCCTCTCCTTTTTTCATTCGTGGAATGTCACCGGTCACTTCCTTACTCCCCTCTATCTTTTGTCTCTCAAATTCGGGTGTGTTGGGACGAGGCCCAAGAATACCCATAGCCGGAGTAGGTGGACCTTTTACATCAACCCGGAATCTAGGACTTGGAGACTCATCACTTGATGTCTCCTTCTTCTTTTTTTGGCGAACCATTCGGCTTTGGAAGTGTCTTCGGGCTCACCTTGTTGACATTTGTCAACTTCTTTGTAGCATTTGTCCCACCATTTCTTGTGATTGTAGGACTTCTTGATTGCTCAATCTTACCCATGGAATGAAGTTCTCGCTCTTTACTCCTTTGTATAGCCAAAGAAGGTGTACTAGTAGGCAATCGACTCCTTGCCCGATAAGGCACAAAGTCATAAACCCTTTGCCCTATGCCCACAAGATACACATCCTTCATCATACTATATTGCACACTCTTGCCCTCCAACCACGGCTCACCTATCCACACATCAACATGACGCATGGGATACACATCACACCACACATAGCATTTATAATTTCTATGAGATATGAGTACTCGAGCCTCCTTGGAAACCCACACTCCATCATACTCATAAGGATGCTCTAGCGAATGGCATGGTATCCTTAGACTATCAACCATAGATGTGCTAATGCAATTGGCATCGGTATCACCAATCTTGAGCAAGTATCCTCCAATACCATTTACCTCAACAACGAACCTTCGCCTACCCAATTTTTGCATATTTGCATTTAAGTGAGAACTTGAATGCTCAAAAGTAGCATCACCATAAACTTGGTTCTCCCTTATCCCTCCTCGCCTAACACGATCGCTAGGGTAACCCCCACTTTCCGTCACTCTTCCAACATTAGAAATGTTGTTGGAAATCGAGGAAGGACTCTTACCATGGAAACCATAAGTGCCTCTCGCCTTGGTTCCATAGCCAATAGTACTACTCTTACTACTACTACCTTTCAAGGCATTAAAAGAACAATACAAGCTTTTAGTAGCAAAAGCAACAACATCTCTCAAACCACCCTCCACATGAGAATTAGAAGCATTAGGACGCTTAGCATACCTAGAAGATGCAAGCTTCCTCTTTGCCATGGAACAACCACCACCTCCTCCCATACTAATGGAAGGACCTCTACTACTCCCTTGTACTCCACTAGCAACACAAAGAGAAGATGCACATGAAAAATGCGTATAATCAATTTCATCATCAATTCCCCCTATGTCACTACCAACATTTTCATAATCGTCACAAGAAGAGTAAGTAGGATCAATGTACCTTGAAGCGTTACCATCTGCGATTTCTTGACTTGAAGCATTAGATTCATCAAATTCATCTCCATAAGCTTCATAGTCTTCTTACATCTCATGATCATCATAGTAACCCGCTTCATCCTCATACGAGCCATAATTCCCCGAATCATCATAGCAATACCCATCATCACCATCATAGAAACCATAGTCTCCCTCGTCTCCACACGAGTCATACCCTCCACATTCACCATCCGACATAGTTGCAATAACAAAAGACAAATCTCCCAAAAGTCACTCCCTCACGTGTGTCACTCGATATATGAATACTCAAAGGTGAGGCCTCACAACTTGGGAACCAAGGGGATCACAACTAGTATTTCCAAGTAAAAGTTCGGAATGGAGTTAATGAGACTCGATGTACGGATGACTATTTAAGTGCGCACTTGAGGCCAAAAGGAGTTCTACGACTCTTCTTTAAATTCTAATCTCCTCTACGCACGAGTGCCCTAATAAGTTTAAGGGTTAGTGTCAATGGAGTAGGCCAATTACCTTATAAACACTAACCAAGAAGTTAGGAAACAAACGGAACACAAAAACACGCGAAACAAAACAATTCGGACGCGTTTCAAGGCTAGGCGCTCCGCCCAGTGGGGGAGGCGCTCCGCCCAGTAGGTGGAGGCACTCCGTCTGACTGGAAGGCGCTCCGCCTGGCTGGGGAATCTTCCCAAAAGCTAGGCGGTCCGCTCAAGGTTAGGCGCTCCGCCTGGGACGCGGTTCAGCCGACTCCAAGAACGGGTTTTGGCGATTTTTGGCCAACTTTTTCGAACGATTTCAACCCGATACAAAAAATCAATGATGCCCAAAGGTGTATACAATTATTATACCAATCCCCAATGGTTTTCAACTCCAAACAAACAACAACAAGCTTTGATTCAAGATTGAAGTGTTTTCAAGAAATTTTAAACTTTTTGGAATTTGGTTTTAGAAATTTTGATTCGTAATACCAAATTGTGATATATATGGGTATCAAAATGACGAGAATACAATAAGGAACAAACCCCCATACTTTTAAAAACTTGGGGATTTGAATCCAACCCGATCTACCAAATTTTTTTTCTAGTTTTCATGTTTTTCAATTTTTTTGTTCTCTTCTTTTCTCAAGAGCACAAGAACAACATACTAACACGTTGAACAAGGAACGGGGGTTTGTAATAACATAAGCCGAGCCTTGCTTTGATACTAACTGATGCAATCTAAACTAGCGGAAGCAAATTAAACGATACGCGGAAGAAAGTAAAACGAGATAACAAGAAATCAAGACTAGGAAAGCAAGAATTTAGAAGAAAGAATCGAATTCAAATCACAAACGTTGATTGAATTCAAAAGGAAGAAAGGGAAACTTGAACCTTACAATGGATTCCAACTAGGTGTCGAATCTCCATATGTTCCAAACCTTCAAGCTTCAAACTCGAAGGGCTCGACCTCTTTAATGTTCTCTCTCAATTCTATCTTCAATAATGGATAGCTCCTGAATGGAAGACATGAGGGAGTATTTATAAGTCTTCCTATCCCTCTAGTGAAATGACTAAAATTCCCCCAAAGCTAATTAAAACATACAAGGCCACTTAAAGGCAAAATAGAAAGTTCAAGCAAAAATTAGAGGTCTTCAGCAATGTGGGCGCTCCGCCTGAAAATCCTACTGATCAAAATGGTGCCACAGCTAGGCGCTCCACATGGAACTCAGGCGCTCCGCCTGGAACAAGTGGAGTCTGGGCGCTCTGCCTAGAATTTAGGCGCTCCTCCTGGAACAAGTGGAGTCTGTGCGCTCCGCCTAGAATTCAGGTGCTCCGCCTGGAACATGTGGAGTCTGGGCGCTCCTCCTAGGAGCTGGGCACTCCGCCTGGCTGAGTTGAGCGCTCCTCCTTCCTTGGTGCTCCGATGCATGATCTTCAAGTCGCTCCCGAAGACCTTGACTTATAATCCTTGTGCTCTCAAGCTTGGCTCTTGATTGTTGAGAACTAAGCCAATTTGGATTGCATCATAGACCCAACACTGCCAATCTCTCACACCTCTTCATTGGAGCATCTATGCTCCTTCTTCTCACATGCTCGAACCATCTTAGCCTCGCTTCGTGCATCTTATCTGCGATTGCGGCTACTCTAACCTTGTCACGAATGAATTCATTCTTAATCTTATCTATCCTCGTATGACCACACATCCATCCAAGCATTCTCTTCTCTGCTACACTCATTTTTTAGATGTGTGACATCTTGACTGGCCAACATTCTGCTCTGTACAACATAGAAGGCCTAACAACCGCTCTATAGAACTTACCTTTGAGTCTAGGTGCCATTTTTTTATCGCATAGGACACCATACGCGAGCCTTCACTTCAACCGGCCTGCCCCTATACGATGGATGATATCCTCATCAATATCTCTATTACCTTGTAGGATGGAACCAAGGTACTTGAAGCTCCTATTCTGGGGAATGACCTGGGAGTCGAGCATCACGACTACCTCCGACTCCTGGGATGCATCACTTAATTTGCAATCTATGTACTCTGTTTTCGTCCTGCTCAGCTTGAAACCTTTGGACTCTAGGGTATATCTCCAAACCTCCAGCTTATCATTAACTCCGCCGCGAGTATCATCAACCAGAACTATATCGTCTGCAAATAACATACACCACGGTACCTCCTCTTAGATGCTCCGTGTCAGATTGTTTGTACTTAATTTGCCTATTTCAATTTATAGAATTGGTAATAAGTTATTATCTCAATATAGTAGTTTGTTCTTCATTATGTTATTATGTCCACGTGTTTTTATACCTTCAGTATCTTATTACTATATTATTTCCAATTTGTATGATGCTAATTTTAAGAAAATAAATAGATACTTGCAATGAAATTGGATTTTAATTTACTATAAAATAATGGTAAAATTTTATAATTTTAAATTGCGATTTATTTTGTGACAATTGCAATTATCACTAACTATGACAATTTTATGGTTATTTTATTTGGCTCGCAAAGAAATACATTTAGCTATGACATGATAGTGTGTGATGACAAACTATTTTTATAAACTAAATTTGTCAGTAAATTTATACATTTAGGGACGTATTATTTTGTCTTTAAAGAATATTCTTTACTGACGAAAATACATTTATTCAAATATGAAATACACATAACTTCAAAGACAATAAATATTGTCACTAATTAAAATTATAGTTAGTGACAAAGTAGTTTTGTCAGTAATAAATATATTTTTAGTAACGAAAGTACACTGTCAACTACAAAATTTAGTTCTTTTTCCAACAAATAAAATCGCCACAAATACTATACATTTGGTACGAAAAGAGATTTCGTAGTTAATATATCATAGCCTTAGTGACAAAATATTAAGTTGTCTCAGTATACTTTTAGTGACCCAAGGTATAGGGACAAACGCATGAAAAAAATATTTTCGTCACGAAAAATATTTGGTGACGAAATGTAAACATTAGGTGACAAAATAATTCATCACTAATAACAATTTTTGTTGTAGTGAATACATGGAGGTGTAGTAGTGGCTTTGTAAGGGTTAAATAATTCTATTTTAAAAAAGTAAAGGGGGGTGATAAGAACTTCACAAAGATGGAGTGTGTAACTGAAAATTTGGACATAATTCAAGTGGGTAAATATACCTTTTCCCTATCATATATAATAAGTTAACATACGGAAAAAATTAAGGAAACTCAATGTATAGTATATAAAAATAAAATAAAATTTAACCTATCTATGCAGTGTAATTTTGATATCCTTTTTCTAGCCTTAGGTCCGCCCCTGCCTTTGTCATTTCTACCAGGCAACTCTCTTCTTATTTCCAAGTGTGCACATTATTGGAATTTGCCTTTGTATCCAGTGTAAGGTTCTATGCCATATAACTTTATTGTACCAGCATTGAACATATAAATGCTCTCTAGTCTCAGGTCCAACTTGACATAGAACTGAAGTAGGATCAGTCACTATTCCCTAATTTATTAGCCTATCCATTGTCATTAACCTTCCAAAGATGAGAAGCCATAGAGTGAAAGTATTTCTTGGCTTTGCATTGTTCTGAAACATGAGGTTCTTCTTATGTTTCCTTGAGCACTTACCTACCAGATAGATTGATCTGATTGTTGACACCCTATTTTGTCCCTCCCTTTTTTGCAATTTGTCTATATTTAATTAAAATACGTAATACTATTTTTTAAAAATAAAATTGCATTAGATAGCATGCATTTACGTGCGTAATACTATTATTAATCCTCTGCTCATATTATACTTACTTAATTGTGGCTATATTACGTAATTACATTATTTAAGATATTTTCTAAAATACGTATGCTATTTGCACAATTTAATGCATTACGACATTATTTAATAATTATTTGTGACTATTTATATTTAACTAGTATTATTTGAGTTCATCTATATTTTATTTGTGATTAAATACATTTATTCATAATTTTTTACAATTTTTTCTATTTTTATACTAGTTATTTGCATTTATAAGTATTTTAATCAAATACTAGCCAATTTGTTAATTTACAACTCAATATCTACTACATCAATTCTATGTCATCATCTTTTGTCCACGTGTACGCCACATAAGCTCTACCGAAACCTACACCTCACTAAAACACCTTCTTGATAGCACATGTACAACTCGTTCTAGCGTATGGTATAACCTCTTTGAAGCACTATTTCCTAACTTGCTTCCTACACATCAGCCACTACATACACACATGTATATACACGTGCACACGTGGCTAGATCACAACCCTTTATTTTCCATATACAGCAGCTACAATTAAAACTTACAATTTCATATTTACACTTCACCCCTCACACTTCCAAAACCCTAGTAATTACTCACTCTTTCCTAAAACTCCCCAGCCGCCACCCCTACATCTCCTCTCTCCTCTTTCACCCCAAAGACAGTCAAAGTTCACCCCAATCCCCACCATTTCGCCACTAAATCCAACGACCCAGTCACCTCCATCGACCCCGCGTGTCACGTGTTCCTCTCTCTCCTAATCTCTCTTCCTCTCTCTTGTCACTCGGAAACCGAAAAGGAAATAAGGAAATCGGGCATGAATCTTTACAAATCAAAATGGATACACTACACTCAAGGCAAGAATTTAGGATTTTCAAAATTGAATCATACGAAAACGGGCTGGAACAAAGCGGGTCGAACGCGACCCGGGTCGGCTTCGAAAATCGGGTAACGTCTGCCCTTTATTTCTTTTACAATTTTCTTTTGTTATGTTGGAATTATGAATATACCTATCTCCATGTTAAGCATGATATTTTCAATTAGTATGTTTTAGCTTTCCATGATTATTAAGAAATTAAACGCATGCCTATATGTTGGAAAATTCACGTTTCTTAGTCGTTCATTAAATTCGAGTGAAAAGCGTCTGATTGTTTGGTTAATATTCTGTTTTCGCTTTGGTGCCACTACAAGTTAACGTTATCGGAACAAAATATTCATTGTTCTTGCAAATATATATATATTTCCATGTAGTTGGTCTGATTTCCGGAAAGATCAAAGAGAATGGCACTTTGTTAGAACATATTGAATACATTTTTAAAATGGAAAGCTTTAATTTACTTTTGCCTCATACACTTGTCCATATAGTTAGCTTGATTTAACAAAAATACATTATGTATCTCAATATATTTTCTGTATATTTATAAACATGCACATATATTGGCAGTATTCTGATTTTTCTAGAAAAGGTAAAACGTTTGAAATCCTAAGTGAATGATCTATTTTTGGAGGAATTGTGTATTTCCGTCTTTTTCACTTAAGACATAGTTAACAACATGTTTGGAATTGATAGGTTGTGGACAGACTTCCTTATTTAGGTTTATAGCTGTTAGGATTCAAATCAAATTGACAAGTATGATTATTTTGCCTTGTTTAGACGATTTTCCATATAACTTCGATTGCATCAGCTCCTTTATACTATAAATACTGGTTTTTAGGACATTGAAAGGACATCTTGAATACTGCTCCTCTTCTCTACTGAAATAACTCTCTTTTACAAATCTTCTACTACCATTACTCACAACTGAAAGTAGTAGAAAGACTACTTTCTTCTTTCGAGTTTCTCATTCAGAATTGCTATTTTGTGGTTGATAAATGATGCAATCCAAATTGGGTATTATCTGTTAGAGTCACAAGGAACCAGGATGAAGAGTCACATGATACCCACAACCAAATAGTATGGCATGGAATTTAATGAAGACTGCCTCTCCGAGCAATAACAATGGAAATCCATCGAGCAAGCTGACAAGTAATCGAGCCAATTCAGAAGCTATGAGATCGGACTCAAATTATGGATGCTCAACGATCAAGCTTGAGCTCGAAGAAGAAAGTGTCCGAATTATGAAGATTGGCCGATCAATAAGCGACCGAAGGGTCAAGTTCGAGCCCGAAGCTAAAACAAACCGAACACTCAACATCGACGCTGAAGTAAAGCAAACAAGAACCCGAAGGGAGAGCGACCGATGTCAAAATGAGCCGAGTTGAGCAACTAAGCACCGAAGTCAAGAGCTCGAGCTCAAGTGTACGAAACTCAAGTGTTCGGTTGAAGGAGTAAATGAACACTCAACTTATTCAGCCCTGCGTGGCTTACTCTTATTGGTCGCCTGTGACCGTTTTACTATTTTTTTCCTAGAGTAGTCTATATAAACTCCTTTACATTTCATTGTAAACGGTCTAGTTTTTTATGAATATTGAATATAGCAATTGCTATTGAGTGTCTCCGATGGAGCCGAACCCCAATGTGGGATTTTAAAGAACTTGTGTTATTCGGTTAGAATCGTTTGAACAATCTTCTTCTTTGGTCATTCAATTTGCAAGAAGCATGTGCCTTATTAAGGATAGTTGCTTAGCACTAGGTGCGTCTTTTGTTTTCTGATTGTTAGGTACCGAAAATAGTTCTTCGATATCATTCAATCGAAGCTAATATTTGTCTTTCTTCTATCTTTACTTTATTATTGTTATTTTCCGCGTTTCTCTTATTGTTAGCTTTACCTCCGGTTTGGCTTGCCCAATCTTGGCATCAGAGCACGGTTTGGGATTGTTCTTACAACTCAAATCCTATTCATTTATTTCGTGCCTTTGTGTCTTTCAGTTTCAGCTTCAATCTCCGTTGTTGATTGTTGTTACTGTTGTGTTGTTATTATCAAAAAAAAGTAGAAAAGAAAAATTCAAAAATTTTGGTTGATTTGTTGGTTATTTGGATTAAACAACCACAGATTCTTGTTCACCATCGTCTAAGGAATCAAACGAGCACTTGATGTATATTGTTTGACGTCAAGGGTTTCTCGCTGATTTTCTTGCTGTTTTGACGTGGTGGTGGCTGTTATCGAACCCCAGTTGTGTGTTGGTGTTTTGACATCGAAGTCTGGTGGTTCTTGTTAAATTTGGGTTGTATTTTGAGCTTAAAACTCAAAGTTTCGTGATTGAACCATCGTCCGTACGCCAAAAACTTGTTACATTATAATAGTTTACGGACAAAGTGAATCTTAGCTTGAAATTCTGGAACTGATTTCCTCCAACGTTGAAAGTCATCGGAGTGAAAAGCAATCCAAAGTCTGTTGAATCGTGGTCAGTGAAGGAAGTTAAAACATTGTCCGTACGTCGGAATTGTTGTCCTTGTTCCATTAAAGAAGAAAAGGGTAAACTGTTACATTCAAAACCCCAGGTGAAAATTTATCGGCTAGAAAAGAGAAAGTGGATAAGGTTAAACTCTATTCGTACCAAGGAGGAACCACTTTTGTCCGTACAAGAGTTGGTGTGTTTGAAGATTTCGAAAGAGGAATCGAAGGGTAGATTCTCCTAGGTTTTCACTTTTCTTGTGTTCGATAAATCTCGTTAGTGGATCTCTGGAGTAATTCTTTATACTCGAGGTCGTACTAATTTGTTTGAGCTTATAGGAACTCGTGCGAGGGGTGACCGAAGTCCAAATTTCGTAGAAAAATTCTTTGGCTTCTCGAGCGCAGTTAAATAGCGTCCATTCCATTGAGTCAACATCAATTCAGTCTTCCCGAAGGAGACAATGTAACTTGTCAAATTCAAAGGAACTGAGAGAAGTTGATCAACCGAGGAAGCCATTGGCTACAAGCTCTTGAGTGACCAAAACCGAACCCAAAATTGAGTGGACCCGAGCGCTACCCAATAAAAGTGAGGGAGTGTGTGAGGTGATTTCTAACCGAACACTTGTTGTCTTTGATTTGTGCAGGTTAATGGCTTAAACAGACAACGGATGGAAAACGAGCCCGAGACCACTGTGGCTGATCTTATGGCCAAACTAAGAGGGCTCGGAGCTGAAATTTGAGGTGTGGGAGCCCAAATTTCTAACCTTGAGCAAGGAAGGGTTCCAAAGACTCAAAGAGAGCTCCGGAACGAAATTATCAATTTTGCTAGCGTGACACCGAAGTAAAACTTTGGAAATCACCGAGGTGAACCAAACTTGGGCATTCCCCGAGCGAAACAACAAAACTTGGGCATTCCCCGAGTTGAAAAACAACACTTAGGTAATCTCCAAGCTGGAATACAACACTTGGGCAATCCCCAAGTTGCAATACCCAATCCGAAAGATGGAACTAGCCGTCGAAAGCAAGCTTTGGGCAATCCCCAAGTTGCAGTGCTGAACTGGAGGTTCTATAAGTTAAAGGTGAGTGTTTGTGGCTACGAGGGCTTCGAACTAGAGCTGGATGAATTGTGTGAAACCATGTTTATTTCTCCCGAAGTGGTTGATATTCTTTACTTGACCTCGGTAAGAAGGAAATATCCATATTTCTATAATGGGTATATGGTTGAGAAGAGAGTCAAAGTGTTGGTGACCCGATGAGAGTACATTGAAATGATTTGGTGTGATATGTATCCACTCCGAACATGTGATTTGCGATTTGGACAATCATGGTTTGTAAGTCACAATGTTCCGAACCTATGGGATTGGTTGAGATATGTAGTGGATGACAAGGGATGGCCTCTAATGTCATTTCTATGGAGAGAGGTCAAAACGGAGAGCCATAAGTGAAACTAGAGAATGTAATTGAAAAGAAGGAAGAGGAGGAGTATCACTCTAACGTTTGCAATTCTTCTTTCGATTCGGTTTGTTCGAAATCTCTTGCAGGTACCATGGACAACAAGCTTGAGAGTGAGCACCACTTAATGGAAGCTCGAGAAGACGTCGATTAGGAGACTTTCCTCGGCGATGAAGAGATCGACAGTGCCCACTCTATGCTTGAAAATGAAATAGGCGAAGGAGAATCTTGTGACCTTCCAAGTAAGTCTAATACACTCACAACTCTAGGCTAAAACTGCAAGATTATATGAAAAAGGATTATTTCTGCAATTCTTATACTCTGAAACGCCACAGTAGCAGGCTTTAAATTTGTTAACTTTTATTACACTTCACATTATTAATTTGGAGGCTTATCTTTTTTATAAAACCTTTTGAAAATTATTTACTGGTTACAATTTGTTTTGTTTGCTTTGAATGACCATATACTGTTTTGACGCCTAGTGAGTCTAGATTGGGGCATTTAACACATTTAAAGAGTTTAGGTATTTTACATTTTAATTAGTTGCCCCAATGGCCTACGAGACTTTAAGTGGGGCGTTTGTAAAATCTTTTAGGAAGTAAAATGTTAGGCAGTCGCTTTAGTTTAAACAACTTAAAGTAGGTATGGGGGTTAAGGAGTAATTAAGCCTTTCGGATATGATTGAAATTACCTGAGCATTATGTGATAGTGGCTTCTGAAACTATCTTCTCCGATAAAAGTCGGGTTCTGATCCGAATTGGATAATAAAACCTAGGATCTTTTATTTAATTGGTTTAATTTGGTAACTTCGTAACTTGTGGTTATTCATGTACTATTCTTTCAATTCTTGATTATTAATGAAAATATTTCAACTGCCTATTGCTTATTTTCGATTTCAAACTTGCATTGTTTGGCCCAAATCTAAATTTTCGTGAATATCCCACTAGAAGAGGCTTATTAAGGTTTTAACCCTACTTGACAAGTTAAGACATATCTCTTGTTGAAATTGCACATCTAGTCTTGAATTAAACATGCCTTTAGAAATTACCTTCTTAATATAAACTTTAACTTGTTTTCATGTCATGTCTTTTATTTAATTATTTAACTTTTATCCTTTTAGCTAAATCATCACACGCTTAAACCCACCTGTAGAAATCGTTTGGGAACCACATTTAGTGGAACTTAGCCTAATCCCTTCCGTCTACGTTAACTTGAACACTTACCCGAATCTCTAGTAAGCAAGACCAACCCGGAGTTATCTTCAAATTAGTTATAAATGTTTTTGGGTAACCTAATACGCTTAGATAAATATATTAGGTATTCTTCACTAACGCCAAGTCAGAAATCATTTTTTCCGGGCGCGCGGTCCGAGGAGGAAAGTAATAAGTGGGGTGCAACAGAATGGCGACTCCACTGGGGATTAAGTGCTCTAACAATTACGATTTTTATAATTGAGTTTAATTTATAATTTTTATTATTTTTACTACGGGACTAATGCTTTTTCTTTGTTTTTTTTTTTTGTGATAATTATTTTGTTTTGGATAATTCTTTAAATGTTATTTACATTTTTTGCAGTTTAATTGTCATTTCGTTCATATATTCTTCCACTCCTGGAAAATGCACACTTTCACACACAAAGATCAATTATGTGAAACTCACGGTCGTTCCACTACCAAAATATCATTTACAAAAGCCGCACAAAATTTAGTCAACTAGCGGGGCTGTTGGCAGTTTGTGCACTTTCCACTTTCAAGTTGTCCGTTTGGAAGAACCTTGTCGAGTCAAGCCAACTGTCAGTGAAAATTCTGTTTAAGAACAATGCATCATGTCAAATTTACGAACCAAATGATTTTTCAACTCTAAGGGTCGTTTAAATATGCTACGTGTGCATTGATTAAAAATTGAACTTATCTAATGTAAACCATTTGTTCTCTAAAAGGGGATCATCTAATTCTTTATTTTGGTTGCAGATTGTCACAAGTCACGAAGACTTGGAAGATCAAAGAGGACATAGACTTTAGATTAATTTTATTTTCAACTTTTATGTAACAAAATCAATTATTTTTTTTTTTAAAAAAATCATTGTTTCTACTTTTATGTAACAAAATCAATTATTTAATAAAATTATTTTTAGTTCATTGTTGGATTATGAGAACAAATGGGATGACGCATGATACACGTTCAATTTTAAATACCATGCTCAATCTTAGGAAGACTTAATATCCTTATCATGTTAAAGTCCATTAGCCAACCTTGTCCAAAAAACGTCATCAGATGGCACCTATTATGCATATTATATATGTTGCTCTTGTTAGGCCTACCTCCGGCCAAAAAAAAAGAGGTCCCTTGCATTGTAGGGCGTGATATATTTTGCATATGACAATTATTATCTCGACACTAATTTATTGCTTTCATGTGTTAGTTTTACTCCCACTCCTGAGGTTGACTTGTGCATTCTTGACGAGCATCAGTACCGGACGAGAGCAAAATGCCCAATTATAACTCCTCCCCTCTCACAAACTAGAAGAAGAGGAAGACACAACATTATGTCTGAGTTGAATAACGCTGCTCTTAGTGACAATAACACTGGTACTAGTGGAACACCCCGCAAGCATGTCGTAGTTGGGTATGATGAACATGATGCTACTTTAGAGCAAAGAATTATTGAACTAGAAGAGAAACTGACAATGGCCAATTTACCCGTTGTTAACTCCGCCCATTCAGGAGAGCCAGTCGATCCAAGTGGGTCAGCGCGCCATAACGGAAAGGACCCTATAAACCCAACTGATCCACCCGTTGTTTACCAAACAGCACCACTCGCTACTTACCAAACAGCACCACCCGGTGTTTACCAAACAACACCACCTGCTACTTACCAAGCAACCCTACCCACCACTTATCAAGCATCAGCTCGTGCACATCCTACTTACCTAAACACAAACTTGCCTCGTACTAACACCACATATCTGCAGCCTTGCAATCCCATGTTCACTACTGAAACCAAACAACTCACTTCGCCAGTCAAAGACCATGATAATTATGAATAGGTGGAGGATGAAGAAAGGTGATGATGGGATAAAAGAAAAAGTTCGTAAGCTGGAGGTAGCCTTTAAGAAGTTTGAATTAGGCAAAACTGTTTAGCCTACAAAGACTTGTGCATTTATCCTACTTTGAAATCGCCAGACGGATACAAGATACCAAAGTTCGACCTGTTTAATGGCACTGGAGACCCTATGGCGCATCTGAGAACATACTGTGACAAGTTGATTGGAGCAGGGAAAGATGAGAAAGTACGAGTTAATCTGTTCGGTCAAAGCTTGACTGGAGAGGCCTTGAGTTTGTTCTCTAAGCAGAAACCAGACACATGGCTCAATTGGGAAGATATGTCAGCAGACTTTGTAGAAAGATTTGGGTGTAATACCAAAATGGTACCCGATCTTTTCTACATAGAAAAATTGAAAAAGAAACCCACAGAGACGTTTAGAGTATATGCTACGAGGTGGAGAGAAGAAGCTGCCAAGGTGCAACACGCTATGGATGAGAAAGAAATAGTTAACATATTCATTTGCATACAAGAGGATGTCTATTAAGACAAGTTGTTGCATATGAAGAACCAAAATTTTACAGATGTGGTGTTGATGGGAGATAACATAGAAGAAGGGTTAAAAAGTGGAAAGATTATTAGCTTAGCTGCACTACAAGCTACTAATAAGGCTATCCAGTTAGGAAATGTGAGTCTCTCCAAAAGGAAGAAAGATGAAGTCTCTTTCGCTGCAACCATTGAAGACCCGGCTTTCAACCACTATTATCAAACACCGCCACCATTCTATCCATACCCTCACATAACACTTGAATATTCAGTTTACGACACTTATCCCACTCGGCTTATATTCTATACCCAAACACCAAGCCGTCTACCATACCAGCAATATACCCAACCCAACTACCAAAATGCACCACCATACCCTCCTAGGCCTCGCTCTGATGCAAACTAAAGACCCAAAAGAAACTACTCTCCATTAGCTGAATCTCTTACTCGACTGTTTGAACGATTGAAAGCTGCCGGGCTTATTGTCCCGATACCTCAAAAGATGCCAGACAAACCTTCACCTCATTTTGATTACAAAAAATGGTTTGCATATCACTCAGGTGGACCGGGGCATATGACAGAGAAATATTTTGCATTGAGAGATAAGATTCAAGACCAACATTCATTTGAAGGCGCCAAATATGCACAATAACCCACTACCCAATAATGGAGATGAGAAGGTGAATATGATCGACTTGGGTAAAGAATGCAATCTGGAAGGTACAATCATAAAAGCAGAAACAACGTTTGATGAATACAGGTTTGGTATGGGGTATATGTTGGCTTGCAAAGGAAAAAGTACTACAAAGGATACAAGAGGTTATCATTCACTAGAGAAGTTTATTCCAACTCTGAACAAGCATCCATCTTTTAAAGCTACATAAAAACTCTCGTGGGAGAAGGACTTGCCAAATGTGTTCATGATGTAGAAGATGAGCTGACCGGTCTAAAGGAGCTATTTATGGAAGAATATGATGCAGTTCCCAAAAAGCATACTGAAGCCCTGAACATCCAAAAAGCTGAAACTGAAATTATATCAAACAACTGAGCCTGCAGCACATTCTGAGCATGCCGAGAACCTTAGTGGAGTTGGGGCAGTAGTTGGTTTCTTAAATAAAACACGACTCCGAGTCGTTAGCTATTGTTTTCTTTGTTTTTCAACTTTGTTGCATCATTGTTTCCTTTCAAAGACTATTTCTCAAGTCCAATAATAAAAGCATTTCATATTTTCATTTTGAGTATGCATCATTCGTTTTCTGCAATCATCTTAATTTAATTTAATCTGCAACTGCGATGTGATACAGTAGTCCAAAACAGAGAGTACAGGCCAGTCTATGATGATTCAACAAAGGACATTTAAGGAAATTCATTGTTAATCACGGAAATCTTATAAAAGACAACAGAGGTAAGAGCATATTGATAGAAGGTGACTTACAATTCATGGCAAAACAGTAGAAATACACATAAGAAGTAGAATTAGAAAACCCCGAACGGATCAAAAGCATACTCGAGCAAGTGATGCTCATGGATAGAAAAGTATGAATACAACAAGCAATAGAATGGCAAAGGCATTTAATAAGGAAAGTAGGGCAAGACAGCTGATCCTAAAATAGAATTCTTCAAATCGAGACAAAGCAAGGTCCTTATGCTATGCACACAATTTTGATAAGAGGAGTGTTAATATCAGCAAAGATGGATTGCGAAGTACAACCTAAATCCCTTCACTCTGACACAACCAAGAGATACTACAAATCAAATTCGACATCAGCGACATTCATGGAATTTGAACTACGTAGCGACCTGATTCCCAATAGGGGATACGTAGGCAGCCTACTCAATGCACTGTCACGTCATAAGAGAATTTTATTAGACACGGGAGCAGAATTTTTTGAGTTTTCCTTAAAAAATTCAAAGAATGCATCACAACACACTGAGGCAGAATTTTTGAGGGAGGATAATACAAGCAGCACACTGGGGCAGAAATTTTGAGCTTCTATCAAAATTTCAAAATAGATGATTTATGAGCACCAAATGGATTTAGAGGAGATTATGTCCAAACAACATATCACAGTCTATGATTCAATAGAATGAATTTGCATGACTCTTTAAATATTCTATTTCTCAAAACACATACATATCCCATTTCCTTATCCCTTTTCTATTACAACTCGACTAAGGTTCAACGCTCGGAAAGGGAGATATCACAAGAAGACAACCATGCAAGATGCGGCAACAAATGCGCAAGTCAATCTCCCCCCCCCCCCCCAAAACTCACAAATTCTCTTTGATTGTAGGTTTACACAAGTACCAAGTATATCTAACAACTCTTGCAAAGCAAAATTTATCAGATTATTGAAGCATAGGATCCGTGTCGGCGGATATATTGGGTCCGCATTCGTGGACATGACATGAATATCGGAGCATAGAATCCACATCGGAGGATGTATAGGGTCCGCGTTTGTTGACATGACATGAATGAATGAAGCACCGAATCCGCGTCGGTGGATATATAGGGTCCGCATTTGTGGACACAACATCAAATTGAGAAGCATAGAATCCACGTCGGTGGATATATAAGGTTCGCATTTGTGGACATGACATTAATTTGAGAAGCATAGAATCCGAGTCGCTAGATATATAAGGTTAGCGTTTATGGACGTGATATAAATATGAGAAGCATAGAATCTGTGTCGGTGGATATATAAGGTTCGCATTTGTGGACATGACATCTATTTGAGAAGCATTACAATCCACGTCGGGGGATATATAAGGTTTGCGTTTGTGGACATGACATCAATTGAAGGAGCATAGAACCAACGTCAGTAGATATACAGGGTTCGCATTTATGAACATGACAACAGAGTAGGGTCCGCATTTGTGGACATAGTTCAGCAATAGGAAGTAGCCTAGGATCCGAATTTGTGGACATAGTTCAGTTTTGTGGGTATAGTTCGACAATTTGAAGCAGAGTAGGGTTCGTGTTTATGGGAATAGTTCGGTAATTTGAAGCAGAGTAGGGTTCGCGTTTGTGGGCATAGTTCGGTAAGTTGAAGCAAAGTAGGGTCCGCGTTTGTGGGCAGTTCAACAATTTGAAGCAGCTCAAGGTCAACATTTGTGGGCATATTCGGCAATCGAAAAAGAAGAGGTCCGTGATTGTGGACAAGTCATCAACGAAAATAATACAGGGTCTGTGATAGTGGATATAGCATTGGAAAGGTACATGATTATTGTCTATGGATGAGGTAGCAATGAAAACAACATAGGGTCCGCGTTTATGGGAATAGTATTGAAGAGACATATGGTCCGCTTTCGTGGATGGAAAGTATGGAGCCCACGTTTTTAGACGAGATATCAATCAAACAAACATAGTGTTTGCGTATGTGGGCGTAGTATTGAGGAGGTACATGATTTGCAGTTATGGATGAAAATATAGGGTCCACGCTTGTGGGAAAGTTAATAAAAGAAAGCTTACTATACAGACAAGAAAGCTTATTATACAGACAAGACATCATGGAGCAAACAATTTGCATACTCGTCAATGAAAAGACAACTCAAGCCCATGTTAGTGGGGATACATATAACGTGAAAAACAAGACAATTAGGATACATGTTTTGATACCTATGAGACGAGGGAACAATACCTCCCTTAGAGGAAATATCTCTAAATAAAAGCACTGCTGCGACTCACAGGACAGATAAGCAGATATTTTTGGCATGACAATCGGAATGAGACATCCCTTACAAAGTTCAAAACAAAGGTGACAGAGAGAGATTTCCGGATAAAGTTTTGAGGTGTGATCACGTCCTTCCCGTTTCTTATCATAAATTCATATACCCATTCCTAAAATCATGCGTTAACCTTTACTCATGCGTCATAAATCATTTCACACAGGCTACATGTCATTCTGTCCGTCGTGAAAAAATTGGCTACTCCGTCAACTATCTTTGTCCAAAGACTTTTTCATCATCCCTGGGCAAAGAGGGGCGGCTGTTGACACCCAATTTTGTCCCTTCCTTTTTCGCAATTTGGCTATATTTAATTAAAATGCGTAATACTATTCTTTTTAAAAATAAAATTGCATAAGATAGTATGCATTTACGTGCGTAATACTATTTTTAATCCTCTACTCATATTATACATACTTAATTGTGGCTTGTTACGTAATTACATCATTTAGGCTATTGTCTAAAATATGTATGCTATTTGCACAACTTAATGCATTATGCCAACATTAATGATTGTCTGTAACTATTTATATTTAACTAGTATTATTTAATTCATCTATATTTTATTTATAATTAAATACATTTATTCATAATTATTTATAATGTTTCCTATTTTTATACTAGTTATTTACATTTATAAGTATTTTGATTAAATACTAACCAATTTGTTAATATACAACTCAATTTACTACACCAACTCCATGTCATCATCTTTTGTCCATGTGTACGCCACATAAGCTCCACCGAAGCCTTCACCTCACTAAAACACCCTCTTGATAGCACATGTACAACTCGTTCTAGCGTGTGGTACAACCTCTCCAAAGCACTATTTCCTAACTTGCTTCATTCACATCAGCCATTACATACACACATGTACATACACGTGCACACGTGGCAAGATCATAGTCCTTCATTTTCAATATCCAACGACTACAATTAAAACTTACAATTTCATATTTACACTTCACCCCTCGCACTTCCAAAACCCTCATTACTCCCTCTTTCCTAAAACTCCCCAGCCGCCCCCTACATCTCCTCTCTCCCCTAAGTTCACCCAAATCCCCACCATTCCGCCACTAAATCCAGCGACCCATTCACCTCCATCGACCCTACGTGTCTCGCGTTCCTCTCTCTTGTAACTCGGAATCCGAAAATAAAGTAAGAAAATCGGGCATGAATCTTTACAAATCGGAATAAATACACAACACAAAAGGCAAGAATTTTGGATTTTCAAACTTGAATCACACGAAAACGGGCAGGAACAAAGCGGGTCGAACGCGACGCGACCCGACCCGGCTATGAAAATCGGGTATGGCTATGAAAATCGGGTAACGTCAGTCCTTAATTTTTTTTCAGTTTTCTTTTGTTATGTTGGAATTAT
Organism: Petunia secreta; assembly: GCA_029990175.1. Classification (NCBI taxonomy): domain Eukaryota; kingdom Viridiplantae; phylum Streptophyta; class Magnoliopsida; order Solanales; family Solanaceae; genus Petunia; species Petunia secreta. Next base: position 19,802,413 of record JARKIP010000009.1, read on the forward strand.
GAATTTTCCTCTGTCCATGTTAAGCATGATATTTTCAATTAGTATGTTTTAGCTCTCCATGATTACTAAGAAATTAAATCATGCCTATATGTTGAAAAATTCTTGTTTCTTAGTCGTTCATTAAATTCGAGTGAGAAGCGTCTGATCGTTTGGTTAATATTCTATTTTAGCTTTGGTGCCACTGCTAGAACGTTATAGGAACAAAATATTCATTTTTCTTGAAAATATACGTATATTTCCATGTAGTTGGTCTGATTTCTGGAAAGATCAAAGAAAATGACACTTTTTTAGAACATATTGCATACATTTTTTATATGGAAAGCTTTAATTTTATTTTGCCTCATACAGTTGTCCATATAGTTAGCTAGATTTTAGTAAAATACATAATGTGCCTCAATATATTTTCTGTATATTTATAAACATGCACATATACTGGAAAAATTCTGATTTCTCTAGAAAAGGCAAAACGTTTGAAATCCTATGTGAATGATCCATTTTTGAAGGATTTGCATATTGACGTCTTTTTCACTTAACACAAAGTTAACAGCATGTTTGGAATTGATTGATAGGAATGTGGACAGACTTCCTTATTTAGATTTATAGCGGTTAGGATTCAAATCAAATTGACAAGTATGATTTTTTTGCCTTGTTTAGACGATTTTCCATATAACTTAGATAACACCAGCCTCTTCTTTACACTATAAATACTGGTTGTTTAGGACATTTAAAGGACATCTTGAACACTGCTCCTCTTCTCTACTAAAATCACTCTCTTTTACAAATCTTCTACTACTATTACTCACAACTGAAAGTAATAGAAATATTACTCTCTTCTTTCGAGTTTTTCATTCAGAATTTCTATTTTGTGGTTGATAAATCAAGAAAAATGTAGTTGTCTCATCCTTGACCTAGTTTGCTATTTTACTATCTGCACTATTTCGACCGCTCATTCCAGTTGCTTAAGCGTCACTAAGGTATTACTATAGACTGAGTGAATGGCCTCTTATATCGCCTTATTAAGTTGAATCTGTTAGTAAGCTATAAGCTGTTTCTTCATTGCTTGTGTGTTATGTCACTGTTTGGGTCTGTTAGGACCATCCTCTAACCTCTTTTTGCAGGTCTTATGATTTTAGTAGGATGGCTTAAAGCCATACCTTATCATGATGTTGTCGCAGATTTTAGTATTAGCCATGATTCTATATTTTGGTTCGAGAATAAACCTCCGAGGCAAAGGGACAAGACCCTGCTCTTCTCTTTCTCTTATTTAATTTGCATTCGTATTACAAGATGTATTCATTAGGAATAATGATGGTTTGTACAAGCACCATAAGGTGCAAGTTAGTATTTAGGATAGGTACTACAGTTTATACACTATTATGTGATGTGAATTTGCTATGCAGAAGTCGTTTTCTACCTTCTCTTTGTTTGTTGTCTGTTAAAAGGGCTAAAATCATAGTACAGATTGAAAACTGGCTTATTTTTGCAAATGTTAAAACCGTGAAATTGCTGCAATAACGATGAGGTTTAAAATTAAAAATTTAATGTCTTATCTAGACTATTTGTGCAATTTTAATATGCTGGAATTAAACTATATTTTGAAATAGGTTAAAAGTGCATGGCATGTTAACATCCATATTATAGAGGGGCTATTTTCTGTAATATCAGAAAAGAGGCTCAAACTTCAAGATTATATAAAAATGAAATTATTTTTGCAATTCTTATACTTTTGAAACGCCACAGTAGCAGGCTTTAAATTTTTTAACTTTTATTACACTTCATTTTATTAATTTAGAGGCTTATCTTTTTTATAAAACCTTTTGAAAATTGTTTACTGGTTACAATTTGTTTTGTTTTCTTTGCATGACCATATATTGTTTTGATGCCTAGTGTGTCTAGATTGAGGCATTTAACTCATTTTAGGAGTTAAGATATTTTACATTTTAATTAGTTGTCCCAATGGTCCCGGGGACTTAAAGTAGGGCGTTATCAAAATCTTTTAGGACGCAAAATATTAGGCTGTCGCTTTAGTTTAAACAACTTAAAGAAGGTACGGAGGTTAAGGGGTAATTGAGCCACTCGAAAATGATGGAAATTACCCAAGCATTATGTGATAGTGGCTTCTAAAACTATCTTCTCCGATAAAAGCCGGGTTCTTATTCGAATCGTATAATAAAAGTCTTTTATTTAATTGGTTTAATTTTGTAACTTCGTAGCTTGTGGTTATTCATGTACTATTCTTGCAATTCTTGATTATGTATGAAAATATTTCAACTGCCTATTACTTATTTTTAATTTCAAACTTGCCGTGTTTGGCCCAAATCTAAAATTATCCCACTAGAAGGGACTTATTAAGGTTTTAACCCTACTTAACAAGTTAAGAAATATCTCTTGCTGAAATTGCACATCTAGTCTTGAATTTAACATGCCGTTAGAAATTACCTTCTTAATATATGCTTTAACTTGTTTTCAAGTAATGTCTTTTATGTAATTATTTAACTTTTATCCTTTTAGCTAAATCATTACATGCTTAAACCCAATTGTAGAAATCGGCCGGGAACAACATTTAGTGAAACTTAGGAGGTGCCTAATCCCTTCCTTCTAGGTTAACTTGAACACTTACCCGAATCTCTAGTTAGCAAGACCAACCCGAGTTACCTTTAAATTAGTTATAAAAGCTTTTAGGTGATCTAATATGCCTATATAAATATATTCGGTGGCAACTCCAAAAATCAACTCAAACGAGTTACCCAAGTCAAAAACCAATTTTTTTAGGCACACAATCCGAGGAGAAAAGTAAAAAGTGGGGCACGACACTGATAACACTACCTCTTTAAGGTGGAATATGCCGAAAACAACTCAAATGCTCCTTGGCACCCAGTATCTTAGTTACCGTCCAACTACACTGTATATAACAATCTACCTCCACCTACTATTCTTTGTATGATATTGTCACGAACCAAAAATCGAGTACATGATAGTACTTAAGAACTTGTACCCTTAAGCGAACCAATTCTTAAATAACCTTCTCATTTAAACTTAATTCAAAGAAATCAAGGTTTCTGTCATGACCCAACCTAGGGCTGCGATGGATGACCAACACTAAGTGTCGATCATCACTAATCCTGCTGATAATCTGCTAACCATGAATATAACTGATAAACGGAATAAGCATAAACCTAGCTGATGAGAATTATGCAATGCAAAAAGCTGACAAGGCTAACATAAGCCGACATACATAACATACTGACTGAACCACACAGGGACATATCTACAGGCCTCTAAGAGTGCTGATCTGAATATACAAAGGACAGGACAAGGCCCCGACATACCCAAGCTGGCTGACTTTACACATACCAAAGGATAAGTAACTCCGGGAGTAAGCGGAGTGACTCCAATAGCTGATAGATGGCCTACTAACATGGTCCAAGCGTTGATCTATCTGCACCTGCGCGGGATGAAATGCAGCGCCCCAAAAAAAGGGCGTGAGTACGATATGTACCAATGTATGTAAGGCATGAGCATATAATATATCATAGCTGAATGAAACTGTAAGGCTGGAATATAAATATGTAAATGTGAGCTAGAGCATAGCAATATAGCTGAAAATCTAAAGAACGTACTAAACATGATCTGAATATAAACTGAAGTCTAGCTGAATCTGGAACTGAAGACTGAGCTGAACTATACTGATAAATAACTGTAATATGACTGATAGCTGGTTACCAGAAACAGGAACTGATAACTGTCAACTGATACTGACGCTAAGAACTGGTGGCTGATAACTGAGAACTGATAACTGGTACTAAGCTAAAACTGGACTGTTGTCTGAACTGGTACCTGTCTGGTGTTATGGGCTATATCCCCCCAAATCAGGTAACTGAACATCTGAACTAGTACCTGTCTGGCGTTATGGGCTGTATCCCCCCAAATCAGGTAACTGAAAAACTGAACTAGCCTCATGTATAATCATGCAGTGCATAATGTGGCTATATACGCGTATATACCAAACCTGATGGGTGTTATGGGCTATATCCCCCCCCAACCAGTAATATCTAGTCTCTCTGGTCAGAGTGTGTGAATGACACCCGGTCACACTAGGTGTTTAAACCCCCGCCTGAACCAGAGGGGTTGTATCCCCCAGACGGGTAGTATCACACGCGACCGGACTGTGTGTCCAATGTCCAGCCTCTATGGGGGACTCCAAGTCACATATAACATGATCAAAATATAAGCATAAGCATGTATGAGGCATAACACATGCGGCAACAAGATATATGGACTCAAAGGAATGATAAGAAAACTCTGGATGGAATTATAGACACAACCTGAAACTTAGAATTTGTCTAACTCTTTGACTTTTATACAAGTTTCGGCGGAGTTTCCTCTGAAACTGGATGATCCGCAAAACAGAACCAGCACTATACTATACACGGGAATGGATACCCGGATAAACTGATAACATAAACATGTTAAAAGGATAACAAGATGAGAGTGGCATAACAATTCCACGGATGTACAGAATTTCTAGACAGTACCAGCGTCCTGTATTGCATCATAGTTTTGAGGATGCGGATAAAAGTTATAGACCTCATGGTCTTCATGAAAGTTGTAGATATATGTGTTAGGATTCTAAATATTCTTAAATAATCTAAATATCAATTTTTTACAAGGAGTTATGATCAATATACTAACAGCTGTCCAAAGATCAAAATGATTTTTCAGATTTTGAAACATTTTGTCTTGCTGATTTGGACGTCTTTCACCTTGGATTTTAGTACCAAATTAAGCATATACAAGGTTTGCTTGGTACCATACAAGTTCCTCACAAGAAACACTAAGATTAGAACTAAGAAAAGCTTCAAAAGCTAAAAGATACATGCCTTGCCAAAAGAAAGGTTTAGACTTACATACCTTTGATGTTTCTCGCTTCTAAACCTTGTCTCCATTGAATTCAACACCTTCTAAAGCTTAAAAAAAGCTATAACATAGAATTTAGGTACTTTATTTAGCTATGAAGTAATTCTAAAACTCAAACTATAAACGAAATTGAAGGTAGCATAATGTTACCCTAATCGCGTAGAGCGTTTTGACGCAATCTGTCTTCAATTTCGAGCTAAGATCAATGTTCTTTCTTCAAAACCATCAAAATGTTTTTAGCACCCAAGAGCACACTGCTTCTATCACTAAGTTTCTGGAAATGACGAGATGGAGGAGGATTTTTCCTTTTATACTTGAAATATTTCAGTTTTAGTCCTCTTTTGCGCTTATAGCCGTTTTTCTGGCCTGACTTCTGATGCTCATATCTTTTTATCTATAACTTGTATGAACAAACTATTAAAAATGTTGGAAACTACACTCCAAGACCTTCAATTTGGTATATGATATGTCCCCAAAATACCTCATATAATACATGAAATTAATTGCTGAAAAAGCTATGTTACAAAGCAATTCCTTAGTCGGTTTTTCCGCAACTTAAATCCGATTTTTCCCAAACTTTATATTAAACATATAAACATCATATATGGTCATATTATGACTTTAAACTCACTTAAATAATTCTTAACGTGTCATTAGAATGATATACGTACATTAGAATGATATACGTCACTTTAGACATATGAGGTGTAACAATCTTCCCCCGTTAGGAACATTCGTCCTCGAATGTTAAATGAAGTACGTGGAAGCATTAAGCAACGATCTGCTATATACCTGAAGTAGTGAAGAGATGTGGATATTTGCTATCATGTCATTTTCAGTTTCCCAAGTTATTTCTTCCACATTATTGCTTCGTCATAGCACGTTAACTGAAGGAATGTCTTTCATCCTTAGTCGACGAATATGCCTATCTAAAATTGCAATTGGCACCTTTTCATAAGTTAATTGCTCCGTGATCTGTATATCATCTACTGGTACAACTCTAGAAGGATCTCCAACACATTTTCTGAGCATAGAAACATGGAATACTGGATGTACCTCCTGAAGGTCTACTGGAAGGTCTAACTCGTAGGCTACACGCCCAACTCGCCTGATAACCTGATATGGACCAATAAATCTAGGGCTAAGCTTCCCCTTTTTTCCAAATCTCATAACGCCTTTCATAGGTGATACTTTCAGGAATATCCAATCGCCAATCTGAAATTCTAAATCTCGACATCGGTTATCTGCATAGGACTTCTGTCTACTCTCCGTTGGTAATAATCTTTCCCTGATCAACTTAACTTTATCAACTGCTTGCTGGATTAAATCTTGACCTATCAATTGAGACTTGCCAATCTCGAACCATCCTATGGGAGACCTGCATTTGCGCCCATATAAAGCTTCATATGGCACTATTTGTATGCTAGAACAATAACTATTATTATATGAAAACTCTATCAACAGTAGATGATCACTCCAGCTACCTCCAAAATCTAACACGTAAGCTCTAAGTATATCTTCTAATGTCTGAATGGTCTGCTCAGCCTGTCCATATGTCTGGGGATGAAATTTTGTTCTCAGATTCACCTGTGTCCCTAAACCTGTCTGGAACGATCGCTAGAAATTAGCTATAAACTGGTGCGCCCCTGTTTGAAATAATAGATACTGGAATACCATGCAGGCGCACTATCTCTCTGATATAAAGTCTGGCATAATCCTCTGCTGTATAAGTAGTTCTAACAGGCAAGAAATGAGCTGATTTAGTAAGCCTGTCAACTATAACCCAAATAGAGTCATACTTGCTCCGCGTACGGGACAAGCCTGTAATGAAGTCCATATTCACTGCTTCCTATTTCCATGATGGAATATCGATTTCCTGTAACAAGCCACTAGGTTTTTGATGCTCGACTTTAACCTGCTGGCAGTTTGGACACTGAGCCACAAATACTGCTATGCCACGCTTCATTCCGTCCTAACAATAAAACTGCTTAAGGTCATGATACATCTTAGTCATACCTGGGTGAACAGTGTATCTGGAATAATATGCCTCGGACATAATCTATCCACGTAAATATGCAGCATCAGGAACATAAAGTCTATCTTTATACATGAGAACCCCGTCACTAGTAACCCTGTATAGTGACTCTAATTTTCTTCTGGCTATTTGTTTGTATTCAACTAGAACTGGATCCTCATACTGACGTTGTTTTACTTCTACCACTAGGAAAGTAGTGCCTGCATTCTGAACTGTAACTTCTGCATCCTCTGAATCTATTAATCTGACTTCCATACTGGCCAACTGGTAGAGTGTATGAGCTAACTCTCTTTTTTGTGGCTGTAAGTAAGATAAACTACACGTGGACTTATGACTAAAGGCATCACTACAACATTCGCTTTACCTGGATGATAAAGAAGTTTCCATGTCATAGTCCTTTAGTAACTCTAACCATCGCCTTTGTCGCAGGTTTAGCTCCTTTTACTTAAATATGTACTGGAGGCTCTTGTGGTCCGTATAAATATCAACATGAACACCGTAAAAATAATATCTCCAAATATTCAATGCATGAATGACTGCTGAAATCTCCAGATTCTGATCGTGCTTTTTCAGCTGCCTAGAAGCATAAGCAATTACTCTTCCGTGCTGCATCAAACACAACAAAGACCAATTCGAGAAGCATCACAGTAAATGACATAGCCCTCAGATCCCTCTGGAAGTGTAAGTACTGGAGCTGTTATCAACCTGTTCTTTAGTTCTTGGAAGCTGTGCTCGCAAGAATCAGACCACTGAAATTTAGCTATTTTCTGTGTCAATTTGGTGGAGCTGCAATGGAGGAAAAACATTCTGTGAACCTTCTGTAATAACTTTCCAAACCCAGAAAACTACGTACTTCAGTTAGCGTCGTAGGTTTGGGCCAATTCTTCACAACCTCAATCTTCTGGCTATCTACTTTAATTCCTTCTGCTGAAACTATATGGCCAAGAAATGCCACTGAATCTAACCAGAATTCACACTTTCAGAACTTAGCATATAATTGCTGGTCCCGAAGAGTATCTAATACTGTGCGTAGGTGCTTAGCATGCTCTGATTCAGACTTTGTATAGATGAGAATATCATCAATAAATATAATCACAAATAAATCTAGATAAAGCCTGAATACGCTGTTCATCAGATCCATAAATATTGCAGGGGCATTAGTGAGTCCAAACGACATCACTAAAAACTCATAATGGCCATACCTAGTTCTGAATGCAGTCTTAGGTATATCAGATTCTCTGACTCTAAGCTGATGGTAGCCCGATCGCAAATCTATCTTCGAGATGCACTTGGCTCCCTGGAGCTGTTCGAACAAGTCATCAATCTTGGGCAGAGGGTATTTATTCTTGATTGTGACTTTATTTAGCTGTCTGTAATCTATGCGCATGCGTAGAGAGCCATCTTTCTTTTTCACAAACAATACCGGGGCTCCCAACGGGGAAATGCTAGGTCTGATGAGGCCTTTATCTAACAAATCCTTCAGTTGCGCCTTAAGTTCTTTCAGTTCTGCTGATCCCCGAAGAAGATGCCCCTGAGGGCGTGCTGGTGCTGAGGAAGCTACTGCTGATCTAGCTGGCTGGGCTGCACCACTACCACCCCTAGTCGGGAAATCTCTCATGAAATTGCCTGCCTCGCGACAAATATAACAAGTATCAACTCCTAACTGACATGGACCCAAGTGGCGTCTACCACAATCTGAACATCTGGGATATGTCTGACTGGCCGGTATAGAAGTACCACAACGCTTAAATCTTGAAGTCATAGATGTGTGACTAGATCTGGACTGAGGAGGTCTATCAGATCTCAGGCCATGAGACTGTGTAGGTATACTAGCTGGTGGCTGTCTAACACTCTGATGTCTACTCGCTCCGGATGTCTCTGTTAGTGAACCAAACAATCTGTCCCTCTTAGGTAACCCTCTATCCTTGTCGGCTCTCTATTTCTACTCCCTCTCTTCAAGTGATAAAGCAAATGCCTGAATGCATGATATGTTCATACCTGACTGCATAGCAACCGTCATACACTCGTTCACCAGGTATGGACCAAGTCCCACTACATACTTGTGAATTCTATCCTCCATACTTGCTACCACAGTTGGGGCAAACCTTGCTAAAGAATTAAAGCGATAATTATACTCTTCTACACTCAAACTTTCATGTCTCAAGGTCAGAAACTGATCAACACGTGCTCTCCGTGTCTCTATGGGCATATACGGATGAAGGAAGGCATTTGAGAATTCCTTCCAAGTCGCGGGAGTAGCATCTGGTCCTCTAGATAGCTCCCATGTCTGATACCACCCTGCTGCTAGGTCATGCAATCTGAATGCAGCCAACTCTACTGACTCTGTCTCTGACGCGTGCATGACCCTCAACACCCTGGCTTTCCTCACAAGAAAATCCTGAGGGTCCTCTCTTGTACGGGATCCAGTAAAGATTGGAGGCTCTAGTCGGATAAAATCCCTGATCCTGGATCCAGTATATCCCTAGGCATCTGCACTATGCTGTCTATTCTGAGCAACTACAACACTGGTAATTAATCTGATGGCATCCCTCACTTCGTGCCCCTGACTATCAGGCTGAGGAGCTGGAGGTATGGCAGCTGTAGTCCCTCTAATATCGCCCTGAAATGAAGGGATCTGTGAGGCCTCAGATGGAGCCTCAGGTCTGAACTCCTCACTCTCATCCACCTCAGGTGGCACTCTACTAATACCCTGGCCAGCAATGGCCTTGCCCTTCTGGCAGCTGTTAGTTTTTTTCGGCGGCATCGCTTAGTTGAAAACACTATCGTTAGAGGGCTGAATTCTATAATCATGGCTCTATCGCACGATCTAGAGAAGAAAGAAAGACAACTGTTCTGAAGTGCCTTGTAGCCTTCTGTTCAAAAGTATGGCGCGCAACATACTCCTGAGCAAGACTCTACTAGACACGGCCTGTAGACACCCTAGGACTGAACTGCTCTGATACCACTTTTGTCACGACCCAACCTAGGGCTGCGATGGATGACCAACACTAAGTGTCGATCATCACTAATCCTGCTGATAATCTGCTAACCATGAATATAACTGATAAACGGAATAAGCATAAACCTAGCTGATGAGAATTATGCAATGCAAAAAGCTGACAAGGCTAACATAAGCCGACATACATAACATACTGACTGAACCACACAGGGACATATCTACAGGCCTCTAAGAGTGCTGATCTGAATATACAAAGGACGGGACAAGGCCCCGACATACCCAAGCTGGCTGACTTTACACATACCAAAGTATAAGTAACTCCGGGAGTAAGCGGAGTGACTCCAATAGCTAATAGATGGCCTACTAACATGGTCCAAGCGTTGATCTATCTGCACCTGCGCGGCATGAAATGCAGCGCCCCAAAAAAAGGGCGTGAGTACGATATGTACCAATGTATGTAAGGCATGAGCATATAATATATCATAGCTGAATGAAACTGTAAGGCTGGAATATAAATATGTAAATATGAGCTGGAGCATAGCAATATAGCTGGAAATCTGAAGAACGTACTAAACATGATCTGATTATAAACTGAAGTCTAGCTGAATCTGGAACTGAAGACTGAGCTGAACTATACTGATAAATAACTGTAATATGACTGATAGCGGGTTACCAGAAACAGGAACTGATAACTGTCAACTGATACTGACGCTAAGAACTGGTTGCTGATAACTGGTACTGAGCTAAAACTGGACTGTTGTCTGAACTGGTACCTGTCTGGTGTTATGGGCTATATCCCCCCAAATCAGGTAACTGAACATCTGAACTAGTACCTGTCTGGCGTTATGGGCTGTATCCCCCCAAATCAGGTAACTGAAAAACTGAACTAGCCTCATGTATAATCATGCAGTGCATAATGTGGCTATATACGCGTATATACCAAACCTGATGGGTGTTATGGGCTATATCCCCCCCCCCAACCAGTAATATCTAGTCTCTCTGGTCAGAGTGTGTGAATGACACCCGGTCACACTAGGTGTTTAAACCCCCGCCTGAACCAGAGGGGTTGTATCCCCCAGACGGGTAGTATCACACGCGACCGGACTGTGTGTCCAATGTCCAGCCTCTATGGGGGACTCCAAGTCACATATAACATGATCAAAATATAAGCATAAGCATGTATGAGGCATAACACATGCGGCAACAAGATATATGGACTCAAAGGAATGATAAGAAAACTCTGGATGGAATTATAGACACAACCTGAAACTTAGAATTTGTCTAACTCTTTGACTTTTATAAAAATTTCGGCAGAGTTTCCTCTGAAACTGGATGATCCGCAAAACAGAACCAGCACTATACTATACACGAGAATGGATACCCGGATAAACTGATAACATAAACAAGTTAAATGGATAACAAGATGAGAGTGGCATAACAATTCCACGGATGTACAGAATTTCTAGACAGTACCAGCGTCCTGTATTGCATCATAATTTTGAGGGTGCGGATAAAAGTTATAGACCTCATGGTCTTCATGAAAGTTGTAGATATATGTCTTAGGATTTGAAATATTCTTAAAGAATCTAAATATCAATTTTTTACAAGGAGTTATGATCAATATACTAACAGCTGTCCAAAGATCAAAATGATTTTTCAGATTTTGAAACATTTTGTCTTGCTGATTTGGACGTCTTTCACCTTGGATTTTAGTACCAAATTAAGTATATACAAGGTTTCCTTGGTACCATACAAGTTCCTCACAAGAAACACTAAGATTAGAACTAAGAAAAGCTTCAAAAGCTAAAAGATACATGCCTTGCCAAAAGAAAGGTTTAGTCTTACATACCTTTGATGTTTCTCGCTTCTAAACCTTGTCTCCGTTGAATTCAACACCTTCTAAAGCTTATAAAAGCTATAACATAGAATTTAGGTACTTTACTTAGCTATGAAGTAATTCTAAAACTCAAAATATAAACGAAATTGAAGGTAGCATAATGTTACCCTAATCGCGTAGAGCGTTTTGACGCAATCTGTCTTCAATTTCGAGCTAAGATCAATGTTCTTTCTACAAAACCATCAAAATGTTTTTAGCACCCAAGAGCACACTGCTTCTATCACTAAGTTTCTGGAAATGACGAGATGGAGGAGGATTTTTCCTTTTATACTTGAAACATTTCAGTTTTAGTCCTCTTTTGCGCTTATAGCCGTTTTTCTGGCCTGACTTCTGATGCTCATATCTTTTTATCTATAAGTTGTATGAACAAACTATTAAAAATATTGGAAACTACACTCCAAGACCTTCAATTTGGTATATGATATGTCCCCAAAATACCTCATATAATACATGAAATTAATTGCTGAAAAAGCTCTGTTACAAGGCAATTCCTTAGTCGGTTTTTCCGCAACTTAAATCCGATTTTTCCCAAACTTTATATTAAACATATAAACATCATATATGGTCATATTATGACTTTAAACTCACTTAAATAATTCTTAACATGTCATTAGAATGATATACGTACATTAGAATGATATACGTCACTTTAGACATATGGGGTGTAACAGTTTCAAAAGGAAACCTGAAAAGGAAAGATAAAGTAGAAGACCAAATAAAACAACTAGTAATGTCATAAATCTAGTAACTTGAATAAAATAATAAAATAGTTTATACCAACCCAAAACCCAATAGCTAATCATGGAACATCTATAAGTGTAAGATATGTAACAATGCATTCACACCCAAACTAAAATATCATAAGGACCAGACACTACCACGAACTGTGCGGCAACATTCATATACAACGCTGGAAAATAATCATGAATGGAACAAAAAACGCTAGTCGTGCCTTAATTAATGAACCTGCACACAGAAATAATAAGGGAGTGAGTTACCCTGAGTATGTAAGATCCTCGACGGGCCCTCTTGTCCTTACCATTTTTGAAAGCTAGTCTTATAAATAATGCATAGATAAGTATGTGCAACAGTCCTAAGATCGCTATACATAACTTCTTCTCTACAGTTATAAAGTCAACCAGAGATCTAATGAGAACCTAGCTCAACCAAAATATCAATCAAGGGATCTCAACTCAACAACAATAATAAAACAACTCAGTAGCATAGGCCTTCACCATAAAAAGGCTAGACCAGTGACTATATCAACTCAGTAGCATAGACCCTGACCATAATAGGCTAGACCAGTGGCTATATCATCTAAGTAGCATAGACCCTCACCATAATAGGCTAGACCAGTGGCTAAATCAACTCAACGACATAGGCCCTCACAATAAAAGACTAGACAAATGGCCCAACGATGTAGATACCAATAGAAATAATATCAACTGAGGGATAATTCTAACATAAAAGAAATATAACCCAAAACATAACTCCACGTTAAATAGATAATAATATAACTCGAGCAACGCATTCTAATATGTATATTATGATGTCATACACGATATTAATCGAAATATTCTAGATCATGATAAGATATCTCCATAAAATAAATTTTAAGGTTTGTAAAGTAATAACAGTATTTTCATAAAAGAATCAGTGTCATGATATGGTTAAACTCACAATATACATAGTAAATTGTATACTATGTTGTCTTTATTCTTTACCAAATTAAGTGCAAATCATACTTTCATCATTCTAAGTATCTCAAATTAGACCTCGAGATCATAATCATTTCATAAATAATTCACCACAACAGCCCAACCTTACTTCAGCTAGGGAGCTCATACTGAATAGCATTAAACCTTTGGATACCATAAAAATAATTTCAAAGAGATCATATTACGCTTATATAGAAAACCAAACAAGTAGAAGTTCCATTTATCAACGAGTTCATACATAAAAATTGATTCAATAAGACTTTCATAATATCCCTTACCCCAAATTAAGGTCTCTTAAGTTCAAGTATAAAGCAACTAATCAACACTATTCATCATCTTCATTTTCTCAAGAACACAATTAATCCCATAAACTAGGGTTTTACAATTCACACTTCCAACCAAAACAACTTAAATAAAATAGTATAACTTTTCAAAAATACCTACGAGAAATAAGTTTGAGTTGATTAATTACCTTCTTGAAACTTTTTTCCTAAAATCCAAATGTTGAGCTTTGTAGCATTTTGGAATCTTCAACCAATAATCTGGTAATTAAAAAGATGGAATGATGTTATAATCCATAATTAATGAGTAAAATAAACTCAAAACACCATAAAATCACCTTAATTTATAGACAAAGTTTTAAGCTTGATCCTAATCTTTAGATGAAAACCCAACTCAAAAATTTCCAAAAAAAATAGGTTGCCCCGCTCTGCATTATAGCAGCCCAGTTGCATAAATGGGTTGTACCTTATGCTTTTCAGTTCATACTTTACGGGATAGTTTTCGGTAAGATACTCCATAATTTTTTGTACATAACTTTGATTGACAAATTGTTTAATTCCACCAAAACTAGGTTCAAGGGTTAAACTTTTAGTTTATGACATTTTACAAAAAATATATATATATTGAATGCTATTTTCAATTGAAATCAGGTGTTGTGCACGCTAATTAGAAACTTTAGTCGCTCGTGAAGCTTCCAACTTGCATCGGCTCTAAGGTGCCGCTAGGGACTATAAATCAGTTCTGAAAGTTTCTACCAGCCACAAATAATCCTACAAAGCTAACCGATTTTCAAATTGAGATTTTTACTCAACATGGTACAAAGTTTATTTTCTAGTCGATAACGAATCTGATATCAAACCTTCGATTCAAACCCAACCAAACGACCTCCGATTGACCTAAAATTTCACATGCATGTTATAATCACTATAACGAAGCTACTTGAATTTTCGACACGTCAAATGTAGCTCTAAATCCTGAAGTTAAAGGGTTGGGTCATTACATTCTCCCCCACATAAACTCCTGTTCGTCTATATATTTGCTACGATGCCATTTCAAATGCCAACACACTTCTTATGCTTTACCAAAGATCAAACGAAAACATAACACCTCAAAGATACAACAATGCACCAAAAATTTAACTAACTCTATAATTTTCCAAAAAATTGCAAGACTAACCTTTAGAAACAAGACTATAACCAAATACAAAACCAAACCTTAACGATAATCCAGGGATGAATACCTAGCCAAGCCAAATACCAACAATGCATTATAAATAATTCATATCCAATTAAGAATCACACGACCATCCATCATAAATAAACTTCGACCAAAAAATAAAAATATCAAAAATTCAAGAACCATGTATATACTTGAAACTTAAAAACAAGGAAAAACTCATATTACAAGCGTCAAACTTTCTTCATTAACCGACCCACATATCAACTTTGGACTTCCACGCTATCTTTAGTCATGTAACCCCCTAATGACACTTTTACCAAGATGCTTTTTTTTTTTCTTTCTAACTCAATTGTGTGGAGTAGCTACGAGCCCGTTTGGGTGAGCTTAAAAGTGGACTATAAGCTTATAAGCCCATTAAAATATGTTTGGTAACTTAAAAAATTTTGGACTTATAAACCATAAGTGGCTTAAAAGCACCTTTTTGACTTATAAGCCACTGAAAATAAGCTGCTTATAAGCCCACCCAAACAGGCTCTACATAAGCTTATCATTTATTGAACTCTTGTTCATAAATTAATTCAACTTATGCAACTTGCAATAATACCAACATACAAATTCTTGTATAATTCAAGGGGAGAAAAATTACACTACAATGGTAAACGCACATCTTTGATCACGCCCAACTGCGCCTTATAAAAAGGACTAAGTGGTCGCGGCAAATATAGCTCGATACTTATTGTCCCGATGTCGAATCCTACAGAGAACACTCGAAATCTTGTTGCTAATCTAACTAACTTATCTAATCAATTAACTTCGAAAGTTTATATTGTTATGATGATTTCAATGTAACTACTAATTAACAATAAAGTAAATAGCAAAGTAGTAAGAAATAGATTAATTCAAGAGATGGAAACCTAGGATTGATCTTCCCAACTCCTACCTATGTTTTAGAATAAATATTTAACGAATTCAACTTGGTTCTTCCTATTGAACACTTACTCTAAATTCACAACTATTCATTCCCGTATAATAATTATAACTTTTACTAACCATTTTTCAATTTATTAATGAAGATATGTAGGACTACAAGTATTTTTCACAATCGGGTTCAATGGTCACAAATCACCTTTTTGATTACCTAAGTAATGTCTTTGTTTTACGTTGAAATATTGCTAAATGTTTAACCCTAACTGATGAATCTATCCCTAGATGCACAAGAATAAAGGCACAATCGATTGGGAGCTCTACCAATCAATAGCATACAAATCATAAACACTTAGATAGGAAGAATTAACAAGTTTCATTCATCAAAGTAAATATTCGTCACACATAAGTATTGGAGTGGTTCAATCAACTCTAGAATGGGTAACTTAGCCACTTATGTTCATAACAATCATGTCAAAGTAATTCATGAATGAATAAATTACTAGAAGAAAGAAAGAATTAAAGAAAAACTCTTGTGTTCTTGAAGTCTCCAAAGCTCTAGCATCCTTTTGATCCTTCTCAAGTCAAAAGTTTTTTTTTTCGGGACATGTTTTAGGGCTTTTATACCGTCCCCATAGACTCACACAAGTCGGGAATCCAAAATAAAGTCGGAATGAGAATGTCAGGATTTTGGTTCAATTTAGTAGGCCAATTTCTGCAGGATTTCGAAATTCCATATTCTCTTAATCTCTCCCCTGTTGCAACGCGCAGCGCAATGCTCGGCGCGGCGCAACATGCTTATTTTACTGCTTGTTTATTTTTTTTAATTATTTTTTATCCACGCCTTCGTTCACTCGACTCTCGAGCTTCTACCCAGACTTCAATACCCTTGTTTTCACTAAACTTTGCTCCAAGAATGTCTCGTATCATCAACATAATTCCTACAATATGAAACATACCAAATGAATTAGCTCAAAGTGCTAATAAATATGACAAGTAGAAGCATGAATATGAGGCAAAAGTATAGGAAATATAGTAATATCTAGCCTCGTATCAATCTTCCCAACAAGAAGCCACCAATTTAAACTCCACGATCCGACATACACCAAATATACCTTAGACCTGACTTTCCGAACTACGTTGCACTTCATTTAGGTGCTAGTATCGAGGAAATACAATTTACAAATCCACATGGTACCTCAGCTCTATTGACCGAAAGAATTATCCTTTAAGGTCTGTAAAACCAACCAATTAGAGTACAATGCTGATATAGATGTAAGAGCTCAAATCACGCTATCCAGTACACAACCAGTATTTGAAACCATAAGTAATCTCATATAAAGGACTAAAAAATCATACCAACGACATCCAAGATCAATTTCACACTGCCTCTATCAATTCTTTAACACTAGATGACCCTCTACTGGCCAGTCTATAGTTGGAACGTTGAACAAGATCCAACTAAAGAATGATGCATACACTGATAATGCTTAACCGAAATCTAAATTTCATCCTAAGATAGAAGAAACAGTTTTTGAGCAACCCAATAACCTCGCAAATGAAAAACACGACTACTCCGCTGAACTAATGATTTATACTAATAAGAATCTTTCAAAAATAATGCAATTACAAAAAGTTCCCAACACAGATTTATGCTGCCACAATATATGCAATGAGCCTATAAAATAATCTGAAGAGATTTATGTAAAATTTCATTTTTAACATATATTAACTGCCAAACTAACAACTTTGAATCCTTTCTCCCAAGCTACAATGGATGAAACAAAGACAAAAACAATCTTAGGAGTCTTTTATCACCTTTATTTTACCGTCAGATAGAGCTCTAACATACGACAAATGGATGTTGAAACTTTAGGTGTCTTACCAAACTTCACATCTTCCACATCTTATCTCTCAGAACACGAAGATTATTATAACCTCAAAACACATAATCCACATTAAATCATGAATAACCACTCCCACACATAGGATTTTCACCTGAAGACTAAATGGAAGCAACAACCTTGATATCGATCTTTTTCAACTCAAAGTTCATACTAAACAATCAAGATCTACATGTCTGAATAAATAACCAGGACCTACTAGCTCAAAATAACAGCCTGGATCTGCCAATCTAAACAACTATTACTTCAAGTTACATTCTCTCAATGTCTGGAAGAGGTCACACTAGCCTAACGTGAAACTTAGGTCAACCCTTCACCGGTTTGGAGGTACAATCTCTACTCCTGACTGATTAACCTAGGGCCACCTTGATTTAGAAAACCTCATATCAGTCGTAAGAAGTACATGTAACCTTCATCAGACCAAGAACCATTATTTCACATCATAATGGACTAAAATCCATCTATCAATAACTTTTAGAACTTCATAAGCGTAAATTATTGTGCAAGGGATAGTTATGTCACTTATAACTTGTACTCAAGGCATTCATCACACTACCACAAATATTGTTGATCTAGAATAGCCAAAAGCTGAAACTTTTCAACATTTTATTGATTCAATCTAACCCAGATGGCTGCATCATTTCCAAACTATCACACAGTTTACTGAAGAATAAATCTTTTTCATTTAGGAAAACCTAATCATTAGCCATATCACGGCTCTATAATACATCACATCAAGTCGGGCACGCTCACTTCGAGTAAAGATTACGGTCAGCATTCCCTTAGTGTACTCATAATCAACTCAACCACGTAATTTACTCAAATTTTCAATGACAAATACAAACATCGATAGATTCGCAATAAGATCAAAACTTACTATTCACACACCCGATTAAGCCACTAAGGCACAAGAAAAACTCAACAATCACATCCAAGATTGCATAGCAATTGTAACCATCACAGAGATCTAACTCAGACTTATCGCTTTCCAGATTTCAAGTGACACCTTTTATATATATATATATATATATATATATATATATATATATATATATATATATATATATATATATATATATATGTAGACACACACACACACACACACACACACACACACGCTGAAGGAGTAGGACACGCTCTACAACGGATCTATCAATCAGTTATACAAAGGAATAGTTACCATTTTTTTTCTACCCGTCGAATGTAACTATCACAATTTATTAGGCATGAGCATAGAACCTTGTTTCCATCTTTTATAGGATAAATTCACCTCGAAGGTTGAACACTAGATCTTATGAATCTACATCAGGCAAAATCCAAAATTTCTGTATTGGCTCTCTTTTGCTCTTTTGGAGCTATCCACCATGAAGGATTCATAAATTATCTAAGTTCTTCGGCAGGAAGCATTCACAAAAACTCAAAACACATAAACTCATCATGAGTCACATATAGATAACCGCATATATTAAGCACTATTAGGGGCAACATCATGTACAAAAATATCTTAAGCCACAATACAGTAGAAATTCAAACTAACATTTGGAATCATTTTTTTATCCTTTTCAAAGGATGAGGGACATAGAAGTACCATTTAGAAATAGTTTTCATTCACGACACCAACTTATAACCTAAAGCTCTGATACCAATTTGTCCCGATGCAAAAATCGAGTACGTGATGGTACTTAAGAACTTGTACCCTTAAGCGAACTAATTCTTAAAAAACCTTCTCGGTTAAACTTATTTCAAGGAAATCAAAGTTTAAAAGGAAATTGAAAAGGGAAAGATAACGTGGAAGAAAAAATAAAACAACTAGTAATGTCATAAATCTAGTTATTTGAATAAAATAATAAAATAGTTTATACCAACTCAAAACCCAATAGCTAATCATGGAACATATATGAGTGTAAGATATATAACAATGAGTTCAAATCCAAACTAAAACATCATAAGGAAGGACTAGACACTACCACGAACCGTGTGGTAGCATCCATGTACAACACTGGAAAATAATCATGAACAGAACCAAGAGCGATAGTCGTGCCTCAATTAATCAACCTGCACACAGAAACTATATGGGACTGAGTTACCATGATCTAGTCAGATCCTCAACGAGCCCTCCTATCCTTACTATATATATATATATATATATATATATATATATATATATATATATATAGTTTCTTCACTACAGTTATAAAGTCAATTAGAGATCTGATGGGATCCTAGCTCAACCAAAATATCAACCAAGGGATCTCAACTCAACCATAATAACAAACCAATTCAGTAGCATAGGTCTTCACCATAAAAAGGCTAGACCAGTAGCTATATCAACTCATTGGCATAGACTCTCACTATAATAGGCTATACCAGTGGCTCCATGAACTCAGTAGCGTAGGCCATCACCATAATAGGTTAGACCAATGGCTATATCAACTCAATAGTATAGGTCATCACCATAATAGGCTAGACCAGTGGCTATATCATCTCAATAACATAGGTCCTCACCGTAATAGGCTAGACCGATGGCTATATCAACTCAACGACATAGACCCTCACCATAAAAGTCTAGATCAGTTTCCTAGCGATGTAGATATCAATAAGGAAATAATATCAACTAAGGATAATTCTAACATAAAAGAAATATAGCCCAAAACATAACTCTACGTCAAATGAATAATAATATAACTCGGATAACGCATACTAATATGCATATTATGATGCCATACACGATGTTAATCGAAATATTCTAGATCGTGATAAGATATATCAACCAAATATATCCTAAACTTTGCAAAGTAATAACAGTACTTTCATAAAAGAATCACTGTCAGGATATGGTTAAACTCACAATATTTATAATAGATTGTATGCTATGCTATCATTATAAATTATACCACAACAAATATGGTATTTTATTACGAACATTTTAGTGATGCTTAAAAAATCGTCACTAATTATTTACGTTTAGTGACAAAATTTACATATTGTGTCTAAATCTATAAGCCATATATTTTTAGTGATGAAACTCAAATGTTTGTAAAAGTTTTGTCCACTAAAATTTTCGACAAAAAAGGAGGTTTTCTGCCATTTATTAACTAATAGTAGCCACAAAATTAAATTAATTGGTGATATTTTATTTCGTCACTAATGATGTACCCAATTTATAACAAACTTATTATTTGTCTTTTAATTAGTCAACTTTTTGACACAAACAAATTTCATCACAAAAATACATCGTCACAATAGCGACAATTAAATTTTATAGTTAAATAGTGCAAATTTTTAGCCATAAAAATTATAATTATTTGTGAACTTAGTTTTTTGTCACTATTAGTGTAAATAATTAGGAAAGTTTATTTTATTGTCTCTAATAAATTTAAAATTTAGCCGTGAAAGCTTATACTTATTTGTGACATTAGTTTTTGTCACGAATAGCGCAAAGAATTAGGCATATAAATTTTATTGACTCTATTTAATCTAAATAATAGCCACAAAAGTTTATACCTACTTGTAACATTAGTTTTTGTCACTAATAGTACAAAGAATTTGGGACATTTATTTTAGTTGTCTCTATATAATCTAGAATTTAGCCACAAATATTATACGTAATCTCTGACATTAGTTTACGTCATTTATAGTGAAAAGAATCAAATATAATTATTTTATTGTCTCTATTTAACTATCATTTTAGTGACCAAGTTATATATGGCCTTAATTATTGTCAATAATAATAAAAATAATTAGAAACATTTATTTTATTGTATACACTTATCCCACTATTTCGTCACAAAAATTTATACCTATTCGTCACCATAATTTTTCTTCACTAATAATGCAAACAAGTAGGGACAATTATGTTATTGTCTTTATTTTAACCTACAATTAGCCACACAATTTTAGATTTAATTGAGACCTATGTTTTTGTCTCTAATAGTGCAAACAATTCAAGATACTTATTTTATTTTTCTAATTAACCTAAAATTTAACCACTCTTTTTTAAATTATACCTAACGCGACCAGTTTCAGGCCTATTCCACCTCTTCTCATTAGGAATTCTACCGCAATTAGGAGCCCTGCTTTGTTGCTGTGATCTTCATCTTCACCTTTGATTCAAAGATTCAACCATTAATTACTTTATAATTTTTAACAATATACATCAAATATATTATATTGAATGTATGTATTGTGTATAAGTGAGGAGACAGATGTATATTGTGATATCGTCTGTACGCAGTATATTAGTTAGGTATATACTGACTACAACAAGAAAGGGCCAGTGGGAAGTAACTAAGCCCAGCTGCTGGCCCTTTATATAATAATCTTGTTTTTACGTAACATATTGTACCTATATAGAAATGTATTAATAAAAACTAAGTATTTTTACACTGTAAAATGAGTGCGTATATACCATATATAACTAAAAAAATTTAAATGTATACACTATGTATAATTGAGAAGATTGATTGTACACAGTAAAACTTAATGTACGTGATGTATATAAGGAAGGAGCTAGATTGTATATATTGTGAAATCATTTATAGACAAAGTGTATTAGTTAGTTTTATACTCACCGCAAAAAGCAAGGGCCAACATGAAGTAATTAAGCACAACTGTTTGGAACTTTATATAATAATCTCGTTTAAACGCAACATACTATACATATATAACAGTGTATAAATGAAAACTGAGGGTGTATATACGTAAAATGAGTGCATATATACTGTATATAACTGAGAAAATTGAGTGTATACATTATGTATAATTGAAAAAACTTATTGTATACATCGAAAAACTAAATGTACGCTATGTGTATAAGTGAAAAAACAGATTGTATACACTATGACATCATTTTTACACAAAGTGTATTAGTTAGTTGTATACTGACTACAAAAAGTAAGGGCTATCCGGAAGTAACTAAGCCAACCCGACTATCCTTTTATATAATAATCCTGTTTATACGCAATATGTTATACCTATATAACAATATATAAATGAAAACTGTCTGTGTATACACTGTAAAACGAGTGCATATACATTGTATACCATTAAGAAAATTAAGTGTATACTCTATTTATACACTGTAAAATTGAATGTATGCATTGTGTACAAGTGAGGAGACAAATTGTATACATATTTAACCCCTTACCCTACTATTTCCACGTTCTTTCTCGTCTCCACTTATATAACCCAAAAACTACACAGAATGTATTAGTTAGTAGTATAATGACTACAAAAAGTAAGGGCCATCATGAACTAAGTAAACCCAGCTGACTAGACTTTATAGAATAATCCTGTTTATTCACAACATATTATACCTAGATGATGCAGCCCGTATCAGTGGTGATCAAGATGCGCTCGTGCCATTGAGACTGGTCACACGAAGCCAAGCCAAGACTCTGCACGATGTGCATGTTCATCTAGCGTGGCAGAGAGGAAGCAGAGACTCGAAGACTGAGTGGCCGGGTGCCAAACATAGAAGCTGTACATTCAAGCTTGAACCCGAGGTAGAAAACGTTCGAACCTTCATGATTGGCACCGAGCAGCGAGCAACCGAAGGCTACACTTGCGCCTGAAGTAGAAGAGCGTCCAAGCCAGAATACTTAGTTTCACACCTTCGAGGCCTTGTTTAATGGGCCGACTTATGGCCCTATTTCTAAACATAACCATGGGGCTTTACTAGATATACCCCAGTAGTACTTCATTTTCAGAAGTTGTCTTTGAATATTGAAAATAGTCTGTGAGCTTGAACTCTTATGAGAATAACTCCGAGGGGAGCCTATTTTCGGAACTTCTGTCATTTGGTGGAATCCAATTGAACTTTTTCCTATTTGATTACTCGGTTTGCAAGAGTCATTGTATTCTTGAGGATCGTTGCTTAGTATAGGTGCCTATTTACTTTCTATTCAAAAGGTATCAAGACTAGTTCCTTGATATTGTTTGGACAAAGTTGAGTTTGTGTCTTGCTTCTAGCTTTACTTTTGTATTTTTACTCCCATGTGATTGCTTAGCATCCTCTTCGTATCTGAGCACGGTTTGAAATTTGTTCTTACAAATCTAATCTTGTTCTCATGCATTGTCTTATTTTTGTTTCCATTTTTTTCTTATTTATGTGTTGTGTTGTTGTTGTTCTTATTTAAAAAAAAAAAAAAACTATAAAGTTTGTTTCTGTTTTGGTTGTTGGTTGTTTCGATTAAACAACCTTGTTTTTGTTGTTATCAGACACCGGAGAGACTGAAAACCATTGGTCGTACGTCGTTTGATGAAAAGGGTTTTGACGTGGTTTGAAAATGTTAGACGTTGGTTTCTTTAACTTGGAATCCAAGTTTGGGAGTATGGTTGTTTTGGTGTTGTTGGTGACTGATTTTAGGTCGTGTTTGTGCTTAAGTTTTAGAAGCTTCGCCGTTAAATATTGTTCGTATGTTAGAAGCGTGTTAAATTCTTGACAAATTGTACGGACTTGAGGTTGCTTTTGGTTGTGCTTTAAGATCAAGTTGTTCCTCTTGTGATTAAATCCAAGGAAGAACAACCTGAATCTTACCATGTTGCTGGGATGTGAACGAGTTTAAAAGTTGTCCATACAATGGAAAAGGAAAGTTCAATGTTCCATTAGTGCAAAGGTTTAAGCGACGGTGTTAAAACCCAAGTAAAATTTGAATCAGGAATGTTTATGCCTTAATTTGTACATCTAGGCTAAGCAATTAATTATGAATGTGGTCACAAGAAATATAGTATAATACGATAGAAAAAGCAAGTAAATATAATAAAAGTAAAGAGATGTAATTAAGCAAGAAATAATAGAGAAAGCAAAGTAATTCTTATTCCTTGAGAGTAGCAGAGTTCGGTGGTGAATCGTGTCTTGTGCGACTTATGTACAATATAATGTAAGGAGGGTATTTATAGCAGTGATAATCAGTCCTAAATAGGTAAAATACAAGTACTAATAAGGCCATGGGCCTACAACTCACGGCGGTGGGATACTAAACCCTAACTAGGAGACTGTAAACCCTAGGCGGCGGATGTGTGCCCAGTGCCCTATGACCAAACCACCTAGACGGTCGTTTGCTCTAGGAGCGAGCGTATATCCTCAGTGCCTGGTGACTTATAGGATAAGTCTAGTCTCGCCAGTTGGACTCATATTCCCGTAATAATAGGTGGCATATTTTTTCCCACACAGTCAATCCCCCCACTTGCTGAGCGCTGATACAAGCAGCCAGGAAGTGAAAGAACTGTGATAGAAGACATAATGGTGCGACGGTATTGATGCTCACCTCCTCGCGTGCGTCATAGTAAATGCAAATTCCTTACTACAACGATGTGTCCCTTAATGATTGACGGGTTTTTCTGCATATCTTCCCAATACTATTGCTGCTCTATTCGCATCCCGTAATTATGGGAATACATGTCACTTAAACTGCAGTAACCAAAATATGATCCCAAGTGATTGAGATCATTCCACTTCCTCTTTACGTTTCCAGCCCAGACGTGTAAATATACGTCGTAAGAGAGAAAATTTATTCACAACCTTCCAGAGATTCTCAAGGACTCCTCTTCAAAAGATAATATTTTTTCCAATCCCGCTAATATTATCATCATGGCACAAGGTTCAAGCTTTCTTCCAGCGAACTTCAGAGCATAGGATTACCTCACCAATTCTTTCAATTTTGAAAAAAATGGCCGCATGCTGGGCCAAACTCCTGAGCAAGAGGGTGAGAACAACAATCTCTCCATTGAATTCTACCCTTCTGCAGTCATGTAGAGTGGTATTATACACATTAAGACTAAATGCAAATGGCCTGATTTCTTTGTTGTTCTTGCTCCAGGTGCTGAAGAAAGAATTTCTTCCCGTCGGGCTAGCTTTTCAATGGTTCACATGTACCCGCTCACTCTTCATCTCAACAAGCGCATCCGCTCGATCATAAAGGACATATGCTGCCGTTACAATGTCTGTTTGGGATAGATCAGCCGTTTCGCATGGCGACTACTCGCCGTGCTTGATCACTTAGTTAGCTATGCCTAGGTTGCATTTTTCTTTGATCATCTTCTGCCCTTCTACTCCCCTCATCTTCATAAAGCTAGGATGCTGATGTTCATAAAATGAGGGAAGAAACGTATAGTCCCCTATAGTAAAGATTTTAAAGATCGTAGTTGGCTGTACAGGTATGTGGTTGTCTGAACGGCCGATTTAGTATCCTGTATTTTCTTTCCAGAGGTCTTCAATAGAAAGTGTAAGTCCGCAGAAGCTTATCTCTTTGCTTTCAACTATGGTTGCTTCAAACTAATTTTCTTTCCTTTGTGCAGTGAACGTTGTGTCTACCATATCTTTGAGCCACAATTAATTGATGATGTGGGTCACCACCATCTTTTTGAGGAATCATCATGAATCCTTGACTTTCTTGGCCCTGGCGAATGCAAATGGCTGGCGGGTGAAAGACCACGGTATGTAATTATTGAGTCGTTCTTTCTACCCAAAATTTCTCTCATATTATGGTTCACCACTGCTTCCAGGATTCCTTCGTCGTGATATGCCCCCACTGATGGAGATTCAGATCGCTCCCCCATATATTGCTTCCTTACCCGATGTGCAAGCATCTAGTAGAAGAATTTTGGAGAGGGTGAGCAGTTCTCGTTCCTCGATGAGGAGGAGGTCCTCTAGGCCGGCCAACGTGTCCATTACTGGTGAAACCCCTGCGAGTTCTGATGGTGAGGGAGAAGTCCCCCTGTGATTTCTTACTTTATTGACTTCAAAGGCTTACATCATCTATTCATGTTTAGAACCTGTTGCCGCTGCTCCGACTCCTTTTAGCAGTGCCCTGGCAAAGAAGTGGCCATAGAGGCTGTGCAAACCCGTAGGTGGAGCTCGGGAGGTTCTAATTCCTATTGCTGTGGGGGTTAACTGATGAAGACTCCACGGGTTGTAACAGTCCATACCGTTGAACTGATCGGCCCTATAGAACAAGAACACCTCTCTGGCTATAACAGTCATGAGTTGCTTAGGGTCGCCATCAGATGCTCCCTTCGGGTAAGTCTCTTGCCACCATCTCATCAGGTTGAACATCACTTTTCCTTTACCAAATACTTGTACCTAACATTACCCAAGGATTGATGGTGTATAATTAGATATATTGCTGAGGAGGCCTAGAAGGCAATCTGGTCGAGGAGGCTGACGCTCTACGTGCACAAGTAGCAAGCTTGCAGGCTTTTATGGAGAAGGCTGGGGAGTTGAAGGGTGAGCTGCAGACAACTCGTGATGCCTATCGCGCAGAGTTCTTAAGAGCATGAGTTTGGAGGGGATCGTGAGAGATCTGCGGCAGCAACTATCCGACATGGAGGAAAGAATGAACGCCTCTGAGAAGTACGTATCAGATGCTCAGGTCTGTCCGCCTTCCTTCAAGATGAGAATGACAGGCTGAAAGGTAAAGTGATAACCTTTGCGAAGAGTGCCACCTGAAAAATCAATAGAGAGAAGCTCTAAATGCTCATCGCATAGCAGAAGTTGATCGTGCCAACATCGGGGCTGCTCTTACCACTCTTGTCTAGGTTCGTGACATCCCTAATTTTGAACTGGCCGCTGAAATTACCTTTTATACTTGCCTTGTTGCCCAGGCAGATGTTCAACTTGGTCTTGACCTTGAGGAAGGCTCTGAAGAGAAGAGCGGAGAAAGAGAGGAGACACGGACTGGGGAACCTGCAGCTGGTGAAGCAGGACATTCTCGGAGTGTTGGCGATGAAGGAAGTCCCAATAGAGAGGAATGAAAATCACCTCCCCACCCACCCCTCCTCCCCCCCGTTTGATGCTTTTTTTAATGCATCTGGTGATTAGACATTTATCCGCATTTCCGGATGTTTAATGTAAATTTTTGGCCAGTTTTGTGGCGTATTATCTTAAATCACTGACATTTTTCAATTTTCGCCGTAAATAATAAATAATGCTAATATATGCCTCTGTAGGCGTTTGCACCTAAGAATTAGATGGCTTCCGGTCGTCCTGATTATTCTAGTTATTTAAGAACATGTGTCAGTGTGCCTGCCTTGAGCAATTACATTTGTTGTGTACCGACAGACGGCGGCTAGGTTGCATCCGAAATAGATGGCTTCTTGCGCCTACAATGGGACGACTTAAGCCCGTGTGGTAACCGTCCTTTTGCATTCTGAGACAGAACATCTTTGCTTAGTTACTCGAGTATTTAAGACGTTCTGGAACTATACGGATAGGCGTCCCCATCAGCGTGCAGGTGATTGTTGATTTAGCGAGTTCAACCATCGATTAATGCCTGGTGGCTGAGTTAAATGTGGTCTAGCTCTAAGCGAGTAGTGTACCCTACTTTTGTCACGGAAAATGGGTATATTACCTGAACTTGTACGTGGTCGGGACTATGAATAGTTGGATCGTAGATGGATCAAAATAAATGGGTAAAATTGACTAAGTAAGATAGTAGTTTATTAGTAAAGGCACGGAACCTAGGATGTTGTGGGTAAAAACTTGTAACATGTACAAAAAGTATGAAAATACTGTAGTCTAAAGCAAGACTAATGTGCTAAGTAAATTTTGAAAAGAAAAGTACTTCCAATTATCACTACTCCTTCTCCCCCCGAAAGACGTCAATCAACCATACGGTCTGAATTGCAGTCTTGGTTGATTGCTGCTTCGAGGTCTTCGAGGTCTTCTAAAATATTCACCTCGGGCACTTGCTCGCGGACAACTACTCTAAGGATGGCGGTTGTATAGCATTCCCTTGCTGCCTCCTGATAACTATTCACTTGTTTTTTCCCCCCATTGAGTAGGATATTTTAGTTTCGGATGCTAGGTGGACGGTACTACTTTGACTTGATGAATCCATGGTCGCTTGACGATCGCATTGTAAGGAACGCCTCCCTTGATTACCTGAAAGGATGAAATATAATCTATCCCCAGCAAGCGGGTGGTCAGGTTAACTTCACATATAGCTTTCTCACAAGAATAATTGAAGTCTACGAGTGTGTAAACGCTCGGTATAATTTGATCCTCAATACCCACCTCCTTTAGTGCGTCCTATCTGATGAGATTTACGGTGCTACCAGCATTGACCAATACACGTTTCATGTCTGTGTCTTCCACCCTTAGTATTATGACCACGGCGTCATGATGCATGGTGCTGCAGATGATGTTGTCCTCCTCACTGAATAGGATAGTCTCATCTCGGGTGAGACCCTGGTTGGGCGCTGCCGAGATATCCTCTGACCCATTGAGCAATTTTGGTCCCCCGATTATCACAATGATGAACATCTTAGGATCGGGCAGACTTGGCGGTACGTTCTGGTTCTCACTTCTGGCGAAGGTCTGCTGTCCCTTGTCGGTGAGCAGGTCCTTGAGGTAACCTTTGTTCAATAAACTCATAACCTCTAAAATCAACGCTCTGCATCCGGCCGTGTAATGTCCGTGATCCCTATGAAAGTAGCAGTAAAGGTCCTTGTGTCTCCTGCCAGGTTCTGCTCTCAGGTTGCTTGGCCGACGGATTTGTGCGTTCTTCATATGATCTCTTATGAATTCTACGACATTGACTTGCAGACCTAATTCTTCGAACCGATTAGGAACCCCTCCATGTTGAGCGATCCCTTGGACAATGAACCTGACGTTCCCTGGTCGTCTCGACGCTTTAGAAAATTGTCCCTGCTACCTTTCCTGTTTCGCTTGCCTTTGTCCCCCATTCGAGGTTTCTCCACGTATCCCCCTTTTTGTCCTTAGTAGATGACATCTTGGATAGCCGGTCGGATTTTCTCAGAAGCAGAAGTCTCCCCGGGCTTTATGCAAAGCTTCTCGGTGTACCTCTGATGTAGGGCATTCCATGTTGACACACGGTGTTGAGTCAGACTTCACTGCAGCTCTCTGGTGGCTAGGGATCCCTTTGAATTCAAAATCTTGCAAAAGGCTACCACAACAATATTGTTGGGAACTTGAGAGAGCTCCATGTGTTCCCTCTGGATCATGTCGAGATAATCTTTTAGTAGCTCGTTGTCTCGCTAACGGATCTCAACGATATCGTCCTTGCACTTTTCTCGCTTGCGGGCATCGGAATGCGCTTTCTTGAATAAATCTTGCATCTGAGTGAATGATTCGATAGAACCCATTGGTAGTTGAGTGTACCAAGCTAGGGCTCCTTTGGTCAGCATTGAGCCAAACCTCTAAACTATAGCAGACTTGATTTCCTCCTCAGTAATCTTGTTACTCTTTACAGCCGTATAGTACGCAACAATATGCTCATCCGGATCAGTCATTCTATCATACTTCAAGTTATGCGGCAATCAGAAGTGCTTTAGTATGTGGACCGGTGCAGCACTTTCCTTGTAAGCATGCTTGTAAAAATTCTGCTCATCTACCATGGTGACTTGGGGTGGAGCTCTCGGCACGTTACCAATCCGGTCATGGATGACCTTCATCTTCTTTAGAGATCCTGAATGATAGGGGCTCCCTTAAGTTCTTGGTTTTTGATTGTTGATGAGCCTGCTAGAGCAGAATCCATGCTAAGCCTTCAGCTAGGCACAGATGCTGATGAATCATTTACAGGCGCTGGTCCTCGTGGAGACGCTCGCCTCTTAAACGATCCTGTAAACATCATACCTAGTTTGCGAGATACCCCCTCGATCATGTTCTTTGGAACGCTGCTGTTGTTATCAGACATGATTGCGCCTTTTCCTTCGTGGAATACCCACAATTGTCTGGGCCCTACGGTGGGCACCAAACTGTTTATGCCTAAATTTGTATGTCTAGGTTAAATAATTAATTATGAATGAGGTCATAAGCAATACAGTATATTACAATGAAAAAAGTAAGTAAATATGATAAAAGTAAAGACAAGTACTTAAGCAAGAAATAATAGAGAAAGCAAAGTAATTCTTATTCCTTGAGAATAGCTGAGTTCGCTGGTGAATCGTGTCTTGTGCGACTTACGTACAATACAATGTAAGGAGGAGTATTTATAGTAGTGATACCCAGTCCTAAATAAGGTAAAATACAAGTACTAATAAGGACATGGGCCTACAACTCAAGGCGTTGGTATACTAAACCCTAACTAGAAGACAGTAAACCCTGGGGGAGGGGGGATGTGTGCCCTGCGCCTATGACCAAACTGCCTAAAAGATCGTTGGCTCTAAGAGCGAGCGTATATCCTCAGTGCCCAGTGACTTGTAGGATAAGTCTAGTCTCGCCAGCTGGACTCGTATCCCCGTAACAATAGGTGGCGTATTTTAACCCACCCAAGAAAAGTGAAAAGAGAGAAACAAAGTGGTAAGGAGGGACCAATTCCATTTCCATATAGGAGTGGAGTGTCTAAGATTTCCAAAAGGTTAATGGAGGGTAGATTTCCTAGGATCTCTTTCTTTCTTATGTCCGTTAATTCTCATTATTAAATTTTTGAGTAATTATCCTACTTAGATTATACTAACTGTTCGAGCTTATAGGAACGCATGTGTGAAGGGTTGATGTCCAAAATTTCGTAGTTAATTCTTGACCTCCCGTGCACAGTTAAATAGCGACCGTTCCATTGAGTCGAAATCAATTCACTCTTCCTGAATAAGACTGTGAATCTTGCCAAACTCGGGGGATGTTGAGGGAACCGATCAATCCGAAGAAGCCATCTGTGATAAGTTTTTGTGCGACCGAACCTAGAAAATTGAGTGGACTCGAGAGCCACTAAACAAAGTGCGGGAGTGTGTGAGGTGATCTCTAACGGTTCTTTAAGTGTTTTATTTTTACAGGTGAATGGCTGGAAATGGATAGAAAGGTATGGATGCGCCCGAGGTGTGATTAACTGATCTTATGTCCACAAGGCCTCAGTGTCGAGGTGAGAAGAGTGGGTGCTCGAGTTGCTAACGTTAAGCAAGAAAGAGCAACCGTGACTCCACAAGGGTCCGGGGCAGGAACGAGCAATTCTACTCCTATGCGACCGGTGCAATTTGTTTTTTTTGCCCGACACCAACAATTGAAAGTTGAAACTGCTCACAATGTAGAAAATGCTGGGCAATCCCCAAGCTGATATACCACCACTTCGAAGGCCCCGAAGGAATTTAGCAACCGTTGATGAAGAAGGTGGTGTTCAAGATGGAGAATATCCCCAGGTCAGCTGAATTTGAGCCTCTGTATTTTCCCTGAGGCTAGGCTCAAAGAGGCCGTGGAAGTCCTCGAGGTCGAAGACGAGGAGCTTATGTTAACCGAATTCTTGAATGCGAGGCTGCTGACTATTATGATTATTACCTGGAGCAAGCCCGAGATGGTAGAGATACAAACTTGAATAGTGTCAAGATCACTATTCCACCATTCAAAGGAACTAGTGATCCAGACCAATATCTTGATTCAAATGTTCATTTGGAATGAATCTTTGAGACAAATGAGATGAACGATGAGAGGAAAGTAGCCTATGACATTTCTAGGTTTGAGGCATATGCTTGCACTTGGTGGGAGTCCGTAAAGAGGATGAGAAGAAGGCTTGATTTACCCGAGCACCTTACTTGGGTACATTGAAGAGAGTGATAGATGCTAAATATGTGAAGGCTAAACATCGTCAAGAGCAACTTCGGAAGCTCTATAATTTGAAACAAGGGTCTAAACAGGTCGAAGAGTACTTTGATGAGTTTGAAAAGATTTATTTGACTCTTGACATGGAAGAAGACGAGGAGCAAGCCATCATTCAGTAAAAAAATGGGCTGAGTCGAGAGATATCATCTCAATTGAGATAGCATGTATTCCATACCTTGGACGAAGCTTTCCATGCAGTGATCGATGCTGAAAAATGGGTGAAGGGCGACAGAGAAAAATTGGTACCAAGGGAGCACTACTACTACTCCTCCTTTGAACCAAGGCAAAGAATGGAAGAGTCCGAAACTAACCGGTGCCAACAGTGGCCGGGATGCGAAGAAACCGTTCGAGAAAGGAGTGATCGAAATAACTCAAAGGAGTTGGGAGGTAATACTCAACTCAATACTCCTAGTGCTTCATCTATACAATGTCGTAACTGTAGGCGTTATGGTCACATGGCTAAAGAGTGTCCAACTCACCAAGCTGTGATCATGCTCGAGGATGGAACCGTCTAAGAACAAGCTAGTGACTCCAAAGTGGAAGACAGACATGAATATGACCGAGCCGATCATGATGAAGATGGTCATAAAGCAATCGAAGATGACCGTCTGAAAATATTTCTTGTGGTCCGAAGGAACTTGAGTACCATGAACATGGAGGAAGAAGACGATTTTAAAAGGGAAAATATCTTCCATACAAGGTGTTGTGTAAAGGGGAAGGTATTTTTGATGATTGTTGATTCGGGCAGTTGTTCTAAAGTGGAGAGCAAAACTTTGGTTTCACAAATGGGACTGCCTACAATGAAACACCCCCGTCCCTATCGATGAAAATGGTTAAATAAATATGGAGAACTGAAGGTAGCTAAGCAAGTGTTGATCTAATTTAAAGTGGGGGTTTATCAAGATGAATTAATGTTTGATGTGGTTCCGATGCAAGCTAGTTATTTGCTTCTTGGGTGACCGTGGCACTATGATAGGGCCATTGTTCATGTTGGCTGGGCCAACACTTACACTGTTAAGCTCGACGAAACAAGTCAGTGAGGACTATAAACGAATTAGGGAGTTGAAAGAAGTGGCCAAAGCTAAGTCTCACGTAGAGACACAAATTGTGCTAGAGGAAATTGATGAAACACCTGTGGCAAGTAATATTTATGCAATCATACAACTTGGTGAGTACTTGCGAGGCAACAACAAAAGCAAGCTGATGATTTGCCTCGTGCACAAGGGTATCCTTATGAGTTCTAATGATGATTTTCCTAACGATAACCCTTTGCCTAGTGTTATTCAAAATATTTTGCAGGACTTCGGAGACATATTTATGTGTGGATAAAAATATGCCACCTATGATTACGGGGATACAAGTCCAGCTGGCGAGACTAGACTTAGCTTATAAATCACTGGGAATAGAGGATACAACCTGCTCCTCAAGCCACGACCAACACAAGCACAGGACGCAAGGTATACGTTCCGCCGCCTTAGGGTTTACAACCTCCTAGTTAGGATTTCGTATATACTGCTGCCTTGAGTTTACAGGCTCATGGCCTTATTAGTCATTGTATTTAACCATAATTAGGACTAGATAAATCACTACTATAAATATCCCTCCTTACATTGTATTGTACATCAAGTTATTCATGCAGAATCGGACTATTTTCAAGGAATAAAAATTTTTACTTTCTTGTTTATTACTTTTCTTTCAGTTCTACTTACTTTTCCTGCTTACTTACTGTATTTCTTGTGGCTGTCTAACAAATTTAATTATTTAACCTAAGCAACCACATTTAGGCCTAAACATTTTGGCGCCCACCGTGGGGTCCAGAAAATTGTAGTTTCTATGAAGAAAAAAGGTGCATTCATGTCAGAGGACAATGACAACGTCCCTAGGAACACTGCCAATGTGGTAGCGATTCCATAAAAGATCCTAGCGATCCTAACGAATAGGCGAAGGACCCTGCCAAGGATCCAATCCCTGTAGCAGTGATGCGAAAGACGATTTGCCACGTGGAAATAACTCTAGGTTTAAGTAATTCCTGATTGGTCTCTTCAAAAACCAGCAAGAACGGGCAGAGCAAAAATCGGCCAACATGGCTGAAGCTATGGCCCAAAAGTTAGGAGCAATATTTGCTGGATCCTCACAAAGGCCGACATCCTTGCAAGGACCAGCGCCAAAAAATGAGTCACCAGCATCCGTGCCTAATTGAAGACTCAACATGGATGCCGCCCTTGGCAGCTCTAAAGCAGTCAACCACCAAGATCACAAAGAAAACCTGTCATTTAGGACATCCTGAAGGAAATGAAGGCCATTCACGATCGGGTCGGTAATGTTCCTGGTTCTCCATCTGAAGTTACCACCGTGGATGAACAGAAGTTCTATAAGCATGCATATACAGTAAGTGTTGCACCGATCTGCGTATAAAAGTACATCCACCAGCCATCATGAGCAACGAGATTAGTGAAGAAGAAACTCAATCCGCTCTGGTGAAGAGATTCGACTCAACCTTAACTAAAAGTGCCCTTGCTTTGTACACTCAGCTAACAATGAATTCAACGGAGCTATTCACCCAGATGAATGATATTTTCAAGACGGCGCAGTCTGGAGCCCGTAAGCGAGAGAAGTGAATGGAAGATATCTTTGAGATCCAACAGTGCGATGACGAGCTATTGAAGGATTACCTAGAGTGATTTCAGAGGGAACACATGGAGCTCCCTCCAGTTCCCAATAACATTGTTGTTGTAGCCTTTGCCAAGAGTCTGAACTCTGAGGCTTACTAGCCACCCAAGAGTTACGGTGCAGTCTCACTCAATACCCGGTAACAACATGGACTGCCTTACATTAGAGGTACACTAAGAAACTCCACCTTGAACCTGAGCAGTCTCAAGACCTCAGCAAAGGCGCAGGGAGAAAGCGAGCAGATAGTCTACTTCTAGAGGGTGAAGGTGACAGAAGGAGAACAAAAGGAAGGATTTAGAGTCGAGAATGACCAAAAAGCAAAGCAGTTCCCGAGGCAACAGATCCTGTGAGAAAAGTGCAGAATCTTGCAGCTTCAAAGACTTTGGGTTAAGGGTTAATATTGTAGAGCTGGTTGCCCAGCAGTTCGGGAAACTAGCCTTTAGGGTATGTTGGCCGCCCATTATCAAGGGCGCTCATGGAAGGAACTCAAAGCCTTACTGCAATTTTCATCGAAGCAACGGCCACACCACAGTCGACTGCAAGGCCCTGATGCTGGAAATTGAGTATTTGTTAAAGTAGGGGCATCTCAAAGACTTTATCGAAGAAGGAGCGTGGCTCTCAAGAGCGTCGGACCCTAAGGATAAGCGTCACATAAACACGATATTCACGACGTCTGGATCGATCAAAACTCGAGGGACTGAGGCATCGAAACTACTCGCTAGTCCGATTGTGTTAAGCCTAGTAGTAGAGGAAGGAGACCAACGGGACGCTCTCATAGTCCCGATTAAGGCGCTTAATTTTCAGATTGAGCAAGCTCTCATTGACCCAGGGAGTGATGTCAACATCATTCAATGGGATACACTAAAGAAGATAGGCCAGCATCGGTGGATGATTCCCAGCCCCTGTAGGATAACCAGCTTCAACAACATCTGTGAAAAACTTGTCGGGGAACTAGCTCTGTCGGTCTGTATCCCGGGCGTGACGAGTATAACACCCTTCCTGGTACTGATTTGTAATCTCTCATATGATGTTATCCTAGGGAGGCCGTGGATACACAATGTAAAGTGTGTACCCTCAATACTTCACCAAGTTTTCAAATACCCGACCCTAAGTCATCCAATTCCTAAGGCTGCAGAATTATCGTACCAGCTCTCCAAGGTGTTGGTAAAACATAAAGAACCTTAATAGATGATACATTGTTGTCAGGTATTGACACAAGCAAAGATGCATCTCCTACCGCTTTCGATTATAACTGAACCAGTTTAGGGAGAGCACCTGCTGATGTACGTCACGATCTCGGAAGTGGAGTAGAATATGGTACTTACGCGGGAAGAAGATGGGAAATAGTTTCCCATAAAATATGCAGTAAGGGACTTCTGTGGGCAGATCGACACCTCCCGTTACCAGTCTTGTTCGTGGCGGCTGTAATCATGATAGTTGTGCCCGTATTTTCTTAAACATATAGTTAGTATGGTTTTTTCAGTACCGCTGTGGACTATTCTCTCTAAACCCAGGCTCTTGAAGAGGTTAGCAGAATAGGCCAAGGAGCTGGGAGAATACGATATCATTTATCAACCAGGAGGGACCATCAGGTCATATACCCTTGAAGGCTTTGGTGCAGATTTTGTTGAAGGATTAGCATCAGAGGTAGAAGAGTCAATAAAGAGTGTAGAGACGATTGACCCCGTGCACTAGGTAGTCCATTCAGACGTGAATTTTGAGGAGGAAGAGGTCGACCTTGATCTATGGATCAAAACACCTGCTGGGAGAATCTTTTGCAAGGTCGCAAGCTGCCTGAGCAACAAAGCAAAATATGAAGCCATAATTCAAGCTCTTGACATAGCCTATATATTAAGGGCTAGGAAGATCAGTCTCCGTAACGGCTCCCAATCGATGTTCAATCGAGTGAACTAGATCTTTTCTATAGAAGGTGTCCGTACGTCAGACCGGCAAGCAAAGATAAGGGCTCTCCTAAAAAAATTTCAAAAATAGAAGTTTGTTTATCGTGAGAAGGCCTAGAAGACGATGAAGCAGCTGAAGATACAAATTCCAGCTCGGGTGGTCAGCTAACAGAGAACGAGATAACCCCTGCGAACTTAATGAACCTTGAAGTTCCAAACACATGATCCGTTACTTATTGGCGTTCCGCACTGTTGAAGTAATTGGACCAGGGAATACTCCCTAGGGACAAGGCGAAAAGTAGACATCTGCAAAAACAAGCGGTTCATTACTGTTTGATTAATGGAGAGCTATATCATCGAGTGGTAACTGTCCCACAAGTCACATACCGGGATCTAGCACCAATCAGAGAAGGATCTTCGGAGAACACTTCCGGGCCTTTAGAAAACTAACTCTCAATATGGAATCTCTCGAAGACAAGAAAGGTACCGCTATAATTCGGCTTAAGAAGTACTACTCTTGAAAGGTCGACTCAACCTACATATTCGAGACAAGTATTTTCTCCTTTCGTGTCCTTCGTTTTTGCTAATTACATTATACGGGCATTTAGCCCCGTCTTTGTTGAGTTTTATTTGGCTCTGCGCCTCATTTGTCAATAAAACTACCATTCTATTTAGTCATTTTACAATCAGATCCATTTGCGATCCAAACATTCATAGCCCCGACATAACTTAATTAAGTTGAAGTAATACACTCACTTTTCGTGACAAAAGTAGGGTAAACTACTCACTTAAAACTAGATTAGTTCTAACTCAACCACCAGGCATTATTCGTAAGTTAAAATCGTCAATTCAACAAATTGCACCTGCATGTCGATGGGGATGCTCGCCCACATAATGCCAGAAATTCTTAAAACCCTCGAGTAAACAAGCATAAATGTTCTAACTTGAACGCAATAATGCCTAATTACATACAACGAGCTAAAGACGTCCCAATGCGAGGGCAATCTAATGCCATCATTATTGATGCAAATGAAGCGCCCAACAGTGCGTGCACCAGTCTTTAAAACACAATAGCCCAGAAAGGCACCCAAAATATGCTGCTTGACTACACGAGAAGTAACCACGCGAGTACGCATCAAATATTGATGAACGACCATTTTATTAATATCAACAGCCCATAGGCTCACAGTATATAGTTAAATTATTTTCAATACATCACTGTTCATTGCAGGCATTCTTAAGAAAAAAAATTAAAAACCACAAGTTCCTCTATGTTAGATACGGCCAAGATCCTTCATCTACATTGTAGCTACTAGTCAGCAGGCAACCCGAAGTTTTTTTTAGGCATCAAGAGATATGTCAGCCCGAGAAATCTCCGGCATGCATTCACTGATATAACAAAGGCCTAGACGTTCTATCCGCAACGAAGGACCTTATAAGCATTTTAGCACATGTGAAACCTTCTTCTGTCATAACGAACAAACTAGAAGATCTGCTTTGACCCCTATTGGTTAAACGAGAGTGCATAGCTTCGCATATTTTCAAGCAAAATTGGGAGTTTATCAAAGACAAGAAGACTTGAGCTGGGAACCTACTAGAAGGGTGACTCTACCCTCGGGTATCCCACAGCCAGCAGCTAAAGAGGCGTTGCAATAGAAATTCAGCCGGACCAGCCGAACTAAGAGATAACCTTGAACCACGAGTGAAGTTAGAGCTTGGTGAGTCATTAACCCGTTGATGGTATAAGGCTACATCCTCTTGTCTACCATGATATGGATCTAGGCATTAAAGCATCAACCTGATACTAGTTAAGGAGCTACCTGAACGCTGACAACGTCCTTGAGGAGAAGCCTCACAACAGTTGAAAGGGCAAGCGTCTTGACCCCGCATGAAAAGAGGAATATCACAGCAACCGCTATGTTATAAGATAAGTGCACCATAATCAGTGCACATGCAACATCAAAGACATTATGGAGAACATCATTTGAATCATGATCAAACATCATGACTTAGGGGACTCCGTTCATCCAATCATGAGTTGAGAAATAGAGGAAGAAAACTGCGGAGAGTCTTTTGCCTACAGTTTTCTCAGGCACCATCCATTCTAAAGAAAGGAGTTGTTCTGGGAATATCAAACCAGGATCAAAGGCAAACAGTTTTGAAAAAGAATGGCTATTATTTTATAAGAAAGCTTTGGAAGAAGTAATATATTTCTCTGAAGAAAGATTTGTGATTTTCGTCCATCATGAAGCCTCTATTTAAAGGCGTAATGAGATTAGGATGAAGCGTAAAATGGTCATTATAATTACGGCCTAAAGATATGAAACGATTCAGTGCAGTAAAAGTTGTTTATAAAAAAAGGTGCATAGAATCAACATTGATCAATTAGATGAAGACACATGTGTTTCTTGAAGAAATCAAGCGTCGCTCTTGGTCAAGGAGAATGCTAGTTTCAAGGAGTCAGTAAGATATTTTTTCACACCCTTTTCGACGCCTTAGGATTTACAGTCTCCTAATTACGGTTCCATATATACCGCCGCCTTGATTTTACAGGCCCATGGCCTTATTAGTCTTTGTATTTAACTATAATTAGGACTGGGTAAATCTCTACTATAAATAGCCCTCCATTATATTGTACATCAAGTGATTCACACAAAATTCAGCTATTCTCAAGGAATAAAACTCTTTACTTTCTTGTCTATCACTTTCTTTTAGTTCTA
Organism: Petunia secreta; assembly: GCA_029990175.1. Classification (NCBI taxonomy): domain Eukaryota; kingdom Viridiplantae; phylum Streptophyta; class Magnoliopsida; order Solanales; family Solanaceae; genus Petunia; species Petunia secreta. The sequence goes on from JARKIP010000009.1 coordinate 19,842,067, forward strand.
CTTACTCTTCCTGCGTATTTACTATATTGCTTGTGACCCACTAACAAATCTAATTATTTTACCTAAACGACAAAATTTAGGCTTAAACAGTTTCCTGAAGAAATGCGAGCTGGATTGCCTCAGCCGAGGAATCTAGCACAAAATTGACTTCATCACAGGGTCTCAAATCCCGAACAAACCAGCCTATAGGTGTAATTCCGAAGACACCAAAGAGCTCCAACGACATGGGGACGAATTTCTGCACAAAGAACTGGTTCGAGAGAGCTTGAGCCTGTGTGCCGTGTCGGCCACACTTGTGCCAAAGAAAAATGGAGCGTGGTGAATGTATGTTGATTTTCGGGCAGTCAAAAAGATAACAGTAAAGTATCGTCATCCTATTCCTCGATTTGATGACATGATAGATGAATTGAGTGGTTCATGTTGGTTTTCGAAGATTGATCTTAGGTCAAGTGACTACCAAATCTGTCTGAAACCTGGTGATGAGTGGAAACTGCTTTCAAGACTAAATTCGGTCTGCATGAATGGTTAGTCACCGAGCACATTCATGAGATTGATGAACCCTATGCTTAAGCCATTTATAAATAAGTTTGTTGTTGTGTATTTCGATGACATACTTGTTTAGAGTAAATCCGTGGATGAACATTTAGAACACTTAAGGCTTGTGCTTGATGTTTTGAGAAGTGAAAAGATTTATGCTAATTTCAAAAAGTGTGCATTTTTGTGTTGACCATATTGTCTTTCTGGTTTTGTTATGAGTGCTAGTGGTGTTGAAGTCGATAAATTAAAAGTCGAAGCTATTAAAGATTAGCAGACCCTACTTCGGTGTCTTAAGTCTGTAGTTTCCATGGGATAGCTAGTTTCTATAGAAGGTTTGTCCATGACTTTAGCACCATGGCCGCTCCTTTAACCGAGCTGGTCAAGAAGGACCAATCGTTTGTGTGGGGAGAGTTCCAAGAGAGGGCATTCCAAGAGTTGAAATGGAGCCTTATTTCTGCCCCGTTGTTCTAACTCCCCGACTTTAGCAAAACCTTCGAGGTCTAATATGATGCATTCGGGGTAGGGATCGAAGGAGTGTTTATGCAAGATTGGATGCCGATCGCTTACTTTAGCGAAAAGCTTAAGGGTACAATCTTGAATTACTCAACATATGACAAGGAGGTGTACGCCCTCGTGAGAGCACTGGCCCATTGGCAACATTATATGTGGCCAAGAGAGTTTGCGATTAAAAGTGATCATGAATCTTTAAAACATCTCCAAGGCCAAGAGAAGTTGAATCCACGGCATGCCAAATGAGTAGAGTTTATCGAGAACTTTCTCTATGTAACTCATTACAAGAAGGGAAAAGACAATGTCGTGGCCGATGCACTGTCAAGAAAGTTTGACTAAGAGGCCACTCTAGCTTCGAGGGTAATGGGTTACGAGAGCATCTAGTCGATGTACGAGCATGACCCTATGCTTAAGAGCGTCTGTGATGCGATAGTGAGTGATCGGAGGGTAGAAAAATATTAGTGGCATGACAACTATCTCTTTAAGAAGGGGAGAGTTTGTGTGCCCGTATCATCTTGGAGAGAACTTGTTCGAGAAGCTCATTCAAAAGACATAATTGGTCACTTCGGAGTGGATAAAACTCTTGGAATCTTATCCGAGCAGTTCCACAAGCCAAAAATTCAATGCTCTATGGATAAAATTTGCAATACATGTTTAGATTGAAAAAGAGCTAAGTCGAGGTCTAACCCTCATGGCTTGTACACTCCGTTACCTGTTCCTAATAGCCAGTGGGTTTATATATCAATGGATTTGTGATGGGGTAACTGAAACGCGCCGTTTAAGGATGATGGCTCACAATTACCCTAGTCAATTGTAGGTATCGAACACAGGGTCTAGTGTGAAACTTGAAATAGTCTATTTTGCTTGAGTTCTACTCCCTCCATTCCACTTTAGATTAACCCATTTTACTTTGCACAGAGTTTAAAAAAAAAGAAGACTTTTGAAACTTATGGTCTAAAATAAGTTATAAATATTTGTATGGCTACAAATCATCTAGGGATGAGTAAAAGTGAATATTTCTTTCCAAATTTAGAAAGAGGTCATTGTTTTTTAAACAAACTAAAAAGGAAATAGGTTCATCCTTTTTTAATGGAGAGAGTATGAGTTTAGTGAGTTAATCCTAAAATTTAAGTATAATTGAAACTATTGTAAAATAAGAGTAATAGCAAGGTAAAATTAATAATATGTGAAAATACTAGGATACTAACTTCCCCCTAGCCCTGTAACCAAGTGGATATAGTTTAAACCTTCTTCACACCAAGGTTACCCAATGGACCTTGCTCGCATTTACTCAACTCCCGGATGAGATTCGTTACTACCAACTCTTGCCATCTCTGTGCTATGAGTTGATGCATTTAAAGCTAGCAACTAGTCCCAAGTAAGGTATCCCCCTCTCGGTGTTCAACCCATTAACCTAGGGTAAATGCAACATAGTTACCCCCTGTACCCCATCACTACACTTTCCATTCCTAGATTTACCCTCTCAGTGCAAATATAGTACTTGCTGGGCTCAACTTGAGTTGTACACCTCAATTTGTTGTAATGTAATCAAAGGTAGTGAAATGGGGGTATTCCTAGGTGCTTAGAAGCTTATTATGCTATACCCATTCGATTATTGGACTAGGGTTTCGTTAGCACCCTAGTTGATCATTTAGCTACTCATACTAAGTAATGATTCAAGACTTGATAGTAATGAAATATGCATTGAAATAGTAAAGTAGTAAAGATTCTTACACAAAATGATGTTCTATATAATACAAGAAAGCTTAACTAAGGGCTAATGGTGTTTTGTCCTTATCTTGCCTTTTAAGTAATGTAAAGTGTAATATGTTCTCAAAAAACCTAATTCTAGCTATATATAGTGTTTACTAAAAATAATTACAGAAATACCATTCTCAGGTTGGGCTGAGGCCTTTTTGACAAAGGGCTGAGTTCCAGTCTTGAATTGACAAAAGGGTTGGTGCCTCTTTGGACCTGGGATGGCGCTTTTTTCTGGGTTTGTATAAGAGCACAACCGTACTTTATTGGGCGACCACCTTTTCTATTCCAAAAAGGGCTGCACAACATAGAAACATGCGGTCACATCTTCTTCACACCACCTTTTTATTGCAAAGTGCCATGGGCGCCCGCCTTTAGCATGGGCTGTCACAACTTCTTCTTCAAAATCTTTTCCTTGCAAAGTGCCATGGGCACCCGCCCTTAGCATGGGCGGTCGCATCTTTATAAGTCTTCCAGTGCCCAGTCGGATACTCAACAGGTATGCACTTCCAGAGAAAGGACAGTTGCCCCTAGCAAAGGCGGCCGCCTCTTCAGTGTTTCTGTCGCTTCTTGAATTTGATCACTTTATTTGGGTAATCATTCTCTTTTGGTTTCTTCCTTTTTTTTTTTAGGGTTTAACACCTGAAACCAAGCAAAATGTATTAATCTTTCCTATAGATTGGACACTTTTTGATTAAAAGACAAAAGTTTAAACGAGTTAAACTAAGGAAAATGCTCACACATCAACTCCCTAAAACATAAGTCTTTGCTTCTCCTCAAGCAAACCAATCTCTACCCAAGAGTAGTGAAGAAATTTCAAGGCTAGCATACAATGAAGCTAAGTTCCATTTTCAATCTTTCAAAAACTTTTGAGCTCATTTGGCACCAACACATAATCACACTCATGATTACTTGACAAGTTACTTTATGAACCACTTCACAAGTTTTACAATGGTCAAAGGATGACCTAGAGCTTCAAGTGTGGATTTGGTTCATCAACCAACTTCATATGGAATCAAACCCCATTTCAAGCCAAGCTCTCATCTCTCATACCACCACTTTCATTCCTCACCTCATAAAGAGTAGTCCTTATCTCACAATCAAATTCAAACTAACGGCTTAAACAATTAAGCATTCATACTCCAAAGAATGTTCACGAGTTGAGTCAAAGAACCATATTCTTTCCATATTGTGGCTCTCGATTAATGGAGAAGTACTAAACATTGGATCAACTAGGACTTGATTAGGCTTGCAATGAAGGGACGGGGCTGGTGTGATAATTTAGGAACATAGTGACTACCAACCACCTTACAGACACACAACCATTAAAAATCATCCTTCTTTCACCTCCTTTCACTATTTTCCTCTATTCCCTTTCCTTTATTTTCTACTTCTTTTTGTCTTTTTAAAATTTTTGGAAGCCTAATGGTTTTTATTCTCCTAGTCCACCCCTTATATATACACAACAAACTAGGGAGACTATTTTTTTCACTTTGTTTCACGTTTTAGATTTTTCACAAACTATTTCTCTCTCTCTCTCCTTTTCTTTTTACTTAGCATCTCACTAGGCTTCATAGCACATGACATATCCAATGGATTCTCCCAAACTTAGGCTTTTGCCTTATTCTAAAATTCTTACTTTAAAAGGAAATTTTACACAATCACCAATGGATTACTCACAAACCGGGTTACCAAATGAAAGGCTAACCGGCTCAAAAGGAATTACTGGTGATATTTTTAGATTAAGGTTATATGAAGAGGCTCAAAAACAGTTCCACAGAAAGCCTAAGATCATTTCCAAGTTCGGCACAACTCAAATTTTGACTTGAACACAAGCTAGGCAAGTTCTAGACCTCAACTCAAACATGTGAACCCACCATCTATCCTCAAACATATACAAGTGGGTCACTTCAAGACAAAAAATCAACTCTCAACAAGGTTCTCACTTGTAAAGTCTTAATGGTCCACTAGGAACCACGTAAAAGACTCAAAAGCAACACATGAACCTAGAGTCATCAACCAAGATGAAAGACTTATAAATTTGGCACTCCACAACTTGTCTCATGCCATAAGATTCAAATGAGATGTTGGTACTTTATTAGACTTACAAACACAACCACAAGGCCATTTCATAAAATCTACTATGTACACTACTTGGTTCAAACAACCACTTCCAGAAAGAACCAAGTAAAGAAAACCAAAAGCTTATTTAAAATAAAAATAATTTAGGAAGTTAACAAGATATGCTAATAAGGAAAGTAACATGCACTATATACTACCAAAAAGAGTGATTCAAATTCAATTATATCATCCAAAACATTCAAAAATAAAAACAATTGTACCAAATTATCCAAACATAATTACCATATTATCCAAAAAAATAATCCAAAACATTCATGAATTTAAACCCCTCCCCCAACTTAAAACTCTTGCATCGTCCCCGAATGCAAAGTAAGCACAAAAAATAAGCACAGGGGGGGGGGGGTAAGAAGGGACTCTCTGATCAACTCAGACTTTCTTCTTTCCTTTACCTTCCACATGAACACGTGGAGGCTCTTCCGTATACTTCTTCTTTTCAGCTCTTGCTCGAGCGGCTTCTTCAACAAATGCTTGCCTAGCTATTTGGATTTGCACTTCTTCAAGGAGCAGAGTTGGGTCATCTTCTGGATACACATCAACAAAAGCAATGTTCATCATGGTCTCCAAGTCTCTTTTCACCTTAGTTGCATCTTCCTTGTTTTGTTGAGCTTTCTTCCCTATTTCCTTCTCGGTGCACAGCTCATTTAGCTTCTTAGCCCTCTCTACTTGTGTCCTTGCCACAAGTTTAATTGCTTTGTCTATCTTTTTCAGTGTCTTCTTGTTGTTTGCGATGTATTTTGTGTTTCTTTCCATAGCCTTTGCATGCTTGGCCAACTTATCTATAGCCATTTTCCCTTGTGAGGCCTGTGGTGACATCATCTATGGCATCCTAGGCAAATAGACTTTGAATTCTTCCATCTTCCTATCTAACTCAACCAATTTCTGAGTCAAATGTGTCAAGGCAGGATGCACATTCTGTGGAAGCTGGGCTTGGCGTGTTCTTGAGGTTGATGGCCTGTCTGAGGGAGTAACAGTCCTGGTTTGAGCCTGAGTAGGTACAGCCTGCACTGAAGGTGCTGAAGGATGGAGTGGATTTTTCACATCCTCATCAGCAAAGTTTTCACATCATTCCTCCATCAAGTATTCTGTGAGGGTGTTTGGATAGGGATAATTATAGTCATCTGATCTGGCTACCTCTACCATGGTCTTTAGTATCTCAGCCCCCAAATTCACTTTGATCCATGTCATCAAGCATCCCATCATCATTGCCCTTTTTAAGCTTATGATGATTTTTTCTTCGGTTGGTAAGATTCTGGAGCTAATGATGGAATACCATCCCTTGGCTTCAAAGTTTAAGTCGGGCTATGTAATTTGAACTCCTGCTCTTCTCCACGAAGGATCTTCTTCTCTTCCAATGATTGGTACCAGCCATTCTTTTTGTGCTTCCTCCTCCAAGGCTTGCATCTCCATTTGCTCTTGAGCGATTAAAATTGTAAGCTCCAAATGGTCATTCAAGGCTTGGGCAGAGATGTCAACTCCAATGTCCCTACACACACACCTTGCCTTCTTGCTCTGTTTCCTTTCTTAGCCCATCATATATCTCCAAAATCATGTAAATGTTGCATCACCAAGGGGTTTTGTGAGCAGTTTTGGCCATCTTGTATTCATGAGTGTTTGATAGAAATTAGGGCTAAACCTCCTTAACCTGTCTGTCCCTATGACTCTCTCAAGAATGAAGATATTAGCAGATTCATCTTCAACCATTTCCCAAGGGTAAGCTTCGGTGGAGGAGATTGAGATGGAATGAAGAGACTCCTTTCTTTGCCTCTTCTTTGATCTAGATCTTTGCTTTGGAGGTATTGTGGTTGCAAAACAACTCAAAGATAGTGTTAGCTAAGCCTATTATGGCATAGGTTCAATAGGCTTCACAATCAATCTCATGTTTTTAAGAAGTATGCAAAAAGGACGGGGTCATGTGTAAAGGGTGGCCGCCTCTTGGTCAAAACTAAGAAACTTTTCAGTGTTTAGGATAAAGGGCGGCCTACACTGCAAGGGCGGAGAAAGTCCCGAGGACTTGTTTTCCCATACTTAGAAAAAAATTCATCATTTCAAAAGGGCGGCCGCCTCTTGAATTGGCAGCCTCATCTTTGACAAGGGGCGACAGACACTGCAATGGTGACCTGAAAGGGCGCCCAAAGTCCTGAGAGGGTGCATTTTTTTACATACCCAAATTTTTGGGAAGTTTAGAAGAGTGGTCGCCTCTTCAAGGGGCGGCCTCCAAATGCAACCCTTTTTAATTATTGAAGACAGGAGGCGACCTACTCTGCAAGGGTGGCCCCAAAGGGCGCCCAAAGCCCAGAGAGGTGCCTTTTCCATATTTAGGATATTTTTTGGATCTTAGGCAAAGAGTGTCCACCTCATGAAGGGGCGCCCACATGCTCTTAGGCACTCTCTCCTTGGACAGATGGTCAGGTGAGATAAAAGAGGCGGCCGCACAAATATGGTGCAGCATCCGTCTTATCACTAAGTTTAAAGTTGGATCCTTATGAAAGGGCGGTCGCCTATCAGAATGGTGACTGCACATTCTTGAACCATCAGTAGTCCAGGATGCTAAACCTCAAGAGAGGGCGACCGCCCATTAAAGGCGGGGGCCCTTTCTTTGTCAGCACAAAAATAAAGGGCATGATTCCCTAGATTTTAAATATTATAGCAGAACAAGGCTCATAACTACCCACTTTATTTCTCTCTCAAGGTCAAAACACTCTCAAACTTTAAGGACTCAAGTTGATAAATAGGTATGCACACCCTTCCCCCAACCATCCTAAGCTATATTTTTGCATTTTTTCAAGTTTTTAATCTACATTAAATCCTACTCCTAAAATGTTATAATAAACTAAGAAACTAAAAACAAAGATGAATTGAAAGGGCTTACCAGATGAAGTATGCAGTGGAGAGAGTGAGTGATATATTGTGTTTAAAAAGTAGGGTGAAGGGGTCCGACGATCGGAAAAAATAGAGGCAGCCAGCGGTTAGGATTTCAGATGGAAATAATTCGAAGAGGTAAAGAGGTGCCCCTAGGGTCCCTTTTATACCCCCGCTTACCCAATAACTGTTACAAGAAAGGCATCCGCATTTTACAAGGGCGGCCGCCTTTTACAAGGGTGGCCTCCTTTTTATAAGCGCGATCGCCTTTGCACTAGCCTTTACCAATGCTAACTTTAAGCAGAAAGGGCAGTTGCCTATGAGATGGGCGACCGCGGGTTGGGATCCACCCATTCCCATGTAGAAATTGGGCGGCCTACACTGCATGTGCGCTTCGAAAGGGTGCTCAAACTCCAGAGAGTTCCATTTTTGACATTTACCAAAAAAATTTAGACTAAAGCTAAAGGGGCGGCCGCCTCTTGAAAGGGTGACCTACGTGTCAAAAATTGCTTCCTATTCTGCATGTGTGGCCAAAAAGGACGAGGATTGTCCAGAGAGCCTCACATTCCATACTTAGAAAAAATTTCTTTGATGAAAAATGGGTGGCCGCCCTTTTTAAAAGGCGATCACATGCTCTTGGATCCTCTGAACATTTCCATTCTCTCAGCCATAATCACTCACTAACGGGCGGCCACCCAAGCAAGGTGCAGCCTTTCTGTTACCTATAGTGTCATATTTTTGGCTCCTTCTGGTTCCAGCTGCAACTCATCCTTGACACCTACAAAACTACTAGTTATCCAAAAATCTTGGGCCGCCTTTCAAGAAGCGCCTTAGTTAACGTCATGGCACGACGTCGACCCATTAGCCCAAGAATCAATCAAAATGACCAAGGCCATCATCTTGGTGCCTTCCATAACTCCCAAGTTATGTTTCGCCCAGTACCCATTCACTCTAAAACTTCTACTATCATCTCCTTCAAAATAAAGGGCACCATAAGGAGAAACACCAACAACCTTGAACGGGCCACTCCATTTCGACTTCAACTTTCCCTAAAATAATTGAAGAAGGGAATTAAACAACAACACAAGATCTCCTACTTTGAATTCTCAATTCCATATCTTTTTATCATGCACAATCTTCATTCTTTCCTTGTACAATAAGGTATTTTCATATGCGTTGAACCTCATTTCATCAAGCTAATTCAATGCATCCATTCTATTTTTCGAGGCTAACTCCCAATCTACATTCAACTTTGAACCACCAATTTATAAGGAGACATACCTATTGGAGTTTTGTAAGCCGTCTTATAAGCGCAAAGTGCATCATCCAATTTCACAGCCCAATCTTTCCGGTTTGCTTTCACGGTCTTTGCAAAAATTTTCTTGATTTCACGGTTGGATTCTTCAACTTGTCCACTAGTTTGTGGATGATAAGGAGTTGCAACTTTGTGCTTGACTCCATAATTCTCAAGGAGCGAGTCAAATGCCTTGTTGCAAAAATGAGAGCCACCATCACTAATTATGGCTCTAGGAGTGCCAAATCGAGTGAAGATGCTCTTTTTTAAGAACGCCATGACACTTCTTGCTTCATTGTTTGGTAGAGCTGCCACTTCCACCCACTTGGATACATAGTCAACGGCCACCAAAATGTACTTCATTCCACCCGAGCTTACGAATGGTCCTATGAAATCAATACCCCATGCATCAAACAATTAAACCTCCATGATAGGATTTTGAGGCAGTTCATGTTTCCTTAACGCTCCCCCAGCTCTTTGGCATCTATAACAACCTTTCACAAATGCATGAGCATATTTATAGATAGTAGGCTAATAGAATCCACACTCTAAGATCTTTGAGGCGGTCCTAATGCCATCATTATTACCCACCATATAATGAAGAATGACATCCATTTATAATCTCCCATTGCTCGACATTCGGGACACATCTCCGGATCATCCCATCCGCACAAATTCTAAACAAATATGGTTCGTCCCAATAATAAAGTCGAGCATCCTTCATGAGCTTTGTTCTTGGATTGCATGATTAATCATCGAGTAAATCTCCACAAACCACAAAATTTGCAATCTCCGCATACCATGGTATTTTCCCCAAAGTTACTGAAAGTACTCTTTCATCTGGAGAACAATCATCAATTTCACCATCTTCACGAGGTCTCGCCCTTTTTCCAATCTTGAAAAATGGTCCGCCATTTGATTCTCGGTGCCTTTACTCTCCTTTACCTCAATATCAAACTCTTGAAGCAATAATATCCACCGGATCAAATGAGGTTTAGAGTCCTTCTTACTCATGAAATAACGAATCGCCTAGTGGTCAGTATTGACAACCACCTCATATCCCATCAAATAAACACGAAATTTCTCAAATGCAAACACCACTGCTAAAAATTCTTTCTCGGTGATCGTGTAGTTCAATTGGGCACCATTCATGGTCTTGCTAGCATAGTAGATAGGATGATTTTTTTCCATCCTTTGACCTAACACGACGCCAAGAGCCACATCACTTGCATCACACATCAATTCAAAGGTAAATTCCCATTTGGCACTTATAATGATTGGCGCGGCAGTAAGCCTTCTTCTCAATTCTTCAAATGCCTTAAGGCCATCATCGTCAAAAACAAATTTAGCTTCTTTTTCGAGTAACTTGCATAGGGGATAGGCAATCTTCAATAAGTCCTTGATGAATCTTTTATAAAAACCCGCATGACCAAGGAAACTTCTCACTCCATTAACGGTGGTAGGAGGTGGAAGCTTGGAAATCACATCTATTTTAGCTTGATCCACTTCTATCCCGCGCTTGGAACCTTGTGTCCCAAAATAATTCCTTCTTCCACCAAAAAGTTGCATGTTTTCCAATTAAGCACCAACTTTGTTTCTTCACATCTTTCAAGTACAAATCAAGGTTGTGTAAAAAATCACAACCAAACACCAACCACGGAAAATTCATCCATAAACACTTCCAAGAAGTTTTCCACCATATCGTGGAATAAAGGAAGCATGAACCTATGGAATGTGGTGGGTGCATTAGAAAGACCAAAGGGCATCTTTTTGAAAGCAAATGTCCCATAAGGACAAGTGAAGGTTGTTTTCTCTTGATCTTCCGCTTCAATAGATATTTGGTTATACCCCGAGTACCCATCAAGCGAACAATAATAAGCTTTCTCGAACAACATATCCAACATTTGATGAATATATGGAAAGGGAAAATGATCTTTCCTTGTAGCTTTGTTGAGCTTGCGGATGGTCCATGTAAACTCTCCACCCGGACAAGGTCCTAATGGAAATAGCTTCTCCCTTCTTATTCTGCACGACTGTCATACCTCCCTTCTTGGGTACACATTGGACCAGTGATACATATTCACTATCGGAAAAGGCTCATTAACACTTGCATCCAACCATTTGATGATCTCATTTTTAACAACTTCTTGCATTGCTGGATTTAACCGTCGTTGATGCTTAACCGAAGGTTTGCTGCCTTCTTCAAGAAAGATTTTGTGTGTGCACACTCCCGGATCAATGCCTCTAATGTCGGCTTGAGTCCAACCAATAGCCCGAATTCTCTTTCTCACAAATTATAAGAGCTTATCTTCTTGAGATTGGTCCAAATGGGATTAAATAATTATAGGGAGAGTAGAGTTAGGGCAAAGGTAGGCGTATCTCAAACGACTTGGTAAAACTTTGAGTTCAAGAATTGGGGGTTCTTCAATAGAGGGTTTAGTTGGTGGCACCTTTCGATTTTTAAGATCAAGAGAGAGTTTCTTTGGAGAAATAAGGCTTAGTACCAAATCCTTCCAATGCTAAGACACATTGCTTGACACTTTCTTCATCATCAACATCCACATTTCGTAACACAGATGCCAAGACATCAAATTCCTTTGTTAAGCTCTCATTTTCTACCAATGCATCCACAACTATATCAACATAAGAATATGATGCATCTTCACTTGTTGCCTTCTTAACTTGCAAACATGAAACATCACCTTCTCACTATTGAATCGAATGTTAACTCCTCCTCCACATCACACAATACTCTTCCTGTGGTAAAAAATGGTCTCCCAAGAATAATTTGCACGTTATAATATACAGCGCAAACCAAGATAACAAAATCTGTCAGGAAGATAAAACGATCTACTTCATAAACACATTCTCAACCACCCCAACCGGCCTTTTAATAGAATGATCGGCTATTTGAAGATTTATAGAGGTCGGTCTTGTTTCTTTTCCACCCAATGTCTTGTAAACAGCATAGGGCATAAGATTCAAGCTTGCTTCCAAATCACATATTGTTTTCTCAAAGTATCTTTCCCCAATAGTACATGGTAAAGTGAATGCATCGGGATCTTCCATCTTCAATGGTATCACATGATACATAATTGCACTGCATTGATGAGTGACCTTGATGGTTTCAAATTCAAAGAACCTCTTCTTTGTCACCAAAGCTTTTACAAACTTTGCCACATCCGGCATTTGCTCTAAAGCATCAACCAAAGGTAAGTTGATAGAAGTAGAAGCAATCTTCTTCCAAACCTTTTTGGCATGATCGGATCTTCTCAATCTTTCATTTCTTTGGGGAAATAGTGGAGTGGGCTTTGGAAAAGTAAGCTTGGTAGGAATAGCTTCTTTGGGTGGTGGAGGTTGTTTTGGTGGGTTTTTGGGTAGAAGTGGGTTTTGGTAGTGGAGTTTCCTCTTCAAGAGGAATTTTTTTTCTTGGACATTTTGAGGCTCCACCTCTTCATCCATTTTATCCCCATTTTCTACTTCATCACTCAATATCTCCACTTTTTGCACACCCTCTTCAAGCTCCATTTGAATATCATCAACTACCATTTTGGGACTATCCCAAGTCTTTCCAGTTCTAGTTATGATGGACATTACTTAATCATTCCCATGCCTCTTGGGATTCACTATCGTATCACTTGGTAATGCTCCATGTTTTCTTTGATTCACTTTATGAGACAACTGGCTATATTGGGATTCAAGCGACTTGATAGAAGTCGAATGTGATTGTACAGTTTGCTTGATATTCTTGATTTCCACCCGAGTTGTCCTCTTGGAGTTTCAACATCTTCTCCATCATTCCTTCCAACCTTGGGTTCTTAGGATTACTTGAACTTTCTTGAGATTCATGAGAACCTCTTTGATTTCCATTTGGCTCTCTCCCTTGATTAGTACCATTCCACTTATGAGTATTGCTCCATTGATTGTAAGGCTTCCATTGACCTTGAGCTTGATAGCCTTGTTGATTATATAGAGGTCATTGACCTTCATAAGTACTAACACAATTGGCCTCCTCTTCTTGCTCTTGGCCCTCTTGGGGTGGTATTTTACCTTCTTGTCCTTGAGGCATAAACCCCGTAGGAACATAGCCCGGTGGAGCATAATCCATAGGATAGGGTTGATATTAAAAATTGGCACCATGGTGAACTTCTATAGGAGGAATGTCAATGGCATTTACTTGCTTTGCGGGATCTTAGATTGTTTTCAATTGGTTTTTTGCAAGCAATTCGACCGTTGTAACAAATTAAGTCATTCTTTCTTCTTGAGATTCAATTGCTTTTTCAAGTAAGTCATTGTTGGGATCATACGTACCTGACCTCCTTACTCTTGACTTCCATGCTCTTGATTGCTTTGAGACCTTGTTGATGAGGTCAGTTTCTTGTTGAAAAGTACCCCCATTAAGCCTCCATTGAGGAGAGTGAGTGATTTGTTGTTGAGAAAGTAGGGTGAAGGGGTCTGACGATCCGAAAAAATAGAGGTAGCCAGCGGTTAGGATTTCAGATGGAAATAATGCGAAGAGGTAAAGAGGTGCCCCTAGGGTTCCTTTTATACCCCCTACTTACCCAATAACCGTTACAAGAAAGGCACCCGCGTTTTACAAGGGCAGCCACCGTTTACAAGGGCAGCCTCCTTTTATAAAGGCGGTCGCCTTTGCACTACCCTTTAGCCATGCTTTCTTTAAGCAGAAAGGGTAGTCGCCTAAGAGATGGGCGACCGCGCGTTGGGATCCACCCATTCGCACGTAGAAATTGGGCGGCCTATGCTGCATGTGCGTTTTGAAAGGGTGCTCACACTCCAGAGAGCTCCATTTTTGACACTTACCAAAAATTTTTAGACTAAAGCTAAAGGGGCGGCCGCCTCTTGACCTACGTGTCAAAAATTGCTTCCTATTCTGCATGTGTGGCCAAAAAGGACGAGGATTGTCCAGAGAGCCTCACATTCCATACTTAGAAAAAATTTCTTTGATGAAAAATGGGTGGCCGCCCTTTTTAAAAGGCGATCAAATGCTCTTGGCTCCTCTGAACATTTCCATTCTCTCAGCTATAATCACTCACTAACGGGCGGCCACCCAAGCAAGGTGCAGCCTTTCTGTTACCTGTAGTGTCATATTTTGGGCTCCTTCTCGTTCCAGCTGCAACTCATCCTTGACACCTACAAAACAACAACTAGTTATCTAAAAACCTTGGGTTGCCTTCCATGAAGCGCCTTAGTTAACGTCGCGGCACGACGTCGACCCATTAGCCCTAGAATCAATCAAAATGACCAAGGCCACCATCTTGGTGCCTTCCATAACTCCCAAGTTACGTTTTGCCCGGTACCCATTCACTCTATAACTTCTACTATCATCTCCTTAAAAATCAAGGGCACCATAAGGAGAAACACCAACAACCTTGAACGGACCACTCCATTTCGACTTCAACTTTCCCTGAAATAATTGAAGAAGGGAATTAAACAACAACACAAGATCTCCCACTTTGAATTCTCAATTCCAAATCTTCTTATCATGCACAATATTTATTCTTTCCTTTTAAAACAAGGCATTTTCACATGCGTTGAACCTCATTTCATCAAGCTCATTCAGTGCATCCATTCTAGATTTCGAGGCTAACTCCCAATCTAAATTCAACTTTGAACCAAAAATTTATAAGGAGACATACCTATTGGAGTTTTGTAAGCCGTCTTATATGCGCAAAGTGCATCATCCAATTTCATAGCCCAATCTTTCCGGTTTGCTTTCACGGTCTTTGCTAAAATTTTCTTGATTTCACGGTTGGATTCTTCAACTTGTCCACTTGTTTGTGGATGATAAGGAGTTGCAACTTTGTGCTTGACTCCATGCTTCTCAAGGAGCGAGTCAAATGCCTTGTTGCAAAAATGAGAACCACCATCACTAATTATGGCTCTAGGAGTGCCAAATCGAGTGAAGATGCTCTTTTTTAAGAACGCCATGACACTTCTTGCTTCATTGTTTGGTAGAGCTGCAACTTCCACCCACTTAGATACATAGTCAACAGCCACAAAAATGTATTTCATTCCACCCGAGCTTACGAATGGTCCTATGAAATCAATACCCCATGCATCAAACAATTAAACCTCCATGATAGGATTTTGAGGCAGTTCATGTTTCCTTAACGCTCCCCCGGCTCTTTGGCATCTATGACAACCTTTCACAAATGCATGAGCATATTTATAGATAGTAGGCTAATAGAATCCACACTCTAAGATCTTTGAGGCGGTCCTAATGCCACCATGATTACCCACCATATAATGAAGAATAACATCCATTTATAATCTCCCATTGCTCGACATACGGGACACATCTCCGGATCATCCCATCCGCACAAATTCTAAACAAATATGGTTCGTCCCAATAATAAAGTCGAGCATCCTTCATGAGCTTTGTTCTTGGATTGTATGATTAATCATCGAGTAAATCTACACAAACCACAAAATTTGCAATCTCCGCATGCCATGGTATTTTCCCCAAAGCTACTGAAAGTACTCTTTCATCTGGAAAACAATCATCAATTTCACCATCTTCACGAGGTCTCGCCCTTCTTCCAATCTTGAAAAATGGTCCGCCACTTGATTCTCGGTGCCTTTACTCTCCTTTACCTCAACATCAGACTCTTGAAGCAATAATATCCACCGGATCAAACGAGGTTTAGAGTCCTTCTTACTCATCAAATAACGAATTGCCGAGTGGTCAGTATGGACAAGCACCTCATATCCTATCAAATAAGCACGAAATTTCTAAATACAAGCACCACTGCTAAAATTATTTCTCGATGATCGTGTAGCTCAATTGGGCACCATTCATGGTCTTGCTAGCATAGTAGATAGGATGATTTTTTTTTTCAATCCTTTGACCTATCATGGCACCAAGAGCCACATCACTTGCACCGCACATCAATTCAAAGGGAAATTCCCATTTGGGACTTATAATGATTGGTGCGGTAGTAAACCTTCTTCTCAATTCATCAAATTCCTTGAGGCAATCATCGTCAAAAGCAAATTTAGCTTCTTTTTCGAGTAACTTGCATAGGGGATAGGCTATCTTCGAGAAGTCCTTGATGAATCTTTTATAAAAACCTGCATGACCAAGGTAACTTCTCACTCCCTTAACGGTGGTAGGAGGTGGAAGCTTGGAAATCACATCTATTTTAGCTTGATGCACTTCTATCCCACGCTTGGACACCTTGTGTCCCAAAATAATTCCTTCTTCCACCAAAAAGTTGCATGTTTTCCAATTAAGCACCAACTTTGTTTTTTTCACATCTTTCAAGTACCAAATCAAGGTTGTGTAAACAATCACAAACGAAGCACCAACCACGGAAAATTCATCCATAAACACTTCCAAGTAGTTTTCCACCATATTATGGAATAAAGCAAGCATGCACCTTTGGAATGTGGCGGGTGCATTACAAAGACCAAAGGGCATCTTTTTGAAAGCAAATGTCCAATAAAGACAAGTGAAAGTTGTTATCTCTTGATCTTCCGCTTCAATATATATTTGGTTGTAACCGGAGTACCCATCAAACAAACAATAATAAGCTTTCCCGAACAATATATCCAACATTTGATCAATATACGGAAGGGGAAAATGATCTTTCCTTGTAGCTTTGTTGACCTTGCGGATAGTCCATGTAAACTCTACACCCGGACACGGTCCTAGTGGAAATAGCTTCTCCCTTCTTATTATGCACGACTGTCATACCTCCCTTCTTGGGTACACAATGGAATATTCACTATCGGACAAGGCTCATTAACACTTGCATCCAACCATTTGATGATCTCATTTTTAACAACTTCTTGCATTGCCGGATTTAACCGTCTTTAATGCTTAATCGAAGGCTTGCTACCTTCTTCAAGAATGATTTTGTGTGTGCACTCCCAGATCAATGCCTCTGATGTCGGCTAGAGTCCAACCAATAGCCCGAATTCTCTTTCTCATAACTTATAAGAGCTTATCTTCTTGAGATTGGTCCAAATGGGATGAAATAATTATGGGAAGAGTAGAGTTAGGGCCAAGGTAAGCATATCTCAAACTACTTGGTAAAACTTTGAGTTCAAGAATTGGGGGTTCTTCAATAGAGGGTTTAGTTGGTGGCTCCTTTCGATTTTTAAGATCAAGAGAAAGTTTCTTTGGAGAATAATGCTTAGTACCAAATCCTTCCAATGCTAAGACACATTGCTTGACACTTTCTTCATCATCAACATCCATATTCCGTAGCACAGATGCCAAGGCATCAAATTCCCTTGTTAAGCTCTCATTTTATACCAATGCATCCACAACTACATTAACATAAGAATATGATGCATATTCACCTGGTTGCCTCATTGACTTGCAACATGAAACATCACTTTCTCACCATTGAATCGAAATGTTAACTCCAACTTCTCCACATCACACAATGCTCTTCCTGTGGCCAAAAATGGTCTCCCAAGAATAATTGGCATGTCATAATCAACAGCGCCAACCAAGATAATAAAATCCATCAGGAAGATAAAATGATCTACATGATAAACACATTCTCAACAACCCCAATCAGCCTTTTCATAGAACGATCGGCCATTTGAAGATTTATTGAGGTCGGTCTTGTTTCTTTTCCACCCAATGTCTTGTAAACAGCGTAGGGGATAAGATTGATGCTTGCCTCCAAATCACATAATGTTTTCTCAAAGTATCTTCCCCCAATAGTACATGGTATAGTGGATGCATCGGGATCTTCCATCTTCATTGGTATCACATGAGACATAATTGCACTACATTGATGAGTGGCCTTGATGGTTTCAAATTCCAAGAACCTCTTCTTTGTAACCAAAGCTTTTACAAACTTTGCCACATCCGGCATTTGTCCTAAAGCATCAACCAAAGGTAAGTTGATAGAAGTAGAAGCAATCTTCTTCTAAACCTTCTTGGCATGATCGGATCTTCTCAATCTTTCATTTCTTTAGGGAAATAGTGGAGTGGGCTTTTGAATAGTGGGTTTGGTAAGAATGGCTTCTTAGGGTGGTAGAGGTTGTTTGGTGGCTTTTTGGGTAGAAGTGGGTTTTAGCAGTGGAGTTTCCTCTTCAAGAGGAATTTCTTGTTTGTGGACATTTTGAGGCTCCACCTCTTCATCCACTTTATCCCCATTTTCTACTTCATCACTCAATATCTCAACTTTTTGTACACCCTCTTCAAGCTCCATTTCAATTTCATCACCTACCATTTTGGGAGTATCCCAAGTCTTTCCAGTTCTAGTTATGATGGACATTACTTGATCTTTCCTATTCCTCTTGGGATTCACTACCGTATCACTTGGTAATGCTCCATGTTGTCTTTGATTCACTTTATGAGACAATTGGCTATATTGGGATTCAAGCGACTTGATAGAAGTCGAATATGATTGTACAGTTTGCTTGATATCCTTGATTTCCACCCGAGTTGTCTTCTTGGAGTTTCAACATCTTCTCCATCATTCCTTCCAACCTTGGGTTCTTAGGATTATTTGAACTTTCTTGAAATTCATGAGAACCTCTTTGATTTCCATTTGGCTCTCTCCCTTGATTAGTACCATTCCACTTATGAGTGTTGCTCCATTGATTGTTGTTGAACCCCCAAAAAAATTACCCTTTCTCTAAGAAAAGATAGGTTTCGGGTATATCTCAACAAAATGGGATTCCAAAGGGTTTCTTTGGAGTCACTACCTAATTTAAGGATTATTAGGAACCTAAGTTAACTAAAGAGTGCAATTTATTTTTTATTTAAAGGAAATTAAATTAAAATCAGAGATTCTAGATAAGTGGTTCTATTAAATTCGAAAGAAGGTCCCTAACGGAAGCACTTTCGAAAATCCGCTAAAAGCGGTTAATCCGGCGATTTTCACGAATTTTTTTACTTAAAGATAATTAATTTAAGATAAATTTTAAATAAAATGAATAGATAATGAATAATATAAAGAAGATAAAATTGATTATGACTATACTTGAACAAAACTTAAGATTAATTACATGGATAATGAGATAAGGGTTGATTGATTGATTAAATAAATAAGGGCCAAATAAGATTAAGTAAATAAATAAATTAATAAATGATTAGATAAAGAATAAAAATTGGTTGATTAATTAATTAGATAAACAAATAAATAGCTAAATGACTTAATTGGATAAATAAATATTTATATGCTTTCAATCAGATAAGGGATGAACGACAATAATTGAATAATTAAATAAATAAATATAATTGATTAAACAAATAAATAATTAATTTGAATTAATTAATTAAATAAAAGGAATAAATAAATAAAATAATAAATAAATACCACTTAAATAAAATAAATAAATAAGTAAATAAGCAATTATGATTGATTAGGAAGATAAATAATTAATTAAAATTAAATAAATAAATAAATAATAGATGCTACTTAATTAATTTAATTAATGAATAAATAAATTAACAAATGTATAAATAATTATCTTAAACATAAATAATGAATAAATAGGTACAATTTTAATTTTATTTCTTTTGCACTCGATAATTAACTAAAGGTTTCTACTATCTTAAATTAATTGGCGAGTCCCAAAGAGACGGGATATGCAATTTATAAACAATCTTAGACAAACAATAAGATAACAATTTCAATTAAAGCGGCTAACCTACCAGGCTTCTAATCATACAAAGTCCTAACTCAGTTTACAAAGTCCTAAAACATGCTTTCTAAAGGGGACGGGAGAGAAGAAGTTTTAGAAAGTAGAACCCGGGATAGCGAACTCAATTCGAGCCCTGTATTTCACAAGGTTTTCATTTTCCTTTTTCTTTTTACATTTTCGGGGATATCAAGTCCCGAAAATGTGGAGCGGATCAAATAACTTTCAAATGCAAGCCATCCCAATTCGTGAGTTTTATTTCAACTCGATTCCAAGAGTTCATGCAAAGAAAAATAGAAGAGATAAGGAATTAGCATATGCAAGTGATGATAAGCGGATTACAAATGAACACAACCGAAAATGATCAGGTAATAACTCTCATGCTCTTTGCTTAACTTTAATTTTGATGCTCAGCTTCAATTAAGACAAAACACAGTAAGACCAAAACAGATTGAACAAAAAACATGACAACAAAGAAAAAGCGGCATCGAAGATGTATCCTATTCCATTTTCGGGACTAAGGAAACAGGTAATATATGAAACGAAACTGCAATTTCTGTCCAGGGTTCACTAATACTATCATGAACTTGTAACTTGACTAAGTATTCGCGGATTTTGAACTTAGCTTCAACGAAGTAGCATTTACAAATTGTTAAAAGACTCAGTATTTCTAGCTCCTAAACTAGCCAGCATTAAGTTAAAAATCCCAGGACAGGAACAGAACTATATAGACTTGACTTTAACCATTTCAGACCTCGTGAGGGAGAAACCAAATCATCACAAAAAAAGAGACCTCTGAAACTGACTATAGGCTAGCAGAATCCAATGCAGAACAACATGACAAACCTATGACTTCATCAACCTGCACACACACTCTGAGCTCACTAATACCAGAACAGACCACAGAGCACACCCCTGCACTAATTTGCAATATCCATAAATTTCCTGAGCCTGCATTTAAGCAAAAGACCTATTTCCTTCAAACTAAACTAACTGCACTTGCTCCAAGTCTTCATAGACGCACACAATACCTGGATAACCAATAACAGCCTGCAAATATCATCCTTCTCCTGAAGCTACTCTCCCTGCCTCTACTACTAAACAACTAGCTACCAGCCTACCTCTCACTCACAGGCCACTTGACAACCTAGACTCCTTAACTACCTAAAACAACAACATCATGATAACTTGATCTCCTTCCAAACAACTATCTGCATCCAACCAGACCTGAAACCACCCTAGAACTACCAGCCACCTCTAGGAACAGCTGCTACTACCTGACCATCCAAACAGCCTACCTAAAGCAAACCTGCAGCCCCTCTAAACCATTAGCACCTGAACTTATCAGCACCTGAACTAATCCCTTATGCACTAGAACCAACCTAGAACTACCTTATACACTCTCCTCACTAGACTAATCCCTTACCTGAACCTCCATACATACAAAAACTGCCTGAACAACCTGCAGATATCCAGGAACTAACCCCTGCTATGCTCCTTCCTGAACAATTCCATTTCACCAGGACACCCTTTCAAACAAACAAGAACCAGAAAGAGCCTTTTATAATGACTTCAGCTTCAGAACATGAACATAGACAGAGCTGGACTCTGGATACCAACCAGTCGAGAAAGAAGCAACACATTAAACCAGATAAACATCAAGACAAAAATGGAACTAACTGAAAAGGGGGAAGATACAGAAACATGAAATCCCTCAAAATATTTCAACTTTACGCTTTAACACACCTAAAGAATTCAACTTTATGCTGCAAAGAACTTAACGGGTAGTTTCTATGCCAACTTTATCACCTCAAAACTAAAGGAACCAACTTTAAGCTCACAGTTTTCAAGCATACATAAAAGGTTATTGAGTATAATTCAATGAACACTTTTGCTAAGCTTATCACACTTTAAACACAATAGCATAAAGAAGAGGGAAAAACAGGGAAGAATCACCTGTTTTGGAGCAGTGAACTGAGACTAGGATCCGAAGAAAATACGACTCAACCTAAGCGACTCGACTTAGCGACGCGAACAAGGTCGACGACTAGAATGATAAAGAAGCGACGCAAAAATGATGAAGCGATAATACACAAATTTGCACTGGAACAGTAAGAACTCGAACTCAAAAAAAAGAACTCTTATGTGAGAAAATGCTGCCGTTTCTTGATATCCTCATTTTCAGAACCCTTAAACCCTACAAACAATGATAAATATATAGGAAAATTTTAGGGTTTACCTTGGCTTGCAAAAATCTAAATTGTCCTCCCTGTTTTTGATCCATTCCCTCATGAGATAAGGGTGAGAGGGTCAAATTGTGCCCCTCTCGTCCTTATCTCCAAAGAAAATGATCAAAGGCTTGGATTGATTCCAAGTTCAAATGAACGGATGGGATGATGGGTCCGTTGGGGTCTTGGAGGAATTCCAGCTCGGATTTTAATGAAGCTTCGAGAATGAGTGCCTGGAATAGTGCTATTCGTCCAGCACATCAGCTGTACGGAAGAGGACAACAATGGCGCGGGTCGAAACGAGAAACGGGTCGCGGGTTGGGTTTTTCTCCAAACGGGTAGAGGGAAAAAACGGTTCTGGGAATTGGGGAGGGGTTTATGTGATGGGCCAGGGGAAATGTTTGTGTATATTGTATATATGTGTGTTAGCACGAATAGGCCATATTTTAGGATTACGAACAAATATAGCCCTCCTATTTAAGATTGAATACTTTACGAGGAATTGCATTATTAGGCCTAAATTAAGTTTATGCTTTGCACATTTAGCCTTTATTTCTAAACTTAATCAATTTTCACTTTAAAATTTCAAAATTGACTTTAATTAGAAATAATTAGACATCGATTAAGCACTTCGGGACAAAATTGGGTGTCAACAGCTGCTCCTCTTTACCCGGAAAAGGATGAAAGAGTTTTTAGGGTAAAGAAGTTAATATAAAGCCAATTTTGTCCCGATAGAACCAAGACTTTTGATTTCAAAGGGCCAAAAACCGAGGCTTACGGATATGGCCGAACTCCGGTTTCTGAGTTGCCTACATATCTCGGGCTGAAAGAGAATCAAGCCATATGTAGTTCAATGACACTTAGATACGAAAACTCGCACGATGGACAGAAAAGGACGCACGAATAGGAAAGCGTTCAAACTGACGCCTAATCTGGAATGAAAGATTAGGTAAGACTTGCTTGTTCGAGTGCGATTCTTCAGATCCTCATTGACGAGTCTAGCTCATATCAACGATTGCCCCAGTTCACTGCTAAGAAAAAGTTCCACGTTATGCTCCAAATGTTGATGCGGTGCTGCTAAAGTCCTGTAATAAACTCGACAAACGGTAAGCGAGCAACTGCTAAATAAACTTTGATAATTGGAAATAAAGAATAACATAAAACTGTAAATGCGGGTTGTGATATTATCAATAAGTTCTTCTTTCGATCAACTGACGAGGCGCTCCGCCCGGGGAACCTCTAGGCTGATCATTATTCTGAAACAGTAAAGTAAAAAAATAAGTGAAGCGAGTACGAATTGCAGAATATAAGGCTATTACAAAACAAGTCGACTAACGAGACATAATGCCTCAAGTTGACTTGGCTAATCTTATAACCTATGCAGGTAACATAACGTTTATTTATAAGGCAAACAAGCCTAAAACGCTCAATTATAAGGCGAACGAGCCTAAAACGTTCGATTATAAGGCGAACGAGGCTAAAACATTCAATTATAAGACGAACGAGCCTAGACGCTCATTTATAAGGCGAACGAGCCTAAAAGCTCATTTATAAGGCGAACGAGCCTAAAACGTTCAATTATAAGGCGAACGAGCTTAAAACGTTCAATTATAAGGCGAACGAGCCTAAACCATAAGGCAAGAAAAAGACACAAAACTCATTAAAGCAGGTACTTCTTCAGACTTAGAAATATCCAAAAATCACAAAAATGGAATTTTAGTGAACGTTCCCATAAAGCGAAATAGAAGTGAAATTGATAGGCTTAACAATTTGCAAGGAATATAGGAAATAGAAATGTCGTCTTTCGGCAATAAACCATGATAAAGCATAACGCTTTAGATCATGAAGAGGTAGTCTACAATGCAATCTCGGAATGGGCTCCATTCAATTGATAAGGCAATGAGGCGTCGGGTCTCGAAGCATCCAACATCCTAGCGCAACTTGAAAACCTGCATATCCCATTTTACGGGTGGGTCAACCCGAATTGTTCATTTATAAGGTGAACAGGCCTAAAAAAGTTCATTTATAAGGCAAACGAGCCTAAAACGTTCACTTATAAGGCGAACGAGCCTAAATTGCTTAAGATAAAACAAAACACAAAGCTCATTAAAGTGGGTACTTCTTCAAACTTACCAATATCTGCAAATCATCAAATGAAATTTTAGTAAGTGTTCTCATACTGGGATAGAAATGAAACTGATATTTTAGCAACTTGCAAGAATTATCGGATATAGAAGTGTCGCCTTTCGGCAATAAACGATGATAAAGCATAACGCTTTACTGATCTAGTGCCAGTTTGCGATTAATCTTGAATTGTGCGCCAATCACTTGACAAAGCAAATGAAACGTCCAGTCTTGAAGCATCTAATGTTCCAAAGCGACTTGAAGTAAATCTGCATATCCGATTTATGGGTGGATGGACCCGGATCATTAATTTATAAGGAAAACAGGTCTAAAACATTCAATTATAAGGCGAATGAGCCCATAACGTTCAATTATAAGGTGAACGAGCCTAAGACGTCCATTTATAAGGCGAACGAGCCTAAAACGTTCAATTATAAGGCGGACGAGCCTAAAACATTCATTTATAAGGCGAACGAACCTACATTTGATAGTAACCTGCAAAAATAAAGTTGTAAATTGGATTAATTAAGATAATACAAAATAAATGAGCAAAGCTAGATCGTGTTGCTTGTATTGATAGAGCTGCAAAGCGTTGAATGCTGCCTTTGGTCCATATTGAAACCGATGTTCAATTCTATTCTACTGCTTTTGGAATTCCTGCATCCAAAGAAAAATCGTGAGTTCTAAAAGATGGGCCCAAAAGCCTCAACATTTTGTTTTGCTCCTTCTGTCTTTATGCTGAACTTTGCAGTAGCACCAAAACGAATTTGCCCCCTGTTTTCAAAGAAAAAGTTGTTAGTTTTTGAACAAATAGCGGCTGGCTTGATTGAACACATAATGCGGCTTCAAATCTGCATCTTCTTGTATGGAAATCAGATGTATTGCTGCTGCGAGAGTCTGATGCTCTTGAAATTCTTCTTTTGTACACAAGGTATCATCCAAAATTGATTTGGCTTGGCTTATTTGGAAAAATGGATTTTCATTGATTTCGGGATTAAAAACCCAATAAAGGGGTACAAGATAGTTCATTACATAAAACTTCAAAAGAGTAGGAAAACATAAGATAGTCGGGCAATAATGCCATTTCAACAAACAAAGTGTTGTCATTTGATCTTCTTGTTAAGCTTCACACTTCCTTTTCAAATGCCTTGGTGCCAATTTTGATGAATCACCTCTGATGATAATTGCATTTGCTGCTGGAGGATCATAATTGCTTGTTTGCCCTTGCTTCACACTTATCTTGCCCGTTTCAATCATATTCTGGATTTTGTGCTTAAGTGCCAAGCATTCTTCTGTGTCATGGCCTTGAATATTGAGTGATATGCGCACCTCTTTGATAAATCAAATCCTTGAGGCGGATTTTCTGGGATCCATCCCTTCCTTGCTTGGAATAGTCCTTCTGCTTTCAATCTCTCAAATATGGCTGACAATGATTCATATAGAGGAGTGAAAGTACGAGGTCTTAGCTTCTTCGTGCTTTGATGACCAGATTGTGCCTGATAAGATCGATGCTTACGACTTGAATTCTGCATATCATGATTGTAGTGCACTTGCGAAGGCTGGGAGTCTTGAATATTTTCAGGTGCATCAGAACAATTGAAAACTGGCACTGTAGTGTCATAGTCAATCAACCTTCCGGTTTGAAACTTTTCTTCCAAAATCTTTGCATACCGGATTAACCTGGGAAAATCTTTTAAATTGGCAAAAAGTAGCTTTTCATAAAATAGGCCTTCTTGAAGGTCAATGAAAGTCTCTATCAGCTCATCTTCAGGCAATGGAGGATGCATCTTAGAAGCCTCTAGCCTCCATCTCACAGCAAATTCTGCAACAGACTCATGCGGCATCTTCCTGATTTTACGCATATCAATTAGATAAGGATCTCTTACTATGTTGAACTTGTATTGTTCCACAAAGTCTCGAGCCATGTCTTCCCATGTCTGCCATTTGGTGAAATCCTGCTTAGTATACCACGCAAGTTCCATTCCTGATAAACTCTGAATAAACAATCTCATACGCAAAGCTTCATCCTTGCCAATTCCAATTAATCTGCTGCAATAATCTTTCAGATGTGCATAGGGGTCCCCTTTTCCATTGAAAGTGTTAAATTTTGATATCTTGTACCCACTTGAAAGCCCAAGATCTGGATGAATGCATAAGTCTTCATAGTATAAGCTCTGAATGTTCCTAGAGTGCAATTCTTTTCGCATGATCTTTCTCAAAATCTGTTCATCCACATTGTGAGGATAAGTTGTCTCAACTTCTTTCTCAGGCAATTCTGGTGAACGCATTATCAATTGATTTGATTGACTCCCCACAGCAGGCATAGTGATAAAAGGTGGTTGGTATAAAGTTGCAGTTGGCCAAGCATTTGGATTGGTAAGATATTCTTGCGGGATTTGTTGATATATAGTATGTATAGGCATTGGGTAATTAGGCATTGTTAAGTAAGGTGGATTGGAGGTAAAGCTTGTATTTGGCAAAGGTTTACTAGTGTCGACAAAGTTGACAATCCTATTTCTTTGGACCACATGTTCTTCAACATCATCATTCTACGCTTGCAAGATACCCATACCAGAACTGGTTGCCTGAAGCTGCTTTGCCATGTTGTTTTGTCCTTGATGCAGATTTTCAGCCATTTCAGTGTTCAATGCTAGCCAACCTTTAACAAATAAATTCTACACATTGAACAAAAGCAAGTTAATACATAAAATGATAATGCATGCATAAAACTTCAAGTGTAAAATAGGCCATAAGGCCGAATGGATGAGACCAAAATCTCGACTCAACACATGAGTAAAATATTTAAGAGTTCGAAACTCAATGATCAACAAAATTTGATTTTTGAAGACGCGAATTGAGGAAAACAAGAAAGTTTTTACTAAATTAGTATGCGTGCTAGACCATTTTGACACAAATTGCTAAACTGGTCAGCTTATTTTGAACATCAATGCTTTGCTCGACTATCGATTCTTGTTTGTCACATAACAATCTGTACCAATTCATAGAAAAACTGCTTCTGATAACTATGAAATCAACATCAATGTCTTCAATTTTCCTTTGCACAATTTTTTCCCCAGGTATAACTTCAACATCTCAACTTGCTTCGCGAAATTGCCCCAGTCAAGACTTCAACATTTCAACTTGTTTTGCAAAAATTGCCCCAGTTATGACTTTCAAAACTTCAAACTACTTATCAAAAGCTGCCCCGGTTGCAATCTCCCACGTCTTCTACTTGCTTTGCGAAATTTGCCCCAGTTTCTATCTTTGGGAAAATTAAAATTTAAATACTAAAGGGTCGAGCCAGATGGAGGAGCCTACGTATCCCTCCTTGGAAATCAGACCGTGCGTAGTTCTGCTTACATAGAAGAGATTTTCCAAATGATGGTGTAACCGAAACTCGATATGAGTTGCCTACGCTTCCCGCCTTGGGAAACCGGTTACAGTAGTTTGCTTACATAGAAATAAATTCAAATATTCATAATTTGATATTCTTTCTTTTCTTTTAACAAAACTAACAAAAGGAAAATACAATAGTTACTTCCTAATAATACAAATAAACTAACTTCTGCTTCTGCCACTCTACTGCTTTTCTGGAACTTAATAGGTGCCTAAATGCTCTTCTTCGAGGGACCTCCTTTTGAATATGGAAAGATTGCGATAAAAGGTTTGCCAGTGCCGTTTGTTGGTAGAACCTTGACCTGGCCAGAGTTAATCAAGCTTTCAACTTTCTCCTTAAAGGTAATGCATTCCCCAATATAATGCCCATGCATTCCTGAATGGTAAATGCAGAATTTTCCAAAGTTCTCAGGCTTAAGTGACCGGCATGATTTTGGTTCTATAGGATGTACCAAATTAAACTCCTTGAGCCTTTCAAATAATCGTGCGTAAGATTCTGGGAGTCGTGTGAATGCGAAAGCAGATCTTTTGGCATGGTTTGATGGTGAACTTGGATTGACAATTACTTGCGCATTGGCACTAGGTTCCCCAGCTATGGTTGGCAAAGGTTTTGACATGACAGCTTTTCCTTTGTCTTTGGACTGTGCCTCAACAAATTCACACTTTCTCTTGTCAGAAATTATTGCAACCGGCTCTTCTTGAAGCTCTACAGATTTTCTTTTCAGTGGACCGCTTCTTGCAAAGGTCAGGTTTGGGAGTTCGTACTGCTTGACAAAGTTATGAGCTAAGTCATCCCATGTGAATCGCTTTCCAAGATCCTGTATTGCAAACCATGTTAAAGCCGGCCCCGCGAGCGTCTTAACAAATAACCTCAACTTGATTCTATTGCTTTTTCCAAATATTGCCACCCAATCAGTGAATGCTTTCAAATGATCATGAGGATTTCCTATCCCATCATACACTGGTGGATAAGCCATGTCAAGAAACACATTTTCCTTTTCTACTTCACCTAAGCCTGCTTGAGATGGTAGAGCCTTCCCATCTGCCATTGTGCCATTGTTCTCTTTAGCACTGGGAAGCCCTTTCCCGTTGCTTTCCTCATTGCTTATTTTTTATGAGAAGCCACCAAATTCCTTCTCCAACAGGAATGCATGCAAATTAGGGAACTGTTGAGCATCACACTCAAATGCTGGAGCTACTTGCATTGTGGGAGGTGCAACAGTATAGATAGGAGCCACAGGAGCACTTGGTCCTGGGCTTGACATATTTCGCACTGGGTTGCGAGCATCCATGAGCGTGACAACCAATTCAGTAAGGCTATCAAGTCTCTTCTCCAAACTTGCTACAGTTGCTTCAAGCTTGTTAACCTTGCCTTGGTGGGATCCATCATTTCCAGTCAAGTCAATCACAGCAATTTGACGAGCCATAGGTCCTGATCTTGATATTCAAATAATTAACCCTTTAGCAACGCATACCGAATTTAATAAAAATTTATTAAAGATGAAACTGACGGGTCAACTTATTCCAAAATAGATAAATTGAGACCGTACTGAAAAGACCCAAAATTTAGAGCAAGACACTCATTTTGTTAAAGCAAACCAGATGCGAAAACACTAGTTATTTTCAAAAGGAAAACATACTTGCGAATACTTCAAATATGACGCTAAACAATATTTTGCAAAACGACAAGACTGGGGTTAAGATAAATAAAATAACATTTAAAAGACGTTTTAAAATAATGGTATACATGAATTCAGATGATAGGTGAATAAACAACTTCATAGAGCGGTTAACTTTTACAGAAGATAGGTCGAAGTAACATAACGTTAAGCTTACCATACCGCCGAACAAATTCAATCACAGCGCAATCAATGCCAACAAATTTCGGGCAAGCAGCACATATTTAGCAAGTAATCGCATATTGGACAGATAATTTGACATGTGGCAACCACAAGTAATTGGGCGTAAATAAAAATGCGAATGTCTCCTACCCTGTAAGGTGCCTCTTTGTGCCAGAGGTGGGCCTAAGACGCGCAAACAAGTGATAACGAAAAATAGTTCATGCCAGTTTTGAGCAATTCAGATTTAGAGTAAGTGATAAATAATAACGATAATCGATAACAATCAGCTCTCCGCCTCGACATTGCAATTCCATTATCCCAACTAACTTCCAAAAGTTGGTGTCAACTCGAAATTCTAACACAGCTCATGCTCTCCACAACATCTGCACCAAATTTCTAAACCCAAATGCCTAAAACCTGAAACAAACCTCTATACCTTTTGCAAACATCAACGCTCCTCCAAGCACAACTCCCAATTATTTCACAACATCCAGGGGTGAAAATTCCAAATGCTTTCAAAATACCAGACTGCAAATCATAAAAGGTTCCAAATGACCTTTTACAAATAAAACATCACTGGTCCTTGGCTTTGGACAAGCCTCTCAGCTTCCTAGGTTTTGCAAGGCTCACAGACCTTGTTCATAGGGCTCCTCACTGGTCCTCGGCTTTGATCAAGCCTCTCAGTTTTCTAGGTAGCCAAGACCGCACTGGTCTTCAAGGAGGGACCCCATTGGTCGTTTACAGACACAGGGGCTTCACTCTCCTAGTATGCGACAAGCATACTTCATTCCATAAGAATTTGCAGCTGGTTAGTCAACATGAGCCTGCACACACGTAAAGCCATTCACGAGAGAGACCCCACTGATCTTTTAAAGACACCAGGGGCTTCACCTCTTAGATCTCACTACACCAGACCATCTCCAAAACATAAGCCAACCAAATCCGCCTAACTTTCCTCCGACTACAATTCTACCTTGTTCACAAAAAATCTGCATTATGATCTCAATTCTGCTAAATTCTTCCATTTTCCGACCTAAAAGACAAATAGGAGACAAAATTCCAAATCTGATTTTGCTCAAAACATGGTTAGGACTGAGGATTCGTTATCACACAGCACATAATATGCATTGTCGTTGGGTTTCAAAAAAAACCCGTTGACGCAAGGGCGGTTTCCTAACTATGGAGGCGGTATCAAGGACCGGGTCCAGACTAAGGTGTAAATGCATGCATGCTCCTAGAAGCTCCATCTAAGAGTGGGCTAACAGCTGAGGCTGACTCGACCTATGCGGGATAGACCTGGCCTCACAACGCAGTAGAACTGGCCATGACAAAACCAGGCAATCTCAATATCCCGAACTAGCTTTTGGTGACACGAAAGAAGTTTCAAAGAGTGAGGTAAGGGAAATGCCCTTCCTGCATAACTACCCGTCAAGCGGGTGCCCCGTGATGAAATCGAGCAGGTGAAAGAGAATTGACAGGCTCCATGAGGGAGGAAATATGAACGGAATGCGGACTATGCACAAATAAAACATGCTTCAATACATTCATTTCCAACAATTAATTCTACGCATGCAAACAAACAAAGAGTTAAGCTACGCATACATACAATCAACACATACATAAATAAAGCAAATTCGTGAAAATCTTTTGGTTAGAACCATTTGCGTATCCCCAGCGGAGTCGCCAAGCTGTTGAACCCCCAAAAAAATTACCCTTTCTTTAAGAAAAGATAGGTTTCGGGTATATCTCAACAAAATGGGATTCCAAAGGGTTTTTTTGGAGTCGCCACCTAATTTAAGGATTATTAGGAACCTAAGTTAACTAAAGAGTGCAATTTATTCTTTATTTAAAGGAAATTAAATTAAAATCAGAGATTCTAGATAAGTGGTTCTATTAAATTCGAAAGAAGGTCCCTAACGGAAGCACTTTCGAAAATTCGCTAAAAGCTTCCGGCGATTTTCACGAATTTTTTTACTTAAAGATAATTAATTTAAGATAAATTTTAAATAAAATAACTAGATAATGAATAATAT
The DNA here is from genome assembly GCA_029990175.1 of Petunia secreta. Taxonomy (NCBI): domain Eukaryota; kingdom Viridiplantae; phylum Streptophyta; class Magnoliopsida; order Solanales; family Solanaceae; genus Petunia; species Petunia secreta. The sequence continues at coordinate 19,873,421 of JARKIP010000009.1, forward strand.
AAATAAGATAAAATTGATTATGACTATACTTGAACAAAACTTAAGATTAATTATATGGATAATGAGATAAGGGTTGATTGATTGATTAAATAAATAAGGGCCAAATAAGATTAAGTAAATAAATAAATTAATAAATGATTAGATAAAGAATAAAAATTGGTTGATTAATTAATTAGATAAATAAATAAATAGCTAAATGACTTAATTGGATAAATAAATATTTATATGCTTTCAATCAGATAAGGGATGAACGACAATAATTGAATAATCAAATAAATAAATATAATTGATTAAACAAATAAATAATTAATTTGAATTAATTAATTAAATAAAAGGAATAAATAAATAAAATAATAAATAAATACCACTTAAATAAAATAAATAAATAAGTAAATAAGCAATTATAATTGATTAGGAAGATAAATAATTAATTAAAATTAAACAAATAAATAAATAATAGATGCTACTTAATTAATTTAATTAATGAATAAATAAATTAACAAATGTATAAATAATTATCATAAACATAAATAATGAATAAATAGGTACAATTTTAATTTTATTTCTTTTGCACGCGATAATTAACTAAAGGTTTCTACTATCTTAAATTAATTGGCGAGTCCCAAAGAGACGGGATATGCAATTTATAAACAATCTTAGACAAACAATAAGATAACAATTTCAATTAAAGCGGCTAACCTACCAGGCTTCTAATCATACAAAGTCCTAACTCAGTTTACAAAGTCCTAAAACATGCTTTCTAAAGGGGACGGGAGAGAAGAAGTTTTAGAAAGTAGAACCCGGGATAGCGAACTCAATTCGAGCCCTGTATTTCACAAGGTTTTCATTTTCCTTTTTCTTTTTACATATTCGGGGATATCAAGTCCCGAAAATGTGGAGCGGATCAAATAACTTCCAAATGCAAGCCATCCCGATTCGTGAGTTTTAATTCAACTCGATTCCAAGAGTTCATGCAAAGAAAAATAGAAGAGATAAGGAATTAGCATATGCAACTGATGATAAGCGGATTACAAATGAACACAACCGAAAATGATCAGGTAATAACTCTCATGCTCTTTGCTTAACTTTAATTTTGATGCTCAGCTTCAATTAAGACAAAACACAGTAAGACCAAAACAGATTGAACAAAAAACATGACAACAAAGAAAAAGCAGCATCAAAGATGTATCCTATTCCATTTTCGGGACTAAGGAAACAGGTAATATATGAAACGAAACCGCAATTTCTGTCCAAGGTTCACTAATATTATCATGAACTTGTAACTTGACTAAGTATTCGCGGATTTTGAACTTAGCTTCAACGAAGTAGCATTTACAAATTGTTAAAAGACTCAGTATTTCTAGCTCCTAAACTAGCCAGCATTAAGTTAAAAATCCCAGGACAGGAACAGAACTATATAGACTTGACTTTAACCATTTCATACCTCTTGAGGGAGAAACCAAATCATCACAAAAAAAGAGACCTCTGAAACTGACTATAGGCTAGCAGAATCCAATGCAGAACAACATGACAAACCTATGACTTCATCAACCTGCACACACACTCTGAGCTCACTAATACCAGAACAGACCACAGAGCACACCCCTGCACTAATTTGCAATATCCCTAAATTCCCTGAGCCTGCATTTAAGCAAAAGACCTATTTCCTTCAAACTAAACTAACTGCACTTGCTCCAAGTCTTAATAGACGCACACAATACCTGGATAACCAATAACAGCCTGCAAATATCATCCTTCTCCTGAAGCTACTCTCCCTGCCTCTACTACTAAACAACTAGCTACCAGCCTACCTCTCACTCACAGGCAACTTGACAACCTAGACTCCTTAACTACCTAAAACAACAACATCATGATAACTTGATCTCCTTCCAAACAACTATCTGCATCCAACCAGACCTGAAACCACCCTAGAACTACCAGCCACCTCTAGGAACAGCTGCTACTACCTGACCATCCAAACAGCCTACCTAAAGCAAACCTGCAGCCCCTCTAAACCATTAGCACCTGAACTTATCAGCACCTGAACTAATCCCTTATGCACTAGAACCAACCTAGAACTACCTTATACACTCTCCTCACTAGACTAATCCCTTACCTGAACCTCCATACATACAAAAACTACCTGAACAACCTGCAGATATCCAGGAACTAACCCCTGCTATGCTCCTTCCTGAACAATTCCATTTCACCAGGACACCCTTTCAAACAAACAAGAACCAGAAAGAGCCTTTTATAATGACTTCAGCTTCAGAACATTAACATAGACAGAGCTGGACTCTGGATACCAACCAATCGAGAAAGAAGCAACACATTAAACCAGATAAACATCAAGACAAAAATGGAACTAACTGAAAAGGGGGAAGATACAGAAACATGAAATCCCTCAAAATATTTCAACTTTACGCTTTAACACACCTAAAGAATTCAACTTTATGCTGCAAAGAACTTAACGGGTAGTTTCTATGCCAACTTTATCACCTCAAAACTAAAGGAACCAACTTTAAGCTCACAGTTTTCAAGCATACATAAAAGGTTATTGAGTATAATTCAATGAACACTTTTGCTAAGCTTATCACACTTTAAACACAATAGCATAAAGAAGAGGGAAAAACAGGGAAGAATCACCTGTTTTGGAGCAGTGAACTGAGACTAGGATCCGAAGAAAATATGACTCAACCTAAGCGACTCGACTCAGCGACGCGAACAAGGTCGACGACTAGAATGATAAAGAAGCGACGCAAAAATGATGAAGCGATAATACACAAATTTGCACTGGAACAGTAAGAACTCGAACTCAAAAAAAAGAACTCTTATGTGAGAAAATGCTGCCGTTTCTTGATATCCTCATTTTCAGAACCCTTAAACCCTACAAACAATGATAAATATATAGGAAAATTTTAGGGTTTACCTTGGCTTGCAAAAATCTAAATTGTCCTCCCTATTTTTGATCCATTCCCTCATGAGATAAGGGTGAGAGGGTCAAATTGTGCCCCTCTCGTCCTTATCTCCAAAGAAAAGGATCAAAGGCTTGGATTGATTCCAAGTTCAAATGAACGGATGGGATGATGGGTCCGTTGGGGTCTTGGAGGAATTCCAGCTCGGATTTTAATGAAGCTTCGAGAATGAGTGCCTGGAATAGTGCTATTCGTCCAGCACATCAGCTGTACGGAAGAGGACAACAATGGCGCGGGTCGAAACGAGAAACGGGTCGCGGGTTGGGTTTTTCTCCAAACGGCTAGAGGGATAAAACGGTTCATGGAATTGGGGAGGGGTTTATGTGATGGGCCAGGGGAAATGTTTGTGTATATTGTATATATGTGTGTTTGCACGAATAGGCCATATTTTAGGCTTACGAACAAATATAGCCCTCCTATTTAAGATTGAATACTTTACGAGGAATTGCATTATTAGGCCTAAATTAAGTTTATGCTTTGCACATTTAGCCTTTATTTCTAAACTTAATCAATTTTCACTTTAAAATTTCAAAATTGACTTTAATTCGAAATAATTAGACATCGATTAAGCATTTCGGGACAAAATTGGGTGTCAACAATTGTAAGGCTTTCATTGACCTTGAGCTTGATAGCCTTGTTTATTATATAGAGGTCATTGACCTTGATAATTACTAACATAATTGGCCTCCTCTTCTTGCTTTTGGCCCCCTTGGGGTGGCATTTGCCCTTCTTGTCCTTGAGGCACAAACCCCATAGAAACATAGCCCGGTGGAGAATAATCCATAGGATAGGATTGATATTAAAAATTGGCACCATGGTGAACTTCTATAGGAGGAATGTCAATGGCATTTACTTGCTTTGCGGGCTCTTGGATTGTTTTCAATTGGTTTTTTGCAAGCAATTCAACCGTTGTAACAAGTTAAGTCATTCTTTCTTCTTGAGAATCAATTGCTTTTTCCAGTAAGTCATTGTTGGGATCATACCTACCCATCCTCCTTAGTCTTGACTTCCATGCTCTTGATTGCTTTGAGAACTTGTTGATAAGGTCCATTGCTTGTTGAAAAGTACCCTCCATTAAGCCTTCTCTAGCAACATGGTTTATGGTTGTTTTATTGTTGTCATCAAGACTTCTATATAAAGTCTCAAATAGTGCTCTATCTGGAAAACCATGACCGGGGCAAGAATGGATGAGCTTGAGAAATCTATCTCGTGCTTTGTGCAATGGCTCACCCATTTGTTGTTGGAAATAGTAGATATCATCTCTCAAGTAAATAAATTTACCCGGTAGGAAGTACTCATCTAGAAAAACCTTCACCAACTCATCCCAAGTGTGAATACTCCTCTTTGGAAATCTATCCAACCAAGCCCTAGCTTTCCCTTTTAGAGAGAATGAGAAAAGCCTAAGGCAAAAAGCCTCATCGGTCACACCGGCATGCTTGTTAAGAGTGCATATTTCAAGGAAAGTTTGGAGGTACTAATTGGGATTCTCCTCTTTTTCTCCTCCAAACAACCCTCAACTGTCAAGTGAATTCATAGCGGTCGAAGGCATTTGGAAGTTGGTCGTGGCTCTAATGGGTGAAGGCACAATGGCCCCACAAAAGCCATCACCATTAGCTTGCTTCTTTCTTGCATTTCTTCTAGCCCTCGGACCTCCTTGAGATTGAGCATTCTATTGTGCTCCATCTACTTGCTCTCCATCAAGTATTTCAATATTACCTTCCTCCTCATTTTCATTGGCCGGTGGAGGAGGAGGTGGTGGGTCATCTCCTTGAGGGTTAACCCCACCTCCCACTTAGTTAGGTGGATATGCTATCCTTGGTGGCATTTTCAATCAACACTTACAAAGTCAAATAAAACCAAAACAAAAAGTGAAAGGTGCTCAGATAAAGCCAAGTAACAACAAGAACTTAAACTAATTCAACTAAATTGTCTACCGAAGTCCCCGGCAACGGCGCTAAAGTGTGACATGCTCCGGTTAAGGATGAGGGCTCATAATTACCCTAGTCAATTGTAGGGATCGAACACAGGGACTAGCGTAAAACTTAAATAGTCAAATTTTTCTTTAGTTCTATGAGTATAGTGAGTTAATCCTAAAATTAAAGGATAATTGAAACTATTGTAAAATAAGAGTAATAGCAAGGTAAAATACTAGGATACTAATTTCCCCTTAGCCCTCTAACCAAGTGGATATAGTTTAAAGCTTCTTCACACCAAGGTCACCCAATGGACCTTACTCGCATTTACTCAACTCACCGCCCTCAGATAAGAGTTGAGACTACCAACTATTGTTCTTTCGGTGCTAAGAGTTGATGCATTAAGCGCTAGCAACTAGTACCAAGTAAGGTATCCCCGTCTCGGTGTTCAACCCATTCACCCAGGGTAAATGCAATACAGTTACCCCCGGTACCCCGTCACTACACTTCCCATTCCTAGATTTACCGTCTCGATGCAAATCTAGAACTTTTTGGGCTCAACTTGAGTTGTACACCTCAATTTGCTGTAATATAATCAAAAGTAGTGAAATGGGGTATTCCTAGGTACTAAGAAGCTTATTATGCTATACCCATTTGTTTATTGGACTAGGGTTTCATTAGAACCCTAGTTGATGATTTAGCTACTCATACTATGTAATAATTCACGACTTGATAGTAATGAAATGTGCATTGAAATAGTAAAGTAGTAAAGATTCTTACACAAAATGATGTTGTTCTCCACAATACAAGAAAGCTTGACTAAGGGCTAATGGTGTTTTGTCCTTATCTTGCCTCTAAAAAAAGGTTAAGTGTAAGATGTTCTCACAAAACCTAATTCTAGCTATATATAGTGTCTTTTAAAATTAATTACAGAAATATCATTCTCATGTTGGGCTGGGCCCTTTTACCAAAGGGCTAAGTTATGGTGCTGAATTAACAGAAGAGCTGGCTCCTCTTTAGACATTGGCTGGCGCTCTTTTCTAGGTTTGTATGAGAGGGCGGCCACACTTTATTCGGGGACCGCCTTTTCTTCTTTTCCAAGATAGGGCTGTGCAGCATAGTAACATGTGGTCGCATCTTCTACACATCAGCTTTTCCTTACAAACTGCCATGGGCGCGCACTTTTTGCATGTGCAGTCGTATCTTTACAGGTCTTCTAGATTTCAGCTTCCTTGCAAAGGGTTGGGGCCTCTTAAGTGCCTTGTCGGTGATGCAGGTAAAAACGGAAACGTAAAAGATAGGAGCGAGACTCGTCTCGAATTCCCTACGAGGTATCCACGAGGAACATGTCTCGTGACACCCTCGATTCAGGTCAAGAGTTGCCTACACTATGCAACTACCCTCGAGACACACCTGGGTCTCACAAACTGAACAATCAGGCGGGGTTTAGGTTCAACTAGGTCCACTAGAAGATTCAAGTCCAAAAATCAAAGGTTTCATTCAACACAAAGGAGCATAGCTGTTGTTTTCAACATTCAAAATAAACTAAATGTAAAAATAGACTAGACTTGGGTATTTATAATATTTTTCCAAGCTTTGATAAAGGTCTAAGATGCCCCCACACGTTAGGCTTAAGTAAATAGATCACGCAGGGTCAAACAGTCAATTACTACTCAAATTCTCGCGCCCTTCAGCGTTTGGGCGGAGCGCCTATTACCTAGGCGGAGCACCTGGAGATTTGCATATTTTGGGCAGAAAAATTGGTAGGCGGTCCGCCTGGATCTTGGGCGGAGCGGCTGACTCCCTTGCTCCCAGGGTGGAGCGTCTAGGCCTCAGGCGGGGCGCCTGAGCAGTGAGCATGGTATACTTCTTTCAATTGCTTCCATCTTCGAGTCCTTTCCTCTCAAAGTGTAAATGCACTTCTTGGCTTGACTCCGAGTGAAGGGTCTCGTGACGGATTGCACGACATCATTTTCCCCTTCTTGGGAAGATTCCGTCCTCGAAATCCAAGCGTCATCACCCTCGGCTCCATCATCTCCTAAATCAAGAGGAGTCAAGTCAGAAATATTAAAAGTGTTAGAGACATTATACTCACTTGGCAAGTCGACCACATAAGCGTTGTTGTTGATCTTTGAAAGAACTTGGAAGGGTCCATCTCCTCGGGGTTCCAACTTCGCTTTCCAAAGGTTTGGAAACCTTTCTTTTCGGAAGTGCACCCACACATAGTCGCACTTCTTGACTTCCACCTTCTTGCGTCCCTTGTTTTTTTTGGGGGCCACCTTTTCATAAGCTTCCTCCAAGTTCTTCTTCGCCTTAGCATGGAATTCAACCAAAGCCTTAGCTCGGCTTTTACCTTCAAAATTAACTCCCTCATACGCTACCGGTAGAAGATGGTGGAATCACCACCAAGCTCTCGGCCAAAGGACTAGTCTCAACAACCGACTTAGCCTTTGCAGCTTCTCTCAACTCCCTCATACGCCGATAATCATCACTTACTTGCTTGGGCGACAAGGGTTTGAGCACATACTTTCTTTCCTCATGAGTGGCCGTATAGGTGTTGACACGACCATCATGTACAACATTACGATCAAATTGCCACGGCCTTCCAAATAGAAGGTGGCAAGCTTGCATAGGAACCACATCAAACATGTGTTCATCCATATAGTTCCCCATCTTGAATTTAATCATCACTTGTTTCACCACTTTCAATTCACCACACTCACTAAGCCACTGTAAACGATAAGGATTGGGATGTTTCAAAGCGCGCAATTTCAATTGGGAAACTAGTGTTTGACTAACAACGTTAGCACAACTTCCTGAGTCAATAATCATGGAACAAACAACACCCATGACTCGGCATCTAGCATGGATGAGGTTTTCTCTTTGCAAATTTTCACTATCCTCAACAAACATAGCACCTAAACTCCTCCTCACAACAAGGAAGGCATGAGGGTCATCTTCCTCAACTGTTTCCTCCTCCACAATGACCTCTTCATCTCCCTCTACTCCCTCATCCTCGGGTTCACTACATTGTTCATACACCAAATTACCTACCACAACTATGGTCTTTCGAGTAGGACAATCTCTAGCAAAATGACCATACCCCCTTGCACTTATAGCATTGAGTAGAAGCAGAAGTAGGATTGCTCAAGTGAGTTTTAGAAGTACCTCCCACATGTGGCGTAGACTTCTCATACGGCTTCTTCACATCTTTGCTAGCACTTGCACCACTTGCACTTGGAAATTTTGCATTTGGAGTCTTCCACTCCTTTGGCTTACTCATGGGAGTAGGAGTGCTACTCTTGTAGTGAGTGGACTTCTCATCCTTGAACAATTTCTCGGCTTCAACCACGGCATCATATAGATCATAATGATTGTCATACTTGTGTAACTTCAATTGAGAGGCTATCTCTCGGTTCAACCCACTCCTAAACCGAATCACGACCGGTTCATCTTCCTCCGCATCCATGTCTAAGGTCATCCGGATTTGCTCAAACTCATCGAAGTACTCCCCAACCGTCTTGTAGCCTTATTTAAACTCATAAAGACGTTTGAGTTGGTCTTGATGATATTGTTGAGTTAAATACTTTTCATCCATCACACGAATCAATTCACCCCAAGTAACATTGATGGCCATAGCATTTCTCCTTCTATTCCTCTTGGCCGACTCCCTCCAAGTAAAAGAAAACGATTCAAAGGAAGATATAGCATACTTTGCTTTCTTCTCCTTGGTCATGTCATTGGTGTCAAACATTCTCTCCATGGTTAACTTCCAATCAATGTACTCAACCAGGTCACTACTCCCTTTGAAAGTATGAATAGTAAGCTTCACAGTATTGAGATTATTATTATCACGAGCCCCTCGGTAAGAATCCGGTTGGCCTCCAAAGTTGTCTCCATAACCATCATTATCCCTCCTTCCATTTCTCCCAACATTCCCCATGTGTTGACCTCGATCTCGGTATCTACCCCTATTCACATCTCGTCCTCCATCCATGGCTCTCCTAAACGGATAGGGAGCCCCATAATCGCCATCACCATACTCATCCTCCTCCCCTTCTTGATCTTCCTCAACTTGCTCAAGAGGTAGAACATTTCGAATAGGTCTTGGAAGTGGAGTATTTCTTTGGGGATTGCCCAAAAGGTGGGGAATGCCCACTCGTTGGGGATTGCCCAACACTTGTTCATTTCTATCACGATCATCCCTTACCCTTTGTTGCTTAAGTAATTCGGCAACTTGCTCCGGGGTAAAGGTTGAACCACTTGTGGCTTCACCGGCTTCAAGCTGGACACTCGGGGTCCCTTTCTCAACTTGGACACCCGGGGTCCCCTTTTCAAGACTTTCAATCCTTAGGCTCATACTATCCAATTTGGCCAAGATAGTAGCCAAGGTACTCTTCAAAGGACCATCTCCTTCGTTAGCCATTGTACCTACAAATTGAACAAACGTTAGTGAAATTACCTCTCGCACACCCTCACTTGTATATCACTCGGTTCACTCATTTAGTAGTGGTGGATATTTCACTCAAACTTGAATCTAGAAGCTTCACGTAGTTGAATAACAATCCTCAACTCAAGCAAACTATCCACAAGTCAAGTGTCCTCTGGGGTGAGTGGAGTTTATGTGACTCAATGGACGATAAGCTCTTTAAAGTAAGGACTTGAGTTAAAATAAACTATGAATTTTCTTGGAGTTCTACTCTCCAAACTAGGCACGAGTTACCTATAATCTCTATGGACTAGCACCAATTAAGTAGGAAAGTTACTTAGAGAAGTACTAGTTAAAGGTTATGCAAACAAAGAAACAAGAAAACCTAGGAAAAACTACCCAAACCACACCTTCAGTAAGGTAGGCGGAGCGCCTAAGGTAGGCGGAGCGCCTCACAAATTGATCAGTGGAAAATTCAGGCGGAGCGCCTGGGATCCGGATGAAGCGCCTGGAACTCGGGCTTCAGATTTTCCAGCAACGTTTTTCTTCAATTTCAACCCAAATTATGGATTGATTTCACCATGTTTTTCCAAAATTCAAGGTACCCAAAGTCGTTCAAGGTTGTTCTTAACAAACCCCAATGATTTTCGCCAACAAACACACAATAATCAATGCACAATCATCATTCAAAGTTTCAAAGTGGGGTTTTAAAAAGGGTTTGTGATTCTTATATTTTGTGATATACAACTTCAAATCACACAAAATTGGTACCAAATCGTTGGTTTTTCAATCTAGAACAAACCCCGATATCAATTTCACACCCAACAATCAACCAAACCCAAGAATCAAGACATGAACTTAAGAACAAGGGTTTTTCAAGGGTTTAAGAAAATTGGGGATTCAAATCTTCAAAATTCGTAATACCAATTCAAACCACAAGATTTAGTATCAAAACGACGAGTTTTCAACAAGGATCAATCTCAAAAAATGCCCATATCAAGATTCAATCACACCAACAACATATGCCAAATTTTTGGATTTTCAACTTTTTAAATTTTTTTGTCTTTTCTTCTTTCCAATATCTTCAAAAACAAGAAACTAAAGAAAAAATAAACTAGGCACGATGAACAAGGATCGAGGGTTTGTAGAAAAAAATTCCGAGTCTTGCTCTGATACCAAACTGATGCAAAGTAAAAAGGGAAACGTAAAAGATAGGAGCGAGACTCGTCTCGAACTCCCTACGAGGTATCCATGGGGAACTTGTCTCGTGAAACCCTCGATTCGGGTCAAGAGTTTCCTACACTATGCAACTACCCTCGAGACACACTTGGGTCTCGCAAATAGAATGATCGGGCGGGGTTGAGGATCAACTAGGTCTACCAGTAGATTCAAGTCCGAAATCAAAGGTTTCATTCAACACAGAGGAGCATAGCTCTTCTTTTCAATATTCAAAATAGACTAAATGTAAAAATAGACTAGAATTGGGTATTTATAATGTTTTTCCAAGCTTTGATAAAGGTCTAAAATTCCCCCACACGTTGAGCTTAAGTAAATAGACCACGCAGGGTCAAACTGTCAATTACTACTCAAATTCTCGCCCCTTCAGCGTTTGGGCGGAGCGCCTGGAAATTTGCACATTTTGGGCAGAAAAATTCGTAGGCGGTCCGCCTGGATCTTAGGCAGAGCGCCTGACTCCCTTGCTCCCAGAGTAGAGTGCCTAGGCCTCAGGTTGGGCGCCTAGGTCTTCTGGGTGGGGCGCCTGAGCAGTAAGCATGATATATTTCTTCCAATTGCTTCCATCTTCAAGTCCTTTCCTCTCCAAGTGTAAATGCACTTCTTGGACCTTCTTGGCTTGACTCCGAGTGAAGGATCTCATGATGGATTGCCCGGCATCAGTCGGATACTCAAAAGGTATGCACTTCCAGAGAAGAGGTGATCGCCCCTAGCATGGGCAGCCGCCTCTTCAGTGTTTATGCAGCTTCTTGAATTTGATCACTTAATCATGCTTTTTTGGTTTCTTCCTTTCCTTGTAGGGTTTAACACCTAAAACCATGCAAAATGTATAATCTTTCTTATAGATTGGTCACTTTTAGATTCAAACACAAAAGTTTAAGCTAGTTAAAGTAAGAGAAATGCTCACGCATTAGAGAGCATAATAGCATCTTTTTCGTGGCCGATTATTTTTTCAAAATGGCTCACTCATCCCGTGCAAGAAATATGATAATGCGCAACATGTTGCTACTTTGTTTATTTCTCATGTCTTGAAATTGCATGGTGTGCCTCATACTATTATAAGGGACCGGGATTCTAAGTTCCTGAGTCATTTTTAGAAATGTTTTTGGGGTGCCCTTGGCACCAAATTTCTATTCTCGATGCCTCACCATCCACAGACTGATGGATAGACCGAGGTAGTCAACTAAACCTTGGGAGCTCATCTTCGAGCGATGACCAAAGGTAAGGCCGGAACTTGGGCAGATCGCTTGCTCGTGATAGAATTTTCATACAACCGTATTGTGAATAGAATGATTGGAATGACTCTGCTTGAGTGTGTGTTTGGTGTTAACCCTTTAATTCTATTGTTTTAATCTCGTTGCCTCAAGATGTTGTTGTTGATTTTGAAGGTACACACCAAGCTACGGCCTTATTCGAGCTCAACGCTAAAGTAAGGAAGAATCTTGAGGAAGCTTATGCCAAGTCGGCATAAAAAAAGCCTATGTTGATTGGGTTTAGGTTTACTTCCGCAAAGAGAGGTTCTCGAACCAAAGAAGATAAAAGTTGTCTCCGAGAGGGGATGGTATGTTTCAAGTACTGAACAAGATTAATAATGATGCTTATGTGATCGACCTCCCAGGTGAGTATATGTTCAACACCTTTAATATTGCTGACTTGACTCCTTTTGTTGCAGGTCGAGTACTAGAGGCTGAAGATGATGCAATTTCGAGGACGAAATATTCTTAAGAAGGGGAGAATGATGCAGCCCGTGTCCGTGCTGATCAAAATGTGTTCGTGCCATCGAGACCGGTCACCCGAAGCCAAGCAAAAATTCTGCACGATGTGAATATTCATCTAACGTGGCCGGGAGGAAGCAGCGACTCGGAGGCTGAGTGGCCAGGTGCCAGACGTGGAAGTTGTACATTCAAGATTGAGCACGAGGCAGAAAGCAACCGAACCATAAATATTAGTGCCAAGCAGTGAGCGACCAAAGGCTGAGTGGCCGGGTACCAGACGTGGAAGTTGTACATTCAAGATTGAGCCCGAGGCAGAAAACGATCGAACCTTGAAGATTAGTGTCGAGCAATGAGCGACCGAAGGCTACACCTGCACCCGAGGCAGAAGAGTGTCGGAGCCAAAGTACTTAGTTTCTCCCTTGCGAGGCCTTGTGTAATGGGCCGACTTGTGGACTTATTTCTAAACTTAACCATGGGACTTTACTATAAATACTCCACTAATAGTTCATTTTTAGAAATTTCCTTTGAATATTGAAAATAACATGTGAGCTTGAACTCTTGCGAGAGTAACTCCATGGGGAACCTATTGTCGGAACTTGTGTCATTTAGTGAAATTCAATTGAACTTTTTCCTATTTGATCATTTGGTTTGCATGAGCATTGTATTCTTGAGGATCGTTTTCTTAGTATAGGTGCCTATCACTTTATATTTGAAAGCTATCAAGACTAGTTCCTTGATATTGTTTGAACAAAGTTGATCAGTTTGTGTCTTGTTTCTATCTTTATTTTTTTCTTTTTACTTCTGCGTGATTGCTTTTCATCACTATATAACAATGTATAAATAAAAACTTAGTGTGTATCCACAGTAAATGAGTGCTTACACATTGTATTGAGTTTACGCATTATATATAACTGAGAAAATTGATTGTACACTGTAAAACTGAATGTATGTAATGTATATAAGTGGGGAGTTAGATTGAATATACTGTGATATCGTTTATACTAAAAGTGTATTAGTTAGATCTAAAAAAAAATCCAGCACAAAGAAGTTCAAGTCAAGATTCCAAATTGTTGGTCTCAAATCTTGTTTGTGATAGCCAAATCTCAAATCTTGTACATGATGGATGTTTAAGTGTTCGTGACACACAACAAATTCAAATCAAGATCTTAAATCAAATCCAAAAGGACACAAGTTTGAGATTAAGCTTTCGAACCCTTGAACCGATATTCGTAAGGAGAAGAATCAAATGACATCATTTGTAGATCGAGTGACATCCTAGATTGTTAACCGCAACTTCTATTGATACTAAATATAATACTTCACATGTCCTAATTTATGTGACACTTTTTACTTTTCGAGAGTCAAACAATAAACTCTTTGACCGAAATTTTTTATATGCTTGAATTCACGATCAAAATAAGTAGTTTCACTTTCAAAAATCCGAACAGTGTCTCCTAAATTAGGACGAAAGGAGTATTATGTTACCTTTTTTGGTTTTGAATATTTTAGACTTCCGAGATCCTAACTCAAGAAAAGCATTTTTAAAATAGGTTTGAAAATTATAAGAGTAAAAGACTATACGTAATTTTATTATAATTCTTATAGACAATTATTTATCTTATAATTAGTTATCTATTTCTTATTATTACGGTTGCTAAGTACAGTCTTTACTCTTTCTCAAAATTCTACGAAAAAGTAAGCGGCAAATTTCCCTCCTTTCTCCCATTTTTTCCAAATCCCTCGTTTATAGAAAGTACTGCCTCCTCCATATTTCTTCTCCCCATATTTCGCAATACAAAAATATATCTTCACATGCACTCCCAATCCCAGACCCTAGAAAAACTGTGCGCCCCTTCAAAGTATGTTACTTCATCTCTACTTTCTTTTTTCTCATTATTTCTACTTTATTTTCTATGTAGTGTATTTCTCTTGTGGGATGTCTTTTCCTTTCATGTGTAGATTCAACTATAGGTTTACTGAGATGACATATTAGGTTTTTGTAATTGTGGGATTTCCTTTCTTTAAACTTTTATGGTAAAGGTATGAAGAAACTTTTTTCGTTCTTTACTTTTTGAGAGTTTAAGTACTAAAAAGTTTACATTTCATGATCTTAATTCTTGTAATTATTTGCAGTCAACATAAAGATTTTGGAGGAAAATTTTACTGTGTAACTTGAAAGAAGGAATTGAATATATTTATTGTGAGTGTATTGGTAAAATAGTACTTGCATACGTGGCACGACGGGTGTATGGCTCGAGGCATGATTCAATGGAGGTTCGTAAGATGATCTGAAGCAGGCATTTCAGTCTTCGATGCAGATCTCTGAGGTCAAGATTCGACTCAGACCTCGGGATAGAACATCCTCGGTTAGGCAAGAGCTCACTTCCTCGAGACAAGCAACTCAAGCCTCGGGGAATGGTTACGCTCCAGCGAAAGATCAGCCCTACTACTTTCTTCCATTAATCCCACATTTAATGAGGCGAACCGTGGCAAAACCACGATCTGGATGTTGGGATTGAGGCCTTGATTGTCGTCAAACTAGTTATCTATAAATAGGACTTCATTTGTACTCTAATGGCATTCACAAATATTTACTGAAACTCTAGCAAATTGTACAGTCAAAGCAGTTGTTATTGAAATATTTACTTTTGATCCAATTATTTATTTTCTCACATTGATTTGCAACTTTGATACTTTATATTGCTTGTAAACCCATAACAAATTCGATTTATTGTCCTAATCCGATTTAGGCCAATACAAATTGGTGTCGTCTGTGGGGATCAAGCAATAATGCCTTGTTCCAAAGTTGTATGACACGTTTCTTCACTTTAACATCTATGATTCCTACCGATAGCTGATAATGAAGAAACCGTTAATGGAAATCAACAGCGCCCCGCTGGGCAAGCTAATGGTGGAGAATTTGTGCCTCCACCTCCATCAGGTGGCATACCCCTACCTCCTCCGTCTCTAGTTGACCCTTCTTCATCAGGGTCAAATAAACCATTTCAAGCATACATCATAAGTTGCTTGCAACAACTTCAAGGGCAACTTGTCTAGCAAGCAAGTATCAACACCGAATTTCATAGCTTATTGAAAGCTGTCTTGGCGAGAAACAATACTACCCCTACTAATACTCTAAACGTGATTCCAAATGGAGGCATCCCGAACATCATTCCTACGGGCGCGACAACAGGAAGACTTCCTATTTAGCTACAACAGGAGGCTCGAGTACTGTCCCGCATGTCAATCCGCCCTTTGAAACAGTTTCCACTATTGCAGAAGCTAGCATCTATGTAGACCTAGAGAAGTGGACAACAGATTCCGAAGTCTAATTTAAAAAAATGGCTCGAAAACGTCCCCGGGATATGGAAAACTCAAAGAGCTTTGGATATTGACAAGTGTAGGCAGTTGGCCTACAAGCCCGAGGCCGCCCCCGCGCCCATCCCAAAACATTTCAAGATGCAGATCTTAAAAAACTATGATGGTACGACCGACCCTGTTGAGCACGTGATTGACTTCATGGCTATAGTGAAGGGTAACGATCTGACCCCGGTTGAGAAGGAGTCCATGTCCCTAAAGAAATTTGGTGACACTTTAGAAAAAAGAGCGATGCACTGGTATATGCACCTACCTTTCAAGTCTATCTCAAACTTTAATGAATTGGCTGATTTGTTTATTAAAACTCATACTGGAGCGCAAAAGATCCTCACGAGAAAGGAGGATATCTTTGAGGTTGAACAATTGTTCAAGAATCCTATTAAGGACTTCCTCGAGTGCTTCCAATAGAGAGAATGGAATTCCCAACTATGGATAACAATTTGGCAATTATGGCATTCGAAAAGAACATTAATATTAGAAACTCCAAAGCTACTACCTTGTTGAAAAAAGAACTCCAGCAATGGCAAGCTCAAACATGGGATGAGCTACACGATAGAGCTACTGCCAAAGTGAGACTGGAAGAAGCAGCATGGAAGCAGTTGGTCGAGGCTCTATTTATAGAAATCACCCCGAGTCCTCACGACGTGCCGAAGCGCCAAGTGGAAACTCGAAGGGTCGGTATGAGCCCTACAACTCACAAAGAAATTGTTTTTTATGATGACGATTGTGATGGGATGATATTTCCCCATCATGATGCTTTCGTCATTATGTTGAGAATCAATAACTCGGACATCAAACGACTCTTGACTGGCTTATCGTCCCCATCATGATCCCGGTAGCTCAGTGAACATTATAAGCTACGGGGCAGTGAAAAAGATGTGGTTGAAGGGCCTTATCGTCCCGAAGTGAACCGTCTTGACTGGCTTCAGAACCTCAGTTATGCTGAAAGATTTGTAAAAGAAACTGTATTCCAGGTTATGCCCGAGGATATGGTGTATAATGTGATCCTCGAGAGACCTTGGATTTATGTGATAGAAGTCGCTCCATCAACTCTTCACCAAATCATCAAATTTCCTACTCTTTGGGGAGTTTGTTTAATCCGAGGTGAGCAACGAGTAGCTAGGTAATGCCATTTGTTGCCTTGAAGGGTGGAGTCGTCCCGATTGGACCATCAAAATAGCAATCATTGCACCCAGGGTCTGACAAAGATGGGAGTTCGGCTCTTAAAAGGGATCCCCAAGGAGAAGTGGTAGAAAAGATCCCGATGTGTATTCAAGACCATCGGGAGCAGAAAGCCTAGGACTCAACCATCGAGGAGTTGGATTCCTTTGTGCTATCAAAGTAATTTCCAGACAAAAAGGTGTTCATCGGCTCGGAGTTGGACCTAGAGTCGAAGAAAGCAGTTGTTGAGTTGTTAAAGTATAAAGATGACTGTTTTGTGTGGTTCCATACTGATATGGTTGGGATCGATCCAAAGATCATGACACACAAACTAATTGTAGACCCTCACCACACTTTGGTGAAGCAAAAAAAAAGGCCACATGCTGGCGTAAGGAAAAAAGTCATCGAAGATGAGACAAAAAAGTTGCTCGATAATGGCTTTGTGAGAGAAGTTAAATACCCCCCAATGGCTCACCAACGTAGTGGTTGTGCCAAAAAAGAATGGCAAATGGAGGATGTGTGTGGATTATACAGATTTGAATAAAGCTTGCCTCAAAGATTCATACCACTACCATAAATAGATAGGTTAATAGACTCATCGACTGAACACAAGTTGATAACCTTCTTAGACGCATATTCAGGGTACAATCAAATCTTGATGGATCCAAAGGACGAAGAGAAGACCTCGTTCATCACTGATCGAGGCACGTATTGCTACAAGGTAATTCCCTTCGAACTCAAGAATGTTGGAGCAACATACCATAGAGTAGTATGTCGAATGTTCAAAGATTACATTGGGAAGTCGATAGAGGTTTATATAGATGACATGCTAGTCAAATCTGTTCGGATGAAAGATCACTTGAATCACTTAAGGGAAGCCTTTGCCATTTTGAGGCAATACAATATGAAACTGAACCTAGAAAAGTGTGCATTGGGGGTTGGTCCAGGAAATTTTTTGGGTTTCATCGTCTCTGAATGAGGTATAGAGGGGAACCCTGAAAAAATTAGAGCCATCGAAAAAATCCCTGAATTTCTCTCGGGGACTAAAGATGTTCAACGCTTGACTGGCAAAATCATTGCCATGAGCAGATTCATCTTGAGGTCCTCAGAGCGATGCCACAAGTTCTTTTCAATTTTGAAGAAGAAAACTGCCTTCGAATGGACACTGGAGTGTAGAGAAGTGTTCAAGGAGTTGAAGCAATATTTGGCTAACGCATCGTTGCTTGCCAAGCCAAAAGATGGAGAAATATTGTTGGTTTACTTTCCTGTGTCTGAGGTGTCTATGAGCACGGTCCTAGTTTGTGAGGAGAATAGAAAGCAGCATCCCATCTATTATGTGAGCAAGACACTCCTCAATACCGAGACCAGGAACCCCCCCCCCCCCCCCCAATCTAGAAAAATTGGCACTTGCCGTAGTTGTTACTATTCAAAAACTTCGGCATTATTTTCAACGCTATCCTATAGCCGTAGTAACAACCTTCCTATTGAGAAATATATTGCACAAGCTTGAGTTCTTAGGGAGGTGATCTAAATGTGCAGTTGAATTGAGTGAATACGACATTACTTATCAGCCGCGAATAGCCATAAACTCCCAAGTATTGGCGGACTTCGTGGTTGATTTTAGTGCTAAGATACTCCCTGAGGCTGAAAAGGAGAACTTAATGTCTAAGGGTCCAACTTCTAGGTTTTGGATACTCTACACGGATGGAGCCACTAATTCAAAGGGCTTAGGACTAGGAACAGTTTTAGTGGCTCCCACGGGGGAAAGCATGAGGCACTCGATTAGGTTCAAAAAAGTAACAAACATTGAGGAGGAGTACAAGGCCGCCATAGTAGGATTGGAAATGGATAAAGAAATGGGAGTAGAAAGGATTGAGTTGAGATACTATTCACAACTGTTGGTGAATCAAGTACTCATGGACTATTCGGCTTGAGAGCTCAGGATGCAGCAATTCTTAGCCTGAACTCAATAAATTTTGGCCAAGTTTCAGGAATGGAGAATTCAAAAAATCCCCTGAGAGGAAAATGTCGAGGTTGACGCCTCAGCCAATCTAGGCTCGGCTCTCGAAGAACACTTGAGAACTGATTCAATCATTCGGATTATTTCATCGGATGTGGAAAGGATAAAGTTGGAAGTTACTTCTGTTTATGCCTAAAATTGGACGTCTAAGCAAAACACTTAAATTTATAAATGGGTCCTAAGAAATACAGTAAAATACGACGAAAGAGTAAGTAAATAGTGAGGAAAATAATAGACAAGAAAGTAAAGAGTTTTATTCCTCGAGAATAGCCGGATACAGTGGTGAATCACTTGATGTACAATACAATATAAGGAGGAGTATTTATAGTAATGATTACCCAGTGCAAATTATGGTAATAAGGGCCATGGGCCTATAAACTCAAGACGGTAGTATATACGAGTCCCTAACTAGGAGACTGTAACCCTAAGGCGACATGATGTATTCCTTGCATCCTACGCCAGTACCACCTGAACGGTCTTAACTCGTAGAACAGGAGTGTATCCTTTATGCCCTGTGACTTGTAAGATAAGTTTAGTCTGCCAGCTGGATTTGTATCCTTGTAATAACAGGTGGCGTATTTTTTCCCACATAGTTAGTCCCCCCACTTTCTAAGTGTTGACACGAGCAGTTAGGAAGTGAATGGGTGTGAAAGATATCTCACTGACTCCTTGAAACTCACAATCCCTTTGACCAAGAATGATGCTGATTTATTCGAGAACTCTGTGTGTCTTCATCGGATTAGTTGATGTCGATTCCATGCACCTTTCAAAGAATGCCTTTTGCTGCGCCGAATCCTTTCTATCTCAAGCTATAATTATGTTTGATCGTTTCATGATCTGTTCTTATCTCTTCCAGCCTATAAATAGGAGCTTCGTGATAGTGCCAGAATTACAAATCCTCTTTAGAAAAATACTTCATCTTCTTCAAAGTTCCTTATGAAAGAATGGCTTTTCTATCTTCAAAAGTAGTTGCCTTTGGTCCTGGTTTGATATTCCCAAAAAAATCTTTTATTCTAAATGGATGGCTTATGAGAATTGTAGGGAAAAGACCATTTGCGGTTTCTTCTTCTTTTCCTCTATCCGTGATTTAATGAATGGAATCCTCTGAGTCGTGAAGTTTGATCCGGATTCTAATAACATTTTTCGGAATGTCTTCATCGTGGCATGTTCACTGATTACGGTATGCTTTGGTTGCTGTGATATTTATCTTGTCATGCGGGGTTTGCCAGCAGAAGAATGCCATCCTAGTGGGGATCCTGCATCTACTCGTCTTTTGGTTGCCGAGGGCCATAGTCCCAAAAGCACCTCTATTTGCACGAGATGGGAGTCCTTGGGATATCCTCTCATTCTTTGGGCGGTTGATACCCAAGAACATTCTCCATACCCGCAGCTTTCAGGGTGGCTGTATATCTCTACCCTGTTCTGCGATTTTAGGGATCGCATCTGCGTCCAATCGCTCGGGAAGAGGGGGAAACATGGTGTTTCTGTGGTCGCCAAGGGTTCTTCATTGGAGTCTTTCCAAGTAAATCCAAGTGAAGTCTCGAACCGTATTTTTCTTTCTCCACCTTTCTACTGAGGGATTCCTCAGTTGGACAGTGTTTTCAAACTTTCGTGAAGCAGCATTACAAAGAGGTTGATGCTTAGGGTATCAAGTTTTAAATTTCGCCTTTCAAGTGCCGAAAGAAACTTTGGTGCAAGACCTACAATCCAGACGAAGAGTCTCTGGCCATACAAGTTTAGAGGAACTTGTGAATGTAGTCTTCCCTTTTTTGTTTTTTTACAATTGTTATGAACCATGTTGTATTTAGGAAGAACTCATCATATATTATGAGCCTACATGCTGTTTGTTATTAATGAAATGAATCTCCATTAATATTTTTATACGTACTTGTGTAGTTTATGCAGCATGTTTTGTGTGCCCTTCTGGGCTACTGTCTTTAAAAGATGGGTGTGCGTACTGAAGGGCACTTCATTTGCATCAGTAGTTGACGGCTTATATGCGCCTGTGATAGATGGTTGTTTTACACCCACAGTGGGATGACTTCAGCCCGTGCGGGAATGGGGCATTTTTGCATTCTGATTCAGAACGTTGTTGCTTGTTTACTCCAGTATTTTAAGACTTTCTGGCACTATGCGGGTGGGTGTCCCCACTGATATGTAGGTACAAGTTTGTTGAATTTGACGAGTTCAACTTACAAATAATGCCTGGTGGTTGAGCTAGACGTGATCTAGCTCAAAGAGAGTAGTTTACCCTACTTCTTATAGCAAAAAGTGGGTGTATCACATCAACTTAGGACTGGTAGGGGCTATGAATAAATGGAT
The DNA here is from genome assembly GCA_029990175.1 of Petunia secreta. Classification (NCBI taxonomy): domain Eukaryota; kingdom Viridiplantae; phylum Streptophyta; class Magnoliopsida; order Solanales; family Solanaceae; genus Petunia; species Petunia secreta. The sequence goes on from JARKIP010000009.1 coordinate 19,894,567, forward strand.
CGTAAATGGATCTGAATTGTATTTGTAGACTAAGTAAACTAGTAGTTCATAAGCATGGCGCTGAGCCGTATAAAACAGAAAAATTAGGGCTAAGGGCCCGTTATTAGATAATGACAATTATTAAGGAAACACGAGAGGGGAAAATACATGTCTCGAGTATGTTGGCTTTGTTGGCCTTTCAACAGTAGTACTTTTTGAGCCATGAGATGTTCCAGTTGTTTGGAATGGTTGTTCCTTTCATGTCTTCAAGAACGTACACACATTTTCCGGCTATGCCTCAGACTCTGTAAGGTCCTTACCAATTTGGAGCAAGCTTGCATGCGCTACCCTCCTTGGTGCTTTGTGTAACTTTGCGAAGGACGAGATCTTCTATGTTGAAAGAACGTAGGTTAGCCCTCACATTGTAGTATTGTTCCACCCGTTGCTTCTGTGCTGTGAGGTGTATAGCCGCTATATCCCGTCGCTCATCCAAGGTTTCAAGTGAAACCTTCAAACCCTTGTTGGTCGACTCTTCCTCGACGAATGACCGTCGTAGGCTGTATTCTCCAATCTCTAAGGGGATCATTGCTTCCGTTCCATATGTTAACGGGAATGGAGTTTTCCTCGTGATGGCTTTGAATGTAGTACGATAGGCCCATAAAACTCTTGGCGGTTCCTCCGACCACTTTCTTTTGGCTTCCTTGAGTCGCTTCTTCAGGCTTTCAATGATTATTTTTTTTAAAGATTCGGCTTGACCATTAGCCGAAGGGTGATAGGGCGATGAGGTTATTCTCTTTACTCTTATTCCTCTAGGAAAGCGGTAATCTTGTCGCCGATGATTTGAGGTCCATTATCGCAAGTGATTTCTGCTGGGATGCCAAAGCGGCACATGATGTTCTTCCATATAAATTATATCACCTCCTGCTCCCTGACTCGAGTATAGGCCGTAGCTTCGACCCATTTGGTGAATTAGTCTGTCATAATAAGCAAAAACTTAACATCAACAGGCGTTTTTGGCATGAGTCCCACGATACCTATTTCCCATTTCATGAAAGGCCAAAGGGCTATTACTGAATATAACAGCTCTGCTGGCTGATGAAGTATATGGGAAAGTCGCTGGCAACTATCACATGCACGGATGAACTTACTCGCGTCATCTTCCATTTAGGGCCAGAAGTAGCGCGACCTGATCAATTTGCGAGCTAGAGATCTTCCGCCAGAGTGATTTACGCATTGCCCTTCATGAACCTCCATCAGCGCATAATCAACTTGAGAAGGTCCCAGACATTTAGCCAAAGGACCGCTAAACATCCGGCAATACAGCTTGACAAGGCCAAAGTGTATAGGAATTTTCTGCTCGTGCTTTGTCAAATGATAGTATAGTTTATGATATCGTCTCACAGAGATTGGGAAATCTATGCTACAAACCTATAATATTTTGAATACTATTTGAGAGAATCAAACTGATGAAATGTGAGTTTTTGAATTCATAATCTACTTTAAATAAGACAAACAACTTCCGACAGTTTATAATTTAAAAAGAGTTGGGAATCATTAAATTCACTTGATAATATTATAATAAAATCTCAGCTTTTACATGTATTTATCTTGATAATAATTGCTTATTGCTAATTCAATTATATTTTGCTCACTAAGAAATAATCAGTTAATAACACTTCGTGAGGTTATATAAATTAACTGCGCTATAATTAGTGACAGTTAAACCGAAACATTTTCTTACTTGAATAGTGCAACAAGGTAATAAAAACTTTGTGAGTATATTCTTACTAAAAATCAATAACCTTGCCTACCACAATTCCTCCGTGAGAATTAAAACTAAGGCAAATAAGATTACAGACTTGGAATAATAGTTATACTAAAAATTACTCTCACTCTACTATTTTATCATTTAGTCATAATATATTAATTTTGCTCCATGAGAATTACAATATTAATACAAAAATAACCTAGAGATAAAATATTCAGATATGATTATAATAATTAATAAAAGGTCATCATCCCTTCACATCATTAAATATAAATAGAAAGTATAAAGCCAAGAACATGTTTAAACTGAGATAATATTATAAAGATATCAAACTTCATCAGCTATCCCAACAAAAAGAGATTACTCCATTATGAAGTAAGAAAAATAAAATTACTTTGAAGAAATATTATTTCTTCCAATAAGAATAACTACAAGAACTTAAAAAGACAAAAGAGAAGAAAAAGGAGCAGGAGTAAGTCTCTGCTCTTAGAAAACCTTCGCCTGCTAGATAGAAAGAGAAAGAAAAAGCTAGCTCCTCTCCCTTTCCAACATGTGATATTTATAGGAAAAAGTCTTGGAGGCATTTGGTAAAAATCTTCTTGATGAGGCTATCAAAGATTTTGATGACAATCTTTTCCTATGTGGCTTTGGTAAAAGTTGGCACAAATTCTTGGCAAATCTTATGGTTGTATTTTTCTATTTTCTCATGAATTTCTCATGGTTGTATTTTGGAAATTTCTCATGGTTTCCTTTTGATGACAAATTCATCTTTTTTATGTGTAGTATTTCATATTTGCAGATGAAGTAGTATTATTATCACCCTTGGCTTTTAGTTTCTTTTCTTCTCTTTTTCCATGTATTCTTTTTCCTGCAAGATTTATATGAAAAGTGCGAGAATAGGATATTATTATTCATATTTTTTTTTAAACCTTATCTTATTATATAGTAAAATTACATGAATAATTATATCCATCACACCTCTCTGTTGATCAGGAAATAGCGGGCTACTTGGACTCTCAGCTTTCTGCTTTCCTTCTTGTCACCTGGGCTTATTCTCTTGTCGAGGTATTCTATGATTGTGTGCCGCCAATCCCATATCGACGTCGTGATGTTGACTTCGTGGCATTTAACCTTCGTGTATGTTAACTCAATAACAAATCCTGAGCTATCTGCACTCATGTTTGCAGTGGCTGCTAGGCTGGCTAGGGCATTAGCCTCCGTATTTTCTTCCCTTGGTATGGTTGCTCTTTCATTTTTGAAAATTCTTCACACGCTTTTCCACTTTTTCCAAGTACTCCTGCATGCGGGCGTCTTTGGCGCCGTAGGCTCCAGTTACTTGATTAACGACCAGCTGGAAGTCGCTGTTGAGACTGATCTCCCTGGCCCCAATATGTAAGCTAATTCCAAAGCTTGAATTACTGCTTCATATTCTACTTCTTTGTTAATAATCGACGGGCAGCTGACATCCTTCCGAAATTTGTTCTCAGTTGGAGATTTGATCACTAAACCAAGCTCATCCCCTTTTACATTTGAGGCCCCATTGGTGTGGATCACCCATTATCCAGGGGTAACACCCTCCATCATTGTAAACTCCATCTTGTCTTTTGGCATCAAATCGATACTAAAATCGGCAACAAAGTTCGGGAGTACCTGGACTTAATGGTCGTGCGTAGCTGGTAGATAATATCATATTCTCCTAGTTTGATGGCCCATTCTCCTAGCCTACATGACTGTTCGGGTTTGTGCAAAATGGTCCACAAAGGGAAAGAGGAAACCAGAATAATCATATGACTCTGAAAATATGGTCGTAGCTTCGTTGCAGTCATAACTAGGGCGAGTGCTAGTTTCTCTAGATGTTGGTATCAGGAATCTGCATTCAAGAGTAATTTGCTGGCATAATAAATCAGCGACTGCACCCCCTTTTCTTCACGCACCAAAACAGCACGGACGGCGACTTCAGACACTCCGAAGTATAACAATAACGGCTCTCCCTCGTGCGGCTTTGTTAGCATCAAAGGATTGGCCAGATACTACTTTAACTCCCGGAGTGCCTTGGTACCCTGCTTTGTCCACTCAAAGCTTTTTTTTCTTTCAAGACGTTGATGAACTGATGGCGCCTTTCAGAAGATCGTGAGATAAAATGGCTAAGTGCGGCTATCTAGCCGTTGAGCCTTTTTATCTCTACTTCATTCTTCAAAACTTCTGGAATAGCCACAATTGCAGCAATTTTTATGAGATTTGCTTTTATGCCCCTGTTGGAGACAACGAACCCAAGGAACATCTCGGGGGACACGCCAAAGGCACACTTCTCTGGGTTGAGCTTCATACAGAATTTGTCCAATATATCGAATGTTATCTCCATGTGCCTGATGTGATCCTTGGCGTAATCCGAATTAACCAACATATTTGTATAAACCTCCATAGCTTTGCCAATCTAATCCTTGAACATCAGGTTCACTAACCTCTGGCAGGTTGCTCCTGCATTTTTCAAACCAAAAGGCATTACCCTATAACAATAAGTCCCCCTGTCTGTGATAAAGGAAGTCTTCTCCTGATCATTTGGATTCATGAGGATATGATTATACCCCGAGTATGCATCCAGAAAACATAGAGCCTCATGACCTATCATTAAATCGATGTTAGGAAATGGGAAATAATCTTTTGGGCAAGCTTTATTCAAATCTATATAGTCAATTCACATCCTACACTTCCAATTTTTTTTCAAGACCACCACAACGTTGGATAACCAATCGGGGTAGTAAACCGTGCGAATGGAACCGTTGTTTAACATTTTCTCAACTTCCTCAAGTACTGCTAACCCCTTTCGCGGCTGATCGGTCGTTTCTTCTGCTTGACCGGCTTGAAGTTAGGGTCAACATTTAAGTTATGTGTGATGATGCTAGTTGATATTCCAGGAATGTCGGTGTGTGTCCAGGTGAATGTGCCCGACCAAGCACGTAGGAAGTTAGCGTATTCTTGTTTGGCTTCGGCCAAAAGCTTGGCCTATATATAAAATTTCTTATCAGGGACGCTCTCGTCGAAATTCAATGGATCCAGGTCGTCGACCGTGGCCTTGGTGGGCTTTTTTTTTCTTGGGGGTCCAAGGGCTTGATAGCCGATTCTCGGGATTCAGCTGCTTCGTGAGCTCCGAACCCAAAGGGTATGCTGGTCACTAGGTAGGGCTTGAGCAGTTTTTCCAACTTCTTCTTCTGGCTCTTTGTTTCCTTCTTGATTGCGCATGTCATGGCGGTTACGTAACAGCTTCGGGATAGCTTCTATTCCCCCTTAATCTCTCTAACTCCCGAGGGTGTCGGGTACTTAAGGATCTGATGAAGTGTAGACAGTACTGTGTGTACTTCGTAAATCTAAGGTCTTGCCAAGATAATATTATGCGAGTGATTGCATCTCATCACTTGGAAGGACGCTATCTTTGTTGCCCGTAGAAGGTGTACCTGAAGGAGTATCTCTCCCACAAATATCTCGCTAGAGATGTTACACCTGGTTATGTTGTATGGACTGGGGATTACCTGGTTCTGCATCTCTATAGGTGAAATTCTAGTGGATGATTTTCACCACACTACCAGGGTCTACTAGCACGTGTTTGACCTGAGCATCATGCACCTACAGGGTAATTATCAGGGCATTGTAGTGGGGGTATAGAATTTGTCGTGAATCTTTATTATCGAACTCGATGGAACTGATACGAGGTTTCTTGGTTATCAGACGGTTCTGGTGCTGGTACTGCTAACTCCGGGTCCCCCAAAAATTGTGTTGATGGGCTTCTAGTCCTCTGGACCACTAGTATAGCTTTGTCTACATTAATATAAGGCGCGGTATCCTGGATGGATTCCGGCCATGACAGCGAATAAAAGGACGTTGATCTTAGACATCCATTCATATTTTCAGCTGTATTAGCCGAGTTATGAACCGTCTGTTGGATCTCGATACAGGTACCGTGTGTGGTAGCCATCATTGTTTGACATGACTGCGATTTTTTCTCGTAAAATATCTACAATTGCCTGAGCCCCACAGTGGCCGCCAAACTATTTATGCCTAAAATTAGATGTCTAGGTAAAACACTTAAATTTATGAATGGTCACAATCAATAGAGCAGAATATGACGGAAAATTAAGTAAATAGAGAGGAAAATAATAGACAAGAAAGTAAAGAGTTTTATTACTTGAGAATAGTCCGATTCAGTAGTGAATCGCTTGATGTACAATACAATATAAGGAGTGATATTTATAGCAATGATTACCCAGCCCTAGTTATGATAAAATACAAATACTAATAAAGGTCATGGGCCTATAAACTCAAGACAATGGTATATATGAAACTCTAACTATGAGACTATAAACCTAAGACGGAAGGATGTATGTCTTGCGTCTTACGCCTGTACCGCCTGAACGGTCGTAACTTGTACAACAGACGTATATCCTTTGTGCCCGGTGACTTGTAGGATAATTATAGCCTCGTCAACTAGACTCGTATACCCGTAATAACAGGTGTGTATTGTTGAACCCCAAAAAAAACTACCCTTTCTTTTAAGAAAAGATAGGTTTCGGGTATAGTGTTCAAAAATATGGGATTCCAAAGGGCTTTCTTTGGAGTCGCCACCTAATTTAGGAGAATTAGGAACCAATTAATTAAATAATGCGTGCAATTCCTCCGTTTTAAGGAAAATGGTCTTTTCAGAGATTCTGAAGTAAGAGGTTCAGTTATTTTCGAAAGAAGGTTTCGATTTGAAAGCACTTTCGAAAATCCGTAAAATTGCGGTTAATCCTTCGGTTTTCACAAAATAACTCAAAATGTTAACTTTCAATATGTTGATAAAATGGTTTAAGATTAATATTAAAAATCTAATATTATAATAAATTATACTTTAAAGAAATATGAATTTAAATAAACTTAGACTTGAAAAGGAAAGAAAGAAAGAAAGGAAAATAAATAAATAAATAAATAATTTTTGCTGAAATAGGAAAACCAATTTAATTGGAAATAAGTTGCAATTTATTGAATTTAAAACCAAGTTATTTGCTTAATCATTTTCGGGTTCAATTGCACACGCTATTTAACTAAAAGGTTCACAATTCATAAATAAGATGGAAATTCAAAAGAAATAAATATTCACAAAAATGACTCAATAAATAAATAAATATCCATTCATAATCAATCAAATAAATTATTCTACAAGAATTATCTACGGGAAATTCCTATAGACATGCAATTTCTAAGGATGGGAAAAAGAGGAGGTTTAGAAGAAGAACCCGGAAATTGATAAAACTCATGGGAGCCTTGAATTTATTTTATACAATTATATGTCCATGAGCCTAAGTTAAAATAAGCGGCTCAACAAAGCACTTTTAATGATCTTTACTTCTTGAATCTTGAGCCCGAGCTTGACCCTAATGCAACTCCAAGCCAATGAGCCGATCCCAATTGGTGAGTTTACCCGAACTCGTCCCAAAGTTCATGCAAAGAAATAAAGGAGAAAAAAAAAAGATTAGCAAATGCATCACTTATGCAAATTGCAGGTATCGAAAAGACTAAGTGAAACGACCTCGGTCAGTCGTTTCGGAAGTTAGGACTCCGATTGGCGTGCCGATAATTTTAAAATATTTGTAATGTCCATTAGGACATGTCTGTAAAATTTGAGCTAAATCAGACCTCGTTTGGTAGGCATCGGAAGAAGGTTTCAGTTTTTATTGGCGATTATTATTAAAAGGAGATTTTCGAGCTTGGTTTTTGCCGAATGAGCTCCGATTCGAAATCCGAAAGTGCCGTAAGGTTCGTATGATTATTTTTTATTTTTATGAACTTTCGAAAATGAATTTCGATATTGTTCGGCTAGTTTCCGCTAAAATGCCGAAAGTTAAATAATTTGACTTCTTTTCATTTAAATTCGCATCTTGAGTTTCGGGAGTCCAATTGGAGATCCGCCTTCGCAAGTATGTTACATATATTTTGTATAACTTGTATGCAAAAGTTGGAATTATTTTGAATGTCGTAGGGCACCGTTTTAACTTCCGTTAATAAAAGAAAATAAAATAAAAGAAAACAAAAAAAAAGGAAAAAGACAAAAATTAAAGAAGGAGAAAGAAAGGATTAGTGGCGGTGGCATACAAATGCTACTTAGCATTTCATATATGCTAAGTACAGTAGAAAAACAACTAGAGCAGAACGCAACAGAAAAACGAAACAGAGAAAATTATCAGAAAAATGCCAGAAAATGAGAAAAGGGGCCGGAGAAAAATAGTATTTTCACCCCAGAACATTCAAGTAATGATCCTACTATATTATTTGAGTTTATTATGTGTGTTTGAATACGTTTTAACGGTAAAACTTGGAATATTATACATCGTTTTAATAAGTTCAATTAATAGTTTAACGGGTCAAATGGACCCTGATAATGAAATTGATTATATATTCATACTCAGTGAGTTATGGGCAACATATAAATGTAATTTATTTGAGGTTTGGTTATGTGGCCTTATACCCTGTATATAGGCCTGGCCTGCGTATTGCGTATGCAAATAGGGTATCAGGTTCCTACCTGGATTGCCCTAAGATGTGAGGAATGAAGCCTTTAGCCTAATTTGATATATTTTTCTGGTTATTGAACACAGTGGGATCATTTGGCAATGGAACCAAAGGATAAAAGCGGTTATTGATTAGCAATGCTAACTTTTGGAAGGGGTAAGTGTTTATATCCCTTTCTTTGGAGGCACCTGGCCTCGTGGATTTTCTACCACGTGTTCCTTACGTGTGTAGCTGCCGATAGGCATACTCATTACGCCTTAGCTTTGAATTTACATTGTATATTATATTTTATGTTCTGTGGTTGGTATTTCATTGAGCATATGAGCATTGCACTCTGGTTTTGAGCATTGCATATACTTCCCGGTTGGCGATGAGAGTCCCGCACCGGTGAAGGGTCATTATTGCATATACTTCCCGGTTGGCGATGAGAGTCCCGCACCGGTGAAGGGTCATTATTGCATATACTTCCCAGTAATCGATGAGAGTCCCGAGCCGGTGAAGGGTCATCATTGCATATACTTCCCGGTAATCGATGAGAGTCCCGAGCCGGTGAAGGGTCATTATTGCATATACTTCCCGGTAATCGATGAGAGTCCCGAGCCGGTGAAGGGTCATTACTGCATATATCTCCTGGTAGACGATGAGAGTCCCGCGCTGGAGATAGGTACCAGGCATATGTGGCTGCATTGCATAGTACCACATTCATCCCATTTCATTGCACCGCATACTGACTATGGTGTGTATTGTGTTGTGTTTTATGTATGCGGTATGTATATTATGTCATGGACATATCTCAGTTTGTCTATATATTTCTGGCTCGTATTCTGGGTTGCGGGGATCGGGTTGCACGCCGCGACAGTATAAACCTATGGATCGGGTTGCACGCCGCAACAGTATAAATATATGGATCGGGTCGCACGCCGCGATAGTATGAATATATGGATCGGGTTGCACGCCGCAACAGTATGAATATATGGATCGGGTTGCACGCCACAACAGGATGTATTTCTGATTGTCGACATGTTCAAGATATCTATATGTCCTGTCTACCTTATGTCCCTGGCTGTTTATGATTCCATACGTGTTTTCAGTTATTATTTGGCTTTGCCTGTTTATAGTTCAAATAAGATAGCTATCCTATTCTTTGAGGTGGCTAGTCTGCCCCACTTATTGAGTCCTTTTGACTCACCCTTGTTTGTTGTTTGTTTCTTGTCTATCTATTTCGTTTCGGCAGGTTCGCTCCAGGATTGAGTTCGCCGCGTTGTTCAGGAGCGAAGACGACTTCAGCTGTCAGGGTGAGCCAGATTTATTCCGGATGGCCACCAGTTTATTGTTCATTATTTCAGTTGCATTTTGCTCCCTTCAGGAGGTATCTGTCTTCTTTTGTACTCTTAGATGTCTGGTCTGGATAGTCCTAAACCTTGTATGTTGGGTAGTCAGCTGTAATTTATTTTGTACAGCTTAGAGGTATCAGTATGTTTGTTTTTTTTTTCTAAGTTTTGTCCTCATTTATGAATTATTATAATTATTTTCCTAACTTATTTGGTAAGGGTTCGCCCGACGGGTCTGGGGGAGGATGTCGGGTGCTCGCACGGCCTAACCGAATTTCGGGTCGTGTCAGTTGGTATCAGAGCCCAGTTTAGTGTCTATCCAGACTAAGACAGTGTCTAGTAGAGTCTCGCTGATGGGTACGTAGACGTCCGTACTTATCTACGAGAGGCTATGATGGCATTTAGGAAGTTTCACTTCCTTCATTTCTGATCATGCGTTGGTCTAGGATTCAAAAATATTTTCGTTAATTTGTTCGTTGTAATTGTGAATCCTCGTGCGACAAATCAGCAAACGGTATGAGTTCAAGACGAAGCCCCGAGAGTGTTTGATCGTGCTGACAATCTAGTTACGGAGGTCCCAGTTGTGCGAGCTCGCGATGGGCAAGGGAGCAGGGCCTTGTAGTTCCCTTGGCTCTCTACGATGCTTTACGAGAATCTTGGCGATGCAGATACCGTAAGAACCTATTATATGCTGGGCAGCCTATCAGGGTGCCACATGTGCAGACATTCGGTGTCAGGGAGCTTCTATTCCTGTTCTTAATATTGCCGCAGTAAATTATGTTCCAGAGGTAGTATGTGTTGTACCTCTAATTGTTCTGGCTGGTTAGCTAGCCGAGGTATCAGTTCGGTCCGAGTGCCTAGAGAGGTTGCATTATTTTACGCGGTTGAACCTTCCGATATTCTTAAGCAATGCATCAGATAAACCTCGTGATCTTTAAAAATAAAATAATACCAGCGTATCCTTCAGGCTTTTGATTATATTAAGCGGTATGGTGTTGATTATTCTTTTTTCAGTTTCAGGGGTCCAGCCTTGAATTGGTGGGCCTCTCTCTTATTAGCTAACTTGATTCGGTTTTTCTTCTAGATTCGTGGAAAAGTTCCTTTCGAGTAGCGAACGAGATGAAAAGTGTTACCAGTTCGAGTGGAGTTGACAGGGTAGTCCATCGGTTAGCCTGTTGGTTTCAGAATATAAGATTGAATTCTATAGAATGGTTGAATATGTATTCAAACTAGTCCATGAGCCTTTCGAGAGATTGAAAGATTTATTGATGACCTTTCTTCTTCCTTGAGATCCCAGATAGCTCAAGAGATTGAGGTTGGGACTTTATTTGATGTCGTTGTTGATATTGCTCAAAGGTATTAGGCATACCATAAGTTAGAGCGGGAAGAGTTAGACCGGGAGAGCAAGAGATCCCGTGGCCCTAGTGGGTAACCATGGTACCTCATTTGGAGGTAAAAGTTCTGATTATTTTGGGAGGCCACCTTCCAGGTTATCTCAGCGTATGTCACGCGATTCTTAGAATGCGCCAGTAGTTCGACAATATCAGACCCAGTTTTTCTCTTTGTAGCTATCAACAATCTGTCCAGCTTCCATTTTCAGCGGAAAGGTGTTATCATTGTCATGAGTCTGGTTATCCTTTGAGGAGGTTTCCCTTACTCCGACAAATTAGCAGTCGTCTTTTCTCTCGTCATCAGAAATCTGCGCAGTCGCAGGGATTTTATTTAGATATCAATCAGCAAAAGAAATGCCACCATCCAGTAGAGGTCGAGAGCGTGGTGATAGTGGTTCTTCAGAAGGTGATTATCAGGGTAGTGGCTCAGCTCAGCTGCAGACGCAGTTCTATGAACTGCTAGTCTGGCATGATGATGAGGTATTCGATGTAGTAGACCCTGAGATTTCTTCTTCTCTTAAATATGTGTAAGCTTTGATTTTTCCGATCGATTTGGAAATGATTGTCTTATCATATTTCCATAGTTTCCTTGGATGTCGTTTCTATTAAGAATCGGTTGCGGTAGAGGGGTGAGCTTCTGATATGATTTATTCCTGGCATTTATGATGACCCTACTAGTTTATCTGGTTTAAATGCCAGAGATTTGTGAGTGAGTATCGGTATTGTTTGCTTTGCATTTTGTTATGCCTCGTTCTGTTATAATGTCAAGTCAGTTTACTTCTCTTTGGAACTCAGTATCGGTCGGATGATGGGATTCTTATTTGTCACCATCAGAAAGTGTCATTGTTTCTTCTGGTGTAAAGTGGTTAGTAAGTAATACTCGATCTATGTGTCTCCTCTTGGTTCGAGACGCTAATAGAGTCATGTTATTTTATGAGCTTGTCTTAGTTATAAAAGGGTATTCTGGTAAATTATCAGAGTTTTATTCTTACTGGGAGGTTAAATTGGTATGGATGTTTTTCCATAAAGCTTATTTAATGTCTATCTCTTCAATTGCGATTCTTTGGCTCGCTTGACTCGGGAGTAGTCTAGCTTTAGTAGCCAAGCAAATAAGAAGATGAACTTCCTATAGCTCCAATTATTTCTATCCTCGGTATATTTCCATCTCTTCTTCGTCCGGCACTGGCAAGCTTGGGCAGTTGGTAGCCGCTTGTGATGTTCCCTGTGGTGAGCCAGAGTACGTGTTATTGTAACCGGGTAAGCATATTATTGTTTTGGATGTCAGTTTATCCGGGTATCCATTCCCATGTATAGTATAGTGCTGGTTCTGTTTTTGCGGATCATCCAGTTTCAGGGGAAACTCTGCCGAAATTTTTATATCGAAGTACCATCCACCCGGCGGTGGTGTTTACGGCAAAGGTACGGAGTTGTGAACTTGAGAGTTTCAGCTGTTTGGCAACTCGAAAGGGTGGTTGGTAGCTTAGGTCTGCCTACATTCAGCTTTTAGCTAAATCTTCTTTGGTCCAGCAGACTGTGTGAGGATGGTTATTTCTATTCAAATGGCTGCATGAGTTTGTGCTTTAAGTGGAGGAGTCTTCCTCCAAATACTGAATGGTAATATTAGATCTCTGAGGTGTTGATATCACTTTTCTCACGACCCAAAGTAAGGCTACGGTAGAAATCTACAATGAGTGTCGATCATTGCTAAACCCACTAATAATCTATTAATGATAGGGATAAGCTGGCAACCTGATCATATATACGTATCTATCTGCTGAAAATATAAAGTCTGAAAAGATGACACGACTTTAACCTGCTGGCAATTAGAACGCTGAGCCACAAATCCTGCTATGTCACACTTCATTCTATCCCACCAATAATCTGCTTAAGATCATGGTGCATCTTAGTCGAATCTGGATGAACAGTGTATTTGGAATAATGTGCCTCTATCATAATCTGTCCACGTAAATCTGTGACATCAGAAATACAAAGTCTATCTTTATACATGAGAACACCGTCAGTAGTGACCCTGTATGGTGACTCCGGTTTTCTTCTGGCTATCTGTCTGTATTCAACTAGAAGTGGATCCTTATACTGACGCTGTTTTACTTCATGGAAATTTAGAGTTAAAGGTTTAGTGCGGCTTGTCGACAATCCATCATATATCTTTTTCACACCTCCACTCTCTGAGAAGTTACTATAGCGTTATTAGTGCACATGTAATCAACTATGTTGCGGGTATTCTGCCTCAGCTGAAGGTCCAACTACATGTCTCTTTTATATTTACTTTTTCAAGTCATAATAATTCCAATTCAAAGACAATACCCTGAGATAGATGTTCAGTCTGAAGATCATTCTTGGTCTACATCATACTATCCAGTAGTAGTTGTGTGATCCTTATTCTTATACGATAGACCCTGTTCAGATGAACCTTCGACATACATTGGGATATGAGTAACTACATTTCCACAAGGAGCTTGCGGAACAACACTAACATCAGCTGAGATGTTCCATAGTGCGTTCGTAAAAATATGATAAAACTTGCATCAGATCTTCTATAGTGAGAGTGACAAGGTACTCCAAAAGCTTCCCCTATTGCATCAAGCGTGAGCTAATTCTTAGTTCCATCAACCTGTTCTAAATCGAAAGGTATATCGAAGAGGTGATTATCGGCTGAATCATGTTAACCCATTCAAAGTTCTGTGTATCTTTGCTTCGAAAATGTAGAACTCTCCTCTCGTGATCGAGGAAGGATCATCTTAGTCAGAATAATCCGGGCAATGGTGTTATCATATTATCAAGATATATTTTATTTTAAAAAGTTCAATATGCGTGTTATAATTCTGATCCTGTACTCAAGAGATAAGGTCCGTGGAGTAGCTTGCGAAGGTCGTGCAAGTTCTTTTGTTATCTGTGCGAATTTTTCTTTAGCTTTAGGCTCGTTCGAGGACGAACATGAGTTTAAGTGGAGGAGAATGAAACGACCTCGGTCAGTCGTTTCGGAAGTTAGGACTCCGATTGGCGTGCTGATAATTTTAAAATATTTGTAATGTCCATTAGGACATGTCTGTAAAATTTGAGCTAAATCAGACCTCGTTTGGTAGGCATCGGAAGAAGGTTTCAGTTTTTATTGGCGATTATTATTAAAAGGAGATTTTCGAGCTCGGTTTTTGCCGAATGAGCTCCGATTCGAAATCCGAAAGCGCCGTTAGGTTCGTATGATTATTTTTGATTTTTATGAACTTTCGAAAGTGAATTTCGATATTGTTCGGCTAGTTTCCGCTAAAATACCGAAAGTTAAATAATTTGACTTCTTTTCATTTAAATTCGCATCTTGAGTTTCGGGAGTCCAATTGGAGATCCGCCTTCGCAAGTATGTTACATATATTTTGTACAACTTGTATGCAAAAGTTAGAATTATTTCGAATGTCGTAGGGCACCGTTTTAACTTCCGTTAATAAAAGAAAATAAAATAAAAGAAAACAAAAAAAAAAGGAAAAAGACAAAAATTAAAGAAGGAGAAAGAAAGGATTAGTGGCGGTGGCATACAAATGCTACTTAGCATTTCATATATGCTAAGTACAGTAGAAAAACAACTAGAGCAGAACGCAACAGAAAAACGAAACAGAGAAAATTATCAGAAAAATGCAAGAAAATGAGAAAAGGGGCCGGAGAAAAATAGTATTTTCACCCCAGAACATTCAAGTAATGATCCTACTATATTATTTGAGTTTATTATGTGTGTTTGAATACGTTTTAACGGTAAAACTTGGAATATTATACATCGTTTTAATAAGTTCAATTAATAGTTTAACGGGTCAAATGGACCCTGATAATGAAATTGATTATATATTCATACTCAGTGAGTTATGGGCAACATATAAATGTAATTTATTTGGGGTTTGGTTATGTGGCCTTAAATCCTGTATATAGGCCTGGCCTGCGTATTGCGTATGCAAATAGGGTATCAGGTTCCTACCTGGATTGCCCTAAGATGTGAGGAATGAAGCCTTTAGCCTAATTTGATATATTTTTCTTGTTATTGAACACAGTGGGATCATTTGGCAATGGAACCAAAGGATAAAAGCGGTTATTGATTAGCAATGCTAACTTTTGGAAGGGGTAAGTGTTTATATCCATTTCTTTGGAGGCACCTGGCCTCGTGGATTTTCTACCACGTGTTCCTTACGTGTGTAGCTGCCGATAGGCGTACTCATTACGCCTTAGCTTTGAATTTACATTGTATATTATATGTTATGTTCTGTGGTTGGTATTGCATTGAGCATATGAGCATTGCACTCTGGTTTTGAGCATTGCATATACTTCCCGGTTGGCGATGAGAGTCCCGCACCGGTGAAGGGTCATTATTGCATATACTTCCCGGTTGGCGATGAGAGTCCCGCACCGGTGAAGGGTCATTATTGCATATACTTCCCAGTAATCGATGAGAGTCCCGAGCCGGTGAAGGGTCATCATTGCATATACTTCCCGGTAATCGATGAGAGTCCCGAGCCGGTGAAGGGTCATTATTGCATATACTTCCCGGTAATCGATGAGAGTCCCGAGCTGGTGAAGGGTCATTACTGCATATATCTCCTGGTAGACGATGAGAGTCCCGCGCCGGAGATAGGTACCAGGCATATGTGGCTGCATTGCATAGTACCACATTCATCCCATTTCATTGCACCGCATACTGACTATGGTGTGTATTGTGTTGTGTTTTATGTATGCGGTATGTATATTATGTCGTGGACATATCTCAGTTTGTCTATATATTTCTGGCTCGTATTCTGGGTTGCGGGGATCGGGTTGCACGCCGCGACAGTATAAACCTATGGATCGGGTTGCACGCCGCAACGGTATAAATACATGGATCGGGTTGCACGCCGCAACGGTATAAATACATGGATCGGGTCGCACGCCGCGATAGTATGAATATATGGATCGGGTTGCACGCCGCAACAGTATGAATATATGGATCGGGTTGCACGCCGCAACAGGATGTATTTCTGATTGTCGACATGTTCAAGATATCTATATGTCCTGTCTACCTTATGTCCCTGGCTGTTTATGATTCATACGTGTTTTCAGTTATTATTTGGCTTTGCCTGTTTATAGTTCAAATAAGATGGATTTAGTTTATCTATTTTTCTTCTCCCTGGCTAGCTATCCTATTCTTTGAGGTGGCTAGTCTGCCCCACTTATTGAGTCCTTTTGACTCACCCTTGTTTGTTGTTTGTTTCTTGTCTATCTATTTCGTTTCGGCAGGTTCGCTCCAGGATTGAGTTCGCCGCGTTGTTCAGGAGTGAAGACGACTTCAGCTGTCAGGGTGAGCCAGATTTATTCCGGATGGCCACCAGTTTATTGTTCATTATTTCAGTTGCATTTTGCTCCCTTCAGGAGGTATCTGTCTTCTTTTGTACTCTTAGATGTCTGGTCTGGATAGCCCTAAACCTTGTATGTTGGGTAGTCAGCTGTAATTTATTTTGTACAGCTTAGAGGTATCAGTATGTTTGTTTTTTTTTTCTAAGTTTTGTCCTCATTTATGAATTATTATAATTATTTTCCTAATTTATTTGGTAAGGGTTCGCCCGACGGGTCTGGGGGAGGATGTCGGGTTCCCGCACGGCCTAACCGAATTTCGGGTCGTGTCACTAAGTTTACATAATGCAGTCAACATAGACATATGCAATTTCCCTCATACAAACAGTTGGCAAAAAATGGCAAAATGCTTCTTGATCGCTTTTAGTAGCTTAACAGATCCATGGTTCCATACAAGTTCCAAAATTTGTAACTAGACCATGAACTGGACAGACTTCAAATAATTATAGAAATTTCAACAAACTTCTAATAGGAAAGCAAAACTAAATGATAAATATTACATAGGCAAATAACATCATACTTAAATAGGAAAGAAAGTTAGATAATTGCTTCAAGAACCATGCTGCAAATAACTCATTTGCCTATACAGCTCATTAACATCCAAACTGGCCAAATAACTTAACTTCACTTAAACCACCAGATTTCTTATTAATCAGACATGAAACTCGTATAGGAAATTTCAACTTGTGCCAAACAATTAAACACAAACCAAGTATATTCAAGTAAGAGATGAAAATTTTGACAGAAAGGACTTAAACAAGACTTCAGACTATACGACAAACACGCCAAAGCAAGACTGCATTTTTTTTTTTTAAAACACATGAACATACCAGAACCATAAATGCTATGCTACTCAAATAACAAGTTAATTATCCCAAAAAACAGATGATTTGACTCCCTTTTCACACTTCTTTCAATCCCCTTCAACACTCCTGAACTGCCCTAAATCGCTTCCAGAACACCTAGAAATGACCCTATTGATATCCCTTTTTACTTCCAGAAACAAACCCCTTCAAACTCATAGAAGAACATAAACAAATCCATACCAGAACTGCATGCTTCCCTTTAACAACTACAAGAATCACAAATGCGCACCCAAACATCCTGGGCTATTTTGGATCAAACAACCAGAAACAAACTAAGAAATAAGCAATCTGAGCTCCTATACATCTATATACCCTCCTGAACTATCAGATCTGCCTATACACATCACAAACTACCCCTAAGCACAGGCTCCTGGACCTGAACAAATACTAGACCTGAGCTTCTCTCTTTACTGCAAGAACCAGGACTATACACACACTGAAACTTGATCTAAAGACCCAAACAAACTCACACCAATGCTCAGGAACACATGAACACTTGACACAACTCCAGGACACTTACCAACCACCAGATAACCCCTGGCAGACCCCTCCAACTCTCTGCACCCTCTCTACTCAACTTGGAAACAAACTAGATAACCTGCATCCCTCCATACTAACCTGAGCCACTGCCATATTAATGCAGATTCAAACTACCCTTTTAAACTTATCAGCACACTCTGCTCACTGCTGCAGGCTCCACCTCACAATCTCTCAACTCCAATCACTAGAAACTGCCCTATTGCTACCAACCTAAGCTTCAGAAAGACACTACACATCCCTGCACTTACCAGCACTGACATACAGTTATAGTCCGGAGACTTTCACGCATGTTCATACAAAACTGGACACATACACCTCATATACATATCCAAACAAAAACAGAAACAAAACAACAACCACTAGACCTCCAAGCAACCAAACAGGATTTGAGGAACTAACAGAATAAAGAAAGAAAAATTTAAGACAGAAGACCAATGACTAGGATGGGAACTGAAACTCTATCATGAGAAACTGATTAAAGTGAACATATTCAAACTCAGGACATTTAGAAGAAAAAGGTAGGAAAGTATGCTTTTAATAAATAATATCCTTTGATATTTGCTCTTAATCTAAGCATGACCTTAATTCTAATATATTTGGATTCAAGACAGGCTGGTTTTCGAGCTCTTTAAAAGACTGATTTCAATCGAAGATTATCCTGACTTACACAGAAACTACATCTGAACTACTATTATTAATCAAAACAAGGATATAGCAAATAGAATGACAAGGAAACTGATTCTTAACTTAGCAAGACATATGAAATTCTCTTAAACTAACCCCTGCCTCAACCCTATCATTCAGCTTCTAATCAGAAACATTAAGAAAATCCAATTATCTTAAGTTCCATTTATATACTTTACACATTTAATCTTATTAGGACACTAAAACTTACATACATTGATCACTTAAACAAATATCTATGCTAGCGCGAGTTATAATACAAGCAAATGAAATATAAAGGGGTGAAATTATACACTGACCTGTTTTTAGGCAGTGAATTGGGGGCAATTGATCCGTCGAAATCCGCACTTGAATGAGCGACAACAACTCGACGATTCACAAATTTTAAGAGTCGGAAATTAGGAAGGAAAATAAAATCGCTATTAAAAAAGCACTAAGAGGGTCCTCGTTTCCGAAGTCCCTCAATTCCTTCAACCAAAATCCGACCCCTAATTTTGTGAATGAAAGGGGTATTTATAGGGCAAATTCAGGGCTTGAAAAAAGGTGCAAAACGATGTGGGAAATGGATTTTTACCTTAGGACTGAGCGAATCTGAATCGTTTATTTCAAAACTCACCACATTGGACGCTCTTGATCTGTCTAACGGTATGAAAGCTTGATTTTGGATTATTCTTGGCAAAAGGACGATGCTGGGAGCTTTGTATTCGTCCAGCGAGGATGTACGATTTGCTGGATTCTTTTGAAATTTTGGGGGGAGATTGGGTCGGGTAAGGATTAGGGTTCGAATGGTTTTGGGAATTGGGGGGGGGGGGGGGAACTGATATACGCGTGTATGATATGTTTATATGTTTTGCGTGGATAGGACAGATTTAGGCTACGAATTATGCTTTTAGCCTCTTTTGATCAAAATCAATTGCTTTATCTCTTTTATTTTCAATTTTTAGCCTTTTCTTCCCAGATTTCATTAATTCACCTTAAAACTAAAAAAATTGATTTTTTATTAGAATAATTAGTATTAATTAAAATTTCCGGGACAAAATTGGGTGTCAACATGTATTTTTCCCAACATAAATTCGGTGAGCAATACTTGGGATTAGCAAACCAATTTATCTTCTACTTGGACTCGGGGACTCTTCCAATGGATAAAAAGGAAGCCAAGAAGCTTATAACTCAACTGGTTCTCAACTCAATGATTCAGGGGCAATTGTACAAAAAGTCGTATTGCGGCCCGATGGCCAAATGTTTGGGTCCAGGGGAAGTTGAGTATGTTATGAGAGAAGTGCACGAAGGCGAGAGTGGCAACCACTCGGGAGGCAAAGCTCTAGTTTCAAAATTGCTTCGGGCAGGTTATTGTTTGCCTAACATTAGCACGCACACTAAGGCTTTTGTGAAAAGATGTGACAAGTGCCAGCGACACGCTCAAATGATCCACCAACAGGCCGAGCCTCTATATTCGGTTGTGTTGCCATGGCCCTTTATGAAGTGGGGGATGGACATAATTGACCCATTGCCAAAGGCCAAAGGCAGTGTTCGGTTCATTCTAGTTTTGACTGATTACGTCACCACATGGGTAGAAGCAGGGTCCTTTGCTCGAGTAAGACAAACCGAAGTAATTAATTTCATCTAGAAGAACATCATTTGTCGGTTCGGTGTCCCAAAAGAGAAAATGTGTGACAATGGCCCTCAATTCATCGATTCGAATGTCACAACATTTCAACAACTAGGGCATCAAAGGGATTGTGTCAACTCCATATCGTCCAAGTGCGAATGGTCAAGCAGAATCTTCAAATATGGTGATTATTGAGAACATCAAGAAAAAGCATGATGAAGCAAAAGGCCCATGGCCTGATGAATTGCCCAGAGTGTTATGGGCAATGCGAACTACTGAAAAGAATAGTACAGGTGGGACTCTATTTTCCTTGGCATATGGCATCGACTCTTTGATTCTTGTCGAGGTTGGTGAACTTACTCTTCGGTATG
The DNA here is from genome assembly GCA_029990175.1 of Petunia secreta. Taxonomy (NCBI): domain Eukaryota; kingdom Viridiplantae; phylum Streptophyta; class Magnoliopsida; order Solanales; family Solanaceae; genus Petunia; species Petunia secreta. The sequence continues at coordinate 19,915,028 of JARKIP010000009.1, forward strand.
CACATGCAATCGAAGAATCAAATCAGCAGGCGATACGTGTGGAGCTAGACTTACTTGAAGGTCGATGAGAGATGGCTTTGGTTTGGTTGACAGCCTAAAAGAGGAAAATTGAGGCTTACCTTAATAGGAAGGCTTTATTCAGGGCTTTCCAAGTTGGAGATTATGTGCTAAGCGCCTCGAATCAAACCACCAAAGAGAAGAATGCTAGCAAGCTCGCTGCAAATTGGGAAGGACCTTATCGAATAAAGGCAATCATCAGAAAAGGGTCTTATCAGCTGGAGGACATGAAAGGAAAAGTAGAGCCCTCGAATTGGAATATTTCCAATTTAAAGTGGTATTATTTCTGACACCCAGGTATGTTACCCCATGTCTATAAATATTTTACCTTTGGCTCGAGCCGCAATTGCTCTAATACTTAGGTCAAAAAATTAAACTGACCCCCCGTTTCCTTTGCTTACATTTTTAGGAAGCGCTCGGAACGAAATAAGTGCTTGGGTCCTCACTATTTGCATCCGAACACTGGGGGACTAGAAGGGATGGTGGGCAGTCAAGATCGACTCGAACCCTCTCATACTGGGGACTAAGCGGACTCGAAGACTAGCTATCAGTCTTACATCGGGGCGTGTCTCCCGAAGATTAGCTTAGTGTCATTGTATTTTTCGCCCCGATAGTGGCTTTATTTCAAAATTTTACCCAAGTCTAACAACGATTGAGTTTCATGTAAATTCCAGCTACGGATTTTCAATGAAAAGAACTTGGTTCGACATTTCTTAATTTCAACAGCATTCGGCTTTTCAATGAAAAAAACTTGGTTCGACATCTCTTTATTTAAACATCTGACTTACCGAAGTTATATTATTCAATTGAGGTCGCTTCTTTATGCCACAGCATGGGAACGAAACTTTATTCCAAGCTAGTATCGATTTATTGCGAATTTTGATTAAGTCTTGCATGCAAATTATTCTAAGTGTCCTATCGCACTTTTAAGCGAAGTAAAAGACTAACACGAAGAGAACAACTGAACTTCATTAAAAAAAAAAAAAGGTCGGTAGGCCTCAAAAATTGTTTATACATAAAGGCCCGAAGGCCATAGCAAAAAGGAAAACAGACAAAATGAGGAAAGGAAAATATCTAAGCATCGGGGTCATCTTCCCCATCAGAAGTCCCCTCTTAATTGTCCTCTTAATCCTCGTCATCTGCGGCTTTATCGTGCCCCGAACCTTCGCTTGAAGGAAGCTCATCTATAACAGCTTGGGCTTTAGCAGCATTGCTTTCAGCCGTGGAAATTTTAGCTTCCAAGATAAGCTCGCCGGCCTGGCATTGTTTATGGACCTTCAGCCGAGTCTTGACGACAACCAAAAAATTTTCCAACTCTGCTTTTCTGGCTTTAACCTTGGCTCTCTCCTCGAAATCAGCAATTTTGCTCCGGAGCCGTTCAACCTCAGCTTTAAGAGCCGAAATCTTTTCCGTTTGGCCTTCCAGCTCCTTTATCACAAGCAAGTTCTCGGTTAAATTTTCATGATATTTTTTAGGATCTGCAGCAAACTGGACATTGGCCCGATCCAGGTCACCGCGAAGCTTTTTGACTTCGGCAGTTAGCTTCGAGCTCTCAGCCTGATGGCTCTCACGTAGAGTTTGCATTTGTGCCTCAAATGCGGTGGTGGCTTTATTAAGATGGGACTTGGACTTGGCAAAATGAGCTTGTAACCTAGAGATTTGGCTCGTGAGCACGACTTTTTGGCGATCCCAAGCATTTTCAATGAGCTGAATTTCCACAATTCAATCACACTCTATCTATATTGTCTTGAGCAAGAAGAGGAAGGTCTGTGCAAAATCTGTCAAAGGGTTAAAATAAGAACGCTAAACGAAGAAGGAAGTTTTATTTAATAAAGCTTACCTGAAGTGCATTGGCTGCAGAACGAGCCATTATCCCCACCTGGGACATGTCCTTGAGGAGGTCTTCTTCTTTCAACCCAAGTAGCTGAATAAGGCTCGAAAGGACATCAAGCAAACCCTCGAAGAGATTGGCACCATTAGGAATTTCAATTCTCCTCGCTATCATCTCAGAAGCTGAGGCTCCGATGGGCTCAGAATTGACTCGAGCAGCGCTCGACGCCGCTCTCTCCTCGGCAGCAAGAGGAAGTTCAATCTCGCCCACTTTGGCCTTGCCCTTGGCCTTTTCAACAGTGTGTTCAGCCACCTCGAGGTCTACCACTTCCACCTCCTTGGGTCCCTTAGTGCCCTCGTCAATGGGCTCATCCCTCAGGTGTCGTCGCGGCTCGACAACAGCCTCGGGACCTGAAGCAGTAGCAACTATGACCCGAGGCGCACACTATGAGACCACTTCTCCGAGGTCGCCCTCTTTCTCTTTGAATCTGATGGAATGTAAAGTGGATGCTTAAGAGAAATAGGGGTAGATTTTGAAATGTAAGTAAGGTGGCCAAGTAAGATATCATCGTCACCTTTAGAGGAGTCCTTCAAAGGCTTGGAGGCTTTAGCTTTTTTCAAAGTGCCGACTAAGTTCGCCATTGAAGCCACGCAACCATCAGCATCGGGGTATCCTCCTCCTGCTTCTTATTTCCCTTTCCTTTTTACTTTTCTTCTTCTGCTTGGTGCTAGCCGCCTTGTTGGAAAACCTGTCAAAAAGAAGAAAACATCAGCAAAAGGGAGACTTCATGCGATCCCCTTAGAAACTAAATTGTGACAAATCACTCACCGTGTCTTTTACACGCCTATTTTTTACCCGGCTCAGCGGCGATGCTCATCCAAGTTCTTTCAGGCCAGGGTCAAGCCTTAATCATAGCTCGAATCCAATCTACCAGATCGCCTGGGGGATTAACTGGAACTTTGTTTGCTGAAGAAATCAAGGCATAAGTTGAAGGGTATGTTCGAAGTTAGAGTTTAAACAATAAAAAAGCTCCGACGAAGATCACTTACGATCATGGTTCCACCTCTCGCGGAACCCAAGCTCAGCGGATAGCAGTTCGATTGGTGGAAGAACATAGCGGTAAAACCAGCCCTGATCTCTTATATCCTCGGTCTTAGTAAACAATGAGTATTTACCTCGAGGATTCAGTACCACAACCCCAGCTTTGTGGAAGGAAGGATGTGAGAGATTAAATATTGAAAGTTAAAAGGCACCTTAGCCTTTCAACTCAACCACTCCAAGCATTGAATCTCCCTCCATAATTCGGGGCCAAGTTGGGCTAGGCAGAAGTGGTAGGTTCGGCAGAATATGTCGATTACCCTATGAATGTAAAGAGAAACCCCAAGAGTGAAATGATAGGTATAAACAAAGGAGAGGCCTGCTAAGTGCTCCGAGGCATTATTGTTTGGAGCGATTACATGGATCTAAACCTCGAGGTATGCACTCCCTCTGAACCAGATCCACGTGGGCCTGAGTGATTAGGGTTTGCGTTATTTGCACCGACACATTCCTACTCCTATTGCGTCTCCGACTGATCTTGCAATTTAAAGTCCTTGCTTGTGTCGAAGTTCGAAGGTATGATTTGATATGACTCGAGCTCCTTCACGATCTTCTTGAGCTTCGAAGATTCTGCCTTGACTCCACCAACCCCTCCAACATCAGCATTCTCGTCATTCGCCTCCTTAACATCAGCGGCATAGTCATCATTGTCGTCTACTTCCTCAGATTTGTAGCGGCTAGTGGTGGCTTTGCACCACCTTGGGTTTAAATCACCCGCTTGGGATGTCGCCTCATTATCATCATCTGTCGCGCAATGAAATTTAAAAGCTGAGGAACATTAACTAGTTCACCACCAATAAAGATGGTGGCAGCGTCTGGGGTCCTTTCTCCAGAAGTACCTGAAGAACTTTGTACAGAGTTTGTAGTAGACATATTTTCATCAAATTATTGTTTGTGAATTTCTTGTTTTAAAGAAGAATTGAAGGGAAGAAGATGGAAATTGCTTGTTGCTCAATAATCAAGTGGGTAAGATGGATATCAAGTGGGATACTTATAGGAAGGAAAATCATCATTATGTTTACGTTGGGAAGAGCAATCAAAATGGCCGGACCGTTCAACAGTCACCACGTGTAAGGGGCGAGAAGTTGAAGTGATGGCTCCCTTTTTTTAAATTTCTAGGCTCGCATGTTGCCACGCCTTTCTCCTGCTCATTTTCATTCCACTCATCGGAAGCTCTGACAGATGACGAGGAGTGGGGGGACTATCTGTATTGGGTAAAATAGCACTTGCATACGTGACATCTCGGGTGTATGGCTCGAGGCACTATTGAGTGAATGTTCGTAAGATGATCGTGAAGCAGGCAGTTTGGTCCTCGATGTGAATCTCCGAGGTCAAGGTTTGACTCAGACCTTGGGATAGAACAACCTCAGTTAGGCAAGGGCTCACTTCCCCGAGGCAAGCAACTCAAGCCACGGGGAACGGTTACGCTCCAGTGAAATATCAGCCCCACTACTTTCTTCCATTAACCCCACATTTAATGAGGGAATCGTGGCAAACAACAATCTAAACGTGGGATTGAGGTCTTGATCGTCGTCAACCTAGTTATCTATAAATAAGACTTCATTTGCACTCCAATGGCATTCACACATACTTACTGAAACTTTGTATTGTACACTCAAAGCAGTTGTTATTAAAATCTTTACTTTTTATTCGGATATTTATTTTCTCTCATTTATTTGCAACTTTGATACTTCATATTGCTTGTACCGGTGTGGAGGAGACCATGCTGACCGTATGGTCAAGAAAATGCAAGCGGAGCTCCTGGGTCGCCATAATATCGGCAGCAATAAACTGAAGAAGTAAAGGCAAAAACCTGTCTCAGAGCAAAAATCTTTTGCTGGCGTACTTCACGAGAAATTGCCTCCCATTCTCTTCTCGTACAAGGACTAAATATCATGCTATTTCTGAGATCGAGACATACAATAATAGATGCTCACCTGGCTTTGGCTTAGTTATCACCGAAAGTTGTAGGAGCTTCATATTTTTCTGGGCTACGGTTAGGTAACTTTGCATCAGCCATAGGGGTCCCCCTTGTCTCCGCAGCACCTCAGAGAGCTGACACACCAATTATGTTTCTTTGGGGAACAGCCGATCCATCACCAACAATCGATTTCGAGTTCACTGATCTCTTCTCTGACTTCTCACTCCATGGCCTCAAAATCGATGGATTCCTCTTCGGTCATATTTATTTTGGCTACTGGCCATACACCAAAATCCCCGCCACAAGTAGAATAATATTCTCCAAGTGAAGACCACTCACCTCGTAAGTTGTTAACCCCATGAGAAGTCGGGTATCTAAAGACTTGATGGAGTGTTGAGGGTATTCGCTTAACGCTATGTATCCAAGGCCGTCCCAAGATGACGTCATGAAACAAATCGCAATCCAGCACTTGGAATGGAGTAATGCTCATCACACCCGGTATATGGACCGGTAGAGCTAGTTCCTAGACAGGCTCTTCCCAACAGCCATTGAAACAAACTATGTTCCGAGAACTTGAAGTTACTTGATGGCGTTGGTGTGAATTGTGCAGCATCTCCATCCGAATAATGTTCATGCTACTCCCTGGATCGATCAGAGCTTGCTGGATGCCCAGGCTGAACATGTCTACGGAAATGATGAGGTTGTTCTGGTACTCTCCTTCTTCCTCCGGGCTAAACAGGATTGGACCGAGCTATTTCCCCGACTTCGTAGTCCCTCAGGTTGTGGTTGGTTTTGGGATCATGAAGATTGCATTGTTGGTCCTCAAGTTTTCATAATTCGGCGCTCTCGAACGCTGTGGTCCTCCTTAAATCAAGTTCTTGAGATGTCTTTCTTTCATTAGATGCTCGATCTCGATCATTAGGGCTTTACAGTCGACCGTTGCATATTCACCGCTGCGATGAAAATCACAATAGGGCCTTGCGTTTCTCCCTGTTGCTCTTTTTATGGTAGGTGGCCATCGGACCCTCGGACCTAGTTTCCCAAAGTGACTGGCAACTAAATCCACGGCGTTGACTCGCAAACCAAAATCTCTGAAACTATGGGACTTTGCCCGCTTTTCTTGGGATCTAGAGCCCCTAGAACTGATCTGTTTTCCGCTTCCCGCCTGGTTCTAGACCTTTACTTTTGTTCTCCTTTCATCCCCCTCACTTTCTAGAGAGGGACTCCCTACTCTCTTCCTTCGCTAAGCTTCGAGCTTCTGGGATTGATCCGGCTCCACGCAAAGTTTTTCAGTGTACCTCTGATGCAATTCGCTCTATGTTGTTACAGGATGCTGAGTCATACTCCACTTTAATTCCCTGGTAGCTAACGACCCTTTCGAGTTCAGACTTTTTGCCAAAGGCTACCAGAACAATATTATTGGGGACTGGAGGTAGCTTCATGCATTCCCGCTAAAACCTGTTAAGGTAGTCCTTTAGAAGTTCGTCGTCATGCTGACGAATCTCGAAGATGTCCTCCATGTGCTTCTCTGGCTTGGGTGCACCATAATGCACTTTCTTGAATAGGTCCTGCATCTGAGTGAAGGATTCGATGGAGCCGATTAGTAGCTGGGTGTACCAAGCGAGGGCGCCTTTGGTCAGAGTTAAGCGAAACCTCTTCACCAAAGCAGACTGAATCTCTTCTTCAGTGATCTTGTTACTTTTTATTGTCGTGTAGTACGCAGCAATATGCTCATCAAGATCAGTTGTTCAGTCATACTTCAAGTTGTCCGGCAGGCGGAAGTGCTTTGTTATGTGGACTGGTGCAGCACTTGCTTTGTAAGCATGCTTGTAAAACTTCTGCTCATCTACCATGATAATCTGGGGTGGAGCACCCGGCACATTACTAATTCGGTCGTGGATGGCCTTCATCTCCTTTATGAGGTCCTGGATGACAGGTGCTCCTTTAAAGTCTTGATTATTGATCGTTGATGATCTTTCAGGGCCGCATCCATGTTTAGCCTGCAGTTAGGACGGATGCTGGTGAATGGTTCGTGGGCACTGGTCCTCGCGGGGGTGCTGGCCTCTAAGACGATCCAGTAAACATCGCTCCTAACATCTGGGATATCCCTTCGACTACGTTGTTTGAGTTCCGTTGATGTTGTTCTGACATAGTGTTGAGGAGATTAACAAGAAAACCTCAGAATCCAGTATTACCTTCCGGCGGCTGATCGCCTTTTCCATCGCTGGCAACATGGATCGTCTCTTCCGAAGGATCTTTTGATTGCTCAAAGGGATCCTTAGGCTGCACTCTGGGATCACTGGGAGACTTCACAGATTCATCTATTGTGTCTGTAGTGTTCTTCGAAACTTTGCTACTATCATCAGACATGATTGCGCCTTTTCCTTCGTAGAAAACCTACAATTGACTGGGCCTCACGGTGGGCGCCAAACTGTTTATGCCTAAAATCGGTCGCCTAGATTAAACAACTAATTAGAAAGAAATACAGTAAATACGATGGAAAAGTAAATAAATTAAATAGAGAAAGTAATGAGCAAGGAAAGTAAAGTAGTCTTATTCTTTGAGAATAGCTGGATTCTGTGGTGAATCGCCTTGTCTTGATTAAGATAAAATATAAAGACTAATTAGGCTATGGGCCTATAACTCAAGGCAATAGTATATACTAAACCCTAACTAGGAGACTGTAACCCTAAGGCGGCAGGATGTATACCCTTTGTCATACGTCTGTACCGCCTAAACGGGCGTGTATCCTTTGCACCTGGTGACTTGTAGGATAAGTCTAGTCTCGCCAGCTGGACTCGTATCCCCGAAATAGTAGGTGGCATATTTTTTCCCACACAACAGGCGTGTATCCTTTGTGCTCGATGACTTGTAGGATAAATCTAGTCTCGACAGCTGGACTCGTACCCCCATAATAATAGGTGGCGTATTTTTACCCACACAGTGATGTATTCCCTCTGGATCAAAATAAGTGTCTATTTTAACATTTACACATTCCTTTAAAAAAGGGTCGAGTGTATTAATTATAGGGGTAATTTTGCTATAACTCTTTCTTGTTTTTGGACTATTTTGGACTCTTTCTTGTATCAATTATTTTTGGACTATTTTGAATAAGTTAAATAGACAGTTATTTTGGACCGGATGGAGTTGAGCAAAGTCAAGTCAGGTCAATAGAATAGAGAAACTTTTGGTCAGAACCAATGAAAATACATCACTGATGCACATGGTGGTTGACTGGGGTGGTAAAAGGGAGAAGGGGTAAAAATGAGTGCCTATAATTAATAATCATGCATTGGACACATTGCAATTTCTTGTTCTAATCCATTGGACTAGAGGGTAATCCTTATTGGATGAATTACCAATTTGAGCACAAATGCACACGGTCTTGAAAATCTAAGCACTTTTTTTGTGCTTTTAAAAATATAGCTCTTTACCATTAAATGAAGGTGAAAGTACAAAAATACTCTTATTAATATAGAACTACATGTAATTATAAAAATGCCACCGACCATTTTTTGAAGCCGTAATTACAAAAATGTCACCGCACCTTTTTACATCTTAAATTACAAAAAACGCCACTACTTCCTACACGGTAGAAAATAATGCCAATTTGGTCGTGTTTCACGTTCATTTTATTAATAAATAAGGACAAGTCGGCATTGCTTCGCTCATAAATAAGGCAGTCAATTCATCTGTGTTTCACGACTATTTTGTGAATAAATAAAGTCAAATCGTCATTGTTTCTCTTATATACAAAAATTAAAGCAAAACATAACATTAGACCAATCCTGCATCATTTCTTCATACAATGAGCAAAAAATCATATTCATTTTGTAAATAAATGATGCCAAATCGGTCTTACTTTATTTATTCACAAAAAATACTTTCAAGTTCTTATATATTTAGAAATAACGACAATTCGAGTGTATTTATTCATATAATTGTGTCCGTCTTGTGAAGAAATGAGGCCAAATTGGCCTCTCTTCACACGTTCATAAAAAAGACATTCAAGTACTTATATATTTAGAAATAATGACAATCCGGCTATGTTTATGCATATGTTGAATCAAATGTTAAGTATATTTTGCAAATAAATGAGTCCAAAATCGTCTTTCACTTCATTCATCCGTAAAAATACATATGAAAATATAAAATGATGACAATTCGTCCGCATTTATTTAACAAGTGAGCAGTATTATTATGTCTATTTTCAAGCAAGTGATGCCAAATCGTCATTACTTTGCACAAATTCAAAAATGCAAAGTAAAAATAATACAATGTCAATCCGGCATCATTTATCTAAAATTTACCAATTTGTATCTACGTTTTTCATATTTCAGTCTTTCGATGAATCTATGTCCAAACAGTGTCCCTCCGCAATGCAAATATTATTCCCAATGATTACACCTCAAAAAGCCGATAACACAAACGATGAAAACCCCCTAAATTGAAAATCCAAAGATTCCTGAAACATTGTATCATGTGGATAGTAAATATTTGGAGGGGTATAGATATCGGCTTGTGAGGTAGCTCTGGTTGCTGAAATGAAGTTTGTCGTGAAAATGCGAATCTCCGATCTCTTCCGCCATCGAAATTGCCGCCAGTCCAAAGTTTTAGAAATTTGGACTAACTAGATGTTCTTGACCTTGCAATGCTGCCCCGCCCCCCCCCCCCCCCCCCCCTCTCTCCACACTGGTTCTTGGTTTCTGATCTGTATGTTTTGGCCCAACCCGATTCGGGATCCGATCAGAGGAGAAACATCTACGGTTATGCTGCTAGTACTGGAATAGCAGTGGTGGTTACGGTGGTGGTGCAGCGGTTGTGGTGGGCGCGGTGGGTTAGTGGTGGTGGTTGTGGTAGGATTAGAGTTTGGTATATAGAGAGAGAGTGTGAATATGAAATGATTGTAGAATAGTGTTTAAGGGGTAAAAATGAAAATTCTATAAAAAGTGCTCAAAACTGCTTAGGCTTTAAAGACCAGTGAAAAATATTTCACCAAATCAAGAGCAGGCACTAACGTGTTCATCCCACATTAAAAAAAATGATACTTATTAGTCAACAACCGCTAATATAGGCCACTTTTCTAATGCCTAAGGACAGTTTAAACCAAACTTTTAAGGAGAAGGACTAACTAAACCATTTTCCCTAAAGCAAATTAACGTCCTTTATGAAATTTGAAATGAAGTTGTTTACTTGAGTTTTTTCCATATAAACGTTTTCCTATGAGCTTCCAAGCCGCACATTTTTAAATATACTAGAATTTCCTATGAGCAGCTGCAGTTAGCGCATAGAATTTTGTGTGGGCAACTGCAGTTCGCACACGTCCAAAACTATGATAAATGTAAGCCTGACCCTCTCTACCCTGACGACTTGTATACATGATCTGTCAGCAACAAAATTTAAACCTATAACGTGTCTAACTATGCCACGTGTTGTACCCTTACCACTGAACCAAGCACCAGGAGCTGTTTAGATATATACTTTAATTGTAAACATATTTATTAGTCTTAGAGCATGTTTGGCCAAGCTGCCAAAAATTGCTTATTTTGAGAAGTGCTTTTATCCAGAGTACTTTTCATATAAGTACTTTTAAAGAATAAGCAGTTTGCGTTTGACAAATTCATTCAAGAAGTGCTTCTATAAATAAATATGTTTGGATAATCTTTACTAAAATTACTATTGGGTGTCAAATTACGAAATGTATAATGTTAGGATTCATTGTGTGACTAATATTATTTAAAAAGGTAAAGAAGATTTAAATATTTTGTTATAAGAGACTTAATTTAATTTTTATAGTAATATAATATAATTTTTTTGCAATTATCTATTTACTTTGGATATTCTTTAGTTTTATCTCTCTTTTCTCTATCATAATATTGTTTTATCTCTCTTTTCTCTATCATAATATTGTTGTCTTGATTTTCAAAAGTGTTTCCTAAAACATCTTTATTTTTCTAGCCGAATCTACCAGAAACAGCCTCCACCTTGGTAGGCCTAAGGTCTGCGTTCATCTCACCCTCCCCAGACCCCACTTGTGGTATAAATTAAGTTTGTTATTGTATGTAGTATAAATTTAAAATATAAAATAAAAATATATAAATTAAGATTTTTAATCAATAAGAATAAAGTTAAACTAAAAGAGGGAAGCAGAGAACAAAGTTAAGTTTTATTTATATTTGAGATATATATTTATTAAAATTATATAGTAGTTCGATAAATAAATTTATTTGGTAAGGATAATTTTATCTTAAAAATTAATAAACTACTTCTGCTTCTAGGAAAAAGCCGTTATTTGTAGTTTCTCCCCAACCGTAGAAAAATTGCATCTGCTTCTTCTCAAAAGCACTTTTTTATTTTAGCCAAACACCTCAAAAGTACTTTTTTCTAGAAAAAAATCGCTTTTGACTTGCCAAAAGCTAGGCCAAACAGGCTATTAGTCCGCTGATGGCATCAGACTAGTTGACTAAAAAAAGATGAACCGCTTAAAATATCAATACCCAACCTGGCGCTACAACAAAGCCACATTTTCAAACGCTCAAATTTGTAACAAAGAATCAGAATCACTCTTTACAAAATGTTTCCTTGCGGTGATGGTTACAACCTCGCTCCAAGTCTAAAGAGTAACGACCATCCTCAAATACATTATTACAACGGAAGACAGCCCAAATATTCAAGGCTAGGCTCCGCCATAGATACCTTTCAGAGGCCATTTGAAGGCCTAAATACCCCATATGCATTTACCCCACACGCCATGCTTGAATAGTCAGGGACGTGATACACATAACTACTATCATTATTCGCATTCCTCATTCCAACAAATGAGGGATCAGAACCCATCATTTGCCACTGGGTAGGAACTATCCCATCAATATGCCCATTAACAAATTGTGGATTGGGCTGCAGAATCATATCACTAGCACTATCAAAAAGTCCCCCAGAATAGTTAAGCTGGAATGCATCGGGATAACTGTGTGTACGCTCAAACCTACAAGAGCTTGTTAAAGAACCAACATCAGCTGACATGCCAATATCACCTGGGAAAGTGAACCCTCGATTCAGATGCTGTGACCCGCTGCTGAAATTTTGAAATCCTGAGTCAGGCATAGAAGACCTTCCAATCCCATGGTCATCGTTCAGTAAGTCGTTAATAATATCAAGATGAGGGAATTCATCGGCTGATACACTCTGGGACTGGCTCCCAGATGTACAAATAGGCGAATCAGAAGGAAGGTGATCATGTGTTCTGCTGTTTACAGCCTTGAACATATCAAAGTTCCCAAATCCATTTGATGCAAAAGGATGATCTCGAGATATACTCCTAGTGCTGTCCCTTTGACGACACTCCCATGGCAGTCCACTCTGCGAGCTACCGTTATTCACCAGCCCATATGAAAAGTTTGGTCTGATAGAACTAGGTTCTGTTATTTCTGAGCCCTGTTGTCGTACAGATAATGCACCAGAAACCAAAGGAGGTTGTTGAGCGTATGAGTTAACTGCGGAAATTGGAGAATGAGGTTGATTAAAACTAGCCGGATTTCCAGAAACAGTAGTACCCATAATTGCATTCCGATAGGACTGAGTAAGATAACTGTGTGTTGCTGGTGAAGGGTCAGGACCTAATCGGCCAGCTGCACTCACTGAACGAGACTGTGATGGTACTGTCTGAACCATGGAAACAATAGGGGCAGCAGGCCTAGGTCCAGGGGGTAAAGGATCACATAACGGTCTGGACATTGCAGGCACTTGTAATTTGGAACTTTCTGTTGTAGTAGCGACTGTTACTTGTTGCGACGGGGACTTCCCAGCCGTAATACAAGAGGGCTTCACCAAGGGCTTATCCTTGCCTTTTGGCTCTCCGGCTTTATGAGCATCAGCCTTCAACATCATAGCAGTTTCAGACAAATTAGCCACCAGAGTTAATTTATCAGCCCGCTTGAGACCATCTGACGACGATTGTTTGACCAAAACAGGATCCCTTGTGACAGAGATCTTCATCTCTGACTTCCGCTGAGCAGCAGAGCTTGCATCTTTTGGAGGGCTCCTGGGAGGAGACGGGAGACTTGGCTTTTCAATGGATGGTTTTCTCTCTACCTCAGGCTTCTTCATCTTCTTCTTCTGCAAAGCTACCACTTCCTGCAGAGCACAAAAAGCATGAAAATGTTACTTACGGGAATACCCAGAATCACAGCATCTAAAAAAAAGAAATTCCCAATAAACTGATAACAGGAAATGCATATGCACCTAAACAAATAGAAAGTTAACAAGCATTTTGAGAAATACTAATTCCTTAGATGAACAGTAATCAGTAAGAACATGAAACTCAGTTTCCAAGAGATTTTTCTTTTCTTCCATTGCTTTTTTAGTTAACCATATAAGCAGACATGACTGAAAGAGAGAGCATTTAAGGTCTACCACGGCAACATAATGAAGTAATGAGGGATAAGAGGGGGACAAAAGAACCAAAAATAAATTTTTAATCAACATTAGGTGCTATCTCCAGGGTAAAGCTATTTTACAATATCCGAGTCTGTTCTCTAGAAGAAAATGAACGGGTACAGGGAAGATAACAACCTTCTTCACCTCTAGCTGCTCATTCGACGAAAGCACAGTAGACTGAGACTCAGATTCAGATGGCTCGCAACTTATATCACTTAGCTGCCCTACATCCGAAACAGCATCTACTGACTGACTTGGTGTTTCACCGGACCAATCGGCTGCGTTACAAGTAGACTTGCTTCTTTGGTTCCTCCCTCTTAAAAGTAGAAGCACAAGAATTTTTAAAATACAACAGACATTTCAAAAATATTTAGATTAAGGCCCCAAACAAAAAGAAGCTTAAAAAAGGAGGTTACCTGCTAGGTGATTTCTGGTTTTTATGGTTTGAAGAAGTCCATCTGGAAGACCCATTCATAACAACAGAGGAAATTGAGTCTGTGGAACATGTTGATGAACTATCATCCATTACAGAAGGACTTCTCCTTCCTACTAACCCATTTTGTACAGCTGAAAGGTCACTTAACCCACTGCAACTAGTTTCCGTGGAAGGATGAACCTCTGAGCTGTCAGTATCCCAATTGACAGGACTTGCATCTCTGTCTTCAAAGTCAGGATTAATTACCTCTGGGACACAATCTATTGAATCAGAAACATCCGATACTGTTTCCAGTACATCTGGCTTTCCAAGTACTGCTTCGGTCTCCTTGCTATTCCCTTCACCAATAGTTCCATCCTGATCAATTTTATATAGCTCCATGGCACCAGGTTTTTCATCACTACCCTTATCCTTTATTTTATCATTATTCCGTTTCTGTTTAGCCTGACATACAAAGCAAGCATGATAAATGCATCTGTCCTCAAAGCAAATGCCCTACTTTATTAATAACACTAAGCTGAACCACTCGCTCACTTAATTTGTTAAAAAAGAAAAAGTAAACTTGGCCCTCCCAAAGTTAAAAAAGGAAACCAAAAAAATTGCGTAAGATACTGAAAGCCTATGACAAGATTAGCAAATAAATTACTGACGATCGATGCCCGGGCTCATAGAGAAATAGGTCCTAATTGATTTCTTATGTTCACAAATGTTACATAAAAAAGAAATTTAAACCAAAGCTTCGTTCTTATCCTTCAAAAATGCAACTTATTTTGCAAACCTATCACCAAGAGATGAATGGATAAAGAGGGAGATTAAACTTTCAGAGAGAAGTGTTCCGCTGTTCAACTAGGATCAGCCACTTAACAACGCCCACCTTAGTTGGGCAAAGCGATACTTGGTCTATGAGAATAAATTGTTGACATCAGCTACTACTAAGTTACTCGGACTCGGGTGCTGGTGTATGATACAGGTGTGGATCTAGAGGTTGGATCCTTCAGGATCTATACTTTAAGATTCGGGGATACGGATCCAGTTATGGATACAGGCGTGGGGATTAGGCTAATAAATTCAATAATCTGAAAGTAGAGTTATAAAACCTAAATTATGAGATATTATGTGGAAAACTTGAGGGAAAAATATTGATCAGAACATAGAAATTTCTATATACGATAATACAAGGTATTTTATTTCCTTCAATTTCCCCTTACTTTTGTTTTGATTAAAATAATCATTGAATCTGTCCAGAATTTCTCCGTTGATTTTGGTCAAAATACCCAAAATCAGTTGACCAAATCAGGTACGGATCCCACACCCACACCCACACCCACACGGGTACGGATACGACGCGGGTGCGGCACAAAAAGTGAAGAGTCCAAGTAACATAGAGCTACTATGATACCATAGCTCTTCAACCAAAAGTTGTATGTACCTAGAACATATGAAAGCACAATACCTGCTTTTTCTTAGACTTTTTTTCCTTTCCAGAAGCTCGTTTAGTTTTCTGCTCAGTTTCAGCCAGCCAAGCAGCTTCCTCTTCACGGATGAGCTCCTCTTGCCTCTTTAAAGAAACAGCCTCCTGATACGCAACCTCTATTTTACTACAGAATACAAATGAAAGTCATTGTTAACCATTAAAAGTTGAAAGATAATAAACTACCACTATTTAAGAAAGTGGGAGACAGACTATAACTCCTTACAATGCGGAAGTCGGAGACTATAACCCCATACAATGCGGAAAGATGCGACTGCTAACTATCTATGTTATTATAACTAGTTATCCACCACAACAAAAAGTTAACCACGCCAGACAACATGGGCTTCCCCTTTACCGGATCATATACAGAAATGAAGCAGAAAATGAGGGCTCCTTCATTTCCTGACAATCAAGTGAATTCATGCATATAAACATGTAAACCCTTTAGGCCGTGACAGGTGCTACCCAGCTGACAAAACTAAGAAACTGGACCGCTACTAAGGTCCGGATTTTTTGGACTTTTGGAGTTGTACTTTAGAAAGAAAAGATATTTTGAACTGCTTAAGCGCACATTATCCCACTGGGAGGTCAAACCAAATTAGCTTTAATCCAACAATTAGGTGGACTTGAAGCCATATGTATTAATTTTTGCTCCAAAGTAAGAGTAAAGTATCTTTTAACCAACTATTTACAAAACATAAATTTTAATAACAATATATTTTATATGACATCGAAAAATTTACTAAATTTGGAAATGATGTATAATTGCTGCTAGATCCGAGAAAATTCCACCGTACATCTCAAGTCTAGACAAACAGGAATCAAGAGTGAATATGACCACACCTAGAATTAAAGTAATTACAAGCTAGATCGTGAATACGGAGTTAGACCTCCAAAATGTCCAACGGCTTCCAGGCTTTTACATGCCCCCCCCCCCCCCCCCCCCCCCCAAAAAAAAAAAAGAAGGAAACAGAACCTCTATGTTCAAACCGTTTAAATTGCAAGGCCAAAAAAGACACTTCTATAGCTAAACAGTAATTTCTGCATTCTATCACAATTTAGTGATGCAAATTTGCAATAAATGGTTAAAAGAGTTTACCTGAAAATATGTGCTAGGAAAAATATTTCAATGGTCCGCCGACCTAATTCAGTTAAGCGCCTCTCATCACGCTCAATTGAATCTTTGTTAAACTCATCCCCAGAAGTTCCATCCTGAAACAAAAGGCAAGTACAATAAGCAAATGCACACGGGATGGATACAGGTAATCTACTAAAAAGGATAAATTGCAAGCATGCAGAACACGAGCCATGAAGTCCTCCCATTTGCGAGAAATGATTACAAAATGAACAGACATATAGAGGAACAAGAATAAATATGTCTAGGACATACCAGCCCCCAACCCCGTTAGGGTATTTCCTAAGAGGTTTTGAAGGGGGTGACACCAAAATAACACAAAAGAGGTGATTCTAAGATACAACAACCTCTTGGAGTTATACATTAAAACTATTCACTAGTCCAAAGACATAAACTTTTCTTCTCAAATATGAAATTCCTAAATATTGAAAAGAAATGTAGCTGAGATTATCATAGCCCGAAATCGGACTGACTAGATGGAGTACACTAGTTGATAGTGTGATTTACCACCACCAAAAGTGGTATGCTTATTCCTGCTAAACATTCAGAAGTCTATTAAGGAAGCTTAACATGTATCCAGAAAGGCCAAGGACTGCATACAGATACTTTCAACAAACATAATTTTAGTGGAAGCAATCTTTATTTTGACAGGCTCCTAAAAGAAGGGGTCAAATCTGAGATAGAAAATAATAAATGAATAAACATGTAATAAGAAAACAAACAAATAAATCCAAGAGCAGGCAAAAAAAAGTGTCTTAGGGTCGTATTGGTTCGCAACTATGCGGTGATTATCATGTAGCATTCGTTTATACAGGGTAGGGCCTGTTATACCGTAATTAAAGTGAAGGGACTCATACATGAATTATCTACTTTAATAGGGTTAATTTTATCTTTAAGCAGTTTAATCCCTGCATTGATACACGTCTTCTTATTCCATATTGTATCCCGATTCCCGCTCAAAATAATACATATATTTCCCACATAACTTAATACGGGTAGTATTTAATACTGCCAACCAAACGCTGCATTAGTTATGTTAGCAATTTTTTTTTTTTAACCAACCAAACACTTTATTGTCTCAAATAGAATTCTAAACTGACATTTTTTTACTGCAAATCATCAACTACACGACCCCTTTTTTATTAAAGTACAAAACTCCTTAATCCAATAAAAGGGGTCTGATAGCAATGAACTGTACCAAAAAGAGTCATCTTAATTCTTAAATATATATGTCGATCTCCAGTGCAACGTATTGCAAACACTCTTATCAATTGTGAATCATTATAAGTGAGCTTTATATGGCAAAAATGGAGCCTATTTTGCAGTAGGAAAGTAATAACCATGAATATATGTTTAGCATATAGCTTCAGCAATAGCATTCTGTCACTCACCTTTGTTCGGTTTTGAGGGCCTTTCTCATCCTTTGGAGGCAAGGGCTCTAATGCAGCACTCTCAAGCAATAGCAAGACATCATCCACCAAAACAAACATGTTTTTCTCCATGCGAACAATAGGAACCAGTTGCTCCTCTGCATCACTGTGTTTCACCTTACCTTTCTTGCCCATTTGGCCTTCAAGAGACCTAAGCCCGCTGTACAAGGAATCCATGACAAGAGTAGAAGTAACCTCCTTCTCTATGAAAAAGTTCTTGACAACCACCTTCAAAACTGAATCTGATCTCTCCTTGGACATGCGGCGCCTAGAATTTTGGTCCATTCCCAGCCAAAAAGCACAGAAGCTGAAATTTCATTACAAGTAGTCAGTGAGGAATCTGAGGATGATGAAAATGCAGAAAACGACAAATGAAGGACAAACGTCAAAATCTTAAGCATTTCCCTTAAGGAGATAAGGAGAGTACAAAGTTTTATTCAACATGGAGACTTTAACCATGAATCAGTCTCACAGACCACAAAAAACCTAGCTAGATACAGCAAACAAACATAGAAGCTAGTGGCCTGTAGAAACTAAAAGCCACGAAAACATGGTCAAAAATCGAGAAATTCGGCATCCTACCTTGACCATCGAGCTCTATCCTCTATCAACTTCCCTAGCTTCACTCGCCGCTCTTCCACGAAACGGCGGCAGATTTGTTCCACATTAGTCAAATATACTCTAACAAGCTCCCTTCGATATTGACGGTCAAGGCAACGGAAGGGACGCTCTGCTCTCTCCCTACAGACAACAAACATAGATTGAAACAGTTCAGTGTGACAAGATCACAGCAGTACAATCCAATAATCACTGTTTGACACCCATTAATGGCACTGCTAGGAGCAACTCACTAAAGATCGGTATAAACAGTATATTTTATTCTCAGAAAAAACGATACAAAAATAACCACAACACATCCTCAAGTTGAATTAAAAGTAAGATATTTTATGTA
This sequence comes from Petunia secreta, assembly GCA_029990175.1. Classification (NCBI taxonomy): domain Eukaryota; kingdom Viridiplantae; phylum Streptophyta; class Magnoliopsida; order Solanales; family Solanaceae; genus Petunia; species Petunia secreta. The sequence continues at coordinate 19,933,798 of JARKIP010000009.1, forward strand.
ACATAGATGGAGCATTCAACCAATTTAATATCTTGTCTCCTGGGTCTATTATGGTGCAAGCCACTAAATACTTCAAACTTCACAGAATGTAGGGTAGTTCAATCAAGTCATGTTTGAAACCATTTTAAAAAGCAACCGCAAAACATACATCAGATATGTGACATACTTCAAGATTTCCCTTTGATTATTTGACGAACAGAGAGACGCCCCCAACAACATTTGAAGACACTTTTTTCAACCATTTTCTGTACCTTGTTTTCCTATGATAGGGAAATATTACAAGGATAAAAGATCACAAGGATGATAAATTGTATTAGGTCTTATTATTTCTGGTGTAAAGAAAATTATGTAGAAGATATTGAAGCTCTGATAGATATTTTTGATGCCTTGTAAGACATCAAGGTTTTTTGAATTGTGATAAGGAATGCCAACACCTTCTTGGTGTTTGATGGAAAAAAAAATTATTATCTTCCTCAAAAAAAAAAAAAAGATCACAAGGATGAATCGTACCGGCCCGGGGAGGGGGGGGAGGGTTGCTAAAATTTGTGACGATACATTGTCCGAGTACCAGTTCTAACTAGATTAGTCCCCAAGTAGCGATTAAAAATTTTGGAGAACCCAATACCATGATGTTTAGGTTTCATTACAGTATGGCCATCTGAGGTCATATGCCATACTTACGCCTTGTCACATCTATGCTTTTGCTAGTTCTTTTAGTTGTGCAAACCCTTTAAAAGAGAAGGCCAAACTATCTGTCTCTTCACACCCCATACCCAAGCGTACATCAGATAAACTTTGACAACAACAACATACCCAGTGTGATCCCACAAGTAGGGTCTGAGGAGGGTGGGTGTACGCAGACCTAACCCCTACCTTGACTAAGGTAGAGAGGCTGATTTCGATACACTGTGCGAGTATCACTTCTAACTAGATTAGTCCCCACGTAGCGATTAAATAGACCCTCGGCTCAATAAATCAATTTCTTTTACAGGTTTGAAAAAAACATGTGTAAAGGAGCTACAATGTAAATACCAAAGTAAATAAAAGTAATGACATCAGAATATTTAGGAATCAGATAAACTTTATTATTACCACAAAAAGGTGGAAGAAGCATCTGCTAAACCCCTTGAGGTGAAACAAAAGGTTTATGCATTTGAACGAAGATAGATGATAGTAAGAAGGGAACTAATCATTCGTGTTACAATCAAAACAGATGCGCTTTCTTTTAAAATTTTCTTGGCCTCTGGCTGAAGATGCACTTTAAAGGTAACAGTGTAAGCTGTGCATTGAAGGATAAGCTCATATTAAAATACCTAAAATTATAAGACCCTCCCCGTCCGTCCATGAAATGGATAAACTAACTTCATCAAGAAAATCTCAAATAAGAATGATTTGTCGAAAACCTGATAACTTGAACTTGAGCTTTTATTATGAGCGTATCAGCATCAACAAAACCATCTAAAACTTTCGACAGCTCCATAAATTTTTTCCACCCCCAATCATGCTCTTTCTTCCAGAAACGATGTAATGTATCTGCAGAAACTTGCAATTGTAAATTAATGTGAAGCCAAATGAAAACATATCCATTTCAAAAGAACACAATCGAATAATCAACCTGAATACTTGGACTTCTTCGGGTCTTTGTTCACCACGGCTATAGTAAATTGAGCAAAATGACTCCAACCTGCTCATATGAAAGTAGATTATAAAACATCATAACCACTAACACATCACTTTCTAGATAGTTTGTAATGAAATATCAACATAACCACACCTGGAAGTAGCTTGTCATGATTAGCCACACAGAGGAACAAAGAGAGATGGTTGCATACATCACATCCCTGAGGATAAATCAAAATGTACCTGCCGCAACAGTTGGAGCAAACATTTGTCAGCCACTTCTTAATTCATGAACTGAGAGCTTCCAGTCAGAGCAAACAAGCAAATGGTGATACAGTAATGTTGCTGTTATTTCAGGCCTATATGGGCAACTTCCACTATGACAAGAGTAGGAAACTTATAAGCCAAACCCCAATTTCAACAATTACCATCACCAACATCTATATCACCATAACAAGAACATAAAACACTTAAAAGTGCTGAGACTGAGTTACTAAATAAGCTGTTGCACATTTAGTAAAAAAGTATGTATCTGTTAAAATGACTTAACTAGCCTTAAAGATGTTGCACAAATAACACGATTACTACAAGATTTCAAATACCAGATTCATTCAGGTAATTATGTTTCAATTGTTTTTAAAGAAAAAATGATTAAATGAGATTATTCTCAATAAACATAAATAGATTATGATAAGATAAAATAAGATAAAATAAGCTAAAATAAAGCAATTATAATTCGACTAAAGCTTGTTTGTAAGAACACATACTTTCAGGAGCGAGGTTTACCCCGCACCTGGAGGATAGCGGCTGCGGGTTCTCTTGTCACCAAAAAATAAAAAATAAATAATGTATACTTTAATAGTTAACAAGTTGAAGAAAAAGAAAATCCATCAATATACGCAGCAACACAAGTTAATGACAGCTAAGTTAGACAACACATAAGTTCATGACAGCAAAAACCTTGTTGATCAACACTAAAAATTATCTGACAAATACCGAAGAGTACACCGCAACACAAGTTCAAGAAACAACAAGAAGGAACAAGAAAAAATATGAGAGGTTCAAGAAAAGTTACAAAATACAAAGCCACGTAGCGTTAGAGAATAATCTGCGAAAGATTTTAACAAAATAAGAGGGAGAGAATCTGCAGAATATTATTGTTGGTTGAAGAGTTGATGGAAGTTATAGGTCTCGAAGAAAAGGTAAGATATTCAAATCATCGGGAGAGTTACAGTGTCTTGTTCCAAAAAAGGTATTTTAGGGATTACATAGAATAGAATATATTAGGGATAAAAAGTTAAAATTATTGTTCAAACCAAAAGTGACTATAAGCTAAATAGCCATAAGTTAGGGATGACCAACTTATGGCTTATTTTGACTTAGAAGCACTTTTAATATTTCCAAATGCGTAGATAAGCCAAAAGGTGCTTATAAGCTTATCCAAACACCCTCTTAGTGTAGCATTGGAAATAATAAGTCGTTATTATTCTTGTAAATATAGGATAGTTGAATATTATTCTTTTATGCGTAAAAATAGCATAGGCGAGTGTCAACCCACTCAAGCAATTCAGAAATAATTTTCATGGTCTATTTTCATTCTCAAGTCTCTCTTAATCTGTGGGTGCACAAGGAAGACTTTTCCATATAAGATTCTATATGGAATAACAAAAGTGAAACTACAAAAGAGGCTACCAGAAGATTATGTTTCACATAATAATTCACAAATGAATCGTACCATTTGTAGCCGCCAACATCAAATGCATTACTCCGAAGTTCTCTCTTGTTAATTTGTGAAAACTTATCAATCTTCCAAGTATATTTCCCATATAGCTCAGAAGGTTTAGGGCCTAAAGACAATAAAAGAGGATAGCCGAATAAAAACCAAAGGGTATAACTGAATAAGTATGGAACTAGGTTCCATGCAAAAAGAAAATTCTATTATACTTTCAAGCATCATGCTTTTACTTATTTTGCAATTTAGATCTATTTCGGAACTAAATCATCTATATTTTGTATCCCTATTTATAATCAGAATCAGGTAATTGGGCAGGTGATAATTAGGCACTATATCCTTTACGTTCCCTTTTCTGTTCATGGTATAGTCACTACGATATCCTACAAGTAAAAGATACAAATAAACTGCTATAACTTTTTCTGACATAGGAAAGCAGCCATAAACAAGAAATAAATAGAACTCCAATCTCCCCGCACAAGTCATGGCTAAGACCTGTATGAAGTTATATAACTAGCATTAAACAGTTGTCTTATTTCTACAGCTTCAAAGTTATAAGATTTTAAGAATTTTAAATAAAAAAATTCTCAACACCCTCCACTCCACAACAAAATGGAGGCAGTGAGTGTGAAGAAAGCAAATTCCAAACCAGATTATGATTTGATCGATGAGATTACCATTGCAGAATCATGCATCATTAAATATTGTAGACACCAGTCAATCACCTAATATCACTGCATATCCGAAATAGCGTCCATGATTATAAAACGACAGAGACGTTGTATATAAAATACTGTAATGATTCCACTTTGCGACAGGGACTATAAAAGGGACACCATAACGAGAGATTTGAGAATACTAGAAGCTACTTCAAAGATCGCAAGCACCATACCAGCATCATCGTCGTCATCACAATCCCAGTAAGGAGGCGAAGTTGATGGAGTTCCATTTTCTACCTGCTCGGACGACCTCCATTCCGCCAATGCTTCACTAGTTTGCTGCTGCTGCCCACTTGACACTCCCCCCTCCAAATACCTTCCTCCTGTCCCTGCCTCCTCATATGCACTTGAAGCCATTTTCTCACTCCACGATTCCCCCACCAAAACTCCTTCAACTTCACCTGTCCCATCATAAACAAATTATACTATTTAACATACTTAATTCAGAAAGCTAAAAGCCACTCCCTAATTCAAATTTATAAGTTATAGTTTGACTTTTCACGAAATTCAAGAACAAAATGAAGACTTTATAAATTTGTGGTCTAAAATGAGCAATAGAGACATTTTTGCAGCTATAATTCGTTTCCAAATTTTAAAATGTCACTTTCTTTTTTGAACAGATTAACAAGGAAACTATGTCATTCTTTTAGGAAGGGAAGGTGTAAGCAATTAAAAAAAAAAAACTCATACAAACGTCATAGTACAAAATTTTAAACCTTTCCAACTGGAAGAGTTTAAGAATTCATCAATAACGACTAAATAGCGCGAAATTAATAGTGAGTATTCATATAACCCGCGCAACAAGCTTTTAATTGAGGCGTAGCTGTTATTGTTTCAGTAAAGAAATCATCAGAAACTAAACCCTAATTCCACCAAAGTAAAAAATAAAAATAAAAATAAGAAATTGAATTCAAAATTCAATCATCAAAAAGAAAAAGTACATCAATTAATTATGGAAAACCCAGTGAAGAACTAAGTCCAATTAATAAAGATCCATAAGTAAGTGTAAAAAATCACAAAAACCCAATTCAGAAAATTAAATTCCTAAAATACCCACATCAAAAAATAAAGACAAAACCCTAAAGACAAGCAAAGATTAAATAAAAAGAGAAGAAAAGGGAAATGAAATTGGTAAACGGTGAAATAGATATAAATTATTTTAAAGAGGATCGATAAAAAAAGGAAAGCAGACCTGAAGAAGCAGAGAACAGAGAGTTATTTGTCAATGGCGAAATGGAAGCTGTAAAAGAAATAAAAAGAGATTTTAGAAACCGAAGAAGCCAATAGTAGGAAATAAACAAAACTATATATACTAGTTGTAGTACACTTGAGGATTTTAGTTATCCGTGTGAATAATGAGCATGTGTGGACCAATATTGAGTCAAACATCTCTACACTTCTTTGTTTTGAAATTCAATGGTCGTTATAATGAGGTGTTGCGGTTGTATATATAATAAAAATTGACGTATTAGGTTATTAGATTACTCGTATCCGTGTTCAATACGGGCCCATTATAGAAAATCACTAATGAAGTTATATATGTTGTGTTCGTATTCTAATTTTTCTTATATAGAAATTTTATCATAAACGTAATAAATTAATTAGGAATTATTTTTAATGAAAAACTTGAATATCAGATAAACATCAAATATACAATATTTTAAAAGTAAAAAGTATTGAATTGAAGGATATCAAATAAGGATGAATAAATAAAAGAGTTCTGAAAAAAATTATAGGTTATTATAAGCACAATTTATGAAAAATTATATGAAAAATTAGTTTCTAACTCCTCATCAAACTCAAAGCACCATCTCTTGGACTATGTATCACCATGGTCTTATCAAGTATAATTTTAAATGATTAGTTTTAGTGATCGTACCTTCCACGTGTATTCCCTCGAGAAAAAAAATTATAGCAAATAAAATGTACCTAAGGATACAAAAAAATATATATATAAAAAAGAATGTATTATCCGGATCAGATGCAGAGCCAAGATTTTAACATTATAGGTTTGAGATTTTATCACTGCCTCAAGTTCTAATAAATATATTCTTAGTTTTATTTTTGTATATATTTGATAATTTTCTTAACAGATATACATGATTCAAACCAAAGTTGTTATAAGCTGCCCCTTATAGGAATTGTCGTCTAGGTATATACAACATCATTTAACGGGGTCTATGTTATAATATTGTGCAATCAATAGGAAATTATAGACAAATAGGATGATGTATGATGGTAATTGATGTCTATTATGCATCAGGCATTGACATGGAAATTAGCAAAGATCAAATTACGTTGGTCTAGTTGTTTTATTTTGACCACAAAAGATTGTGGTTAAGTGGTTGGTATTCTTCTATTCTTAATCAGATGTGTCGAGTTCGAGCCATGAGAAATGAGTCGCCTTTGGTAGGAAGCATTTTAACCCCATACTGGACCAAACCTACTTATGCCTAAAACTTGCCGAATAAGTTAAACATGTAAATTTAGAATGGGTCACAAGCAATAAAGTAAATTACGAAGAATATAGAGAAAAAGAAGAAAAGTAGGATTTGTATTCCTTGAGAATAGAGAGGATTCATGACAGAATCTCTTGTCTCAAATATAGCTTTAGGTTTACCCAAATCCTAATTATGGTAAAATACTATATTTATAGGTTTTGGGCTTGTTACAAGAGGCGACGATACAAAGTAAAATCTAACTGGGAGACTATTATTCTTAACGCGTCTGAGTGGGTGGCCTTCGGCCCTAGACCTGTGTTTCATGAGCGGGACTCGTATCTCTATAATTATAGGTAGTGTATTTTTACCCACACGGTCAGTCCCCCCATTGAGTTAAAATACTGAATTCCTATTTTAAATGCTCCAGCTATGGTGTTCCACAAGAGAAAAGAAAAAAAAAAGAATAAGGGAAGATGCCAAGTAGCTGATTGCACATTACTAAGGCAAGGAATAAGATGTCTGAGAAGGGATGTTGAAAAAAGGCTTCAATTTAATCTGGTGCAAAGTTAGTAGCACTAGGCGATTCGAGTTAGAATTTCCAACTATAAACAAGTGTAGCTAAGTCACCTCCATTCTCTATTTCTATTGCAACAGAATGAGGTATCATAATAGAGACAAAATCACGATTAGAGTCAGTCCAGATAAAAGCCTAGAATCCCAAGTTGCCTATGTTCTCCTCTAAGGCTGATTGCATCCACTTTTGGAGCCCCTCACCTTTACGTACAGTGACAGCCTAGACATAGACTGAATTAGGGGCCTAAACTCTTGAGTAGATTGCCCATGGAAATGAGCTTACTCCAAAATCTGACTCTCCCCGTGTAGGAGTTCGGGAAGGCCAGAAGTAAACAAAGAGCGGTAGAAGAGAATAAAGTGTTGCACCCATTCTTCTTTTTCATAGCTGGATAACGATGAAACTATATATGATATGACATTAGATTAGTTATTTCAATTTCATCATATATGAAAGGATATTTGCTGCTTTAATTTCCCTAGCTCCAACTTAGCAGAAGGGGCATAAGGCTCTTCCCTCTCTTGATGGCGAATCTTGATTGACTAACACTAGAAACCGATTCAGAGAAAAAAGAAGCATGGCATGAGATAGACGGCGGATCAATTTAGAGAATTACTTGATTCGATGGATGGATGGATGGATGGATGGATGGATAGAGGAAGAGCCCTCCAACTCAAGCACGAAATCAATATTGAGTCAACAATCATCGAGAGGGGTACCACCAAAGGAGATCGAGACCATCCCCTTGTATAGGTATAGGGTTCCAAATCTGCCCTTCTTCAAATATCCCATAAATCTAAATAAATAGGGACTTCAAAGCTTGACTAACAAGCAAGAAAGTTGACTTCAAGAAAGAAAAGGAAAGCTAGCTGCAATAAAAAAAACAGCACTAACGAGCAACAAAGGGCCCCTTACTATAGATAGGTTGTTAGCATTTTACTAATAACATATATAGGACTTACTTTTTCAGCTAGATTGGAATCGATTCTATGATTGAATAGCAGAAGTGCTACTTAGTAGTAGAAACTCGGAGAGACAGACAGAGAGGGGACTCTTTCATACCTGCTAACTCCTTGGATAAGAAGTAGGTCCCTTGTTTTTGGCAGGAAGAGTTCTAGCCTTTGTTGCCCCTCGGAAGAGTTAGTCTACTTACCAAAATAGCAAGACGCGGAGATCTATTGATCAATATGAATCTTGAGAGTGGATGGTTGATCGCCGCCTCCTTGTCCTGAAGGCTCTCTGGCTGGGGAGAGACTTGCTACGTAATCTTTTCTCCCGGTGTATGTGAAAAAGAGTGACGAACTCATTTTTCTTCGATCATAGGTTGGTCTAAAGAATGAGAGTCAGCTTCCTTAATTAAGCCTGTTGTTTCTCAGTAGCTCAGTGGCAGAGCGATCGGCTGTTAATCGATTGGTCGTAGGTTCGAATCCTACTTGGGGAGATTTATGAGCTATCGCTTTTCTGACCTAGCGACCCCTGTCCTTCTCCTTAGTTTCTAAACTAGCAGAATTGTGGGATTTACGCCATCGGTGCGTGCTTGCTTTACGCACCGGCATAGCGGAAGTAGAATCCGTTGGCTACTATCGTAAGTAGTTCGGAAGTGAAAGAAGAGTGAAAGGAGAAAATAAACGCTTCTATAAATTTTTTTATGTACCTTCTGATCCATCGAGTTGTTTTTACTGATTCACAAACTTCCCCATTTTCAAGATTCCACGAGTTTGCACCTGATTGGCCTCTGCGATCTTCCACATATTCCCAATGATTGTTAGTCTTCCTGAATTTACTGCACCAAATCTTTTTGTATCCCCCGTTATTATTTCTTCATGACCATTTCGTGTCTCTTCTTATCTTTTTCTCTTCTATATAAAGAGCCTTCTCCGCAACTACTTTTCATAAGTTCTTCAATTTCTGAGCATCTCATTTTTTGAAATAATTTTCCCTCTTGACAAGTAAATATTCTTTTCTCCCTTCAAATGATCGTCTTTGATCTAGGGTCTTTTCTCTTTTCAAAATCTCATCTCCAAAATTAGATGGTGTATGAGAAAAATAAATACTCGGAGATGGATTACTTCCTCTTTTCCTCCCTTTGTATTCGAATCTCTTTTTCTTGAAATAGATGATATTCTTTGGAATGTCTTCATCATGGAACGTGCACTAATTACGTTTTCAAATACAACAATTGTCGTGACTAATCTCTTGTTAGGCGGGACAAGTGTGCCTGGTTGTTATATCCGTCATGAGGCTTCTGCTCCAGGTCGCTTCCAAGACCTTAGCAGTTCCTCTGACACTGAATGACATATGAAATGCTGCCTTATTCCGTTCCTTGGCCAACGAGGGGATTTGACTTCCCACCACCTTCAGGTTATGGGGACTTTAAACTCTATGTCTGTCTGTGGCTCGAGGTTGTCTCTTCTTTCATTTGTGATGGGTATGTAGCTCTCGTAACGTCTTCTTGTCGATGGATATGGCATGTTTCGAGAGGAAGCCCATCTCTCGTGCGGGTTTTGAGCTTCAACCCCTCCTCTTAGATAAGCTCCCAATTAAGCTTGGAGATTTGCTTCAACCTCTCTTGGTTGGAGGGCATTTGTTCCTCTAGGTTTCTTTGAGTTCCTTCATCACGGTTAAGGCTTGATTTAATACACATGCTTTCGAAGTCCAATCTTTTGGGTGTTGTGTAATGATTGGTACATGTCTGTGGTACGGGCGCCAAAAGTGATGAAAACTCCATGCCTAGGAGTGCTCAAATCGGCTTTCCATCTAGGTGGAAGTGATGGCTCGAAACGGAGCTTTCGGCCATGTGAAGACCAGAAGATTTTCAGATTGAGTCCTCATGGACCATGTAATAGTTAGAGATAATTTTTGTAAACGACCTCATACTTGAAGTTCAACGGTACATTGTAGCTTTCGGGCCTTTGATATTAATGAAAGGAATGTTCATTGAACTTGTTCTTCTATATGTTTGTATGTTTAACACCTTTTAATCAAGAAGTGTTTATACGCCTATTCGGGCGTTAGATTTGTCTGCTGAAGACGTATGTGTGCTTGTTGAAAGCGGAGCTTTTAAGTTTCTCCAGTAGGTGATGTCTTAAGATAGATGTGATAATTATGTTTATAAGGAGAATTAAGTCAACTATCAGAACAACAAAACCAAAAAAAAGGTACTAACGCGTAAGGGGGCTCTGGATGAGTCCCAACACAAAAAGAAATTAAAACCTAAGGGGTTAAAGGAGAGGGATTATAGAGCTTTTAGCAGAAGTTTTAAAAAAATCAGCAACAAAAAATGAAGAAGAAGAAGAAAGAAAGCAAAATATAGTAGGAGCTTGTAACTTGGTGCAGCAAGAAAATTTCCCCAAGCCATCGTTAGTTCAATTTGGAGGTACTTTTCTAACTTCATTACCATAGGTATTTACATACTGTATGGTGCAATTAATTTGATGATACACGAACTTAGTTATGGTTACTAGTTGAAGAATGTAACTAACTAATGCTATGAAATTCCCTTTACATCACAAGATTTTGATTACTTCCAAAGTATTGTGTGAAGCATAAGAAAAGTACCAATTTTGTTCCAAACAACTCTAGTTGTTTTTCTTTTATAGATTATATTAACAAGGTAAATATACGGATTAAGCATAGAAATAAGATCTAACTTCATCTTAATTCAATTAATATTGAGTTGATAAGAGAGACTTTATAATCATATTCAGGCGAATAGATAGTGGAAATTAACTAAATTTGATGAACAAGAGTCAAACATAAACCTCGAGGGTTTGGTATTCTGGACTAGTTACAAATTTCTTGAATAGATATTAATACGGGATTGATATGATGTGATTATAGATTGAATGGAGGAGCTGTCGTGCTCATGGAAGATATGTTTGAGCCATACACGTCTGTACTATGAGTGTTGACCTTTACCACAATTTGTATTTCCATAACCTACATGATTTATACTTGATGAAATGTATTATTGAATATTTTGAATTGCATGGGACACGTCCTTTTTACTAGATATGAACTGAGATATTTGCTTTAATTATTTTACTATTACATGATATGATTCTTATCATTACTTGATATATTTTACCGTTATCTGAAATATTGTACTGCTACTTGAAATACCCTATACTTTATATAGAGAAAACATATTTTTGGGAAGAGACTTGACAGACCCCGTAGCTAACTACGGGTACGTTAGACTTGGTGCACCTTGTATTTTTGGATTACCCTTACTATCCTTGCTAGTAGAAAGGTAGAACTAGCATACCGTTACTGATTTTCTCGAGAAAAAATTTATACCGATTACATGGTTAGTTCTTGAAAATATCCTAAATACATATACTTGATATAATATAATGATTACTGAATTTACTATTGAATTGATTTTGATAACCGTTTACAAGAAATACTTGAAAGACTGAATATTATTTATTGTTCTGAAAGTGACATTAAATTTACATGATATATTATTGCATATGATATACTGGCATGTTTCTGACTTGTCCTTACTTAAAATGGTTGTGGATAAGCATTATTACTCACTGAGTTACGACTCACTCCTCGCTATTATTATTTTTCAGAGACAACAGGTGCCGTAGCCAAGGATCTCTATTCTTAGAGCGTACAAGTTGACAATCCTGGTGAGCCTCGCATTTAATTCGCGTGGGCAAGAAGTTTTATCTATTTATCATCGCCTATTTTATTGAAACTCTTAGAGCCGCTCCATTTAGTTATTTGTTACTCATTTTAGTAGTCAATTGGTTAACCAGTTTGGATTTTTCATAATAAGTTAGTTTTACGAGTATTTTGGTTTTTATGAACTTATTACATCTTGTTAGATGTTCTCGTGGTATTTGGAAATAGACGTGGTATTCTTCATTACTAATGCGTAAATATATTGATTGTGGGTTGTTTAGTTGTTGTTGGTTGGATTTGTTGTGTTGTGTTGTTTGAAAGCATGTAAATTTTGGATAGGCCTAAAAACAGTCTTAATAAGGATTGCTTGGGGAACTAGCTTCTAAGCACCGGTTACGGACCCAAACTGGGTCGTGACAACAGGGCATGGCCCGCACTAGAAAAAGGGAGGACTTTAGTCTGTTGTCGATAACCAGACATTTTTGCGTCCATTGAGGACGATTGTGCTTGTCCACTCAAGTGCTTAAGTCTTTCACAGTACTGTGCGAGTGAGCATCCCCACCCATATAGGTGCAAGTGTTGAATTGACAATTTGAACGTACATATTTTCCTAATGGCTTAGCTAGAGTTGATCTAGTTGGATGAGTTAATTACTTCAACCCAAAATATGGCCAAAGGCTAAGAGAAGATCTAGATGATTGAAAGAACTAACTAGAGCAGTCTTATTGAATAATGAGGGCTCGAGTGTCTTTTAAGAAGATAAAATAAACAAAGTAAATGCAAGTGAATGTCCTGATTAATCGGGTCTCTATGGTTATCAAGAGTTGTACTTCTTGATCCATGTCACATTCCAATTGTTTGGGACAGTGAATCCTTCCATATCTTTGAGGGTATAGGCTCTTTTTCTAGTGATCCCCCTGATTTTATATGGCCATTCCCAATTTCGGGGCTAGTTTGCATGTGTTGGCTTCTTTAATGCTCCGAGACATTTTTTTGATGACTAATTCTACCACGTTGAAAGAACGTAATATAGTCTTCATATTGTAGAATTGCTCCACTTGTTGATTCGAACTGCTGCTAGTTCCCGGTGCTGTCCAATAAGTTGAGTGCGACTGCTAGAGCCTCATTGTTGGGCCCTCCTTCAACGAATGACCTACGCCAATTGGTCTTCCCTATTTCGACATGAATGATGGCCTCTGCTCCATATGCTAGTGAGAAAGGAGTTTCTCCGATGCTTGCTTTTGACGTAGTGTGATATGGCCACAACACTCTTAATAACTCCTCTAGCCACTTGCCATTGGCTTCTTCCACCTGTTTATTCATACAGTCCATGATGACTTTATTCGAAGATTCAGCCTGGCCATTTGCTGCTGGGTGGTAAGGTGTCGAGGTTATCCTATTTATTTTCTACTCCTTCAAGAACTCTGTAACCTTGGCTCCTATGAACTAAGGTTCATTATCATAAGCAATCTCGGCGGAAACCCCGAAATGGCACATGACATTCTTCCAGATAAACTATATCACCTCTTGTTCTCGAATCTTGGCGTACGGTACAACCTCGACCCACTTAGTGAAGTAGTCGGTCATCATGAGCAAGAATTTGATGCCTCCAGGTGCTTTGGGAAACAACCCTACAATGTCCATTACCCACCTCGTAAAAGGCCATGGTGCAATCACCTAATGCAATGGTTCCATCGGCTGATGAAGCGTATGGGAGAAGCGTTGACAACTATCATAGGCTTTAACAAGCTTGTCTGCATCGCTTTCCATTCAGGGCCAGTAATAGCTTGCCTTGATTACCTTTCGAGCTAAGGCCCTTCCTACCAAATGACTCCCACAGTGTCCTTCGTGGAATTTCCTTAGCACATAGTCAATTTGTCTCGGGTCTAAGCATTTAGCCAATTGGCCACTGAACATTCTCTGATATAGCTTTCGTTGGATCAGGCAGTAACGAGCTGTTTGCGTCCTTAGCTGCTTGCTTTTCTTCTTATCATCAGGGAGTGTTCCCTTATCCACGTCTTGATTAGCGCATGACGCCAGTCCCAGACGAGTCCTACTATGCTGACCTCAAGATGCTTCAAGTCTGAATGAGTCATCTTTATCACTGCTTCCGGGCTATCAGGGCTCATGTCAGCCGCTGCTGCTATACTAGCTAGCGCATCGGCTTTTGTATTCTCTTCTCTTGGTATCTGAGCAAATTTCCATTCATGAAAATTCTTCAAAACGGCTTCCTGCATGCGAGCATCTTTGGCCGCAAATACTCGGCTTACTTAGTTGAGCACCAGTTCCAAATCATTGTTGAGAATAATCTCCCTGGCCCCCAATATGCAAGCTAATTCAAGGCCTTGAATGACAGTTTCATATTCTACTTCATTATTCGTGATCAACAGACAATTGACGACTTTTCCAAACACCTTCCTAGACAGGGTTTTCAATACTAGACCGAGCTCGACTCTTTTGACATTTTCGCCGTCTATGTAGATCGTCCATTCTCTGGGCGTGATTCCTCCTATTGCCTTCACTTAATTTTCGACATTTGGTAGCATATTGGTACTGAAGTTGGCGATGAAATCTTCTAAAACTATTGATTTAATGGTCGTTCAAGGCTGATAGATTATATCGTATTCTCCTAGCTCCAAAGGCCATTTTGTGAGCCTTCCCAACAATCGTATGGCTGTAGTTTACGGCGGCTTCAAGTAGCACCACTGCAAGCTTCTCCAGATGTTAATAACAAGTCTTTGCATCTAGCAAGGACTAACTACGCAGTATATGAGAGATTGCACTCCTTTTTCTTCCCGTACGAGGATGGCACTTATGACTACCTCCAAGACTGCTAGATACAGCAAAAGTTGTTTATTTTCACGGGGCTTGGTCAACAATGGGGGATTTGAAAGCTACTCACTTAGGTCTCGAAGTGTATGTCGACACTGGTCCGTCCATTCAAAATTTTGTTCTTCTTCAATACATTAAAGAACTGATGACATCACTGTAGAGTATTTTCACCTCTGCCTCACTCTTAAGCACCTCCGATATGACCTCAATGGCTTTTATCATAACAGGGTTGGCTTTGATCCCTTAATTTAAGATGATGAATCCGAGGAATGTGCTTGAAGATACTCCGAATGTGCACTTCTCCAGATTAAGCTTCATGCTAAACTTATCCAATATGTCGACCGCTATTTCCAAGTGCTTGATGTGGTCCCTTGTGAATTCTGACTTGACTAGCATGTTGTCGATGTTTACCTTCATAGTCTTCCCAATTTGGTCCTTAAACATCAGGTTTACCAGGCGTTGGTAAGTTTCCCCAGCGTTCTTAAATCTGAAAGGCATCACTTATAGCAATGAGTCTCCTAATCCATGATGAAAGAATTTTTCTCTTGAACATCCGGATTCATGGGAATCTGGTTATTCCTTGGGTATGCATCTAAAAATTTAAGCATTTCATGTCCTTCCGTTGAATAAATGAGTTGATCAATGATGGACAATGGGAACGAGTCCTACAGACGCGCCTTGTTCAGGTCGGTGAAGTATATACACAATCTTTGCTTGCCATTATTTTTTGGAACTACCACCATGTGTGAGAGCCAATCCAGGTAGCGAACTTCTCGAATGGACCCGTTGTTTAAAAGCTTTTCCACCTCCTCATGAACTGCTTATCTCTTTACCCGATTAATTGGTCGTTTCTTCTGCTTGACAGCTTTGAAGATTGGACCTATGTTCAAATTGTGAGTGATCAGCTGGGTGGATATGCCCGGCATATCTATATTCATCCAGGCAAAAGTCGTTGCTCGTGCGCAGTAGGCCGGCAAACTCTAGTCAGGCTTCGGTCGAAATTTTTGAACCCACGTAAAATTTCTTTTCTGGTGCCCTCTCGTCAAATATTAATGGGTCCAGATCATCTATCGTTCCCTTGGAGACTTTTCTTCTCCATCCAAGTCGCGAATGATAGCGAGTGATTCTTGGAGATACTCCCCTTATGATTCTTTTGGTTCGACGGCCATATCCGCTACTAAGAAAGGTCCAAGAACCTTTTTCAGTAGCTTCTGCTAATTCTTCATTTCTACCTTTGCTCTGTATGTGACGGCGATCATATAGCAAGTCTTAGACAATGTTTGCTTTCCCCGGATGTCATACCCCATATTTACTCAACTCGGAGCGAGTCAAGATTCAGGTTTGACTGGGTAACTCATTTGAGTTAAAGATCAGAGCCGCCACTTAATATATATTTTCTAAGGCGTATTAGGATCAACTAAATGTTTAAGGTTGAATTTCATGCAAGGAAAGACATATTCCAGAGATTCGAGGGTAAGAAGTCCGAATGACTCGGGGAAGAAAGTGTTAGGCACTTCCTCAAGTCCCACGAAAGGTGTTCCCACCCGAGTTTCTATTTTGGGATGTTAAAAGACAATAAATAAAACATGTATCATAAATTATTTTACTAACTTAGAGGCTAGATGTGCAATCAGTCAAGCACGAAACGTATTTACGCAAATAAATATATGGGTAGTGGAGCATTGTTAAAATGAGTTCTGGGCCTTTTAAATTTTGCAGAAGTGGCCTATAACTTACGCCTACTCGAGTTTTTGGCCACTGTTACAAATGCCTAATCGAACAATGGTTAAAATTACAAGAAACATTAATGAATAGTGTAGTTATGCAATTTTAATAACTAGTCTAGCTTACGAAAATAGGCAGATTTCGAAGATGGTTTTCAGATTTTGTCAAAAATAAAATAGGGGTTATTTTAAAAATAAAGCCATTTAGGATCAGTGTGACTTGACATTAGTTGTCGAGCTCTAATCTTAATGACTATTTTGTTTTTGCGGTCAATTTTGAAGAATATATATATGGGAAGGGGTTGTTTTCGAAAAAATAGATTTCACAAAGCATACAAATGCAAGTAGAAGCTGCCGCTATATAGATATAAATACGCAAATACATGAAGTGGTGACGATATACTTTAGAAAATACATATAATAGTTTGTATAATCGACCTCAAGTACTTATATTCCCCTATACACTATTATGTTAGTGTATAGTGTTAGTGTATAGGAGATTAAAGTCGGTTTTGAAATCATTTTTATACACATAAAGGCCACGTTTAAAAATATTTCCGGGCCTGTCTTGTTTATGCAAAAAAGAGGGGAAATTTAACTTTGCAGAAATAGTCAAAATTTTAGCATAAATTGCACAAATAGCCCCAATCCTTGTAAAAATCACTTGGCTTTCACGATTTAAACACTTAAACTGTCCAGGATTCAATTTAAACTACTGTTACATGTTCAATAGCTGGGTTTCATTAAACAGTCATGGAAAAATCCTGTTTTATTTCCATGATGCTATGCACACTAAGATGGTAAGGTAAGAAGAGACCCCTGTATGGCCCAAACACACAATTATCCATGTGTTAAACAATAAAGACAGGGATAGTCCTAGCAAAAATACAACACGGATGGGGAAGACTATAAAGAAATCAGGAAAGGGGAATGATGTCTTGTGTACACCCTAATCACAGCCTGTTTAGGCCTAACTTTTCCAAGTAAGGAAAGCCCTTTTACCAGGCTTCCACAGGCATACAACAAGTCATGCAAAACTGAGTTTTGGTATAGCCATAGGGCTATCCATACATGCTGCAAACAGAGGTTAACTAGGAGGGCAAAATAGAGCCCCAAATAGAAACATATGTAGGCAGGGATCACACCAGAGTATTTACAAGCATAGACAGTTCAAGCATGAGACTAAATAAGGGTGTAGATCATATTTTACCTTTTTATTAAATCAGAGATAGGCAAAGAGTGTGAATGCAAGCGTATCAAGTCTTCTTCTCCAGAAAGGTTTCTAGAAAAGAATGATAAAGGCCCCAGAAGTGAAACTGTAATGCTTTAGCTTTTCTTTCAGTTTTCTTTTAGAGAGTGTATGCTTGTGAGTGTATTGAACTCTAGATGTTTTTGTGAATTGAAACTTGTCTCTAGAATGAAAGAATTAGTCGACTTATATAGGCGTGAAGGGTGGGCATTTGAATTAAAAAGGGTAATCACATAAAAGATGGGACAATATTCTTTCCAAGAATCAAGGGGACCCACTTAGATGTTTCTTCCAAAAATAGACTAGTCAGGCCCCCAAAATTAAGGAAAACAGAATCATAGTCAGTTATACTCCCTTCCCTTTAACTCTAACATCATCTAGGTTCACAACTGATAGTACAAACTCAATTGAAATTCACATAAATCTATTAATCAACTTAACAAGATTTCAATCAGCCCTTAATTGACACTTAGTCAATTACCAGAACCAACTACCAATCACCAATTCAAACTAGGCCTAATAAAGATCCCCTGAATCAAATTATTCCAGTTTTAAACTAAGTGATCATGCATCTTAACAAAATAGTGGTCGAAATACACTGTCCAAGATGGATTTACTCAGTAATGGTGATAAGGGACATAGGCCTCGAGAGTGTCAATTTCAGTGCACAAAAAAAATCAAGAATAAATTTTCACTTGGCCTAGTGAGTTAATAGTGAAAATCACTAATCATGTAGTCTGCCCCCTTAATTAGTCCACTAATAACAATTAAAAATGTTGCACTCAGATGAAATTAGGCAAATTCAGGCATGCGAACAAGTATAGTCGCTAAAACAATGAAATAGACCAAGACTGATGATTCATGAATTTTATGCTAATTAATCAATAAATTGATCATGCTAACATACCAAAAGGTCTAGGCAGTTTTAGGCTCAATAATCGTATAGGTCTAAGAACAATTAAAAAAGGAAAGAAAAGTTAGGGGTTACCCGTTTAGAATCGACATCAGGTCAATTTTAAGCCGACTCAATAATTCATGTATGAGGAATTACCTTCCTTCCCTTGTTGACAATGATCGTATTTTGAGTAAGAAGTGCCGAAACATCTTTTCCGGTGACGGAGACAGAGGTCGCGATTAGGTTCGGATTCGACCTTTGTCAAACGGGCTAACCATTACATAGGTTTTGTAGCAGACCACGAGATGGGTGTGGTGATGTGATTATTTTCATGTTTTGCCGGTGAAAATGGCCGAAAATGGCCATGGACAGTGGTGGCTAGGGTTTTTCCAGGAGAGAGAACGAAGGGAAAGAGGCAGCGTCGATTTGGAACGAAATGAGAGAGACTTAGGGTTTAGAGGGGTCTGCGTGTAATTAAAAAATGGAAACATTATCCTGGCCCTTGGATCAACTGCATGGACGACCATGATTTAGCCACGTAGGCGTGACTAGGATATGATGTGGCGTTTACGTGGATAAGTGAGAAAGGTGTGAGGTGTATTGTTGCTCCCAACGCACACGCAAGTATACGTGGTCGACAAGTAATAAAATGATAAGTAGAGTATCGTTCCCACAAGGACTATTCAGACTGGACTCCTAACAAACAATTTCTAACTAACTATCCAGGGATCTTTTCCAATGGTGAGAATTTTATTAACTAAAGAACAGTTATTTAAATGGTGAAAATTCAGTCAAACAATGTTGCAAACTTTGGTTGTAAACAATAATAACGAAACGGTCCAGGGTCAAAGCTACGACCAATCCAGTTGAGTTTTCCAATTGATTCCACTTCTCAAGTCCCGGATTACTAACTAACAGATTAAATGTACCCGTGAAAACCTTTCGATTCTTCATGGTTTATGCAGGCTACTCCAATCCCTATATGTCTATGGGTTGAATCACGTGCACGCATTAACGAATTTTGTAATTAGTTAAGCTAGGCGAGCAAGTATATGTCTATCCTACCCACAAATTAGTTCCCCGATGCCCGGGTTCACAATCTAGCTCTACTCTTTCTTATTGCGTTCATAAATTTCCTCTTTCGAGTTCAATCTAAAAACCATAGATAATGCATAATTATTGGGCCCTAATAATTAAACAAGTGAAATCAAGAAAGAATAAATAATCCGTTATGAGATTCAATATATGAAATTCAATCTTCAAACATCAACTTTCATGAAACACTCTAACCCTAGAACGAGAGATTTAGCCAAGCATAGTCATAATCACAAGACAATGAATTAATGAAATAATGATGAAATGATTAATAGATGAAAGAATAGGAGTAAAACCCTTGTTCAATGAAGTATGGTGCTCTCAATTGCTCCAAAGTCTGAACTCCCTTCAAAAACGAAATAAGAGAGTATTTATACTGTTTACAAAAGCCTAGCAATTAGTTACGCCTAAGCCTAGATGAAATAGGACTTCCAAAAACGCTCCAGGGGCGCTATAGCTGGCGCCCCGCGCCTCGGAACGCGCTCAACTAGGCAGAACCCGTCTAATCTCGCATGCAATAGCCCCGCTCCGCGCTCCAAAACGCGCCAAAACTTTGGGCACTTTCCCTGGCGCACCGCGCCACCCATGGCGCCAGACCATTTTTCCTGCTTCGTCGTTCGCAGTTCGCGTCGCGTCGTGCCTTCATGTGCTCGATCCAATCCTCAATCAAATTCCAACCTTTTCTTGCTCGATCATGCTCTTTAAAGCTCCAATTGCACTTCATAACAACCTACAATCATACGACACAAAATCAGTGCAAAATCACATTCATTAACTAGAAAACGTGCGAATAAAGTACTCAAACGTGAGGAAATATTAAGGAATTATAGGCATAAAATGCCAAACATCACCATCCCACACTTGAACCTTTGCTCGCCCTTGAGCAATCACAAATAACTTCCCAACCTAGGTAGAACAGGCCTGCCTATGACTATGGTTGATACTGACCATTGAACAAATGCATACATGACTACTATGGGTCCAACAAACATGCCAACAATTTATCAAGCATCAAAACATGAGAACAACCACCCCAAGACAACTCAAATGCACAAACTTAACTCATTGCAACCATGCTCCCACAAAGTCACACCTATCTACTCAACCAAGAAGCCACAACTTCACCTACCTCATGCAAACCATGTGCCCTCACCAAACAATGAAACAAGAGAGTGTCCCCCAAATATCACACAAAAAAATGAATATCAAGAATGGAATGGGGACAATAGCATAGAAAGAATTCACTCACTCTCATAAAAAGCTCACACGTCAGATACGATGTACCGTAGGCTTGCCCATAGTGTAGGATTCCACTAATGTAGGCTCACTCCAATCGGGATTAACTAGGACTTTAAAGGGTTGTAATGTAAGCTAAGGGGCTGGTAGGTTACATATGGGTAATAGTGACTGCCTCCCTAAGCACTTTAATATATCACATTCAATTTAAACACATGTCTCATCAAAGCCACCCAATTCACCACTCAACAAATTTCACACACCTTTTCCACAAAGTAGTAATTTTTCTTTTAAGCACACACTAGCAACGATGGATATTCTTTTCTCTTATATTTTCATCTTTTTTTTTTCATTTATTTTTTTTCAAACCTTGCCAATGCTCCTTCAACTACTTCACAATCTTATCAAATATTCCCCTAATTGGTTCCACTCAAAAACCTCCCAATACCTCAACCACAACTCCACAATAATATAAAATCATCAATTAAAGTGCTTAAGGAGTAAAGGGTCAAAAGAAAGCAATTTAGAACAAGTGGGTAGGCTTGCGGTGTGGCTGCCAACAAAAGGTCAAAGAGATCACAACAATCAAGTCCAAGGTGTATATAAGGGTAGGCAAATCAAGGTCAAAGGCTTATCCAAAAAGGCCTGTATCATTTCCCGACTAGAGCAAATCTAGGATTTCGCTTTGCACACACACGGGCAAGTTCTAGACACCAATATGCAAACATAGAACACAATAGAATATGCCTAACAACACACATTGCACACATTCCATACAAAATGGCTCCATCACAACTCTTAATCAAGCAAATAGAGTGCAACTTGTGGAAAATTAAGCACCAATGCACAAAGGTTCACAACAAAGTCAAGTGAGTGGACTCAAGCATCTCAAGGGGTTCATTCCATTTTTTTCTAGGCATGCATCACAATTTAAAACCAAAAGACACCACAAATAGCTCATGCAACAAGTTCAAGTCTACCGGTATCAAACAAATCAAAGGCACCTAGCATTCCACCTATTCCTTTCGTCTAGGGCCACCTATAACCAACTATTCTAATCTTAATAAAAATAAAAATACCCGGTTGAAAGGCCTCCCCGTGTAAAAGAACCGAGGTCATAAGAAAACCCACGGGGTGGATGACATGTACCACTAATAAAGAGTAAAAAAGAAAATCTTTTTGTAATTTTTCATTAGTTTTTTAACTTTTTTTTCATATATTAAAGCAAGAAACAAATAAAAATAAATTCAAGTGACAAAGGAAAAATCCTAACGGTACATGCATCATTAACCTCAAAATAAAGGGGAGTTCCCCCACCCCATACTTAAATCAAGCAGTGTCCTCAGTGCTAAAAATAAGAAAGTGCAAAGGTAAAGAAAACTTCCCTGAAGACCAATCGGCCTAGCCGTTGGCGCTAGCATCCTCCAAGCTTCCGTATAACATGAGGTACTCAGACTTCCCCCAACAGGTCATCAATATTAGGCAAGGGTGAGGACACCCCACACTTAAACTCGACATTACATGAACTTGCAATCCAAAGAAAAACAAAAACTACGTGACACTATAAATGAAATAATACAAGTACAAACTCGGGTTGCCTCCCGAGAAGTGCCTTAGTTAACGTCGTGGCACGACGACACTTTTAGCTCACTTCCAACATTTATGTCTTCTCTTCTTACGACGAACCTTTGCTTTTTTCCTTTCTTTGAGAGAACCCATCTTCAACTTCACATGTGATGTGTCACTGCTATTTTGTTCCACATTCTGCTCACACAGGTCATTTGGTTTACTTCCATGCTCTTGTTTGACACATTCGATCATAGAGCACTCTTCAACCTTAGTTATGTGCTCTTTCTCATTATAAACCTTGAACTCCATACGCTCTAACAGTCATCTCTCCCAGCTCCATGTCAATAATTGCCTTCGAGGTGACTAAGAATGGTCTCCCCAAAATGATTGGAGCTTCTCGGTCCTCTTCATAATCTAGGACTACAAAATCAGCAGAGAATGTAAACTTACCAACTATAAGCAACACATCCTCCAACTTACCATCAGGGTGAGTAAGTGATCCATCCGTCATCTTAAGAGTAACCGAAGAGGGCTTGATTGCTCCCAGCCCTAACCTTTTGCAAACAGATAGAGGCATGAGATTTATGCTCGCACCCAGATCACACAATACACCAGTGATATTATGCTCTCCAATGGTGCAAGGAATAGTAAACCTCCCAGGATCTTGAAGTTTTGGAGGTAGCTTGCTCAAGATGGTGCTACACTCCTCAACTAACTCAACTGTATCTATCTCTTGAGGCTTTTTCTTATTGACTAAAATCTCTTTTAAGAACTTCACAAAAAATGGCATCAATTCAAATACATCAGTCAAAGGAATGTTAACTTGAATCTCTTTCAATAGACTCACAAATTTTTTATACTGGGCCAATTCCTTACATGGTATAAGTGTCTGCGAGAATGGTGGAGGCGGCAGAGGTGCCTTCTTTTTCTCTTCTTTCTTCTTTACCTTCTCCACTTTTTCAATTTTTTCTATTTCAGCTCTCTCCTCAGACTTGGCCATCACCTCTCCACCTTCAATTATAGTCACTGCAAGACATTGCTCAGGCCATTTTTTAACAGTACTTACTGCTCCCACCAACTGCCCCAACTGGTGCTCAAGGGTCTTTTGAGCATTGACAAGATCTTGTATGGCATGTGCATTGGCTGCAGTGTCAGCTATCACTCTCTGCTGGCCTGCCATTATCTGCTTTAACATATCTTCAACTGAGTTGCTAACCTGCTGCGCTGGAGCTCGAAGTGGTTGATAATTATTTGGGGCTCTCATGTTGCCTTGATAATAAGCATTACCAAACTGATTTTGACCCTGCTGCCTATTTTGATTATCCACGTAATAAACTGACTCTGGATTAGAGGAGCAAACCTCTGTAGCATGATCTTGACCACAAACCTCACAAAAACTCTGGAGTTGTTGCACTGGCGCCACTGGTTGCTGAGTCTTTGGCAGAGCTAGCTTGCTAATTTGATTGGAAATAGCATCCATCCTCGCCCTCAGCTCTGAAACTGCATCTAACTGAAGTACCCCAGCAGATTTCTGCGTAGTAGCTCTACCATCACCCTGCCAGTCAGGATTGCTCTGCGAGAATTTATCTAGTAACTCATAAATCTGGTCAAAGTTTAAGGCCAGTACTTGGCCTTCAGCAGCAGCATCTACCACGATCTTAGTATGCGCAGTCAGCCCCTCCACAAAAGTATGTGCAAGAACCTCATTGGATTGGTTGTGGTGTGGACAATATCTCAATAAAGCTTTAAACCGCTCCCAGGTTGAATACAAAGACTCTTCTTCTATCTGTCTGAAGGACATAATTTCACTCCTCACCCGGGCTGTCTTGGCAGATGGATAAAACTTAGCTAGGAACTTCTTAGCCAAATCATCCAAGTAGTGATAGATCCAGACTTTTCAGCCTTTAACCACCTCTTTGCTGCCCCAATCAGTGAAAACGGGAACAATGTCAAGCGAACATAATCAATAGGAACTCCTGTCGGTGTATAAGTATTACCGATCTCCAAGAAATTCTGGATATGTTGTTGTGGATCCTCGCTAAGTAATCCAGCAAATTGTCCAGTCGCATGTAATACTTGTATCATGCCGGACTTAATCTCAAAGTTTCCAGTAATTTCAGGCTTAACTATGCTCGAGGCTACTCCCTCCAGGCTGGGGAGAGCAACATCTCGTACAGCTAAAGCTCGTTCTGCTGCCATTCCTGTAGGTAAAGATCAAGCAGGACCTAATACCTGAAACAGCACAAAACTCAAAACAAAAATTAAACCTGAATAGAAAATAATAAAGCGTTTGAAAAGAAAACAGTCAATTATTTAGTCCCCGGCGACGGTGCCAAAAACTTGCTGCTCCCAACGCACACGCAAGTATACGTGGTCGACAAGTAATAAAATGATAAGTAGAGTATCGTTCCCACGAGGACTATTCAGACTGGACTCCTAACAAACAATTTCTAACTAACTATCCAGGGATCTTTTCAATTGGTGAGAATTTTATTAACTAAAGAACAGTAATATAAATGGTGCAAACTTTGGTTGTAAACAATAATAACAAAACGGTCCAGGGTCAGAGCTACGACCAATCCTATTGAGTTTTCCAATTGATTCCACTTCTCAAATCCCGGACTACTAACTAACAGATTAAATGTACCAGTGAAAACCTTTCGATTCTTCGCGGTCTATACAGGCTACTCCAATCCCTATATGTCTATGGGTTGAATCACGTGCACGCATTAACGAATTTTGTAATTAGTTAAGCTAGGCGAGCAAGTATATGTCTATCCTACTCACAAATTGGTTCCCCGATGCCCGGGTTCACAATCTAGCTCTACTCTTTCTTATTGCGTTCATAAATTCCCTCTTTCGAGTTCAATCTAAAAACCATAGATAATGCATAATTATTGGGCCCTAATAATTAAACAAGTGAAATCAAGAAAGAATAAATAATCCGTTATGGGATTCAGTATATGAAATTCAATCTTCAAACATCAACTTTTATGAAACACTCTAACCCTAGAATGAGAGATTTAGCCACGCATACTCATAATCACAAGACAATGAATTAATGAAATAATGATGAAATGATTAATAGATTAAAGAAAATGAGTAAAACCCTTGTTCAATGAAGTATGGTGCTTTTAATTGCTCAGAAGTCTGAACTCCCTTCAAAAACAAAATAAGAGAGTATTTATAGTGTTTACAAAAGCCTAACAATTAGTTACGCCTAAGCCTAGATGAAATAGGACTTCCAAAAAGGCTCCAAGGGCGCTATAGCTGGCGCCCCGCACCTCCGAATGCGCTCAACTAGGCAGAACCCGTCGAATCTCGCACGCAATAGCCCCGCTCCGTGCTCCAAAACGCGCCAAAACTTTGGGCACTTTCCCTGGCGCGCCGCGCCACCTATGGCGCCAGGCCATTTTTCCTGCTTCGTCGTTCGCAGCTCGCGTCGCGTCGTGCCTTCTTGTGGTCGATCCAATCCTCAATCAAATTCCAACCTTTTCTTGCTCGATTATGCTCTTTAAAGCTCCAATTACACTTCATAACAACCTACAATCATACGACACAAAATCAGTGCAAAATCACATTCATTAACTAGAAAACGTGCGAATAAAGTACTCAAACGTAAGGAAATATTAAGGAATTATAGGCATAAAATGCCAAACATCATGGATATGTGTGTATATACGTAAAATATATATATATATATATATATATATATATATATATATATATATATATATATATATATATATATATGGTGTATAACTATGTATAAAATGCATATAAATGTATAGAAAATGGTATAAAATACTTATAATTATAAAAAAAAAAAGGAAAATTAATTGTGAAGGTTAAATAGTTAGGGAAGCCTATTATTTTAGGTTTTAAAATAATTTAGGTAATTTTGCTAAAAATGCGAATATTCACAAGAAATTGTAACGGGACATGCGAATTTTATAAAATAGCAATCGCCTGTTCAAATGTCTTTAAAAATAGCCTAATTAGCGTGTGCGTGTAAAGTAATGATTTTGAATAGAGGTTAGTGTGTGATAATTATGTGATTATTAGTGCAATTTTGTCTGAAAAAAGGCTATTGAAATAGGAGGGACAAAATTAGGTGTCAACAGCTGCCCCTCTTTGCCCGGAGATGATGAAAGAGCGTTCGGGCAAAGATGTTGACAGAATGACTAATTTTGTCACGACTCTTGAGGAGTTTTTATGGATTATGAGAATTTACAAGGTGCTAGATCGTAATATTTTGCATTGTCGGATTGTATATCCTGCAGTAGAAGTGAGTTTTGCAAAACAGTGTCTATATGTAAATGTAAAATGTACTTTCCTGTTGACTGGATCGTCTTGCCAAGGTTTCTCATCATATGCAGGTGTGTTCTCCTTGTTGGGTTGTATACCCCCTTTTTATGCCAAATTATCTACCACATATTGTGTCGTTCTTTCATTAGCTGTCTACCCTTTGTCATGTTCATCCTCTCACTAGGCTGTCTACCCTCCAGGCTATCTTCCTCTTACTATGCCAAACTCGACATCGGGCTGTCTACCCTCAGTCAATGCCAAACTCCGCATCGGGCTGTCTACCCTCTGCTATGCCAAACTCAAACATCGGGCTGTCTGTTGTCAGTTAATGCCAAACTCTGCATCGGGTTGTCTACCCTCTGCCATGCCAAACTCCGCATCGGGCTGTCTACCCTCTGCCATGCCAAACTCAACACCGGGTTGTCTACCTCAGTCAATACCAAACTCTGCATCGGGCTCTCTACCCTTTGCCATGCCAAATTTAAACATCGGGCTGTCTACCCTCAGTCAATGCCAAACTCTGTATCGGACTGTCTACCTTCTGCCATGCCAAACTCTGCATCGGGCTGTCTACCCTCAGTCATGCCAAACTCAAATATCGGGCTGTCTACCCTCAGTCAATGCCAAACTCCGCATCAGGTTGTCTACCCTCTGCCATGCCAAGCTCTGTATCGGGCTGTCTACCCTCTGCCATGCCAAACTCAAACATTGGGCTGTCTACCCTTAGTCAATGCCAAACTCCATATCGGGCTGTCTACCCTTTGTCATGCCAAACTCAAATATCAGGCTGTCTACCATCTGCCATGCCAAACTCAAACATCGGGCCGTCTACCCTCAGTCAATACCAAACTCTGCATCGGGCTGTCCACTATCTGCCATGCCAAACTCAAACGTCGGGCTGTCTATCCTCAGTCAATTCCAAACTCCGCATCGGGCTGTCTACTCTCTGCCATGCGAAACTCAACCATCGGGCTATCTACCCTTGGTCAATGCCAAACTCAAACATTGTGCTGTCTACTCTCTGCCGAACCAATCCTTTCATTGGGCTGTCTACCCTCTAGGGCTGTCTACCCTGCAAAATAAAAGCGTAGTGAAAGGAAACTAAATACCTTCTCGTTAAGAGATGTTTTCCATGTGCTGTCGGGCTGTGTACCCTCATGCCTGCATTTAAAGAAAGATTTGTGAGTTATGCGGGGTAGTTTAGTTTGTGCATTTGTGGCTCTCTTTGTGCGTGCTTCTTCTGAATGCCCGGACCTCGGTCAAACTGATAGGGATATGTATAAAGTAGTAAGTAATGCAAATATTTTAAAAAAACTTTTGTAAGAAGGAAATATTTTATTCTATTGAGTCATGAACCGCATTGTGTAATATGATGGTCATTGTTCCTCAGGCTGTTCCAAGTTTCCATTAAATGAATTTTGAGGGCGACCTCAAAATTCTGCCCCAGTTTGTTTGTTTTGAAATTTTTGAGAGGGTCTCAGTCTCAAAAATTCTGCCCAGTGTCAATTCTATCTGTCCTTTCAGAATTTTTGAGAGTTCCTCCAAAATTCTGCCCCAGTGTCTGCTTTATGGGAAAACGAAATTTTTGTATTTATGCGACTGAACCTTGGGTAGGTTGCCTACATATCCCACTAGGGAAATCAGGCCGTAACGTAGTTTCAGATTCCATGATATATTGCAGAATAATAAAACCATTAACTAATGTAAGCTCTAAGACATAGTATCTTTTGACAGCGTTTGCGTTGATTGGTTTCGACCAAACTTCTCCATCTATCTCTGCCATTATTAGCGCTCCTCCTGTTAGAACTCGGTGGACCATATATAGCCCCTGCCAATTTAGTGGAAACTTGCCTCTTCTTGATTGGGGAATATCTTCTTCAGCACTAATTGTCCAGGTTCGAAAGACCTTTCTCGAACTTTCTTGTTAAATGCTTTAGTCATCCTTCTCTGATATAATTTTCCATAACATATTGCATTCATTCTCTTGCCATCGATGAGTGCTAACTTCTCCATTCTTTCCTTGACCAATTCAGCGTCTTTCAATTGTGCCTCTTGAATGATCCTTAGAGATGGTATCTCAACCTCTGCTGGTATCACTGCTTCGGTGCCATACACTAACAAGTAAGGAGTGGCCCCTGTTGATGTTCTCACTGTAGTGCGGTACCCTAACAAAGCGTAGAGTAAGCTCTCATGCCATTGTTTTGAATTGTTTGTTATTTTGCGCAGTATCTTCTTGATGTTCTTGTTGGTCGCTTCGACCGCTCCATTTATTTGAGGTCTATATGCAGTGGAATTACGGTGCTTGATCTTGAAGACTTCACAAGTTGCTTTCATTAAATCTCTGTTGAGATTAGATCCATTGTCAGTGATGATCGATTCAGGGATGCCAAATCTACAGATTATCTTGTCACGAACGAAATTTGCTACCACTTTCTTTGTCACTGACTTGTATGATGCATCTTCCACCCATTTAGTAAAGTAATCAATAGCCACCAATATGAAATGGTGTCCGTTTGAAGTGGCAGGCTCGATTGGTCCTATGACATCCAAACCCCAGGCAGCAAAAGGCCAAGATGATTCCATAACATTTAATTCGCTGGTAGGCACTCGAATCATGTCTTCGTGGACTTGGCGTTGATGACATCTCTTTGCGTGCTTTATGCAATCATGCTTCATTGTCATCCAGAAATATCCAGCCGTTAAGATCTTTTTTGCGAGCACAAAACCATTCATGTATGGGACACACGTCCCAAAATATATTTCTTCTAATAATCTCATAGCTTCTTTAGCATCTACGCATCTCAGCAAGCCTAGATCAAGCGTTCTTTTGTATAGCACGCATCGTTTAAAAAGAAACCATTTGCAAATCTCTTCAATGTCTTCTTTTGAAGGCTTGTTGCATCCTTTGGATAAGTGCCATCTTTGAGAAATCTCTTGATATCGTAGAACTAAGGCTGTCCATCCACTTCTTCTTCTACGTGATAGCAATATGTCGGTTGCTTCCTCACTGCCACGGGTATTGAGTCAATGTAATTCTTGTCAGGATGCTTGATCATGGAAGATATAGTGGCCAAAGCATCTGCGAACTCATTTTGTAGTCTAGGTACATGCCGTAATTCTATCTTAGTGAACCTTTGCTTCAGCTCTTTTATGCATTCGAGATACAACAATATTTTGTAATTCTTTGCCGTCCATTCTCCTCGGACTTGGTGAATCAACAAATCAGAATCTCTAATTGCCAATAGCTGTTGTACGTTTATATCTACTGCCATTCTAAGGCATAGGGATGCAAGCTTCATATTCCGCCATGTTGTTGGTGAGAGGAAACCTCAATTTGGTTGTAATAGGATAATGCTAACCAGTCTAGGAGACTAGTACTGCTCTAATGCCGACTCCTTTGAAATTCACCGCTTCGTCGAAGAATAACCTCCAGCCGTCGCATTCTTTTGTGATGTCTTCCCCCACGAACATAACTTCTTCATCAGGGAAATAAGTATGCAGAGGCTCGTAATCATCATCCACCGGATTCTCGGCCATATGATCTGCCGAGGCTTGAGCTTTCACCGCCTTTTGAGTGGCAAAAGTGATGTCAAATTCACTGAGTAGCATTTCCCTTTGGCCAACTTCCCAGTTGGCATTGGCTTTTGGAAGATATACTTGAGAGGGTCCATCCTTGATATCAGTAAGGTTGGATATAATGTCAAGTAGTGTCTCAACTTTTGCGCTATCCAAGTCAGGGCACAACAAGCGCGTTCCATTAGCGTGTACTTGGCTTCGTAAGGAATGAACTTCTTACTCAAATAGTGTATTGCTTGCTCCTTTCTTCCAGTTGAGTCATGTTGCCCCAATACACATCCAAATGCTGAATCTACCATAGATAGGTGCAAGATCAAAGGTTGTCCAGGTTCGGGTGGAACCAGCACGGGCGGGCAAGACAAATACTCCTTTATTCGATCAAATGCTTTTTGGCAATCCTCCGTCCACTCAATCGCTGCATCTTTCTTCAATAACTTGATGATTGGTTCACAGATAACCGTGGATTAGGCTATGATCGACTGATGTAATTGAGCCGTCTCTTGAGCCATCCCAAGAAACTCATGACCTTCTTCTTACTCTTTGGTGGTGGTAATTCTTTAATGGCTTTGATCTTGGATGGATCTAACTTGATGCCTCTTCTACTGACAATGAAATCCAGAAGCTTCCCTGCTGGAACACCAAAAGCACATTTTGCTGGATTCATCTTCAAGTTGTATCTACGCAAGCGATTGAAAAACTTGCGCATGTTATCAAGATGCTCTGAGCTCTTCTTTTATTTGATGATCGCATCATCCACATATACCTCAATTTCTTTGTGCATCAGATCATGGAACATGGTTGTCATTGCCCTCATGTAAGTTGCCTCAACATTCTTCAACCCAAATGGCATAACCATGTAGCAATAGGTTCCTCAAGATGTAGTAAAAGTTGTCTTCTCAGCATCTTCTTCATCCATAAGCACTTGATGGTAACCAGAAAAACAATCCACGAAAGACTGTAATTCATGCTTCGCACAATTGTTAATCAGGATGTGTATATTCGGCACAGGAAAATCATCTTTTGGGCTAGCTCTATTCAGATCTCTGTAGTCTACACAAACTCTGAGTTTCCCATCTTTCTTCGGCACCGGGACAATGTTGGCTAACCAAGTTGGGTATTTGACCGTTTTCAAAATTTCCGCATCGAGCTGTTTTGTTACCTCTTCTCCAATCTTTAGCAAGGTAGATGACTTGAAAGTTCGGGCTTGTTGCTTGACCGGTGGAAAGCCTGGATTGATGGAAAATTTGTGAGCCACCACATCCATGCTTATGCCAGTCATGTCATCATATGACCACGCAAACACATCCTTATATTCTTTAAGAAATTTAGTATACCATTTTCTATCATGTGAAGTGAGATGTACACTAATTCTTGTCTCTTTTACTGTTTTATCATCCCCCAGATTTATCACCTCAGTCTTTTCTAGATTTGGTTTTGGCTTATTTTTAAATCTTTTAATGTCCTCTTGTGTTGCTTCATCAAACTCATCATAGTCAAAATCAAATTCTTCAAGCTCCGTAATTTCGTTACACATTGCGGCTGCAGACTCAATGGAATTATTAATTTGAATGCTGAAAATAAAACGTTGCGTAATTAAAAGATTAAAACAAAAGTGAAAGGAAATAGTGCAATATTTTATTTATGAATCCTTGCAAAACAAAGTTTGTAGGGAGAAATATGAAAAAGGAAAAGAAAATGCAAGTTCCACACTCGAGGTCGTGTTTTATTTTAGAAGCATAAAATAAACTCTATCCCCCAGCTCTACCAAGGTCCACGGTAAGCTCGGGCCAGGTTGCTGGTCAAGTTATTCAATGCAGCTCGAGATTCAGCTTTTGCTAGTCCAGGAGGTTCAACATGTTCTTCTAGAATCACACAGCAGTCTTCGTCAGATAGGAACAAATTTTGCACGCCTGCCAGTAAATCATCTTCAGCATCAACAATCTTCGGCTCAACCCCTTGTGCTGCAAATACCTCCTTCTTACGACCGTCCAAGTAGCCAGATGAGACGAAAATATGCAGGAGAGTTTTAGTGCTTCTCTTGTAGTATTTAAAGTCCAGCGAAGCTTCTTCCATGCTTTTCTCATAAGTCACAATGTACTCTATGCCAGCTTTCTCATTGTTGGGCCTCATCACAATTTGAATTGGTTCGACCATGCCATCCAGGTTTTTGCCTAACCCTTTCCCAGGTTCGTAGCCTTGTCTTATCATAATGCCTACAACCCAGTCTCCAGGCCATGTTGCAGGTTATGGGAGTATGTAAGGTTCCTCGATCACTGCCTCCATAGGCTTGGGTTCAGGTGTTTTAGGTAACCACACTTGCTTTCCCTTGTTTCTTCATAAATGCGCTTCCAGTTAGGACGAGCATTAGGTGAGTACATAAGTTGTTTCTTTGTTTTTGCATGTATGGTCTCACAAAATTCACGTGAAGGCACACCCCAATCAGATATTACTTGTTCCCAGACCAAGTTCCTCCCTTCATAGCCTTTGCCCCGTCCATCCCAATAAGCACTGTAGAAACTTCTCATTTTCTCTTTAGTCCCTAATGGTGTGTTGATAAGTTTGGGAGTGAAGAGTGCAATATACCTTCCTTGGACTGCATCATTGGGATTCCAACCCTTGTTGTAGTTTTTTCGATATCCTCCTTGGCTGCCTTGCACTGCTCCCACAAGCTCCACAATATAGAAGGTTTGTCCGTCAGGAATATTTCCTTCGATTGCCGGTATGGTTTGTTCAGTGTAGATGGAGTTTCTCCTTTCGCCTTTTGCCAAATACTACCACCTCTTTGTTGTCCCATTCGAACTTCATCGTTTGGTGCAATGTAGAAGGCACTACCCCAGCCATGTGAATCCAAGGTCTTCCTAGCAGCAGGTTGTAAGAAGCGGAAATGTCCATGACATGAAATTCAGCAGTGAACTCCATGGGACCGACCATGATGGTTAAGTCGATTTCCCCAATGGTGCTTCTTTGGGAACCATCAATGCTTTTACCTTCATGTCGCTCTCCCTTATCTTGCTTTGATCAATCCCCACTCTCTTTAGAGTGATGAATGGACATATGTTTAAACCGGACCCTTCGTTAATTAGAACTCTTTCCACAAACTAGTCTTTGCATTTGATGGTGACATATAAAGCCTTGTTGTGACTCAACCCCTTTGGCAGTAGTTCATCTTCGTGGAAAGCGATTCGGTTGGACTCCATGATTAGCCCAACCTTGCTAGCTAGATTCTCAACTGTGGTATCCACCGGGACATGTGCTTCATCTAATACTCTCATCAAGACATTTTGGTGGCTCTCTGACTTGAGGAGTAAAGCCAGAACAGAGATTTTTGCAGGAGTCTTGCCCAAATGTTCAACCACAGAGTATTCTTTTGCTTGAACTTTCTTCCACAATTCCTCGTACTCCTCCTCGCTGATGCCTTGCCTGCCTTGAACAAGACGCTCGGGAGTATAGATCCTCCCATTCTTAGTCATTCCTTGTGCTGCAACGGTCTCGACTGTCGACTTACCCTTCTTCTCTACTTCATAATCCCACGGCACTGCTTTACAATTGTAAGGAGGGACTATGTCAACGTAGAATTTTGGAGCCACTTCTACCTCAATAGGCTCTGGTGCTTTTGCTGCTTGGGCTACAGAAGCAGATGCTGGCGTAGCCTCCTTTGCTTTGACAATGGTTCCCTCTAGGTTGCATTCCTCATCCAACTCAATCAAGTTCACCCTATTATCTCCGTGGTTAGGTAAAGGGTTATTATGAACATTTTGTATTTTCAAGTGGATCACCTTTTGATCGATCAGGTCTTGTATTTTATCTCTCAAGGCGCAACACTAGGGGTGGGCACAAAACCGAAAAAACCGAAATACCGAACCGAACCGAACTAATTCGGTACTTCGGGTTCGGTTTTTCGGTTTTTCGGTTCGGGTTCGGTCCTAGAAATTTTTGAACTTCGGTCTTCGGTTCGGTCTTCGGTTTCGGGCACCCCGGAACTTCGGGCCCCGAAATTCCGAAAAAACCGAAGTTTTTTTTTTTTTTTTTAAACCATTAACAAAAAACATTCACCATTACATATTACGTATATTTCCTAGATTGATTCGTATAATTTCCCTTTTTTGCTTATTGTATTTTAATGTCTAATTAGTGATTAAATGCAACATATATAAAAAATTAAATAATTGAACTAAAAATTCATTAGGAAATGATAAATTAGCTGAACATCCCTTTAGTTTGAATAAATCATTTATGTTAAGTCATCGCGATATGATATTACGAGTATTCAATCATTTATATTTGGTAAATTGATGTATTTTTGTTAATCTTATTTTTTGACTTTGAACAGGTATGTACTTTGCCTTTCCTTTCCCTTTCTTGTTCGGCCTTTTTTTCTTTGGCTATAAACTTTGGTTTAAACCGAAACACCGAAGTACCGAACCGAAGTACCGAACTAAAAAACCGAACCGAACCGAAGTATAAAAATTACGGACTTTTTTACACTTCAAACTGAACCGAAGACCGAAGTAACGGACTCCTACTTCTAAAAACCGAACCGAAGAACCGAACGCCCACCCCTACGCAACACTTTTTGGTATCATGACCAGGTCCTCCAGAGTGTAGGCACAGGTTTTCGTTTGGTCGAAGAAGGGTGACATTTTATCGGGCATTTTTAATGGGACGGGTTGTATGTGGTCAGTTGCTTTGAGCTTTTCAAACAGCTGAGTGCGGGATTCGGCTAATGGGGTATAGTTTATTTTGGGTCTTGGGTTGTTGTTTGTATGAGGTCTTTGCAGATAAGTATTGGTATTTTTGTAGTTAGGACTTTGTGGGTATAGTGATCTTTATGGCAGTGGGTTTTGAAACATGGGCTGAGTGTTATAGACTGAATAGGTGGATAAGGGTGGAATATATGGGTATGATGGAAGTGGTATTTGGTAGTAATGGTTATGGGTGGGAGAGTGGTCGAGTGATACAGCAACGAAGGAAATGTCTTCCTTCTTTTTCTTTGATGCCTCTGTGCTACCAGTCTGTAGTGCCTTGTTAGTGGCTTGTAGTGCAGCCAGGCTAACAATCCTACCAGTTTTCAACCCATCTTCAACCATATCTCCAATCTTGATCAAATCTCCAAATTTCTTGTCTTGCATGTTCAACATCTTGTCAAAGTAGACATCTTGTTGTATGCGGATGAAGGTCGCCACTATCTCTGTGTCTTCCTTAAGAGGTTGGACTTTGGCGGCGTCAGCTCTCCATCTAGTTGCAAATTCCCTAAAGGTCTCAGTGGGCTTCTTCTTCAGCTTCTTCAAATAGAATCGATCAAGTATGGCGTTGGTGTTGTGCCTAAAACTATCAACAAAGTCTCCAGCCATTGCTTCCCAGCATGTCCACTTCTTTGTTTGCTGCTTAAATACCATACCAGCGCATCTCCGGTCAAACTACGGTTGAACAACTACATGCGAATCTTTTCATCATGTCCAAGCCCAACCAGCTTGTCACAGTAAGACCTCAGGTGAGCCATTGGGTCACTACTGACGTCGAACATGTTGAACTTGGGTGTCTTATAACCATCAGGCAACTTCAA
The DNA here is from genome assembly GCA_029990175.1 of Petunia secreta. Lineage (NCBI taxonomy): Eukaryota > Viridiplantae > Streptophyta > Magnoliopsida > Solanales > Solanaceae > Petunia > Petunia secreta. The sequence goes on from JARKIP010000009.1 coordinate 19,969,563, forward strand.
GTTAGGGCACATACAAAGGTCTTCATAAGCTAGTCCTCTGGTTTCCTTGGTGCCTTGGAATTGCTTGAATTTCTCCCCCAGCCACTTGACTTGCTCTTTGGTGCTGTTAGAGTCTTCCCTTGTCCATGCATACATGTCGATATCTTTAGTGGGTGATGTAACAGTTTTGGTTTCAACAGTAAAGGGAAGTAGGTTATTTTGTGGTGCTTTTGGTGGTGCAATGTAAGTGGGGTATGGAATGTCTTTCTCAGGGAACAATGGTTTTTTGCTATGAAGGCGGGAAACTTTGTTTGGTTCAGTTGTTCCATCAGCATGGACAAGAGGGATTCTATTCTCCAACTCAAACAACCTTTGTTCCAGCTTAGCATAATCATCATAGGCAACCACATCTTGCTTTTCAGGGGTCTCATTTCTAGCTTTGTCAAACTCAACCATGATATTGGGTCTCGTCCTTGTCCTTGTAGGTAAAGGGGGAGGTGTTGGAATTGATCCTCTGGATCTCAACTGATACTGTGGCGCGGCCAGAATACACAAACCAAACTTCAGGGACTTGGGACTAAAATAACAAAACAGAGAAAATGATGTGAGTAAAGGTTAGCATTAATAAATTTGCGTCTTATTATGCAGGGGACCTCTTTTATGCCAGACGTAGGCCTATCGAATATTCAAAGTAACATTTGCGCAGAATACATCGTTTCGTTTGCTTAGGCATAATCAACATGAGTCTCAAAACCCAAAAATAACAAAATATTATTTGATTTTCTTGGTTTATTACAATCACTTAGTTGTGAGACAATGACTTGACTAAATGGAAAAGACAAAATAAAAACGACTCGACAAAACGACTGGACTATGTGCCAAGAAAAGAGGTTCTTGAATCAAGCGTCAGCTCCAACATCTTCTCCATCATTCTTTCCTTTGGTCTCTTCCTTAGGTTTGTTAACTAGGTTTGCTGGTGGAGGGGCAACGGACATCTCCATCAGGTCTTTCCCAGCTTGCATATCACTCAAAGCCTTTGTAAAGAACTCGCAGATTTCTATCCCCATTGCTTCCTTTTCTACCAACGAAACTGGTTTGAAATAATCTCCCCATCCTTTGAGCAAGTCTTGCAGATTCTTAGCGGCTTGTCTTGCGGCCATGGTTTTGCCTAGCCAACACTTAAGCTCATCTCCTTTAATACTTTTATTGTATTGTCTTCTCATCTCCCTTTCTTGTGTCACCCTTAATTCTTTCTTATTTTGGTCCAACTTATTTCGCAGTTGCTTGTATTTTTCCGCGACACTTGGAACTTCAGCTTTCCTTTTTAGTGTGGTCTTTGATCGGAATTCTCTCTATCTTCACCGAGCCATTGAGAATAGGTCAAAGTAGAAACGGGGTTCACCCTGCTATCTCGGCCACGACAAAATTGCATAGTAACCCTTCCTTCCCACATTGTCAATATTGTACCAACCATCGGATGTTCAATGTCTTTATGTCAACGTTGAAACTTCTTCCTTTTGTCAGCTGAGGAGTTTGTTGTGTCATCCCTAATTGTTGGAGGATTCTTAGAGGAACATAGTGATGAGTTTATCAGAATCCAATCAACGTCAAGAAGGTGGTGTCTCGTCCTTGTATGGAAACGACGAAGCCAGCACAGTTTTCAATTACCCATTTCACTTCTTGTAACTCTTCAAACTTGGTGTACCATCCTCGCATGTTTGCCGGGTCTTCCCATACTGTCATCCCAGCCATGCGGGTGCTATGTGAGCGGATGCCCCCATCCCTTGATGCCCTTGGCGCTATTAGATTGATGGGGACACTGTGTAAGTGTTCTATCAACCATATTTGCAGCAAAAGGTTGCACCCCTCAAATAAGTCTCCTCCTCTTCTACATTTGGTTAGAGCCCTATAAATTTCTCCCATGATCATTGGAACCAAACTCACCTGGCGCTTGTGAACACCTTTGCGCAATCCTTCAACTACCCTTCCCGGCCTTATGTCGATCTTTCCTTCTTTCTCGGGGAAGACCACACCTCCCAGAAAAGCAATGATGAAAGGAGTAGATTTTTTTTTTTTTTTTTTTTAATCAAGAGTCAACTAGGCATTGCACCTAGTAACCATTTTTATTAATAAACAAAAATAAATACAATGTCTTACAATATGTGCACCAAACAAGTGCAATACAAAAAGAGCGCCTAAATAGTGGTAAGATAGCATCATATCCAAACGTCGGATCCACTTCATTGGGTTGAGCATTATAAAATGCTAATACCACCAATCGAAATGAATTAAACGCCTTGATATAATACTTTACAAAGTTTACCTCACTACTTACGTGTAATAATAATCTAATGTAATAGCTAATTAATGAGCTACTAATATAAAATTGTATGACAATGCGAGTAATCACATAAAACCAATGTAATAACTCGTTCTCGTGAGGATCCAAGCACGACGAAACCATTTTCAATCCTCGAAAACACCCCGTGCAACGAACAAAAGAAGGCAGAAAATTAGCCTTGCGCCGTAGAGGGCGCGCCGCAGGCTCCACCGCGCCAGCAGTTTCTTCTGTTATGCGGTCGTATCCGCGGCGCAAGCTGAAAGCGCGCAAGAAATCCAACGTTCTGCCAAGGTCTGCGCGTTGTGGCGCGCGGCACGGAGGCAAAAGCGGCTGGGAAATTTGGCTTAGTCGATTTTGATGCCTCCAAAGCGTGGAATGGCTCCAAATCCAATCACCAACTGATCCAAGTGTCAACAAGCTGAAATCAAGACTAACCAAAGCTTGTGAGTGCCAATAGCCTCTTGAAAACATCATCCAAGTGAGCACATTGTCCAAATCAAAGCCATGTAAAGATTCATTCCAAGCAACTTAAGATATAACAATGAAAGTACCTACAAAAAAGAACACAACGTTAGTACAAAAGACCTCCATACTCTCCTCCTTAAGGATTCGAGCATGAAGGGTAGTTCCACCACCCGTGTGCCTAGCCATCATGATCCTTTCCATCTCTTAGCTCTAAGCTCTATACCATGATGCTTATCATAATTGACTATGAACTTGGCCTTAGAAGGCATTTCACCAAAGGAGGTATAACAAACATTAGACACATCATAAGCTAGATTGGCAAGACAATCAGCTAACTTGTTGCCTTCTCGCAAAGTATGTTGAAACTGGAAGCTCCCTAACTGCTTTAACTTCAGAATATCCTCCACAATAGAAGCAATAGACCACATAGGTTGCCAGGCACCTTCAATCACCTGCTTGACAACAAGAGAGTCAGTTTCAATCACAACCTCCCCTAGGCCCTTATCCACACTATACTTCATGGCTTCTCTAATGGCCATGGCCTCAACATACATATTGTTGTGCTCCCCAATGAGTTTAGCACATGCATACAATACATCTCCATCTACATTCCTCACACAAAATGCCATTGAGCTAGGGCCAGGATTCCCCCTAGAAGCACCATCAGTATTCACCTTTAGGACTCCATTGCTTGGCACTTTCCATCCCACCTTAATGTACCTGAATGTTGGCATATAAGCCTCTAGAGAATTGACCACATCAGGCCACGACTGTCTGACTATAGGAACAAAAGGGAACCTCATTTTTACAAAGTAAAAAAGATTGCTAGTAACTTCATAGAGCAGCCTAGAGTATGAAGCTGTTTTATCATGCTTCAAAGCATTCCTTCTCTTCCGAAGTGACCACACAATAAATGAAGGCACAGTATGAAAAACATCCTTAATCCATGGTTTAGGCCAATGCCTCCACCATTTAAAACAAACCTGATGAAGATTGCAACCATCCACTTGAACACCTGCAGCTTGAGCAAAGTATTTCCAAACACTGTTGGCTACCTGACTTGTTCTGAAGAGATGCTCTCTAGTCTCAATGTTCGGAGATGCGCAGCACCAACACCTGGACGGGAACTGATATCCCATTCTCTTCAATTCATCATCTATTGGAAGCTTGAACTTCCATAACCTCCACATCATAAATGACACTTTGAGTGGCATCCCTTTCACCCACATAAACTTGGAGATAGGAACTTTGTGCTGCTTCACTCTCATGTAATTCCAGGCACTACTAACTGAAAATTTTCCATTTGATGTCAAGCCCCACCAGGCCTTATCCCTTCTCTGATCAGTCCCAAGCAAGTGCACATTCTCAAGGATGTGTTCAACAATGTCTTCAGGCAAAAGAAGCTGCAAGAGCTCCACATTCCATGCTCCCTCATCAATCACCTCTCTCACATTGTTGTACCAAAGGTCACAGTTAAAAGTATAGGGTACAATGAAGTATAATGGACCAAGGCCTGACCAATTGTCATACAGAGATGAGCTGATCCTTCCCTAATCTGCCAATGTATCTCATGATCAATAGCTTCCCTAGCTTGTATCATCTTCCTCCAGACATAGGAGCCTTGCTTGAAAGGCACAATTGCCTTATGCAGCTTCTTACAATACTTGTTGGACATGTATGTAACCCACAAGGAATCCCCCGTTCTAAAGTTCCACCACAGTTTGGCAAACAAAGCACTTGAGACATCAAACAAAGATCTAAATCCCATACCTCCTTCTTCATATGGCAGGCAGAGATTCTTCCAGGAAGACCAATGTCTGTTCGATCCTTCTTGTGAGTTTCCCCAAAAGAACTTAGCAAAAAGCTTGTGTAACTGATTAAGCACACTATCCAAAGGATTGACTGCTGAAAGAAGGTGTATCGGCACACTTTGTAGAACATGCTTGATCAGGATGGCTCTTCCCCAAAAGAAAGCATTTTAGCACTCCAACCATGAATCCTTGAAGTTACTTTACTCACTAAATCCTCATAGTAAATCTTTTTCCTCCTACCATAAAAGATAGGACACCCTAGATAAGTGAAAGGGAAGTCCTTCCTCTGAATACCAGTGATCAGCTCTACCTTTTGTACGACATCATCACCGACTGAATGATGCAGATAAATAGCACTCTTATCCTTGTTTATCTTCTGACCTGACACAGCTTCATATGCTTGTAAAACTCCAGTGATCAGGTGCAACGAGTCCTCATGAGCTGATGTAAAAAGAATAGTATCATCAGCATAAGCTAGATGATTGAGATGGGGACTCCACTTGGGCATTGCATAGGGTCTATAAAAGCCATGAGTGTTGAGAGAGTTCAAGGTCCTAGAGAGAACCTCAGCAGTGAGAATAAACAAAGTAGGTGACAAAGGGTCACCTTGCTTTAAACCTCTGCCAGAGTGAAAAAATCCATAGCTCTGACCATTAAACAAAACTGAATACCAGTTTGAGGAAACCAGCTGAAAGATGACATCAATGAACTCATGACAAAAACCCATCTTTCTCAGCACCATTGTCAAAAAAGGCCAGGACACTCTATCATAAGCTTTCATCATATCCAGTTTTATCACAACATTTGCAACCTTACCTCTTTTATTGATATCATGTATGATTTCCTGGGCTAGAAGGACATTCTCTACTATGCTTCTCCCTTTCACAAAACCTGCCTGATTCTGCGAGATAAGAGTAGGCAGAACATAAACCAATCTATTATGTACCACTCTGGAGAGGACCTTGTTAATGAAATTGCTCAAACTAATAGGCCTTAGATCAGAAAATGTCGCAACCGAAGGCTTTTTAGGAATGAGAACCAAATTAGTGTGAGTCACATATCTGGGGATGTATCTTCCACTAAATAATGCCTGCACCACCCTGACAACATCATGCTTGATGATATCCCAAGCAACATGAAAGAATCTGCCCGTATAGCCATCAGGGCCACTAGCACTGTCACCATTAAGCCCAAACACAGCCTGTTTGACCTCCTCCTCCCAAGGCACCTTAGTGAATGCCTCATTCTGCTCATCACTGATCATAGAAGGAACATTCATCAATAAATCATAGTTGTTAGATACCTCCTCAGTAGCAAATTGTCTCTGAAAGAACCATAAAGCCTCATTAGCCATTGCCTCCTGAGAGTTGATCCAATTGCCATCCCTGTTTTGAATCCTGCTCACATGTAGCTTCTTTCTTCTTCCATTGACATGAAAGTGAAAGAATTTAGAGTTCACATCACCTTCCTTGAACCATTGCATGCCAGCCTTTTGCTTCCAAAATTCAGCTTCCAAAAGGAGTAGATTCAGTCCATTCCCAGTCTTGAATTTCCCATGCCCCAGTCCAATCGTGCCTAAGAGTTGGATCTCCAAATCTAGAAAGCAGATACTCCAAGGTAACCTTCCCATTAAGCACTCCCTTGACGTTGGATCATACTCTTTAGGGTCCACGTCTCGGGGATAAATCATGGTCTCGGGCTCGGGCTCTAACCCCGCCAGTCCTCCAATCTCTTCTAGAATTGGTGCCAACTCCAAACCATTGAAATGAAATACCGCCCTTTTGTAATCCCAGAAATGTGTAGCAGCCTCGACCAAACTGGGCATAGCAGTGTAAGCCTTGAGAGGTACCATTTCGCCCAACACCTTTTGAACATGAAGCTTGCTGACGGCAGCCAAATCTTCCCACCAAAGCCTAATCAAGTGAGGAGCTTGGAAGACAGTCTCTAATTGAAGTGTACCTCTTGCAGCCATAGTCTGAAAGCAAAGCAGAAGAGAAAATATCAAAATAATTCTATAGTCTTGATTACACCCAAGCAAACGATCAATATTGTGCGCAAACACTTCTTCAAATCCATGTAAGGATGCAGTTTTGTCTTTTCTCGGGTTGAGAACCCTTATTGACATTTGGACTAGGTTTACTAATAAACTATGACGTGCTAAGGACGTCTAGCCTTCCTAGGGTTATCATGATGCAAAGAAAATAGGTACGCATTTTGTTGCCAATTGTTCTCATAAATTATTAAAATAATTTTGAAATATATGACGATCTTTTGGAAACATTTAAAAAATACAAAAGACGTGAAAATGACACTAAGCAACACGCTCCTCCTCCAGCCTGGCTCTTTTTGCTTCTCGGGCAACCTCATTGATTTCCTCCATAGCTTTGATTAAGTATCCCTTGGCCGCGATTAAGTGTAAGATGTCTACCTCAGCACACTCCGAATTCCATTGTTCAAGCTTTATCCCCAATGCCTCTATCTTTCCCTCCAACTCTAATGTACGCTTCTTCCACACTTCGATCTTTTCTTTGTTTTCTTTGTCCATTTTAACAGCTTTGAACATGAATTATTGTAACCATTTACAGCTTTATGCAAATGGTCTCTTTACAGCTTTATGCTAGAACGCAACCAATTATTGTAATTTTGTTCGCATCCAGGGTTGTATCTGTCTAACGCTGTTGAGAGTTGAGAGCTGGTTTTGAAGTATGACAAACGAGAAGGACTCAGAGGTCCCCACTGAGGACCTAGTCCTTGGAATAAAGGGCACGTGTGATCGAAAAGGATTAGAGGTTGCAAATCCCTGTGGAACTAGGAGTAGTGGCGCGTGATTGAATATTTATCCTAGTCAGACTAAAAGAGGCTGTGTCCAGGCTGTGTCTTCGAAGTGTGAAAAGGAGTTGGACTTCAACAAGGAAAAGAGTTACTGGGAATCCTGACTTGCCATAATTAAAAGGATTCCTTGTAGAACTCAACTAGGGTTTCAAGACCCATATAAATGCAAGTAGCAGAGGCAGCCGAAAAGCAGTTATTCACAAACGGAGAGTTGAGAGCACGAAAAGGAAATCTAGCATCTTTCTACGTGAAAACTGGAGAAGACAACTTGAGTGCATGTAGGGCATTGAGTCTAGATATTTTGTCTAGGTTTGTTTAATAGCAAGTTGTCTTTAATTCGAGCTTTCATAGTTTTACCTATTGGCTTTTTCAGAAGCATATGTATTAGGTGAACTTTTGTGTAATTACTGAAAAGCTAGAGTTTAGCTTTGAGTAGTGATTAGGGTCTAGAGTGTAGCCCCTTGGTTACAGAGTTTGTAATCAGAAACTTTGCTCTTGTGTTAGTGGATTCAGTTCCAAAATCCCAGAGTGTGGGTCGTGGTTTTTCTCCCTTGAGCAAGGAGTTTTCCACGTAAAATCCTTGTGTTCTTTTGTGTGTGGAGTTGTGTGTTATAGTGTTCCAGGCAGGGGAAGAGATAATCTAAGAACTAGGGTCTACGTTAGAAGAACCAGGTTCTCGTGACGAAAATCGGAAGACACTATTCAACCCCCCTTCTAGTGTCATAAGGAGGTGCATAGAGAGTAACAAGTGGTATCAGAGCAGGCCTTCTTGTAAGAGGTTAACACCTTGAGAAGGATCAAAATGAGTGTACCACCTACCATCACTGAAGGACAGTCAGTTCAGAGGCCCCCATAGTTCAATGGGCAATACTATGCACGGTGGAAGAACAGGATGGAGAACTACATATGTGCTGAAGACTATCAACTCTGGTTGATAGTCTCTGAAGGAAATCTGATCCCCACCAAAGTAGTAGGTGAAGGAGCTACTGCTAAGCAAGAACCAAAACCGAAAGAAGAGTTCAATGCGACGGACTATAAGATGATTGAAAAGAATCACAAAGCCAAAAGACTGGTCATTTGTGGTCTTGGTCCTGAGGAGTTCAATCGAGTATCATCTTATAAGACGGCCAAGGAAATATGGGATGCTTTGCAGGTTGCGCATGAAGGAACCATAGAAGTGAAGGATTCCCAACGGAGAATGCTGAAAAGACAATTTGAACTTTTCACCATGGGTGAGAAAGAATCAATTCAGGACATGATGACAAGGTTAACTATCATCACGAATGAAATGAGATCTCTGGATATGGAATTGCCTGAAATAGAGATGGTTGATAAAGTCCTAAATGTGTTGCCTGAAGCATGGGAACCAAAGATGACTGCCATCATTGAATCCAAACCTCTGAGATCCATCAAACTTGAAGAACTAGTTGGGAGTTTGAAAACTCATGAGATGATGAAGGACTCAAAGGCTAAACCATATGTAAAGCCTTGAAGAAACTGAAGAAACTGATGATTATGTTGATCTTCAATCAGTTGAAGCGGCAATGGTGAGTGCTTTAAGATAGAAGCTCAATCTGGGAAGGTTCAAAGGATTCAAGAGAGGTGGAAAGGAGGGTTCTAGCAGGAAGAACATAGTTGACAGTCCTGACTATTCAGGGTGCTTCAAATGCTTCAAAAAGGATCATGATGTAGTAGACTGTCCTATGTGGGAAATAGAATGGATGAAAAATAGAGCATCCAAGGAAAGGGAGAAGGAGACACCAAAAGAAGCTGATAAAGATAAAAAGAAGTCAAGACGGCCTCCAAACTTCAGAGCAGAAAGAAGAAAGAAGAAGGAGGCATTCTATTCTACTTGGGGACCAACTGACAGTGAATCCGACCATGAAAAGGATTCTGGAGATGATTCGGCGCTGGCACTAATGGGTATGTCAGAAAGTAGTTCCGATAAAGAAGACCTTCGAGAATTGGGAGGAGGAAGAGATCCGTCTAAACCTCCTGTGTTCAATGGAACTTACTACAGGAACTGGAAGAAACAGATGAAGACCTTCTTGCAAGCTGCAGACTATAGTCTATGGCTAATTGTGAAGAGAGGACCTCATGTTCCTGTAAAGAGAGCTGCAAATGGTGTCCTAGTGGCAAAGAAGGTGGAAGAACTGGATCCTCAAGACCTAGACTGGTTACAGGCAAACTCCAAAGCTGAATAGTACCTGAAAAGAGGACTTACCTATGATGTACTTGCTAAAATATCTGAATGCAAGTCGGCCAAGGAAGTCTGGGAAAGGCTGAAGGAGGTGTACTCAGATGACGTTCAAAAGAAGGACTCAGCTCTTATGGCAACAGATGGAACTGAAGATGCTCACTCAGCAGAGGTATGTCTATCTGAACTAAAGGAAACTTTGCACACATACTCTTCTGAAAATCTAATTTTAATCACTGCTACCTTGATTGAGGGTTATGAAAAGGAGAAGCTAGAAAAAGATAAACTAGCTGAAGAACTAAGTAGTCTTAGAACTAAGCACAAGAGTCTCCTAGAACAGAACATTGAACTTGAAGAAGTCAATGCCACCTTGAAAGGACAGACTCTAGCGTCAAATTCTAAGATCACTGAGCTAGAACTAGAATGTAATCAGTTAAAAGAAAGTGCAAATGGTAAGCAAGTAATAAGTGAAGTTCAAATCTTTTTGGAAAATGAATTGAAAAGAGCAAACAAAATTCTGTATCAGGAAACTGAGAAAAACAAGGCCTTAAGTCAAAAAGTTGAAAAATCAAAACTTGAGCTTACAAGATTAACTAAGTGGAATAAATCATCAGAGGCAATGAACTGGGTTTTTGAAAATCAAAACAGAGGAAAACAAGGATTAGGATTTAAGAAACCACTGCCTCCATATAACCCTAAAAGCAAGTACGTGCCACTACCTTGCAACATGTTATGTACTTTTTGTGGTGAAACAGGTCATATCAAACAAAAGTGCATAAATGTCAGCAAGGCAAAGGCCAAGAACAAAAGAAGTGTTTTACCTAAATGGGCTAGACAGGACTTGATTTACCCATTTTCTAGTAAGAAGGGACCCAAGCTTGTCTGGGTTCCTAAGACTAACCTCTAATTTGTTTTGCAGGCTGGAGTGAGGGAGAACAACCCAAGCTGGATTCTTGACAGTGGTTGTTCGAGGCACATGACAGGAGATAGAAGAAACTTTCTCTCACTCGCAGCATTTCAAGGAGGCAGTGTGGCCTTCGGAGGAGGAAAAAACGGTCACATAGTAGGAATTAGAAAGACTGGGAGAACTCTAGATCATGCTATTGAGAATGTTTATTGTGTTGATGGCCTTACACACAATCTGCTGAGCATCTCCCAATTATGTGACAGAGGAAATGAAGTGAAGTTCTCATCTGTAGGATGTATTGTGAAGAACCTACAGAGTGGAGAAATCGTAATGGAAGGAAAGAGGGTGAACAATGTATACAAAGCATCGCTGAAGTCATTACCTGAAAACAACTTAACTTGCTTGAATGTACAAGAAAGTGACTCTCAGCTGTGGCACAAAAGAATGGGTCATGCAAGTCTCTCACAACTGAATAAGCTTGTGTCAAAGGAGCTGGTTCGAGGACTGCCAAGTAAGAGATTTGAAGACATTAAGATGTGTGATGCGTGCGTAAAGGGAAAGCATGTGAGATCATCCTTTAAGTCCAAGAAGGTGGTAAGTACATCAAAACCACTGGAACTGTTGCATATGGATCTGTGTGGACCTATGAGAGTCAGGAGTAGAGGAGGAAAGAGATTCGTGTTCGTAATTGTTGATGACTACTCTAGATACACATGGACTTTGTTCTTGGCAACTAAAGATGAAGCCTTTGACAGCTTCAAAGACTGGGCTGGTGTAGTTCAGAAGAGGCTAAGCCTTGAACTCATCAGCATCAGATCTGATCATGGAACTGAGTTTGAAAACTCAAAATTCTCTGAGTATTGTGCAAGGAACAACATAGATCATAACTTCTCCGCTCCAAGAACTCCCCAACAAAATGGAGTGGTTGAGAGGAAGAACAGATCTCTAGAGGATATGGCCAGGACTATGCTGTTGTCAAGCGGTCTTGCAAGAAACTTTTGGGCTGAAGCTATAAATACTGCATGCTACTTGCTGAACAGATGTTCAATCAGAGCAATTCTTGACAAGACCCCATATGAGCTACTCAGGGGTAGAAAGCCAAATATTGCTCACCTAAGACCTTTTGGGTGTAAATGCTTGGTTCACAATAATGGAAAGGAACCCTTGGGAAAGTTCGATGCTAGGAGTGATGAGGCAATATTTCTTGGTTATTCAACCCAAAGCAAAGCATATAAAGTGTTCAATAAAAGGACACAGACAGTGGAAGAAAGTATGCATGTTGTCTTTGATGAATCAGACAAGGAACTGGAGGAACGTGAGACAGATGATCAAGTGATTGGCCTTAGCAGGGAAGAAGGTCTGAATGAACTGGAAGACTCTGAAGACAAGGAGACATCAGGAGAAGATCCAAATACATTGGAACAAGGAGTCAACTTGACAGGGGGAACTGCTGATGAAGCTGACGATCCAGCAAGTCAAGAAGAAACTCACCAGGATAATGATGCAAGTTCTTCCAGTCATATTAAACTCAGGCCATGGAAACACCAACGATCTCACCCTTTGGAAAATGTCCTATCAGAACTGGATACAGGAATCATGACCAGGTCAGCCTTGAAGAACTTCTATGCTTTCTTTGCGTTCCTCTCATCTCTGGAACCAAAGAACGCAAAAGAAGCTCTAGAAGACCCAGATTGGATTCTAGCCATGCAGGAGGAATTTCATCAATTCGAAAGAAGCAAAGTGTGGCATCTAGTTCCTAAGCCGAAGGACAGATCAATAATTGGAACAAAATGGGTATTCAGGAACAAACTAGATGAGCATTGTATAGTGACGAGAAACAAAGCAAGGCTAGTAGTTCAAGGCTATAGTCAGGAAGAAGGAATTGACTACGATGAAACCTTTGCACCAGTGGCAAGGATGGAGGCTATCAGAATGATAATTGCTTTTGCTACATACATGGAGTTTACACTATATCAGATGGATGTGAAGAGCGCCTTCTTGAACGGATACCTGAATGAAGAAGTCTATGTTATACAGCTACCAGGTTTTGTGAATAATGAATTCCCTCATCATGTTTACAAACTGGACAAGGCTCTTTATGGATTGAAGCATGCCCCTAGAGCTTGGTATGAAAGACTCTCAGGATTTCTATTGAAGAATGGGTTCTCAAGAGGAAAGATTGACAACACGCTGTTTCTAAAAAAAAAAAGGAAAATATCTATTGGTGGTTCAAGTGTATGTCGATGATATTATTTTTGGAGCCACTGATGAAGGGCTATGCAAAGGATTTGCTGATCTGATGGGAAGTGAATTTGAAATGAGCATGATAGGAGAACTAAATTTCTTCCTTGGATTGCAGATAAAGCAAATGCCTGAAGGAACTATGATTCACCAGCAAAAGTATGTCAAGGAACTACTGAAGAAGTTTGATATGGAAGGAGCGAAAGAAATGACTACTCCCATTGCACCTGGGACAAAGCTGGATATGGATGAACTTGGTCCTTCAAAAGACGAGACAAAATATAGAGGAATCATAGGATCACTTCTTTATCTCACAGCCAGTCGACCTGACATTGTATACAGTGTAGGACTGTGTGCTAGATTTCAGTCCAAGCCCAAGGAGTCACATTTGACAGCTGTGAAGAGGATCCTGAGATACTTGAAAGGAACTCAGGACCTCTGTCTCTGGTACCCAAGAGGAGGTACTTTTGAACTAATTGGTTTTGCTGATGCAGATTATGCAGGTCATTTGGTGGACAGGAAAAGCACTTCAGGAATGGCACACTTTCTGGGTCCTTGTTTGATCTCTTGGGCCACAAAGAAGCAAAACTCAGTTGCCTTATCAACTGCTGAAGCTGAGTATGTGGCAGCTGCATTATGCTGTTCACAATTGCTGTGGATCAAAAAACAACTGGAGGACTTTGGCATCAAGTGTGGTGCAGTGCCAATTTTCTGTGACAAAACTAGTGCAATGAACATTGCCAAGAACCCAGTCCAACATAAAAGAACCAAGCACATTGATATTAGACACCATTTCTTGAGAGATAATGTGGAAAAAGGTCTGATTACTATGAATTCATGCAGGACTGAAGATCAAATTGCTGACATATTTACCAAAGCATTGAACAAGGTACAGTTTGAGTGGAACATGTTGGAATTAGGGATGACCAAAATACACGGATTATCCAGCAGGTAATCCCTCTATTATTGGTTAGTTAAGTATTCGATTGTCCATGTCTGAATTTTGTCATTAATATCCAGTCTAACATGGTACTTGAATTAGTACACTTGTTCAGTTTTTTTTAGCACCAGGTAAGAATAATGTGATCCCATGAAGAACCCACTATGTACTAAGAAGGAACCAGTCAAAGCATGAGGAATCATGTCCAGGTACATTCACACTACCCTGCATGATAAAAGTCATAACTGAATTGAATTGTCAATCATACGTGTGTCAAGGGAGATCCTCCATGTTCTTATAACGGTCCTAAATTATAGGAACACATTCCTTTTTCGGGTAGAATTCTATTTGATGTGTTGGACCCCATTACTTAAAAAGGGATATATCAAATAAGTCCATAACCGTCAAAACTTTAACTCTTCCCGGTTATCAAAAAATTCAAAAAGCTGCTTTTCTTCTTTTCATCATTACTGCTTTGCCTTCCCTAGACCGTGTCAAATCACAAAACCTCATCTCTTTGTCGAATACACCCACACAATTCTCCCTCATTCACCCACCTAAAATCCATTACACTAAAATCCTCTCTCAAGTTCTAAAACAGAAAATTCCCTAGAAATCTCACAAATCGCTCATAAATTCTTCATAATGTCTGAAAGACCACCCCCATCTACTCTTGCCCAAAGAATTGAGAGGGCTCGCGCAAAATTTCTTCAAAAAGGTGACAAGAAGCTGGTAAAGAAGTTGAGGTTAAGGGCGGCTCCCACCACACCCATTGCACAAAGTTCATCACAACCACCACATGAGGTAATCTCTGTTCCTATTTCATCTACGCCCGTTGTTTCAGTAGATATGAACAGCCCTGGAACTGCAGAAACTGAAACCCTAGCTACAAGACTAGAAAAAATAATAGGTGTTGAGCATGATGAACAAATAGGTAGGGGGAACCCATGTGAGGCAGAGCGTGACAGTGTAGAAGATGAACTTAGAAAAGACTTACAAGTGCCTGTGGTTGTTGAGTCTGGTGGGAAATTGAATGTTGCAGAAAGAGTAATAGAAAAATTTAAAGAAGATGATAGTGTTGAGAAAAATAGGGAAGAATCTGTGCCAGAAAGTCCAGCTGTTGGAGGACTTGGATCTGCTGAAGCCTCAGAGAATTTGGTGCAAGAGCCTGTTGCTTGTCCAAATTCCACTGAGGCTGATGATGCAGATTTAGATTGGACAGACTCTGAGGAAGAAGGGAAGAAGGAGACAGTTTTAGAAAAGACTGAACCAAGAGAAATTCCTAAGATAGCTGAAGAACCAAAAAGAAAAAGGAAGTTTGGTGAAGAATATGAGAAAATAGCAAGAGACGAAGAAGAAGAGGAAGAGGAAGTTGTGTTTGTGAAAGAAAACATAGTGGAGCCTGAGAAAAGAAGGAGATTAGTGAAAGGGGGGAAAACCAGTGCTGAAGACAAGACTGGTTGATGAAGCTTGTGGTGAAAGTGATGACAAGGTTGTGTATGAGCCTGTGGCCAGGAGGGTTGGCACCAGGTCTACTTTAAAACAACAATTGGAGAAAGTTGGGAGGTTGGAGAAAACAGTGACAAATGTAAGAGATAGAGAAGCAAAGAACAAGGAAGAAGAAGAAAGAAGAGCTGAGAAAGCCTAGGAGGAAAGTGATGATGCTGGGAGTTATGCAGAGCGAAGTGATTCTGATACAGACAGTGAAGCTGAGACCAGAAAAAGGAGAAGAGGTAGTGAGGATGAAGCTGACAGGGTGGCCTTCTTCTCTAAGCATCAGGTGTGTCCTGGCAGCATCCTGCATGATGAGAAGGAGTTCCATATGAAGCCACTGCTCAGAATGATTGGTCACCAGGGTTGGTTGGGGTTGTTTGCCAACAAGGAAAGAAAGCTGTATGCTGATGAGATCAGAGAATTCTACACAAATTGCAGAGTTAATGCTAGGAGAGTGTTCACAACAGTGAGAGGAATAGAGATAGAGTTTGGGAGGCCTGAGTTGGGAGTGATTCTTGACATACCTGCTGAAGGTTATTGCAGGTATATAAAGCTAAAATGGCCAAAGAGGACTGATGGAGTCACTCCTCTAGATGTTTTCAAGAAGTTCTCAGGAAAACCCAAGCTGAGAAAGGAGAGGAAGGTAGACAAGAAGGAAATGGAACCTGCACATCAGCTGTTGTTTGAATTTGTGCACAGGTTTCTTCTACCTAGAGGAGAGAGGAACTGCGAGGCTAGTGCTCTGGACCTGACATACATGGATCTGTTGGACAGGGGGATAAAAATTAATTTGCCTGGGCTGATTATTAGACACATAAAAATGATTGCTGACACAGATTAGAAGCCACATTCCCTTGTGCATTCCTACATCCTCCAGCAGGTACTTGAGCATTTTTGGGTTGCTGTAGAAGCTGGGAAGAAGCCAACTATTCACCAAATGTTTGGGATTAATGTGCTGAAAAATTGTGACTTCTTCAAAGAAAGCAGAGCTTCAAAGAAACCAATGCAGGCCAAGCAAGAGCAAGAAGAGGAAAGTGAGGACTATGGACCTGAAGAGGCCATTGATGCTGTGAAGGAGCTAGAGACGCATGTCCTTGAGGTAAATGAAGAATACACAGAGCTCCACAGACAGCTGAAGTTGAAGGATCAAGAAATTGATCGTTTGAAGATAGACTGCCACAAGTATGAGGCCGAGTTGTTGATGGAAAGGGCCAAGAATACGAAGCAACTCGAGGCGCTTGTCAAACACTTCAACATTCAGCTTTGAGTCCTCTTATCCTATCTTGTCCTGTCCTCATCCTTCTACTTGTTGTCTACCCCCTTCTATTCTCTCCTGATTGCATATGGTTGGTTGTTTAAGACAACTTGTTATGTTCAGTTGTGTACTTAATACTGGGGTTGTGCTGATATCACAACCTGGATGATGATTTTAAATTTCTTATGCTTATGAATGTTTCCTGCTTCAGTAATTGGTTCTTTGATTGGGCCCTTATAACTGCTTCTGTTTGCTCTTATTACTGACTTGTTGCCTTGTGCTTTAGACTGGATTTCATTGACAAGTTCGTGCAGGGATTTGAATCTTTTCGATGATGCCAAAAGGGGGAAGAAGGAACTGTTGGAGTGTTTGTGACCTAATTCATCTGTTCATTTTTTTCTTGAACTTTTTACCTTTTATTGTTTGTTGGTATTTATGTCTACTCAGGTTCTCGGGCAACATTTGTTTGTCATCATCAAAGAGGGGGAATTTGTTGAGAGTTGAGAGCTGGTTTTGAAGTATGACAAATGAGAAGGACTCAGAGGTCCCCACTGAGGACCTAGTCCTTGGAATAAAGGGCACGTGTGATCGAAAAGGATTACGGGTTGCAAATCCCTGTGGAACTAGGAGTAGTGGCGCGTGATTGAATATATATCCTGGTCGGACTAAAAGAGGTTGTGTCCAGGCTGTATCTTCGAAGTGTGAAAAGGAGTTGGACTTCAACAAGGAAAAGAGTTGCTGGGAATCCTGACTTGCCATAATTAAAAGGATTCCTTGTAGAACTCAACTAGGGTTTCAAGACCCATATAAATGCAAGTAGCAGAGGCAGCCGAAAAGCAGTTATTCACAAACGGAGAGTTGAGAGCACGAAAAAGCAATCTCGCATCTTTCTACGTGAAAACTGGAGAAGACAACTGGAGTGCATGCAAGGCATTGAGTCTAGATATTTTGTCTAGGTTTGTCTAATAGCAAGTTGTCTTTAATTTGAGCTTTCATAGTTTTACCTATTGGCTTTTTCAGAAGCATATGTATTAGGTGAACTTTTGTGTAATTACTGAAAAGCTAGAGTTTAGCTTTGAGTAGTGATTAGGGTCTAGAGTGTAGCCCATTGGTTATAGAGTTTGTAATCAGAAACGTTGCTCTTGTGTTAGTGGATTCAGTTCCAAAATCCCAGAGTGTGGGTCGTGGTTTTTCTCCCTTGAGCAAGGAGTTTTCCACATAAAATCCTTGTGTTCTTTTCTGTGTGGAGTTGTGTGTTACAGTGTTCCAGGCAGGGGAAGAGATAATCTAAGAACTAGGGTCTACGTTAGAAGAACCAGTTTCTCGTGAAGAAAATCGGAAGACACTATTCAACCCCCCCTTCTAGTGTCGTAAGGAGGTGCATAGAGAGTAACAAATGCTAATGACTTCTCCCCCATGACTTGTCTACCTACCCAGGATTTTCTAATGCTTTTAACTTTTGGAACAATATCTTCAATATAGTCGAACTGGTAGGCCTTCGTATCTGGTATGAGTTGGATGATTTGCTTTCTCCTGCTTGCCTCGTCAGTCTTAGTGGTTGATAGGGTTAGAGACCTCGCAATCCCATAAGTATCACAAAGGATACCTTCTCAGAGCTAATGATAAAATCTGATGAAGGAAACCAAGTGAACATCCATTGAATCGAATCCTCTGTTATGCTTTCAAACAACCTTATCCATTTCTTTGTGCTGCTCGGCTGCTTGAATTTTGGAACTCTGTACCATTATCCGACCAAGTAGTTGGAACCAGTTGGCTTGGATAACTCTTGCGCACCTTTCACTTTCCTCAAATGCTCCTTGAACCACACTTGCAATAGAAGATTACACCCTTGAAAATATTTCGCTCCTCTTGTACATCACCTCAAAGCCCGACAAATGTCTGCCACAATCATAGGAACTATAGTGTAGCGATAACCATCAATCCCATTGAACACCGCATCAGTAACCATGACAAGCCTCAAACATATATCGTGATTCGAGCTTTCAGGAAACACCATTATTCCTAGGAAACAAACGGCAAATGCAAATGGTCTAGCTCTCCTCCAGTCACTGTAGGATTTGAACTCTTTTTTATGGTCGTCGAATGCACCTAAATACCCAAACCTGTTGTACAAATAGGAGAAGGGTACTTTCTTTTGTTGTAAAAATTCTACGTTCACGCTTGCTACCATCCCTAATTTGTCACGAAACTCCTCAGGTTTAGGGACGCTGGGAGCAAAATTGTGATTTCCTTGCCAATGGTGCTTGTCTAACCACGAGTGTGATATGAATCCTCCTATTTTTTCCAGTAAAGGTGTTAACTCGACGTCCCCAAATCTAAACACATTCAGTTTTTATCCCAAATTGACACTGACGCTTCAATCATTTTCCTACATGGTTCCATTTCTAACAGAGAAACCAAATTACATAAATGTTGGTGTACTTCGAGTTGTTCACTCAACGACAAATTATTCCACCAATTAGTTAACACAGGAGGTGCGCCCATAGTCATTCCAAAATGGTGAAACTTTTGACTCATGATGACCTATAAGAAAAGAGAATAAATGATTAAAATTTCCCTCCCCTTTGAGAACAATTGGACAAATTAAAATGCGTATTTATTTTCACCTCACTTTTCTCTTTTCTCTTTTTTTTTTCTTTTTTTCTTCTTTTCTCTCAAATGCACATAGGCATGTCCAAGCGTTCCTTCAAGTTTAAAAACCTGTCAAGTTGTTTGAACAAGTTGAAGACTAGCCGACTTATGGGAAGCCCTTCCTACGGCATGATGTATCCATATTACATTCCAAGAGTGGTGTAATTCTTGACACGGTTCCCCAAGGTAGACGACCAAGGGGTGGAATTATTTGAAATTGTTGGTTGTACCACGGACCAACTATATTCTAAACATCCCTCCTGAAGGATTTTTTTTGAGGTGGAATGACCGTGAGATCCACGTAATCGCCCGTGTGTGTACAAAGTATCGTTTTCCAGGAGCGGAGGAGTATGAGTGAAATATGTCAATATCACAAATTCTCATATTAATAAATAAATAGATAAAGAAAAAAAAACAAGTTAGTAAAATAGTAATAATAATAGTAAACAAGATAATAAGTCATTGAATAATAAAATCCCAAAAATAAAACTCGTTATGATTAGGACCTTGAATATCTCCAGCGGAGTCGCCATTCTGTCATACCCCATATTTACTTAACTCGGAGCGACTCAAGATTTGGGTTTGACTGGATAACTCGTTTGAGTTGAAGATCGGAGTCGCAACCTAATATATATTTTCTAAGGCGTATTAGGTCACCTAAATGTCAAAGGTTGAATTTCATGCAAAAGACATATTCTAGAGATTCCTGTATGGCCCAAACACACAATTCTCCATGTGTTAAACAATAAAGACAGGGATAGTCCTAGCAAATACAACACAGATGGGGAAGACTATAAAGAAATCAGGAAAGGGGAATGATGTCCAGTGTACACCCTAATCACAGCCTGTTTAGGCCTAACTTTTCCAAGTAAGGAAAGCCCTTTTACCAGGCTTCCACAGACATACAACAAGTCATGCAAAACTGAGTTTTGGTATAGCCATAGGGCTATCCATACATGCTGCAAACAGAGGTTAACTAGGAGGGCAAAATAGAGCCCCAAATAGAAACATATGTAGGCAGGGATTACACCAGAGTATTTACAAGCATAGACAGTTCAAGCATGAGACTAAATAAGGGTGTAGATCACATTTTATCTTTTTATTAAATCAGAGATAGGCAAAGAGTGTGAATGCAAGCAGTATCAAGTCTTCTTCTCCAGAAAGGTTTCTAGAAAAGAATGATAAAGGCCCCAGAAGTGAAACTGTAATGCTTTAGCTTTTCTTTCAGTTTTCTTTTAGTGAGTGTATGCTTGTGAGTGTATTGAACTCTAGATGTTTCTGTGAATTGAAACTTGTCTCTAGAATGAAAGAATTAGTCGACTTATATAGGTGTGAAGGGTGGGGATTTGAATTAAAAAGGGTAATCACATAAAAGATGGGACAATATTCTTTCCAAGAATCAAGGGGACCCACTTAGATGTTTCTTCTAAAAATAGACTAGTCAGGCCCCCAAAATTAAGGAAAACAGAATCATAGTCAGTTATACTCCCTCCCCTTTAACTCTAACATCATCTAGGTTCACAACTGGTAGTACAAACTCAATTGAAATTCACATAAATCTATTAATCAACTTAACAAGATTTCAATCAGCCCTTAATTGACACTTAGTCAATTACCAGAACCAACTACCAATCACCAATTCAAACTAGGCCTAATAAAGATCCCCTAAATCAAATCATTCCAGTTTTAAACTAAGTGATCATGCATCTTAACAAAATAGTTTTCGAAATACACTGTCCAAAATGTATTTATGTCTCAGTAATAGTGATGGACATAGGCCTCGAGAGTGTCAGTTTTAGTGCACACAAACAAAATCAAGAATAAATTTTTACTTGGCCTAGTGAGTTAATAGTGAAAATCACTAATCATGTAGTTTGCCCCCTTAATTAGTCGACTAATAACAATTAACAATGCTCCACTCAGATGAAATTAGGGAAATTCAGGCATGTGAACAAGTATCGTTGCTAAAATAATGAAATAAACCAAGACTGATGATTAGTGAATTTTGTGCTAATTAATCAATAAATTGATCATGCTAACATACCAAAAGGGCTAGGCAGTTTTAGGCTCAATAATCGTATAGGTCTAAGAACAATTAAAAAAGGAAAAGAAAAGTTAAGGGTTACCCATTTAGGATCGACATCAGGTAAATTTTAACCAGACTCAATAATGCATGTATGTAGGATTACCTTCCTTCTCTTATTGACAACGATCGTATTTTGAGTAAAGGAGTGCCGAAACATCTTCTCCGATGATGGAGATAGAGGTCGCGATTAGGTTCGGATTCGACCTTTGTCAAACGGGCAAACCATTACATAGGTTTTGTAGCAGACCACGAGAGGGGTGTGGTGATGTGATTATTTTCGAGTTTTGTCGGTGAAAATGGCCGAAAATGGACATAGATAGTGGTGGCTAGGGTTTTGCCAGGAGAGAGAACGAAGAAAAAGAGGCGGCACCGATTTGGAACGAAATGAGAGAGACTTAGGGTTTGGGGGGGTCTGCGTGTAATTAATAAATGGAAACATTATCCTGGCCGTTGGATCAACTGCGTGGACGGCCAGGATTTAGCCACGTAGGCGTCACTAGGATCTGATGTGGCGTTTACGTGGATAAGTGAGAAGGGTGTGAGGTGTATATGTGTATATATGCGTAATGTATAACTATGTATAAAATGCATATAAATGTATAGAAAATGGTATAAAATACTTATAAAATTATAGAAAAATAGGAAAATTAATTGTGAAAGTTAAATAGTTAGGGAAGCCTATTATTTTAGGTTTTTAAATAATTTAGGCAATTTTGCTAAAAATACGAATAATCACAAGAAATTATAACGGGACATGTGAATTTTATAAAATAGCAATAGCTTGTGCAAATGTCTTTAAAAATAGCCTAATTGGCATGTGCGTGTAAAGTAATAATTTTGAATAGGGGTGAGTGTGTGGTAATTGTATGGTTATCAGCAACTTTGTCTGAATAATGGCTATTGAATTAGGAGGGACAAAATTAGGTGTCAACACCGGATCCTCTTACTCTCCATGGAGTTGGGTATTTGAGCACCTGATGAAGCTTTTAGGGTACCGCCCTTACTCCATGTATCCAGGGTCGCCCTAATATGATGTTATATGAGAGATCGCACAACATCATCTAGAATGATGTTAACTTTGACACTCTTAGTATGAGAACTGGAAGAACTATCTCTCCTATTGATCTCTCGCTCGAACTGTTGAGGCTGGTTGCTTGGGACTACTTGTCCTAGAAGCTCCATACTGCAGACAACTTCCCAATGAGTTATGTTGACAACGGTTCCAGGGTCCAGGAGTTCTCGTTTAATTTATGTATCACTTACCCTGAGAGTAATGATCAGATCGTCATGGAGTGGAAAAAGTAGTTCATTTCCGTCGTCCCTATTGAATTCAATTGTATTGACTTGAGGCCTCTTCCTTCCTTCTTCCTAGGATTCACAATTCATCACGGCCTTCTCAGCCTCAATCCCAAGCTCGCCAAAAATTGTATTGACGCTCTGTTTGTCTTCTTAACCTGATGTATGCGATCGTCTTCCTTTTTTAGCGAGTGAGTCGCTAAGGTTCCCTTCGTTCAGCAGATGGGCAACTTCAAGCATGAATGTTCTGCAATTAACATATCGTGACCGTTACCTTGATGAAACTCGCAGTATGCCAAGGTATTTTTTCCTGAATTATTCATGATATATGTGGTCCAGTGCACTTGCTTGCCTAATCTTCTAAAGTTGTTCTTGACTAGGTCCACTGTGTTCACTCGCAACCCAAAATATTTGAAGCTTCTAGGCTGGGAGCCCTTCTTCTGGAAGGTTTCTCCTTGGGCTCCACCTCACTTATCAAAAGATCTTGAGGGACCTGAATTGAGTTCTACCCTTCGTTCTTCGGCTGTCTGCTTCTTCTTCATGTGAAGGGCTGCACCTTCTGCTCCGACTATTCCTTTTTTCTATTAAGGCTGGCTTGATTTGGAGCTTATGACTATATCGCTGATGCAGCATATCCCAAGTTTTCACCATGAGTTCCTGCAAACTCTTTTGTAGCTCACGCATAGCCATTGAACCTCAAGGATCAAGCTTTTGGCAAAGGCTACCGTAGCTATGCTATCAAGTATCGGAGGAAGCGTCATCTGCTCTATCTAGAGCCTCTCTAATTAATCCTTTCGCAATTCTAGTTCTTTTTCTGTAGGATCTCGAAGATATCCTCCATCCTCTTCTCGCCCTTTTCGGGCACCGAAGTGCGCTTTCTTGAATAAGTCTTGCATTTGGGCAAAAGATTCAATTGATCCCATGGGTTGCTGAGTATACCACGTAAAGGCTCCCTTAGTCAGAGTAGAGCCGAATTTTTCACCATAGCTGACTGGATCTCTTCCTCAGTCATCTCATTATTTTTTACTGCCGTAAAGTAGGCAGCTATGTGCTCCTCATGATTAGTGGTACCATCATACTTTAATGATTCCAGTATGTGGAAATTCTTCGGCATTGCAAGCGGTGCGGCAGTTGCCTTGTAGGCTTGCTTGAAGAACTTTTGTTTGTCCACTTTGGTTACTAGAGGCGGAGCGCCCGATATGTAACTCATCCGATCGTGGACTTCTATCAACTCCTAGTGTAGCGCCTGTATGCCATGGGACTCTATCGATGCTGGATCATTGGCCGTTGCTGAATTTTTCTTGGGCTGCTTCCGAATCAATCCATCGTTGGGCTACTAAAGTCGGGGTGTCTCCCGCGGGCCTCGATCCTCGAGGGTATTCTGGCCTTGGAGTTGATTTGGTGAAGACTCCTCCAGATGTTTACCAGAGCTTTTACCATCATTGTTGAGTTACGAACTGATTGCTCCTGCTGATCCTTGAGAAGCTTGTTGAAAACTTTCTCAAATTTATCCTCGGCCCTGATGGGGCTTCCATATTGTGACTCACTGTGGTCACCGTCTTCTTCTATGGAGATTGGACCCTTGAACAGATCTTTTTTATGTTTGGCGGGATTGTTGGGTTCCTTCGACATGTCGTTGATTGCATGAGCAGTATTTTGTGGGAGACCCTCATTGTCATGCGACATGATCGTGCATTTTCTTCGTAAAAGCTAACAATTATCTTGGCCCCACGGTGCGCACCATACTGTTTATGTCTAAAACTTTCCAAATAGGTTGAAAAGGTAAATTTAGAAGGGATCACAAGCAATAAAGTAAATTACGAAGAATATGGAGAAATAAGCAAAAAAAGTAGGAGTCGTAATTCTTGAGAATAGAGAGGATTTGTGATAGAATCTCTTGTATCGGGTACAATGAGGGAGAGAGGTATATATAACTTTAGGTTTATCCCAATTATAATTATGATAAAATACTATGTTTATAAGCCTTGCACTTGTTATAAAAGGCGGTGATACAAAGTAAAGCCTAATTAAGAGACTATTATTCTTAATGTTTAGGCCTAAATTTGGTTGTTTAGGTAAACTAATTGAATTTAATAGAGGGTCACAAGCAATAGAGTATATACGTAGGAAAATTAAATAAATATAGAGAGAAAAGTAATAAGCAAGAAAGTAATAATCTTATTCCTTGAGAAAAGTCGGATACTGTGTGAATCGCTTGATGGTACAATATAATGAGAGGAAAGGTATTTATAGTAGAGATTTACCTAGTCCTAATTATGGTAAAATACAAAGACTAATAAAGGCCATGGGCCTAAACTCTAGGCTGTGGTATATACGAAACCGTAACTAGGAGACTGTGAACCCTAAGGCGGTGGGATGCGTCTTATGCCTGCGCCACTGAACGGTCTTTGCTTAAGGAGCAGGCGTGTATCCTTTGTGCCCGGTGACTTATTGACTAAGTCTAATCTTGCCAGCTGGACTCGTATCTCCGTAAAAATTGGTAGCATATTTTTGCCCGCACAGCCAGTCCCTCCCACTTGCTGAGTATTGTCGTAAGTAATCAGGAAGTGAAAGAGTCGTGATAGAAGACATAAGGATCTGCCTGTGCCTGATACTCGTTCCCTATCTTTTCGTATGCATCGTATTAAATGCGAGTACTCAAGTACTATGATGTGTAATCTTGCGATTGGAGGGGTTTTGTGTGCACCTTTCCGTTGTTGCAACTGCTAAACCATATCCCGTAATTATTGAGATGTATCACGTAAGCTAAAATAATTATAATCCCACACGATCCCGATTTCATGCTTCAAAAAAGATTTGTTTCCTATCCAACTGATTCGGACATGTTTCACCTTGGATATTTTTACCAAATTAAGTATATACAAGGTTTCCTTGATACCATAAAAGTTTCTCACAAGAAACACTAAGTTTAGAACTAAGAAAAGCTTCAAAAGCTAAAAGATACATGTCTCGCCAAAAGAAAGGTTTAGTCTTACATACCTTTTATGCTTCTTGCTTCTAAACCTATTTTCCTTGAATTCAACACCTTATAAAGCTTAAACAAGCTATAATTCAGCATTTGGGTACTTTACTTACCCATGAAGTAATTCTAAAACTCAAGCTATAGACGAAATTGAAGGTAGCATAACGTTTCCCTAATCGCGTAGAGCGTTTTGACGCAATCTGTCTTCAATTTCGAGTTACGATTGGCGTCCTTCCTTCAAAATCATAAAAGTGGCTTAACCCTTCATTGAAGCACTGTTTCTATCGTGTATTTTCTGGAAATAACGAAAAGGAAGAAATGTTTTCCTTTTATACTTGAAATATTTCAGTTTTAGTCCTCTTTTGCGTTTATGTCCCTTTTTCTGGCCTAAATTCTAATGCTCATATCTTCTTATCCAGATATTGTATGAACAAACCGTCAAAAGTTTTGGAAACTAAACTCCAAGACCTTCAATTTGGTATATGAGATGTCCCCAAAAGACCTCATATAATACACAAAATTAATTGCTGAAAAGGCTCTGTTACAAGGCAATTCCCTAATCGGTTTTTCCGCAACTTAAATTCTATTCTTCCCAAACTTTATATTCAATATATAAACATCTTATATGGTAATATTATGACTTTAAACTCACTTAAAATCATTCTTAACATGTCATTAGAATGATATACGTCACTTTGGACATACGGGGTGTAACAATCTTCCCCCGTTAGGAACATTCGTCCTCGAATGTTAAATGAAGTACATAGAAGCATTAAGCAACGATCTGTTACATACTTGTAGTAGTGGAGATGTGAAAGGTTAAATTATATAACTTTGGTATTTTAGCGGAAGCTAGCCGAACAACCTCGAAATTGACTTTCGAAAAAGCATAAAAGTCACAAATAATCATACGAACCTAACGGCGCTTTCGGATTTTGAATCGGAGCTCGTTCACCAAAACCGAGCTCGAAAATCTCTTTTTTGTATTTATCGACAATAAAACTGAAATCTTCTTCCGATGCCTACAAAACGAGGTCTGATTTAGCTCAAATTTTACAGACATATCCTAATGGACATTACAAAGTTTTTTTAAATTATCGGCACGCCAATCGGAGTCCTAGCTTCCAAAACGACTAACCGAGGTCGTTTCATTCTCCTCCACTTAAACTCTCGTTCGTCCTCGAACGAGCCTAAGTTTAAAGAAAATTCCGCACAGATAACAAAAGAACTTTCACGATCTTCATAAGTTATTCTATGGACATTATCTCATGATTGCAGAATCAAAATTATAACACGAACACCGAATTCTTAGAATAAAACATATTTGGATAATATGATAACATCATTGCCCAACTTATTCGGACTAAGCTGACCCTTTCTCGATCATGAGAGAAGAGTTCTATATTTTCGAAATGAAGATACACGCAACTCTTGATGGGCTAACATGATTCCACCAACGAATCACCTCGTCGATATACTTTCGATATAGAACAAGTCGATGAAACAAAGAATTAGCTTACGCTTCAGCAACGCCTTAGAGATTTAATATTATGATTCGGCGTCAATTGGAGGAAGACTCCTCCACTTAGAGCATAAACTCATACAAATAATTTGAATAGAAATAGTCATCCTCGCACAACCTACCTGCTGGATTAAGGAAGACTTAGCTGAGGAGAGAACGCGGCTCAAACCTGAGCTACCAAATTACTCTCTCGAGTTGCCAAACAGCTGCAACTCTCGAGTTCACAACTCCATACATTTTCTATAAGCACCACCGCCTGATGGATCAAATTAAAGGTCAAATGACGCCTCTCATTACCCTTAGTAGCCTTGAAAAACAACCATGTGCTTACCCTGCCACCTTGACACGCATTTTGGCTCAACACAGGGAACATCACAAGAGGCTACTGACCGCCTAAGCTTAGTAGTGTTGAACAAAGAAGAGATGGAAACAGACTGAAGATAGAAATAATTAGAGCTATAGGAAGCTCTTCTTCTTATTTATTTCGCTACCAGAGCTAGACTATTTATGAGTCAGGCTAACCGAAGAATCGCAATTGAAGAAATAGATATTAAATGAGCTTTATGGAACAAAATCTATGTCAATTTAACCTTTCTATAAAAAGAAAACTCCGACAATTTACATGAAAATCCTTTTATACCGAGACAAACTTGTAGAATAACATGACTCTACTAGCGTCTCGAACCAAGAGGAGACACATAGATCAAGTATTATTTACTAACCACTTTACACCGGAAGAAACAATGACACTTTCTGATGGTGACAAATAAGAATCCCATCATCCTACCGACACTGAGTTCCAAAGAGAGGCAGACTGACTTGACATTATAACAGAATGAGGCATAACAAAATGCCAAGCAAACAATACTGATACTCACTCACAAATCTCTCGCATTTAAACCAGATAAACTAGTAGGGTTATCATAAATGGCAGGAATAAATCATACAAAAAGCTCACCCCTCTACCACAACAGATTCTTAATAGAAATGCCATCCCAGGAAACTATGGAAATATGATAAGACAATCATTTCCAAATCAATCGGAAAATTCGAAGCTTACACATATATAAGTGAGCTAGAAATACTTGGGTGTACTACATCGGATACCTCTGCATCCTGCCAGACTGGCAGTTCATTGAACTGCCCCTGCAGCTGAGTTGAGCCACTACCCTAACAATCACTTTCTGAAGAACCACTACCACCACACTCTCAACCTCTACTGGATGGTGAAATTTCTTTTGCTGATTGAGATCTAAATGAAATTCCCTACGATGGTGCAGGTGCCTGATGAAGAGAGAGAGGACGACTGCCTACTTGTCGGACTAAGGAAGAACTCCACACAAAAATGACAGGCTCACGACACTAATAACACCTTTCCAGTGAAAATGGAAGCTGGACAGATTGTTGATAGACTATAACGAGAAAAACTTGGTCTATCTTAATGAACTACTAGCGTATTTTAAGAATTATGCTCTACCAGCTTAGATAATATATCAGGTGACCTCCCAAAATAATCAGAACTCTTAACTTCAAACAAGGTATGGTGCCCACCAGAGCCGTGGGATTTCTCATTCTCTCACTCTAACTCTTCCCGCTCTAACTTATGGTATGCATAATACCTTTGAGCAATATCAACAACGACATCAAATGAAGTTCCAACCTCAATTTTTCGAGCCATCTGGGATCTCAAGGAAGGAGAAAGATCACCAATAAATCTTTGAATCTCTCGAAAGGCTCATGGACTAGTTCTAATGCGTATTCAGCCATTCTATAGAATTCAATCTCATATTCTGAAACCAACAGGCTAACCGACAAGCTACCCTGTCCAATCCACTCGAACTGGCAACACTTTTCATCTCGTTCGCTACTCGAAAGGAACTTTTCCACGAATCTAGAAGAAAAATCTAACCAAGTTAGCTAATAAGAGAGAGAGAGGCCCACCAATTCAAGGTTGGACCCCTGAAACTGGAAAGAAGAATAATCAACACCATACCGCTTGATATAATCAAGAGCCTGAAGGATACGCTGACATCATTTTATTTTTAAAAAACACTTACACAGGGATTATCTGATGCATGGCTTGAGAATATCGGAAGGTTCAACAAGATAAAATAATACAGCATCTTCGGACACTCGGACCGAGCTATTACTTGGGCTAGCTAACCAACCAGAATAATTAGTGGCGCAACACATGCTGCCTCTGGAACGTAATTTGTTGGGGCAGCATCAGGAACTGGAACTGGAACAAGAACTCTCTAAGTCTGAACATCTGCATCTGTGGCAACCTGATAAGCTGCCTAGCGAATAATAGGTTGTTATGGTATCTGCGTTGCCAAGATTCTCGTAAAAGCATCGTAGAGAGCCAAGGGAACCATAAGGCCCTGCTCCCTTACCCATCGTGAGCTCGTATAACTGGGGCCTCCGTAACTAGTTCGTCAGCACGATCAAAAACTCTCGGGGCTTCGTCAGTGCTAGCCCCACGCTAGAATGCTTCATCTTGAACTCATACCATTTGCTGATTTGTCACACGAGGGTTCACAATTACCATGAAGGAATTAACAAAAATACTTTTGCATCATAGACCGACGCACGATCAGAAAAGAAGGAAGTGAAACTTCCTAAATGCCATCATAGCCCCTCGTAGATAAGTACGGATGTCTACATACCCATCAGCGAGACTCTACTAGACACTGTCTTAGTCTGGATAGACTCTAAACCTGGCTCTGATACCAACTGACACGATTCGGAATCCGGTTAGGTCGTGCGGGCACCCGACATCCTCTCCTAGACCCGTCGGGCGAACCCTTACCAATTAAATCAGGAAACTAAATATAACAATTCACAAATAAGGACAAGACTTAAAACAAATCACAGACATACTGATACCTCTAAGCTGTACAAAAGAAATTACAGCTGACTACCCAACATACTAGGTTTATGGCTATCCAGACTAGACATCTAAGAGTACAAAAGAAGACAAATACCTCCTAAAGGGAGCAAAATGCAACTGAAATAACAACCAATAAACTGGTGGCCATCTGGAATAAAAGCTGGCTCACCCTAACAGCTGAAGTCGTCTTCGCTCCTTTACAACGTGGCGACTCAATCCTGGAGCGAACCTGCTGAAACGAAGTAGATAGACAAGAAACAAACAACAAACAGGGGTGAGTCAAAAGGACTCAAAAAGTGGGGCAGACTAGCCACCTCAAAGAATAGGATAGCTAGCCAGGGAGAAGAAACAGATAAACCAAATTCTTCTTATTTAAATTATAAAAAGGCAGAGCCAGAAAACAACCGGAAACACGTATGAAACCATAAACTCAACTAGGGATACGAGCCAGAAACATATCAACAAATAAGCAATGCACATATAAGCAGGACAGTAGTCATGTACCGTAAGTATACACAATGGTATGAAATGAGATGAAATGAAATGAAATGAATGTGATGCAAAGGGTCACATGTGCCAAATGAATGGAGCGGAATCCTCCTGCTCTGAGGGCGGAATCCTCCTACCCTCAATATGATGCAATGGAGCAGAATCCTCCTACTCTGAGGGCGGAATCCTCCTACCTCAATATGATGCAATGGAGCGAAATCCTCCTGCTCCGAGGGCGGAATCCTCCTACCCACAATATGATGCAATGGAGCGGAATCCTCCTGCTCCTAGGGCGGAATCCTCCTACCCTCAATATAATGCAATGTAATGCATATGAATGCAATAATAGCCCTTCACCGGCGTGGGACTCTCGTCGACATCCGGGAAGTGTATGTCAACTCACAGCCAAAGTACCATGCTCAGATCCTCAATGCAATACCAATAACAGGACATAACATATAGTATACAATGTAAATCCAAAGATAAGGCGTAATGAGTACGCCTATCGGCAGCTACACACGTAAGGAACACGTGGTAGAAAATCCACGAGGCCAGGTGCCTCAAAAGAAATGGATATAAACACTTACCTCTTTCAAAAGTTAGTATGGCTAATCAACAACCGCTTTATCCTTTGGTTTCCTTGCCAAACGATCCGACTCTATTCAATAAGCAAAATATATATATATATATATATATATATATATATATCAATTTAGGCTAAAGGCTTCATTCCTCACATCTTAGGGCAATTCGGTTAGGAACCTGATACCCACGCGACCGGACTGTGTGTCCAATGTCCAGCCTCTATGGGGGACTCCAAATTACACATAACATGATCACAATATAAGTATAAGCATTTATGAGGTATAGCACATATGGAAACAATAGATATGGACTCAAAGGAATGAGAAGAAAACTCTGGATAGAATTATAGACACAACCTAGAACTCAGAATTTGTCCAACTCTTTGAATTTCCATAAAATTTTCGGCCATGTTTCCCCTGAAACTGGATGATCCGTAAAAACAGAACCAACACTATACTACACTTGAGAATGGATACCCAGATAAACTGATAACATAAACATGTTAAATGGATAACAAGATGAGACGACTGGATGACATAACAAATCCGCTGATAGAATGTCTGGACAACACCATTGTCCTATTTTTTGACCTAATATTCAAAGTGTAGATTAAGGATATAGACTTCATGGTCTCATGAAAGTTTTAGATATATGTCTTAGGATTCTGGAGATTCTTAAAGCATATTAATATCAATTTTCTACAAGGAGTTATGATCAATATACTAACAGTTGTTCAAAGATCAAAATGATTTTCCAGATTTTGAAATGTTTTGTCTTGCTGATTCGGACGTCTTTCACCTTGGATTTTTATACCAAATTAAGTACATTCAAGGTTTCCTTGATACCATACAAGTTTCTTACAAGAAACACTAATTTTAGAACTAAGAAAAGCTTCAAAAGCTAAAAGATACATGCCTTGCCAAAAGAAAGGTTTAGTCTTACATACCTTTGATGCTTCTTGCTTCTAAACCTTGTTTCCCTTGAATTCAACACCTTCTAAAGCTTAAACAAGCTATAATTCAGTATTTGGGTACTTTATTTAGCTGTGAAGTAATTCTAAAATTCAAGCTATAGACGAAATTGAAGGTAGCATAACGTTACCTTAATCGCGTAGAGCGTTTTAACGCAATCTGTCTTCAATTTCGAGTTACGTTTGGCGTACTTCCTTAAAAATCATAAAAGTGGCTTAACCCTTCATTGAAGCACTGTTCTATCGTTTATTTTCTAGAAATAACGAAAAGGAGACATGTTTTCCTTTTATACTTGAAATATTTCAGTTTTAGTCCTCTTTTGCGTTTATGTCCCTTTCTGGCCTGACTTCTGATGCTCATATCTTCTATCCAGATATTGTATGAATAAACCATCAAAATTTTTGGAAACTACACTCTAAGAGCTTCAATTTGGTATATGATATGTCCCCAAAAGACCTCATATAATACACGAAATTAATTGCTGAAAAGACTCCATTACAAGGCAATTCCTTAGTCGGTTTTTCCGCAACTTAAATCCGATTTTTCCCAAACTTTATATTCAATATATAAACATCTTATATGGTAATATTATGACTTTAAACTCACTTAAATCATTCTTAACATGTCATTAGAATGATATATGTCACTTTGAACATACGGGGTGTAACACTCTTGCTTTCCATGCCCTCTTAAAACACTCTAAGCTCTTAATGTCAAGCATGGAACCTCTACGACTTTGAATGCTAAAGTCAGATCGTATCATTCCCTCCTTCTTTATAGGAATTCTTCCTTGAATTTGTGCCTTGCAAAACCATGACGCGAATAAGTACCAACTCAATAACTTTCCAAGCACTACACAACAAAGAGGATGGAATAAAACTCATATACTCATGCTCAAAGTGCACACTCTTATGATATAGCCAAGTATCAAGATCAACCACAAAGAATATTTTTCCAAACCCAACATCAAAAACTTGGCTATAAAAGCAACAATAAGCAAGCTCATTTACAAAACAGTCTTAATTTTTAGACTCATTCAACTCATGCCAAGCCTCCATTGACAATTTATCACTCTTAACATTGGAGGCTCTAGCAAAATCCACTTTAAATGTATGCTCAAGACTAGGAATAGAGAAAGTAAAGAAATTGACACTAAAACTAGCATCTATTACTTTACCACTATACTCACTAGTGCCTCCCTCCTTCTTTAAGGAGCAATCTTCACCTTTGGAGGACTTCCAAATATTGGACAAGCTTTCACTAAACATTTTGGGAGTTAGCTTAACATCCATACAATTATCACACCTAAGCAAGTCACAAGCATCATTTTCAACAAATAGTGGGTTGGAAATACTAAAATCACCTTCCAATACTTCTTCTTGCTCATTTTCAACAAACAATGGATTGTCATAACACTTGAAGACCTTGACACAAACGACTACCAAAATCAAGAATGCTATCAAATATTTTTACATCGAGATCAAGCAATTCATTTTCATATTTATCAAACAAAGGTGGGGTGTTATAACACATTTTCTTTTCACAAGTGTTCCCAACTAGTGCATGCTCATAACTTTCACTTTGACTATTAGCACTGCAAGATAAAGAATCATTAATTTCACAAAAAGTAAAGCTATCAACCATACTCAAGTCTCTATCAAGCTCACCTAAAGAAACACAAGAGTTAGGATTAGCTTTGTTACCTTGCAGCACACCTAAAGATTCTTCTTTACCTTGACTTTTCAAATTTAAGCTCACTTGTTCATTTGGAGACTTCACTTTGATCTCCTATTTTTCTTCAAAGCATGGAACCACTTCCAAAGAAGGATTCCTCAATTTAGCTCCTCCAAACATACCTTCTAAAGACACGAAACAACTAGAGAAAGAAGAAAGGTTAGAATTGTTAGAATAAGGAAAATCCTCACCCTCACTCTTTTGTTTTCCCTCTTTCTTTTCTCTTATTTCATTTTCAAGCTCTTCTCTCTTTTCTTGTGACAACTCACTCACTTCACTCACTTCAAGCTCTCCTTTTTCCTCTCTTGAGTTTTCACTTGCCACTCCCTTACTTCTCTCAATCTTTTCTCTCTCAAGTTCATTCGGACTAGGACATGTGCCAAAAATCCCTTTGGGGGAGTAGGAGTACTCTTGACCTCGACCATCAATTTTTTTTCCTTGAGAACCTTCATCCAACCTTTGCCTTACCCCTTTTTCCTTTGTCTTTATTGCCACTTCAAGCATTGTCAAATAAAATTCTTTGACTTTCATTGAAGGAGTGGCGTTAAGAATAAACTTTTGGTCCCGTAAAGTGAGAGCATACTTTCCCAGCTTCTCACTATACTTGGCATTTCTAGAAAAATTCCATGGTTTTATCAACAACAAAATACAACCTTTTATGGGCATCACATCACATAGTACTTCATCATGATAATTTCCAATTTTGAACTTTATCCACATTTGTTGTGTAATGACCACAAACCCATCTCCATTCAACCAAAGCCACCTATAGGGCAAGGGATGACTACAAGTTTTCAACTTTAATTGCTCAACCAAAGAAACACTTGCAACATTAGTATGACTTTTATAATCAATGATCATAGCACAAGCGCGCTATCCAACCTTATAAATTGTGTGGAAGAAGATCTTTCTTTCTTCCAAAAATTGATCCACACAAACTTCATCACACTCATGGTTGTCTACAAAATGATTCCGTTTAAACATAGTTCTCAAAGCATTGTTAGTCCAAGACAAATCACTTGTAGTACATGTAGCATATTTTCTCACTCTAGGCCTCAAGTTGCCTTTCACATAAGAATTAGAGACACTAAACCTTTTAGCACAATTAGAATATGTAGACTCTCTTTTTCTCATGGAGTGATTACCACTTCTTCTCAAACAGATAGAAAGGCCACTACTACTCTCTTGTTTATTTTTAGCAACACAAAGAGGGAATGCAAATGAACAATTTCTATAATAATCTTCATCATCAATTCTCTCTATGTCACTATATACATTTTCAAGTTCATCACAAGAAGAGTAAGTAGGAACATTGTACCTTGAAGCGTCACTATTATCATCTCTAAGACTAAAAGCATAGGAGTTTTCATCATCACATTCATCCTCATAAGCCTCATAGTCTCCACGAACTTCATGATCACCATAGTGACTCGCTTCATCACCATAAGAGCCATAGTTCCCTGAATCATTATGGTAACTCCCACCATCATCATAGGAACCATAGTCTCTATAATCATCGTAACAATCCCCATCATCTCCACTGGAGTCATAACCTCCATAATCATCATCTGAGGGCATATTTGCAACAATGAAAAGAAAAAGAACCTCGCAAATTCACTCCCTCACGTGTATCATTCAATATATGATCACTCAATTTTCTTTCCACTCGTGCATACACTTAAGGTCAATGGCTTTTCTGACCACAGTCTAATATTTTCACCACTCAAGCCTTTTACCTCTCGTTGGCAAAGTCAAGTTGCTTTTCGCACTCAATACCGACTTGACAATCGAACTCAATCCAATTCGGGATGGAATGGAGTAGATGTGGAGAAGAACGAACAATGAAATCTAATCAGACGGAATTAGAAAAAGTTAAAAAAATAAAGAAAGAAAGGCTCGAATTGAATTGGCACGAAACAGATTCGGATTTGGATGAAATTTTGTTTATGATCTAGAAACTCACTGTATTTAATGATATAATAGGGGTTTGGATGATCTGAAACTGTTGAGGGACTATTCCGAGCAATCTGTGAAGTGACTGATTTAAAGTTCGGTGCTGTCGCGTGAGAACGGGCGCTATCGCGAAGCGGAATAATTTTTGTCCAGCGCTGTCATGACAGAAGGCGCGCGATCGCGAAGAGGAACTAATAACTCTGCGATGTCGCTTCACGATCGAGAAGAGCAATAAATCAATAAGCCTGCGCGATCGCGACACCTCTCGCGCAATCGCAAAGAGCAAATTCTGGGTCTGATGCAGAACTTGAAGCCCGAATTTTTGGAAATTTCCTTCACTTGAATCTTCACAAATCAACTTGGTTTTGCTCCAAATTTGAGATATAAGCTCCTTATATGTCTGTGAATAAACCCCAATGATCAATTCTTCGAAAACAACACCCAAAATGCAAAAGCCCCAAATCTTTGTTGAAGAACCCTAGATTTTGTTTCTTCAAATTAACACTCCAAATATTGTTTGTTGTTCAATTCCTTCGAGAATCAACTTCTAGAATCACCAAGAAACAATTGGTAACAAAAATTTCATCCAAAGAAAACCTAAACCGACTCAATTTTTTTGGATTTTTGATTTTTTTTTGTGATTTTTCAGATTTGATAAACAAAAACCTAGTTAGTGTTTGTAGGAACAAACACTAATCAAAGCTCTGATACCAAATGATATGATTCTAACTATGAAACAAGGAAAATAACAAACAAGATAGAAGCAAGACCAACTTTGATTAGGAGATATTAAAGAAGCAAAATAGGGATAAGCCTAATCACCCCCCTTAATTGTCCGATAAAATGAACCAATACTATTTAGTCCTCAATTGAATTGACATTCAATTGCAAACCAAGGAATAGAGATGCTCAAGCAACAAGCTTAGCCAATATTTACTCACGTAATTCATCATCAAAGTCTAACTTCAATTACTCCTAATGACACTATATATAGTAATCCATAGGTTTATTACAAAATAACTAAGTAGTCCCTAGGTACTAAAGGAGTAAACTGTCTTAAAGGCTTCTTATCGCTATCGTGCACATGGTCTCGCGATCGCGCCATGTAATATGAGATCTCCTTGCGGCTGCGCTATGTCTTTCGCGATCGCGGACTCTGATTGAGTCTTTCTGCGCGAGTGCGCGCATGGCTTCGTGATGGCGAGGCATATCCAGAAAATCCAGAATCCTGCAGCCTTGCAATTTGCTCATTTGGCCATCCTTTTGACTTGGCTTTTGCTTTGCATGCCCTCTTAAAACACTCTAAACTCTTGATGTCGAGCATGAACCGTCTACGTCTTTGAATGTTAAGTCGGTTCGTATCACTACTAACCAAGGCTTTTCATTGTTAGATGCAAAATATTGTATAGCATCTCAGAGCAAAATTCTCTCCATTGCATTTGTCTTGGCATAAACAAAGGTAACCACCAAGTCCTGATAAAATTTTTGATGATAAAAATTTAATGTCACCTGTTGATCATCATTCATCATCTCTGTAACCAAGAAATTGTCATTAGCAAAAATCTGGATCTTTCCATTATGATTATAAAAAATACTGCTCCATTCCCGGCTTCTTTTTATAATTCTCATTAGTATGCACACCCTAAAATGGCTCCATAAGACCAATAATTTGAAAGCGATTCCTCTGCTGTAAGGTAATTACCATATCAAAGGCTTCTTGAGTGTTAACTGATCGGATATTCCAAAAAAAAAAAAAAAACTTATCCATCAATTAATTCTTCTTTGTTGAAGTAGAAGTCGCGATTGTGATCCTTTTATGCTTTGTTTTTCCTGGGTTCATCTTGTTTAGAGGTGAGGGAAGATGTGAAGGAAAGAGGTCCAGTGTGAGCGAAAAGGCAGGGTTAAGAGTCCCTTCTTCCTAGTTTCTTAGTATGCTGAATGTTCAGATATAAGACGTCTTCTTTTTCTTGCCGGTGTCTTAAAATCCTGGTGGCCTGCTTATTATCTTTGAAATGCTAGTTTTTTTCCTTTTGAAATATATATCAGTCTCAAATTCTCTTTTTGTGCTTAATGATCAGTCCGGTTAGATATTCAGGCTCTTGTTTATATTGTTGAGTGTCATTGTTAGTTAAATGTGAAGCTTGGGTTTTTGTTGTAGTTTCTTGGAATAAGCTTGGTAAGAGTAATATATATGTAGTCTGATTTCAAGGAGTTGAGATGATGAAAGTTAAAAAGGGGGTTGTTCTATATGGTTGAAAATGAAGGCGTCTGTTCAGGCCTTTGTTAAGGGGCTGTTAATTCATGATTCTGGGCTGAATACTGTCTTAAGTGTTAGTCCTAGTATTTTAAGTTCATCTGATCTGAATGAATTCTGGTAGCATTAGCTGTTAGTTAAAGCAAATGGTTTTGCTCCTCTAAAGGAAGTCAGTGGAAAAGCTTTCATGTTTCAAGGAACTAAGTTTCTGATCTTTTAGGATAGCCTTGGTCCTTTATGATTTTGAATACCTCTCAAACTCTCATGTCTCTCTGTTAATGCAATGTTCAGCTTTCTGTGTGGTTGTATCAATATCCTCTAGTTATGTAAGTAAAAGGTTATTGTCTGCTATAGTTGTTCTGGAATTTAAGTAGGAAAGTGATGTAAGTTCTTTCTAGAGAAGTAAAGGAGTGATGTAGGAAATCAAACGCAGAAAGTAAAAGATAGGAACGAGACGTATCTCGATCACAAATCCCAAGTAGCAACGGAGAACTTGTTCCGTTACACCCCGAGAGAAGGTCAAGAACACCTACGCTAGGCAACTACCCTCGAGCCAACTAGGACCCGCAAGTAGAATGGTCGGGGCGGGGTCGTTGTCCAACTAGAATCCACTAGAAGCACACAAATCCCAATCAAAGGTTGATTTTCCATAAACCCAAAGAGATCCCTCTTTACAATGTTAATTCATCATTCAAAATAGACTAAGGAATAAAATAAGCTATCTAGCTATTTATAGAGGTTTCTAGGCATTAAGTAAAAGGTCTATAATGCCCACAAGCTAGGCTTTAAGCTAAAAGACCATGCAAGGTCAAAATAGTCACTTCACACTTAAAATCCCGTGCTTCAGCAAATCTGGCGGAGCGCCCACCAAGTTGAACAGTGGAGGGGGTTGGGCGGAGCGCCTGGCCCCTTTGGTTCCTGGGCGGAACGCCCAGAGCTCAGGCGGGGCCCCTAGAATGCTGCCCTTCTCCTCTTGCGCTTTGATCACCCCAAACGGCTTCAATTCACCCCCAACGCTCTTGACTTCTAGTCCATTGCTTCTTCCAAGATTGATACATGTTGGAAAGGTGTCTTGGCTCGTTTTCCCTGCATCATCCTCCCCTTCTTGAGAAGATTTCGTCCTCGAAATCATTGCATTCACGTTCATGGAGTCTTCTCTTCGGGGTGCCCAATGCCTTCCTCCCTTGCAACCCTTGATCGTCACTTTGACATAGGTTTCTTCAAAGGTCTCCTTTGCCTTAACATGGAGCTTAGAACCTACAAGCAACAACAAGCAAACACAAGATTTCCTGCTTTGAAAGTAGGTTAGTGCAAGAAGTGTGGAAAACAAACTCTTGTGATATCACCAAGCATCAATGTTAAGAAAAAATACCAAATCTCCAATGAGATCATCAAGTGCTTGGTTCAATGAGAATATGCATGCAACACAATAAGGAGCAAATAGGTCATGGGGACATGGAAAATGCAAGATCAAGCTATCAAAATCCCCTTGAACCTTAAGCTCAAAATCAACATACCAATCCCTCCTCAAAGTGTGATCAACATGTGGAGTGGAGTGAGTCAAATAACCCAACATACAAGTAGCATCAAGTACTCCACTCCCCTTCTTTAGAGCACACTTACTCACACCAAGGGATTTCCTTTCACCTCCCATTTCTTCACTGAAGCAACCCGTCTCAAAAGACAAACTATCAAGAAAGGTATTGATAATGGCCTCTTCTTCATCATAACCCAAACAAGCAATAGTAGGGTCACTCAAAGAGTCATTTACCTCATTCAAATTCTCACACAAGGGGTTGCCTAAGGGGTCAAACCCTTCACACCATGGAGGTTCCACTTTACTACTCACCCTAGTCCGATACAAGTCATTACCACTAATGAAGATGCCTTCAAACAATGGATTTGTAAAAGCATGCATCTCATCATCATGATCAAGCATAGACAAGTTATCAAGACTAGGTTCATTACCCTCACTTGAGGAGTCATCATAGACACCCTTGTCCCATTCATGCAAGTTGGACTCCTCAAGGCCATTTTCATCCTCACCACAACACATAAACCCACCAAATAGAAGCATATCAACAAGGGTATGATCAACTACCTCATCTACCCCTTTATCAAAGATTGGCGGTGTGTCATAGCAAAGGTCACATTCATTGTCAACTATCAAGTCTACACTAGTGAGAGATTCATTAAACAATGAGCTCACATCAAGATGTGGCATAGCAAGGCTCTCAACTAATGTCACACAAGCACACACAAGTTGACTTTTAGACTCTTCACTAGTGACATATTCACTAGATGCAACACAAGCACCAACTAGTGTTGAGTCATCACAAGACAAATAGCTAGTAGATTCATGAAAAGGTGGAGCAACAGTTACATTGAGGCTCTCAAGGCTTAAAGTGTCATGTGTAACTCCTTCTTCATGAAGCTCACATTGAGAATTTTCCTCCTCTTGTCTTTCCTTCCAAGCGCATGGTTGAGGCTCCAATGGCTTATCTTCATT
Source organism: Petunia secreta (assembly GCA_029990175.1). Classification (NCBI taxonomy): domain Eukaryota; kingdom Viridiplantae; phylum Streptophyta; class Magnoliopsida; order Solanales; family Solanaceae; genus Petunia; species Petunia secreta. Next base: position 20,009,949 of record JARKIP010000009.1, read on the forward strand.
TGTACCTACACAAGAACTAACACAAGAAAGAGTAGAAGATGAAGAATTGTTAGAACAATGGGTGCTCTCACTCTCAATTTTTCTTTCCTCACCTCTCTTCCCTCTCAATTTTACCTCATGGTCAAGTGTAGTTGGTGGTGACAATCCACTCACATCACTCCTCAATTCCTCTCCTTTTTCCTCTCTTAGATTGTCACTGGTCACTCCCTCACTTCTCTCTATCTTTTCTCTCTCATTTGAAATGGAGTGACTCTCATTTTCATCATGCTTTGGCAAGACAACAAGATTGTTTGCCTCGGGCTCAAGTTCAATGGGTGACTTGGCTTTAGCCGCTTCCCTTTGATCATTCTCCACCTACTCTTCCATGAGAACGGTATCCAAACTCCTCCTAACCATCAAGAACATTTGAGGGTCATCTCCTTCCTCTATACCCTCCTCACAAGCAATCTCAATCTCCTCATCCTCCTCAATTTCGGGATCACTCTCTTGCTCATACACCAAATTGCCTACCACAACCATGGTTCTCTTTGTAGGATAATCTTTAGCAATGTGGCCATACCCCTTACACTTATAGCATTGAGTAGAAGTGGAAGTAGAATTGCTCAAGTGGGTTTTAGAATTACCTCCCAATGGTGGTGTAGACTTCTCATATGTTCTCTTCACTTCTTTGCTAGCACTTGCACCACTTGCACTTGAGAAGTTTGCATTTGGAGTCTTCCACTCCTTTGGTTGGCTCACCGGAGTAGGATTGCTACTCTTGTATCGGTTGGACTTTTCTCCATTAAGCCATTGCTCGGCTTCAATAGCGGCTTCCAATAGATCTTGGAGTGAAGGATACGAATGCAACCTCAATTGAGAAGCTATACCATAGCTCAAGCCAATTTTGAAACGGATCATGGCTTGCTCTTCTTCCTCGGTTTCCATATCCAATGCCATCCGGGTCTTCTCAAACTCATCATAGTACTCATGAACCGTCTTGACACCTTGCTTTAGATCATAAAGCTTCTTGAGTTGCGCTTGACGATACCTAGGAGTGACATACTTGGTGTTCATGAGGTCCTTCAACTCATTCCAAGTCACATTCACATGCACACCCGCTCTCCTTCTTGTCCTCTTTGTGGACTCCCACCAAGTAGAAGCATAAGACTCAAAGGATGAAATAGCATAAGTACCTTTCTTCTCATCGGTCATCTAATTTGTGTCAAACACCCTCTCCATGAGTAGTACCCATTCCATGTATGCCTCCGGATCACAAGTTCCCTTAAATATTGGAAGATTAAGCTTCACACTATTGAGATTGTTAAGATCATGACCACCATGGTAAGGCTCCGGTTGGCCTCCATAAGGGTCACCATACACACCATAATCTCTCCTAACATTCCCTCTAAAATATCCCATGGGTGGCCCTCGACCTCGGCCTCTACCCCTATCCACATTTCGAACCCAATTCATTTGCCTCCTATGTTGATAAGGAGCATCATACCCATAGGCTTCATCAACATACTCGGCCTCCTCCTCTTCTTGAGCCTCAACAACTTGCTCAAGAGGTGGGACAAACCTAACGGGTCTTCGAAGTGGAGTATTCCCTTTGGGATTGCCCAAGTTGTGGGGATTGCCCACGGGTTGGGTATTGCCCAACATACACTCTTGAAGAGCTTCAACTTTCTTTTGTTCATATCTTTTGGTTACCTCGGTAAAGTGTCCGGGAGTCATAGGAGTGCTATGACTTGTGCCTTCTCCGGATTCAATTCGGACACTCGGGGTCCTTCTCTCAATGGCCTCAATCCTCAAGTTCATACTATCCAATTTGGCAAGGATAGTAGCAAGGGCACTATTAGCAAAATCTTTTCCTTCGGTGGACATTGTACCTACAAGAAGAACAAACGTTAGTGAAATCACCTCACACACACCCTCACGTGTATAGCACTCGGTTCACTCGTTTAGTGGTGGTGGATATTTCACTCGGACTTGAGTACTAAAGCTTCAAGTAGTTGGACAACAATCCTCAACTCAATCAATCAACTCACAAGTCAAGTGTACTCCGGGGTGAGTGGAGTTGATATGACTCGATGTACGATAAGCAATTTAGAGTAAGGACTTGAGTCAAAGGATTCTACGGATCTTCTTGGAGTTCTACTCTCCAACTAAGGCACGAATTCACCTAAAAGCAATGAAAGATTAGTGCTAATTAAGTAGAAATATTACTTAGATAGGCACTAATTAGAGGTTAGGCAACAAAGAAATAGGAAAACCTAGGAAAAACTACCCAAACAATACCTTCAGAGGTCAGGCGGAGCGCCCAAAGGGTGGGGCGGAGCGCCTGAAGAAAATGGTGCAGTGGGGTTGGGCAGGCGGAGCGCCCAAGGGGTTGGGCAGAGCGCCTGGACCAAGAGTAAGTCAGGTGGGGCGCCCAAAGTCTAGGCGGGGCGCCTGGGGGTCAGGCCCCTGCTTTTCCAACTCCGATTTTGCTCGATTTCAAGCCAAAATTTGGTCCGATTTCAACGTTTTTTGCACAAATTCAAGGTACCCAAAGTTGTTCCTTGATACAACCTTCAAACCCCAATCAATTTCACACCCAAACAACCAACAAAAAAGGTTCAATCGATATTCAAAGTTTTCAAGTTTGGGGTTTTATCAAGGGTTTCAAGGTTCAAAGGTGGGTTTTGATTCTCCAAAAACAATGTTACCGAACTCCGAATCATATGATTCTTGTTGCAATTGATTCGTTTTTCAAAGGAGATCAAACCCCGGTAATCAATTCCAAAACCCCACAATCACACAACCCAAACAAGAACAAGGGTTTGGAAGGGTTTAACAATATTTGGGGTTTCAATTTTTCAATCCAATCAAAATCAAACAATTTTGGTACCCAAACATCGGGTTTTCAACAAGGATCAAGAATCTATAATACCCACTTCAAGAATCGAACGCACCAAAAAGTTACAGGGCAAACGAGCCAAGACACCTTTCCAACATGTATCAAGCTTGGAAGAAGCAACGGACTAGAAGTCAAGAGCGTTGGGGGTGAATTGAAGCCGTTTGGGGTGATCAAAGCGCAAGAGGAGAAGGGCAGCATTCTAGGCGCCCCGCCTAAGCTCTGGGCGCTCCGCCCAGGAACCAAAGGGGCCAGGCGCTCCGCCCAACCCCTGGGCGCTCCACCCAGCCCCCTCCACTGTTCAACTTGGTGGGCGCTCCGCCCGATTTGCTGAAGCACGGGATTTTAAGTGTGAAGTGACTATTTTGGCCTTGCATGGTCTTTTAGCTTAAAGCCTAGCTTGTGGGCATTATAGACCTTTTACTTAATGCCTAGAAACCTCTATAAATAGCTAGATAGCTTATTTTATTCCTTAGTCTATTTTGAATGATGAATTAACATTGTAAAGATGGATCTCTTTGGGTTTATGGAAAACCAACCTTTGATTGGGATTTGTGTGCTTCTAGTGGATTCTAGTTGGACAACGACCCAGCCCCGACCATTCTACTTGCGGGTCCTAGTTGGCTCGAGGGTAGTTGCCTAGCGTAGGTGTTCTTGACCTTCTCTCGGGGTGTAACGGAGCAAGTTCTCCGTTGCTACTTGGGATTTGTGATCGAGATACGTCTCGTTCCTATCTTTTACTTTCCGCGTTTGATTTCCTACATCATTTGGTATCAGAGCAAGGCTCGGGTTTTGTTTCTACAAACCCCCGACCCTTGATTCTTCGTGCCTAGTATCTTCTTTTAGTTTTCTTGTTGTTGAAGTTATTGGAAAGAAGAAAAACACAAAAAAAAAAAAAAAATAGAAAAGTAAAAAAATACAAAAATTGGTGTAACGGAACAAGTTCTCCGTTGCTACTTGGGATTTGTGATTGAGATACGTCTTGTTCCTATCTTTTACTTTCCGCGTTTGATTTCCTACATCAAGGAGGGGGTCAAATTCAATTCTGTTTTAAGGTGTTTGCAGTAGCTCTAAAAATACTTGCTATTTTGCCTTAAGTTTTCAGTTCTTCCCTTAGTTGTTTTCTAGTATTTAGTTATCAAGATAGGTTCCTTTGTGAATCCCTTCATCTTCAATTCTTTGGTTACCTTTTCAGTTTTTTCAATGTTCTCTACCTTGTTTTCTATGTTTCTGAGGTTGATCCTATGGTCCTCTAATTGGTCTGGTCCTGCTCTTTTGAGAGTGTATGGAAGTTGAGGGTTCCATCTTGTGTATAAAGGAAGTAGAAGCAGTCCATGCTTGTTTCTAAAGTAGAGGCAGAAGTGAGCATTTTCAGTCATCGTTTGAGTTGAATATTTAGCTGAGGATCAATCTAGTTTTAAGATTTTTGGTGATGGAAATTTGCCTTATCTTGAGAGATCTGGAGTTGAAAAGAATAGGGTCTGAATTTTGAGTTTTTCCTTGGTATCTATGAAAGTTGTGAAGGTTCTACTCTAGTTGAATGTTTGCCCAATGCTCTGTTAGTTTCAGCCTATGTTACCGTCCAAGTGGTAAGCTTCATACTAGTTTTCTTTTGGCATATGCTAGGCCTAGTTATTCATTTTCCCAAGTAGTATGTTCCGTGACTACTGATTCTGTGGGGCATAACTTGAGATTGTTTTTTGCACTTTTCAGTTTAAGGCTGCTGATACAAATGAAAGTGATGCTCAAGTAAAATTCTAGTTTAACTAAGGGTTTATCTGTCTTATAGTTCTAATTATTTCCTGAATAACTAAGCCTAAGTAAATTAGTACATGTAGAAATCTTTGCAATGTCAGAAGCTATATTTTTGTAATGTTTGCTTAAATTATGATTGAGTGCTAATTTGTTTCCTTAACTTGTATTTCTCGCATGAATAATTACTATTGGAGTATTTGCACTCAAGTGGGTATGGCCCAATCTATTGAGCCTGAATTGCATTACATTTTTAAGAACCTAGTCTAAGAAGCAGTACTGAGGTATTTTCATTTGTTATTCATTCCGGGTTCTACCTTCTCAACTCTCTCTTTTCCCTCTTATAGTTGAATCCATGTCATTAGAAAATCCTCGTAGAACGGTTAGGAGCCCTACAGGATAGATTTATTATGAATCAATGTTTGTTGAATCTTAGAACTGCCTCTGTGAATATTCTTTTCATTTTCTTTAGATTTATCACTTAATTTATGAAATTTTAGGAACCATTACTAAACAATGAGTGCAATAAAATTACAATTGAAATTTTTATTTCTTTAAGTTATTATCTACTTTTAAATAATAATTTATTTATTTATTTATTTATTCATTTACTTATTTATTTATTTATTTACTTATTTATTTATCCTATTTTCCTAAAAAAAATTAAATTATTTATTTTATTTTACTTTACTTCAAATATTCCTAAAATTGTTATTTTTTATAAAATTAGTACTTATGTTATTTTCGTGAAAACCGTCGGAATAACCATATTTTTCGTAGATTTTCGAAAGTACTCTTTAATAAACAAAGACCTTATTTTTAAAATAAATGAACCACATACTCAGAATCTCTAAAAAAAAATTATTTTTAAAGGATCATACTTATTATTTAATAATTGGTTCTTAATTTTTTTAAATTAAATGGAAACTCCAAACAAACCCTTTGAAATCGTCATATTGTTAAAAATACTAAGTTTTATCACTTAACGGGTAATTTTTGGGATTCAACATGGGTAATTTAGGACAACTTCCTTGCCACGACCCAAAATCTATATGTCGATGTGGGTACCCGACCAACCCCTTGTCACGCGAACCCTTCTTCACTCATGCCGGAATGCACAAGGATAACTTAAACATATAAATAAATAACAAAAATCGATTACTTAATAAATGATACGGTTAAGTTCGAAAGTTGAAATAGATCTAATGCCATGTTCTAAATCTTCCTTTGAGTCATGAACATATAAGTAATAAAATACGTTTACAACCGAATGTTGAACCCTAAAAATTACCCCCCGAAAAAGGATAAATTCCAGAATATCGACAGGATGGACTAACTCTTTTGGAGTTTTTAGAGTCGCCACCCAATTTAAGGAAAACAGGGAACCAAATTAGCAAAAGCGTGCAAAAACTCCGTTTTTATAAAAAGAAGATTTTTTCAGAGATTCTAAGTAAGAGGTTTTATTAATCTCGGAAGAAGGTTTTTAAAGCACTTCCGAAATTCCGTAAAATACAGTTAATCCGACAGGTTTCCAAAATATTTGCAAGTGTGCTTTTCTTTCAAAAGAATTATTTAAAAATAGTAATAATAATAATAAGAATAGTTAATCGAATAAAAGCTTATTTGTAAAATATTCTTTTACTTGCACGCATTTGCTAAGACGGCCCCAATTTTACAATAAATTAAATAATGACTTCACAATAAAAGGCAATGAACATAAAGTAAAACAATATACAAACAATCAAATATTATTGATAAATAAAAATATTCTACACATTTATTTGCATACATATCCAAGGAAAGTAATGCAAAGTTAAAGATAGAACCGGGACATTGATCAACTCGCGGGAGTCTTGAATTTTTTTTAAAATGCCTAAGTCTTATTTCTGAATACTCGGGTCCGAATTCAATCCCAAAATGCCTTCAATAATGGATTATTCTCATTCGTGAGTAAGCCAAACTCGTCCATAAATTATTCGTGCCAAAATATACCTCGCAAAACAAACAAGTAAAATTGGATTAGTACGATAATAAGGTATAGTAACTAATGAAAATAAAATAATAATAATAATAATAATAATAATAATAATAATAATAATAATAATAATAATAAAGTAATAATAATAATAGAATATATAATAATAATAATAATAATAATAATAATAATAATAATAATAATAATAATAATAATAATAATAATAATAATAATAATAGTAAAAGGGGTTTTGTTTTTTTGCAAAATTTAGGCTCAGATTTGTATGGCGCGTCATGTAGAGGCTCGGGATATGGATACGGTTGCAAACACGGAGCCCGGGCCGTGTTGCCATGCTAAAGTACCAAACCCACCACTCTATTCGACTTACTTTGCGTTAATTCCATACTTTCATCATCGCCTTTTGCTTTAGGGACACGGAAACGGGACGGTTCAAGTGTAGTATCATGTTCAAATCGATCCCGAGGCCTCAATACGTGTATATGTATTTTTTCATTGGCCGTGTAGTATCAATTCAATATCAGTCCATAAAGCTCAAATCAATTATTTGATTATTTTCATTGGCCACTAAAGTGCAATATTAACACATATAATATCTGCTCAAAAGCCAAAAAAAATGGCATGTCCTTCCTGTACTCATCAATGCATCACAATAAAACAGTGAGTCAAACATAGGCCATAAACAGTTCCAACAAAACCAGAGAAACCAAGGTTATTAGTTAAACTGCACAAGATTCATATCTAATGAAAAACCCATAAGTGAACAGGTGAGTCCCAGTAAGAACCAATCAAATTATGTTCGGGCCAACACCATATCAATGGGCAAAGTTTCCCATTTTCAGTTGACATTGTAAGCCTGCAAAGAAATCTGTGATATATACTTTCCAAATGAAATGAAACAAAGACAGAAAAACAGAGAGGCCTGGGAAACGAGTTTCCGGCAAACAAAAACAGCAGCAACGAATAGATTCACGGCGAAGCAAACGGCAACAACGCACAAATCGAGTAAACGGATGGAGGAGGAGCAACACCGATTCGGTGGCGTCGCTACCACTCCCCCGTTCCCCTTTCTATTTCGATTCAACCACAAGAACAGAGAAAAAGCACCGCCGGCGATGGTGAGGTTTTCCGGCGATATTTGAGACAAGAGCCAAGGAATCGAAAACTAGCCAAAGAACGGGCGGCAACAGTGACCAATCAACAACAAACGGAACTTTCAGCAAGCAAATCCAGATCGGCGAACAAAGTGTCCAAAAGTATTGAAATAAATCAAAATATAAACAAAATCGAACAGTGAGGCAGTGGAAGAGCGGGGGAGCGACTGCCAAACCGTTTTCCGGTGGCGTCGCTGCCACCTCGCTTAGCTTTCGATCATGACCCCCAGAACTCCGATCTCTCTTTCGATTTCTATTTCAGATCTGTTTGTGTGTGTGTGCCGTTTTTGAAGTGGGTCGGTATGTGAGAAGTATTGTCTGTGTGAGTTGTATATATGGTGTAAATGATGAATACTCATTAGGGTTTTGTGAGTGGGAAGATGATGAAAAAAAATTAGTGTGTAATGTGAGGGTGGGGGTCAAAAAATGAGTGGGGGGTGTGAGAGGCTAGGATTATAGATAAGGATATATATATATATATATATGGGTAGAGGATTTGCACAAATAGGCCAATGCTTGGGGGTGAGCGGATTTGGCCTCAATTTATAATTAATTAAATTTTAAAACAAAGTAAATGGGTTGCACGAGTGGATTAAAATTGGAGGAATTTTGTAAATTTAGCACATTCTTTGAAATTTCAATTGAACCTCTCTTATTATCATTATTTTATTTAATTTTCAAATTAAACCTAAATTATAAAAATATTATCATAATTTAATAATTTTAAAAAAATTCGGGACAAAATTGGGTGTCAACACCGAAAGTTCAAAATGAAAATAACTGGAGATTATAAAAAATAAAAAAAATAAAAAAAGAAACTTCGCCAGCATAAAAATAATGGTTGGCTTACCATTACTCAGCTGAAAAGTCGCATCTACTAGTTTCGAAGCCCACTAGTGTTTGGAGTCAAATCTGTGTGGGTAAAAATAAGTCGCCTATGATTACGGGGATACAAGTCCTGTTGGCAAACACTAGACTTACTTTACAAGTCGCCGGATGCTGAGGATACATGTCTGCTCCATATGCCACGGCCGCTCGGCAAGCATGGGCCAAGGGATGGAAGGCATACATCCCGCCGTTTAGGGTTATAGTCTCTTAGTTAGGATTAATTAGTATCACCGCCTTGAGTAAACAGACTCATGGTCAATAGTCTTTGTATTTTACCATAATTAGAATTGAGTTAAACCTATAACCATAAATACCCTTCTCCTCTATAGTATTGATCTTCAAGCGATTCTCTAAGAATCCGACTATTCTCAAGGAATAAAATCTGTCTATATTACTACTTTTATTACTTTTCCTTAGTATTTACTTTATTGCTCTAGCCCCTCTTTACTATTTATCTATTTAACCTACTAAGCAATTTTTAGGCACAAACAAAATCTACTTGAAATAACACGAAAAAAGACAACAAAGAACCTATAGTGAGTCGAAAGACCTCCGTAAGTGAGGTAGTACGCCAATCAAAAAAGAAAATTGGGTCGGCCATCATAAAATGAAAAAAAAATGATCATAAATAAAGTCCAATGAATACATTTGAAATCTGAAAATTTACTTTCTTTCTTTCATAAAATTCGAAACCCCAAATTAGATATCAAACCAAGTTTTCAAAACAAATTTTCATCATAAAAGACCCCAAACATGGATGAAAGTATGTATAAAGAATAATGAGATGTAAAACAAGTATGTCAATGAAAGTATGTATGCTAAATATAGGTGTAAGATGATGCACTATGAATACAATGTAATTTCCTGCATCGCGTGCACATTGTCATTGCGCGTTCCAATAGTAGTTATCATTCCACGTATAATAATATCTTTGATCCGTATGGCCAACTTGGTGCGGACTCCTTAACATAATCATAAAACAGTAAACATATACGGTCCATAGGCCCAACCAGTTGACTCTTCAACACAATCAAATAATAGTGACATATTCGCTGGGATGGGGCGAAGTGCGCAAAAGGCCAGTTTGGCCACTGGTCTTATAGCAGAGGCCACTAAACCCAAAACATTAACTTTGAGGCCACTTTAGTTACACCCACAATAAATGAAAAAGGTAAAAGACTAAATTGCCCCTCGTTTTATATATACAACAGACAGTTCGTTATTCTCTATACTTTGTCGCTGCTGCTGCTGCTGAATTCTCCACCAATTCTTCACGCCCCAATCGCAATTTTTCAAATTTCTTCACAAGTTTTGCTTCAAAAATTATAAGTATTCTACGTTTAAATATTACGTTATACTGAATTAGGAATGAGTTTCAACTAAATTCATTCAATGTGAACTGAATTCAGAAAAATTCGTTTTAAATTTACTAGTTTTAACACCTCGATATGCCGTTGATGACTGAACATCAGTATCGCCATTGTCGTATCTAGTATCAGCACTAGTTTTAACACCTCGATGTGCCGTTGATGACTGAACATCAGTGTCGCCATTTTTGTGTCAAGTATAAGCATACTAGCACTGAAATTTGAACAAAAATTCAGTTCATTAAGTACTTTACGTTTGAATTTTACTTTATGCTGCATTAGCACTGAGTTTACATTAGGACTGAGTTTGAATCTATGTGAACTGAATTTAGAGAAATTCATTTAAAATTTACTAGTTTTAACACCTCGATGTACCGTTGATGACTGAACATCAGTGTCGCCATTTTTGTGTCAAGTATAAGCATACTAGCACTGAAGTTTGAACAAAAATTCAGTTCATTATGTATTTTAATTTTGAATTTTACGTCATGCTGCATTAGGACTGAGTTTGAATCTATGTGAACTGAATTCAGAGAAATTCGTTTAAAATTTACTAGTTTTTATACCTCAATGTGCCGTTGATGACTGAACATCAGTATCGCCACTGTCGAGTTATCAGGATACCTCGAAGATCAGTCTTTGAACTAAAAATTAGTTAATTATGACTGAATTTCAGTGCTTAAGGGGTGAAAAAGTTCATTTATAATTGAAATTGCTTATTGGCATTGGCATGTTAAGCACCAGCACGCTAGGACTGAACTTCACTTCATAAGACTGAACTTCATTGGTTCAATCGTTGTGCATATAACTTAAGTCCACGTGAACTGAACTTCAATCCACATGCCGTAAAAGCTTTTTATAAACTGAAAGAAGCAACCTCAAGACTTTGTGATTACTTATTGACATTGTTATTAAGACTGAACTTCATAATAACACAATTCTTTCTCTGGTTTACTTATTCAATGCAGAATGGATACAGTTTGTTTAGTTATTGCTTTCAATGGGAATTGGACAAAAGATTACAAGTACTTGCATCATGAAACAAAACTTCTGCTTGTTAATCAAATGATCGAATTCAGAACATTCATGCAGAGGATTTATGAAGCAACACATTTCACTGGCACTGTCAATATATGGTTTGATATTGGAATGGACTCGAGCAGGGGAATGCTTGTAACTACAGAAGAAGAACTGAGAACATGCATGCTTTTGCTGAAGAATGATCCGACTTTCAAGAATAGTCGTTTCGTGATTGAGAAGCTAGAGAATAAAACTCCTCGTACAGAAGTTTCACCCCAGGAGGGGACCCTTATAATGCAGATCGACTGCATTCAAGCAGTTGAAAATAATCATACTCCATGCACAGAGCTTCCACAACAAGAGGGACGCTTGATAATGCAGATTGACTCCCACCTAGCACTTGAAACACCTGGCATTGCTGAGACACTGCAACCAAACAATACTCAATTTCAGTCACCAACGCCAACATTTGAATGCCCTAGTAGCACACCAGCTGCCAAGACCAAACGGAAAAGGTCCAGGGTAAAACAAAAACAATCTCCAGCTATGATATTAACAGGAGATGTATCATCAAAAGATGTAGCAGCATACTCAACATTTGACACCAAAGAAACCATGATGAAGTGTTTTGTCAAGATGGCAATCAAGGAGCATTTTGAGTTCAAGGTTATCAGATCAAATAGAACGAGATATGAACTGAAATGCATCGATCCAAACTGTGAATGGAACATCAGAGCAAGAAGGATAAAAGATTCCTCACTGTTTAAGGTGATTAAGTTTCAGAATACACATACATGCTCTGTTGACGTTAAGAAGGCTGATCAAAAACATGCCACGTCAACATTGATATGTGAGTACTTTCTTGAAAACATCCGCGACAACAGAACAGATGTTAGACCGACATTTATTGTCAACGAAATGAGAAGGATACACGGGGTTGAAATAGGATATCACAAGGCATGGCGTTCAATTCAAGCAGCAAACGCATTAATTAGGGGACGGCCTGATGAGCATTATCATCTGCTCCCTTCATACTTGCATGTTCTGAAAGAGAGAAATCCAGGCGCTTACACAAATCTAAAGATAGACAGTCTTAATCGGTAAGCATTTCTCAAAAGTCAGTTCGATTGCTACACGGAAATTGAAAACTTTCTGAGAATTTTTTAAAATGTTTCAGGTTTATGTATATGTTTGTTGCTTTCAAACCATCAATAGACGGGTGGAGGTATTGTCGACCAGTGATAGCAGTAGACGCGACGTTTCTGAAGGCGAAATATCTAGGTGTTCTCATCATTGCTGTAGCAAAAGATGCAAATAATCAAATCTTCCCTCTAGCTTATGGGATTGCAGACTCTGAAAATAATGAAGCTTACACTTGGTTCTTCACTGAGCTGCGAAGGACAATAGGTACTCGTTCTGAACTGGTGTTTCTATCAGACAGAAACAAATCAATTGCACATGCAATTGCACAAGTTTATCCTGATAGCCACCATGGTATCTGCATCTACCACTTTGAAAAGAATCTAAACCAAAAGAACGTGAGAACCACAGTGATAAGTCTGTTTCAAACTGCTGCAAGAGCTTATAAGCGTGAAGAGTTTCATTATTTCATGTCCGAATTAGAGGGAATGGATAAAAACACGTACAACTACATAATGGAAGAACCACCTGAAAGATGGGCTAGATCTTACTCACCGAGGCGACGATATGATATGCTTACAACAAATATAGTTGAGTCGATGAATTCTGCATTACTTGAAGCAAGAGAGTTGCCCATTTTAAGCCTTTTGGATTTAATCATTCTTAAGAAGCAGAAATGGTTTTGTGAAAGAAGAACTGCTGCTCTAGAGACTTTTCATAGCTTATCAAGGTGGGCAGAAGATGAATTGAACAAGAAGATTCAGCTGGCCTTCACAATGAATGTAAGTATACAGCGCCAAATATGCAATCCTAATAGTGTATAAAAAATACATATACAGATAGACTGAAAATTCAGGACTGTGATTTGAACTTCCGTAAAAAAAAGGGGGAGGGGGTACATAACCACTGGGGTGGTGGAGTTCAAATACTTGTTGCTACAAAATTCAGTCCATAACATTAACCAAGTTCCAGTACAGACAGTTCGATCCTTGTGCGATTGAACTTCAGTCCATATGATTTGAACTCCAATCAGTCCATTAGAACTGTACTCATGCACTCTTGCTCTGACTGACTAATAGCCGATTTTAAATAACATCTGTACTGACTCACAAAAGTTGTTATTTTTCATTTCAAATAGGTATTCCCCACAGGTACAGCAACATTCAATGTGCAGGATGAAGGAAAAAGCTTCAACGTCGACTTAAAGAATAGGACCTGTGACTGTCTTCAATTCCAGACTGATGAACTCCCATGTGTACATGCAATTTCATGCATTGAGAAAAGACGCCTGCTGAAATCTAAGTTCTGTTCAAAATGGTATTCACGAGAGTTTTGGTTAAACGCATATCAAGGTGAGGTGAATATGATAGGGCACAAAACCTCTTGGACTGTACCAGATACCGTGAAAAGCCAGAGGATAGAGACTCCTAACGTCAAAATACAACGAGGAAGAAGGAAAACAAAGAGATACGTCCCGATTGCTGAGGCTGTACGGGTCAAAGGAAACCAATGTAGTCGATGCAAACTCCGCGGACATGATAGAACCTCATGCATAAATACTCCAGTACTCCGACCCTATTCAAGGAAATATAGGTACTGCTACTTCCTTCGTTAACCATAAACTTTTTTTTACTAAATATGTCCCTCCTACTAATTTAATTTTCTAACTTCTTTTTGTTTCATGAAACTGCTTCGCTGTCAATGATGGTGCAGAAATAAATGAAGATATTCAAATTACTGATAGTTTCTTATCAAACATTCAAGATAATGAAGGTATTCAAACTCTGAATGCATTGCAGTTTATTTTTTTTATCTGTGTGTGTGTATGTTAATAAGTTGGATACTAGTATTTGAAGCACTTTCAGTCCATATAAAGACTGAATTTGTAGTAACTTATGGAGTGTAAATTCAGCCTTTCAAATATGAACTGAAAAGTGGGATGTACGAACTTCATTCCCATAATGATACCACTTCAGTCGATATGGTTTGCACTTCCATACTTGGAAGCAAATGTTTATTCCTGGTGGATAGAAAGCTCAGTCTATATTCTACAAACCAAAAGCGCATAAGTTTGAGCTTCCATCCTTGTGTGAGTAGAAGTTTGATCTCATGAATTAAAAACATCCATCCTTAAAAAAGACAGAACTTCAATCGAATAGTTAGAGACAAAAGTTCAAAGTCATTGTTGCAGCATTGGTGAACTGGAAAACAAAAAATTCTAGAAAACTCAAAATTTATTACCAACAAAATATAAGAGACAACACATAGATATTATCTTATCAGGCATCTTCAACAACAGACCCACTACTAGAACTAGAACTAGGACTGGAACTTAAAGGTTCTCTAACATCCTGCCAAATAGTAGCACTTAAAACCACACGATCTGAGGATTCAACAACTCCAAAAAGTATCCTAGTTCCTACTCGTAGATTATTACTACGGACAAATTCCCTCCACCCATTAGACAACCACCTTTCCCTTCCCACTTTTAGGTAGTTCATCCGGAAATGAGTACCACGGCAAATTACAGTTGCTGCAACATTACGTCTGGGAAGCCTAATTGCCAACAATGCTGGCAAAACCTTTGCAACAAAAAGAAAAATGAACAGTGTTATTTTTTAACAACAAATAACAAAAAAAATAATACTTTTGAAAGACAAAAATGTTATGAATAACTTACAAACTGATCTGATTCAGTATCCAATTGAGTCAAAACTGCATCAATGAGTGCTGCCATTATTTGATTGAAGATGCCTGATAGGATGCTGTAGAAATAGAAATTATTTGGTTGTTCTCTTGAATTATAGTAAGGGCTATTTCTATTGCTATAATTATAGAAAAGATATTCTGTCTTTTTGTGTTGTCATTTCACTGTTGGATAAAGCTGAAGATTCTTTCTTCTTTTGTTCTGTAGTAAGCTGAAGACAACACACCTGACAGGATACATGACCCCACTAGGATTCAACTACACAATTCACAGGAATACATGACCCCAGTAGGATTTAACAACTGAACTGCAATTTCAGTCCATTAGGGGGGAGTGAAATTCAGACAAAAAACTGCATTTATTAAAAAAACAACATAATCCCAGTAGGATTTAACAACTCCACTGCAATTTCAGTCCATGAGGGGTACTAAACGTCAGTCAATTTTTGGTTTCTAAAGTTCAGTCAATGAGGGGACTAAAAGTTCAGTCAAAAACTGCAATTAATAAAAAAAAAAATGCATACCCTTCTGTAGGATTTACCAAAGTGCTGTGCAATTTCAGTCCCCAATTGAGGGGGTAGTGAAGTACAGTCCATATCTGGTTAGTGAAGTTCAGTCAACGGGCGGGTACTGAAGTTCAGGTCAAAAACTGCCATTAATAACCATAACTGTACAGTTTCTTTAAGACCATAAAAAGCATAACTGTACAGAAACTGTAACAGCATAGAAAACATAAACTTCTTTGACCTCATTTAATGAAGCATAGACCATAACCGTACAGAAAACTGTAAAAAGACCATCCACTTGCCAGTTACTGATTTTTTAACTATAAATACCCCCCTTTGCATTTAGAGGAAACTACAAGGTTTATTCACTCTTCATCTGATACATACTACATAGTTTTTTTTTTTCAGAAAACAAAATATGGCAAATGAAAACAATCGCATGGAGGAACTAGGCAGTTTCAGGAAGAAAATAACATCGTCTTACTATAACAGAGATGATTTTGTATGTTAAAACAAATGACCAGAGTATATTTTATATTTTTCATTTAACTTTTCAGTGTTTTGTGATTTTGTTTATTAACTGTGAGATATTCTTGCTTTTAGATCTTCCCAGACAATTGGAAGCAGAGGCTGCCAGGTGTAAATGGAGTGGCATGCATAATTTGTGACGGTGAAGATGATGATGTACATATGATGCACTTCAAAGTTGGGAGGCATGCAAGGCTGTGTAACGGTTGGAAGGCTATGCTTATTAAGAAAGGCTTCAGAATAGGTCAAACGCTTCGTTTTGATCACCTATGGCACGAAATGATCGACGGTGTTCCATCTGTTGTTTTTGCTGTTTCTCTTACAAACAATCAGGCTGGTGAAGGAGAAGATGATTATGATGATGATGATTTAAGCACTGACGATGATGATAATGGTGGTGGAGCATCAGTAGACAATCCAATTTTAATTGAATAATTCTAGTAGTTGTTTGTTGTTTTCCTTTATGCAGTACTGTTTGTTTTTGTTATGACAATGTCTATTTTTAATATATGAACTTTAACCTAGTTATGTTTTATATATTTGAATCTCTCATTATTAACTGAAAATAACTAAAGTAGAAGCATCCTCATGGACAGAAGTTCTGTCCATGAGGATTAGAAGCTCCATGTTTAAGTAAACATAGAACTTAAAACAACATGGAACAGAACTTCTATCATCATGGACAGAACTTCTGTCCATAAGGATCAGAAGCTCCTTGTTTAAGTAAACCTAGAACTTAAATCAACATGGAACAGAACTTCTATCATCAGACTGAAGTTCTGTCCATGAGGATTTTAAGTTTCAAATTGAAGTAACTCGATTAGAAGCTCTTTCTTTAAGTAAACACAACTCATCATGGACAGAACTCTTATTATCATGGACTGAAGTCTCTAGCCACTTGCATTTGATTATCTTCTTTCACAGAATTAAGAAAAAGACTATACTTGGAATATATGTAAAATGTAAAAACTTAACATTAAACATTAATAAAATGTTGATACATATATAGGCACAAAACTTATAAAAAACTCTACACCATAGAAACTTCATACATATTCAGTTATGGAGATGGTGGTGGAAGACCAGCAAGATCAAAACCAACATGTGCTGCTATCGCTTCAATAGCCTGGGTCATCATTCGCACTCGTCGCCTTTGGATGTTACGCATATACAAAATATCATTTTGCATTTCCTGTATTGCATTCTCCTGGTCCTGAATCTGCCGCCTTAGGACTGCAATCTCCCATTGTATATTATTTCGAATCCCTACTGGTACTGGTGCAAATCCTGGTGCTGGGGCAAACCCTGGTGCACCTGATTGTTCTAC
The DNA here is from genome assembly GCA_029990175.1 of Petunia secreta. Taxonomy (NCBI): domain Eukaryota; kingdom Viridiplantae; phylum Streptophyta; class Magnoliopsida; order Solanales; family Solanaceae; genus Petunia; species Petunia secreta. Next base: position 20,027,205 of record JARKIP010000009.1, read on the forward strand.
TTGTGGTGGTTGATTCACACTACTTTCAGACATTCTTGCACCTGAAGTTTAGAAATCTCAAAAATAGATAATCCTAAAATAATAAGATGATAAGAATTAACAGTCTGTTATGTATTTATAGTAAAAAACCAATAAAATTATAACAGTTACAACTTGTAGTTGAAAAGGCACAATAAAATACTAACAGTTGCAACTTATAGTTCAAAAAGGCACAATAACATTTTAAAAGTTGCAACTTATAGTTGAAAGGTCACCAGTCGATAACAGGTAAAATAAATATTGAACAGTCATAATGAGGGTAATAAAGTTCAACCAATGATGATAGAAGTTCAGTGCATCAATGAACATAAAACTTCTGTCTCTCTCTGAGGATAAAACTTCAGTCACCCTGTAGATTGAATTTGATGGCATATAAATAGAAGTCCAACCTTGGAGACAAGTCCTAGTGGACTGAAAACACACACAGACACAGGGTTGATGTACACTTCTGTCATGAGGATAAAACTTCAGTCCTCTGAGGACTTCAATCAATTGGAGACACAGACATTCATCCCCTGGTGGACTGAACACACACATACACACAAATATACACACACACACACACACATGGGGGGTATAAAAAAGGTTCACTCCATATAATTGCATCACTGCAACATAAATGGCATTTACATAATTCTATGCATAATAATCTGTTCATCTGTACATAATATCTGTTTCACCATACTTTACCAAAACACTTTACAAAAAATATTACTACGAATTCTTAAGATAAAAACAAAAATATTTACAACGGACACATGTCATCATTATGTTGCCCATAATCATGCTCAACAAATTCAGGTGGAGTCTCAAATCCATCCCTAGCCTTTGCACGACCATGAGCCCAAAGCTGACAACCAAACCGCTCCCTGTAATGATGAATTAGACTTGGTTGAACCTTGTCAACACTTTTACCTCTGGTCAGCAGATCAGCATACCATATTACAAAAGCGCCACAACTAGTCCTAAAAAATGAGGCACCAAAACAAAGAGTAAGACATAAGTAGGCAGGGGGTTATAAGTTCAGTCAATTATATCAAATTTTGCACTAAAACTTGCACAAAAATGAAAAGACTTACCGATCTAGTTGATTCGGTGATAGTACCCAATGGGCTTTATAGGCAGCATTGAACTTGTCGTTTTTGAAAGAATCATGCAGAGACCCGAAGTTGACATACTTGAACAGATGTGGGAGCACAACAGCATAAGCCTTGATGTGGTCAAATTTGTCTGCTGGTGGCTTCCTTCTTTTGACCATCGAATCATATACACGTATTTTCTTGTCGTGCAAATCAAAGACTGCCAAAAAGTAATGTGTCACCGTTTCACCAGGTTTTGCTTGCAATCGGCACGGAAAATAGAGTTTATCAACCCCACCCTAGGGAATTGAACACCTCCGTTCCAGGCCATGAAGGTAATCACACATATACTGTCCAATACCGTCAAGCCAGATTTCATCACCCGGTCTTTTACTTTTGTCTTTGAATTCTGACTCATAAATAGAGCACATATAACTATCAAAAACAAGATCAGTAGTTGACAGTGTGTGAGGAAACTTGAACAAATGGTAGCATGCCCTCTTCCTAAGATAATACATAGCAACATCGATATGCTGCAAAAAAATGAACCTGTTTAGTCAATACACAGAATAACGAAAACGGAACAAACCAAAGAACAGAAAATGCACTAACATTATCAGACAAAGGGTAGGCAACATCTACAAACTCCAAAAACCACTGCTTGTCTGGCTTCATTGTTTCCAGCTGATATGGATTACTGTCGTAATCATTATCGCGTATATAACAAGCACGGTTGTTCCTAATTAAAAAGATACAAAATACAAAACACATATTACTTTTCAATGAAGTTCAACAGAAAATGCACTAACATTATAAGAATATAATAGGCAATGAAGTTCAATCTTATAGGTGGACCGAACTTGGCATGTCCTTGTGCACAAAAAAGTCCATGGCCTTTTGACTGAGGTTCAATTCTCCATATGCACAGAAATTCGATCCATAGGAGCAGAACTCAAGGGATAAGAAGTTCAGTCCATAGGGGATTGAACTACAGACAAGAAATCATAAAAAAATACAAAATAGACTTACTCATCAAGTTCAGTGCCATTTCTTTGAAATAGCAAAAAAGATTTAAACTCATCCAACACTGCTGGACTAATCTTCAATTGGTGGAATGGACAAATACGTCTGTAATTACCCTTCCAGTCAGTTGTCTTCTTTTTAGTTCTTGTGGTATTATACGGAGATAGCAACCACTGACTGGGCTTTCGGTCCCTTTTCCCCACAAGACCTTGCTGCTCCAACTGTTCTACCTTAGTACTTTCAGGGGCTTGGTCACTTGCCTTGGCAATCGCCCTAACAATCGGAAAAGGCCTCTAATGTTCCTGTGATGTAACCTCTTCTTTGGGTGCTTCATCAATTGACTGATGATCTTCAGTCATCTCCCCATGTATTTCAACTTGGTTACTTCTATCAGCCTGTTGTTCTTTGTTCAGCTCCTCTTTCCCCTGTTCCTGAATCATTACTTCTTCTTTGCCCGTTACACTGACTGACTGTTGTTTGTCGACAAGACTTTCAAAAGTCTGTGGGTCAGTCAAATCAACTTCTCTTCTTGTTTGCTCAATAGCCTGGGGAGTCTCCATAACAATCTTAAGAGGCATCTCCTGTTGCTGTGTCGTAATCTCTTCTTTCGGTTCTTCATCAATTGACTGACATCCAAGAGCCTGCTGATCTTCAGTCATCTCCCCATCTCTTTCAACTTGGTTCCTTCTATCAGCCTGTTGTTCTTTGTTCAGCTCCTCTTTCTCCTGTTCCTGAGTCATTACTGCTTCTTTGCCCGCTATACCGACTGACTGTTGTTTGTTGACAAGACTTTCAAAAGTCAGTGGTTCAATCAAATCAACTTCTGTTCTTGTTTGCTCAATAGCCTGTGGATTCTCCATAACAATCTTAGGAGGCATCTCCTGTTCCTGTGTCATAATCTCTTCTTTGGGTGCTTCATCAATTGACTGACAGCCAAGAGCCTGCTGATCTTCAGTCATATCCCCATCTCTTTCAACTTGGTTACTTCTGTTAGCATTCTCCATAACGACATCAACAGGCATCTCCTTTCCGTGCGAAATCACCTCTTCTTCTACTGTTTTGTTGACCGACTGCCCTTCTGGTTCTTCTCTTCCTGCTTGATAACTCACATCAACATTATACATTTCAACGTCATCGGTCCTCTCCTGTTGCAGAATTATGCCTTGTTCTTTTCCAAGTTCAACCTGCTGCTGATTTTTCGACATATCTAGCTGAATTTCTTCAGCTCTTGGTGTATCTTCAGCATCACATGAACCCCCGCTAACACTTTCTTGACTCGGTGGCAGTATATTAAAACTAGGCATATCAGGATGTGAACTATTTTTCTTCAACTTCTTCCTTTTCCTTTCATAGGTTATTGTACCTGATTTCTCCACAATCATATCCTGAGGGAGCAAGCGAGGTGTCGACAGATCAAGCTCTCCACTTATACATTGCAATTGAATTTCAAGCACCTCCTTCTGGGCTGCAGTCAACTCACCAAACATATCTAATTCACTATCAATTCGTTCATGAATTTGTCTAGGGGTTTCATTGACAAACGCACCTTGTAAAGCTCCATGCAATTGTATAGCTGAATTTAGACCTGCACAACCACCGCTAACTTCTTTTATGACATCTGAACAGATTTTTGATTTCCTAACTACACTGCCTTTGCTAGAGTCTTGTCTGTCATCTGAAGGAGATTTTGATTTCCCGGATACAGCTCCATGACTGAAGTCTTTTCTTACATCTGGAGGAGACTTCATCTTCCTTCCATCACTAGCATTGCCTCCACATGAATACAAGTTTAAGGAATTACGAACACTACCAGATTGTTCCTTGCTCCTTCTTCCACTAACATCTTTCCCTGATACAGCTCCATGACTGAAGTCTTTTCTTACATCTGGAGGAGACTTCCTCTTCCTTCCATCACTAGCATTGCCTCCACATGAAAACAAGTTTAAGGAATTACGAACGCTACCAGATTGTTCCTTGCTCCTTCTTCCACTAACATCTTTCCTCCAACTTGCCTCCTTTTCCTCAAAATTCTTAGAAAACTTCTTCATAAAATCCAGAACACAATCGACCTTGTTTTCTACACCACGAACCTTGTTTTCTACACCACGAACCTTGTTTTCTACACCACCAATATACTTCCTTATACACCGTCGCTGACTACGCATCCTCTTCCGGAATTTTATATTCACCTTCTGCAAAAACAAAAAAAACAAATCAATAGAACTGATAAAAATATTCAATTAAAATAAAAACAGAAAAAGATGAATGCACATGATACTTGAAAACTCACTTTAACAATTGCATTAACTAAATCTTCATCAAGCTCTACACCATGTCGAGCATCCTGCTTATCATCACAAGCAGCCTCACCCGCATGAATATCATCCTCAGTCTCAGCAACATCATCCTCACCCACATCATCATCATCCTCACCCACATCATCATCATCCTCAGTCTGAGCACCAACATCTCCACTTTCATCAGCACCATCCTCAGTTCCACCACCACCTTCCTCAGTCTCAGAACCATCCTCAGCCTCAGCAGTATGTTCACTCTCAGAACCATCCTCAGTCTCAGTATCAGCAATATCTTCACTCTCAGCACCATCATGATATGTCTGAGCCCCACAAACCTCAAAATCATCAGACGTATCCTCACTATCTTCAACAACTTCTTTTCCTTTTAAAAGTTTACATGCAACAACAGGTACAGCAGGACCTGCTTCTGTCACATTCAATTCCACCGACCTTTTTTCTTCCTCAGACAGAACAATTGGAACCATTTTAAATTTGTCAAAACTCTATAAAAAAAAAACCAAGAGAAATATATTAGCACCACAGTAAAATAAGAATAAAACTTTTATATGCAGAAATAAAAGTTTTGTCCTCATGGACTGAACTTCAATTGGTGTTTATTTTAGAAGTACAGTCCATGAGGACAGATACATGGATGGAAGAGAAGTTCAGTACATAATGATAGAACTTCAGTAAGGCTGAAGAAGTTCAGTACATTATGATAGAATTCAGTCCATGAGGGTAAAGAACTTAAGCAACCACACACACACACACACACACAGATATAGAAACTTACATTTACATTATGAAAATACTGATCAACCAAAGTGTTATACTGAGGATTTTTGAAACTAATAAACCTAACCATCCTTGGGAAGCCACGACCATTATATGTACAAAAGTTAGAACGAAGTGATGGAAATAAATCCAAAAACCAAGCGCATAACACAAACGGGAATCCCAGTACATAGTAATTTACACCACTTTTAAGAGGTCTCATTCCAGAGTTAACTAGTGCTTCAAAACCCGCACTCCCCCAGGGATAAGCTCTACAAAGATCCTCGTTGTCAATAATATCCAAGTAATGCACTTCAACCAAGCTTGTTTTTTTGTTAGAACACAAGATGATTGACTGAAAAATATAAAACTCTGCAATCTTCACTGCATCATCTTCATCGACCAGAGATGCCGGGGTCATTGATACTAAAAATTTACGAACGTCTGACACCTGAAGATTTCTTTTGCCACGAAAGTACTGCTTCAGAAGCCTCTGATTCATATTTATAGCAGGTCCATCAAACAATTCCTCACGGTTTGCAGAAAACCTCAAACCAGTGTAAACATGATATTCTTCGGGACCAAAATGGATGAGATGACCAAAAATATTAAAACTTAATCTATTCGGATCACTGCTCACAATACGTGACAATAATAAACAGTGCAGTAACCTCATAGAAGTTTTGTACGACTGCAACTTCAAAAAGTCTCCAAACACACCATCCGAAAGCTTCTTACGCTGTGCTTTACTGAAATTTGAAATGATATTATCCAAATTGTGCTCCCCTTGCCAATATGCATTCATGTTGAACCAGCGGTCAAATGGATACACTAGATTACCTTCCATTCCAGCATCCATATTGCACAAAGCTAACAATAAAAGAAAAAACTATCAGTCACACATACAAAATAAACAAATACAGGTTTGAGGATACACACAGACACACGCACGCACACAAAAGTTCATTCCTTGCAGACAGAAGTATAATAATAGTAGGCTGAGAGCACACACTGAGTCACACACATATGGGCGATAGGCTTCAGTCCACTAGAAATGAACATCTGTCCTATGTGGACTGAGCATACACACATACATAAGTTATTGGTGCTGCACCAGCTATAGGCAACTTGAATCAGGGTGCAATGTACACTAAGGTCAGAGGAAACCAGGGAAATAAAAACTTCAAGAGACAGGCAAAGAAATTCTACTGTGATTTCTGCAAACTGACTAAATGGCGGCTGGAAACTAAATGCCTACCCTCAAGATTACAAAAAAAGAAAAATTGGTCCTTCTGCCTATAATGTGCAATCAGAAAGTGAAGATATTCCTTCACAGATTGGAAAGATAAGTCAAAACTGGAAGCTGCACTATTCAAACCGTGTTCAATGAAGCGCACGCTTCATCTGCTGAAGCATGAAGCAACTGAAGCATGAAGCGAGCGCTTTAAGCGATGAAGCAACCGATTTTACAAACAACGCTTTTACAAACAGTGCTTTCTACCTAAATGCAATGGTGACACATACTGTGTTTTTTGCCTTGAGATAGTGCTTGTGACACACACACAGAGACAAGAGTTCAGTCCATCACACACAGAGACAGAAGTTCAGTCCATCACACGCAGAGACAGAAGTTCAGTCCATCGCACACAAACACACACAAACACAGACAAACACACACACACACTGAGTCAGATGCATTGGGAACCGGGGGGGGGGGGGGGGGGGACTTCAGTCCACTAGGAATAAACTGCAATCACTGGAGACAGAAGTTCAATCCTAGTGGAACTTCAGTCCATCACACACAAACGTAAATTCAGTCAATCACACACACGCACACGCACTCGACGATCACAGAGACGCACACACACATAACTTTACTACACACACACTAGAACTTGAATAAAAATTAACTACTAAATACGCAAAAAACATACAAAATTAAACTTAAAAATAACGTTACTTAACTTAACAACAACATATTTCACAAAAAAATACAAAAAAAAAAAAAAAAATACAAAAAAGTAGTATATGAAAAGAGAGAAATGTTATACCTGCGAAAATGCAAAGGTGAAGAGAGAAAACGTAATGCAATACAACTAAAAATGAGTTCGTTAACTATTCTACGTTTGAAGATGATTTTTGCATGAAGATTCAGTGAAGAAGAAGGGTTAAAATGCATGAAATGAACAGGTTAAAATGAAGAGAGGGGTTTTAAAAACCCCTGTCAATTCAGAAAAGATGAGGGGTAATTTGGACTTTTAAATATGCCCCGTTTAGTGTACTGCCACAAAAGTGGCCTCTAGTGTAAAGCCACTGAAAAAAATGGCCTCAAACTAAATACCAGTGTTAAAAGTGGCCTCTGGGCGAAATTTTTACGCTGGGATGCTCATACAGTCCAAACAACTACAGAATATGCTCATAGTGCATGAAATGTCAAAATAAGAACAATTACATGCTCAACAGTTAAAAATATCGTATTTTCAAGTGTCAAATCAAATAACAATAAAAAAGTACTCCCTCCGTCCCATTTTAGTTGTCGCTTTTAGCTTTTGCACGTCCATTAAGAAAATCAATAAATAGACTATACATTTTACTATGTTACCCCTATTTAATATATGACTATTAAATTTTTTTTTAGAATACCTTTAATAATTAAGTGTATATTTGGAAAGAATGAGCAAAAAATGTCTTGAAATCCTAAAGTGTCAACTAATTTGGGACAAACGAATTTTGCTAAAACGTCAACTAATGTGGGACGGAGGGAGTATATGCAACTATATCCAAGGCAGTGTACGTACAAGAAATATATGTACAAAATCTAAATATGGAAGAATTTTACCAAAGAAAGGAATAGAACTACTTACCTTGGCCTGAAGATAGCCTTGCTACTCCACGACCAACTTTCCTTGCCGAATTTCCTCCAAACGAGATCGTGCTATTTAAAAGAACGTTCACATAATTAATCAAAGCACACGGTTCAGTTTTCTATGTCTTAGGACAATTGAGTTGAAAAGTACTTTGGAGTATGATTTAAAGGACTTTTAAATATTATAATGATTAAAAAATTCTTTAATTATTATGACAAATGGTTCTTGTGCATGATTAAACTCATTTACATGCTGGTTAATTAAGGTCTTTATGATACCAAGTGCTGAATCCAAGCGAGAACCTAAAAATGGAAGCAGAGTACCAAGGCGGTGATGTGATTTCTTTTAGGGAAAATAATAAACCCTAAAAGACCTTGATGCAGTTGGAAGAAGCTTCTTGGAAGGCGCATAAAAGATCTTGAGAGATTTACCAGTGCTGAAGAAGGAAAAAATTGTGTAGGAAAGAAAGACCATAATGGGAGACGGGCTTTGTACAAAGTTCTACAAGGAAAAGTTTTATATGCTCATAATGACTCCTACACACTATATATTTTGCATCTTAAAGACTTCAAAGCTTTTGACTAAAAGCTATTCACAAGGAAAAATCCCAAACAGTCTTGGAGTGCATACATCATAGATAGATCGAAGAACCTGGTCTAGAAAAGATTATTCTTTTTGTTCTTATTCATTGTCTATTTAATGTAATAGGTGATCGAGTTGTACCAATATACACTTATTATATAAGCATATGAAATTGGTGTCTTGTAAAGAGGAACCTTTATACTACAATTTATAGTTGAACCTTTGTACTACAATTTACAGAGGTAGATTGTAGGGAAATTCACGACCCGGACTGGTCGTGCAAGTGCCTAGGTTGGATTGCTTAGGTGGGTTGCTATAATCTTTAATGGTAGGATGCAACAACAGTGACTTGGATTGGTCAGTATGCTTTAAGGTTTTAAACGTTGTTGCTCTTTAGTGGGAAGTTTGGAAACTTCCACAGTGGCGGGTCTTGATGTTTTCACTCCTTGAGTAAGGAGCTTTCCATGTAAAAATATTTGTTCATTTATATTTCACACTTCAAATTCAATATTTTTAATTGGACCAACATCGAGAACCGAATTATTTTTGTTGGTAAAACTATTAAAATTCCCTTAACAAGAGTAATAAAAAAAATTGCGTATAGCCACTATTCACACCCCTCTAGTGTCTTTATGTGTGCAGTAAGTATAACAAGTGGTATTAGAACAAGTCTTTCTCGTAAATTGCTAACACCTTGAGCAGCTTAAGATATCAACACCTTGTAGTATGAAGGGTACGTTTACTACTCTGACCACCTTGGTTCAATGGGTATCATTATGTTTGGTGGAAGCAACGTATGAAAGTCTTTATAAATGCTAGAGATTATGAACTATGGAAAATTTTGACTCATGCTCCCCTGATCCCAGCCAAAATAGATGATTCTAGAGTGGAAGTACCAAATTCACAGCATGAACTGGGCAAGGATGACTTCGAGATGCTCCAAAATAATGTAGGGCTAAGCATCTTTAGTTTCTCACCTAGGGTGTTTGGACATACAATTGAATGCACAATGGCCAAAGAAGTTTGGATACACTGGAGAATATGTACAAAGACTCTTAGAACAAGGAGCATGAAGGAGAAACAAAGGATCTAATCCATTAGATGAAGTGACAAGAATGTTCGAGAACATGTTCCTTGATGAAAGCTCCAGTGATGAATCTGAAGACACGGATAAGATCAAAGAAAAGATTTTGCATCATTATTCCTATTCATGTTCCATAATGAATGGTCGAGTGACGAGTTAGAGAAAAAAGATGAAGAGGAAGAAACGACACTGATGGCAATTAGTACACAAAGGCTGAGGAGGACAGTATGGAGGTAAGTATCTCGAAACTTAAAAGAAAATCTATAACTACTCAAAAGAAAATTTGGGTGCTCTCCTTGTTAGATAATTTTGACTATTCAAGCATCGAAAAAAGACAAAAGTGGTTGATGAACTTGCCAGTGTAAAAACTGAGAAAGAGAACCTGGTCTGCAAGTCCCTGACCTTGAAGAAAATTCAAAATATGCAAGTAACTAGGTTCCAATAGTTGAACATGATAATATAACTCTCAAGCTTGAAAACATGACCTTTAAGGAGAAAAACATGAAACCACTGGTTGTTAAAATCCAGAACATTATTGAAGCTCATGAAAAATACTCATCCACTTCACGTTGTAGAAAAAGGTAAAATAAGACACTTCAAGAAAATCTGAATAGAACAGAATGTGAACTTGTTAAAATTAGTCACAAGGAAAGGTCATATACTGTAGTGCATTGGCAGAAAAACCACATTAACCTTGATCAAAAGGGGATTGGACAAAACAATTTAGGGTTTAGTGATAATTTTAAAGTAAAGAGTAAGGGTGGCTAACGGTCCGGTTTTGACCGGACCGGACCGGAATCGGGCCGGAAACCGGCTCGGACCGGTCCGGACCGGTTGAAACCGGACCGTTGGCCACTAACGGCCCCCGATCCCGGTACCGAACCGGTGCCTCGAAAAAAAAACCGGGAGGACCGGATAAAATTGGGACCGGAACCGGCCGGACCGGACCGGTCAAAAAAATAAAAAAAAAAACAAAAAACTGCCCGTTTCTAGCCGTTGGGCAACGGCTATTTTGACCTCCTAGCCGTTGTCCAACGGCCAAAAACGGCCAAATACACCCCATAACCACCCCATAACCACCCCTAACTATTTTTTTTCTATAAATACCCCATTATTTCATCATATTTTTCACACAAATCTTCTAATTCTCTCTAATTCTCTCAAATTTTCTACAATATTGCTATTGTTCTACTTTGGCTATTTGTTAAAAATTTATAATTTGGCTACTTTATCAAGTTCTATTTGGAGTTTATATCAAAGTTATATTGTGCTACTTGGTGAAGTTTATAAATATCAAGTATTGGGTTAATTGGAGGCGCTACGTGGTTGAAAATATCAATTTGGCTATTTTTACAATTTTTCGATTATCAAGTATTCAACTAATTAATTGAAGTGGAGGCTCAAGTTTCAACTTCACCTCAATTATACGGTTATATTTGGTTGGTCGTTCCTACTTCTACTCTTTTATTATTTTTTTGTCATATATATTTATTTTATTTGCTATTATTATGTCTCAACGAGGTTCAATTGGAACTAGTAGTGGGGGGCGGGCACGTGGTCGTAGGGGAAATAGGGGTAAAGAAATTGCTGGTAGTTCTAGTCGGAATACCCACCACATAGATGATTCTCAACATTATCATAATATTAGCGCTGATAATATACTTGATCACGAAATGTTAGAAACACGATATGGGAATCAAAGCGGGGGTAATTTAGAAGAAACACCTGAATTTCAAGCTAGTCCACCCGAAGTTCAGTCAGACTTGCCTCCTGAACCTCCTACTAGAAGTAGAATACCGGCTAAACGTAAGGATAGATCTGATGTGTGGGATTTTGCATCAAAGAATGTTGAAGCGCAGACGGCCTCCTGCGGGCTTTGTGATAAGGTGTGGGTTTTTAGAACTGGGGGTACTGAGGGTGGGACGGGTAAACTTAGGAAGCACTTACAAAATAAACATCCTAAAGAATGGGCAACGCGGGCGGGTGGTATATATTTAGGGACCGAACATGGGGGAGTAGCGCATGATTCTTCTTCGGGTATCCAAGCAAGAATTAACCATTTAACAGGAGGGCTTCTTACTTATGATAAACAAAAGGATAGGGAAGAAATTGCTAAACTAGTTGCCCTCGAGGGTTTACCTTATAGTTTTCCTTCTTCTACTGGTTTTGTTCGTTATGTTCAGGCTGTATATAATCCCTCTTTTAGAGGTTTTCCAAGAACTACTGTTAAAAATGATATTATTAAATTTAAGAACGAATATCAGGATTATTTGCGATATATGTTTGATAACTTTGACACTAGAGTATGTCTTACTACGGATATGGGTCGTTCTACTAATGGATGTGATTATATTACTGTGACTTGTCATTGGATAGATCCTGATTGGGTTTTTCAAAAACGTATTATTGCTTATAAAATTGTTGATGAACCACACACAGGAAATTATATTTGTAACAAAGTTTCATCAATTTGTCGTACGTACTGTTTGTCTAACAAAGTTTTTAGTATTACGGTAGATAATGCTACAAACAACACAGACGCACTTAGGAACTTGATACCTATTTTGAACCCTCCTTTTCCTGAATTTTTTCATGTTAGGTGTGCATGTCATATTTACAACTTAGTAGTAAGAGATGGTCTTGTCTTGTTTAACGAAATTATCGACAAGGTGCAGATAGCTATTACTTATATTTTTAGAAATAAAAACCAAGAAAGAAGACGAGAATGGGAAAGAAAATGTGTAGAATTAGGAATGCCAGTTAGGAGAGTCCCAAAGGAAGTTTGTACTAGGTGGAACACTTTATATGAGGCATTGAATGTTGCTTATGAATATAGACTGCCTATTTCTCAAATGTATAATAATTTATGGAAATCTATCACCTTAAAGATGAGGATTGGCAAGTTGTTCAACATCTTCTTCAGTTTTTACATAAATTTTATCAAGCTACTTTAGAATTTTCCGGTCAATATTATCCAACTACTCCTACCATGTTATATTATATAGCTGGAATATCGGAATTATTGAAAATGTATAAACAATATGCAGTTTACTTACCGGCTGTACGGTTAATGATTGAAAAGTTTAGAAAATATTTTTTTCCAATTCCTCCTCTTTTTTACATTGCTTCTGTGTTGCATCCTGCTTTTAAAATTAAGTTAACTGAACGACTTGTTAGAGAAGTATATGCAAATTTAGAAATTACTCCAGATGAAATTGCTACTAATGGGTATCCAAGTGTAGACAAGGCTGTTGCTAAAGTTTATGCAGATACCGTGGCTGTTTTTGCAAAGTATAGAGCTTGGGCAGACACTGCAGAGCCAACGGAACCAATACTATCCACCGGGCAAAGTTCTTCACAGGCAGGAGCAGGAATGCGCACTTTTGGGGGACTTGACGAAAAGTTGCTTTCAGAACAGGACGAGTACGGAGAGGAATACAGCGAGTTCCAAGTGTATTTAATTCAATATCCAAAGAAACTTAACAACTTTGGAACTGCGAATTTGTTGGATTATTGGAAGAATCAAGAATCGCAATTTCCAATTCTTGCAAAAATGGCCCGGGATATATTAACAATTCAAGCTTCATCAGTTGCATCGGAAAGCGCTTTCAGCCAAGGAAGATTTCAAATTGGAGATCACAGATATTCGTTGAGAGAGGAGGCAATGGAGACAGGAGTTTTATTCAGGGATTGGATAAGAGCAGAGCGAAGAAACTTTGGTCTACCAGAACTTACTAAGGAAAGGGGCAGAGCATATATCGATCAAATTTTGAGCGACGGAACAAGTGAAGGGAGTCAAACCGGCAATGAAGAAGAAGAAGAAGACGAAGAACCAGAAGGAGATGATTAACAAGATCAACAACGGCCAGTTCCAAAAGAAAAGCCTACAAGTGTCCTCAAGAAACTAGCTAATATGTTTAAAAGAATGTAATATTCTAAATAAGAATTTTGAATTTACAAGTTTTTGTTTAGATGTAATTTGCACTTCTTATATCTTAAACAATTCAATAAAATTGCTCCAAGTCTTGGAATTCAATCACAACTATTGTCTTCATACTATTTATTTTTAATTTATAGTTTGCGCAAAAAATACTACAATTAATTACTAGTTTGTAAATTAGTTCAAATATTGAATTTTGAACTTAAAGAATTAATTCAAAAATTTGAATTTACTAAAATTAATTCAAAGTTTGAAACTTTGAATATTGAACATAACAAATTAATTCAAAACTACAAGTTCAAATTATAAAAAATACTACAAGTTTTTTTATTCTAAGTTTAAACTTTAATATATACAAGTAAAAACTAAATAATATTTTGTTGTAATATTTTTCAAAGTTTCCATCACTTTAAATAAAACTCAATGGAAAAACAAAAAAACAAAAAAAAAAAAAAAAAAAAAAAAAACTTATTTGGGCCGAACTGCCGGACCGGACCGGACCGAACCGGACCGGACCGGCATTTTGGCCCAACGGCTCTCTTTCAAATATAGCCGTTGGCCAACGGCCAAAAACGGCTATATTTGCCTATCACCCCCCCTAAACGCCCCCCATAACCCCCCCCCCCCCCCCAACCTATTTTTATCTATATATACCCTATTATTTCATCATTATATCACACAATTTACTATTTTCTATCAATTTTTCTCTCAAATTACTCTCAAAGGCTATTTTCTAAATTTCTTCCAAAATCCAAACAATTATAATGGCTGAAAATCAAGCTCCCGCTGCTCCCGCTGCTCCTGAACGAAGACGTCGTTCTATAGTGTGGGAACTTATTACGAAAGATACTGAATCTCAGAAAGCTAAATGTAACATCTGTAACAAAGAGTGGCAAGTTTACACTGGACCCAACAATGGAGGGACGGGAAAGTTTAGGCAACACTTAAAAAAAAACCACAGAACCGAATGGGATATAATAAATGGCTTTATTCCGCGTGATTGAAAATTTGAAGAGATGGCTAAGGGAATATCTATTTCAATTATGTATTTTCGAATTTCTAGTTTATTTAGTATCTTTGTAATTTTTCGATTTCTAGTTTGTTTTGTCATTTCAATTATCTATTTCTCATTCAATAAACGTTTGTTTTGTTTCATAAACTTTACACTGATAAAGTAACAAACTAGAAGACGTCGTTCAATTATTTATTTCTCATTCAATAAACTTTACATTAATAAATTTTAAAATATAATTTACATAATTATTTTGTTAATTTGTTTCATTAAAAAATATAATTTACCTAATTATCACAAATGATGTTTAAATAAATTGTTAAGTTTTTCAAATTTTAGTTTTATTTGCCTAAAAAAAAAAAAAAAACAAAAACAAAAACAAAAAAACCGTTAATCGGCCGGACCGGACCGGTACCGACCGGCCTAACGGTCGCCGGAACCGGTTCCGATCCGGCTCCAATATTTGAAACCGGCATGGACCGGACCGGTAGACCGGAATTCCACCGGTTTGAAATTTTTTTGGCCCGGTTCCGGACCGGAACCGGACTCCGGTACCGGTTCCGGACCGGACCGGACCGCTGGCCACCCTTAGTAAAGAGAGTTATTTGGGCTGAATGTGAAGAAAAGGTAGTGCCACAAAGAAAGAAACGCATAGATGTGACTACCTCAGCCCAAGATGGCCCAATGCAGATGATGCTTAAGTGAACTAAAGGGGTCATTTGTTTTTATTAAGATTAACATGTCTGAATCTGAATACACATCTGATTATTAAGATGTTGTATCTATACCTGAATATTAAGTAATTAAGCGTGTTTGTTTATTCAATATCTGAATGAGCATAATTTTATTTATTTATAAAAATCAATAATCATTAACAAAAGTAATACATTCACAACTTTCAACTTGTCTCTTCTCCACCGTCGTAGCCATTCATATCCACTACAAATTGAACTTTCAGATTCCCCATTATTTAATCTCCAAGGCTCAAATTCAAACGAAAGAAAAAAAAAATAGATTCAATTTTTAATTCTATTGTATCCCCAAAATCAATTCCACCACCTACCTTACTATCGAACACTTCATAGATCAGAGAATTGATCGGCGATGCATTTTTCATATATCTGTTGTCCAAGTAATTTTTCTAGGTTGACATTTAGTTATACATTTTTAGCTGTCAAAAGCTCTTTTTCAACTGGTAATAATCTATTTGATCCAAATCCACCATTTTTACCAGCATGTTCTTCAATTTCTGACATTGTTCTTTCGCCAAAACCCACTTCTATTTTTGTATCTATTCTTTTCAAATAATATTTCAAAGTGGATCTTGTTAAACTCTAAATTTGAAGCTGAAAAATATGATTAAAAAATGGATTAACGTTTGAAAATTGCAACTCTAAAATTTCCAGTAAAAGTTTTGAGTTATAATAGTACTTTAGGCTTTGGTAATTGGAGAGAGAAAGAGAGGGTTGAGAAGCCTTTGCAAACTGTGAAGGATTATTTCCGAAAAAGAAGCCGTGACACTTTTAAGAGTCTGTATGGTATAAAGACATAGTTAAAGATATGGTTTATTAAGAGTTAATAAGTTCCATTGAGTAATTTTAAAGAATAAAAAATAAATGCACGTAATGGGTAGTTATCTGAATTATTCAGATTCAGATCCCCATTAAGTTCAAACAAATAAGGCCTAAGAATGGTGTGATATCTCTTTTCAGTCTAGGAAAGAAATCCAAGCTTGGATGTATTTCTAAATCTATCTTTTAATCTAATTTTGTAGGCTAGGTGCGA
Organism: Petunia secreta; assembly: GCA_029990175.1. Taxonomy (NCBI): domain Eukaryota; kingdom Viridiplantae; phylum Streptophyta; class Magnoliopsida; order Solanales; family Solanaceae; genus Petunia; species Petunia secreta. Next base: position 20,043,687 of record JARKIP010000009.1, read on the forward strand.
GGAAGCAACCGAAAAAGAATGAAGGCAAATATTTGCTCAAAGCTTAAGAAGAACTTGAACCAGGTCCTCTTACCAACAACCTTTGGCGAAGGAAGTGTGGCATGCTCTGAAAAAGGTAAAAGCAAATATTGTTGTAAGCCACTCCTCCTTAGTAGGTAGTGTAGTATTCACTTTAAATTTTACTTTTAAATTAAAAAAATAGCAAAAAAACAAAAAGTTGAAAAATAAAAAAAGAAAGGATATTGGTTGATGGAAAAAAGTGCTCAGGTTATTAATGCTCATATAGATAGACAAAATTGAAAATAATTAATTCAAGAACCTGGTCCCTCTATTGGCTTCTACTTGTCTAAGGTTGTTCTTCTGATTTATATATAATAATAAATCATGGTAGGAAATCTATGAATCACTTCATGGTGGGAATCTATTTTGAAATGGTTTAAAGTCTGTAATTAGAATTGATATATGCTTAATGAATGGTTAAAAAAGATATTATTGAAACATGAAGTGATGACAGATATTTTCTATCAATTGAGCGGACGAATGTCGCTCCAGTAAAAAAAAAAAAAAAACAAGCTCTATGAAGTGATGAGGGATTTTAGTGCCGGGTGCCAGCACGACTTTTTTTGAAAACCAGGGTCGTGTCAGTGTGTCTTATTGAATTATAAATAAACTAAATAGTTGATATATTAGAAGAACTGCATAATTGACGATGTACAACTATAAGTTAATTACAATTAATATAACGAAGTAGATAATAATCCTTAAGTAGGCTCATTATTCATCAGTTTGAACTACCTTTTAAGACTTTCGTAACTTTTAGTATATATAAGTATGGATACAAGTGCAACAAAGACGTATTATGTTGAATAAATAAAATACATTATGTATGAGTAGAAACAAGGGTTTTTTTTACACAAATATACAAATTTTCACACTTAATTACAAAAAAAAAATAGCAATATTTTACAAATGACAGTACATAGCAATATTTTCCTAACACATTTTTTACAACATTTCATTTTTAATAATTACACTTACCCCACTTTCCTACAAACCCTAAAACATTTTCTCCACTCCCCCAACCAAACCCAGTCGTCATCCCCCATTTCCTACAAACCCTAAACCAAACATACAACAGAGAGAACACTATCGGCGGAGGTGAACTCCCATCGCCGGTCGCTCAGAGCTCCCATCGCCGATGACCCTTTTGTTTCTCTTCCTCTACCTTCGATTAGTCTGTTATTGAAGCAAAAGAAAAATGCAAAAGGGAAGGCGAAGCAACAATGATGGAAGGCGATGCAACACTGATGCTACCAGAGCCCTCTCACCGGAAAAAGGACCCGACGTCGCTCCTCCATTCCACCGCTGTCTCATCAGAGAAGTTCGATCTGCTTTGGGACTTAATGGAGTCTCTGTTGATATACATTTCTACTTTACAAATCTCAGTTATATATATGTAGTACACGAACAATATTCAATTTTTTACTGCTACTGTGAGACTTGGGGATGAGAATTGGGCATCATTCATCACTGCTACTGTGATTTTCCAGTTGCACCAGTTGCTTGTATTTCATTTTTCTTGCTTTCTTTTGGTTTGGATTTTTGTGACATTGTTGTTGAATTTTTGGCCGAGATCTACTTGGATTTCTTGGCACTTTTTTTCTGTTTGTCTTTTGCTTAAGCTTGTTTATCAAGATGTTTTGTTTATTATTACTGGGTTTGATATCGTATATTTTTGCCACTTGATTATGTAGTTCTTCTATTTGTTCTTCTATCTTCTCACTGAAACATTGAAACAATATGAAACAGTTGGTGAAACAGTCTGATACGGTCTGAAATGGCATTGAAATAGTATGACACAGTCTAAAACAGCATTGAAACAATCTAAAATTGTTATTGAAACCGCCTGATAGAAGCACAAGTTTAATTACTTCTTTCAGAAACAATAAAAACAATAGAATGATACAGTTTAAACGGAGTTGATACAGCCTGAAACGGGAGTTGATACAGTTTAAAACAATCTGAAACAGGGAGTTGATACAGTTTAAAATAGTCTGATATAGTCTGAAATGATGTTCAAACAGTATGATACGGTCTGAAACGACATTGAAACAATCTGAAACAACTGTTGAAACAGTCTGAAACGGGGGGTTGATACAGTTTAAAATAGTCTGATACAGTCTGAAACGATGTTCAAACAGTATGATACGGTCTGAAACAGCGTTGAAACAATCTGAAACAACTGTTGAAACAATCTGATACTGTCTAAAACGGCGTTGAAACAGTATGATACGGTCTGAAACGGTGCTAAAATAATTTGAAATAGTGCAGAAACAGTTAGATACGGTGCTGCAGAAACAGTTGAAACGTGCAGAAACAGTTAGATACGGTGCTGCAGAAACAGTTGAAACGGTGCAGAAATAGTTAGATACGGTGCTGCAGAAACAGTTGAAACAGTGCAGAAACAGTTAGATACGGTGCAGAAATAGTTGATACGGTGCTGAAATAGTGAGATTCAACGAGATACATTGAGGATGGATGAGGAAAAGTGAAATTAGGGAAAATGAGAGGAGTAAAAGTGAAATTGGAGGGAAATGATGGAAGGAAAAGTGAAAAAATGGGAAATGGGAGGAGCAAAAGTGATATGGGGGGAAAATAAAAGGAAGAATGTAAGGGTTTGGTATGTTATGGGAAAATATTGCTATGGAAAATATTGCTATGTTTTTACTATGTTTGTAATTATCTTGTGTTTTCCTCTATATAGGATAATTTTACTAAAATATTGCTATGTTTGGTAATTAAGCTCTAAAACTTGTACTTTTATGTAAAAAATCCTAGAAACAACCTAACTAGAATTGTTGTTTGGATATGAAAATATATTATAACAGAAAATGACATGAACAAATGCCACGACATAAAGACAGCTTAATTCAGATACCGGGTTGTGGTATATTGTGAAAGAAAATTATACGTATAGACAACATAAATTCGTAACAAAGTTTTTAAGTATCAAAAAAATTAAGGAGGACATATGGACTCACCAACAGATAATTTGGTGGTGCTTATCCGGTATATGCAAAATATATAAAATTTATATGTTGTGGCATTTGTTCATGTTGTTTGCTGTTACAATAGATTTCATATAAAAACAAAAACTTTTGTTAGGTCGTTTCTAATCATATATAATATGTTTTATTTATTTAACTACTTAAGGAGGATACATAAAAAAAGTAAATTGAAATACAAATTGTAAACAACTTTGTATTTTACAATTTTTAGTTCTACTACTATAAGTAGAACTAAAAATGAAAATGGAGACGACTTATTATCCTCAGAAGTACCATATATCAATTCTTATTACTTATTGGAATGACCTCGGCCAAAAACATATAATCAGTACTCACAATTTTACTCTGCTTAAAATTTATCTCTAATACCAAGTTATAATATATTGTAAAAGAAATGTAAGAGGAATGGCTTGTAAAAAGGAAAGAGTAAATAAAATATTTAGCCCTTTAGCATAGTAGCCGTATATCAAAATGAATGCTGGACAATTCGCACAAACACTAGCAAAATTTTAATCTAAATAATAAATGATACATTCAGTAGCATCGTCCAAAAAATTAGGAGAATCCAAACTAAATTAGATGATAATATTTTCTTAACCAAAAATATCATTGTAACATACTCCACATCTATCATCATCTTTTTCTTTCCACACCCACCAGTGCAGTTCATATTTTCTTCAATCATGAATTTATTCATCAATTTTTTCCACACAGAATACATACATGCAAAACTTGGAAGTTCCAAATAGAAAAGAAACCAAAGGAATTTCACTTTGCAAAAATATGACACCATAAGCAATAGTTTGCCTTTTTGTCCGCGCTAACAGCGGCTTTGCAAAAATGTCACAGTTAAGGTTTAATGAAAAAAATTCGGACGGAAACACCCTTGTCAAGTTTTTAGGTCGGGGCCAAGAATTGCCTTTATACCTCTCTGCTATTCAACACTTATCCCTTCAAGTATTCGCAAAAGGCAATACTTGCCGCACTTAGTCGTAAGTCTTGGCAAAGGCCAAGACTTGCCTTTGACCCCTCTCTATTTGCCAACACTTATCCTTAAAATATTGGCAAAAGGCAACACTTGCCGCACTTGGTCGTAAGTCTTGGCAATTGCCAAGACTTTCCCCCTCTATTATTTTCCTACATTCTCGCCATATAACTTGAATTATTGGCAAAACAGTACTTGCCTTTGAAATATTGACAATTGCCAAAACTTACAAGATTTTTGCCGTGAAGTCTTGGCTCTGGACTAAAAAGGGTATTTTTCTAAAACGTTACTTACCGCAGGCATTTTTACAAAACCACTCTTTATGGAGGGGACACAGTGAAATTTTTTGCGTGAGAATAGTATTGATGGCTGAAATTAGCCTCTATTTATAGGGGTATTTGCATGTTAGCACCCTTTGCATGTTGATTAAGTGTCTAACCAAATTAGCCACTTGGCAAGGCATTTTTAGCACTTATCAAAATGGTCTCATGCAAAAGACACTTGTAAATTATTTTCCATGCACTTAGACACTTGTATTATATTTCATTTCATGAAGGATATTTGGTGAAATATTTTGAAAATATTATCGCAATTTCCTTATAGTCCCCCACATATTTCAAAAGGTTTAAAATTAAGAGATACAAAATAATGGAGGTAAATATGAAGGGTAAGACTTGCTGGAATTACACGGTCCAAATGTAGTAAGTATGGTATCTTTTGGACTATGAACCAAACTTAAATCGATAAAACATGACTCACAGAATTGCTAGTGAAATATTATATTTCTATGAACCAATAATTCTTGTTGTAAGCCAGAGGATTTACCAGTCACATTTTGACCCGCAATTTTGCTGTTCAAAGCGTTTTATGCGCGACTAGACCATGCACGTGTGTGTTTATTCATGAGAGCTATAGAAACTTGGCTAGAATCTCATAAGAACGGCCCCATTCCCCTCTCATATAGGTGAATTCATCAAGTGTATACTGTTTTAAATACACCATCCATAAGGACTATAATTTATTAAGAGTTATAACGCAGCCCTCCAAGTAGTAGCAGTTAAGCACTCCCATTTAAGTGCTTCAGATTCAATATCGACTTGTTATTATGCATATGAACCTACTTCATGGGATCTCCAATCACATAGGTTGGGTTACCATCTCTATTGACAATCATGTTAGCCTTAACTCCATCTCTTTTGAGCTTTGAGGAATCAAATTTCTTCTCAAAGTTTTAGTCAAAGGATCGGCCAAATTCACTTCTGACTTCACATAATCAATGGAAATCATTCATTCTCTCAGCAGCTGCTTAACAACTTTGTGTCTCAGACGCATGTGTCTGTATTTTTCATTATAAGATTTTATTTTGGTAACATCAATTGCCGCTTTACTATCACAATGGATAGACACATGAGGCAACACATCCTTTGTTAAAGGGATATCAACTAAGAAGTTTCTTAGCCACTCAGCCTCAGAACCAGCCAACTGCAGAGCTATAAACTCTGATTCTATAGTAGATTTAGCAATTATAGTTTGTTTAGCTGATCTCCACGCTATTGCACCACCATCAAGGGTGAACACATTGCCGCTAGTAGATTTTGTCACATCTGAATCAGAGATCCAGTTAGCATCACTTTATCCTTCTAATACAGTGGGAAATCCACTATACAGGATACCATAATTCATGGTTCCTCTTAAATATTTCATCAGTCTCACTAATGCAGACCAATACTCTTGATCGGGATTATGAGTATATCTACTCAGTCTATACACAATATAGGCTATATCAGGCCTTGTAAAATTTATTAAATTCATCAGACTCCCAATAATCTGAGCATATTTAGACTGAGCAACTAGGGCTCCTTTATTCTTTTTCAATTGAGAGCTAGCATCATAAGGAGAGGGGTCAAGTCTCTCAACATAGTGTTCTTGTGACAACATAATACCATCATCACTTATGATTTTAACTCCCACTATCATGTTCACTTCACCCAGATCTTTCATATCAAAATTAGATGAAAAAGATAATTTGGTACTCTACATAATATTTAAACTTGTAGTAGCAAATAAGCATATCATCAAAATATAAATAAATTATCACAAAATCACCATTTAACATTTTAGTATAAACACATTTGTCCGCCTCAATTTAAGAAAATCTGTCTCTCATTAAGACTTGATCAAATTTATCATGCCACTGTTTAGGAGCTTGCTTTAGACCATAAAGAGATTTAATTAAGTTACAAACTTTTTTTTCTTGCCCAGGAATAATACATCCCTCAGGCTGAACAATATAAATTTCTTCTTCTAAATCCACTTAAAAATGCCGTTTTGACATCCATTGGATGAATAAAAAGTTTATAAACTGAGGCTAAGGCAATTAAAAGTAGAATAGAAGAAATTCTAGTCACTGGTGCAGATGTATCAAAATAGTCAATATTTACTTTTGTAGAAAATCCTTTTGCAACAAAATGAACTTTATATTTTTCAATAGAACCATCAGGATTAATTTTTAAAAAAAAAAATCCATTTACAACCAATAGGTTTTGCACCAAGAGGTAAATCAGTTAAAACCCACATTTTATTTTTAATAATAGAATTAATTTCAACTTTAATTGCCCCTTTCCAAAATTCATCTTTAGAGGAAGAAATAGCTTCAAAATAATTCAATGGTTCATTATTTACAATAAAAGTTTGAAAATCATTTCCATAAGAAAAATATTCTTTTCTAGGCCTTTTGCTCCTTCTCAATTCCTCAACAGAGGTACTCTCTTTATTTCTTTCAACAGGCGCTTGAGAAATTTTATCGGACAGTGGAAAAAATATTCAATAATAGTATTGCAATCAAGCACAATAATTTTCAAAATAAGAAATCTATATGCAGCACTATGTTCAGCATATCCAATTAATATGCAGTCAGCAGTTTTAGAATCAATTTTTCTCTTTTTAGGTTCATGCAAAAGAAATTTAACAAGACACCCTTGTAAGAACTAAATTGTAGATTAAACTACAATTACCCTAGGACCTATCATGTCAAATCATCAAGATTAAAATATTAGATGCGGAAGCGTACCTGAATCTATAGGAATGGGTGAAGTCCTGCCGTCTCGCGGTTAGGTCTTCCAAACCATTACGTGGGGTGGCTGTCACTCTTCCAACGATGGGATATTAGAAAAGAAACCCCTCGTCTGGTTTGGGGACCATAACCCTATTTATAGTTGCACACACTTTATGTATTTCTAATTAAGCCCATCATTTAATTAGAATATACATCCGGGTATCTACACATAAGACCCATACTTTATGAGGTATTTAATTAGGCCCCTCAACTTTAAACTTTAGTAGATCACTTAATTGGGCCAACCTTTAATGATAGCAGTCAACATACAATTATTATTGATACATATGTATGTGTAAGTCCATAAATTCTTACAATCTCCCACTTGGACTACACATATATACACATAGCCTTATAATTGTATATCACCTTATGAGCTCCAAATATTTGCTATCATAAACTGAAGTACCTCTAAACAATCTCATCCATCAATCATGCCAACATAGAGCCAAGGCGGCTTTCGCTGCACTTATATCGCAACTAAACCTTCCTTGATCACGTATACCAACATAACCAAATGACATAGATCAAGTATGGATGCATAGCATGGAAATTACTTGTAATGTGATCTAGACATGCCTATTTCCAAATGGTCCAACCGAAAAACAAGTCAGAGTGGAAAATTTACCGAATACTTTATTTCTGCAGAAATATCCATAAAATATCCTTAAACTGAAACCGTAAACCTGAAACCGTAAACCAAAACTGAAGTGTGTCTATATAAAAGAACATTGAAAGGTTACAAACTCTCACTGAAACTGAATATCCTTAACCGACATGCCACCTCTATGAGCACTATGCTCATGAAAAGCCTTCGGTGGTAGTCCCTTAGTATGTGGATCCACAATATGGAGTTTGTTATATTATGTTCTATAGACACCTGACCACTCTGAACTCTAACTTTAACAACCAGGAACTATATGTCAATGTGCTTTGACTTTACCGAACTCCTGTTGTTATTGAAATATGAGACTGTTAACTTATTGTCACAAAATAACCTTAGTGTCTTTCAGCTTTATCCTTAATTTGTAGCCAGTGACAAGATTTTGCAGTCATATTCCATAACTTTGATGCCTTATAATGCACCATAAACTTTACTGTCATGGTGAGATGAGCTATGAGTGTCCATATAACACTCTTCCTTATATAGCTCATCCACCAAGTATTCAAATAGAGCCTTTGCACTATCTTGGCATCTAGTGAAGTCGGTATCTAAATACTTGATTATCTTTAACTTTTCCGACTTCTTGTATGTGAGCTTAAAATCTTTTGTTCTCTGTAATTACAACATAAACCCTTAGCTACTCCTTAATTCTTAATTTCAGCATTACTCAAATATATGCCAAACATCCCAATAATGCACGCAATATTTAAATGCGTACAAACCTAAGTATGCATTAAACATCTGTAACTAAAGCACAATAAATGTTTTGTATTTTCTTAATTACAAAATTATCTTAGAGCATTGTTTAAGACTGAACCTTTCTCCTTTAGCAATAAGGGTATCGCCTAATTCACAATCTTTCATACCAAATCTTTAATACCTTTCCAATATAGGCCTTTGTGATAATTCAAAAGTACATCGAGAGTAATCTCGATATATTTGAATCCTTATTCAAAATTTGCATCACCAAGATATTTTATCTCAAAATTCTTTATCAAAAGTATCTTGGTCTTACGCAACAAGCCTATATTATATGAACCAAGAAATATATCATAGGCAAACAAAACCAGAGAAATATGCTTACTCCCACTGACCTTGTGGTATACAAAATAATCACCAAGATTTATCTCGAAACCAAATGAGACAATAACTTAATGAAATTTGTGATACCATTGATAAGACGCTTGTTTAAACACATAGATGGATTTCTTTAATTTGCAAATCATTGACTTTGCATTATAAAACACAAAGTTTTCTAGTTGCACATTTACTCATCAAAATAACCATTGAGAACAACAATATTGTATCCATCTATGTAGCTTAATATCAAAATATTTGATCAATGCCATTATAGTCATGAAAGAGTCTTTCAATAAAACCGAAGAGAAAGTCTCTTTATAATTGATGCCTTCTTATTTCTAAGTGAAGCCTTTAGCGATAAGACATGCCCTATACCTATCCACATTGTCTTTCGAATCCCTTTTGGTTATAAATATCCATTTTCAATCAATGAGCTTCGCACCTTCAGCCAACTGGACAAGGTCTCGCATATCATTATTCTTTATGTGCTTCATCTCTTTATTCATGGTATCAATATACCTTTGAGAGTCAGAACTTTTCATGGCTTGACAAAAGTTGACAGAATCATCTTTCATCATCCTAATGCCAACTTTATGTTCTTAGAGAAATGCAGTATAATTATCTGAAACTGCACTTCTCCTCTCTCTCTCTCTCTATATCTTTTAATAGCATTGTTTCTTGAGGCTGTGGAGTTTGTTTTTCGGAAATAACTTTTTGAACGTGAAGTTCAATGACATTGTCTTGAAGACATTGTCTTGAACCGGAGTTTCTTCTTGAACTATCTCAGGTATAGTAAACTGTTTCTGAGCTTAGTCAATAGCAATCTGATGAATATCAACATATTCCTTTTCCAAGACAATGTTATTCTTTCTTCCCCTCAAACTCAACATCCTCAAAGAACTGTACATTATTCGTCTCATAATAGCCTTAGCTGTGGGATCCTAAAACTTGTAACCCCTAAATTTTTCAGAGTATCCAATAACATAGCAACTGAAAGTTTCTTTGTCCAGTTTCATTTCTTTTGGCCTAGAAGGCCTTGCCTCAGCTGGACATTCCTAAATGTGTAAATACTTTAAACAAGACCAATGCTTATCCAAAACACATAAAGGATCTTTTCAGTTGCCTTTAGCCGGAACTCTGTTAAGTAATAAGTTGCAGTTTTTCTAATGAATTAAACAAAGAAGCCATATCTTGAAAAGTTGTCTATGGACATTATGAGATATAGTTAACCATTCTAAGAAACTATAGAGAATTTTCCAGAAATACCAAATCTATAAAAGTTCTAAGACGTATAATTTCTTGTTGGTTCCAAATCTGTTAAGATTTATTTATTTCCTTTTATGCGATTTATGCATATATCAAAAACTGGATAAAATTAATAGGGTCAAGACTGCTGTCAGACACAAATCTCTTTTTCTCCATTTAGAGATATGACTTAATATATTGTATCATAACGAAGCAAAATCTCATCGGTTAGTAAACATGGAAGGATTCTTTAAATGAAGTGACTATATATAGGAAAACTTTAGATTATTGTAACCTCATAAGGAACCCAAACCAACCAATTTTGAATTATGAGAGAGACAATATTTTCATATCAAATGAACAACAATAACCGAATTTGTCCAACCTTGAAATGAAAATTATATTCCGTTTAAAGAAACGGACAACATAAGTCTCACTCAAATTCAAATATAAACTAGGTCTTAACAATAATCTAAGAGTTTCAATAGCTTCAATCTTAACCGAGTTGTCGTTAACAATATTTTCACCATCATTAGGCTTTCGACAATTCATACATCCTTGCATAGACACACTGATATGATGTGTTATCCCAGAATCTTTCCATCATGTGTGTATTGGTGTTGAGTGCAGGCAGTCTCATAACAAACAAAGTTAAGAAAAACATCCTAATAACTCACAACTCCACTTAAGAAACAACCTTCCTTAGTTAAATTTTGATATTACTTTCGTAATCGCAACTTTCTTATTTTATGAACCTGAATTTTGATTTGTCAAGAGTGTACAATTTTTATCTTTTCATTCTTGACAAATTTCCCTTTTCAATTTCGGTCATAAATTTCTTAATTGTCATAATCTTGTTAGGCATAGTGCCCCTGAATGTCCCTGAAATGGCTTTCTTCATGACAATCATAGACATGCGTTTTGATCTCTCACACCTTTCTATCTGCCTCCTTTTATCAAAGATACTCCTTTAGTAAAGGTGGTAGGATTCATCTTTAACACAATGTCAAGATTCCTGACTTCGAGAAGCATATTTAGGTTCTCTTTCTATGATTAAACTTAGTGCCATTTAATTCATTGATTTGATGTTGGCATTAATATTTTGAGGAGTAATTTTAGCTAAATCAGAGAACAACAAATAACAAAATAAGCTCACAATAAGACTTAAACCGAATTGAAAATAAATTTGAATAAAGGTAAACCCCATCTCAAGATACCGGACACTCCATTAATATTTCATCTTTGGACAAAATATTAACTTGTAAGTGATATCTTGACGTAGTAATCAAACACTGGTAATAAAGAACATGTCAAATAACAAATCTTCCTTTGGGCCGATTTATTATTCACACGTAAACCAAATAACCACCACGTGTTTATTACCACAAGAAAGCACATGCAATTCAGTTAAACATTGACCTTCCTTTGGGCCGATCAATATTTACATAGGTTACACGTACGCAACCTTTTATATTTCAAAATGAATAAATCTTCACAAGAGAGGTAGCTTTGGCAACATCTAGCTTTAATTTAATCATCTTAAAATATGTAGAACCATACCAATATCCAAATTTAAATTCACGTAGAAGGAAAATATATTAATTTTCAAACCAAAATAGACTTATGGTGGGCCAAAATCTGAATTATCTGAAGGCTTGACGATCGGCCAAGAAACGAACTTGCCAGTATATACCTTTTATTCCCTTTTTTATTTATTTTTATTTAAATGCTATAAAAGGAAATACAATAAACAAAGAATAGAGAATATCAACTTTTCTGGCAGCACATTAAGCTAGCTCACACGTCAACCTTTTCATAACTCATAGTAAAAATAACGAGTCTAACTTTTGTCCATAAGCCAAATAAGACATATTTAAATGCTAGTTTATATATGTAATAAACTGAAATACACTATGAATACAAACTTGACCTTAAACCTTTTAGAATCCTCTTTCTGGTGCAAAATTCAATTAGAGTAAACCTCCAACGACAAAATCATATATGCTGTGATAGCAGCGTAACCGTGCAGTAGTAAACTTCTTAAATAATATCCTTTTCCTTCTTAAGGTTACATTAATTAACAAAAAAGGAATGAATTCACCCAAAAGGATTTACTAGGAAAGACTTTTAATGGAGTATTCTGACAGCCCTCTGTAAAGGTCTCGTCCAACAATTAAACCAATTCGGTCGCTGACGTAAATCTGTTCTCCATCAAAATTCTTTTATTCTTAATTTCTTTTGTTGCTTTAACAAAATAAAATTGAAACTTTATGCCGCTATCACCAGCCACTTTCTTCATTTGGCTTTGTTTCTTTAAAATCAAATTCACTTTAACAAAATAATAGTCTCAATAATTTAACATATAGGCTCTTGATACCACTTGTAAGAACTAAATTGTAGATTAAACTACAATTACCCTAGGACCTATCATGTCAAATCATCAAGAATTAAAATACTAGATGCGGAAGCGTACCTGAATCTATAGGAATGGGTGAAGTCCTGCCGTCTCGCGGTTAGGTCTTCCAAACCATTACGTGGGGTGGCTGTCACTCTTCCAACGATGGGATATTAGAAAAGAAACCCCTCGTCTGGTTTGGGGACCATAACCCTATTTATAGTTGCACACACTTTATGTATTTCTAATTAAGCCCATCATTTAATTAGAATATACATCCGGGTATCTACACATAAGACTTATACTTTATGAGGTATTTAATTAGGCCCCTCAACTTTAAACTTTAGTAGATCACTTAATTGGGCCAACCTTTAATGATAGCAGTCAACATACAATTATTATTGATACATATGTATGTGTAAGTCCATAAATTCTTACAACCCTCACACTTTTAAATATTTCAGGTTAGGTTTATAACCTTTTAAATATTTCAGGTTAGGTTTATAACCTTTCCACAATTCATAGGGCGTTTTGCTAGTTCTTTTGTGTGGTATTCTATTTTGAAGGTGACAATCAGAAAAAATTCCTTCACCCCATAAATTTTCAGGTACATTTGCACTAACTAACATGGAGTTCATCATTTTTTTTAATGTTCTATTTTTTATTTCAACTACTCCATTAGACTCGGGTGAATATGGAGGAGTTACTACATGAATAATACCTTCCTTTTCACAAAAATCATTTAAGGCTAAATATTCTCCTCCTCTATCAGATCTAGTTCTCTCTTTTTTCTAAAGTTGATTTTCGACCTCAGTTTTATAAGAAATAAAAGCATCAAATGCGTCATCTTTATTTCTATGCAAGTACAACTTAGTATATCTGGAAAAATCATCAATAAAAGTCGCATAATACCGTTTACCACCTCTAGTCATATTTGTATTTAATCATCCAAATCAGTGTGGATCAAAGATAATAATTCAGTCTCTCTATTTACAGGAAAACAAGATTTTCTAGTAATTTTAGCTTCAACACATATTTCACACTTGTCAAAATTATTAGAGTCTAGACAAGATATTAAGCCTAGTGATTGCATTTTTCTTATATATGAAATATTAACGTGTCCAAGTTTAGCATGCCACAAAGAAACAGAGTCAACGATATAAGCAGAAGTGGATGCATTTCATTGATAATACCAGAAACATTCAGTATAAAAAGTCCTTGGTTACAATAGCCCTTTCCAACACACATCATTTTTGTCATTATGATCTTTTCAGATTTAAATGACACTTTTAACCCCACTTTTAATAACAAGGCTACAGAAATCAGGTTTGCCCTAATAGTAGGAACATGTAGCACATTCATGAAGGTTAAAGTTTTTCCTGAAGTGAGTTTCAGGAGTACTTTACCCTTACCAAGGACTTTGGCAGTCCTTGAGTCTCCAAGGTGGAATACTTCATTGTCATCCTGTATAGATGTATAGGAGGAAAATGCTTCTCGATTTGCACAAATATACCAAGTAGCCCCAGAGTCTATCGCTCATTCTTTCACATTTGCTATAATGTTAGCTTGAGAAACGACGGCTGCAATAATATCATCTCCTTCAGCTATGTTAGCCTTAGGAGGATAACTCTTTTCTTTGTCGTCTCCCGCTCTCTACCTACATTGTGCGGCATGATGACCTGATTTTCCACAGATAAAATAAGAACTTTTTTTTTAAAGTTAGGTTTATTGGGCTTGTAATTTTTAGATTTTTATTAGTGTACCTTTTATTAGGGCTTTGAACTAGATTTACTTTAAGTGCTGTCATTTTAGCTCTTACAGACTCTTTTCTGTTGTCATCTTTAATTAAAATATGAGTTACAATCTCCTCGTAATAAAGTTTGTCTGCTTATGTTTCAAATTGTTCTTGTAATCATTCCATGACTCAGGCAGCTTCTCGATCAGCACATCAGCGGCAAACTTTTCTGGTAGTGAAATTCCCTCGCCCTTAAGATCTTCAAGCAATTTTTAGTACTTATTTGTTTGAACTTTCATCTCCTTTCCATCAAACATTTGCCAGTGATAAAATTTTTGTACTACAAATTTTTGCTTTGTAGCATCTTCAGCAGTGAACTTTTTAATCAAGGCTTCCCAAATAGTTTTTTCTTCCTTGCAGCTACAGTACACGTCAAACAGATCATTAGAAAGATTTTGCAGAATAGTGTTACGACATACCTTATTAGCATATTACCATGACTCGTGTACTTTTTCACCAGCGTTTGGACCGGGTTGTGGTTCATGAGCAACACCGTGAACATCGAGCAGTGAAAAGATACGATCTTGCCAATGTTTGAAATTCTCATTAGCGAAAATTTCAATGTTGGACACATCGGGAAATGATTCGGCATAGGGTAGTACTACTGGTACCAGAGCAGGGGGATTAGTACTGACATTGGTTGTATCGGTAGCGGAATGAACAGTAGCGACATTGGTAGTACCAAAAAATATTTTTGGGAATAGAGTTACTTGCCACAGTTTCTTAGATTGTAGGTGACAATGGGGAAAACAATAACAATATAACAACAACAATAATAATGGTAATATTGTATGACGAAAATATTGTTGAATATAAAAAAAGCAAAAGAATATAGTTATATTGTCTCCAAAATGTACGATGCTTTGAGTCGTGTTGGGCACTGTTCTAAGAAACTATTTCAGCAATTTGAAATGTTTTCCCAGGATAAAATAAGCCTTCCTCTATTTATATTTTAGAGGGAATAAGAATCAGCAAAATTATATAATGTACCCAGCAAGTCTAAGGTGGATGTGGCCAAAGAAAAAGTATTAGGTTAGTATTTATGGCTAAACAATCAAATAGTGACTAACTGTAAAATAGTGGCTAATGGTGAAATGGTTGCTGAATATATTGGCGGAAAGAGAGAATGTTTGATTGGCGGTGGGGATTGTATTGATGACTAAAATTACCCTCTAATTATAGGAGTGTTTGCATGTTAGCACATTTTGCATGTTGATTAATTGTCTATCCAAATTAGCTACTTGGCAAGGTATTTTTCACACTTATTAAAATAGTTTCATGCAAAAGACATTTGTAAATCGTCTTCCAGTACTTAGCCACTTATATTATATTTTATTGCATGAAGGAAATTTAGTAAAATCTTTTGAAAATAGCAATTTCCTTACAGCTCTTTCTTTTGTTTCTCCATAGCAAAACTTGATGAGTTAATTTGCCAATCATGAAAACCTAAAGGAAACTAGCATTTGTTTCTTTATCTTTTTACCAATAAATGGTGGAAATTTTTTATAATGGTAGTGGGAATCCATATTAAATTTTCTTACTGTCTTTAATAAAAGTAATTATAACATAAGTAGAAATTTTGTTTTCTCATTTGATATTTTTCCATGAAATGTTACAGTGTAACCATGCAAAACAAATAAAATTTGTGAAGATTTTGTGTGAGTTTGTTAATATAAGGTAAATCATTTTGTTGTGGGTTAAATATTTAATATTGCTAAATGCTAAGTCACAATAGAATTACAAAGAAAAAGAAAAATGGTAAGTAAGAAAAACAAGATTTCTATTAAAAAAGAAGATGATGAAACTAAGTTAAAAATTACGGAAAGCTTTGAATCGGGGCGGCAACCGAAAGTTTATTAACTTGTCGTTGATCATGGTAAAACAAATAAAAGAAATGATTATGCATATCCCACAACAATAGCCGCAGCACGTAAATTTTTTTTAAAAAAAAATTGTTAAATACAAAGTTGTTCTGGTGAAGATTAGGAAAATCATGGCCTGTGCGGTTGGCATAATGAAATTTGATGATTCAATTTTTGGGATGAGGTTGAGAGGTTAGAAACAAAAACGTATACTATATAGGTGTTCTACGAAAATAAGACTGATAAATTCACAACAACTCCCACAAAAAATGAAAACGTTAAAGCCAAAATTTTCATGAATACTTTAAAGGGATTTTTACACATATATACAAAATTACACCCTAAATTACAAAAAAAAATAACAATATTTGTCAAATTACAAATCATAGCAATATTTTTTAGCACATTTCACAATACACAAGATACATCATAATTTTCCAAACAAATCCTAATTCCAACCCCTACCCCAAAATCTTTCCCAACTCCCCTACCACCATACCCCAAAACCCTGCCTCCCCCCCGGGCCTTGCACAACACACACCACCATAGACAACGACAGCAAGCTACCACTGCAAGCCCTTTCTGCAGCAAATATGAACTTCCGTCGTTATCTGTTCCACTACTGAGCTGACAGGAAGCAGAGAGAGCCGAGCATTTAATACGTGAAATTAGAGCAGAACGGAATTGGAATCAGCTTTCTACCTACCTTCATGTAGAAGTTTGAGAGTTTAACAATATCCTTCTTCAAATGTATGACAAATAGACAATGATTGTACATGAACATAACCTGCAAAGTTACATCACTAAAGATGAGCAGTGGTTAACACAAGGTAATAAATAATAAGAAAGAAAATCATCAATTTTCTAATTCTTTTTCTTAATAAAGCTTCTAATAGTCAATCAAAACCTTGTATAAGCATGAGTTTATATTTCATGGCTAACAGATTTACCCAGCAATCTCCAATGTACCTATTCTTTCATTTTTGTTCTATTTCAGTTGGATATCAAGTTTTGGGTGTCTCTTTTGGCCCTTGATGACAAATTGTTGGAATTTGTTCTGCCTATTTCAAGTGTTACTCCCTAGAAACAGTTAGATACGGTGCTGCAGAAACAGTTGAAACGGTGCAGAAACAGTTAGATACGGTACTGTAGAAACAGTTGAAACGGTGCAGAAACAGTTAAAAATGGTTGAAACGGTGCAGAAACAGTTAGATACGGTGCTGCAGAAACAGTTGAAACGGTACATAAATTGTTAGATACGGTGCTGCAGAAACAGTTGAAACAGTGCAGAAACAGTTAGATACGGTGCTGCAGAAACAGTTGAAACGGTACACAAACAGTTGAGATACGGAGAGATACAACGAGATACATCGAGGATGGGATGAGGAAAAGTGAAATTGGAGGAAATGATAAATAAAAGTGAAATTGGGGGAAATGGTGGGAGGAAAAGTAAAATACGGAGAAATGGGAGGAGCAAAAGTGATAGTGGAGTAAATAGGAGGAAGAATGTAAGAATTTGGTATGTTATGGGAAAATATTACTATGTTTTTGCTATATTTGTAATTAACTTGTGTTTTCCTCTATATATGATTATTTTGCTAAAATGTTGCTATGTTTGGTAATTAAGTTCTAAAACTTGTATTTTTATGTAAAAAAAATCCTATTTTAAAATATTAAATTAAATATGTTGGTTCTAAACCTTCGCCAAAACATTTTTATTAAGCTCATCAATGTAAGACATCTCATCTCTTGGATCAACATTCACCACCTATTAAGAGTATCATTCACATATAGTAGTAGAAAGTGATGATAAATTAAGTTCATGTATTAAGTAATTAGAAACGCCTTCATAACAACTTTAATATATCTTACGCACTGAAGGAAGATCAGAAAGTGAATCACTGAGAAAGTGCATTTTTTAGGTCAACTATTCGACCTTAATCATTCGCAATTGTATTTGAGTGCATTCGTACCTGAGTGCAAATCTAGTCAATCCAAGTGTCACCACATTAATGAGAATACAATCAAAGACCTACATCAAAATATTACAAGTAAAATTATTCAATATGTTACAAGTAGAATTAAAAATGAAAAATAAAACAACTTATTATCTTCAGAAGTACCATATGTCGATGCTCAATACTCATTGTATAATATCACAACATCTTCCACAAAAATTGAAAACATTAAAGCCAAATTTTTCTCTATTGAAATGCTTTTATATGAATATTTTAATATATTTAGTTAAAATATGTTGGGGCTGCGAGTTGTCAAACAATTTTGCGTTGCTGGCTAATATTTGAGGATTATTAGCTTTAAGGGCTACAAAAGGAAATGTTACAGAATATGATAAGGAGCAAAATGTATTATCTGTTTTAGAGTTTTTTTTTTTTGGGCTTATGTGAAATAAATAAACAAGATTTGCTTTACTGTTGAACGATATTTTATAGTATCTAAGTATTGTGAGCGGGTATGGATTTTTAGAGAGGAGATGGTGGTGGAGGTTTTTTTGGGGAGATGGACGGTTCGGGAGCGGGAGCGGGAGCATCTTGGACCAAATGGGTTACAATTCGTTCCCCCTAAAGGACTTTTTATGCGAAGCGAGATGTGGTTGTAACCACAGTGTTTTCAACGCACGATTTTAGAAAGTGGCCAGAAGTGGCGGAAGGTATGCATGATATGCACGAGTTTAGAAATGTACAAGTCTTGAAACAAATGCACAAGTCAATCTCGGGAGTGGGAGTAAAACTAACACATGAAACAACAAGTTAGAAATAATAATTTCATATGCAAAGCAGATCAATACACATAATATGTATGATAGGCGTCATATGATGACGCTTTTGGACGAGGTTGGCTAATGGACTTTAACATACCAAGAATGTTAAGCCTTCCTAATTTGATTATGGTATTTAAAATTGAAAGTGTATTTTGTATCATCCCAATTGTTCTCATAACCCAAAATTAAAAGAAAATAATTTTATAAAATAATTAATTTTATTGTATAAATGTAGAAATAATATTTTTGTTTTAGATAAATAGGAATAATAATGGAAATAATATTTTTGTTTTAGATAAATAGGAATAATAATTGATCTTGCTACATTAAAAGTAGAAGAAATTATTTTAAAATTTATGATTTTATTTTTACAAAAGTAGAAAAAAATTAATTTTGTTCATAACCCAAAAATAATAATTTTATAAAATAATTGGTTTTGTTTGAATAAATGTAGAAATAACGATTTTAGATAATTGATTTTATTATGAGAACCCACTTTTATGTGAACAAATGGTCCACAATACACACGTTCAATTTTAAATAAATACACATATAACATATTTAAATATCCCTTAGGGTCGAAAACTCGTTCGGTTCATTCAAATATGATGAACTAATAGACTTAAACATGAGCCGAAGTCAAAATGGTCCTAAATATGATATGATGCATGATTTCTAGACTAAGAGTGGGGTAATCTAGACAAGGATATGGACAACCAATGGGTGGAAACGTTTAGAATTGTTGGTTGTACCACGGACCAACTAGATTCTAACCGTTCCTCCTAAAAGGTTTTCTGAGAGTGAAGCGACCGTGGATTCCACGTAATCGCCCGTGTGTGTATGAAGTGTCATTTCCCAGGAGTGGAGAAAGTGTGAATGATATGAACAATAATAAAGAAAATATAATCAAACAATTAAGGACTAAAACACATAAAATTAAAAAATAAACCTTACTCCTGTAAAAAAAAAAAAAGAAAAAAAAAAGAAAAGTTAGTATTGAAATAAATGAAAGAAAGTAAAGCAAATAAAGAATCCCAATTTAAAGTCCATTATGGTTTGAACCTTGACATCCCCAGTGGAGTCGTCATTCTGTCATACCCGATTTTGGACTCAACTCGAGGCGAGTCAGGTTTCGGATTTGACAGGGTAACTCGTTTGAGTTTAAGAGTTGGAGTCGCCACCTAACATATTTTTTAACTAGGCGTATTAGGGCACCTACTTTGTTTCTAGCTAATTTTACAATTAACTCCGAAACTTAGTCTACGAACCAGAAATCTAGGTAAGATGTTAAAGTTAACTCGAGAGGAAGGGGTTAGGCACCTCTCGAGCTCCACCAAATGTGGTTACCGGCCGGACTTATAATTGGGATTCTATAAAATAACTAACTAAGCAATATAAGTTATAAATAATTATTAAAATTAAATAAAATGGCTCTTTCTACTAATTGTTTTCTTCCTTAAAACACTTTAGTGAAGTAGACCCTTGCAAAAATCAATTAAATTAGTTAGTATATCAAAATGCAATAATAATGATTAAATGAAAATACTATGATTTAAAAGACGTTTTCGGGGGTATTGGTTTTCAAGATTGTCCGTCCAAATGTACCTTGCAAAAAATGTGCAAATGAATTAGTACGCCATAAAAAAATGAGTTAGTAAAAATAATAATAATAGTAATGATAATAATAATAACAATAATAATAATAATAAATTAGTAATAATAATCAAAATAGTTTTAAAATAAAGGGGAAAGAGATTTTTGAAAATGTCGGCTCAGGTGTGTATGAAATGGGTAGAGGTTAGGGACGTCGATACGTCTGCGAACACGCCGGCCGGTCGTGTTGTCATGCCATGTACCGGTCTCATCACTCCATCACCGGCTCGTTTGTAATCACGGCTTATACACGTCATCATAGTCTTTTTTGTTTTGTTTAGGGACACGGGGATGTGTCGTTCAAGTGTAGTATCATGGTTAAATTAATCAAATAAGCCTCAAATAAATAATTTATTTTTCTTGGGCATAATTGATGAGCGTCCGCCAATTCCATGTGTAGGCCTCAAATAAATATATATTTTCATAGGCCAAGTAATTCGAGCACAATAACTGTTCAAATCAGAAAGTCCCCAGCGAATTCCAAGTATAGCAAGTGCATCAGTCAAATATTTTCCACAACAACGTAATGTGGGGTCCTCCAGCAGATAACAATGTCATAAACTTTCAGAGAAACACAAAACCTCGCAGCAAAAACATAACAAAATGAAATAAGTAGCCTCTACAAAACACAACATTTGTGAAACAATAAGGTGCCATTGTTAATGAAAATCAACAAGAACAAAGGAAGGGTTGCACCGGTAGATTTTCCGGCGAACGGGTCATCCCAGTGGACGAGAAACATTCAGTGAAAAGGGGGAAAATGATGACTGCTGCAAGGTTTCAACTAACGCCTACATCGTCAGTAAGAACAAGAAGAACAGTCAACAATGAAGATGAGCGACACCGGCGAGCGAGTCGCAGCGTCGCTGTGACTCCAACGTCGCCACTGCTACTTCACCTGCTCATAACTCCCCTGTCTACAACACACAATAATCAGAGTCAAAAACGAAATCAAATAAAGACAGAAAAATTAAAGATTTTGCGGTGGGTATCCCCAATCTCCCTTTTGATCCGTTTCTGAATTTTCCGCCATAAACGGCGGTAGTGCCTTTGGATCTGCTTTATGTGGGTGTATCATTTGTTGTATGTGAGAAGACGAGGGTCTGTATATGTTGACTATTTTTTGGGGAAGGAGGTGACTAAGAAAAAGTAGGGTTGATGGGGTAATGTATGTATTGGGTCTGTGTTAATTGAGTATTTGTGGGTCTGTGTAAGTGTTTGTAGGTGTGGTGGGTGATGGAGAAGTTGTGTGGGGGAGCAGAAGAACCATGAAGGGGGTGTACTGTGAATTATTGTGTCCTTGGCTTTTTCGAGTATGCTGATGGCGTAGTATCTAAGTATTGTGAGCGTGTATGGATTTTTATAGACGAGATGGTGGTGGATGTTTTTTGGGGGGATGGACGGCTCAGGAGCGGGAGCATCTCGGACCAAATGGGTTCCAAGTCGTTCCCCCTAAAGGACTTTTTATGAGAGGGGAGATGTGGTTGTAACCATCGTGATGTCAACGCACGATTTTAGAAAGTGGCCAGAAGTGGCGGAAGGTATGCATGATATGCACGAGTTTAGAAATGTACAAGTCTTGAAACAAATGCACAAGTCAACCTCAGGAGTGGGAGTAAAACTAACACATGAAACAACAAGTTAGAAATAATAATTTCATATGCAAAGCAGATCAATACACATAATATGCATGATAGGCGTCATATGATGACGCTTTTGGAAGAGGTTGGCTAATGGAATTTAACATACTAAGAATGTTAAGCCTTCCTAATTTGATTATGGTTTTTAAAATTGAACGTGTATTTTGTATCATCCCAATTGTTCTCATAACCCAAAATTAACAGAAAATAATTTTATAAAATAATTAATTTTATTGTATAAATATAGAAACAAATTTTTTTTTAGATAAATAGGAATAATAATTGATCTTGCTACATTAAAAGTATAAGAAATTAATTTAAAATCTATGATTTCTTTTTCATAAAAGTAGAAAAAATTTAATTTTGTTCATAACCCAAAAAATAATAATTTTATAAAATAATTGGTTTTGTTTGTATAAATGTAGAAATAACGATTTTAAATAATTGATTTTGTAATGAGAACCCACTTTTATGTGAACAAATGGTCCACATTAGACACGTTTAGTTTTAAATAAATGCACATATAACAAATTTAAATGTCCCTTAGGGTCGAAAACCCGTTCGGTTCATTCAAATTTGATAAACTAATAGACTTAGACATGAGCCAAAGTCAAAATGGTCCTAAATATGACATGATGCATGATTTCTAGACTAAGAGTGGGGTAATCTAGACAAGGATATGGTTCCCCCAAGCGGACAACCAAGGGGTGGGAACGTTTAGAATAGTTGGTTGTACCACGGACAAACTAGATTCTAACCGTTCCTCCTAAAATTTTTAAAAGTGTCGTCCACATAATCGCACGTGTGCGTGCGTGAAGTGTTGTTTCCCAGCAGTGGGGGAAGTGTGAGTGATATGAACAATAAAAAAAAATATATAATCAAACAATTAAGGAATAAAACATACAAAATTAAAAAATAAACCTTACTCCTGCAAAAAAGAAAAAGAAGAAAAGTTAGTATTGAAATAAATAAAAAGAAAATAAAGCAAATAAAGAATCCCGATTGAATGTCCGTTATGGTTTGAACCTTGACATCCCCAGCGGAGTCGCCATTCTGTCATACCCGATTTTGGACTCAACTCGAGGCTAGTCGGGTTTCGGATTTGACTAAGTAACTCGTTTGAGTTTAAGAGTTGGAGTCGCCACCTAACATATTTTTTAACTAGGCGTATTAGGGCACCTACTTTATTTCTAGCTAATTTTACAATTAACTCTGAAACTTAGTCTACGAACCAGAAATCTAGGTAAGAGGTTCAAGTTAACTCGAGAGGAAGGGGTTAGGCACCTTTCGAGCTCCACCAAATGTGGTTACGGCCGGACTTATAATTGGGATTCTATAAAATAACTAAGCAATATAAGTTAGAAATAATTATTAAAATCAAATAAAATGGCTCTTTCTACTAATTTTTTTCTTCCTTAAAGCACTTTAGTGAAGTAGATCCTTGCAAAACTCAATTAAATTAGTTAGTATATCAAAATACAATAATAATGATTAAATGAAAATAATAATTTAAAAGACGTTTTCGGAGGCATTTTTTTCAAGATTGTCCGTCCAAATGTACCTTGCAAAAAATGTGCAAATGAATTTGTACGCCAATAAATACTAATAATAATGTTAATAAAAAAATAACGAAAGGATTTAGTTCTCTTTTAAAATAGACCGTCGTCTCTTATCAAATTTGACATCGTAAAAAATATAAGAAAATGAGGTAGTAAAAATAATAATTGTAATGATAATAATAACAATAATAATAATAATAATAATAATAATAATAATAATAATAATAATAATAATAATAATAATAATAATAATAATAATAATAATAATACTAATAGTTTTAAAATAAAGGGGAAAGAGATTTTTGAAAGTGTCGGCTTAGGTGTGTATGAATTGGGTGGAGGTTAGGGACGTCGATACGGCTGCGAACACGCCGACCAGTCGTGTTGCCATGCCAAGTACCGGTCTCATCACTCCACCACCGGCTCGTTTGTAATCACGGCTGATACACGTCATCATAGCCTTTTTTGTTTTGTTTAGGGACACGGGGATGTGTCGATCAAGTGTAGTATCATGTTCAAATTAATCAAATAAGCCTCAAATAAATAATTTATTTCCCTTGGCCATAATTGATGAGCGTCCGTCAATTCCTTGTGTAGGCCTCAAATAAGCATATATTTTCATAGGCCAAGTAATTCGAACACAATATCTGTTCAAATCAGAAAGTCCCCATCATATTCTAAGTATCGCAAGTACATCAGTCAAATATTTTCCACAACAACTTAATGCGGGGCCCTCCAGCAGATAACAATATCATAAACATTCACAGAAACACAAAACCTCGCAGCAAAAACAGAACAAAATGAAATCAGTAGCCTCAAAAAAACACAACATCTGTGAAACAATAAGGTGCCATTGTTAATGAAAATCAACAAGAACAAAGGAAGGGTTGCACCGATGGATTTTCCGGCATACAGGTTATCCAAGTAGGCAAGCAACAATCAGTGAAAAGAGGGAAAACGATGACTGCTGCTAGGTTTCGACTAACGCCTACATCGGCAGTAAGAACGAGCAGAACAGTGAACAATGAAGAGGAGCGACACCGGCGAGCGAGTCGCGGCGTCGCTGCGACTTCGACGTCGCCACTTCTACTTCACCTTCTCATAACTCCCCTGTCTACAACACTCAATAATCGGAGTAAAAAACAAAATCAAATAAAGACATAAAAATTCAAGATTTCGCGCTTGGTATCCTCAATCTCCCTTTTGATCCGTTTCTAAATTTTCCGCCATAAACGGCGGTAGTGCCTTTGGATCTGCTTTATGTGGGTGCATCGTGTGTTGTATGTAAGAAGACGAGGGTCTGTATATGTTGACTATTTTTGGGAAAGGAGGCGACTAAGAGAAAGTAGGGTTGATGGGGTAATGTATGTATTGGGTCTGTGTTATTGTGTATCTGTGGGTCTGTGCAAGTGTCTGTAGGTGTGGTGGGTGATGGAGAAGTTGTGTGGGGGAGAAGAAGAATCACGAAGGGGGTGTACTGTGAATTACTGTGTCCTTGGTTTTTTCGAGTATGCTGATGGCGTAGTATCTAAGTATTGTGGGCATGTATGGATTTTTAGGAGGAGATGGTGGTGAAGGTTTTTTGGGGAGATTGTCAGCTCGGGAACGGAAGCATCTCGGACCAAATGGGTTCCAAGTCGTTCCCCCTGAAGGAATTTTTATGCGAGGGGAGATGTGGTTGTAACCACCATGTTTTCAACGAACGATTTTATAAAGTTGCCAGAAGTGGCGGAAGATATGCATGATATGCACGAGTTTAGAAATGTACAAGTCTTGAAATAAATGCACAAGTCAACTTCGGCAGTGGGAGTAAAACTAACACATAAAGCAACAAGTTAGAAATAATAATTTCATATGCAAGGCAGATCAATACACATAATATGCGTGATAGGCGTCATATGATGACGCTTTTGGACGAGGTTGGCTAATGGACTTTAACATACCAAGGATGTTAAGCCTTCCTAATTTGACCATGGTATTTAAAATTGAACGTGTATGTTGTATCATCCCAATTGTTCTCATAACCCAAAATTAACAGAAAATAATTTTAAAAAATAATTAATTTTATTGTATAAATGTAGAAATAACATTTTTGTTTTAGATAAATAGGAATAATAATTGATCTTGATATATTAAAAGTAGAAGAAATTAATTTAAAAACTATGATTTTGTTTTCATAAAAGTAGAAAAAATTTAATTTTGTTCATAACCCAAAAAAAAATTTATAAAATAATTGGTTTTGTTTGTATAAATGTAGAAATAACGATTTTAAATAATTGATTTTGTTATGAGAACCCACTTTTATGTGAACAAATGGTCCACATTAGGCACGTTCGATTTTAAATAGATTCACATATAACATATTTAAATGTCCCTTAGGGTCGAAAACCCATTCGGTTCATTCAAATATGATGAACTAATAGACTTAGACATGAGCCGAAGTCAAAATAGTCCTAAATATGACATGATGCATGATTTCTAGACTAAGAGTGGGGTAATCTAGACGAGGATATGGTTCCTCCATGCGGACAACTAAGGGGTGGGAATGTTTAGAATTGTTGGTTGTACCACGGACCAACTAGATTCTAACCGTTCCTCGTAAACGATTTTTTGAGAGTGAAGCGACACTGGGATCCACGTAATCGCCCGTGTGTGTGTGAAGTGTCGTTTCCCAGGAGTGGGGGAAGTGTGCGTGATATGAACAATAATAAAAAAAAATATAATCAAACAATTAAGGAATAAAACACATAAAATTAAAAAAAATAAACCTTACTCCTGCAAAAAAGAAAAAGAAGAAAAGTTAGTATTGAAATAAATGAAAAGAAAATAAAGCAAATAAAGAATCCCGATTTAAAGTCCGTTATGGTTTGAACCTTGACATCCCCAGCAGAGCCGCCATTCTGTCATACCCGATTTTGGACTCAACTCGAGGCGAGTCAGGTTTCGGATTTGACTGGGTAACTCGTTTGGGTTTAAGAGTTGGAGTCGCCACCTAACATATTTTTTAACTAAGCATATTAGGGCACCTACTTTGTTTCTAGCTAATTTTACAATTAACTCCGAAACTTAGTCTACGAACCAGAAATCTAGGTAAGAGTTTCAAGTTAACTCGAGAGGAAGGGGTTAGGCACCTCTCGAGCTCCACCAAATGTGGTTACCGGCCGGACTTATAATTGGGATTCTATAAAATAACTAACTAAGCAATATAAGTTAGAAATAATTATTAAAATTAAATAAAATGGCTCTTTCTACTAATTTTTTTCTTCCTTAAAGCACTTTAGTGAAGTAGACCCTTGCAAAAATCAATTCAATTAGTTAGTATATCAAAATATAATAATAATGATTCAATGAAAATAATATGATTTAAAAGTCGTTTTCGGGGGCATTGTTTTTCAAGATTGTCTGTCCAAATGTACCTTGGAAAAAATGTGCAAATGAATTAGTACGCCAATAAATACTAATAATAATGTTAATAAAAAATAATGAAATGATTTAGTTCTCTTTTAAAATAGACCGCCGTCTCTCATCCAATTTGACCTTGCAAAAAAAAAAAATAAGACAATGAGTTAGTAAAAATAATACTAGTAATGATAATAACAACAATAATAGTAATAATAATAATAGTTTTAAAATAAAGGGGAAAGGGATTTTTGAAAGTGTCGGACTTTGGCTCAACTCTGACCAAGGGAGCCCTTGCTTGGTACACTCAGCTACCAATGGGATCCATCGAATCATTCACTCAGATGCAAGACATGTTCAAGAAAGTACATTTTGGTGCCCGCAAGAGAGAGAAGCGCATGGAAGACATCTTCGGGATACAACAACATGATAACAAGTTTCTGAAGGAATACCTCGATAGATTTTAGAAGGAACGTATGAAGATCCCTCCAGTCCTTGATAATATCGTTGTGGTAGCCTTCAGCAAAAGTTTGAATTCAAAGAGATCTTTAGCTACCCGAGAGTTGCAGTGGAGTTTGACTCAACACCCAGTGTCCACATGGAGTGCGTTACATCAGAGGTATGCTGTGAAACTTCGTTTGGAACCGGATCATTCTCATAACCGTGAGGACGAGCTAAGGAAGAGACTGAGAAGCACGTCCCTAGAAGGTGAGAGGGATGGTAGAAGGGTGAAGCCAAAGGTTTAAAATCAAGCAGGCGCCGGGCGGCAGAATAATTCTCGAGCATCCGGATCCAGGAGAAGTGGACTGAACCCCAGAATTTCAGGGACTTAGGTCTTCGTGTCAACACTGTGGACCTAGTCGCCAAACACTTTGGTAAACTAGGCCCCAGAGTCCGAGGCCACCTAACGCGAAAGGGTCTACCGGAAGAAACAAAATGCCCAATTGCGACTTTCATCGCAGTGGGGGCCATGCAACGGTCGATTGCAACGCCTTGATGATCGAGATTGAGAACTTGCTAAATAAAGGACATCTCAATGAGCTACTAGAAGAAGGGCCGTGCTGTTTTAAAGGTTCGGAGCCTGAGAACCTGAAGAATTTCAACGTAATCTTCGTGGACCAACGGTCAGAACCGGCCCGGGGGACTGCAATAATCGGGATAACATTCGGGTCCATCCAATTCGACTTGGAGGAGCAAGCAGACTAACAAGGTTACCTCGTTGTACCTGTGGAAGTATCCGGTGTACAGATCCAATGGGCTCTTATCAATCCGGGAAGTAGTGTTAATATTATCCGAGAGGAGTTGTTGCACAAATTCTGCCATTGTCCTCAAATATCCTCGAGTACTCGAAACATAATGAGTTTCAACAGATTCTGGGAAGCATCCACTGGAGAACTAATCTCTATCGATTCACATACCGGGCATGACAAGCATAACCATTTTCCATGTCATGAATAGAAATCTCCCATACGATGTAATCCTGGAACGGCCATGGTATGATGTAATCCTAGAACGGCCGTGGATACATGATGTCAGGGGAGTGCCCTCAACACTTTATCAGGTCTTCAAGTACTCGACCTTGCACGGGGTCGCCGACCTACAAGGTAAGCGGCCTCTCCTTGCGGAATGTCGCATTAATTCAGGTGGGGTTCCATCTCCCCAGTTGGAAGCTATTGAGGCCATAGAGCGAGAAGTTAGAGAGGAACTGAACAAACTGTGCGATCGACCGGCAGCAGTGGATCAACTAGTCCTGAGTGCGACTGAGTTGGTATGTCGTCTTTCTGAGATTCTACAGAAGCAAGGTGGACCCTCTGTGGCTGATACAAAGTTATTTAACAATGGCCCGGACGAACATTCAACTCCTATAGATTCCAATGATAACCAAACCAGAGACAGGTGAGAACCTACTGTTATACGTTATAATATATGAGATATCCTGGAATGCGGTCCTTGTACGAGAAAAGAATGGGCAGCAGTTTCCCGTGAAATACGCCAGTAATTTTCCGCATTGCATAGACAAGTTTTTGCCCTTGCCACTCCAGTTCGTAGCAACCGTGGTAATGGACACATGAGAGTTTCGCTCATACTTTCAGAAACACTCGGTCAGTTTAGTCTCTTCGATACCGGTACAAACCATTTTGTCCAAACCCGGTCTGTAGAAAGATATGGCAAAGTAGGCTCAAGAGTTGGGAGAGTATGACGTCATTTATCAAGCCTTACAGATGTCAAGTCGCAGGCGTTGGAAGGTTTTACCTCAGATTTTGCAGAAAAACTGGAACAGAAGGCTGAAGAGTCACTCAGGAATGAAGCAGTGATCGAGTACGGCCGTTGAGAGATTCACACAAGAACGAATCCTAATAGGGAGGAGGTTGATCTGTGGATCAGAACGTCGTCTGGAATGGTCTACTATCAGGCCACGAAAGCCGATGACAATGAAGCAGAGTGTGAAGTCATAATTAAGCTCTTGACATAGCCTACACACTGGAGGCCAGGGAGATCGGCCTGTACACTATATCTCGGCTGATGGTTAATCAACTAAGGAAAATCTTTGTAGTTGAGGACATCTGCGAGCCAGATCAATAAAAGAACATCTGGGCAATCCTGAAAAATTTTCATGCATGGGAATTTATCCAGCAAGAAGAGATCTCAGGAGACGCTGAAACATCCGAGGATTCGTACAATTAGCAGACGATAGTTGAGCTAACCCCCGTAAGCCTAATGAACCTTGAAGTTCTAGATACATGATCTTTTGCAGGGCAACGTGATGCACTGGTCAACTATCTGAGCAAAAGAGATCTTCCTGAAGACAAGTCAGAAAGCATCTACTTGCGGAAACAGGAAGTTCACTATTGCTTGATCGACGAGAGATTGTACCACCGGATCGTCAACGACCCAGGGGATAACTTTCAAGACTCAGCACCCTTAAACAGGGAAGTCCAACCAAATACCCCCGAATCTTTCAAAGATCAAACATGAAGTACTTTTGCTTCAGAAAGCATTTACTTTGCTTATGTTATTTCCTTTTAATTACGGTATTTATTAGACATGTTACGAGTTTTCACCCACAGCATCTCAGGCTCCGTACACACTCCAACTGCCCAAGTGACTTTACAGACACCTCATGTATACCTTTAGTTAAACTTTTAAACACCCCCGTCCAGCATGGCACAAAGCGTGAGATGCACTCCCTAAGCAGCACGTTGAAGCCAATTTGACTGAGTTTATAACGGTAAAAAAAATGGGAAATGACCTTTAAACCCTTACAGCCTTCTTCTTCCTCTATTAAAAGACTATTTCCCTCTCATTTGCTTATACCTCCATTAAAATACATCCACAGCTCAAAAACACTTGAAAATTCAAATTTTTTTTGTCTCTCTCATCTTTATCCTTCTCCCATAGTTACAATAGACCTTGGAAAACATAAAAAAATGGAGAGTCGCATTGTTTGTTACTGTGGGATAACAACTAGAGTTCGTACATCTTGGACACAAAGTAATCCCGGACGAAGATTTCTCAGCTGTCAAGCTGGTATGGTACGTATTAAAATCATCCCTAAACGTAAAAAATTATTTTTTGTAAGATTATTAGGATGACTAATCCGTATCTAATTTTCCTTTTAATTCACAATTCAACAGGTTGGGGGGTGCAATTTCTTTATGTGGGTGGATGATGAAATGCCCGATCAAGCTAGTAGAGTGATTTGGGGATTATTGAAGAAGACAAAGGTCCATGACCAAGAATTGGAGAAGTTGAAGAATAGTAGAACCAAGTGTAGGAATTTGCTCATTCTTGTCATTGTAGCATGGATTTTAAGAGAGCTTTATCTCTAGCTAAGTAATTTATGAATCTATGTTAATTTAGGTAAGGTGGAGTCCGGATATGTAATGTGTAGTTATGGTGTTAATTTATGAACTTGTTTTTGTATGTTGTATGTTATTGCCTTGCCAAATTGCCAAACATATACTATTGGTGTATCACTTAAAAGACACATAAGATAGATAAAATTGATGACCATTATATTAGACAAAAGTAATGGTTCATAGCAAACTGAAGCAACATACAAACTGAAGGGACTGTTTGCTAGGACAACATACAAACTGAAGCAATATCAAATTGTCTAAACCAACCAGTTAAGGTGAAATCATAATTGTCCTAGCACAAAAAACATGAACTGAAACTCCTAATTATGGGACATTCTTGAAGGGGCTGTTTGCTGGCTTTGAGAAGTTCCACTTGCTGCACCTGTTTTCTGCATTTTCTTCAACCTTTGTTGCTGTAGTTGGTTTCCAGTGATAGCATCTTTCCCTCCCCATTTCAAACCATGTGGCTTGTATCCAAGTTCAATATTGGTCTGCGATGCATCTTTCTTTTGTTTACCCCTTGATAATACTTGTTGACTTGACTGGCCAGGCTAATGACAATAAAACAGAACAGTCACAGTTATTACTATGCAAACAGATGTGTGTCAAGTATGTGTCAACAGTACTTTTTTTTAGAACTATTAGCAGGCAACAGTACTTACATTTAGAACTTGTCTCCCAGTATGTGTGTCAACAAACAAACCAAATCCAGCATGTCTTGATGATGCAATATAAAATGGCCTAAACGACAACCATCAAAAGCCAAGCTCGAGTGCACAACGGATACGAGTCAAGGCCTCCGGGAACGTCTTGGAAGATCATGCATTGGAGCGCCGAGGACGGAGGAAACAGGGCAGGAAAACAGGCAGCCCAAAACAGGGCAAAACAGGGGAGCACACTGGGAGCTCACTGCCTAAGGAAGAACTTTTGTTCTTCGCGATCGCGACCACTTCTCACGCGATCGCGAAGAGTATTGAGTTGGCCTGCGCGACAGCGTGACCTTGAGCGCGAAGGCGAAGCTGAGGATGCTGAAGAACGAGAAGATAATGGAGACCTGCGCGATCGCGAGCCATCTGCGCGATCGCGATGCCTAGCGTTGTTGCCTGCGCGATCGCGAGCCTCCCTGGCGCGATCGCGATGAAGAGAGTTTGCTCAGCGAACCAGAATCAGCTGCAGGGCCATTTTTGTCCATTTTTAGTGAAAATGTATATATAGCACATTTGCTCTTCATTTCATTAGTTAGCCATTGTTTAGAAGATAGAATTGAATAGAGAGAAGAGAGAATTAGAGAAGGCCGAGCCTTTCTAGTCCGAAGCCCGAGGCTTCATGTATCTCGTTAACTTGGAACCTATGGCGATCGACACCTAGTTGAGTCCATTGTAAGGTTCGAGTTTCACTTTCTCCCTTTTGGATTATTAATTCATGTCTTGAATTCATTAATCCGTTCTTTCTTCTCGTTTCTTGACTCCCCAATCCTTGTTTCCCCGATATCTTTGATATCACGTATCTTGTTATTTATCGCTTCCGCATAGTTTATATCGTTGTTTAGCTTCCGCGTATTTTGGGTTGCATCAGTTGGTATCAGAGCACGGCTAGGCTTCGTTCTTACGAATCCTCGGTCTTGTTCTTGTCGTTGTTGTGATTGTGTTGTTTGTTCTTGAAAAGTGAAGAAAAACAAAAAAATTGAAAAACTAGAAAAGTTGAAAAAAATTGGTGGAGCGGGTTGGATACGAATCCCCGAGTGTTAAAAAGTAGTGGGGTTTGTTCCTTGTTGTATTCCCGTCGTTTTGATACCTATATCTCGTGTTTTGGTGTTACGAATCAAAATTTCCAAAATCAAAATCCAAAAGTTTGAAAATTTCTTGAAAACGCTTCAATCTTGAATCGAAGCTTGTTGTTGTTGTTTGGGGTTGAAAAACTATTGGGGATTGATGATATTAGTTGTATACACCTTTGGGTATCGTTGGTTTTGTGTTTCGGGTTGGAATCGAGCCAAAAATTTGGCCAAAATCGCCCAAAAACCCGTTTTTGAGCTGCTGTGAAAGTGCAGGGATTAACCCTTCGCGATCGCGAAGAGCAATTTCGCGATAGCGAAGAACAAAATTATTTTTTGAAAATTTAACCCTTCGCGATCGCGCGCGTCTGGTCGCGATAGCGAAGAACAAAAAAATTTTCAGAATTCCAGTTTTGGGACAGAATGTTCGCAACGGCTTCCGAACAGTTTCCAAACATCATGACTCCAATTGGACCATTAAATATGATGAGTTTGTAGATCACAAACAAAATTTCATCCGATTCCGAATCCGTTTGGTGCCAATTCGAGTCGAATCTTTTGTGTCCCGTTTCCTACCGTACCTCTTGGTTAGTGTTTTGAAGGTAATTGGCCTACTTGAAAGACACTAATCCTTTAGCGTATTAGGTATTCGTGCGTAGAGGAGATTAGAATTCAAAGAAGAGTCGTAGAACTCCTTTTGGCCTCAAGTGCGCACTTTAAATAGCCGTCCGTACATCGAGTCTCATTAATTCCACTCCGAACTTTAACTTGGACATGCTAGTTGTGATTACCTTGGTTCCCAAGTTGATAAGGCCTCGCTCTTGAGTGTACATATATTGAGTGATACACGTGAGGGAGTGACTTTCGGGAGGTTTTGTTCTTTGGTGATTGCAACAATGTCGGATAATGATGAATGTGGGGATTATGGCTCATGTGGCGATGATGCGAGTTGCTATGACTCGTATGGTGATGATGGAGACTATGGTTCCTATGAGGGTGATGAAGGCCATTACTATGATGATGGAAACCATGGCTCCTATGTTGATGAAGCGGTTCACTATGATGATCGTGAGAATGATGAAGACTATGAGGCTCGTGATGAAGATTGTGATGATGCCTATGCCTCTAGTCAAGAAATCGAAGATGGTGACGCTTCAAGGTACATTGACCCTACTTACTCTTCTTGTGATGAATTAGAGCATGATAGTGACATAGATAGGGATGATGATGATGTTGAGTATATGAATTGTTCTTATGCATCTTCTCTTGGTGTTGCTAATGGAGTACAAGGGAGTAGTGGAGGACCTTCCATTAGTATGGGAGGTGGTGGTGGTTGCTCCATGGGGAAGAAGAAGCTTGCATCTTCTAGGTACGCTAAGCGGCCTAATGCTTCTAATTTCCATGTGGAGGGTGGTATGATAGATGGTGTTGCTTTTGCTACAAAGGGGTTATGTGCCGTGAGGGGCGTGGATGGTTGTAGTAGGAGTAGTACTATGGGCTATGGGACCAAGGCGAGAGGCACTTATGGGTTCCATGGCGAGGTTCCTTCCTTGACTTCCAACAACATTGCTAATGTTGGGAGAGTGACGGGAAGTGGAGGTTGTTCTAGTGGTGTTGCCACTAGTGGAGGGATAAGGAAGACCCAAGTTGTTGGTGTTGACACTTGTGGGCATCCAAACTCTCATTTGGGTGCCAATGTGCAAGACTTGGGTAGATGTAGGTTCGTTGTTGAGGTAGATGGTATTGGAGGATACTTGCTCAAGATTGGTGGTACCGATGCCAATTGTATTAGCACCTCTTTGGTTGATAGGCTTAGGATACCATGCCATAAGCTAGAGCATCCTTATGAGTATGATGGAGTGTGGGTTTCTAAGGAGGCTCGGGTACTCATATCTCATAGAGGTTATAAATGCTATGTTTGGTGTGACGTGTATCCCATGCGACATGTTGATGTGTGGATGGGTGAGCCGTGGTTGGAGGGGAAGAGGGTGCAATATAGTGTGGTGAAGGGTGCGTATCTTGTGGGCATAGGGCAAAGAGTCTATGACTTTGTGCCTTACCGGGCGAGGAGCCGAGTGCCTACTAGTGCCCCTTCTTTGGCTAGGCAAAGGAGCAAGGAGCAAGAACTTCATTCCATGGTTGACAATGTGCAAACAAGAAGTCCTACAAACACAAGCAAAGGTGGGACATGTGCTAGAAAAGGGTTGATAGACATCAACAAGGTGAACCCAAAACCACAAGTTTCAATTCCAAGTGGTTCACCAACGAAGAAGAAGGAGACCTCAAGTGATGAGTCTCCTAGTCCTAGATTCCGGGTTGACGTGAAGAGTCCACCTACTCCGGCTATGGGTATTCTTGGGCCTCGTCCCAATTCGCCCGAATTTGAGAGACAAAAGATTGAGAGGAGTAAGGGAGCGACCGGTGACAACTCTCGAGTGGAAAAAGGAGAGATTGTGTTGAGTGATGTGAGTGAGTTGTCGCCACCCGAAT
Source organism: Petunia secreta (assembly GCA_029990175.1). NCBI lineage: Eukaryota > Viridiplantae > Streptophyta > Magnoliopsida > Solanales > Solanaceae > Petunia > Petunia secreta. Next base: position 20,079,050 of record JARKIP010000009.1, read on the forward strand.
CTACACCCGACCTTGAAAAGAAAATGAGGGAAAAGAACGAGGGAAAAAGAAAAATTGAGAGTGAGGGCACCCCTTATTCTAACCTTAACCCTTTATCTTTTTCTTCTACTTGTTTGAGTACTTGTGTAGGTATTCTTGGAGGCAAACCGATGGAGCCTCAACCATGTTCCGAGATTGAAAGACAAGGTGAAGGAGACGCCGAATGTGAGCTACAAGGTGAAGACGTTCATGACACTTCAAAGGTATGTGTTAGTCCTTCCTCCCTTGAGCATGCTACTTCCTTGTCTTGCGATATTGTTAGTGAGAACTCTAGGCTAGTTGATGATTTGCATGACTATAATGTGTTTGCAACTAGCATAGAGCCTTCGGGTCAACTTGTGTGTGAAATTGAACCACTAGTTGAGAGGGTTGAAAAGCCACATCATGATGTGAGCTCGATTTTTATTGAACCTCTCTTTAGTGAAGAAGTCGTAGTTGACCTTGTTTGTGAACCTTGTTATGACACCCCACCCATATTTGATAAAGGTGAAGATGAATTTCATGATAATCTTATTCTTTCCTTTGATTGCTTAATTGATAGTGGTGGTCTCTTGTGTCGTAGTGAGGGTGGATGTACCCTTGAGGAGTCTCTAGAGTGTGAGATGGATCGATTTATTTTCGATGATTCCTTGAGTGAGAGTGAAGGACCTAGTCTTGATTCTATGCTTTTGCGTAACCATGAATTTGAGGTGCATGCCTTTACATTTCTATTGTTTGAAGGCAATCTCATTTGTGGTGGTGAATTGTATCGGACTAGAGTCGATAGTAGAGTCGAACCTCCATGGTTTGTAAAGTTAGGCTCTATGGATGATCCGACGTTTGGAACTCCAAGTGAGGAGAGTAGCCTTGATATTGGTCGTGTTGACCTTTCTTCTAGTGGTCCTAGCCTTCATTGTGTGGACTATAATGATGAAGAACCTATTTTGGAGACTTTCCTTTGGAGTTTGCCTAGTGAGAGGGATTGTCTTGGAGTTGATTTGGGAGGTGAGGAGGTATCTCTCGGTGTGTGTAAGAATGCTCTTAAGAAGGGGAGTGGAGTAGTTGATGTTAGTTGTGAATTGAACTATTTTACTTACTCCATCCCATATGTTGAGCACACCTTGAGTGATGGACATACCAAAGCCAATGTGTCACATTGTGATAAACTTGATTTGAAGGCTTGGTGTGTTGCTAGTAAGCTTAGGGGTCATAGGACATTTGATTGCTACATCTTGCATGACTTTGATCTCTTTGCTTGTTTTGAAAATGAGTGCTTGTTCTTGTCGAGCCAAGACCATGTTGTCTCTTTTGGGGACATAAGCTTTTTCATAGGTATTGATGCTTGGCTCTATCACAAGAGCGTGTTTTCCACACACCTTGCACTCTTTCTTGTTAAGCTAACCTACTTTGTGAAGTAGGAAATTTTGGTTGTGCTTGCTTTGATTGTAGGTTTTGATGGTTCGATTTCGAGGACGAAATCCTTTCAAGAAGGGGAGGATGATGCAATATAAAATGGCCTAAACGACAACCATCAAAAGCCAAGCTCGAGTGCACAACGGATACGAGTCAAGGCCTCCGGGAACGTCTTGGAAGATCATGCATTGGAGCGCCGAGGACGGAGGAAACAGGGCAGGAAAACAGGCAGCCCAAAACAGGGCAAAACAGGGGAGCACACTGGGAGCTCACTGCCTAAGGAAGAACTTTTGTTCTTCGCGATCGCGACCACTTCTCACGCGATCGCGAAGAGTATTGAGTTGGCCTGCGCGACAGCGTGACCTTGAGCGCGAAGGCGAAGCTGAGGATGCTGAAGAACGAGAAGATAATGGAGACCTGCGCGATCGCGAGCCATCTGCGCGATCGCGATGCCTAGCGTTGTTGCCTGCGCGATCGCGAGCCTCCCTGGCGCGATCGCGATGAAGAGAGTTTGCTCAGCGAACCAGAATCAGCTGCAGGGCCATTTTTGTCCATTTTTAGTGAAAATGTATATATAGCACATTTGCTCTTCATTTCATTAGTTAGCCATTGTTTAGAAGATAGAATTGAATAGAGAGAAGAGAGAATTAGAGAAGGCCGAGCCTTTCTAGTCCGAAGCCCGAGGCTTCATGTATCTCGTTAACTTGGAACCTATGGCGATCGACACCTAGTTGAGTCCATTGTAAGGTTCGAGTTTCACTTTCTCCCTTTTGGATTATTAATTCATGTCTTGAATTCATTAATCCGTTCTTTCTTCTCGTTTCTTGACTCCCCAATCCTTGTTTCCCAGATATCTTTGATATCACGTATCTTGTTATTTATCGCTTCCGCATAGTTTATATCGTTGTTTAGCTTCCGCGTATTTTGGGTTGCATCACTTGATCTTTTTTTTCCAACGGCAGCTGACATAGAAGCAGTAGCAGATGCAACAGATGCTGCAGATGCATAACCACTAGCATTAGAAGCAGTAGCATGTCCAGAACCATCACTTCTTCCTCTTCCACCAGCCCTTCCCCTTCCCCTACCAACTCCAAGTGTTCTACCTCTTCTACCAGCAGTATTGTTACATCTTTGCACCCTTGAAGTCTCTTGACAAAGAGATGATGGACCAGTGTTGGCAGTAGCCTGACTGTGTGTGTTGGCAGTAGCCTGACTGTGTGTGTTGGCAGTAGCCTGACTGTGTGTGTTGTTTGCAGTTTGAGTGTGTGTATTGTTTGTAGCCTGAGTGGTTGGCTGATTGGTTTCACCTGCAGCCCTTGGTGCATTCTTTACATGCATTAGAGATAGAAAAAATAAGTTAATGAAATAGAGTAGAGAGATGAAATAATGAAATGAAATATAGTAGAGACATGGACATACTCTTGATTTACATCCAGATTTGTTGTGACCAATTAAACCACATACTGAACAACTCATTTTGCATCCTTTTTTTGACAGTTTCCCCCATTTCTTCTTTGGTTCATCCTTGTCTTTCCTTCTACACCTTTTGGGTCTTCCAGGCATTGGCTTCACTTCAGGTGGCTCAATTGGAGGGTTGTTTGATTCCTCCCACATCTTCATATTAGGCATAGGTTGAATGAAATACTTGTAACAGCTTAGGAAAGTGTCTTTTCTGTACCAGTGTTCAACATAGTCTTCTGGTTCATGGCCAATATTATACAATGCACACACAGCATGTGCACAAGGTATTCCCCTCAACTGCCATAATCTGCAGCTACAAGTCCTCCTTTCAAGGTTTATGGTGTGCCTATAGTCCTCTTCCTCTACTTCACATCCAGTATCCCCATTCCATGTTACTTCTAAAGTTCTCCCAAGTTTCTTATTTTCCTCTAAGACAAGTCTAGCCATGGGTGAAATGTCATGATCCCATCCTTGACCAAACTTGATCATATCAACATGCCTCTTCATTACTTTATGCCTAATTTCTTCTAACATGCTAATGACTGCCTTATGCCTAGGACCCACAACCCATGCATTAAATGTTTCAGACATATTATTCTCCACCACATCACACCTAACTGATTCATTAAAATAAGCCCTACACCAGGTTTCTTTATTATAGGAAAGCAGGGATTCACAGATCTTATGGCCTAATTTGTCCATTTCATCAAGTTCCTCCTTCAGACTTACCTTAAAACTTGCCTTGCTGCACTTCCAAAATTGTTTTCTTCTTTCTTCCCCTCTCCAGGTTTTTTGCCAGTTAGCCCATATGTGTCTTGCACACATTCTCTTCTCTGAATGTGGCAGCAGCTCCTTAACAGCTTCAACAAGTCCCTAAGTCATAAAGGAAACAGTAAGCAAAGCATATAATTAAGGAAATAAAAACAGAAAAGGAAAAGTAAACTACTGGACTGACCTTTTGCATATCTGACATTATTGTAATGCCATGCCCTTCACCCAACTCCAAATCAGCAATGAGATACTCCAAGAACCACTTCCAAGAGTGTTTTGTTTCTTGATCAACTACTGCCCAAGCTATGGGAAACATCTGTTGATTCCCATTTCTGCCAACAGCTACAAGCAATTCACCCTTGCAAACACCTTTCAAAAAACACCCATCTAGCCCTATGATCTTCCTGCACCCTTCTAACCAACCTTTCTTCAGTGCCTCAAAACAAACATAGAAGTACTTGAACAAGTGTTTTCCTGGGACTGTTTCAGTATCAGTCCTGACCCAACATGAACTCCCAGGGTTTGTGGTTTTGATCACATCAGCATAGTCTAACAGTCTTGAAAACTCAAGTTTCCAGTCACCCATAAACTTGCTAATAACAGTCATCTTTGCCCTATAGCAGACTGACCTCCCAACTTGCAGCCCCCACTCTTTTCTTACCATTTGTTGCAGTTTATAGATCATAATCTCAGGGTGTTCAAGTATTCTATCTCCAAGCTTCCTAACAATGTAACTAGATCCACACATTTTGTTTTTGTTCTTTGTTGTACACTTATGAACAGGATGATACTTTTTTACTACAAAATCACCAGATCCTTTGTCAATACTAGCATAAATTGTCCATTGACAGTTTTTCCCAGTACATTTCACCCTAACCCTATGTCTTTCATTTGGTCTAAGCTTAATTTGAACCTTGTTTTGCACAGCATAATCAGCTATTGCTTTTCTAAAGGAAATAGCATTTTCAAATAGCATGCCAAGTTCAAATATTGCTAACTTAGCACCAAAATCAAACCTGATCTTCTTGGATCTTCTTCTGGAAGGTAAATCAGCACCAGGTTGTGCTAGTGGATCAAGTTCTTCATCACTGTCTTGACTATCAAAATCAGATGAATCAATGAAGTCCTCATCACCCCCCAACCTTACAATAAGAATCAGTTAAGAAATCAGTAAAATTTGAAATCAAAATGCAGTCAAACAGAAGATCTAAGCTTATTTAAAGAGCAAAGAACAGACTGACCTCCCAATATATCTACCAGACTTGTTCCTCTCTAAATCCTCAAATCCCTTATCAATCCCTGCTTCTCCAAGCTCAACTTCAGGAATTTTCTGGCTTCTCTTAGCCCTTGCATTAGCCTTTTTCTCACTTTTCTTTTCTTTCCTTGCAGCCTCCCTAAAAGCTCTCAATTCTTCATCTACCTCACTATCATCCTCATCAGGAACTTCATCCAAATTATCTTCCCCAAAATCTATGTCATCACTACAATCAGTCTCATTACCTAAGTCCACACCATTCTCCACAGTTTCATTACCATTTAAATCAGCAGCCCCTTCATCTTCATTGACACCACTATACCCTGCACCTTCATTTATACCACCATCAGCAGCCCCTTCATCTTCATTGACACAACTATACCCTGCACCTTCATTTATACCACCAACCTCTGGCCCTTCATTTATGCCACTATTTTCAGTAGTGTCAGCCCTTACCCCTTCATTATTTGTGTCACAAACAGATGCAGCAGGAAGAAGGGCAACAGGGTTCCCTTCTTCTATTATAGGCTGATTTATCACATGGGAGACATAAATGTGAATGTGGTCCCCATGTGTCAGGGTGCTAATAATATTAACTAACTGAAAATCATTTTCTAATAAAATAAATTTATTATTTTTAGGGTTTTTAACATAAAAAGCATCAATACCGGGGTACCCCATCTCCTTGGTATAGCACTCCAGCTCGGGCAGTGAAAAGTGGTCCTTGTCGATTATGTGCCCTTTTATCTCGGCCTCACCAACATATTCGTCTTGACAAAATTTCCCACCATGGTGAAAAGTCACATAGATATACTCATCCATGTGACCCTACTCTGACAAAAACAAATACTACACAGTCAATATTCCCTTCCTTTTTAAAGCCTAAGAAAAAAGCCCTAATTATCACCCTAAATAAAAAGCCCTAATTATCGCCCTAATTAATTAAAAACCCTAATTTCTAAAACAATTAAATAATTACAGAGATAATAAAGTAACGAATCCTTACCTGTAAAGCAGATTTGCCCGAACAATTGATTCAGAATCGAATAGGAAGATGAAGGTGAAAGGAGATGAAACAGAGAGAGAATCGGCTGCGTGTAGGGTTAATTGAGGGTGATTTGTGGTTTTACCGTCCTTTAGTTTACCCAATCCGACGTGTTAAATATATTGTGTTTTATCTTTTTTTTAACACACACGTGGAATATATTTTTGCCACGTTGGAGCGATTGGCATTCACTCGATAAAACTGCTGGACGGGGGTGTTTAAAAGTTTAACTAAAGGTATACATGAGGTGTCTGTAAAGTCACTTGGGAAGTTGGAGTGTCAAACTGACAACTGGCGCCAACTTTAAGGGGCCGTACATGTATTTTGCCATAAAACTACTATCTTACTTAGTCAGTTTTACTCATTTATTTAGATCCATCTACGATCCAACTATTCATAGCCTCGGCCAAGCCTAAGTTGAAGTAATACACTCACTTTTCGCTATAAAAAGTAGAGTACACTACTCGCTTAGAGCTAGACCACGTCCAGCTCAGCCACTAGGTATTAATCGAGCATTGATCTCATTAAATACAATTGCACCTACACGCTGATGGGGACGCCTGTCTCAATAGTGCCAGAAAGTCTTAAATACTCGAGTATCTAAGCGAAGAAGTTCTGTCTCAGAACACAAAAGGACTGTTTCTACACGGGCTAAAGTCGTCCCATTGTGGGCGCAAACATCCATTTACTACAGATACAACCTAGCTATCGTCTATCGGTGCACAACAGACGTAATTTCTCAAGGAAGGTACACTGACACACGTTCTTAAACAACTAGAATAGTCAAGATGATTGGAAGCCATCTAATATATAGGTGCATATACATACTGCTTGGTCACACATTACGGAATGCGTAATAACACAAGTACGTATGAAATATTGATGAACATTCGTTTCATTAATAACAAACAGCATGTAGGCTCATAATATACATTTAGTTCTTCCTGAATACAATATTTATTTATAATAATTGTAGGAAAAAAAAGGAAAGGGAAGACTAAAAACAAAGAGCTCCTCAGGATTCACATGGTTGAAGATCCTTCATCTAGATTGTAGCTACCAGCCGTAAACAGTCTTGAGTTCTTTTCTTTTTTACAGCTTAAGATATGTCGGCCCGAGCATTCCTTCAAAGCATACGGCCGCTGAAATAGCCAAAGCCCATCTGCTTGATCAATGCAAGGGATCCCGGAAGCATCTGAGTATAGGCCCGACCTTCCCCCATCTCGTCCGTTGAACTTGAAGAGAAACTAGAAGACTAGCAGCGAAGCTTGTCCATCTGCTTCAACCTCAACTGGCAAAACCAGAGTGCACATCCCTGCAGATCTTCAAGCACAAACAAAAGATTAGCCGAGAACGGAAAGGCTCGAGCTGGGAACCTACCACAGGGGAGCCTTTCCCTCGGGTATCCCACAGTCAACGGTTACAAGACCGTACCAGTAGAACCAAGAGACGACCTAGGACCGTAGGCAGAGTTAGGGCTTGGTCATTCGTTAGTCTGCTCACAACCTAGAGCTCCATCCTTTTTCCTGCCATGAAACGGATTCAAACAAGCCGACTTCAACCCTACTCCATCAAAGAAGCAACCTTCACACTAGAGAAATCCTTGAGGGGAAGCCTTAAGACAGCTGAAAGGGCTAAGCGTCCTAATCCCGCATGACAAGAAGAATATCACAACAACTGCTGTGTTAGAAGTTGAGCGCACCATAATCAGTGTAAGTGAAACAATGAAGACATCCCGAAGGACATCATTAGAATTCTTATCAAACTTCATAATTCGGGGGACTTCATCCTTTTTCTCATGGACAAAGAAAGAAAAAGAGGTAATTGCAGGCGAGTTTCCTCCTTCATGCAATATCCATTCGGAACAAAGAAGGTTTTTTAGGAATTTCAAACCAGGATCAAAGGCGAATATTTTTTCTCATTATCATGAGAAATTGCTGAAGAAGTGAATTATTTTTTGAAGAAGAGTGTATGATTTTCCCACTGGCATGAAGTCACTATTTATAGGCAGAAAGGGATTAGGATGGAGCACGAAACGGTCAAAGCGTGATTATTACTAGAGATATGAAATGATTCGAAGCAGTTAATGGCAATTCCTGAAAAGGTGTGTGAGATCGGTATCAACCAATCAGAAGGAAGCATGCGAAGTTTTTGAAGAGATCAATATCATTCTTGGTCAAAGACTGCAAGGCTCGAGGATTCAGTGAGATATCTTTTCACAATCCACGCCACTTTCACTTCCTGACTGCTTGCATCATCACTCAGCAAGTGGCAGGACTGACTGTGTGGGCAAAATAAGCCACCTATTATTACCGGGAATACGAGTCCAGCTGGCGAGACTAGATTTATCCTACAAGTCACCAGGCACTGAGGATATACACCTGATCCTATATATATCCGTCCTTGAATGAGGTGGATATACACCATCAAACCAACAAAGAAGCATTACAACATTTTTTCTTGTTCTCTTTACACACACAGTACCATCTCCACAAGTTGAAAAATACACTCACAGACCACGAACAAAGAATGCAAAATAGATACATACACACATCCCATACCCCCCCTTCGTCTTCCTCCTCTTCGGTTCTCTCCTCTTGTCGTATACATTAATAGATTAGGGGAAAAGTAACACCAGAAGATCAGAGAACGGGGGAAGCAATACACACATATCACTATACACACACCGGGGAAATGAGAAAGGGGTCTCGATTAAAAGCTTTCTGGGGGTTTCCTTTTCTTGACTCGGATCATAACATATGGTGTGGGGATTCACCGATCGAAAAAAGGGGTTGAGGGGTACGGTGGAGGCACCACCAGGAACACGGAGGGAACAGTGGCTAAGCCACCACCACTATCGCCAGTGGACCTGTTGCCTCCCTTTTGTCCTGTTAATCTGCTGTAGAATTCAACGTTGATGGAAGTTGGATCAGAGTGGCAGCGACGCCACCGGTTTCCCCTGGTCGATGTCTCTCCTCCTTCCCTGCACTTGAATATCGTTTTCAGTCACTGCTGCACCATGGATTTCATGGGAAAACTATGTTCCCGGCGTGCCTGTTTCTTCTCCTTTGTTCTGTTTATTTTTATGGACTTGGTTGTTTTGCTTAGGATCTGTTTGACCCATTTGATTTGCAGATTTGTTAACAAGTTCTGGAATTATTCAAGCTTGAATTGCTACAGTACCGCCGATCCCTTTGTTCTGCTCAATTTTGAGAGTCACTTGCTCGGCTGTGAAGCAAATTTGTGTGATATTGTTACTGTTTTGCTGGTCTGAATAGAGTTGCATCGTGTTTCTAGCCTATGAGCCCCGTGAAGTTATTCACTATCCAAATTGGGCTAATTTTGAGCAAGATACTGTGGCCAAGGAAAAATAATTATTTTGAAGCCCACTGACTGCTTTGAATAATATACTACACGGCTAATGACGTTTGGAGGCCAATACAAGTCTCGTCTTGTATATGCCCGTGTCCCAGTTGAACAAAAAGAAATGCGATGATGATGAGTATCCATTTTACAAAATGAGCATAGAGTATGTAGGATAGGTACTTGGCATGGCAACTGGTTGGCTACCGTTGTTTTCAGCCGTACCGACGTTCTTAAACCTCTATCCGATACAACGAAATCTGAGCCTATACTTTAAAAAATTCATTTTTCCCTTAATTATTATTATTATTATTATTATTATTATTATTATTATTATTATTATTATTATTATTATTATTATTATTATTATTATTATCACTATTATTATTATTATTTTATCTACTTTTATTTTTGCTTTATTATAATACTAATTTATTTTTTGATTTTTTTGTGAGGTGCATTCTGATAAAATCAATTAAAGGACGACGCATTTGGAGTGGATAATTTTTTTTTTTTTTGTAATTTATTATTCATCTTATTTCGCAATAAGTACTTATTTTTTTGCAAGGATGGAATTCGCTAAAAGAGAAGTCGATAGAATCGAGGCCTTTTTATTAAAATTTTAAATGCAACATATTTATCAAATTATATATTGATTTTACTTCAATTTTTATCTCAATTATATAGTCCGATCAGGAACCACACTTAGTGGAATCTGAGAGGTGTCTAACACCTTCCTCTTGGATTAATTTGAACCTTATTCAGAATTTCTGGTTCGTAGATCAAGTTTTGGAGTTAACATTAAAATTGGCTAGAAACAAAGTAGGTGCCTAATATGCATAGTTAAAAAATATGTTAGGTAACGACTTCAAGTCTTACCCGTGAGTTCCCATAAGTCGAATCCTATTTCGAACTCATAGTTGTTTGCGGAAAATAGGTGTCGACATTATTGACTTCAGGTCCACTACCAACCCTTCCTTCTGGCACCACTGGATTTGTAGTCTATTATGTACGTCCCGTGTGGGTCTCAATTATGTTCTTATGCAGCACGAGAGCATGATTGTTTATGCTTCCAATCAGCTGAAGCCGAACGAGAAGAATTATCTTACTCATGATCTAGAGTTGACAGTTATGGTCTTCGCTTTGAAGATCTGGAGGCACTATTACTATGGCAAGCCTTGTGAGGTGTATACCGATCAAAAGAGCTTATAGTATCTTTTTTCCCAGACGGATCTTAATGGCAGGCAGCAGAGGTGACTCGAATTAATAAAAGATTATGATCTCACTATCTGCTCTCACCTTGGGAAGGCGAATGTGGTAGCAGATGCTCTGAGCAGGAAGTCCATGACAGCTTGGCTTTTCTTTATGCTGACATTCGACCTTTGGCCCGAGAGTTGCAATCCCTTGGTGACTCTGGAGTGAGATTTGTACGCCCAGACTCCAATCGAGTCTTGACATGTATTGTAACTCAGTCTTTCTTAGCCAGTCAGATTATGGAAAGATAGCTCGAGGACCCTCACCTGCAGAAGATGTGTGGTCGTGTCTTAAGTGGAGAAGTTCCTTTCTTCGAACTTGACTCAGATGGTATTCTTCGGTTTAATGGCCAACTTTGTATTTCTGATGTCTGAGATCTTAGGCAGTTAGTGCTCCGCGAGGCTTATAGTCACGTTATTCTATTTATCTTAACATTACTAAGATGTATCAGATTCTCCTAAGAGCTATATTGGTGAAAGAGGATGAAGAGGGATGTGTTTGATAATGTGTCTCGTTTCTTGAACTGTCAGTAAGTTAAGTTCAAGCACCAGAAACTGGTAAGGTTAGCTAAGGTATTGCCTATTCTCGAGTGGAAGTAGGAGCAGATCACTATGGATTTTGTGGTTGGTCTGCCAAAGACCCTACAACGCTATGATTTGGTCTGGGTCATCGTTGACAGACTGACTAAATTAGCTCACTTCATTCCTATGAAGACTATTGATTCAGCTTAGAGATTGGCTCGGATTTTTATTGATTAGGTTGTTAGACTGCATGGTACTTCAGTGGCTATCATATTCGATCATGGTTCCTAATTTACTTCCCAGTTCTGCTTGTCTTTTCAGAAGGAGTTGGGAGCCAGGTGCAGCTCAACACGACATTCCATCATTAGACTGGTGGTCAGTTCGAGCGGGTTATTCTAATCTTGGAGGACATGCCGAGAGCTTGTGCATTGGACTTCGGGCCTTGACCGAGTTTTCTTATAATAATAGCTATCAATCCTCCATACAGATGCCTCCATTTGAGGCCTTGTATGGCTGTAGATGTCGTTCTCCTATCGGTTGGTTCTGAGTCGTGAGATATTGAGGTAATGAGTTCTGAAATATTTCAACAGACTCTGAATGCGGTTCGTGTTATTCAAGATCGTCTGCGGACGCTCAGAGCAGGCAGATTTCATAATCGAATCGGAGGAGCCAAGAGTTAGAGTTTGAGGTCAGCGGCATGGTATTTCTAATAGTGTCGCCGATGTGGGGTGTAAAGAGATTTGGGAGGTAAGGGAAGCTTAGTCCCAGATTCATTGGCTCTTTCTTTATCGAGAAGCGGATGGGTAAGGAGGCTTATCGACTAGATTTTCTAGCTTATATTCCAGTTCATCCGGCAAAGAGAAATTGAAAAATTTGATTGAAATTTAAAATAAGTACTTCAGTTGAATTAGAAAAATAGATCTGAGATAATTTATTCATTTTACTACTTCTTCTGTCCTATTTTAGTGTTTGAGTTTGATTAGGTACGGAGTTTAAGAAAATAAGATAGACTTTTATATTTTGTGTATAAGCATTTAAATTCTGGTGAACTAGTTCCATAAGAAATTCGGATAAATTCCTAAATTTAAGAAAATATAATAACACATGGCAAATGGCGTGGTTCCAAGTCAAATGAAACAGCCAATACAAATGCGCCATGTGTAAAAGTGATAGACTCTAACTATTTAAATTGGAGGTTATCAAAGATTGGCTTATAATTCAAACTGGCCATTCAAATTAAAGCAAGTAAAGTTTGGCTTATCACAATTCTTCTATTCCACTACCATAAATAGAGGGCTCCCATAAAGGCAAATACGAAGAACAAAAAAAATAAGAACATCATGAATTACATCAAAGGAGGCCAAGACAAGCACATCAAGCAAACTGAAGGGCAATCAAGAAGCTTCGAATGAAAGCTTTCAAAATCTTCTTCTGCATCTGTGATCTACACCCTTGTTCAAGTTCCAAAATGGAGGCTACGATCTACGTCCTTATTCGAGTTTAACAACGGAGGCCACGATCTGCGTCCTTGTTCAAGTTCCACAACAGAGGTTACGATCTACTTTCCTGTTCAAGTTCAACAACAGAGGCCACAATTTACGTCATTGTTCAAGTTAAACAATGGAGGTTACAATCTACGTCTCTTTTCAAGTTTAACAAAGGAGGCCACGATCTACGTCCTTGTTCAAGTCAAATAACAAAGTTTAAATCAAGATTCGACGGGTGTGAGTTCAAATCATCTATACGTGGCAATTGAATCTCAAATCCTGTTCGTAACGAACGACAAGTGTTCGTGACAGAAATAAATCCAAATCAAGATTTTGAATCAAATCCAACTCAAGCTCTAAAGTCAAATCCAAAGGCCATCAAGTTCAAGATAAGGCTTTGGAGCCCTTGAATTGATGAGGACAAGAATCATAGCAATATCCTAGATATTGCAACCGGCATCTTCTGTTGAATCAAAAACAATATTTTGTTACACATTTTCTTATCTTGAATTTTCTAGACATCAAAATTTGTTGTTACAATGTGATTTAAAATTAAAGGTGTGTGTAATGTATGATAGTGCCTTTAAATCTTGTGGTCCAATAGAAATCTCGAAATTAAAGAGTTACCAAATCTGAAAAAAAAGACACTCTTTTCGGCACAACTTAAAAAGAAAAAGTAGACACTAATAACCCGTTTGTCCATAAGTAGTATTTTATTTTTTTCCAAAAAGTTTTAGAAAATCATGTTTGTCCATAAAAACGGTTAGATTTTGAACTTTTTTTCAAAAATAATTTTTTAAAAATCAAAAAGTATTTTGGCCACTTTTTTCAAATTTTTCCAAAAAACTCAATTTTCTTTCGTCACAAAAGTTCAACTTTTTTCAAGTAAAATTCATGTCCAAACACAACTTCATATTCCAAATACTATTTTTCAACTCAAATTAGAATATCTATGGCCAAACGGTTACTAAAATTAGAATATAGAGAATACTATTTTTAGTATTAAATTCTTGTAAGAATCCTAGAATTCAGTTTACCACAACTAATAAACACAAAGAAAGCCGGAAATACGTACATACCAACATAACCTTCAGGTTTGCTTACTCCACTTGCTAGCTTCCTGAGGAGATGAAGTGTTTGGATTTTGTGCAAAGGTTTTAGTCGCTATAGTTCCCCAATTTTACAGCCCCATCTGCTCGCTACTCCTGTTTTTGCGGGGAAATTTTAATATGTAGCCATTTTTGGACGCGCTCATTGGGGACTATCCAGCATTTCAAAATTTATTGAAGAATAGCCAAAAATTCGCTCGCGCATTTAAGCTCCATTTGCGTTGGAAAAACACCCCAGACTAGTCCCATAACAAAAAACTGGGGCTTTGAACAAAACTTGTTCAAAGACCAGTATTCAGTCCCATAATAAAATAATCCCATAACAAAATAATGGGACCTTGAACTAACATGTTCAAAGGTCCCATTATTTTGTTATGGAACTTTATCCCATAACAAAATAATGAGATTTATTCCCATAACAAAGGTCTCATCAAAGGGATAAATCCCATTATTTTGTTATGGGACTTTATATATAAAGCTTCAGTCCCATAATAAAATGTTGGGGCTGTGATAAGTTTTGTTCATAGCCCCAGTATTTTGTTATGAGACTGAAGCTTTATACAAAGTCCCACAACAAAATGCTGGGGCCTTGAACAAAACTTGTTCAAAGCCCCAGTATTTTATACTGGGATTAGTTTACTGAAGTTTCGCAATATAAATACTGGTTCAAAGCCCCAGTATTTATAGTGGGATTTGTCCGGAGCTGGCTATTTCTCAGCGAATTTGTTTTTGACGACTACAAATCAATTAGCGCGCGCCAAACAGGCCCCTACACGAAATTTTTAGGTTTTTGCGTGGAATCGGACCTTGAAGAACCTAACGGCTCATAAAAAATTACACGAATTAGGTGCAAGCAATGAAGAGTAACCAAGTCGCTGTCCAAAATTTGGACTTACTTATTGTTTGCAGAAAAAGGCAGCCCAAACCATTCCGGTTCATGCGGGAAAGATTGTATCCTATAGGGATGTGATGTATATAATCTCGTAAGTATTATGGTTGTTTTAATAATTAGACTATACAAAAACAGTTTTATCAGTTGCCCCAAAATTCTTTTCAATTACTATTGCAATTTACAAAACATAAACATATGCATTTCAGTACGTAGTGTTACGTCATAACCGATTTGTCAGGTTAGTATAGCTGGCCAGTCGTCATCAATATTTATAGAAGAGTAGAATGGAGAGTGCAACCTTGTTCTAGGTTTGTTCTTATCCTCTTTTAATCCTCCATTTGGTTTCTTTTTATAGATCTCAATTGCTCTTTCCTCTCTTCCTTCACACTTTGAAATCAAGTAGTTGCATATCTAAAGGTAGACATTTTGTTAATTCTTATCATCTTATTTTGGTTACCAATCACATGTCACTAGTCAAGATTCTCATTTAGGCATATAGTTATGATGGAAATTTTGTTGTCCAACAATATGATAGTTTAGATCACTTTGTACGTACCATAACTAATACTAATTGGATTTGAATTTCAAATCTCCATATATAGTCTACTATCTAACTATTTATGCTTTTGGTAACACAATTTGATGTTTCTTCATCTTCTTTTCTCAATAATCGGTTGGCACTTTGTTACCTACAAATTACCTCTATGTCGGTAGCCAACTATTTCGAGGGTGTTTGGATTGACTTTCTAGCTTATAAGCCAAAAGCTAAAAGTTGATTTTTCCCAACTTTTAACTTTTAGTTTATTTTTGTATTTTTTTAAAACTTAAAATAAGTGATTAAAAACACTTTTTACTTTACCCAAATACCTGAAAAGTGCTTAAAAGTTAGTTTGCTCAGACAGTACTTAAAAAAAGCCAATTCAAATACCCTCTCCATTTAGCCATTTAGTAGGCATTTGAACATAATTTTAGTTGTAATTTGAAAAGAATGTGCGTTTGAAAAATGAGTTTTGAAATTTGAAGTTTGTGAACATGCATATTATTTTAAAATTATTAAAGTTTTGCGCAAAAATATTTCACCCAAAACTCACCAGTTTTTGAAAAAATGAAAATTTTTCTCTAAATTTAATCCAAAAGTTGTATTATTATTATTATTATTATTATTATTATTATCTCACTATTTCTTTTATTACTATTATTTTTTCTACTTTTGTTATCCTTATAATTTTTATGTCAACACTTCACTTTTTCTTCCATATTTTCATCTACTTCTAGTTTCCAAACTTGTTTTCAAAAATATATATTTTTTTAACCGAGAGCCTATAAGAAAACAACCTCTTTACCTGCTCAAGATAGAATAAGGTTGGGCAAAATACATACTTTGATACCTTAACTTGTCCCGAAAATACAGTTTTACACCCTAACTTTGCGGGCGACCTATGACCCCCCTTAACCTGTTTGAAGTAATATTAGTACACACCCGAGATATCTATAACCAGTTGCACTATGGGAGGTGTGTCACACTCACCTTATAGTTTCGCCACGTGGCTATAAATCAGATTTTTTTTCAATAGTGCTTTAATATCTATAACATTTTTTATTGTTTTAGTGTTATAATAAAATAAAACAAAAATTAAAGATTAAAAAAGAAAAAACAAATGACCATCTTCCTGCTCCATGATGGAGATTAACGACATCAAACTTGGCCACCACATTAATCACACAAAAAGAAATCAAAGTCGGAGCAAAAACTTACACCTACCCTCCTAATAGTTGATTCATTGATCTACCAAGGCAACACGCATATGGGCTGAAAAGAGAAGTAAACGGGTATTAAAGATTTTTATTTTTGTTGCTGATAACTACTGCTTTGTCTTTTAATTAAAAACAAAATTTCTTTTAATTAAAAACAAAATTGCAGAAGAAAACCATCATCCTTAGCATATTATTTTTGTCTATCGTATTCTGTTCTCGTTGTCTCCTCAGCCACTTGAATCTCCGGTAAATTCTCTCTATCAATTCTGAATTTTCAATAAACAATATCTTTTGTTTCAATTCATGCTTCGCCTATAAAACACACGCGCACATGAACTAGATGGAACCGATATCATGTGTTTATTTTCCGAGATTAGGCCGATCAATTTCCCAGATTGAAAGCTCCGGCGAGTTGGTCACCGGAAAAAATGGCACTTGCATTTTGTTTTCTTAAAAAAAGGGGAAAACTAAACACACACCTGAAACAGAGTCATCCAAAATGAATGATGAGTTCCCTCCCTTTGATTTCATCAGACACAATGTTTTTGGTGATGGATATGTTCAAATAACTGTACATCAAAGCCAAAAATTTGATAAATATTCTTTGCTTCCACGAATAACCAACAAGCCTACAAGAGAAAACCAAACACAAAACACAAAATCGAGCTTGGTATAATGGATGGAGAAGTAAGAAAGGGGAGAGAAATAAATTGGACAAAGAGAAGGAAACAGAAAAAGAAAAGGAAAGGAAAGAGGAAAATAAGTTTTTAAGTGTATTAGTTATATAATATCAAATAAAAAATTAACACGTGTAGTATATACTCAATAATTAACATATTTTTGGCTTTTCACTCGCTTTTAATTTCTCTCTTTGCCATGTCATTCTTTAGGGATGTACTAATACCACTTCAAACATGTTAGAGGGTCATAGATCGCCCACAAAGTTAGAGTGTGTAAGTATATTTTCGGGACAAGTTAAGATACCAAAATATGTATTTTGCCGTAAGGTTGCTTACACTTAGTCCACTTATAAGTATATTGTTGTTGCTGCTGTCATATCCAAAAAACTCATGAACAAACATTGTTTTGTACAAAAGATTTTGACAAAAAGTTAACTTTTTCTATGTCCTAACGAGAGCTTAGTTATCATGGATATTTTTTTAAAAAAAGCTTTTTGAATTCGTTTGGGGCGCACCTTTAGGTGATCCAAAAACTCATGAACAAACATTGTTTTGTACAAACGATTTTGACAAAAAAGTATTTTTTCTATGTCCTAACAAAGCTTAGTTATCATGGGATTCTTTTAAAAGACTTCTTGGAACTCGTTTGGGGCGCACCTTTAGGGGAGGCACTGGCAAAACGCATTAAGGCACACGAAGGGGATAAAGATCGTTCACTAGCCGGATTAGCTCAGGACTTGAGATTTCCCTCCAGGACCGGATTAGACGCAGGATTGAGGAGCGAGGACAACTCAGCTGTCAACGGTGAGCCAACCTTTGTTCTTGGTGACCGCTAGTCTTGAGTTTTTCTTTGTCAGATCCATTTTGTCCCTTGTGGGTATGTATTTAATCTTTCATACTCTAAAATGTCTGATCTGGATAATGTTTAAACCTTATATGTGTGTGTGTTTTTTATGTCTCATTTCGAGTTATTTTATGTTCTCTGTGATGACTAAGTTCGATATAGTTCACCCGACGGGTCTAGGGAAGGATGTCGGGCCTATTCAAAAATCAGGTCGTGTCAATTTTACAAATACAAATAGGAAGTATAAGAAGTTTTTCTGAAAAATTCTAAGCAAGTAAATATAAATCTTTAAAAGGTCTAACGACTCTTAAAAAGTGTAGGACCTGCATAAAACTGCTAATGTGAATATATTTTCAATTCTTAAGTATCGATGGCATAGATCTTTTTCTTTATTGTGTCATATCTGTCGATAAGTCTACATGGATCTGATGAAATTGTAGGTCTTTCGAAACAACTTTCCCTACGTGATTCTAGAATTACCTCTTCTTGTTTTAACTTATTCACTTACCAAGGTTTCACACTTACGAACCAGTGCATCTAGATGTTGCCGTAGGACGTGGCCAAACCACCTTATGCAACTTTCTCATATTTTTTAATCATTGTGCTACTTGAACCTTCAGACGATGTGATTATTTCTAATTATTGTTTGACCGCTTGTCTATCTTAGCATCTGCATCTTTGTGAAACTCATCTTGTGGGTGTGTTGGACTTTAGAGGCCCTTATTCACTTCCATGTAAAATTGATGGTTTTATTATTGTTCTATATCACTTAAACTTTAGTAGACGTCTTTCTATGACATTAGCACCCCGATAGCACTTCTCATTTTCGACCATTTACTGTTCATTTTATGTGTAATATATTCATCTATATTTCCATTCTCCTTGGACGAGCATATATACCTGCGTCTTTGCATTTAGGCGCTGCAATCCCGTCTGATGTTGACTAATCTTGCGGTGCACATATTCAATCTTACTTTTGATGATCCTAAAAGCCTTACTCTTTAGAGTGCTTCCCCCTACTTCAAGTTTTTTGTTGACACCCTCGCTTGTTTCGTCAGATAGCACAACATCGTTAGCAGCTAATACACGCTATGAGACCACATCTTGTAATGTGTTGGCCAATTTATCCATAACTAGGCTGAACTAGTAGTTGCTCAATGTTGATCGTGGTGTAAATCTATGGTTGTGAGAAACTCCTTCATATCTCCTACTTTTGTTCTCACGCTAGTCACAGATAGCACTCTCTTTAGCTCTAGTACTTTTTGAACCTCCTCATACCACTACCACGAATCTTGTGGTCGAGGTCCTACACCTTTAGATGCACCTCACACTTCAATGACAACTCTTTTAAGGCAACCTGGCCTTTTCTTTCATAGGATCTCTATGTCCCCCTTTAAGTCCGTGTTTCCGCTTCCGGTAGATTTTCTTGCAACATTAACGAATTAGCATTCCTTTATACCTTCCACCGAATTTTCAGTTGCTTGGAGGTTGCCTCCCATAAAAGAAAGTGACTTCTTGCCTTTCACCATTTCAAAGATCAATTCATTATGAATAGCTTCTTGCTTAATACGACAACAACAACATACCCAGTGAAGTTCCACAAGTGGGGTTGAAGGTGGAGAGGTTGTTTCTGATAGACCCTCGGCTGAATTTCTTGCTTAATATGTAGACTGATTTGTTATTCTATTGGTTCATGTTGTCAGTGTTTGAGTATGTGCATACCGTACATGAAAAAGGTACATTTCTGCAGGATTGTGTCTGATATAGGTTCCTGATTGGTGAAGATATCATGCTGAAGAAAAATCAGTTGCCCTTCAAGGTTGGGCAGTCGGCTGAAGCAAGGTCTTTCCAGTGTGGATATCGTGGTGCATGGTTTCGGTGTAAGGTATGAAATGCATAATATGATTCTAGAGACTTTTACATTTTTTATTTGTAAAATATTTTTGTATTAGTTAGTGACGATTCATATAGCAGAGCCAGCTTGTCCGAGATTGAGGCATAACTTTTATTTTAGTTGCTGGTTTTGGCCGAACAAGTTTTTGTTAACTTGATCCTTTTATGTAAGTTGAATGCGGTGCACCTTTATGTTGTATATAATTTATAACTTCGTCAAACTTGGCTGTCCGCCTAGCAGGATGAAGGTAGCAATGTAGAGGACCCAGAGGTTCCGTCCATCGTCATTTTCGTATAATGAGTTCTTAGTATGGTTAGGTATTGGTAACTTACCAAAAGTTTGGTAAAATATAGGTAGTTGAAGATCCTTCCACCTCTTCATTTGTCTTTATTGGCTGTTCAGTTGTATGTCTTGCTCAGTCCTTTCTTGGGACCTTGATTCTTGATCCAACTGTGTCTCATGACAGTTTATTCTCTCCACCCTAATAGTTTGTCACCTCCAATTCCATGTTTCTAATGGCACTAAAACCTTGTATAAAGGATTTAGTCAGCATTAATCTTTACCACTTTGTTAGACTGACCACTTGGTGGATACACTCGCCAGTGCACTTGGAGGTCTAATGATAAGATATAATGAGGCACAATTGGAGCATATTTTGTGAACATTCCAGAGCAGCTGGGGGTTTGGGGTGTGGCTCCGTAAATGCACCTGGACATTGTTTATGTGAATGGAATAACATGCATGTGATTTAGACTAGGACATCCGCATAATCAAGGAAATTGTAATTAGAAAAACGTGTAAATGTGTATAAGGAAACTACTAAGTAAATTAGGCAGTTATTACGCAGAAATGGTATTCTATAATTCTTAGATTATGAATCATGTTAATAAGACAATGTATAAGTCTATAAGATCAAGGCTTTGCTCTTTCACATTCTCAATCGTTATGTTTACAACTCTTTATCTAAGTTCTCTAGGTGCTAAAACGTCTGCTACTAAGTGCGACGTTAAACCTTTAGAGAGTTCTCTCTTTATCGAATTCCATTGTTGCTGTACTTACATTTGGATTAACTTGTTGTTTGTAGTCCATGTACTGTTAATTTCTCTAGGTCTTACTAGTTGAGGTCATTACATTTTGATGACAAAGAGTCGTATACTAATATTAAGAAGTAGAGTACCATGCATTTACCATTTCTTTCTTACTGTACCAGATAAAGAAGATTAGCGGCAAAAATGCGCTGGTGGAATTCTTTGATTATCCCGATGAAAGTATGTTCTCTGATGTGTTGGTTTTAGCATTTGAATTGATTAATACTCATTCGCTGAGGGCTTTCTGCCTTACAGTTTAGATGATAAAATCTTCACGGGCGCACTCTTGCTTAATTTGGAGGTTAATTTACTTTCAAGGTAACTGGACATCTAAAAATCAGTGCATGAACACGAAACACCCTCTTCATTTTATTTGTCTTAGTTTGACCGAGAAAAAAGTTTGAGTGAAAAACGGAAAACTTTTGAATCTTGTAGTCTTAAACTAATTGGATAATATACCAAAAATACCTTTTGAATCCCGTGGTCTTAAACATGCCATGTCCTCGTATAAGGGAGTATCATTAAGGGTAAAATGAGAGAGTTGGAATTAATAACTTGCTAAAAATAGGAATGTGACATTCTTTTTGAAAAACAACTACAATAAAAAGGATTAACACATAAATCAAAATAAAGAGAGTATGATGGAAGTATCATTTTGCTGCCATTTCATAGAGTTTCTTAGTCGTCTCAAAAGTAAGTAAATTTCTAAGTTATGCATGATATTACACGATAATTCCTTTAAGGTTCAGCTTTGATTTTTAAAAAAGGTAAAGGAAATGGACAAACATGCTTAAGTATGCTATGTGCTATCTATATCAGGCAAGCTTTGACACGCCATAGGTGTGCTTTAATACGTTAAATGTTGTGTCTCGCTCGGGAAAACCTAGCCCGGAGCTAGAAACAGATCCTATGAATGTTCCTAGCAGCAGGTGTTCAAAAGAGTTGATGGCTAAAGAATCATGAATAGCTGTTGCTCTTTTGTGTATCTTGGTTTTTGGTGTCCAGGAAGATGGTTTATTGAGTTCATCTAAAGCAAATTAGCAGGAATCGGATCAGACATCTTAGTATGGTGGATGCATCCTCTAGGTACTTCCGGTGGTCGTCAGTGAAGTGGCAGGATGCTGTTAAACCTTTTGCCTTTTTTTGTTTAACAACTCTCTCTTGTAGATGCAACTTTAAAGCTGCTAGCTTTTTCTTCTCATTGTGGTTCCGATGGTTGTTGCTGTCTGACATTCTGTGCTTATATTTTCTTGCCTTGGTCCTTTGGTCAATTAGCTAATGTATATGTTAGTGGACATGTATTTTGGTGTTTGTCGTCTTCCCTAAAATAGTGAATTACAATTCTGTTAAAAAATATGCGTTGCTTTCTAAGTATAACTATTTGCATTATTGTTACAAATATTGCATGAGGCCATATTCTTCTTACGGTCTCGTTTCCAGCATTTGAGTTATATTTTGCCAATTGCCGGATATTGTTAGATTGACTTAAGTGTTAAACAGTTCTAATTCTTGTCCTATGCAGTATAATCAAGAACGGGGCTCCAGTTAAAGCTAGCAGCTTTAAAGCTCCATATTCTTTAAAAAGCTAGCAGCTTTAAAGCTCCAGTTACTCCAGTAACTGCAGTATAAAGAAAAAGGAATAATGATATAGATAGATAAAAGCTAAATCTAGAACGGGGCAAGCCTAAATGTTCTGACTTTTACTGTTAGAAATGGACCTTGAATTTAACTTGACCCAAAAGCTAGCTCATAAGATGAGGATTTTCCAAGCCCACATAAGAAGAAGACATCACTTTCCCTTAACCAATATGGGAGATTTTTCACCCTTGTCCCCTCAAACACTCTAGGACTAGAATTTAACTTGGCCCAAAAGCTAGCATGAGGGCCCAACATTGAGTAAATAAATAAATACATCTTATGAAGATAGACCTTAGGCCTAACTCAATGCCAAAATCTAACTCTTGAGGTGAGTATTGCCTAAGACAATATAAGGAGACAACACCGATTCCCTCAACCAATTTTAGACATTCTAATATATTGTAGACATAATTAAGTAAATAAAAGTATGCTAGGTTAAACTTTTAAAATGGATTATTACATACTTCAATATGATATCTGAGTAGTCGGAGGTCCTAAGTTCAAGTCTCCCCACCACCCATCATCAAAAAGAATTTTATGTGTTTGGCTTATGAAAAAGGATGAGGCCTGCACGCTAGAGGATTGAAAACATAATAAATAAATAAATAAATAAAAATGTGTTCTCTTCTAACTTAAACTTTTTGATGTGATGGTTATACACATACATTAACTCTATCAGAGGCTTATTAAATTGAGATATTAGGGTTTTCCAGCTAAAGTGTGTTGTATCTGTATCTACATATTGCTTATTAATCTTTTCAATCCTCGTTTTTACAGAACTAACATGGACAAGGTTGTATCAACTGCCCCCATATCATATTGGGACGTCAAAGGAGAAACGGCAGCTAATGTTGCGGCCGCAGTATCCTCAAGTCATGCTTAAAAATGAAGGGTTAGATGTCAATTCAATCTCTGATGCTGTAGTAGTTGTCGATGGTAATTGGCAAGCTGGTGATTTGGTTGATTGGTGGGCTAATGGATGTTATTGGTCTGGGCATCTGACAAGGTTACTTGGCAAAGATAAAGCTGAGGTACTACTTTGTTATTTTCCGTATTAATGGCTGGTTAGCAGTGTTGCCGCAATCATCAGTAAGATTTTTGTTTTTGTTAGAGTATATTAGTCCTCATACGTTGTGTAAGAGTTTCCAAAAAGTATAAAATCAAGTCATTCCACTCATAGTCATTAAGATTGTTGGTTGGATACTAAGATCTATTCAGATAGTGTCTGAGCCAAATTTTGGTGAGCTCATTTTCAAATCTCTGAACTCTGCCCATGGAGGTGCTCTACGCTTGGCTCCCTCAAATGCCAATCTATCTCGTCACTGGCACTGCTCCAAGCCGACTCATTAGCTTGTTGAGGCTAATCTACTCATCTTTACTTCATGCCTACTCTCTTCACCAAAAAATAAAATAAAATAATAATAATAAGAATAAATAAATAAAGACAAAAATAGGGAAAAAAAAGAAGAAGAAAATGTACAATCTACTTCTAAACCTTAGAACTAGGTGTGGGGGTGTGTTAGAGAATACACTTGTCGTTCATTCGTTGTAAGTGTTTCGAAATGAATTTATATTATCTTGGGTTACTCCATTCATTGCCTTTATTTTATGGGGTTGAATATTCAAATTCTTTTATAAGTTTGAACATGAAATTTGGGCAAGCAACTTACCACCTAAAAGAAAGTAGAAAATGAAAAGGAAATTATGACTTCAATTAAGTTTGTCTAGAATACAGTCCCTGCAATCATACACATATCTTTTGGCATAATGTCTAGATCACATTCTTTATTAGTCTAAAGATTTAATGCTCTGTTCCAAAGGAAAAAAAAAAGATTTAATGTTCTTGGTGTTGATATAACGAAAATGCAAGTTTACTGCACAATACAGTTTTATGACGGTATTAACACAATTATTACTATTATTATTAATGTTTGCTTGTAGAGTTGTGAACAATGTATCCGATTTTAACCTTTATCTTTATTGTTAAAGAGAATGTGGTTTAGGTTTTCATGTGAATTCAAAAGATTTTTAGTAGCGTGTGGCCATGGATACGAAAAATTATTTATAAAGAGTTTTTGAAGTTGAGTTGAAAATTTTTATTTGAAAGTTGAAGTTTTAATTGAACATGAATTTAATTTGAGAATTTTTTTTGAAGATTTGGGCGTGAATTTTATTTGAAAAAAAAAATTTGAAGGTTCACTTTTTGTTGTTTCATTAACTCATTTTCCAAAAACTCTCAAGTTTTTATGACCAAACAAGTTTTGAAACTATATTTTTTTTTTTGGTCAAAAAAGGAAAATATATCTATGGCCAAACACCTCGTTAAGATAAGTGGATTTTCTTCGATTTGTCTGAAGTTGGTATTACACCTTTTGAATATTTGAGTAATCTTTTTGTGGTGTGGAGGGGGATGGAGGGGAGGGGAGGGGAAGGGGGGAGGGGGAGGATTGCTCTCGATTCTTAAAGATCAGTTGTGATAAATGTTGCTACAAATTGAGTCGAGGGTCTATCACGAACATCCTCTCTACCTTACTCTAGTTTGGGGTAAAGCTAGTATACACCTCACCCTTCCGAGACCCCTTGTGGGATTACAAAGGTTATGTTCTTGTTGTAAATGTTGCTACAAAGTGAATTGCTTTATCTGTAGCTTAGTTATGCTTTTTTAGTAGGCAAGATAAGTTTCTCAGGAATGAGCTGTCGTCTCCTTGGATGTTTGGCAATTCTTTCCTCATCACTTCAAAGCCTATGTAAAGAAGTAATAGCTTCATATGTTTTTCCACAATTGCTATGGACTATGTCAACATTGTACTTTAATTTTTTGTCTTCATAGATGGCGTTGACACCACCTCCTATGGGTGAGGGTGCAATATATGAAGTTTTCTTCAAGGATTTGCGCTCATCCTTAATTTGGTCTCCAAGTTTTGGTTGGATTTTGCCTACATCCCAGGTTCTTTGCTTTGCTCTTGTTTTTGCATATCTTTTAACTCATTATGTTTATATTTGTATATTAAATACTTAACGTGGCTTATGTGATTTATAAAATTTCTACAATGATAAAATGTTCCATTATGTTAACTGCTTAGTGAAGTATTTGTTGCTTTGCACAGATTCATCTGTGCATGATACTAGTCTGTAGAACATTGAAATATTTGTGTTGAATTGTGTACCATCTCATCTAAAAGATGTAGCAAAATTTATTATTTAACGTCTTTTCAATATGCCACCACATGTTCTCTTTTTCATGGGCAAGTACATGATATTTGTTTTTCATAAATAGTGGTGGTGGTGAGACTTGAAACCAGGACCTTTGTTTGGCTTTGATATCATGTTGAATTGTGTGACCATATCATCTAAAAGCTTAAGTTGTTAGAGCACGCTTCTTTTATTTAATTGCCTCTTCAACAATTTGCGGTACTTATTTCGAGTCACCTCGATCCTCAAGATTCCGGTCTTCTCTACCCCCCCCCCCCCCCCCCCCAAATAAAAAAAAGGGAAAAGAAAAAGAGGAGACCCTGTTCTTGTTCTTGTACTGCATCTTTTTCCTAGTGGAGTTCTACGAAAAGCGAGAATGCAGCTTAATCATTGGTCCACTGTAGGATATAAAGTAATTGAATTGTATTCTGGTGTATGCTCCTTTGGGTAATGCTTCTTCCTACTATTGTTTTGTGACAATTGCAGGACGGTGCAAGTGTCCGTCGATGTGCTCAACTAATTCAACCTGTCAACCAAGGTAACCATAGTGTGAAACTAATTCCTACTTTTGGTTGTTCATAAAACTTCATTTTTGTATCAGCAGACATGAAACCAATTTGTTAAATATATCAGTGTGATAGAGGATCTGCATGAACAGGTTTCTTTAAGGGGATGACAGTGAATGCTTGTCTATGTGGATAAGTTGTTTGGTTCGTCAAACAGTTAGGAAATTTAGGGCAAAGCTCCTCTATGCATTTTGTAGTTGCTTTTGATTAATCAGAGATGCTCTGAACGAGTATCAATTGCTATGAGAGTTTAAAATACAGCTGCCTAAGTGCCTTATGTGCCGGTGCAATCAATTGAATGAAATGGGATTTTTCTATGAATTCTTTAGCTCCATAGAGGCGTAGACTTTGTGAAGCCATTGTAGCACCTTCTTGATATCCTCTTTGTGAAATGCTTATTAACTTTTTTTGAAAGGCATTAATGACCACTGCATTGCACTCCATCAATGTCAAATGTAGTACCGAAGATTGTTGTTTCATATCTTGAGGGCATTAATTAAAACTAAAATAAACCTGTATATGCACTTGATATATAGTAAGTGTTTAGTTGGGGCCTGCAGGGTTTCTAGTGATGTCATCAGGGGTGTCAAATGGGCGGGTTGGGTTAAATTAAGGCGGGTCAAAATTGATTGAGTACACAAATGGGCGGGTTAATAACCCGCCCAAAATTTACTTGGGCTATAATGGGTGGGTCAAGATGGGCTATGGAACGGGTCAATACCCAACCCGCCCAAATTTTGACCCAATTTTTCCCTATAATACTCAAATATTAAACTGCAAAAACAACAAAAGAAACATTTCCATAATTCCAAAGCATACTAGCTTCTTGTCTAAGCATCCTATTAAGCTAAATTATCTGCTGACTCAAAACCTTTATAATAATTCAAGAAACTGTCCACCGTGACATACAAACAAATTTCCATGATCACAATACCATAGGAAACTAAAGACTTTCTGGAGTATGCAAATATTAGTAACAAGTAGCTAGAATCTTTCTTAATTTGTATACCATTACATGAAGTTAAATTGTAACAAGTGGAGTGACACCATTACAAAGGACAAATTCATAGTTTTAAAAGCCAAAAGTACAACCGTCATAACCAAATAGTATAAAAATGATACACATTCAATTGTACTGCTAAGAAAGCCTGAACTACTTTAATATACTACCACATTCTCCCTTAATATCTACATAGACCCCAATTGCTTCTTAGATCCCACTACTAACTACCAGAAACTGGAACTAATTTTAGGAGAGAATTAGAATTTTATGGGTTTGAAATGGGTTTTCTGTTGGGCTAAGATTTGACCATCAATTGTAGCGGGTTATATTAGGCGGGTCACAAATTGACCCATCACTTAATTATTCTAGGCCCAACCCGCGAAATTCTGGGCGGGTTGGGCGGGTTAAAAAAATTTGGGTCATAATTGACACCCTTAGATGTCATGCACCCTTGCCTGAAACCTTTTGACTCTATTCGGTGAGTGGAAATTTAATAACCCCATTCGATGCTGCAGTCAGTGCCATTCTTTTTTAGTCTTTCCTAGACCTTTCAATGACTGCAAAATTAGTTTTCTCACAAAAAAAAAAAAAAATAGAAAAAGGAAAAAAAAAGTTCTGTCACAATGCAAACAATTACTAATGCATGGTCAGTTTTTATTCATCACTGCAGCATTAGCCGCTGATGCTTAGCTGATAGCTATTCTGTTTAATTCCTTTTGTACCATATGATGATATTTTTTACCAAAGTTCCTTAAAGATCACAGAAAGCCTGATTTTTAACGATTATGAACAAAATGTAGAAGTTTCATGGAAATTTTCTGTCATGGATTCCTTCTGAAGTTTTTGCGCTGAGAAATTAGTCATATATCATAGATAAAGAGTGCCTGTCCACCAGGACGAAGAAAATGTAGAAGATCTAGTGCAATTTTTCGTCTTTGGTTTCCATTCATCACTTTGAGCTGATTACTGTTACTTCTTTTGCCATAGGTTGTAAACAAATGATGCATAAAGTTTTGCTATATATGTGCATTTATATTTACCTGAAAAAACATCTTTTGTTGTTCTTGTGAGTTCATATTTGTGTGTGCTTTTCTTCTCTCTCTCTCTCTCTCTCTCTCTCTCTCTCTCTCTCTCTCTCTCTCTCTCTCTCTCTCTCTCTCTCTCTCTCTCGCAGTTGAAGTCAGATTTAACACATCCAATGACTTTAGCTTTTCTGAACTCTTTTCATATTGTTCCTATACAAATCTTTCAAGGATATGGAGACTACTTAAAATATTTCGCCTGCATGGTCTCACGTTAACAATAATAAAGAGCTGTTAATGTGTGTTAAATTGCATATGTGCGTTTCCCAGCACAAACTGAATAAGAATGATACATCTATTTCTACAAATGTCCTGCACTTAGAGCTAACAACCTCAGGATATGGTTGTATCATCGATAAAAGGTTCTGTGTCAAAATGGTCATTGGCCTGCAAATAGTGCTCCAGCATCACCATCGTAATGCATTTCAACTAATTCTGACGTGTCTGTTTTCTTTTCTTTGTACAAGGACAATTATTTCTTGAAACAGAAATTTGCACATCTTAGTTTTTGACATGGTCGTCATGATCACTGCAGCCCTTTGTTGCTTTCCAGCTTTGGAAATACATTCTATGAGTGAAGGGAGAAAGGACAGCCGGGCAACAGCTGGCTTGTCATCAGATGTGTCTTTCTCGCCTCATTTATCTGAAACCTCGCAAGCAGCCTCAGATGAAAAGAGAGATTTTAAAACCATAGAGTTAGTAGAACAGGCCCATCCAAAGGAGGATGCTAACACATCAAAGAAAGTCAGATGGTCAGATTTTAGTTCTGGTTCTCATATGGGAGATGACTCGACAAAGGAAACCAGTTGGTCAGATAATGGCTCTAGCTCCTCTGTTGGAGTCTATGCAGAAAAAATCGCTGGGCCAACTGAAAATCAGCACTATTCCTGTTGTCCTTTGAAGAAGTTCAGAACCAGTGGTGGGGTTCAGTTACATTCAATGGGCTCTGACTCAGTGGAGGCAGCAATCATGGATATGGAGGAACTCGCAACCAAGATTAAATGGCTGAAAGGACTCATCGAGTTTGGAAGACCTCTGTCTAATGCAGATAGGCCTTCATGGAAGTTCGGGGAACACCATGGATCTTCCGGAGAGAAATGATATTTCCAGTCTATGTAAGTGAGCTGTGGCCCTCAAGGAGTGACGGTTAAAGCTTTTATGCCTTACTCGTCTACTGCAGATTCTACACACCTTCCGTAGTTTAAAAGGCTGCAGTGAATTTAAACTCTTCCATAAGGTTTCAAGTCCACTCTGATCATGCAGACACTAGTCCATGCCACCATAGTTCAGTATGATATTCTCTACTCGAAGGGCTGGATGACATTTGCAGTTTATTAGCAGCAGATATGATACGAAGATACACTGGAGCATTTATTCTATGCTTCGCATAAGATTTTGTAGCATTCATGAGTCGATGATATGCACTGGCGAGTACTCTTCGCCTAGAGTAGTTGTGGCTCACAGATCACAACTAAAGTCTATTTTGTGGAAAGTTCAGTAATTTGACAGCAAGTTTCAGTTCAGCTGATAGATGCCTCTGTGGTGTGGGCTATTGCTTGCTGCTCTGCCATTGTATTTATCTGCTGTGACCAATGTAGTACAAAAAGCAAAAAGCTTGTGTACAGAAGTCAAATGTCGAGACGACACAGTAGTGTCTCTCAGGAAGACTGAAGTGGAAGGTTTATTTCAAAGTTTTATACTCTCAACTCTGTACGACTCATTTGGGATATTTCACCCACTTCTTTAACTTGATTTTGCACTAAACCTTTATTTCTCATAAGTAAAAATGTTCTCTACCTACATTGGTAGTATATGATTATCTATGTTCAATGTGAGCACTAAAGATTTCCCACCGTAACACCTTTTTGATGCATTGATATTCATTCATATCTTAATTATTGTTGTGGAAAAGAATGAAAATAGAGATAAAATTAAATACTGCTGATTAATGAAAGGCAGATATTGTTGAAGGCAGATATTGTTGATCAATCAGATAGCCCGTTGTGTTGTTTTCTTCAACCCTTTTGAACAAAAGTTGTGATGCTACGTTTGAGCATAATTTAAGATTAACTGAAAGTGGTGGAACAGAGGTAAAATAGGAAAGAAAAAGAGAGAAAATTCATTGAAGACGAGGAATATACTTGATGATTATTGAATTTGAATTATGTTTTACAGTTCGTTGTATTTTAGGTGTATCATGTCTTTGCTTTAACCTATTGCTCATTGTATTGGTGAGAATCTATCACGGATACGTGAATTTAAAAAGATTTCTTCATGACAGGGCCAATTAGACTTGGCGTTCAATTACCCCCTGTCATTGTCTTTGCTTATATTTTACTTATATAGTACTAGTAGTATCTCTTTTCATTAAAATACTCTTCCTTTTTTGCGTGTTTTGCGTATGGAAAGGAAGGTTTGAAGACGGAGAGTCTCAGAGTTCAGTGTTTGAAGATGGACATTAAAGCTATATTGTCCGAACGGAGTGAAGCATGAAGTGTCTGCGTCAGAAAAATCGGACTGTTCGTAACTGACCCAAGATCTCGCATTAAATGGGAGGCAGATCCTGGGTCTCCCACAATCAGAATGTGGGAGACATGGCATCATTAATGCTCACAGACGGTTCAACTCAGATCCCTATAAATACTCCCTTACCCCTATAGTAAAGGGCATTCACAAATATATGCCCATCTGTCAAATTGTATTCTCATTTTATTGTCCTTATTATTGTTCTTGTTCTTTATTTCATCTTTAAGTTCAATAGTTGTGATCTTGATACAATTGATTGCTTGTAACCCTTAAACAAATTTACTTGTAACCTAAATACCGAATTTAGGGCATACAATTTGGTGCCCACCGTAAGGCTCAAGCAATTGATATTGTTCCAAGGTTGCTATACTCATTCTAGTTCTTGCATCTTCATCCTTCAAAATGGTCAAAGGCAACATTGAAAATCAAGTAGTTGGAGATCAAACGCGACCCGGTGGGCCACAAGGTCGTGTAGACAAACCACCGATGACGCTCATTTTGAGTATGAGCAACTTCCCCCGACGAATATGGGAGGACCAAGTAGTTCAGGATCCGGTCCTAGCAAGTGTTGCTCAGGGATTTCATGATTCAAACTCGCGAAGCCGTGGCGGAGCAGGCAAGAATAAATGAACGGGTACACAATTCGTTGCACACTCACCGAGAGTCTCAAGGTGTAACTACCCTACCCGTGCTTCCTACTGGAGGCACTCGGATTTATGTTCCTCATGGCAAGGTAATAGGGGGACCTCTAAACGGGGCCGGGTTTGGAAGGTCGGGGACTGTTCCCATAGTGGCTAAGACAACTCTATAGTGCAACAAAGCGTCCAGTTGGACCAGTTAGAAAAATAGAAGAAGGAATTCGAGGCTAAGTTTGAAGAACGCATGGAACACCAAAGTTTTTTAAATTGATAGATATTGCTAAGTGCAAGCAACAAGCATTCAAATCGGAAGGTGCTCTAGCTCCGATTCGAAAAAAGTTCAAATTGCAGTTGTTGAAGATGTATAATCGTACGTCCGACCCCACGAATCACATCACCAAATATATGGCTGACACGACCCGGAATCCGGCTAGACTGTGCGGGCACCCGACATCCTCCCCTAGACCCGTCGGGCGAACCCTTACTAATTAAATTAGAAAAATAAATATAATTAAATTTATAAATACGAACAAGACTTAGAAAAAATACAGGCATACCTCTAAGATGTACAAAAGAAATTACAGCTGACTACCCAATGTACTAGGCTTAGGGCTATGCAGACTAGACATCTAAGAATACAAAAGAAGACAGATACCTCCTGAAGAGCGCAAAAATACAACTGACATAATAAACATAAAACTGGTGGCCATCCTGAATAAAAGCTGGCTCACTCTTACAGCTGAAGTCGTCTTCGCTTCTTCACAACGTGGAGAATTCAATCCTAGAGCGAACCTGCCGAAACGAAATAGATAGACAAGAAACAAACAACAAACAAGGGTGAGTCAAAAGGACTCAATAAGTGGGGCAGACTAGCCACCTCAAAGAATAGGATAGCTAGCCAGGGAGAAAAGAAATAGATAAACTAAATTCCTCTTATTTAAATTATAAAAAGGCAGAGCCAGATAATAACTAGAAACACGTATGGAACCATAAATTCATAAACAACTAGGGACATAAGATAGGCAGATCATATAGGTATTCTGAACATATCACAAATCGAAAATACATGAAACATACATGAAACATCGAACTATAATCACACAATACATAGCAACCGGTGCAATGAAATGGAATGAATGCAGTATGATGCAATGGGGTCACATGTGCCCATAATTCCGTCCCGAAGCGGAATACTCCTGCATTCGAGGGGAATATAATATAGTAACCAGCTGGAGCGGAATACTCCTACTCCTGGGGCGGAATACTCCTGCACCCGATATGATATAAACCAGAGGCGGAATACTCCTGCACTCTCCTGGGGCGGAATACTCCTGCACCCAATATAATATAAACCAGAAAATATAATGCATATGAATGAAATATGATGCAATAATAACCCTTCATCGGCGCGGGACTCTCATCGACACCTGGGAAGTATCAGCCAACTCACAGCCAGAGTACAATGCTCAGATCCTCAATGCAATACCAACAACAGGACATAACATATAATATACAATGTAAATCCAAATCTAAGGCGTAATGAGTACGCCTATCTGCAGCTACACACGTAAGGAACACGTGGTAGAAAATCCACGAGGTCAAATGCCTCCAAAAAAATGGATATAATCACTTACCTCGTTCCACTGCTACTCAACAACCACTTTTTCCTTTGGATTCATTGCCAAACGATCCTGCTTATTCAATAAGCAGAAAACATATCAAATTAGGCTAAAAGCTTCATTCCCTACATCTTAGGGCAATCCGTTTAGGAACCTGATACCCTATTCGCATACGGAATATGCAGGCCATGCTTATGTACAGGGTTCAAAGTCACATAACCAAACCCTAAATAAATTACATTTATGGGTTGCCGATAATTCCCTGAGTATAAATATATAATCGATTCTATTATCGGGGTCCAGTTAACCCTTAAAACTATCAATTGAACTTATTAAAACGATGTCTAATATCCCAATTTTTACCGTTAATATATATTCAAACACACGTAATAAACTGAAGTAATGGAATAACACCATTACCTGAATGTTTCGGGGTAAAAATTCTACTATTTTCTCCTTCTCCTTAACCTTCTTCCTTCTTTCTTTGCGTTTTTCTTTTCTCTGTTTATTTTTCCTCGTTTTCTGCTTCTCTTTTACTTCTCTAATCCTTAACTTTAAGTTAAGGATTTATATAATCCAGCCATCGCCTCCCTGCTTGTCTTTGTCTTTTTTTTTTTTGATTTCTTTTACTTTTATATTTTTTTCTTAACGAAAATTAAAACGGTACCCTACGATACTCGAAATAATTCCAAATTTTTCAAGAAAGTTATACAAAATATATGTAATATACTTGCTAAGGTGGATCTCAAATCGGACTCCCGGAACTCACGATGGGAATTAAAGAGGAAAAGATCAAATTATTAACTTTCGGCATTTTAACGGAAGCTATCCGAACTACCTCGAAATTCACTTCTGAAAGTTCGTACATGTCAAAATTAATCATACGAAGCTAAAGGCGCTTTCGGATTTCGAATCGGAGCTCATTCGCTGAAATCGAACTCGAATATCTCTTTTTAATATTTACCGACAATGAAATCTGAAACTTTCTTCCAATACCTACCAAACGAAGTCCGATTTAGCTCAAATTTTACAGGCATGTCCTAATGGACCTTACGAAGATTTTAAAATTATTGGTACGCCAATTGGGGTCCTAATTTCTGAAACGACTACCTAAGGTCGTTTCATTCTCCTATACTTAGACTCTCGTTCGTCCTCGAACGAGCTTGAGTCTAAAGAAAAATTCACATAGTTAACAAGAGAACCTGCACAACCTTCACAAATTATTCCACGGACATTGTCTCATGATTACAGAATCTAAATTATAACATGCACACCGCACTCTTGGAATAAAACATATCTGGATAATATCATAACGCCATTGCCCAGCTTATTCTGACTAAGCTGATCCTTCCTCGATCACGAGAGGAGAGTTCTACATTTTCGAAATAAAGATAAATGGAACTCTGGATGGATTAACATGATTCCGCCGACGAATGACCTCGTCGATATACTTTACGATATAGAACAGTTTGATGAAACTAAGAGTTATCTTACACTTCGGCAATGCCTTAGAGATTTAATATTAGCATTTTGTATTTGAGGAAGACTCCTCCACTTAGAGCATAAGCTCATACAACTAATTTGAATAAGAATAGTCATCCTCACACAACCTGCTGGATTAAGAAAGACTCAGCTAAACATAACGCGGCTCGAACCTGAGCTGCCAAATTACCCTCTCAAGTTGCCAAATAGTTGCAACTCTCGAGTTCACAACTCCATACCCTTGTCATAAGCACCACCGCATGATGGATCAACTCAGAGGTCAAATGACGCCTCTCATTACCCTTAGTAGCCTTAAAACACAACAATGTGCTTACCCAGCTACCTTAACACGCACTTTGGCTCAACATAGGGAATACCACAAGCGGCTACTAACCGCCCAAACTCACTAGTGCTGGACGAAGAAGAGATGGCAACGGACTAAGCATAAGAATAATTAGAGCTTTAGGAAGCTCATCTTCTTATTTTCTTGGCTACCAAAGCTAGACTACGTACGAGTCAAGCTAGACAAAGAATCGCAATTGAAGAAATAGATGTTAAATGAGCTTTATGGAACAACATCCATGCCAATTTAACCTCCCAATTAGAAGGAAACTCTGACAATTTACCAGAAAACCCTTTTATAACCCAGATAGGCTCATGGGATAACATGACTTGACTAGAATTTTGAACCAAGAGGAGATACGTAGATCGAATATTACTTACTAATCACTTTTACACCAGAAGAAACAATGACACTTTCTGATGGTGATGAATTAGAATCCAATCATCCAACAACGTAGAATTCCGAGAAGAGAGGTAAACTGATTTGACATAATAACATAAGGTGGCACAACCAGATGCCAAACAGACAACACTAACACTCACTCCCAAATCTCTCACATATAAACCAAAAAAACTAGTAGGGTCTCACAAATTCCAGGAATAAATTATATCAGACACTCACCCCTTTATCGCAACCGATTCTTAATAGAAACAATATCCAAGGAAGCCATAGAAACATGGTAAGATAAACGAAGTTTAGACCGATCGGAAGAATCAAATCTTACTTACATAAAATGGAAGAAGAAATACATGAGTGTACTACATCGGATACCTCAACATCCTGTCACACTGGCAGTTTATAGAACTGCCTCTGCGGCTGAGCTGGGTTGTTTCCCTGATAATTACTTCCAGAAAAACCACTGCCACCACGCTCTCGACTTCTACTGGATGGTGACATTTCTCTGGCTCATTAAGATCTAAATGAAATCCCCTGCGACTAGGCAGGTGTATGATAGTGGTCTGATGGTGAGAGAAAGAACGACTGCCTACTTACAGGAGTAAGGGAAAACTCCTCCAAAGATGACAGACTCACGACAATGATAACACCTTTTCGGTGAAAATGGAAGCTGGACAGCTTGTTGATAGCTGTAAAGAGAAAACTGAGTCTAATCTTGATGAACAACTGTTGCACTTTGAGAGTCCCGCGCTACAAGCTGAGATAACCTGGCAGGTGACCTCCCACAATAATCAGATCTCTTACCTCCAAATGAGGTACCATGGTGCCCACCAGGGCCGTGGGATCTCTTTCCCTCCCGCTCTAATTCTTCCCGATCTAACTTATGGTATGCCTCATACCTCCGAGCTATATCTACAACAACATCAAATGAAGTCCCCACCTCAATCTCTCGAGTCATCTAGGACCTTAAGGAAGAAGAAAGGTCATCAATAAATCTTCGAACCTTCTCGGAAGGCTCATGGACTAGTCCTAGTGCATACCTAGCCATTCTAGAGAATTCAATCTCATAATCTGAAACCAATACACTAACCGACAGGCTACCCTGTCTAATCCACTCAAACTGGTGACACTCTTCATCTCACTCGCTACTCGAAAGGAACTTTTCCATGAATCTACGAGAAAACTTATACCAAGTCAACTTATGCAAGCCCTGGCTAGCTGATAGGAGAGCGGTCCACCAATCCAGGGCTGAACCTTGAAACTGGAAAGCAATATAATAAACATCATACTGCTTGAGATAACCAACAGCCTGAAGGATATGCTGACATCATTTTGTTTTAAAAAAATTTACACAGGGATAATCTGATGCATGGCCTAAGAACATCAGAAGGTTCAATTAGGTAGAATACTGCAGCCTCTTCAGACACTAGGACCGAGCCATTACTCAGGCTAGCTAACCAACCAGAATAACTAGAGGCACAACACATGCTGCCTCCGGAACATAATTTACTACGGAAATATTAAGAACCGGAATAGGAGCTCCATAAGACCGAACGTCTATATTTGCGGTTACCTGATAAGCTGCCTAACGAATAATAGGTTCTTGCGATATCTGCATCGCCAAGATTCTTGTAAAAGTATCGTAGAGAGCCAAGGGAACAACAAGGCCTTTCTCCCTTGCCAATCACAAGCTCGTACAGCTGGGGCCTGCGCAACTGGATCGTTAGCACGATCCACAACTCTCGAGGCTTGAGTAGCTCTAGCCCAAGGCTAGACTACTTCATCCTGAACTCCTACCGTTTGCTGATTTGTCGCACAAGGGTTCACAATTACCACAAAGGAATTAACGAAAATACTTTTGCATCCTAGACCGACGCACGATCAGAAAAGAAGGAAGTGAAACTTCCTAAATGCCATCATAGCCTCTCGTAGATAAGTACGGACGTCTACGTACCCATCAGCCAGACTCTACTACACACTGTGTTAGTCTGGATAGACTCTAAACCAGGCTCTGTTGACACTTAATATTGTCCCTCCCGTTTCGATAACCTCTTATTCATACAAATTGCACTAATAGCCACACGAGTATCATACACTCACTAATATTCGAAGTCACTACTTCGCATACACACATCAATTAGGCTATTTTTCAAACACCGGCACAAGCCACGACTATTTTCAAAATCCGCATGTCCAATTACAATTTTTTAATATTTATTCTCATTTTAGAAATTTCACAAAATTGCTTTAAAATCTAAAGTAATAGGTCCCCGTTAGCCCTTTGGCCTTGAAAATTAATTTCCTAATTTTTTCTATAATTTTATAGTATTTTATACCATTTTCTACGCATTTTATAAGCATTTATATATTATTATACACATCGTATACACTTTTATACTATATACACACATATCCCTTCACACATCAGCTCCATTTTTTTTACACGTCACGTCTACGTGGATCAATCTCGATCGTCCACCTAGATAATCCAATGGCCAGGATTAGAGTTTTCATTTTTAATTACACGCACACCCCCAAACCCTATGGCCCTTTTCATTTTCTCCTCCTCAGCCGCTGCGACTGTCTCTCTCTCTCTCTACATCTCCGCAGTCTATGGCGATTTCCGGTCGACTAAGCCGGTGCAAATGGAAACAACTTACATATTTGTAACCCTCGTCTTCTCCGCTACAAAACCTATACGCTTTTGACAATATTCAAACGAGGTCGATTCTTAACTCTCGTCGATGGGGTTCCTACTACCGAAAAATGTCTCCGACTTGGCTTGAAGACGTCCTAAAACGACACTATTGCCTGAAAGGGTGAAGAAACCTTCATGCGAACTCAATTTAAGACGGGTCAATTAGACCCGACCCTGATTTGCGGAAATGGGTAATCCTAAAAACCTCTTATTTTCGTAAATTGTTTCTGGGTATAAGTGATGTTAAATTTGAAATTGTTTGGTCTTTTGGCGTGTTAGAATAATCGATTAACATAAATTCGCAAAATCATCAGTCTTGGTTGATTTCACTATTTTAACAATGATATTAGTTCGTAAGCCTGAATTTGCCTACCGTCATAGAATTGTTAATTGTTATTAGTAAACCAATTAAGAGAAGAATCTACATGATTAGTAATTGCAATGTTCTTTCACTAGGATAAGTGGAACTTTGTTCTTGATTTGTGTGTATTCACTGAAATTGTCACTCTCAAGACCTATATTGCTTATCGCCATTACTGAGATATAACTTGACACCCTCGACAATAGATTCACCTTTGACAGTGTATTCTGACCTTTATTTTGTTGAGATGCATGATCATATAGCTTAAAATTGGAATGATTTGGTTTAGGAATGATTTGGTTTAAGCATGATTTAGGGGATCTTGACTGGGCTTAATTTGAATAGGTGATTGATATTTATGAAACGACCTCGGTTAGTCGTTTTGGAAGTTAGGACTCCGATTGGCGTGCCGATAATTTTAAAAATGTTCGTAATATCCATTAGGACCTGTCTGTAATTGAGCTAAATCAGACCTTGTTTGGTACGTATCGGAAGAAGATTTCAGTTTTTATTGTCAATAAATATTAAAACGAGATTTTCGAGCTCGGTTTTGGCGAATGAACTCCGATTTGAAATTCGAAAGCATCTTTAGGTTCGTATGATTATTTGTGACTTTTGTGAACTTTCGAAAGTGAATTTCGATGTTGTTCGGCTAGTTTCCGCTAAAATGCCGAAAGTTAAATAATCTGACTTTTTTCATTTAAATTCGCCTCTTAAGTTTTGGGAGTCCGATTGGAGATCCGCCTTTGCGAGTATGTTACATATATTCTGTATAACTTGTATGCAAAAGTTCAAATTATTTTGAATATCATAGAGTACCGTTTTAATTTTTGTCGAGAAAAGAAAAGAAAATAAAATTAAAAAAAAGAAAAAAGAAAAAAGAAATCAAGGACGGTGGGGGCTAAGGGATATATTATACCTTAGCTTGATTGAGAATGTGGAAAGTAACAGAAACATGAGCAAGAATCGATAGAGAGAAATGAAACGACACAGTAGAAAAAAATGCCAGAAAATGAGAAAAGAGCCGGAGAAAAGTAGAATTTTTACCCCGAAATATTCAGGTAATGATCCTACTATATTATTTGAGTTTATTACGTGTGTTTTAATATGTTTTAACGATAAAACTGGGAATATTAAACATCGTTTTAATAAGTTCAATTAATAGTTTAAAGGGTCAAATGGACCACTATAATGGAATTGATTATATATTCGTACTCAGTGAGTTATGAGCAACATATAAATATAATTTATTTAGAGTTTGGTTATGTGACCTTAAACCCTGTACATAGGTCTGGCCTGCTTATTGCGTGTGCGAATAGGGTATCAAGTTCCTAACCGGATTGCCCTAAGATATGAGGAATGAAGCCTTCAGCCTAAATTGATATATTTTTCTGCTTATTGAATAGAGTGGGATCGTTTGACAAGGAAACCAAAGGATAAAGCGGTTGTTGATTAGCCATACTAACTTTTGGAAGAGGTAAGTGTTTTATATCCATTTCTTTGGAGGCCCTTGGCCTTGTGGATATTCTACCACGTGTTCCTTACGTGTGTAGCTACTGATAGGCGTACTCATTATGCCTTAGCTTTGAATTTACATTGTATATTATACGTTATGACCTGTTGTTGGTATTGCATTGAGCATATGAGCATTGCACTCTTCTTTTGAGTATTGCATATACTTCCCGGTTGGCGATGAGAGTCCCGCACCGGTGAAGGATCATTATTGCATATACTTCCCGGTTGGCGATGAGAGTCCCGCGCCGGTGAAGGGTCATTATTGCATATACTTCCCGGTAATCGATGAGAGTCCCGAACCGGTGAAGGGTCATCATTGCATATACTTTCCGGTAATCGATGAGAGTCCCGAGCTGGGGAAGGGTCATTATTGCATATACTTCCGGTGAAGGATCATTATTGCATATATCTCTTGGGACGATGAGAGTCCCGCGCCGGAGATAAGTATCAGGCATATGTGATTGCATTGCATCGTACCGCATTCATCCCATCTCATTGCACCGCAGACTGACTATTGTGTGTATTGTGCTGTGTTTTATGTATGCGGTATGTATACTATGTGGTGGGCATATCTCAGTTTGCCTTTATATTTCTGGCTCGTATTCTGGGTTGCGGGGATCGGGTTGCACGCCGCAATGGTATAAATATATCGATCGGGTTGCATGCCGTAATGGTATAAATATATGGATCGAGTTGCACACTTCAACGGTATAAATGTATGGATCGGGTTGCACGTCCGCACGTCGCAACTTTATAAATATATGGATCGGGTTGCACGCTGCAACATGATAAATATATGGATCGGGTTGTACTCTGCAACAGGATGTATTTTTGATTGTTGATATGTTCGGGATACCTATATGTTCTGGCTATCTTACGTTCCTGGTTGTTTATGAATTTTTGATTCCATATGTGTTTCCCGTTATTATCTGGCTCTGCCTTTTTATAATTTAAATAAGAGGAATTTGGTTCATCTGTTTCTTTTCTCCCTGGCTAGCTATCTTATTCTTTGAGGTGGCTAGTCTGCCCCACTTATTGAGTTCTTTTGACTCACCCTTGTTTGTTGTTTTTTTTTTGTCTATCTATTTCGTTTCGGTAGGTTCGCTCCAGGATTGAGTTCGCCATATTGTGAAGGAGCGAAGACGACTTCAGCTGTTAGGGTGAGCCAGCTTTTATTCCGGGCGGCCACCAGTTTATTGGCTATTATTTCAATTGCATTTTGCTCCCTTCAGGAGGTATTATTTCAATTGCATTTTGCTCCCATCTAAACCTAGTATGTTGGGTAGTCAGCTGTAATTTCTTTGGTAATGCTTAGAGGTATTAGTATGTCAGTGTTTTTTTTAAAGTTTTATTCTTATTTATGAATTGAATTATATTTAATTTTCCTAATTTAATTGGTAAGGGTTCGCCCGACGGGTCTAGGGGAGGATGTCGGGTGCCCGCATGGCCTAGTCGGATTTCGGGTCGTGTCAGTTGGTATCAGAGCCCAGTTTATAGTCTATCCAGACTAAGACAGTGTCTAGTAGAGTCTCGCTGATGGGTACGTAGACGTCCGTACTTATCTACAAGAGGCTATGATGGAATTTAGGAAGTTTCACTTCCTTCTTTTCTGATCGTGCATCGGTCTAGGATGAAAAAATATTTTCGTTAATTCCTTCGTGGTAATTGTGAACCCTCGTGCGACAAATCAGCAAACAGTATGAGTTCAAGACGAAGCAGTCTAGCCTGGGGCTAGCACTAACGAATCCCCGAGAGTTTTTGATCGTGCTGACGATCTAGTTACGCAGGTCCCAGCTGTACGGGCTCGCGATGGGCAAGGGAGTAGGGCTTTGTGGTTCCCTTGGCTCTCTACGATGTTTTTACTAGAATCTAGGCGATACAGATATCGTAAGAACCTATTATCCTCTCGGTATCCTATCAGGTTGCCACATGTACAGATGTTCCATCTCAGGGAGCTCCTATTCTGATTCTTAATATTGCTGCAGTAAATTATGTTCCGGAGACAGCATGTGCTATGCCTCTAGTTATTCTGGATGGTTAGTTAGCTTGAGTAATGGCTCGGTTCAAGTGTTTGAAGAGGTTGCATTATTTTACACGATTGAACATCCCGATATTCCCAAGCAATGCATTAGATAATCCCTGTGTAAGTTTTTTTTTTAAAAGTAAAATGATGTCAGTGTATCCTTCAGGCTCTTGATTATATCGAGCGGTATGGTGTTGATTATTCTTCTTTCCAGTTTCAAGGGTCCAGCCTTGAATTGGTGGACCGCTCTCTTATTAGCTAACTTGGTTCGGTTTTTCTTCTAGATTCGTGGAAAAGTTCCTTTCGAGTAGCGAGCGAGATGAAAAGTGTTGCCGGTTTGAGTGGATTGGACAGGGTAGCCTGTCGGTTAGCCTGTTGGTGCTTCAAAATATGAGATTGAATTCTATAGAATGGTTGAATATGCATTAGAACTAGTCCATGAGCCTTTCGAGAGATTCAAAGATTTATTGATGACCTTTCTCCTTTCTTGAGATCCCAGATGGATCGAAAAATTGAGGTTGAGACTTCCTTTGATGTCGTGGTTGATATTGCTCAGAGGTATTAGACATACCATAAGTTAAAGCGGGAAGAGTTAGAGTGGGAGAGCAAGAGATCCCGTGGCCCTAGTGGGTAACCATGGTACCTCATTTGGAGGTAAGAGTTCTGATTATTTTAGGAGGTCACCTTCCAGGTTATCTCAGCTTGTATCACACGATTCTTAGAGTGCGCCAATAGTTCGTCAATACCAGACCCAGTTTTTCTCTTTGTAGCTATCAACAATCTGTCCAGCTTCCATTTTCACTGAAAAGGTATTATCATTGTCGCGAGCCTGTCATCTTTGGTGGAGTTCTTCCTTACTCCGTCTTTTCTCTCGTCATCAGGCATCTGCGCTGTCGCAGGGGATTTCATTTAGATCTCAATCAGCAAAAGAAATGCCACCATCCAGTAGAGGTTGAGAGTGTGGTGGCAGTGGTTCCTCATAAAGTGATTGTCAGGGTAGTGGCTCAGCTCAGATGCAGAGGTAGTTCTATGAACTGCTTGTCTGGCGGGATGCTGAGGTATCCGATATAGTAGACCTTGAGATTTCTTCTTCTCTTAAATGTGAGTAAGATTTGATTCTTTCGATCGATCTGGAAATGGTGTGTCTTATCATGTTTCGATGGTTTCCTTGGATGTCGTTTCCATTAAGAATCGGTCGCGGTGGAGGGTTGAGCTTCTGATATGATTTATTCTTGGTATTTATGATGACCCTACTAGTTTATCTGGTTTAAATGTGAGAGATTTGGGAGTGGGTGTCGGTATTGTCTACTTGGCATCTTGTTACTCCACTTTCGGTTATTATGTCATTTCAATTCACCTCTCTCCTCGAAATTCAATGTTGGTAGGATAATGGGATTTTTATTTGTCACCATCAGAAAGTGTCATTGGTTCTGTTACACCCCGTATATCTAAAGTGACGTATATCATTCTAATGGCATGTTAAGAATGATTTAAGTGAGTTTAAAGTCATAATATGACTATATATGATGTTTATATATTGAATATAAAGTTTAATCGGATTTAAGTTGCGGAAAAACCAACTAAGAAA
Source organism: Petunia secreta (assembly GCA_029990175.1). Taxonomy (NCBI): domain Eukaryota; kingdom Viridiplantae; phylum Streptophyta; class Magnoliopsida; order Solanales; family Solanaceae; genus Petunia; species Petunia secreta. The sequence goes on from JARKIP010000009.1 coordinate 20,122,570, forward strand.
TTACCTTGTAACGAAGCTTTTTCAGCAATTAATTCCGTGTGTTATATGAGTTCTTTTAGGGGCATATGATATACCAAATTGAAGGTATTGGAGTGTAGTTTTCAAAACTTTTGACGGTTTGTTCATACAATGTCTGGATAAAAAGATATGAGTATCAGAAGTCAGACCAGAAAAAGGGACATAAATGCAAAAGAGGGCTAGAAATGAAATGTTTTCATTATAAAAGAGAAAAACTTCTCTTTCTGGACATTTTTCAGGAACACCACGGTAGAAACAGTTATTTCTTTAGTTTGAAGCAAATTTTTATGATTTTGAAGAAACAACATCAATCTTAACTCGAAATTGAAGACAGATTGCGTCAAAACGCTCTACGCGATTAAGGTAACGTTATGCTACCTTCAATTTCGTTTGTTGTTTGAGTTTTAGAATTAATTCATGGCTAAGTAAAGTACCTAAATTCTATGTTATAGCTTGTTTAAGCTTTAGAAGGTGTGGAATTCAAAGGAAACAAAGTTTAGAAGCTAGAAACATCAAAGGTATGTAAGACTAAACCTTTCTTTTGGCATTTTAGCTTTTGAAGCCTTTATTAGTTCTAAACTTAGTGTTTCTTGTGAGAAACTTGTATGGTATCAAGTAAACCTTGTATATACTTAATTTGGTACTAAAATCCAAGGTGAAAGACGTTCAAATCAGCAAGACAAAATGTTTCAAAATCTGAAAAATCATTTTGATCTTTGGACAGCTGTTAGTATATTGATCATAACTCCTTGTAAAAAATTGATGTTTAGATGCTTTAAGAATCTTTAGAATCCTAAGACATATATCTACAACTTTCATGCAGACCATGAAGTCTATAACTTTTATCTGCACCCTCAAAGCTATGATGCAATACAGGACGCTGGTACTGTCTAGAAATTTTGTACATCCGTGGAATTGTTACGCCACTCTCATCTTGTTATCCAGTTAATTAGTTTATGTTATTAGTTTATCCGGGTATCTATTCCTGTGTATAGTATAGTGCTGGTTCTGTTTTTTGCGGATCATCCAGTTTCAGAGAAAACTCTGCCGAAATTTTTATAAAAATCAAAGAGTTAGAAAAATTCTAAGTTTCAGGCTGTGTCTACAATTCCATCCAGAGTTTTCTTATCATTCTTTTGAGTCCATATATATTGTTGCCACATGTGTTATGCCTCATACATGCTTATATTGTGATCATGTTATGTGTGATTTGGAGTCCCCCCATAGAGGCTGGACATTGGACACACAGTCCTGTCGCGTGTGATACTACCCGTCTGGGGGATACATCCCCTCTGGTTCAGGCGGGAGTTGAAACATCTAGTGTGACCGGGTGTCATTCACACACTCTGACCAGAGAGACTAGATATTACTGGCTGGGGGGGATATAGCCCATAACACCCACCAGGTTTGTTATATACGCGTATATAGCCACAGTATGCACTGCATGATTATACATGAGGCTAGTTCCGGTTTTCAGTTACCTGATTTGGGGGGATACAGCCCATAACACCAGACATGTACTAGTTCGGGTTTTCAGTTACCTGATTTGGGGGGATACAGCCCATAAAACCAGACAAGTACTAGTTCAGATGTTCAGTTACCTGATTTGGGGGGATATAGCCCATAACACCAGACATGTACTAGTTTAGATAACAGTTCAGTTTTAGCTCAGTACCAGTTATCAGTTCTCAGTTATCATCCACCAGTTCTTAGTGTCAGTATCAGTTGACAGCTATCAGTTCAAGTTTCTAGTTACCAGTTGTCAGTCATATTACAGTTATTTATCAGTATAGTTCAGCTCAGTCTTCAGTTTCAGATTCAGCTAGAGCTCAGTTTATATTCAGATCATGTTTAGTACGTTCTTCAGATTTCCAGCTATATTTCTATGCTCCAGCTCATATTTACATATCTATATTCCAGCCTTACAGTTTCATTCAGCTATGATATATTGTTCATGCCTTACATACTTGGTACATATCGTACTCACGCCCTTTTCTGGGGCGCTGCATTTCATGCCGTGCAGGTGCATATAGATCAACGCTTGGACCATGTTAGTAGGCCATCTATCAGCTATTGGAGTCACTCCGCTTATTCCCGGAGTTACTTATCTTTTGGTATGTGTACAGTCAGCCAGCTTGGGTATGTCGGGGCCTTGTCCCGTCCTTTGTATATTCAGTTCATCACTTTTAGAGGCCTGTAGATATGTCCCTATGTGGTTCAGTCAGTATGTTATGTATGTCAGCTTATGTTAGCCTTGTCAGCTTTTTGCATTGCATAATTCTCATCAGTTAGGTTTATGCTTATTCCGTTTATCAGTTATATTCATGGTTAGCAGATTATCAGCAGGATTAGTGATGATCGACACTTAGTGTTGGTCATCCGTCGCGGTCCTAGGTTGGGTCGTGACAAAAGTGGTATCAGAGCAGTTCAGTCCTAGGGTGTCTACAGGCCGTGTCTAATAGAGTCTTGTTCAGGAGTATGTTGCGCGCCATACTTTGAACAGGAGGCTACAAGGCACTTCAGGACATTTGTATGTCTTTCTTCTTTAGATCGTGCGATAGAGCCATGATTATTGAATTCAGCCCCTCTAACAATAGTGTTTTCAGCAAATCGATGTCGCCAAAGAAACTAACAGCTACCCAAAAGGGCAAGGCTATTGCCGGCCAGGGTACTAGTAGAGTGCCTCCTGAGGTGGATGAGAGTGAGGAGTGCAGACCTGAGGCTCCATCTGAGGCCTCACAGATCCCTTCAGTTCAGGGCGATATTAAAGGTACCGCAGCTACTGTACGTCCAGCTCCTCTACCCAACAGTCAGGGGCAGAAAATGAGGGATTTCATCAGATTATTGACCAGTGTTGTAGTTGCTCAGACTAGAAAACACAGTCCAGATGCCCAGGGAGATGTTGGATCCAGGATCAATAATTTTATCAGGCTAGAGCCTACAGTCTTTACCGGATCCCGTACAGGAGAGGACCCTCAGGATTTTCTAGTGAGGATAGCCAGAGTGTTGAGGGTTATGCACGTGGCAGACATAGAGTTAGTAGAGTTGGCTGCATTCAGATTGCATAACCTAGCAGCAGGGTGATATCAGACATGGGAGCTATCTAGACGGCCTGATGCTACTCCCACGACTTGGAAGGAATTCTCAGATGGCTTCCTTTATTAGTATATGCCTATAGAGACATAGGGAGCCCGTGCTAATCAGTTCCTGACCTTGAGACATGGAAGTTTGAGTGCAGAAGAGTATAATTATTGCTTTAATTTCTTAGCAAGGTTTGACCCTACTGTGGTATCCAGTATAGAATTCACAGGTATGTAGTGTGACTAGGTCCACGCTTGGTGAATGAGTGTATGATCGTTGCTATGCAGCCAGTTATTATATTACGCATTCAGGCGTTTTCTTTATCACTTGAGGAGAATAAGCAGAAACAGAGATCCGATAGGGATAGAGGGTTACATAAGAGGGGAAGATTGTCTTGTTCATTTAAAGAGACATCTCGAGTGAGTAGGCAGCAGAGTGTTAGACAGCCACCAGCTAGTATACCTCAAGAGTCCCGTGGCCTGTGATCTGATATACTTCCTCAGTCCAGATCTAGTCACGCATCACAGACTTCAGGATTTAAGCGTCGTGGTACTTTTGTACAGGCCGGTCAGACATATCCCAGATGTCCAAATTATGGTAGACGCCACTTGAGACCATGTAAGTTAGGAGTTGATACTCGTTGTATTTGTCAAAAGGCAGGCCATTTCATGATAGGTTGCCCGACTAAGGGTGGTAGTTGTATAGCCCAGCCAGCTAGATCAGCAGTTGCTTGCTCAGCACCAGCACGTCATCAGGGGCATGTTCCTGAGGATGGCACCTGCATAACATAAAGAACTTAAAGAGCAACTGAAGATTTGTTAGATAAAGGCCTCATCAGATCCAGCATTTCCCCGTGGGGAGCCTCAGTATTATTTGTGAAAAAGAAAGATGGCTCTCTACGCATGTGCATAGATTATAGATAGCTAAGTAAAGTCATAATATGGAATAAATACCCTCTGCCCAAGATTGATGACTTGTTCGACCAGCTTTAGGGTGCCAAGTGTTTTTCGAAGATAGATTTGCGATCAAGCTACCATCAGGTTAGAGTCAGAGAATCTGGTATACCTAAGACTGCATTCAGGATTAGGTATGGCCATTATGAGTTTTTAGTGGTGTCGTTTGGACTCACTAATGCCCCAGCAGTATTTATGGATCTGATGAACAGCGTATTCAGGCATTACTTGGATTTATTTCTGATTGTATTTATTGATGATATTCTCATCTATTAAAAGTCTGAATCAGAGCATGCAGAGCATCTACACATAGCATTGGGTACTCTTCGGGACCAACAATTATATGCTAAGTTCTCAAGGTATGAATTCTTGTTAGATTCAGTGGCATTTCTTGGCCATATAGTTTCAGCAGAAGGAATTAAAGTAGATTACCAGAAGATCGAGGCGGTGAAGAATTGGCCCAGACCTACGACGCCAATTGAAGTACGTAGTATTCTGGTTTTGGTAGGTTATTATAGAAATTTCATAGAGGGTTTTTCCTCCATTGCAGCTCCACTGACCAAATTGATACAGAAAATTGCTAAATTTGAGTGGTCTTATTCTTGCGAGCATGGCTTCCAAGAACTAAAGAACAAGTTGATAACAGCTCCAGTACTTACACTTCCAGAAGGATCTGAGGGCTATGTCATTTACTGTGATGCTTCTCGAATTGGTCTTGGTTGTGTTTGATGCAGCATGGAAGAGTAATTGCCTATGCTTCCAGGCAGCTGAAAAAGCACGAGAAGAACTACCCTACCCATGATCTGGAGCTTGCAGCAGTTATTCATGCATTTAAGATTTGGAGACGTTATTTGTACCGTGTTCATGTTGATATATATACAGATCACAAGAGCCTCTAGTACATATTTAATCAGAATGAGCTAAACCTGCGACAAAGGCGATGGCTAGAGTTGCTAAAGGACTATGACATGGAAATTCTTTATCATCTAGGTAAAGCGAATGTTGTACTTGATGCTCTTAGTCATAAGTCCATGTGTAGTTTATCTTACTTACAGCCACAAAAGATAGAGTTAGCTCATGCACTCCACCAGTTAGCTAACATGGGAGTCAAATTAATAGATTCAGAGGACGCAGGAGTTACAGTTCAGAACGCAACCACTACTTGCCTAGTGACATAAGTAAAGCAGCGCCAGTATGAGGATCCAGTTCTAGTTCAATACAGGCAGATAGCCAGAAGAAAACCAAAATTTCTATATAGGTTACTAGTGACCGGGGTTCTTATATAAAGATAGACTTTGTGTTCCTGATGTGGCATATTTACGTGGACAGATTATAACAGAGGCACATTAATCCAGGTACACTGTTCACCCAGGTTCGACTAAGATGTACCATTATCTTAAGCAGATTTATTGATAAAAAACCTAGTGGCTTGTTATAGGAAATAGAGATTTCATTATGGAAATGGGAAACAGTAAATATGGACTTCATTACAGGCTTGCCCCGTACGCAGAGCAGACTCTATTTGGGTTATAGTTGACAGGCTTATTAAATCAGCTCATTTCTTGCCTGTTAGAACTACATATACAACAGAGGATTATGCCAGACTTTATATCAGAGAGATAGTGCACCTACATGGTATCGCAGTATCTATTATTTCAGACAGGGGCGCACCAATTTATAGCTAATTTCTAGCGATCGTTCCAGATAGGTTAAGGGACACAGGTGAATCTGAGTACCACATTTCATCCCCAGACAGATGGACAGGCTGAGCAGACCATTCAGACGTTAGAAGATATGCTTAGAGCTTGCGTGTTAGATTTTGAAGGCAGCGAGTGAACATCTACCGTTGATAGACTTTGCATATAATAATAGCTATCATTCTAGCATACAGATGGCGCCATATAAAGCTTTGTATGGGCGCAAATGCAGGTCTCCCATAGGATGGTTCAAGGTTGGCAAGTCTCAATTGATAGGTCCAGATTTAATCCTACAAGCAGTTGATAAAGTCAAGTTGATCAGGGAAGGATTATTAGCAGCTTAGAGCAGACAGAAGTCCTGCACAGATAACCGACGTCGAGATTTAGAATTTCAGATTGGCGATTGGGTATTCCTGAAAGTATCACCTATGAAAGGCATTATGAGAATTGGAAAGAAGGGGAAGCTTAGCCCTAGATTTATTGGTCCATATCAGGTTATCAGGCGAGTTGGGCGTGTAGCCTACGAGTTAGACCTTCCAGCTGACCTTCAGGAGGCACATCCAGTATTCCATGTTTCTATGCCCAGAAAATGTGTTGGAGATCATTCTAGAGTTGTACCAGTAGATGATATACAGATCATAGAGCAATTAACTTATGAAGAGGTGGCAGTTGCAATTTTAGATAGCCAAATTCGTCGACAAAGGACGAAAGACATTCCTTCAGTTAAGGTGTTATGGCGAAGCAATAATGTAGAAGAAATAACTTGGGAAGCTGAAAAATGACATAAGAGCCAAATATCCACATCTCTTCATTACTTCAGTATGTTACAGATCGTTGTTTAATGCTTCTACATACTTCATTTAACATTCGAGGACGAATGTTCCTGACCGGGGAAGATTGTTACACCCCGTATGTCTAAAGTGACGTATATCATTCTAATGGCATGTTAAGAATGATTTAAGTGAGTTTGAAGTCATAATATGACTATATATGATGTTTATATATTGAATATAAAGTTTGGAAAAAATCGGATTTAAGTTGCGGAAAAACCAACTAAGAAATTGCCTTGTAACGAAGCTTTTTCAGTAATTTAATTCCGTGTGTTATATGAGGTCTTTTAGGGGCATATGATATACCAAATTGAAGGTATTGGAGTTTAATTTCCAAAACTTTTGACGGTTGGTTCATACAATATCTGGATAAAAAGATATGAGTATCAGAAGTCAGACCAGAAAAAGGGACATAAACGCAAAAGAGGGCTAGAAATGAAATATTTTCATTATAAAAGAGAAAAACTTCTCTTTCTGGACATTTTTCAGGAACACCACGGTAGAAACAGTTAGTTTTTTAGTTTGAAGCAATTTTTTATGATTTTGAAGAAACAACATCAATCTTAACTCGAAATTGAAGACAGATTGCGTCAAAACGCTCTACGCGATTAAGGTAACGTTATGCTACCTTCAATTTCGTCTGTAGTTTGAGTTTTAGAATTAATTTATGGCTAAGTAAACTACCTAAATTCTATGTTATAGCTTGTTTAAACTTTAGAAGGTGTGGAATTCAAAGGAAACAAAGTTTAGAAGCTAGAAACATCAAAGGTATGTAAGACTAAACCTTTCTTTTGGCATTTTAGCTTTTGAAGCCTTTATTAGTTCTAAACTTAGTGTTTCTTGTGAGAAACTTGTATGGTATCAAGTAAACCTTGTATATACTTAATTTGGTACTAAAATCCAAGGTGAAAGACGTCCAAATCAGCAAGACAAAATGTTTCAAAATCTGAAAAATCATTTTGATCTTTGGACAGCTGTTAGTATATTGATCATAACTCCTTGTAAAAAAATTGATGTTTAGATGCTTTAAGAATCTTTAGAATCCTAAGACATATATCTACAACTTTCATGCAGACCATGAAGTCTATAACTTTTATCTGCACCCTCAAAGCTATGATGCAATACAGGACGCTGGTACTGTCTAGAAATTTTGTACATCCGTGGAATTGTTACGCCAATCTCATCTTGTTATCCAGTTAATTAGTTTATGTTATTAGTTTATCCGGGTATCTATTCCCGTGTATAGTATAGTGCTGGTTCTGTTTTTTGCGGATCATCCAGTTTCAGAGAAAACTCTGCCGAAATTTTTATAAAAATCAAAGAGTTAGAAAAATTCTAAGTTTCAGGCTGTGTCTACAATTCCATCCAGAGTTTTCTTATCATTCCTTTGAGTCCATATATATTGTTGCCACATGTGTTATGCCTCATACATGCTTATGCTTATATTGTGATCATGTTATGTGTGATTTGGAGTCCCCCATAGAGGCTGGACATTGGACACACAGTCCGGTCGCGTGTGATACTACCCGTCTGGGGGATACAGCCCCTCTGGTTCAGGCGGGAGTTGAAACACCTAGTGTGACCGGGTGTCATTCACACACTCTGACCAGAGAGACTAGATATTATTGGCCGGGGGGGGGGGGGGATATAGCCCATAACACCCATCAGGTTTGTTATATACGCGTATATAGCCACAGTATGCACTGCATGATTATACATGAGGCTAGTTCCGGTTTTCAGTTACCTGATTTGGGGGGATACAACCCATAACATCAGACAAGTACTAGTTCGGGTTTTCAGTTACCTGATTTGGGGGGATACAGCCCATAAAACCAGACAAGTACTAGTTCAGATGTTCAGTTACCTGATTTGGGGGGGATATAGCCCATAACACCAGACATGTACTAGTTTAGATAACAGTTCAGTTTTAGCTCAGTACCAGTTATCAGTTCTCAGTTATCATCCACCAGTTCTTAGTGTCAGTATCAGTTGAAAGCTATTAGTTCAAGTTTCTAGTTACCAGTTGTCAGTCATATTACAGTTATTTATCAGTATAGTTCAGCTCAGTCTTCAGTTTCAGATTCAGCTAGAGCTCAGTTTATATTCTAATCATGTTTAGTATGTTCTTCAGATTTCCAGCTATATTTCTATGCTCCAGCTCATATTTACATATCTATATTCCAGCCTTACAGTTTCATTCAGCTATGATATATTGTTCATGCCTTACATACTTGGTACATATCGTACTCACGCCCTTTTCTGGGGCGCTGCGTTTCATGCCGTGCAGGTGCAGATAGATCAACGCTTGGACCATGTTAGTAGGCCATCTATCAGCTATTGGAGTCACTCCGCTTACTCCCGGAGTTACTTATCTTTTGGTATGTGTACAGTCAGCCAGCTTGGGTATGTCGGGGCCTTGTCCCGTCCTTTGTATATTCAGTTCATCACTTTTAGAGGCCTGTAGATATGTCCCTGTGTGGTTCAGTCAGTATGTTATGTATGTCAGCTTATGTTAGCCTTGTCAGCTTTTTGCATTGCATAATTCTTATCAGTTAGGTTTATGCTTATTCCGTTTATCAGTTATATTCATGGTTAGCAGATTATCAGCAGGATTAGTGATGATCGACACTTAGTATTGGTCATCCATCGCGGCCCTAGGTTGGGTCGTGACAGTTTCTTCCGGTGTAAAGTGGTTAGTAAGCTATATTCGATCCACGTATCTCCTCTTGGTTCAAAATGCTAGTAGAGTCATGTTATTCTATGAGCTTGTCTCGGCATAAAAGGGTTTTCTAGTAAATCGTCAGAGTTTCCTTTTTATAGGAAGGTTAAATTGATATAAATGTCATTCCATAAAGCTTATTTAATGTCTATCTCTTCAATTGCGATTCTTTGGTTAGCCTGACTCGGAAGTAGTGTAGCTCTGGGAGCCAAACAAATAAAAAGATGACCTTCCTGAAGCTCTAATCATTTCTATCCTCAGTCCATTTCTATCCCTTCGTTGTTCGGCATTGGTGAGCTTAGGCAGTCAGTAGCCTCTTGTGATGTTCCCTGTGTTGAGCCAGAGTGCGTGTCAAGGTGGCCGATTAAGCACATTATTATTTTTCAAGGCTACTAAGGGTAATGAGAGGCGTCATTTGACTTTTGATTTGATCCATCAGGCGGTGGTGCTTATAGAAAATGTATGGAGTTGTGAACTCGAGAGTTGTAGCTGTTTGGAAACTCGAGAGAGTAATTTGGTAGCTCAGGTCTGAGGCGTATTCTATTTTTAGCTATGTCTTCCTTAGTCCGGTAGACTGTGCGAGGATGACTATTTCTTTTCAAGTTAGCGGTATGAGTTAATGCTCTTAGTGGAGGAGTCTTCCCCCAATTGATACCGAATCATAATATTAAATATCTAAGGCGTTGCTGGAGCGTAAGTTAATTCTTAGTTCCATCGACTTGTTCTATATCATAAAGTATATCGACGAGGTGATTTGTCGGCAGAATCATGTTAATCCATCCAAAGTTTCGTGTATCTTTGTTTCGAAAATATAAGAACTCTCCACTCGTGATCGAGGAAGGGTCAGTTTAGTCAGAATAAGCTGGGCAACGATGTGAGGATATTATCAAGATATATTTTATTCCAAGAGAAATGAAACGACGCAGTAGAAAAAAATGCCAGAAAATGTGAAAAGAGCCGGAGAAAAGTAGAATTTTTACCCCGAAATATTCAGGTAATGATCCTAATATATTATTTGAGTTTATTACGTGTGTTTTAATATGTTTTGATGATAAAACTTGGAATATTAGACATTGTTTTAATAAGTTCAATTAATAGTTTAACGGGTCAAATGGACCCCAATAATAGAATTGATTATATATTCGTACTCAGTGAGTTATGAGCAACATATAAATATAATTTATTTAGGGTTTGGTTATGTGACCTTAAACCCTGTACATACGTCTGGCCTGCATATTGCGTATGCGAATAGGCTATCAGGTTCCTAACCGGATTGCCCTAAGATATGAGGAATGAAGCCTTTATCCTAAATTGATATATTTTTCTGCTTATTGAATAGAGTGAGATCGTTTGGCAAGGAAACCAAAGGATAAAGCGGTTGTTGATTAGCCGTACTAACTTTTGGAAGAGGTAAGTGTTTATATCCATTTCTTTGGAGGCCCTTGGCCTTGTGGATATTCTACCACGTGTTCCTTACGTGTGTAGCTACCGATAGGCGTACTCATTATGCCTTAGCTTTGAATTTACATTGTATATTATATGTTATGCCCTGCTGTTGGTATTGCATTGAGCATATGAGCATTGCACTCTTGTTTTGAGTATTGCATATACTTCCCGGTTGGCGATGAGAGTCCCTCACCGGTGAAGGATCATTATTGCATATACTTCCCGGCTGGCGATGAGAGTCCCGCACCGGTGAAGGGTCATTATTGCATATACTTCCCGGTTGGCGATGAGAATCCCGCGCCGGTGAAGGGTCATCATTGCATACACTTCTCGTTAATCGATGAGAGTCCCGAGCCGGTGAAGGGTCATCATTGCATACACTTCCCGGTAATCGATGAGAGTCCCGAGCTGGGGAAGGGTCATTATTGCATATACTTTCCGGTAATCGATGAGAGTCCCAAGCCGGTGAAGGGTCATCATTGGATATACTTCCCGGTAATCGATGAGAGTCCCGAGCCGGGGAAGGATCATCATTGCATATACTTCCCAGTAATCGATGAAAGTCCCGAGCCGGTGAAGGGTCATCATTTTATATACTTCCCAGTAATCGATGAGAGTCCCGAGCTAGTGAATGATCATTATTGCATATATCTTCTGGGACGATGAGAGTCCCGCGCCGGAGATAAGTATCAGGCATATGTGACTGCATTGCATCGTACCGCATTCATCCCATCTCATTGCACCGCAGACTGACTATTGTGTGTATTGTGATGTGTTTTATGTATGCGGTATGTATACTATGTGGTGGGCATATCTCAGTTTGCCTTTATATTTCTGGCTCGTATTCTGGGTTGCGGGGATCGGGTTGCACGCCGCAATGGTATAAATATATCGATCGGGTTGCATGCCGTAATGGTATAAATATATGGATCGAGTTGCACACTTCAACGGTATAAATGTATGGATCGGGTTGCACGTCCGCACGTCGCAACTTTATAAATATATGGATCGGGTTGCACGCTGCAACATGATAAATATATGGATCGGGTTGTACTCCGCAACAGGATGTATTTTTGATTGTTGATATGTTCGGGATACCTATATGTTCTGGCTATCTTACGTTCCTGGTTGTTTATGAATTTTTGATTCCATATGTGTTTCCCGTTATTATCTGGCTCTGCCTTTTTATAATTTAAATAAGAGGAATTTGGTTCATCTGTTTCTTTTCTCCCTGGCTAGCTATCTTATTCTTTGAGGTGGCTAGTCTGCCCCACTTATTGAGTTCTTTTGACTCACCCTTGTTTGTTGTTTTTTTTTGTCTATCTATTTCGTTTCGGTAAGTTTGCTCCAGGATTGAGTTCGCCACATTGTGAAGGAGCGAAGACGACTTCAGCTGTCAGGGTGAGCCAGCTTTTATTCCGGGCGGCCACCAGTTTATTGGCTATTATTTCAATTGCATTTTGCTCCCTTCAGGAGGTATCTGTCTTCTTTTGTACTCTTAGATGTCTAGTCTGGATAGTCCTAAACCTAGTATGTTGGGTAGTCAGCTGTAATTTTTTTTGTACAGCTTAGAGATATTAGTATGTCAGTGTTTTTTTTAAGTTTTGTTCTTATTTATGAATTGAATTATATTTATTTTCCTAATTTAATTGGAAAGGGTTCGCCCGACGGGTGTAGGGGAGGATGTCGGGTGCCCGCACGGCCTAGTCGGATTTCGGGTCGTGTCCATTTAGCTCTGGCAGGATTAGGAGGATTTTGAATTAATTCAATTTGAATTCTTGATTGATGACTGGATTGGAGATCAGTTCGGTGGTTAATGTGATTTCAACTGAGAATTATCAAGTTGGTCGACTGATCTTCGAGCCTAAAATTAGCGTAAAACATGTTGCAAAACTAATTTGTGAACCTAGACTTTATTTAGGTTTAAGGAAAGGGATCCTAGTTTATTTAGGATCTGTTTTACCTTAATCTGTGGGGCTGATTAATATATATATGGAAAGGGTACTTGACTGATTCCCTTAACCTTGGGAAGCAATATTCTCTTGCCATTCTTAACTCTCACCCGTTGGGACTCTAATTCATGTCACTTTACCTATATAAACTGGTTCTCTTCATTCACTTTGGACACACTTTTTGACTCCTCACACGTACTTCACTAGAATAAAATGAAACTGAAAGCATAGGAAAATTGATTGCATACTCTGGTTCTTTTCTCTCTGGATACTGATCAAAAAGGCCCACGACACTGCTTCTTTATTACTCCCTGTTTGCTACTATTTTTACAAGGTATAAGCTATGGCTCCCCTTATTGTTTGCTCTCATATTCAGGCTGTTTATGTCTATGTTCCTTTGCATGCTTTCTATTGTTTGTTATCCTTGTGTATACCTCTGTTTGGGTTCTGTCTATGGCCCTGCTAACCCTTAAAGGGTTAGGAAAAGGCTCTCTCTTCTATGGTAAAAATTGAGCCTAGATAGGCTGCATTCCAGTGCATACAGGGCACCCTCGGACCTTTACTTTTCCTTGTTCTTTTCCCCTTAGAGATTGTCCCCATCTTGTACATTTGATAGGAATCCTGTTTCTATCCGTTTAACACAAGGAACAGAGCTACTAGACTGTGTATATTGGCTATTCAGGAGCCTCCTCTTAACTTTTCCCTCCTATGTGCTGCATCATTCGGAAATCATGATAGTTTGAAATCTGCATAGCATTTTTTGGGTAAAAGACTAAACTATGTTATTAAGTTTGCATGTTTTTGGGTGGCTTGCGTACGGTAACATTGCTTTACTAACTGCTCTACACTGGTCTTAGAATTAAAACACTTGAAGCATGCCTTTCAATATGAAATCTGGAATTTTATTTAAACAGGGGGCTAATTGTGTTATGACTGCTAAAATCAGACTGTTTTCTGTAAATTTAAAGCTGCCCATAAGCGGTCCAGGCCCAAAAATATTTTCAAATGTGGCCTTTATGTGTGCTAAACTAATTTTCAACTACTTGGAGCTCCTATACACTAATCTAATAGTGTATATGAGTGTATATGTGAATGGGGTCACTTATACAACTATATAAATGTTTTCTAAAGCTTAATACTATTAATTACTCATGTATTTTCATGCGTATAACTATATCTATGTGCTACAACGCTTTGTTTGCATTTATGTGCTTCTGTGAAACCTACTTTTGAAAACAACCCACTTACCTATATCCTTTTCTAAAACTTACCCCCAAACAAAAATAGCCATTAAAGTTAGGGCTCGACAATTAATGACGAGTCACATCGACCCTAAATGGCTAATATTTTATTTTAAAAAAAACACCCATTTGGTTTTTGACAAAATTTGAAACTAATTGCAAAAACTACCTATTTTTGTAATATTGTCCATTTGTGCAAATCTAATTTGGGTGTTGAAACTGCACAAATAAGCTGAATTGCGATACCCTTTGCAGAGTTAATCCTATTTGAGATGAGGCATTTATGTTAGAGGCCTTAAAACGGGATTCGGCGTGAAATATAGGCCTATGTGTAAAACTTGAAGCCCATTTGTGTATTGCTATTTAAACTTGCATAGATAGAATTGATTTCATTGATTACGAAACTGACCCTTCATGTTAGTATTGCATATGATAATGCTCGCAACTTTGCAAAGACATCTCAAAATATAGACTCGGGCGGGAACCACCTTTCGTGGGACTTGGGGAAGTGCCTAACACCTTCTTCCCCAAGTCATTTGGACTTCTTACCCGTTGAATCTCTGAAACCAGACTAGTATAATAATTAATTTGACCTTCGACGCTTAGGTGGCCTAATACACTTTAGAAAACTATATTAGGTGGAAATTCCAACTCTTGAACTCAAATGAGTTACCCAGTCAAATCTGAAACCTGACTCGCTCCGAGCTGAGTCTAAAATCGGGTATGACAGAATGGCGACTCCGCTGGGGGATATTCAAAGTCTTAACCATAACGAGTCTTTAATTTTAGGATTTAATTGATTATTATCTTGTTATTCATATTATTATGATTTTACTAACTTGGGTTCTTTTTTGTTTTTCTTTTTTTCCTTTTATTTATTTACTTGTATGAATTTGAAATTTGATGTAATTTGGCATATTTCACTCATACTCCCCCACTCCTGGGAAACGACAGTTTGCACACACACAGGCGATTACATGGATCCCACGGTTGCTTCACCATAAAAAACCTTTTAGGAGGGATATTTTTTAATATAGTTGGTCTGTGGTACAACCAACAATTTCAAATGGTACCACTCCTTGGCCGTTCGTCTTAGGGAACCGTATCTAGAATTACACCATTCTTTGAATGTAATGAGCATGCATCATACATAGGAAGGGATCCCTATTAGCCGGCTAGTTTTCAACTTGTCCAAATTACTTGATGGTTTTTTGACCCCGAAGGGACGTTTGGACATGCTTATGTGCATTTGAAAGAAAACAAAAAAAAGAGTGAAAAGAAAAGTAAGACGAGAATAAAAATGCATTTTGATTTGTCCAATTATTCTCAAAAAAGGGAGGGGGTTTTAATCCTTTAATTTTCCTTTTTCTTTATAGGTCACAATGAGTCAAAAGTTTCACCGTTTTTGAATGACTATGGGCGCACCCCCTTTGTTAACTAGTTGATGGAATAATTTGTCATTGGGTGAGCCAACCGAAGTACGTCAATATTTGGGTCATTTGGTTTCCCTATTAGAAATAGAGCCATGTAGAGAGATGATTAAAGCGTCGTTGTCATTTTGGGATGAAGAATTAAATGTGTTTAGATTTGGGGATGTTGAGCTAACGCCTTTGCTAGAAGAAATAGGACAGTTTGTATCACACTCGAGGTTGGACAAACATCGTTGGAAAGGGGGTCGCATTCTAGCACCGAGTGTCCCTACAGCTGAAGAGTTTCGTAGTAAATTAGGGATGGTAGCAAGTGTGAATGTTGAATTTTTGCTACAAAAGAAAATACCCTTTTCCTACTTTTACAACCGGTTTGGGTATTTAGGTGCATTCGACAACCGTAAAAAAGAGTTCAAGTGCTACAATGATTGGAGGGGAGCTAGACCACTTGCATTTACAATTTGTTTCTTAGGAGAAATGGTATTCCCTGAAAGCTCGAGTCACGACATATGTTCGAAACTTGTCATGGTTGCCGATGCAGTATTCAATGGAATTGATGGTTATCGTTATATTATAGTTCCTATGATAGTGGCAGACATTTATCGGGCTTTAGGTTGTTGCAAGAGAGGAGCAAGATATTTCCAAGGTTGCAATCTTCTACTACAAGCATGGTTCAAGGAGCATTTGAGGAAAATGAAAGGTGTACAAGAATTGTCTAAGCCAACTGGTTCCAACTTCTTGGTTTGAGAGCGATACGAGGTTCCAAAATTCAAGCAGCCAAGCAGCACAGAGAAATGGGTAAAGTTGTTTGAAAACATAACGGAGGGTTCAATTCAATGGATGTTCACTAGATTTCCTTCATCGGACTTCATCATTAGCTCCGAAAAGGCGTTCTTTGTGATACATATGGGATTGGGAGGTCTCCAACCCTATCTCCGAAAAGGGTAATGAGGCAAGCAGGAAGGAAGCAAATATCATCAGTAATACCAGACACGAAGGACTATCAGTTTGATTATACTGGAGATGTTGTTCCAAGAGTTAAGAGCATTAGATAATCCTGGGCAGGAAGACAAGTTATGGGAGAAGAATCACTAGTATCAGACAGATACAACGCTGGATGCGAACCAAATTACAAAAGCTTGGTACGCTCTAGCATAAAAGGAAATGTGGTAGTAGGGCCGAGTCGAGGGAATGACATAAGAGATCGTGAAGCGGAAGCTCAAATCTGATACCGAGAATTCATGTTGAAAGCTGTTAAGATGGACAAAGAAAACAAAGAAGAGATTGAAGTATGGAGAAAACGTACAATAGAGCAAGAGGAAAAGATAGAGGCGTTGGGAATGAAGCTTGAACAATGAAATTCGGAGGGTGCAGAGGTGGACATTTTACACTTAGTGGCGGCTAAAGGATACCTAAGCAAAGGTATGGAAGAAGTCAAGGAAATTACACGAGAAACAAATAGAGCCAGGCTGGAGTAGGAGCGTGCTGCCTAGTCAAAGTGTCATTTTCGTTTCTTTTGGTATTTTTTTTCTAAAACTCATCATGTACCGAATTTCAAAATCGATTTGGGAATTTATGAGAATAATTGGCAACAAAATGCGTATTTATTTTCTTTGCGTCATGACAAACTTAGGAAGGCTGTACGTCCTTGGTACATAATAGTCCATTAGTAAGCCCATGTCCAAATGTCGAAAGGGTTCTTAACCGGGAAAATGACAAAATTGCACTTTTTGCATGGATTCGAAGAAATGTTTGCACAAGATATTGATCGTTTGTTTATACATGATCAAGATTAGAAGAATGTTTTGGTCTTTACCTTTTCTTGTCTTGTTTTTAGACTATGGCTGCGAGAGATACACTTCAATTCGAGATTTTTTCTCGACCTCCTCACTTGATCAGACTCTGGTGGGAAGATCTGGCTGTTGTTAGTGAGGCTCACGTTCAAAAGGTTTTGGGAGAGCTGGTGGCTCTCAAGGCCTACACTGCCATGCCTGGTTTGGTCGAAGCTACTACATATTTCTGGGACTACAAGAGAGTTGTGTTTCATTTCAATGGTTTGGAGTTGGCACCGATGTTGGAGGAATTTGGAGGACTAGCAGGGTTAGAGCCTGGACCTGAGACTATGATTTATCCCCGAGATGTGGATCCTAAGGAGTTCATTGAACTGTTGGGCGCTCCTTATGATCCATATGTCGAGGGAGTGCATGATGGAAAAGTCACCTTGGAGTACTTGCATTCTAGATTTGGAGATCCAACGTTTAGGCATGAGTGGACTGGGGCATGGGAAATTCAAGATTGGGAGTGGACTGAATGTAATGCTTTCATCGTTTCTTTTCTGGGAAGCATGGTTTTCTCCAAGAATGAGGGAAAGATCGACATAAGGTTAGGAAGAGTGGTAGAGGGATTATGCAAGGGTGCTGGCAAGTGTCAAGTATGCTTGGTTCCAATGATTCAGGGAGAAGTTTATAGGGCTCTGACCAAATGTAGAAGAGGATGAGACTTTTTCGAAGGGTGCAATCTTTTGCTGCAAATATGGTTGATAGAGCATTTGCACAGTGTCCCTATCAGCCCAGTAGCACCAGAACTGTCATAGAAAGGAGGGATCCGCTCACATAGCATCCGCATGACTGGAACAACGGCATGGGAGGACCCCACAAATATGCAAGGATGGTATACCAAGCTTGAAGAGTTTCAAGAGGTACAATGGGTAATTGAAAACTGTGCTGGCTTCATTGTTTCCATACAAGGTCAAGACATCACTTTCTTGACATTGATTGGATTCGGAGGAACTCATCACTATGTTCCTCGAGAGAATATTTCGCAAGTGGGAATGACACAACAAACTCTGCAGTTGACTGAAGGGAGAAGCTTCAACGTTGACATAAAGGACATTGAGCATTCGATGGTTGGTACTATATTGACAATGTGTGAAAAGAGGCTTACTATGCAGTGTTTTCGTGGCCGAGACAGTAGAATGAACCCCGTGGCTACTCTATCTTATCCTCAATGGCTCAGTGAAGATAGAGAGAGTTTCCGATCAAAGACTACGCTGAAAAGGAAAACCAATGCTCCGAGTGTCATTGAAAAATAAAAGAGGTTGCGACACGAGTTTGACCAAGATAAGAAGGAATTAAGGGTAACACAAGAGAGGGAGATGAGGAGACAATACAAGGATAAGATTAAAGGAGATGAACTCAAGTATTGGACAGACAAGGTCATGGCTGCGAGGAAAGCCACTGGGAATCTATAAGATTTGCTCAAAGGATGGGGAGAGTATTTTAAGGCAGTGCCGCTAGAATAAATGGAAGCAATGGGGATAGAAATCTGCGAATTCTTCACAAATGATCGGGTGACATACAAGCTGGGAAGGATCTGATAGAGATATTCGCCGCTCCTTCACCTATAATTCTAGTCCACACACTTAAGGAAGATGCTTGATGCGAAACCTCTTTGCTTGGCACATAGTTTGGTCGTCTTGAGTCAAGTCGTCTTTTCTTTTTGCCGTTGTTTTCTGTTTAGTCGAGTCATTGTCTTAAATTAGTGGTTGTAATAAAGCAGAGCAAATCAAATAAAATTTCATTATTTTGGGTTTTTAGGCTTGTGTTTATTATGTTTATGCAAACGAAATGACGTGTTTGGTGCAAACATTACTTTGAATCTTTGATAGGCCTACCTCTGGCACAAAAGAGGTCCCTTTCATGATAGGACGCGATTTTATTAAAACTAACGTATACTCACATTTCTTTCCTTTGTTTTTGATGTGTCAGTCCCCAAGTCCCTGAAAGTTTGGTCTGTGCATTCTGGCCGCACCACAATACCGGTTGAGATCCAGAGGATCAATCCCAACACCTCCCCCTTTACCTACGAGGACAAGGACGAGACGTAATATCATGGTTGAGTTTGACAAAGTTGGAAATGGAACTCCTGAAAAGCAAGGTGTTGTCGCCTATGAAGACTATGCTAAGTTGGAACAAAGGTTGTTTGAGTTGGAGAATAGGGTTCCTCTTACCCGTGATGATGATATCATTGAACCAAACAAGACCACCTGCCCTCACGGCAAAGATCCACTATTCTCTGAAAAAGATATCCCTTACCCTACCTACACTGCACCACCAAAAGCACTGCAAAACAACTTACCCCCCTTCACTATTGAAAAAAAAACCATTGCATCCCACCAAAGATCATGACATGTATGCATGGACAAAGGAAGACTCAGACAACACCAAAGAGCGAGTCCAATGGTTGGTAGAGAAGTTCAAGCAATTCCAAGGCACCAAAGGAACTCGAGGGTTAGCTTATGAGAATCTCTGCATGTACCCTGACTTGAAGCTGCCCGAAGGCTATAAGACGCCCAAGTTCAATATGTTCGACGGCAGTGGTCACCCAATAGCTCATTTGAGATCTTATTGTGACAAGTTGGTTGGGGTTGGACATGATGAAAAAATCTGCATGCAACTGTTCAACCGTAGTCTGACCGGAGATGTGCTGGTATGGTACTCAAAGCAACAAAAAAAAGAAGTGGACGAGTTGGGAAGCAATGGCTTGGGACTTCGTTGACAGTTTTGGGTACAACACTAATACCATGCCCGATCAGTTCTATCTAGAGAAACTAAAGAAGAAGCCTACCGAGACCTTTAGAGAATTCGCAGCTAGGTGGAGAGCTGAAGCCGCTAAAGTCCAACCTCCTATGGAAGACGCCGAGATAGTGGCAACCTTCATCCGCATACAAGAAGACGTCTACTTTGATAAGATGCTGAATCTACAAGACAAGAAGTTTGGAGACTTGATCAAGATTGGAGATATGGTTGAAGATTGATTGAAGACTGGTGGGATCGTTAGCTTGGCTGCACTACAAGTCACTAACAAAGCCTTACAAACTGGAAACACCACTACATCAAGAAAGAAGAAGAACAATGTCTCTTTTGTAGCTGCATCTCTCGATCATTCCCCTACCCACAACCACTACTACCAAACACCTCCTCCATCATACCCATACGTTCCACCCACATCCACCTACCAGTCTACAATACTCAGCCCATGTTCCAAAACCCACCATATCCACAAAGCCCTAACTAGCGAAACACCAATGCCTATCCACCAATGAAACGACCTCGGTCAGTCGTTTCGGAAGTTAGGACTCCGATTGGCGTGCCGATAATTTTAAAATATTCGTAATGTCCATTAGGATCTGTCTGTAAAATTTGAGCTAAATCAGACCTCGTTTGATAGGCATCGGAAGAAGGTTTCAGTTTTTATTGGCGATAAATATTAAAAAGAGATTTTCGAGCTTGGGTTTTGCCGAATGAGCTCCGATTCGAAATTCGAAAGCGCCGTTAGGTTTGTATGATTATTTGTGATTTTTGTAAGCTTTCGAAAGTGAAATTCGATGTTGTTCGGCTAGTTTCCGCTAAAATGCCGAAGGTTAAATAATTTGACTTCTTTTCATCTAAATTCGCATCTTGAGTTTCGGGAGTCTGATTTGAGATCCGCCTTCGCGAGTATGTACATATATTTTGTATAACTCGTATGCAAAAGTTGGAATTATTTCGAATATCGTAGGATACTATTTTAATTTTCATTAAGAAAAGAAAACAAAAAAAAAAAAAAAGGAGGAAAAAGACAAAAATTAAAAAGAAAGAAAGAAAATGTAAGTGATGGCCGGTGGATGGATATATATATCTCTAACAAAGTTAAGGAACGAAAAAACGTAAACAGAGAGAAGCAAAATGGAGAAACGCGGTAAGGAAAAAAATGCCAGAAAATGAGAAAAGGGGCCGGAGAAAAATAGTATTTTTTACCCCAGAACATTCAGGTAATGATCCTAATATATTATTTGAGTTTATTACGTGTGTTTGAATATATTTTTACGGTAAAATTGGGATATTAGCCATCGTTTTAATAAGTTCAACTAATAATTTAAAGGGTCAAATGGACCCCGATAATGAAATTGATTATATATTCGTACTCAGTGAGTTATGGGCAACTTATAAATGTAATTTATTTGGGGTTTGGTTATGTGGCCTTAAACCTTGTATATAGGCCTGGCCTACGGATTGCGTATGCGAATAGGGTGTCAGGTTCCTACCTGGATTGTTCTAAAATATAAGGAATAAAGCCTTTAGCCTAATTTGATATATTTTTCTGCTTATTGAACACAGTGGGATCGTTTGGTGAATTCAAAGAATAAAGCGGTTGTTGGGTAGCAGTGTTAACTTCGGAACGAGGTAAGTGTTTATATCCATTTCTTTGGAGGCACCTGGCCTCGTGGATTTTCTACCACGTGTTCCTTACGTGTGTAGCTGCCGATAGGCGTACTCATTACGCCTGAGCTTTGAATTTACATTATATATTATATGTTACGTCCTGTTGTCGGTATTGCATTGAGGATCTGAGTATTGTACTCTGGCTGTGAGTTGATATATACTTCCTGGCAGTCGACGAGAGTCCCGCGCCAGTGAAGGGTTATTATTGCATCACACCGTATCAGTATGTGTTACGTTTTCTGGTTATGCATTGCATCATATTGAGGGTAGGAGGATTCCGCCCTCGGAGCTGGAGGATTCCGCTCCATTGCATCATATTGAGGGTAGGAGGATTCCGCCCTCGGAGCAGGAGGATTCCGCTCCATTGCATCATATTGAGGGTAGGAGGATTCCGCCCTCGGAGCAGGAGGATTCCGCTCCATTGCATCATATTGAGGATACGAGGATTCCGCCCTCAGAGCAGGAGGATTCCGCTCTATCTATTTGGCACATATGACACCATTGCATCATACTGCATTCATCCCATTTCATTGCACCGCGTGCTGACTATTGTGTGACTATCATGCTATGTTTTGTGTATGTGGTACGTATACCATATTGTGGACATATTTTAGTTTGCCTATATATTTCTGGCTCGTATTCTGAGTTGTGGGGATCGGGTTGCACACCGCAACGGTATAAATATACGGATCGGTTTGCACGCTGCAACGGTGTAAATATATGGATCGGGTTGCACGCCGCGACAGTATGAATATATGGATCGGGTTGCACGCTGCGACAGGATGAATATATGGATCGGGTTGCATGCCGCAACAGGATGTATTTCTGATTGTTAATATGTTCAGGATACCTATATATTCTGGCTATCTTACGTTCCTAGATTTAATGAATTTGTGATTCCATACGTGTTTCTAGTTATTATCTGGCTCTGCTTTTTCATGATTTAAATAAAAGGAATTTTATTTATCTATTTCTTTTCTCCCTGGCTAGCTATCCTATTATTTTGAGGTGGCTAGTCTGCCCCACTTATTGAGTCCCTTTGACTCACCCTTGTTTGTTGTTTGTTTCTTGTCTAT
Organism: Petunia secreta; assembly: GCA_029990175.1. NCBI lineage: Eukaryota > Viridiplantae > Streptophyta > Magnoliopsida > Solanales > Solanaceae > Petunia > Petunia secreta. The sequence goes on from JARKIP010000009.1 coordinate 20,145,273, forward strand.
CTATTTCGTTTCGGCCGGTTCGCTCCACGATTGAGTTCGCCACGTTGTGAAGGAGCGAAGACGACTTCAGCTGTCAGGGTGAGCCAGCTTTTATTCCGGATGGCCACTAGTTTATTCGTTATCATTTCAGTTGCATTTTGCTTCCTTCAGGAGGTATCTGTCTTCTTTTGTACTCTTAGATGTCTAGTCTGGGTAGCCCTAAACATAGTATGTTGGGTAGTCAGCTGTAATTTTTTTTGTACAGCTTAGAGATATTAGTATGTCAGTATTTTTTTTTAAGTTTTGTTCTTATTTATGAATCCCGCACTCAGTTGTTCGAGAGACTCAAAGCAGCCGGCCATAGATAACCCGTACCATTCAAAATGCCTGATAAGATGACACCCTACTTCGACCAAACCAAAACCTGTGCCTATCACTCCGGAGGACCTGGTCACAATACTGAAAATTTCTATGCCTAGAGAGACAAGATATGATGCCGGGCATTCCGTCACGAGAAGGCCATTCACTTGGAGCCAAGCCAAGGAGGTCCAAGAGATGCATTTACACTTGGTGAGGAGAGGAATAGATAAAGAAAGCATTGGGAAGACGTTCCGGATGATCTCAGCTCAAGGCCTCATGCCTAAGGAGGAGGAGGGAGGCCCAGCACAGCTAGGCGCCCCGCCTAGCCCAGGCGCCCCGCCTGGAAAACACGCTGCATGAAAGTGCAATTGTGCACAGGTGGGCCGCCCAGCTAGGCGCCCCTACCCAGGCGGCCGCCCAGACCAAGCACAAGCCAGGTGGCCCACCTGACCCCAGGCGCCCCTCCCAGACCCAGCACAAGCCAGGCGCCCCTCCCAGCTCAGGCGCCCCTCCCAGCTCAGGCGCCCCTCCCAGCTGCTGGATTTATGCTTCTTTTACTGTTTTTCCCTACGTGGCTTATTCGATGAACCTTATTAGTAAGGGTACTTAATACAATATGTAAACTTAGGAAACACTATAAAAACCCAAGTATAGCTTATTTTGAAGACTTATCTTATTATTGATGAATGTGAGAATTGAGCAATGCTCTTTGAGAATGAATGAAAGAACCTTTGTTTGGGACTTGTTTACATCTAGTGGATTCCGCCCCGATCATTCTACTTTGGAGTCCCCGTTGGCTCGAGGGTAGTTGCGTAGTGTAGGTGATCCTTGATATCCACCCGGGGTGTAACGGAACTAGTTCTCCGTTGCTACTTGGGTCGTGTTCGAGCCTCGTCTCGCTTTTCTATCTATTTTTATCGCTTCTGTGTTTTCCCTACATCATTTGGTATCAGAGCAAGGCTCGGGTTTTGTTCCTACAAACCCCCGACCCTTGATTCTTCGTGCCTAGGTTAGTTTCTACTTTAGTTTTCTTGTTATTGTTATTGAAAGAAGAAAAACACAAAAAAAAAAAAAAAATTGAAAATCCAAAAAATTTGGTGTAATTTGTTGGTTTGTTGGATTCATGATATGGGTGTTATAGATTCTTGATCATGGTTGAAATTCCTTTGTTTGGGTACCAAAAACACTTGGATTGGTGAAGTTGAAAATTTGAAATCCCAAAATTTCCTTAAACCCTTGCTAAACCTTGTTCTTGATGATTTTGGCTTGATTCTTGGGTTGAATGGATGATTGATTGAAAACTTGATATTGGGAATTGATCTTCATTGAATAACAAACGATTTGGTACCAATTTTGTGGGATTTGAACATGTATAACACCAAATTTGATGAATCACAATCCTTATTGAAACCCTTTTGATAAACCCTTGTGTTCTTGAGTTTCTTGGCTTTGAATCTTTGATTTGATTGATTGTTTGGTTGCTAATTTGATTGGGGTTTGTTAGAAAAGATCAAAAACAAATTTGAGTATCATTGGATTGTGAAAACAAGTTGAAAACATCGAATTTGTGGATTGGAACAAGTTGGAACGAATTGGAATTGCTTCAGGCCAGGCGCCCCGCCTAAGCCAGGCGCCCCGCCTAGCTTAGACTCTACATAAGACCTCAGGCACCCCGCCTAGGTCCCAGGCGCCCCATCTGATTCTCTGCAACCCTGGGCGCCCCTCCTGAATTTCAGGCGCCCGTCCTACTTGCTGAAGGTGTTGTTTGGGGTAGTTTTTCCTAGATTTTCCCATTTGTTTGCTTGCATAACATCTAGCTAGTGCTACTTCAAGTAACAATTCTACTTAATTGGTGCTAGTCCTTGATTGCTTTTAGGTAACTCGTGCCTAGATAGGAGAGTAGAACTCTAAGAAGACTCGTACAATCCTATTAACTCAAGTCCGTACTACAAAGTGCTTAACGTTCATTGAGTCATATCAACTCCACTCACCCCGGAGTACAATTGGCTTGTGAATAGTTGATTGAGTTGAGGATTGTTGTTCAACCACTTGAAGCTATTAGTATTCAAGTCCGAGTGAAATATCCACCACCACTAAACGAGTGATCCGAGTGAAACACTTGTGAGGGAGTGAGTGAGGTTGTTTTGCTAACGTTTTTTTCTTGTGTAGGTACAATGTCCACCGAAGGAGAAGATTTTGCTAAGAGTGCCCTTGCTACTATCCTTGCCAAATTGGATAGTATGAACTTGAGGATTGAAAACCTTAAGAGGGTGTCATCAAGCGCCTTAGTTGAGCAAGGGACTTCTAATGTCCAATCGGAGAAAGGGGCCCCGAGTGTCCAAGTTGAGAAAGGGGCCCCGAGTGCCCAAGTCGAAGCCGGTGAAGGCACAAGTAGTTCGACCTTTACCCAAGAACAAGTTGTCGAGTTGCTTCATCGTCAACAACGGTTAAGGGAGGATCGAGATCGAATTGACCAATTGTTGGGAAATCCCCAACGAGTGACTATTCCCAACCTTATGGGCAATCCCCAAAGGAATGTTCCACTTCCCGGACCAATCCGAAATGTTCAATCCCTTGAGCAAGTTGCTCAAGCTCAAGAAGGGGAGGAGGATGACTATAGTGATGATGGGTATGATGCTCATTATCAATTTAGGGGTCGGAATGTGGATAGGGGTAAGGTCGAGGTCGAGGGCCACCCCATGGGTACTTTGGAGGGAATGCTAGAAGGGATCTTGGTGGTTATGGATATCACTTTGGAGGCCAACCGGAGCCTTTCCAAGGGGGTCGTGACAACATCAACAATCTTAATAGTGTGAAGCTCACTATTCCTACTTTCAAAGGAAGTAGTGACCCGGTGGAGTACATTGATTGGAAGTTTTCTATGGAGCGTATATTTGACACCAATGACATGCCCGAAGTGAAGAAGGCCAAGTATGCAATATCTTCCTTTGAATCCTTTGCTTCTACTTGGTGGGAGTCGGTGAAGAGGAATAAAAGGAGGACGGGAATGGCTGTCAATCTTACTTGGGAATAGTTGATCCGTGTGATGGATGAAAAGTACTTGACTAACCAATACCGAGTGGAACAACAAAAACGTCTCTATGAGTTGAAGCAAGGTTACAAATCGGTTATGGAGTACTTCAATGAGTTTGAACAAGTCCGGATGAATCTAGACTTGGATGAGGAAGATAATGAGACGGCCATGATCCGTTTCAATGGGGGCTTAAACCGAGACATAGCTCAACTTTTGAAGTTTCACAAGTACAATGATCACTACAAGCTATGTGAAGATGCGGTTGAGGCCGAGAAATGGCTCAAAGAGAAGAAATCCCTTCGCTACAAGAGTAGTACTACTACTCCCTTGAGCAAGCCAAAGGAGTGGAAGACTCCTACAACAAATGCCAAATTCCCAAATGCGAGTGGTGCAAGTGCTAGCAAGGATGTGAAGAAGCCTTATGAGAAGTCTACACAACATGTGGGAGGTAACTCTAAAACTCACTTGAGTAATCCTATCTCTACTTCTACTCAATGCTATAAGTGTAAGGGTTATGGCCATATCTCCAAAGATTGCCCTACCCGGAAAACTATGGTTCTTGTGGGTGACTTAGTGTATGAACAAGATAGTGAACCCGAGGAAGAAGAGGGAGTAGAGGGTGATGAGGAGGTTGATGATGGGGAGGTTGCAATGGAGGATGATGATGATGCCCATGCCTTCCTTGTTGTGAAGAGGAGTTTAGGAGCCATGTGTGTGGAGGATAGTGAGACCTTGCAAAGAGAGAACCTCTTCCATTCTAAATGCAGAGTCATGGGTCTCCTTTGTTCCATGATTATTGACTCGGGAAGTTGTGCCAATGTCATTAGCCAAACACTAGTTTCCCAATTGAAAATACCTACCTTAAAACACCCAAACCCTTACCGTTTACAATGGCTTAGTGAGTGTGGTGAATTGAGGGTGGTCAAACAATGCATGATCAAGTTCAAGATAGGGAACTATGTGGATGAACACATGTTCGATGTTGTGCCTATGCAGGCATGCCACATTCTCTTTGGAAGGCCATGGCAATTTGATAGACGTGTGGTTCATGATGGCCATGCTAACAGCTATACGGTTAAGCATGAGGGGAAGAAATTTGTGCTTAAACCCTTAACTCCCAAACAAGTGAGTGATGATTACAAGCGAACGAGGGAGTTAAGAGAGGCGGCAAAGGCTAAGTCGGTTGTTGAGACTAGCCCTTTGTCCGAAAGCTTGGTGGCAATCCCACCATCTTCTAACGGTAGCATATGTGCAATGATGCAACCGGGCGAGATTTTGAAAGGGAATGATGGCAACAGACTACTCATATGCCTAGTGCACTAAGGTATGATTCTTACCTCCGATCTTGATTTTTCTACTAACCCTTTGCCTAGTGTGTTTGAGAATGTTTTGAAGGATTTTGGGGACATGTTCCCGGATGAGATGCCGGATGGATTGCCTCCTTTGAGGGGTATTGAGCACCAAATCGACTTTGTCCCAGGATCTCAAATCCCAAACAAGCCGGCTTATAGAAGCAATCCGGAGGAGTTGCGTTACTCGGGGTGGTCATGGCGGTGTCAGGGACGGACCTCGATTTGGGGTTGATCCGGCGATATAAGATGTGAGCTGTGCCTCTACCATCAGCTATGGCTTTTGGTAGAAATGGTTGCAGTTCACTCTTAAAGTTTGGTATCAGAGCCAACCCAGGTTCGATTCCTGGCTACACCATACGAAGTTCGGGGACGAACTTGCTTTAAAGAAAGGGGGGATGATAAAGGGCTATCAAGGATTGGGTCCAAACTCATAAGGAGCCGCCCGTTGTAGGGTCCACCCCCTGGAGGAGTTACGTTGCTCGGGGTGGTCATGGTGGTTTCAGGGACAGACCTCGATTTGGGGTTGATCCGGCGATATAAGATGTGAGTTGCGCCTCTACCATCAGCTATGGCTTTTGGTAGAAATGGTTGCAGTTCACTCTTAAAGTAAGTTGATGATTTGCTCACTAAAGGCTTGGTGAGGGAAAGCTTGAGTCCTTGTGCCGTACCCGTGATCCTTGTTCCCAAAAAGGATGGCACTTGGAGAATGTGTGTTGATTGTCGGGCCGTGAACAAAATAACGGTAAAGTACCGTCATCCCATTCCCCGAATTGATGATATGTTAGATGAACTAAGTGGTTCATGTGTTTTTAGCAAAATAGACCTTAGGTCCGGCTACCATCAAATCCGGATGAAACCCGGAGATGAATGGAAAACCGCATTCAAGACCAAGTTTGGTCTCTATGAATGGTTGGTGATGCCCTTTGGGCTCTCCAATGCACCTAGTACTTTCATGAGGCTAATGAACCATGTTCTCAAGCCATTCATCAACAAGTTTGTGGTCGTCTACTTTGACGATATATTGATCTATAGTAAATCAATAGACGACCATGTTGATCACCTTAGGCAAGTTCTTGAAGTGTTGAGAGCCGAAAAGCTCTATGCTAATTTTAAAAAGTGTGCCTTTGGTGTTGAGAAGGTAGTCTTTCTTGGGTTTGTTATGAGTGCCCAAGGAGTGGAAGTGGATGAGTCTAAGGTAGAGGCCATACGTGATTGGCCTACTCCTACTACCGTGACTCAAGTAAGGAGCTTTCATGGTCTTGCTAGTTTTTACAGACGATTTGTGAAAGACTTTAGCTCCATTGCCGCTCCACTCATCGAATTGGTGAAGAAGGACAAACCTTTTGTTTGGGGAGAGCCTCAAGAGAAGGCCTTCCAAGAATTGAAAGTAGGTTGAGTACCGCCTCTCTATTGCAATTGCCCGACTTCGGAAAGGCATTTGAGGTTGAATGTGATGCCTCGGGGGTGGGAATTGGTGGTGTTTTAATGCAAGGTGGGAAACCCATCGCCTACTTTAGTGAGAAATTGAAGGGTGCATCTTTGAACTACTCTACGTATGACAAAGAGATGTACGCCTTGGTGAGAGCTCTTGCTCATTGGCAACACTACCTTTGGCCTAGAGAGTTTGTGATCAAGAGTGACCATGAGTCACTCAAGCATCTTAGAGGCCAAGAGAAATTGAAAATTCGTCATGCCAAGTGGGTAGAGTTCATTGAGTCTTTTCCCTATGTTATCCAATACAAGAAAGGGAAAGACAATGTTGTGGCGGATGCGCTTTCTAGGAAGTTTGCTCTTGCCACTACTCTCACCTCTAAGCTCATGGGTTTTGAGAGCATTAAATTGATGTATGCTCATGATCCCAAGCTAAAGAGCATCCATGAAGCTCTAGAAAAGGGGGAGAGAGTTGAGAAATACCAATGGGTTGAAGGCTATATCTTTAAGAATGGTAAAGTGTGCATACCCAAGTCCTCTTGGAGAGATTTGCTTGTGCAAGAAGCACACTGTGGAGGACTCATGGGTCACTTTGGTAGGGATAAAACCTTGGCCATTCTAAGGGAGCAATTCCATTGGCCTAAAATGGGGACATAAGTTGAGAGACTTTGCAACTCTTGTCTTGAGTGCAAGAGTGCTAAGTCCAGATCGAACCCCCATGGTTTGTATACCCCACTCCCCGTACCTACTAGCCCATGGATGGATATATCAATGGACTTTGTCATGGGATTACCACGGACTAGGGGGGGCCATGATAGCATTTATGTTGTTGTGGATAGGTTCTCCAAAATGGCTCACTTCATTCCATGTAAAAAATGTGATGATGCACAACATGTTGCTTCTTTGTTCATTGCTAATCTTTTGAAATTGCATGGTGTGCCTCAGACCATAGTGAGTGATAGGGACACCAAGTTCCTAAGCCATTTTTGGAGGAGTTTATGGGGTGCCCTTGGCACCAAGCTCTTGTTCTCTACGTCCCACCACCCTCAAACCGATGGACAAACCGAGGTGGTGAACCAAACCTTGGGTGCTCTCCTTAGAGCCATGACCCGAGGTAAGGGTGGGACTTGGATTGATAAGCTACCTCTTATAGAGTTTGCCTACAATCGCACTTTGCATAGAATGATTGGCATGACTCCATATTCGAGTGTGTTTATGGTTTTAACCCCTTGATCTAACCCCTTTGCCAAGGGAAATGGTTGTTAATTTTGAAGGTAAAGCTAGAGCCAAGGCTTTGGTTGAGCTACATGCAAAGGTAAAGAAGAACTTGGAGGAAGCTTATGCAAAGGTGGCCTCCAAGAAAAACAAGGGACGAAAGAAGGTGGAAATCAAGAAGGGTGACTATGTGTGGGTGCACTTCCGCAAAGAAAGGTTTCCAAACCTTAGGAAAGGGAAGTTGGCACCTCGGAGAGATGGACCGTTCCAAGTGCTTTCAAAGATCAACAACAACGCCTATGTGGTCGACTTGCCAAGTGAGTATAATGTTTCTAATACTTTCAATATTTCTGACTTGACTCCTCTTGATGTAGGAGATGATGGTGCCGAGGGTGAGGACATTACGATTTCGAGGATGAAATCTTCCCAAGAAGGGAAGGATGATGCCGGGCATTCCGTCACGAGGAGGCCATTCACTCGGAGCCAAGCCAAGGAGGTCCAAGAGATGCATTTACACTTGGTGAGGAGAGGAATAGATGAAGAAAGCATTGGGAAGACGTTCCGGATGATCTCAGCTCCAGGCCTCACGCCTAAGGAGGAGGAGGGAGGCCCAGCACAGCTAGGCGCCCCGCCTGGAAAACACGCTGCATGAAAGTGCAATTGTGCACAGGCGGGCCGCCCAGCTAGGCGCCCCTACCCAGGCGGCCGCCTAGACCAAGCACAAGCCAGGCGCCCCACCTGGCCCCAGGCGCCCATCCCAGACCCAGCACAAGCCAGACGCCCCTTCCAGCTCAGGCGCCCCTCCCAGCTGCTGGATTTATGCTTCTTTTACTGTTTTTCCCTACGTGGCTTATTCGATGAACCTTATTAGTAAGGGTACTTAAGTCAATATGTAAACTTGGGAAACACTATAAAAACCCAAGTATAGCTTATTTTGAAGACTTAGCTTATTATTGATGAATGTGAGAATTGAGCAATGCTCTTTGAGAATGAATGAAAGAACCTTTATTTGGGACTTGTTTACATCTAGTGGATTCTAGTTGCACAAAAACCTCGCCCCGATCATTCTACTTGCGAGTCCCCATTGGCTCGAGGGTAGTTGCGTAGTGTAGGTGATCCTTGACATCCACCCGGGGTGTAACGGAACTAGTTCTCCGTTGCTACTTGGGTCGTGTTCGAGCCTCTTCTCGCTTTTCTATCTATTTTTATCGCTTCCGTGTTTTCCCTACATCAAGATACAAGACTTGATCGATCAAAAAGGTGATCCAGTTGAAAAATCCAAACGTGCACAACAACCCCCTGCCTAACCATGGAGACCATAGGGTGAATTTGATCGAGTTAGATAAAGAATGCAAGCTGGAGGGAACCATTGTTAAAGCAAAGGGAGACATACCAGCGCTTGCTTTTGTTGCTCAAGCTGCTACGGCACCAGAGCCCATCGAGGTAGAAGTGGCTCCAAAATTCTACATTGACATAGTTCCCCCGTACAGTGATAAGGCAGTACCATGGGACTACGAAATGAAGAAGAAGGGCAAATCAACAGTTGAGACTGTTGCTGCACAAGGAATGACTAGGAGTGGGAGGATTTATACTCCTGAGCATCTTGTTCAAGGAAGACGAGGCATCAACGAGGAGGAGTCTTAAGAATTTTGGAAGAAAGTACAAGCAAAAGAATACTCCATGGTTGAACACTTGGGCAAGACTCCTGCACAAATCTCCAACTTAGCTTTACTCCTCAAGTCGGAGAGCCACCGAAATGCTTTGATGAAAGTGTTGGATGAAGTGCATGTTCCTGTGGATAGCTCAGTTGAGAACCTGGCCAGTATGGTTGGGCAAGTCATGGAGTCCAACCGAATTGCTTTCCATGAAGATGAGCTGCCAACTGAAGGGTTGAGCCATAACAAAGCTTTGCACGTCACTATCAAGTGCAAGGACTGGTTCGTAGGAAGAGTTTTGATCGACGGAGGTTCTAGTTTGAACATATGCCCATTCATCACTCTGAAAAGAATGGAAATTGATCAAAGCAAGATATGAGAGAGCGACATGAAGGTCAAAGCGTTTGATGGATCGCAAAGGAGAACCATTGGGGAAATTGACTTAACTATCATGGTGAAACGACATCGGTTAGTCGTTTCGGAAGTTAGGACTCCGATTGGCGTGTTGATAATTTTAAAATGTTCGTAATATCCATTGGGACTTATCTGTAAAATTTGAGCTAAATCAGACCTCATTTGGTAGGCATCGGAAGAAGATTTCAGTTTTTATAGACAATAAATATTAAAAAGGGATTTTCGAGCTCAGTTTTGCCGAATGAGCTCCGATTCGAAATCCGAAAGCGCCGTTAGGTTCGTATGATTATTTGTGATTATTTTAAACTTTCGAAAGTGAATTTCGATGTTGTTCGGCTAGTTTCCGCTAAAATACCGAAAGTTAAATAATTTGACTTCTTTTCATTTAAATTTGCATCTTGAGTTTCGGGAGTCCGATTTGAGATCCGTCTTCGCGAGTATGTTACATATATTTTGTATAACTTACTTGAAAATTTTGGGATCATTTCAACTTCTCTAGGGTTCTATTTGAATTTTAATCGTCAGAGCGATTTTATTATTATTAAAAAAAAAGGAAATTGAAAATTGAAAGTTGGTTAAGGGATTTACTCCCTTATAATCAGTAGCTATGACACATGAACGCAGGAGCATAATACAAATACAGTGAGAAGAAAAATTAGAAGAGAGGGGAAAAAAGGGAAAAAGGAGTGGAAAAATAGTGGAATTTCTACCCCAAATCACCAGGTAATGATGTTAACCCATTATCTTAGCTTATTACGTGTGTTTGAATTTATTTTTACGGTAAAAATAGAGATATTAGACATCGCCCTAATGACGTAAATTGATAGTTTAAAAGGTCAATTGGACCTCGATGATGGAAATGATTATATATTCGTACTCAGTGATTTATGGGCAACATATAAATATAATTTATTTAGGGTTTGGTTATGGGACTTTGAATCCTGTATATAGGCCTGGCCTGCGTATTGCGTATGCGAATAGGGTATCAGGTTCCTACCTGGATTGCCCTAATATGTGAGGAATGAAGCCTTTAGCCTAATTTGATATATTTTTCTGCTTATTGAATAGAGTGGGATCGTTTGGCAATGAATTCAAAGGATAAAGCGGTTGTTGAGTAATTGTGCTAACTTTGTAACAAGGTAAGTGTTTATATCCATTTCTTTGGAGGCACCTGGCCTCGTGGATTTTCTACCACGTATTCCTTACGTGTGTAGCTGCCGATAGGCGTACTAATTACGCCTTAGCTTTAGATTTACATTGTATATTATATGTTATGTCCTATTGCTGGTATTGCATTGAGGATCTGAGCATTGTACCCTGGCTGTAAGTTGGCATCTACTTTCCGACTGTCGACGAGAGTCCCGCGCCGGTGAAGGTTTATTATTGCATCACATTGCATTCATATGCATTATATGTCATTCATATGCATTACATTGCATATCATATTGGGTGCAGGAGTATTCCTCCCCAGAAGCAGAAGGATTCCGCTCCATTGTATCATATTGAGGGTAGGAGGATTCCGCCCCTGATGCCGGGCAATCCACCACAAGGAGACCATTCACTCGGAGCCAAGCCAAGGATGTCCAAGAAGTGCATTTATACTTGGAGAGGAGAGGACTTGAGGAAGGAAGCGAGTGGAAGCCATTCCGGGTGCTCAAACTAGGCCTCACGCCTAAGGAAGAAGAGAGCCCAGCAGAGCCAGGCGCCCCGCCTGGCGAGCTCACTGCCTAAGGAGCTGAAAGTGCACAGGCGCCCCGCCTAGCTGAAGGCCAAGCCAGGCGCCCCGCCTAGATGACAGCATTCCCAGGCGCCCCTCCCAGATCCCAGGCGCCCCTCCCAGCTGTGAAGGCCTATGTTTATTTTACTGTTTTGCCCTACGTGGCCTATTTTGTGAACCTTATTAGTAAGGGTATTTTAGCCATTGTGCAAGCTTGGGAAACACTATAAATATCCATGCTTAGCCTATTTTGAACTTAGTTTATGATATTTGATGAATGTTAAACATTGAACATGAGCATTGCTCTTGGTTATTGAATGAAACCCTTTGATCTTGGACTTGTAGTTCTTCTAGCGGATCTAGATGAATACTTTTCCTCTCCGACCATTCTACTTGCGTGCTCGCGTTAGCTCGAGGGTAGTTGCATAGCGTAGGTGTTCTTGTCCTTCTCTCGGGGTGTAACGGAACAAGTTCTCCGTTGCTACTTGGGATTAGAGATCGAGTTACGTCTCGTTCTTATCTTTTACTTTTTCCGCGTTTGATTCTCATCAGTTTGGTATCAGAGCCAGGCTCGCGTTTTGTTTCTACAAACCCCCGACCCTTGATTCTTCGTGCCTAGTATCCTCTTTTAGTTTTTCTTGTTGTTGAAGTTATTAGAAAGGAGAAAATTACAAAAAAATTGAAAAATTGAAAAATACAAAAATTTGGTGTAACTTGTTGATTTGGATGATTTGTGATATGGGTGTTATGGATTCTTGATCGTGACTGAATTCCCGTTACTTGGGTACCAAAATTGTTGGAATTGGTGAAGTTTGAAAAATTGAAACCCCAAAACCCCTTAAACCCTTGAAGAACTTGTTCTTGATGAATTTTGGCTTGATTCTTGGGTTGGATTGATGTTTGATTGGAAACTTGTTATTGGGGATTGATCCTCATTGAAAAACAAACAATTCGGTACCAATTTTGTGGGATTTGAACATGTTTAACACCTACTTTGATGAATCACAATCCTTGTTGAAACCCTTTTGTTAAACCCTTGTGTTCTTGAGTTCTTGAGATTGAACCTTGATTTGATTGATTGTTTGATTGAAAATTTGATTGGGTTTTGTTAAGGAAGATCAAAAACAACTTTGGGTATCTTTGGATTGTGAAAACAAGTTGAAAACATCGGATTTGAGGCTTGAAAATCGACTTGAAACGAGTTTGGAACGAGTTGGAAAAGGCTTCAGGCCAGGCGCCCCGCCTAAGCCAGGCGCCCCGCCTGACTTGGCTACTGCCTAAGTCTCAGGCGCCCCGCCTAGATCCAGGCGCCCCGCCTGGAACACTGCACAGTCTAGGCGCCCCTCCTGAGTTTCAGGCGCCCCTCCTGGGTGCTGAACGTATTGTTTCGGGTAGATTTTCGTAGGTATTTCCCTTTGTTTGATAACATAACATCTAGTTAGTACTAATTTGAGTAACCGATCTACTTGAATAGTGCTAACCCTTTGATTGCTCTTAAGTGATTCGTGCCTAGCAAGGAGAGTAGACTTCTAAGGAAAAGCGTAGAATCTTTTAACTCAAGTCCTTCACTTCAAAGTGCCTAGCGTTCATTGAGTCCCATTAACTCCACTCACCCCGGAGTGTGCGTGACTCGTGAATAGTTTAGTTGAGTTGAGGAGTTGCTAATCATCTACGTGAAGCTTTGGAACTACAAGTTGAGTGAAATATCCACCGCCACCCAAAAGAGTGATCCGAGTGAACACAAGTGAGGGAGCGAGTGAGGTGTTTTAACTAACTCTTGTTTCTTTCTTTGTAGGTACAATGGCCAACGAAGGTCAAGATTTCATTAAGGAGGCCTTGGCTAATCTTCTTGCCAAGATGGACCTCATGAACCAACGGATTGATTCTCTTGAAAAGGGAGCCTCGAGTACTCAAGGTGAACATGGGACCCCGAGTGTCCCAATTGAAAAGGGGACCCCGAGTGTCCAAATTGAGACCGGTGAAGGCTCAAGTAGCCCTACCTTTACCCCGGAGCAAGTTGTTGAATTGCTCAATCAACAACGGGTAAAGGAGGATCGAGAGAGAATTGAACGAACGGGCATTCCCCGTATCTTGGATAATCCCCCAAGAAACTTTCCACTACCAAGACCCGTCCGAAATGTGCAACCTCTTGAGCAAGTTGTTGAGGCTCAAGAAGGGGAGGAAGTTGATTATGGTGACGATGTGTATGGGTTTGATGATCACTTTCAACCAAGGCGAGCTATGAATTGGGGTCGAAATGTGGATCGGGGTAGAGGCCGAGGTCGAGGGCCACCCTTAGGATATGGAGGAAGGAATGCTAGAAGGGACTATGTTGCTTATGATGATCACCATGGAGGCCAACCGGAGCCATTCCAAGGGGGTCGTGACAACAACAACAACCTTAATAGTGTGAAGCTCACTATTCCTTCTTTCAAAGGAAGTAGTGACCCGGTGGAGTACATTGATTGGAAATTGGCTTTGGAGCGTATCTTTGACACCAATGATATGCCCGATGTGAAGAAGACCAAGTATGCAATATCCTCCTTTGAATCTTTTGCTTCTACTTGGTGGGAGTCGGTGAAGAGGAATAGAAGAAGGACGGGTATGGCTATTAATCTTACTTGGGAAGAATTGATCCGTGTGATGGATGAGAAGTATTTGACCAACCAATACCGGGTTGAACAACAAAGGCGTCTATATGATTTGAAGCAAGGTTACAAATCGGTTGGTGAATATTTCAATGAATTTGAGCAAATCCGAATGATCCTTGACTTAGATGATGAAGACAATGAGACGGCCATGATCCGTTTCAAAGGGGGCTTGAACCGAGACATAGCTTCACAATTGAAGTTCCACAAATATGATGATCATTACAAGCTATGTGAAGATGCGGTTGAGGCCGAGAAATGGCTCAAGGAGGAGAAATCCCTTCGCTACAAGAGTAGCACTCCTACTCCAACAAGCAAACCAAAGGATTGGAAGCCTCCTACTACAAATGCAAGGTTCCCAAGTGCAAGTGGAACAAGTGGTGCAAATGCTACCAAGGATGTGAAAAGGCCGTATGAGAAGAACACACCTAATGTGGGAGGTAACTCTAAAGCTCAATTACATGCTCCTACTTCTTCTTCAATACAATGCCACAAGTGCAAGGGCTATGGTCACTTTGCTAGGGAATGTCCTACAAAGAGGACCATGATTGTTGTTGGTAATGATGCATATGAGAAGGAGAGTGAATCGGAAGATGAGGGAGTAGAGGGAGTAGAGGGAGATGAGGGAGTAGAGGAGAATGATTTTCTTGATGACACGGTGGAGGATGAGGATCCTCATACTTTCTTGGTTGTGAGAAGGAGCCTAGGGGCTATGATTGTGGAAGATAGTGAAACCTTGCAACGGGAAAATCTTTTCCATGCTAGGTGCCGGGTCAAAGATGTTGTTTGCTCTATGATAATTGATTCCGGAAGTTGTGCAAATGTAGTGAGTCAATCACTAGTGGCTCAATTAAAGTTAACTACCATGAAGCATCCTAAACCTTACCGGTTACAATGGCTTAGTGAATGTGGAGAGCTTAAGGTAATGAAACAAGCCATGATCAAGTTTAGAATGGGTAGTTATGTTGATGAGCATTTGTTTGACGTTGTGCCTATGCAAGCATGCCACCTACTCTTAGGGAGGCCATGGAAATTCGATAGGCAAGTGGTGCATGATGGTCGTGTCAACACTTACACGGTCAAACATGAAGGGAAGAGATTTGTGCTTAAACCTCTCACTCCTAAGCAAGTAAGTGATGACTACAAGAAAATGAAGGAGTTGAGGGAGGTGGCAAAGGCCAAGTCACTCATTGAGACTAGCCCTTTGTCCAAAAGCATGGTGGCAATCCCACCTACTTCATCTACCGGTGGCATATGTGCCATGATGCAACCGGGCGAGCTCTTGAAAGGTAATGATGGCACCAAATTTCTCCTATGCCTAGTGCACAAAGGTATGATCCTTAACTCTAATTGTGATTTTTCTTCTAACCCTTTGCCTAGTGTGTTTGAGAATGTTTTGAAGGATTTTGGTGACATGTTCCCGGATGAAATGCCGGATGGATTGCCTCCCTTGAGGGGCATTGAGCATCAAATAGACTTTGTCCCGGGATCCCAAATCCCAAACAAACCGGCCTATAGGAGCAACCCGGAGGATACAAGGGAATTGCAAAAGCAAGTTGATGAATTGCTCACTAAAGGTTTGGTAAGGGAAAGCTTGAGTCCTTGTGCCGTGCCCGTGATCCTTGTTCCCAAAAAGGACGGCACTTGGAGAATGTGTGTTGATTGTCGGGCCGTGAACAAAATAACGGTAAAGTACCGTCATCCTATTCCCCGACTTGATGATATGTTAGATGAATTGAGCGGTTCATGTGTGTTTAGCAAAATTGACCTTAGGTCCGGCTACCATCAAATCCGGATGAAACCCGGTGATGAATGGAAAACAGCATTCAAGACCAAATTTGGTCTCTATGAATGGTTGGTGATGCCCTTTGGGCTCTCCAATGCACCTAGCACTTTCATGAGGCTAATGAACCATGTTCTAAAGCCATTCATCAACAAGTTTGTGGTCGTCTATTTTGACGATATATTGATCTATAGCAAATCAATAGACGACCATGTTGAACACCTTAGGCTAGTGCTTGAGAAGTTGAGAGCCGAAAAGCTCTATGCTAATTTTAAAAAGTGTGCCTTTGGTGTTGAGAAGGTGGTCTTCCTTGGGTTTGTTGTGAGTGCTCAAGGAGTGGAGGTGGATGAGTCTAAGGTAGAGGCCATACGTGATTGGCCTACTCCTACTACCGTGACTCAAGTGAGGAGCTTTCATGGTCTCGCAAGCTTTTATAGGCGATTTGTGAGGGACTTTAGCTCCATTGCCGCTCCACTCACCGAATTGGTGAAGAAAGACCAACCGTTTTTTTTGGGGAGAGCCTCAAGAGAAGGCCTTCGTTGAGTTGAAAAGTAGGTTGAGTACTGCCCCTCTATTGCAATTGCCCGACTTCGGAAACGCATTTGAGGTTGAGTGTGATGCCTCGGGGGTGGGAATTGGTGGTGTATTAATGCAAGATAGCAAACCCATCGCCTACTTTAGTGAGAAATTGAAAGGGGCCTCCTTGAACTATTCTACCTATGACAAGGAGTTGTATGCCCTTGTGAGAGCCCTTGCCCATTGGCAACACTATCTTTGGCCTCGTGAGTTTGTAATCAAGAGTGACCATGAGTCACTCAAGCATTTGAGAGGCCAAGAGAAGCTCAATAAGAGACATGCCAAGTGGGTTGAATTCATTGAGTCCTTTCCCTATGTTATCCAATACAAGAAAGGGAAGGACAATGTTGTGGCGGATGCGCTTTCGAGAAAGTTTGCTCTAGCCACCATTCTCACCTCTAAGCTCATGGGGTTTGAGAGCATTAAATTGATGTATGCTCATGACCCAAAGCTAAAGAGTGTCCTTGACGCTCTAGAGAAGGGGGAGAGAGTTGAGAAATACCAATGGGTTAATGGATATATCTTTAAGAATGGTAAAGTGTGCATACCCGAGTCCTCATGGAGGGAATTGCTTGTGCGAGAGGCACATTGTGGAGGACTCATGGGTCATTTTGGTCGGGACAAGACCTTGGCCATCCTTCGGGAACAATTCCATTGGCCAAAAATGGGGACTCATGTTGAGAAACTTTGCAACTCTTGTCTTGAATGCAAGGTTGCTAAGTCCAAGTCGAACCCCCATGGTTTGTATACCCCACTCCCCATACCTACTAGTCCATGGTTGGATATCTCGATGGATTTTGTGATGGGATTACCAAGGACTAGGGGGGGCCATGATAGCATTTATGTTGTCGTGGATAGGTTCTCCAAAATGGCGCATTTCATTCCATGTCGTAAATGTGATGATGCACAACATGTTGCTACTTTGTTTATTGATAATATCTTGAAATTGCATGGTGTGCCTCAAACCATAGTGAGTGATAGGGACACTAAGTTCCTAAGTCATTTTTGGAGGAGTTTATGGGGTGCCCTTGGCACCAAACTCTTGTTTTCTTCGTCCCACCACCCCCAAACCGATGGGCAAACCGAAGTGGTGAACCGAACCTTGGGTGCTCTTCTTAGAGCCATGACCCGAGGTAAGGGTGGGACTTGGATAGATAAGCTACCTCTTATGGAGTTTGCCTACAATCGAACCGTGCATCGGATGATTGGTATGACTCCATTCGAGTGTGTGTATGGTTTTAACCCCTTGATTCCCCTTGATCTAACCCCTTTGCCAAGGGAAATGGTTGTTAATTTTTAAGGTAAAACTAGAGCCAAGGCTTTGATGGAAATACATGCTAAGGCGAAGAAGAACTTGGAGGAAGCCTATGCAAAGGTAGCCTCTAAGAAGAACAAGGGACGCAAGAAGGTGGAACTCAAGAAGGGTGACTATGTGTGGGTGCACTTCCGGAAGGAAAGGTTTCCAAGCATTAGGAAAGGGAAGTTAGCACCCCGTGGAGATGGCCCATTCCAAGTGCTCTCAAAGATAAACAACAACGCCTACGTGATCGACTTGCCAAGTGAGTATCAAGTTTCTAATACTTTCAATGTTTGTGACTTGGTTCCTTTGGATGTAGGTAATGAAGGGGTCGTGGATGATGATGCCTCGATTTCGAGGACGAAATCTTCTCAAGAAGGGGAGGATGATGCCGGGCAATCCACCACAAGGAGACCATTCACTCGGAGCCAAGCCAAGGATGTCCAAGAAGTGCATTTATACTTGGAGAGGAGAGGACTTGAGGAAGGAAGCGAGTGGAAGCCATTCCGGGTGCTCAAACTAGGCCTCACGCCTAAGGAAGAAGAGAGCCCAGCAGAGCCAGGCGCCCCGCCTGAGCCAGGCGCCCCGCCTGGCGAGCTCACTGCCTAAGGAGCTGAAAGTGCACAGGCGCCCCGCCTGATTCCAGGCGCCCCGCCTAGCTGAAGGCCAAGCCACGCCCCTCCTGAAGCCAGGCGCCCCGCCTAGATGACAGCATTCCCAGGCGCCCCTCCCAGATCCCAGGCGCCCCTCCCAGCTGTGAAGGCCTATGTTTATTTTACTGTTTTGCCCTACGTGGCCTATTTTGTGAACCTTATTAGTAAGGGTATTTTAGCCATTGTGCAAGCTTGGGAAATACTATAAATATCCATGCTTAGCCTATTTTGAACTTAGTTTATGATATTTGATGAATGTTAAACATTGAACATGAGCATGGCTCTTGGTTATTGAATGAAACCCTTTGATCTTGGACTTGTAGTTCTTCTAGCGGATCTAGATGAATACTTTTCCTCTCCGACCATTCTACTTGCGTGCTCGCGTTAGCTCGAGGGTAGTTGCATAGCGTAGGTGTTCTTGTCCTTCTCTCGGGGTGTAACGGAACAAGTTCTCCGTTGCTACTTGGGATTAGAGATCGAGTTACGTCTCGTTCTTATCTTTTACTTTTTCCGCGTTTGATTCTCATCAGTTCCCAAGTAAACTGGTATCTGTCTTCTTTTGTACTCTTAGATGTCCAGTCTGGATAGCCCTAAACCTAGTATGTTGGGTAGTCAGCTGTAATTTCTTTTGTACAGCTTAGAGGTATCAGTATGTCTGTATTTTTTTTAAAAAGTGTTGTCCTTAATTATGACGTATTATATTTATTTTCTTAATTTAATTGGTAAGGGTTCGCCCGACAGGTCTAGGGGAGGATGTCGGGTGCCCGCACGGCCTAACCAGATTCCGGGTCGTGTCACATGGTCGGTCCCGTGGAGTTCACTGCCGAATTTCATGTCATGGACATCTCCGCTTCTTATAACCTGCTGCTGGGAAGACCTTGGATTCATATGGCTGGAGCAGTGCCTTCTGCATTGCACAAAATAGTGAAGTTCGAGTGGGACCACAAAGAGGTGGTGGTGTTCGGTGAAGGGAACAATTCCATTTACAACGTACAAACCATACCAGAAATTGAAGGGAATGCTCCCGACGGGCAGACTTTCTATACTGTAGAGCTCGTGGGAGCAGTGCATGGTACTCGAGGGGGACGTTGCAAAAACTACAACAAGGGCTGGAACATCACAGACGAAGTCCAAGGAGGTTATACTGCTGCACATTTCACTCCCAAATTGGTCAACACACTGCCTGGAATTAAAGAAAGGAAGAGAAGCTTTTATAGCGCCTACTGGGATGGCCGAGGCAAAGGCTATGAAGGGATAAACTTAGTCTGGGAACCAGTCATATCTGATTGGGGTGTGCCCTCACGTGAATTTCGTGAGACCTTACCGGCTAAGACAGAGAAGCGACCGATGTACTCACCTAATGACCGTCGTCCCAATTGGAAGCGCATCTCTAAAGACACAAAGGGAAAGCAATTGTGGTTACCCAAAGCACTCGAACCTATAGAAGTGGTGATTGAAGAGCCATATATACTTCCACAACCTGCTAAATAGCCTGGAGACTGGGTTGTAGGCATCATGATAAAAAAAGGCTATGAACCTAGGAAAGGATTAGGCAAGAACCTGGATGGCATGATCAAGCCAATTCAAATTGTGATGATGCCTGACAATGAGAAAGCTGGCGTAGGGTACATTATGACTTATGAGAAGAGCATGGAAGAAGCATCGCTGAACTTCAAATTCTACTAGAAAAGCACCAAGACTCTCCTACATATTTTCGTCTCGTCGGGATACTTGGATGGCCGAAAGGGGGAGGTATCTGCAACACAAAGATTTGAGCCAAAGATAGCTGATGCTGAGGAGGACTTGCTGGCAGGAGTGCAAAATCTGTTCATATATGATGAAGACTGCTGTGCGATCCTGGAAGAACATGTTGAACCGTCTGGGCTGACAAGAGCTGGATCTGGAGCTGCATTGAACAATTAGATCAGCAACCGGGCCCAAGCTTACCGTGGACCTTGGTAGAGCTGGAGGATTGAGTTTATTTCATATTTTCTAAAATAAAACCCGACTTTGAGTCGTGGAATTTGCATTTTCTTTTCTGTTTCACATGTCTCCCTACAAACTTTGTTTTGCAAGGATTCATAAATAAAATATCGCACTATTTCCTTTAACTTTTATTTTAATCCTTTAATTTTGCAATATTTTATTTTTCAGCATTCAAACTAATAATCCCATTGAGTCCACAACTGCAACGTGTAATGAAATAATAGAGCTTGAGGACACTGAGTTTGATTATGATGATTTTGATGAGACCACACAAGAGAAAATTGAAAGATTTGAAAATAAGCCTAAGCCAAACCTAGAGGAAACTGAGGTGATAAATCTAGGGGATGAAGCAACGGTGAAAGTGACAAGGATTAGTGTGCACCTCACCACCGAAGATAAAAAGCAGTATACTTAGTTTCTTAAGGAATATGAGGATGTATTTTGATTGGTCGTATGATGACATGATTGGCATAAGCACGGATGTGGCAGCCCATAAATTACCCATCAATCCGGGCTTTCCACCAGTCAAACAAAAAGCCCAAACTTTCAAGTCGTCAGTTTCTGTTGAAGATTGGGGAGGAGGTAACCAAATAGCTCAATGCAGGAATCTTGAAAACAGTCAAACACCCAACTTGGTTAGCTAACATTGTCCAAGTGCCGAAGAAAGATGGGAAACTCCAAGTTTGTGTAGACTAACAAGATCTGAACAGAGCAAGCTCAAAAATGATTTTCCTTTCCCAAATATACACATCCTGATTGACAATTGCACGAAACATAAACTACAGTCTTTCGTAGACTATTTCGCCGGCTACCATCAATTACTCATGGATGAAGAGGATGCCGAGAAGACAACTTTCACTACATCTTGGGGAACTTATTGTTACAAGGTTATGCTATTTAGTTGAATAATGCTGGGGAAACTTACATGAGAGCAATGAAAGCTATGTTCCATGACCTGATGCAAAAAGAAATTGAAGTCTACGTAGATGATGTGATCATCAATATCAAAGAAGAGCTCAGAGCACCTTGATAATTTGCGCAAGTTTTTCAATCATCCGCGCAAATATAATTTGAAGCTAAATCCAGCAAAGTGTGTTTTTGGTGTTCCAGCAGGGAAGCTTCTGGGTTTCATAGTCAGTAGAAGAGGCATCGAGCTGGATCCATCCAAGATCAAAGCCATCAAAGAATTTCCGCCGCCGAAGAGCAAGAAAGAGGTCATGAGTTTCCTGGGAAGGCTCAATTACATCAGTCGGTTCATAGCGCAATCCACTGTTATCTGCGAGCCTATCATCAAACTACTGAAGAAAGACAAAGCGATCGAGTGGATGGAAGACTGTCAGAAAGCATTTGATCGGATAAAGGAGTACTTGTCTTGCCCGCCTGTGTTGGTTCCGCCCGAGTCTGGGCGACCTTTGATCTTATACCTATCTGTGGTGGATTCGGCATTTGGGTATGTATTGGGGAAACATGATTCAACTGGAAGAAAGGAGCAAGCAATATACTATTTGAGCAAGAAATTCACTCCTTACGAGGCCAAGTACATATTACTGGAACGCACGTGCTGTGCGCTGACTTGGATAGCACAAAAGCTGAGGCACTACTTGACATCTTACTCAACATTGATGATATCAAGGATGGACCCTCTCAAGTATATTTTCCAAAAACCAAAGCTTACTGGAAAATTTGCTAAATGGCAAATGCTGCTCAGTGAATTCGACATCACTTTTGTCACCCAAAAGGCGATAAAAGCTCAAGCCCTGGCTGATCATATGGCCGAGAATCCGGTGGGAGATGACTATGAGCCACTGCACACCTATTTCCCCGACGAAGAAGTCATGTTCGTAGGAGAAGATATCACTGAGGAGTATGATAGTTTGAGGCTATTCTTCGATGGCGCAGTGAATTTAAAGGGAGTCGACATTGGAGCAGTGTTAGTTTTGGAGACTGGTCAACACTATCCTATCGCAGCCAAACTGAGGTTTCCTTGCACCAAAAACATGGCGGAGTATGAAGCTTGCATCTTGGGTCTTAGAATGGCAGTAGACATGAATATAAAAGAGCTGCTGGCAATTGGAGATTCAGACTTGTTGATTCACAAAGTTCGAGGAGAATGGACAGCAAAGAACTTCAAGTTATTGCCATACCTCGAGTGCATAAAAGAGCTGAAGCAAAGATTCACCAAGATAGAGTTCTGGCATGTGCCTAGGCTGCAAAATGAGTTTGCAGATGCTTTGGCCACCATATCCTTCATGATCAAACAACCTGACAAGAACTACATTGACTCAATACCCCTGGCAGTGAGAAAGCAGCCAGCATATTGTTATCATGTTAAGAATCAGACGGACAACCTTGGTTCTACGACATCAAAAGGGTTTCTCAAAAATAGCATTTATCCAAAGGATGCAACAAGCCTTCAAAAGAAGACATTGAGGAGATTAGCAAATGGTTTCTTTTTGAATGGAGAAGTCTTGTACAAAAGGACACCTAATCTAGGATTGCTGAGATGTGTGGACGCCAAAGAAGCTGATAGGCTGTTAGGAGAAGTACACTTCAGGACGTGCGGCCCCCATATGAACGGTTTCGTGCTTGTAAAAAAGATTTTGAGGGCTAGCTATTTCTGGATGACAATGGAGCATGATTGCATAAGGCACGTAAAGAAATGCCACCAGTGCCCGGAGATATGATTCGAGTGCCTTCTAATGAATTGAATATCATGGAATCACCCTGGCTTTTCGCCGCCTAGGGCATGGACCTCATAGGCCCCATCGAGCCAGCCGCATCCAATGGACATCGTTTCATATTAGTAGCCATTGATTATGTTACCAAATGGGTAGAAGCTGCATCATATAAGTCAGTGGCAAAGAAAGTGGTGTCAAACTTTGTCCGTGAAAAAATGATCTGTCAATTCGGCATCCCCGAATCCATCATCACTGACAATGGGTCCAATCTCAATAGTGACCTAATGAAAGCAACTTGTGAGGTTTTCAAGATCAAGCACCACAATTCCACCGCATATAGACCCCAAATGAATGGTGCGGTCGAGGCAGCCAACAAGAACATCAAGAAGATATTGCGCAAGATGACAGACAATTCAAAGCAATGGCACGATAACTTACCCTATGCTCTGTTAGGGTATCGCACCATAGTGAGAACATCAACAGGAGCTACTCCTTACTTGCTGGTGTATGGCACCGAGGCAGTGATACCAGCAGAAGTTGAGATACCATCCTTGAGGATCATCCAAGAGACACAGTTGAAAGACGTTGAATGGATCAAAGGAAGAATGGAGCAATTGGCCTTCATCAACGGCAAGAGACTAAATGTAGTATGTCATGCGCAAATATATTAGAGGAGAATGACTAAAGCATTTAACAAGAAAGTTTGAGAGATATCCTTCGAACCTGGACAATTAGTACTGAAGAAGATATTCCCCAATCAAGAGGAAGACAAGGGCAAATTTGCACCAAAATGGCAAGGGTCGTACATGGTTCACAGAGTTCTAAATGGAGGAGCACTGATACTAGTAGAAATGGACGGAGAAGTTTTTCCGAAACCAATTAACTCAGACGCCGTCAAAAGATACTATGTATAAGAGCTTGCACTAGTTAATGGTTTCGTTATTCTGCAATACATCATGTAATCTGAACTATGTTACGACCTGATTCTCCAAGTGGGATTCATAGGCAACCTACCCAAGGTTCGGTCGCATAAATACAAAAATTTTACTCTCCCATAAAGCAGACACTCTGGCAGAATTTTTTAGGAATTCTCAAAAATTCCGAAAGGACAAACATAGTTGACAAAGGGGCAGAAATTTTTGAGACCCTCTCAAAAATTTAAAACACAAACTGGGACAGAGGTCACCCTTAAAATTCATTGCATGGAGTTTGGAGCAGCATAAAAAGCAACAACCATGACTTTACAAAACGCGATTCGTGACTCAATGTGATAAAATATTTCATTTCATTTCTCATAAAAGTTTTTCAAAATACTTTCATTCTTTACTACTTTATGCATATCCCTACCAGCTTGACCAAGGTCCCGGTACTCATGGGAAGCAAGCGCGAAGCAAGCCAAGAACGCACAAACTAAACTACCGCGCACAACTCACCAATCTTTCTTTGGATGCAGGAACAAAAGTACGCAGCCCGGCAACACACGAGAAACATGTTTCAACAAAAGGTTATCTAATTCCTCTTACTGCATTTAAATTAGATGAGGGTACACAGCCCGAAGCGTCGACTGAGGGTACATAAACTGATATCGATTTATCATTTAAATTAGCTGAGGGTACACAGCCCAAGGCGTCGACTGAGGGTACACAACCCGATGTCGATTTGTCATTTAAATTAGCTGGGGGAAAAGCCCGAAGCGTCGACTGAGGGTACACAGCCCGATGTCGATTTGTCATTTAAATTAGCTGAGGGTACACAGCCCGAAGCGTCAACTAAGGGTACACAACTCGATGTCGATTTGTCATTTAAATTAGCAGAGGGTACACATCCCAAAGCGTCGACTGAGGGTACACAGCCCGATGTCAGTTTGTCATTTAAATTAGCTGAGGGTACACAGCCTGAAGCATCGACTGAGGATACATAGCCTGATGTCGATTTATCATTAAAATTAGC